>OY728153.1:1385901912-1388401912 GCA_963277665.1 Viscum album
GATAGAAAAACTTAGTTAAAGGCCATATTTCGGTGTTGGAAATTCAAATCACAGTCAATAAAAAGCAACATTAATTTGAGTGAAATTCCATAATGAATAAAATATTTATCATAAATATATACCATACCCTTTTTTATTTTTTTTTTCTAATCACCCAATAACTTTAATGACTCTTACATACAAGAATTTTCAATAAATTAAGTGATTTCTATTTGAGACTCAAAATTAGTATTGAGATGTTATTTATATTACATGATATGTTGAGTATGAATTATTAAATATTGTATTCCATAATCCTATAAGTCAAAATTTTTAATGCATGGGGTATATAATTTCATAAACTAGACAGAAAATCCATTTGGTCCACATATTTATTTCTTCAACTAATGAGTCGCAGTGGGTTGGATTTGAATTCAACTCAAACAACATGATAAAATTTCAAAGGAAATTTATAAATATAAACATTTTTTATTTTAAGATTATCTCAATTGTTGACCAATGATGAAATGATTCATTTAAATAAATATTTATTAAGGGGTTTATCATAGAAAATAATATAATATATAAAACCATAACTCAATGAAATTTAGAAACTACATTAAAAGTATATGTATCAAACATATTGCTGAAAAAATTACTAAAAGAATATTGAGCTCAGGATTATAACATAAACTATAGAAACAAGATTATACTCATTTTGATTATGGGAAATTTTTTATAATTAACAATGATGGAATTTCCATTTAGACTTGTATGTGTTAAACATTCTACCAATTATGGAATGTTAATCAAAAAATGTATCGGACAATTATGGAATTTAATATTAATAGAAATACATTGGAAATAAGGGGATACCATAGTTGGATAAACATTAAGAGATCCTAATATATGCATATGAAACATATAATCTATATATGGATAATAATAAATTATTTCTACATAACAAATCCACTATAAGTAATAAAAACCCTTATATAAGGAATATTTTTCCTCTCACAAATTACTTTTCCAATAATATGTCTGTCATTTTGGTTTACTCTATTAATGATAACAAAATTCTTCTCAACTAGTGATATATAATAATATGTAATATAAGGAGAACCTCTTAAGGTTAATTAATGTGGTACATTTATTTTTATCCTCACATTATTGTTTAATTTAAAACTATTTTAATGGATTAAAATTATAGAACTCAGCTAATCCACTACCTATGAGACAATAAATATATTTTATAAAACCAAATAAAAATTTTTAGGTATTAATTTGTATGAATAATGTTTTTAATTTTTAGAGTTTTAATATTGTATTTTTTAATGTTAAATATTATGATTAATAGTAGAATCATTTATCAAAATCTTACATCTTAAAAAAGAAAATTAAATAACCTTTTATTGAGGGAAGATTTATGATTCCATAAGAGAATTAAAAGGATATAAAAGATAGATATAAATATTTTGTGGTCATAATGGTTTGTATAAGATGTTTTACATCAAGAGGAGGTTGGGAAAAATATAATTTTTAAAAAATTAAATTTTAAAAACCCCTTAGAAATAATAAATTTAAAAGATGAGGGTAAGTATCGAGAGTACAAACTTAATTGTAAACCTATTTCCATATAAAGTTTAATAATATTAAAAAATATTCTTTTAATATTGATTATGGATGGTTATGTATTGAAAACTATAAAATAAAACTATATGAAAGATATCTAAATACAGATTTTTAAATATACAGGAATTAATTATTTTAAATTAAATATATAATAAATATTATTAAAAAACATTCATATGATTCTAAATAAATTGATAGTGTATATATAAATTTTTTTTTGGTGTAATAAATCCCTAGTCCCCTATATAATTAGTTATGTAAAAAAATCAATATATCTAGTTCCTCCCCTATGACTACTTATTTGTAAACTATAGTTTAATATCGAGTCATATCAAGATATATTTTATGTCATATCACAAAGTATATAAAATGTACATGTATTAATATAAATTAAGGGAAATAATTTTTCATTGGGAAATTTTTTCTTAGATAATTTTACATGTAATTGAAAATTATATTTTTCAAAATGAATAAATTTTTCTTATAATATGAATATCAAAATCTAATAATAACTCCAAAAGTATGAATGAAATGTAAGAAATAACTCCACAATGGAATTATCATGAACATTATGTCAGTTTTAATGAAATAATTCTAAGTGTCTGATTTTTAGAAATCATGATTTAATTTATCAATATAATTGTTACTTTGGTTATGGTTTTTTGGGATTTATATTGTCTTGATAAAAACAATTAGTGTAATATATTCATTTTGTGTTACATGATTATCATTAATATATGTTGATATAATGTTTTTTATTATGATAAAATTATATTAGTGATATTGAGTTTAAAAATATAAAATATATTAATTTAAACATATAATTTTGTCTTGACATCTTAAGAATTTTTTTTTATATTTTAATTATGTTGGGAAATAAAGGTATATGATATGTTAACTAACCATAAATCATTATTCCAATTTCCAACATTTCTATCTTCTATATTTAAGTGTTAAATACTGATAAACAAATACTCTAGATAGTAATGGATTGAAATTCCATATTTTACACTCTCTTGTGTCAGTGAGGTTGGATTGATACTTTAGAAAATTATAATTTTATAATTTCATGTATATTATTACTTTTTAATTAAAAAACAATCTTATTGAATTATTAAATACATTAATTATTTTTATTTAGAATCTAGGATCATTATAAATCACATATTTCATTAAATTAAAAACCACATTAAATTTACTAAAATATAAATAAATGGAAATATTAAAAAAATGTAAATAATAAATGAATTTAATGATACATAGTTATAGTAAAAATCAATAATCTACCAATTTATAATTGTATCAAAACATAAAAAGTTAACATAGAAAAATGGTATACTATAAATATTTAAAAAAATATTATATAATTGTTTTATGATCAAAAAATGATAGAGTAATAATATATATATTTGAAATCAATTTCAATGATAATTAATATTATAGTAGTATATAAAACCAATATAAATTTATATTAATATAAATAGGGTATAAATAACTCAATTATCAAGGATAAATTCAATTAAAAAATTATATAGTAGGGGAAGTTAACGAATATGTGCTATGTGAAAATATTTATTTCATAAATTGAAATTTTAAATCAAAATTCCACATGGTAAACACTATATTAAATATACATAGTAATATTTTTAGTAATCATCCATATAAATTGGTTTATAATATTTTATTATAAATATCCTTTAAAAATTACTTTATATTTATTTTTTTTCTCCCCCTTGTTAATTATGGAAAAAATAAATAATGGTATAAAAAATCTATAATAAATATATTGAGAGGAATTAAATATTAATTAATCAATATATATGAAATAGATAATGGAAGGAAAATAAAAAATTTGGATTGACCCCTCTTTCACTTTCATGGGAATTGGTTTAAGAAATGAATTTTAGACGCATTAATTAATGTGTACTGACTTAAAAATATTATTACACAAAAAGACTCATTATATTTTTTTACATGCATATGATTCTAATTAGTGGTATATTGACAAGATCTATGTTATGTAGATTGAGTTTCAACATTACTTTTTAGGCTGAGATATTCTACTGGTATAGATAGTGGATAAATAATATAACATTGGTGGGTTTCATATGGGTCAAATTATTCAATCATCGGTATTTAAAAATTAGTTTAATTCATTAGATATTTATTTTTTTAATTTTATTTATGTTCTGGTTTGGTGGATGGTTAGGTTGACTAGTAGGGTGGTTATTTCTTGGAATACCATGTAAATTGTATAGTTATGGTAATAAAGTGAGTACCTTATAAAGAGGAAGAAAAATTAGTTTTTATATACTGAGAATATTTTGATTAAGTTAAATGTATAATTGGTTTTGGATATAATGTTTTAAATTATTTAGAAAATTAAAATGGATTGTCCAGCAAAGATTATTGAGGTTTTTCTTCAGGAAGTAGGTTAGGGAGTATGAAACATTATTTCACTTATAAGGGTAAAAATAGGCATGTCAAATATGGATGGTTATAATGCTTTGGTATGTTAAAAAGAGGTTGGACGGTTTGGAGGAGGAATGGTAGAATATGGTGATCCCACTTCTCACCATAACAAAAATTGAAGGATGATTTTAACAGTAAACATTTTTTGGATAAGTGGTATTCTATATTCTTCTAAAGAATCATCTATCATGTGTTGATTTTTCTGTATAGTGTAAAGACAATTAAATTCATAGTTTATAATTATCCTTTATTTTTTGTCTTGTATTTATTTTCAATATTATTTTTAATTAGTAAAGAAGTTATAATGTTTTTGATTGGGTAGGTGATGAAAAGTGGGGAGGTGCGTAGGTGCCAAAGAAGATAGGGTAACCAATGAGATATACCTAATTATATGATAGTTCTACTACTATTCCGTTCAGAGGATTTTTTGGCCTTTTCATCGAAAATATAATCCATCCAAAATTCCAAAGATGGAATTCCTTAAAATTCTAGTATCATAGTATTTTTTTGGAGCTCCTCTTCCTCTTCTTACCAGTCCAATTCAACCCAATCTTCCCCCATCATCTATATTCATCATCATATGGTCATTTAATTCTATTTTTATCATTTATAATACTAGGATAAAATTCATTACATATTTTATATGGATATTTTAGTAGTTTCATGTGCCTCTCAACCCCAACTTCTTATAGAAGATTGAATTTAAGGTCCTATTTTTTCGATTTTTCCTTCAGGTGGTCACTGGATATTGTAAATGGTTATCTCTATGTGTGACAAGTTTCTATATTTTTAATTCTATATTTTCAAATTATATAATTGACCTAATTATATTTTTCTCAAACTAAGGCTTCCTAAATTAGTTTTTTATGCCATATCAATTGTTTTCAAGAATAATAATTTTCAAGGCTTACCTAGCCTCTTTCATCCATACTGTCATAGTTGTACTGTTGAAGGGGCATATAGTGTAATGAATAATGATTGGATATAAATTTTCATTCAAAATTAACTATTAACGAAATAGATTTTTTAAAATATAAAACTAATATTTTTATTCTTCCTTGAGCTAAGAAGGAAAGTTTATAGTATATACTTCTTTGATGATGCCCATGAATTTAATTTAAATATACCAGGAATTATGATCCACATCACTTTTTACCTAGTGGTATTTATTTTGTTTGTGGTCATCTTTGATTCATCGTCATAGCTTCCACTTAGTTTTATACTTTTTATGAAAAATATTTCCTATGAGACCATATTTGGGGTTTCCATGAAGATATATATTTCCATTGGACTTATTCATGGTTAAAATATTTTTAATATTTTCATTAATAGGTTTTCTAATATCATTTATGCAATGTGATGTTTAAAATTTCTTTCCAAATGATCTATATATAGTATTTAAGGTGTGAAATACCTGAGTTTGAATCATTTCTACACATCAGTTAAAATCATGAATTGGCAGATAACTGTTTATGCCACCATTGTGAATTTAATAAAGGGTATTGATGTTATAGTATTATATGATAATATAGTATATATTTTTCCATGATTTTATTTATATTGTATATTAATTTTGGTAGGCCTTGTTAAATAGGTTATAGGTGAATACATGTGTGTTAGTAATATATAAGGACATATATCTATACTCACATCTCATATTTATCTCTATAAGGATACGTAGGAATCATAATGATGACATATACATATGTGTGTGTGTATATATATGATTATAGATAGATATATGTCTGTATTTTCCATCATATGATAAAATGAGTGTCTTATAAGGGTGAGTAAAATTAATATGTTGTTATGGTTCCCCAATGTGTGGTGAGATTGGCCTTCTAGAGTAGTTGAATATATATAAATACACACACACATTGATATATATAAATAAAAATAAATAAATAAATACATATATTTATATATGTTAAATTATGTATATATATATACATTTGTTTGTTTGTATGATGGATTTTACAGGGAATGGAATTCGATATACATCCTCAATAGATGGGTCCCTTAGAGTGGAACGATACACTACATAGACTATAAGAATATATCAAATTAGGTTTTTATAATAATAAGAAAATTATTAATGTTATATTAAATGCAGATATTTTTTACATGATTTATATATAAAAATTTCTAATTTAAATAACCCAATGAATATTTATTATCTTTTCTATTTTATTTGGTAAACAACATGCTAAATATTATTGATTGAACAAATAGTTAATTGATACTATAGTTTGGGTATAGTGTTTACTCATTGTGGGTACATTGAAATAAAACCCTACACATGTTTCTCTAATATATATATATACATATATATAATCCATTCTTTACAATAACCTGATAAAGGAAATGTTCTTAAACATAAGAACATAGGGTACTTGATCATATGTGGACAATACACATGGTTTGATGAGTCATGGAATACACATTTGGAGTTTTACCTGGATGTGTGAAGTTGGTTCCATAGGGATATCCTTAGGTTATATTTATGAGATCCCCGACACAAGGGGAATTATATTTTTTTTTAATTAATGCTATAATTGGAATTTCATAATTGTGTAAAGTAGATTTTGTCTATGTTTCCCACATTTTGTAACATTTATAGATTTTTCTAGACTAAGGGTGGACACGTATGAATTTTCATGTAATTATAACATGTATTATTATAAACTACTTTAATGAAAATGTGTCCTTATCATGGGTATTATTAATTTATCACTCAACTCAAAAGTCCCCAAGGGTTATCCTAGAATCATAGTGAGACTCTCTATTAAATGTTTTATTTATAGATTCTTTCTTCCAGTATGGTAAATATTCTAAAACGTGTACAATATTTATCCCTATATTTATTTACTTGCCTTTTGTGATCTATAGGTTTGCCTTATCTTCTATAGAAAAATAGATTGGGTCTGTTCAAGTATTTTGTTTATGTAATTTCTAAATGCTATCAATGAACTTAAGGGATGTTAGAATGGGACATGATAGAATTTAGGAGTTATGACTGTATAAAATTAGGTTGTAACCCGTAATTATTCTTTGGAATCATAATTATGATTCAATATTCTGCAACTAGGGGTGGTTCGAGTTCAGTTTTGATATTTATCATTATGTTTTGTATATTTTGTGAACCTCATGCTATAAGAGTAGACACTTCTAGGTAGAAAACTATTGTATGACATAAAATATGACATTTTTCCATATTATTTCATTGTTATTTGAATATTTAGAAGGATTATAAATATTAAAATATCATTAATGATGATATATTTCTGTATTACTACTGTTTAGAGATCAGTATGTTAGTATAATTAATTTAGTTGATTATATTTTTATGAAAACACATTTTATAATTATTTCTCTGAAGACATTATATACACACTATTTGTTAATGGGTTTTATATTTTCATTAAAAATTTAAAAAATATGACATAGATTTAAAAAATAAAAGAGAGAGTGTGCATGGATATGATATATTTAGAGCTTCTTGCAAATAAAAGGTATAATACCCATTACCCAGAAGATAATTTGATTTATTTCTCATCAGTAATTTCTATCATAATGTTCTATCATGAAGATCCATATTGACATGAAGTATTAAGCTTGAATGAACCAAATGTTTGGCCTCCCATAAATCATTGTCTTTAAGAGGCTATAGTTATATTTCTTTTAGTAATGGTATAGAAAAATCAAAGAACACAATCCTTAACTGTTGATGTTATGTGATATTATTAGTTTCATCACTGAAATACCATTATAGTTAAGGTTTACCATCATCTATAAAATGTTTCTTTTGATATGATTAATGACACATTTTAGACTTTTGAGATTCAATTGAATCATTTTTCTTTCCTACTAAACTTTAGTCTAGAAGTAACTCTTCATTGTTGATGGGATGCAATAGCTAAAGTGATGAAAGATAAAGGAATCAATAAGAAGTGTTTTTGGGATTTCATTTAATATTTTTTAAGAAAATACACTTGTATGAGTAATATATCCTAAAATTATATAAATCTAATAGGGGACTATTTGGATGAAGGAATATGTAACAAAATTTATAGACATGCAATGATTTCCACCTTTTACAACTTGGGATTAGAAGTCAAATGCATGAATGTACAAGATGGGATTAAGGGTACCACATTAGACATATTTGTTAATGTTTATCCTCTAAAACTTCTTTGACGTCTAAAATAAGTTATTTATAGTATATACTAGATCCCAGTTGAGTATTATAGTCATCAGTTAATCTATGTTATAAATATGTTTCCATGAAAATGTGATTCAATGTGGATTAAAGAAGAATAGTCTAGAAGGGAATTATTTCTCTCAAAGATACATATAATTATTTATTTTAGCCTTTAATTTTGTTTTTGAAGGTTATACTAACCTAGTTTACCATTTGATATGAATTAAATTGATCTGTTTTGTAATATTGATCACATCAAGAGTATTGGTCTACAATTTCAGAATGTATATGCTAGAAACCGTATTAGATCCAAAACACACTTGTATAGACTAGTGGAATAAAAAAAGGGAACTAACTACCTTCCAAAAAATCTAGTTATGTTAGAGTTATAAATTAATAGAACCTCTATCAAGACATGTATTGTAGCCAACAGATCAACATAAATGTTTTATAAAAATCTTTAAATCCAACTAGTCAATGATAAATATTGGAGAATGTCCATCTATGAATGGAGGTATATTTCTTGTATAATCTACCATTTGATGTGGTCTATTTAATATTGTATATTCTTGTTATTTTATTAATAATAAAATAGATCCCCCTTTGGGATAAAATGTATAAACATCTCAAAACCTAATGATTATTAATTAAAAATTGGGTTAACAGCTGTTTTTGGATGCATTCTATTGTGGTTTCTCACCGGCATGATGATGAAATTTTACTTCCTATCCACACATGGAGTGGTTCAGATGCATTGATTTGGTCTCTCCTCTTCTGTGGCGGCTGGTTGGTTTCCTCACATTCCCTCTATCCCAACCCAGGTCACCTTATCCTGCATGATTAGTGATGTAATCTCCTTAATCGAAATAAAATGATCAGATGTCCATTTCTCCTTCCATGTATTCATCCTTAGACCTTGTTTCTTATTATTGGGATTTGCGGTATCGTTAATCCATGTTTTTGAATCTTTATCCTAATTCTATATTTTGTTTGAAACTGATTAATTACCCTAATTCTATCCTAAATGGGTACCTACATGTGGTTTGATAAGATATTAACATTGGAAACATCTATACATTAGTGGACATTGGGTGTTTTGAGAATCAGTTAATTAGTCATGTTTCTCAATTGATAGAATTTCATATATGAGTAAACAATGGCGATGATCTCAAGGAATACCTTAACTTTCATGGGATAATATATTCATGGGGTGTAAGTAATTCAATTTTTTACCTCAATAATTCCATGTTCATTGGATGGGGTTTTAATTAAGTGTATACATCAAGGGGGAACATTTTTTGGGTGCGGTGGGGACGCAGTCATGGGTTTATGGTTTTTTGGGGACATGGTAATTAGTTTCGGTCCTTTGGGAACATAGTCATAGGTTTAATTTATTGTTGGGGATAGGTTATTCATAGTTTTCAAACATTGTGGGGATTGGTTTTTCATAGTTCAAATATATTGTGGGGATAGGTTGGAAAAAGGATTAAATAATTTTTTCCTCAAATTCGTCACAACATTAACATCTTTCGGAAAATGTTGGTTATATTTTTTCTATCTTATGGTGATATATGGGTCAAAATATTCATTTCTTGTGGGGATAGGATGGTCAAAAGTTTACCATATTGTGGGGATTGGGTTTTCATAGGTTTGATCTCCTGTGGGGATATGTTGGTCAAAGGCTTAACATTTTATGATGATAGGTTGGTCAATGTTATATTGTATTTTTTGGATCATTTTTTCATAAGATTAAAATATTGAAGGGATATGTTGATGATTTTATGTTTTCTCTAAGGGTAATTTGATCAGACATCTATGTTTCTAGCTCTCTAGGAGAGGGCATGCATATTTAACCGTGTTTTTGATGGATCAGGATTCAACCTCATGGAGGTGTCTAATGTGTGTCTCGATTGAACCTAATAGAGGCATCATATGAACCCTATTAATATATAGAGATAAATTTCAATGATTTTTAATTGTGTTGTTTTAAGTTATATATTAAAACATGTCTATGCAGTTTATCACCATGTGGTAAATATTCCAGTGTCATGAATGGAGTGATAGATAAATATGGTGTTGGAATTATGCTTATAGGTAACCTATTATAGGTGGATCATCACACGAATGTGGAAGGGGTTTTATCCCACAATTATTATACATGGGTAATCCTATGTTCATCACATAGTAGAGGGATATAGTTTAATATCATGTGATGATGATGTTGTGATATAGTTTAATGTCATATGACATATATGTTGGGATATTTAGTTTAGCATCATGAATGTTGGACGTTAAAGCATTTGAAACCAAGGGAGACCATTCAGATGTAGGAGATGATGTTAAATAACTATCTACAATAACAGGGAACTATGATAATTTTCCATTGATGATTCCTCCTTCCAGGACTGTCTATCTACTGCGTATGTTCTTTTTGATGGCATGATGTGTAAATACTTCCATAGTGAGGTAAAACATGGGAGTTCTAATAATAGGGTGTATATTATTAGGGTAATGAGGTAATACATAATTCTATACCATGATTTAAGAAAATATGTCATACAAAAGGGTGGATGATATCATTCGTGGATATGATATATGAATAAATGTAGTCATTTTGAGACAGTAAGGGGAAACATACTACTTGACTTTCACAGAGGTGTTCCCACTAAAAGAAGGCATCAAGTTGGGAACTAATAAAGTGTTTCATGGAGGTAGGATTTCTAATTTATGATTAGGGGATTTTCAATTTTAATAGCTTCATGAAAAATGTGGTCCCCATCCCGGGGTAATGTCTTGGGTCAAATTGTGAAGATTTTTCAAAAGATAATTATATCGAAAATACAAAAAAAGTAATTAGGTGTTACCCTTTTTTATGGTCTTGGGCCTTTGTAAAATACATCTCTTCCATATTCCATTAGTTTTTAGAAATCATTGGAGGTTGTTGCAAAATATTTCTACCTATAGGGATTTGTATCTTCTTTGAGTGATGTAGTCCGATGTTTCCTTAATTTTGATCTTATAATAGATGTAAAAAATGTTTTGTGCATATAAATGTAAGATGATGTGTGGTATTAATATGTGATTGTGAGGTAGGAATGTCTATCTTGTGAATTTTATAATCTACATGGAACATTGTTTCTAGGAGGGTACCCCTATGAACATACATGCATTACATGACGGTTACCATCATTCATTTGATCAATCATTCATGGTGCCTAGAGGGCCTTCATGAAGAACTTGATGCATATAAAGGGTGATAATTTCATTAGTATTATAACTTTGATGAATTTTGAGCACGTTTTGGATTGTAAAAACCCTACATGAAAACAAATTCTTCTACATCACCTATAATCAGTGTTCTTTTCCATCAATAAATATGCCCTTAGAATGGGAGTTGATGCGGGAGACAAGGGTCAGATTATAATGTGAAAACCGTAAAACTGGCCATCCAAAAACCCATTTCATGAAACAGAAATCTATAATATTCCTACAAATAGTTTGAGGGGTACCATGGGGGACCATAAAATTTTCATGTAATATTGGTCATACCTCTCTTTTGGTGAAACTCAGGACCTTCTATAACATTTCACGGTTCTGATCCTCTTTACTAGTGAATCCATGTCACATTGGAGAATAATTCTCCCATGATAAATATTTCCTAAATGATATTTGTATAAATTGTATTCATGAATTGTATTTTTTGAACATAATATATAAAATTTTCAATTTCCTGAAGATGGATGGTAGAGGTGTTGATGTTGTTGCCACTCGAAGAATGTAAATAATTGAGAACATTATGATCAAGGAGTTATTATGGGCCACATGTGAACATGAATTCATTTTTAAATTCTTGATGGAGTCATAGAGGGAATAACCTCTATTTATGTGGTTTTCAATACATTTATTTGGACATAGATATGATGTTGTTAACCCCAATTTTAATCATGATAGGGCATCATACTTCCTCATTACGTCCTCAAGGATGTACAAAAGGAAAATGAATCTGGGTTTACATAGAATTAATGATCACACCTCAATCAAATTACATTAACAGTGTAATCATATGATGAATATAAATGGGTAGGGGCTTGTTGAGTACTCTCCTCCCCCACTATATGAGATAATATTCAAGGCTATTATTGAAGACTGCCTCTACAGCTGGACAGAATTGTAGGATGTGCGCGTGGATGTATATTTCATAAATGAATGGGCTAGGGAATACAAGGTGTGAATCAAATGTGATGTGTTCAAGGAATATCTGATGTTATTTTGGTTATATAATATAGTTCCAACCTCATAGTTCCATGTTTACCACCACCATGATATCATTATTGTATTACAATGTAGGTGTCCTTTTCCAACAGACACCATTCATCTACAACACAAAGAGGTTGGTGTCAGCCTTTGAGATCTCTGCTAAATTTATAAGATCCCAATCCAGCTAGAAATTCCATATAAGTCCCTCCCCATAGAGGTTTTATAATAGGATCTTAGAAAAATTATGGTGGTAAAGAGGGTGTCGATACACTTAGTTCAAGGGTAAAAGGATTTTAATACAATGATGAAACATTTACCCTTCTAGCCCAGGTTTATCTATTTTTGGAATGAACATGTGGAAATGATTTTAGGTGGACCCCAAAAGTGTTTCAATGCATCATAGTTTGGGAAAGAGAAATCATTCAATATTATTATAGAGGCTATATAGTGATCTCGTTTTGAGTACATTTTGTATCCCATCACAATGTGTGTCAGGATATGGGATTCATATTGGCACTTATATACAGATAGATTCTCCTAGTCTATGATTCAAAAATGGGGGTGTATCCAAGTACATTACTAATTTAACTACTGGTAGTGACTGGGTAACACATCAATATGATGATTTGGGTTCTAGAGAATTTATATAACTTGATGTGGAACTTTAGTCAGAGGAAGGTATATCTTCATGATTGTCTCCCATTTGATTTCATGTATGGATGGGTCTCCACATATATGGGTTGTATGAGTAAAGGAACCCCTTCATCCTCATGATTCCAAGTTTTGATTATATATTATCAATGTTTTTATGTGTCTATCCCATTTTTGGATTTTTTTGTCATGACTGTGAGGATTGGGGCTTCATAAAACATTATAATCCATCAATTCCCCCTAAAAATGGAGAATTGTATCGACTTAATCGTGTATTTAGTGGATAATTGGTCATATCTAATAGAATATTGAGGATATTTTAGGTATAAATGATAGTATCATAGGTTTTCTGATAACCTTAGGCCCCATAGTGGTTTTCATTCTCATTTCACTGTGTCGAGAAGATGGATCAAAAGATATTCAATAAAGTGAAGTAAGAAAGTGTTCCATTATTCCTCTAGAAATTATGGCATTTTTTTCATGAGATGTAGTAAGGGGAAGCAATAATCTAGTACCTGCCAATGCCTCCAATGAGCTCTTCTAGGAGTACATACTATGTTAAGAGAGAACACATTACGGTGACATGATATGGTGCCCAGTTGTGTGGGTAGATTACAAAGAGTGAATCTAGTAGGCATAGGGATGGGGGAATTCTGTGACCAATGTATCACAGGTTGGATGATGTGCCAGTCCAATAAGGGTTGTACTAGTTGTAGCACTATATGGTGGTTCTATAATAAACTAGAGATTCCAAAAAAAAAACAACATCATGTAGATAATGAACACTCTTTGAATGTTCCTAGGATTCATTTTTGAACATGAGTAAGGGACTTCTACAAAAAGACATTCATGATGATTCCATATTCCCTTATTCTTAGAGGAGTTTAGAGATAGTCAAAAAATTATAGACAACCTAAAAAATAAGGATGCATCTTCATGATGGGGTAATTTACAATCCGGGATTTGGATACATTATTGGTGTCTTTGATAATTTTTAGAACAATGGGGTTATATTCTTTATGCTTTTGGAGGACATGATCTTCTCTCATGATGTGGTACACCCAATAATAGACCAAGTGGGGACACTGTGGGATATAATCTCCCATCCAAAAATAACCATGGGTCAATCATCTATAGGTATAGGATACTAAGAATGGTTATATGAGGATGAATCATGGGTGAGTGAATCTTACCAAAAATACCCCAAGGGATGAAATCCCACAACTAATCTGGTAAATTTCAGACCATCTGACAGATTTTCACTAATTATCATTCCTTTTTTCTTGAATCATTTTTTTCTATTACCTCTGAAAAGTGAATATGATACAATTGAGGGGGTATATATAATGTATCTTTAGTAAATGATGTGTAGGAGCTGTACCTTGAAGGGGTATGTGTAGAATAGATTTTGGTGAGCAGGGCATAAACCATAGTGGAGATTTCATCACTGGAAGATCTACAAGTGAACATCAATGACCTACTAGACAGACATTATGAATCATATAATATTTCCATAATCATCACCTTACCTTTTTTTATTTTACATTCCTATGTTTTTTTCTACAAAATTTTTTCCTTAATAGAAGTGAAAAATATGTTGAGGTCCTAGATTCTAGAGGTTCTGATTGAAAAAGTGGGTCATACAATAGAGGTTCTAATCAGAATAATGTTCGGATTGTAGAAGCATCAGTCTCAATAAGGTAATTTGAGGTTATTAATTTTAGAGATATGGTATAGTACGTTTTTTTGGTCAACCTTCCATGGATGTTATTATATAGGAGGAGACTGTAGTGGTGGCCTCAACGGTGGTGACTAAGTTTTTGCACTTAATAGAGGTGGCTAAGGAGTCTATATTCATGAATCATTACACAGAGGTTCCTAAGAAGATCAGAAAAGCCTCCACTATAGATGAATATTTGGAAAAGTTAAATCTTTTCAAGATGTATATATTAGCCCATGTGAGTTGATTTCATAAGATGAACTTAGGACCAATGAAATAGGATACTTCTCTAATATGATCATGTGACATCTAGGGATATCAAGGATTCTAACTCTGATGTGGCTAAGGAGAACTAGGCTATCCTATGCAGGGAATAATGGAGCATGCAAGGCTTCCTCACCATCACCCCATGGGTTTATTTTAATAAATGGATGGGGAGCCTCCCTCACAAGATTGTGGTCCAAAGGACTAGTGAAGTGGAATTCCACAGCATTTATGATATGGTTATTTAAATACTCTGCAAAAGATTCTAGGTGGAGTGGTTAGGGATCTATGATTTAAAGTCTAAAGAGATGTATGTCAGAATAAAATCAATACAAGTGAAAAAATTAGATATTTCTGGAACTCATGGGTATGTGTGGTAGCATTATATTGACGTCATTAATAAGGGGATTCAAGCAAACATCTAAGTTAATGGTTTAGAACTATCAATACTGAAGCAATAGTTGAGGCCAAAGTAGTGGAGGAAGCGTCTTTCTCGGTGGAGCACCTGGATAAAAAAGTGAATTCATATATTTGATCTGACAATGTTATCCATGCCTCTAAAGAGTTATATGAAGTGCTAGCTATGTAGTATTTTCCCTTACGTACACTCTTCATAGGATGGATATACTAGAGTACTCATTGAACTAGTCCTAGTCATAAGGGAAATCATTTTATGTAAATAGATTTGTGGCTCTATTCTGTGAATGGTTCTACTTAAAAATTATTTCACGGTTATTTATTTCAATTACCTACATTATTATATCTTTATATTCTACACGTCCATCAGAATAGAATAATAATCATCTATATAACTATATACCCACATGAGTAATGATCGATGTTAGAAATAATATATAAATAGATGATCTCTAACATATATTTGAGTTCCAGACAATGTGATGTTAGAATTATACATCAGCCACTAGGGGTGTCTTGACAAGGAAATCCTTTTTTGGAGAGTGGTAAATCATATTGTCTCCTTTACTTCCCAACATTTTCATGTGCACATACAGTATAACCCCAAGGGAATTTTATTCTTGTAAAATAAGGGGGAGGATGATGGTTGTGAATCAAGACATCCATGATTCAAAATGAATGGAGTTGAAATGATGGAAGTGCATGACATTTAAACATGTTGAAAAGGTAAATTCTACTATTATTCTTCAAAGGGTGGGGATATATAATTACAGTTCATCCATTTAACTAGATCAGAACACATGACCTATCAAATTTTAATCGAAATTACTTTATGGAATGTTACCAACGATGGTGGGTTCTCCATTTTTTCCATGCATTGACACTATTATAAGGCCCACTCATACATGTAATATGTTGGGGATCCAAATCATATATGATAAGAATCATGGGGGAAAATGTGATATACTATTCCGATGGATTTCAAAAATCTCATGATTATTCCATGGTGGTTGATAACACATCGAGTATGTGTATCAATCTGAACAAGATATAGGAACTATTTTTAAGGGATGCATCATATTTGTTCAATGTGATGGTTGAGGAAATTTAGTTTTGTGATATGTTACTAGAACCAAATGGGTAAGAAGTTATCTAGTTTGAGGACCTCACATATTTTATTATTTCTCAATTTTATAACCTGGAATATGCAATCCTGTTTAATGTCTTATGAAAAATATGTTCAACTAGTATTTTAACATTATATAGTGAGGACATGTGATCGATGTAGTTTAAGGTCATGTATGTTTGACCATATTGTTATAAATTTTAAAGTAAAATTTTTAGGATGTATGACACTATGTGGATGTAAATCATATAACTTCAAAGTGAAGGGATGCATGAAATGGGAACAAAAGGGGTGGTACCTTCTAGTGAACCCTAATATATTGAGGGAGTTAATGTTTGTAACTAAATTTTCGTAAACTAGTGATTCCACTGAAAACAACAAGGAGTTTCTATGTGTCAATGATAATCCCTTATAGATTAGTAACACAATAATTACATGAAATTTATTTTTTCTCAGGTAACTGGAGTAACATAACATGAGGAATTTTTAATTTTTCTCATATTCACGGAAGGAGTTTTCAATATGGCTAACAATTAAGCTCCTCCCTCAAATATTTTAGTGTTATTATCATCTGACTTGATGGGTGTAAATTTTGTAGCATTTTTCCAAATGACTACACATAGTTTAAAGTCATGATTAAAGGAACAATGCTCCCATTTTATCATCATAGAGGTCAGACTATTTAGAGAAGCTTATATGGTTGGGGAAGCAATAAAAACACTTATTTGAAAAGATGGATAGGGGGATCTGATAACAAAAGAATGTTCACACAGTTTAAGGCCATATGCATGGATCACCTTCACCTAATCAACAAAATTACTCTATATGTATGAAGGAACTAAAGAACACCTTTATGAAAGGTTAAAAAAATCTATTATAGAGAATATTTTTAGTTGGTTCTATGATAGGGGTCAATGTGTCACTATTTACCCATTGGATTAGTAATTAAGTTGTATGAAGTCCTTGAAATTTATTTTGTATGTGATAAATTTCAATGGGTATAATTCCAATATATAGATAATTTGTTGAATGGAGGGGAATTATTTTTCTTGAAAACATAATGTGTGGAAAACTAAATAGGGATTGGGAACTGAGGAACCAATTTAGAAACATATGAGGTCAAAATAAATATATCACGGATACTATAATTTCAATTTCATAGATCTCGGAACATCAGTGAAAATGTTATTTGTGGATGTTAGTGGAAGGCCAAAGGATGGGAAGCTCGATGTAAAGTACGGGATATAGAGACCAACTAATTCACGATAAATCTCAAAGGAAACTTCTATATGGTTTAAGGTTATAATTCTTGGACAATATGGGTGTTTGTGAGACTATATTACCTTTTGGCTACAAAAAAATCATTATTAAATAGAGGGACATGGGGTGAATGCTGGATAACTTGGTCACACCCATTATGGGTATTTGTAAATGGGCCAGTGAAAGGAGATCCAGGTTTCACTTCATATCCCACTGAATTGGAAATCAAGCAACACATAATTCTTGAACATAGTATATTGGGAGACCAATGTTGGATTAGGGGGAATCCCCTTATGTGGGGATAAAAAATTCAACTATGTAGTTTAAAATTTCATACAAATACACACAAACAATATGGTTTAATCCCATACAAATAAAACCAAAATGGGATTTCTTCTGGATTAAATTCATGAAACTTGGGCAATGGGACAGTATACTATTTAAAGTCATGATTATTATTCCTAATGGGTTTGTGTGTGGTGGTAGAAGATTTTTTTCTTTATAAATTTTAAACTCATCATGATAAAATGGGAATTTTGGCCTTGGACCATACTAATACCTCTGGAATGAGCTAAACATAATGTAAGGTCATGGTGTATGGGCCAAAAAAATGAATCGTTTCTGTCTGAATGCAGATTGACTATCACAATAGGGAAATATCTCAACATTAATGGAGGTTCAGGTAGGATTGGTTCTATATGAAGCCTCTTTGAGATAATTTTCACACATTTTGAGGTCATGATTATTATACCAAATGGTGCAACAATTCCATTTAGGGAATTTATGGGCTTCTCAGTAGTTATTTTTGAAATTCTATTATGACTCCTAATCCCATGTGAGCCACGATTCGTGTGAGAAATACAGATTACAAGGGATTTATCCTTGCTAAAACATATTGTGAAATCATGGGAAAAAGAATCCAACATGGGAATAATCCAACAATGATAGATTTGTTGGCCATTGTGAATGAATTCAATGGGTAATAACACCAAAGGTGTTGAAACTCTTCCTGAAAAATGAGAGGTTAAAACAGAGGTTACTCATTAGATAAAAGATCTGGACTGCAAAAATCAATAACTAATTGGTTTGTAATTATAGTTTTCAATTTTTCATAAATATTTTCTACATATGAACTAGCCAAGGATGGTACAAAAAAATGATGGATTATTTTCTTAGCATGTTCAAAACATGGTAACCTACATCCATCATTAGAGATCATTCAAGGTGTGTGACCATGATGGTATGTGAGCAAGTTTTTTCATGAACCCTTTTCATTTAGAAGGATTTTTGGATCATGATGGTGTAAGGGATCCAAAGCAAGGAAGGCATGGAGTGTGAAAGTGTTACTATTGGTCTTCCATTGGGGATGTTAAACAATCTTTGTGATTTTTACACCATGTGATATAACACTCTATATGAACATGTTGACAAAAGGGGATAAACAGAGATCATAAGGGGACCCCTGAAATACGTTACTACTGGGGGTGGGGCTATGATAAGAGACCAGAAATGGCCACAAATCACAAGAAATAGTGAATACAAAAATGTAGTTCTATAACATGATGTGGTAAATGAGAGGCTACATAAGGGAGGCATCCATATTGGGTGGGGGATCAAGTTATCATTTAGTTTCATATAATTTGATCAATTCATAGACTATGATGTTTAACGTAATTTGGAAAATATTTTTAAAATGTAATTTTAGAATCATACAGTGAGGACACATGGTTTCTATAATTTTAGGTCACATAGCACTGACCTTGTAGGGATCATTCTAGGGACTAACCACTACTATTTGGGGGAGAATATAGTATGATCATTGAATTATATATTGATGTTTCCTAGGAAATACAAAGCAGTAGTGGTGTAACTGCGGAATATAGTAGAAGTTTAAAATATTTTCTAGGGTTTCAAATATTGTGATTTGATCTTACACATGGATGTTTCTTAGGTGTTACAAGGGTCGAAATGGTGTCATTGGGGCTTTCACATGGTTGGTTACTGGTTGTTGTGGGGATGTAATCATTTGATTGGTGATTACTCATGGAAGTATTCCTCGCTATTGTTAAATATGCAATGGTGTGATTTAGGATTACACATT
Source organism: Viscum album (assembly GCA_963277665.1). NCBI lineage: Eukaryota > Viridiplantae > Streptophyta > Magnoliopsida > Santalales > Viscaceae > Viscum > Viscum album. The sequence goes on from OY728153.1 coordinate 1,385,921,993, forward strand.
GATTTTTCCAAGGGATGAGTGTATCATTTCAATTTAATCACATGATACATATTGTCTCATCATGTGATACATCGTATTATTATCAAAAAAATGAATACCATGTCAATTCAATGGTGTATGACCACAGTTTGACGTCTTGTGCAAGGATAAGGGATCATGTATTATAAATTGATAATTCCATTATGTTTTATTCATGTTTGTATATGAGGGAATCTATGTCTGTTGCTAGGATATGGGAATGTGAATGGTTGTTAGACCCCTATGTGGTTCTTGGGTTTTATAGGGTCATATTTGAGTCTTCTGCACTAGGTTTTTCCATTTTTTCTTCCTCATGTTATGTCATTAGGGCCTCTTATACTATTGATAGACCAAGATAAGATGACTAGGGTTAGAATATCAATATGAGTCACATGGGGACTGTAATGGATATGTGGGGAAATATGGCGGATTCCTGACTGAATGGTTAGAAAATAAATATGGTTGTTGGTAACACCTTAGGATGATTCCCATGGGGACTGTCTTGGATTCATCATATTATTTCTACATAAGTAATTTTAATCTTGAAGAATAATGAATCTCATTATTGTTATAGTAGGCATCCTTTGATCACCATATAATGTATACATTAGTTTAAAATCACATGTTTTGGATGATGACATATAGTTTTAGATCGTTTAACTAAGATGAGGACCTATAGTTTAATTATGTGCCCTCACCTACCTAGTGTAATATACTAAATGTAGAAAGAGAAAATTAGGGCCTAATGTTAGTGAATATTACCTCACCCTTAGTGGTGAAATTGCGTATAGTCCCAAAGATAATGATTTTAGTCATCAATATATATATATGATGGAATGGGGAATTAAGCCACAAATAGTTCTATAAAGTTTTGTTTTATGAGACTGATGTCAGAATAACATTTTCCTCCCTAGTGAAACCCATAGTGCTTTATTGTTTCATGTCATGTAATAAGGACATTGGATTTTGATTATATCATTTTTTCCATATGAAGAAACCCATGCATACCACATATGGTAAATCTATAGTTTAACAACATTTACAGAGGAAATTCACATTAAATCATCTCATGATTGTTATACGAGAAACCTATTTTTTGTCATGTACGGTAATTATATATTTTATCATTTTGTTATAAGGGTGTTGGTTTTGGATCATCTCATGTTTTTATATGAGTAATTCCTTATTTATCACATGGGGTAAGGATTTTGTTTTACTTTATGTGATGAATATGTTGTCTGGATCTTCTCATATATTTTATTGGAAACATCCCAAATTTATTATATGGGTTAATTATACAATTTACCATCTTGTTTAGATGATTTTATGAAATTTTGTTTAAAGTCAAACAACTCGAACTATCTTTTTCATGTGAACTATCACTTAAGGAACCAAGAATTGTTGATAGGTTTGATACACTCCCCATCCATGATTATCAATGTGTATACACCATTGGAGTAGAAATTATTAATGATGTATGGTCTTTAAAATATGTTTTTTAGTTTTTGTGGCCTATTTCATTATGTCATGTGTATATGTAGATCCAATACTATTTCAGCCAGGCGAAAGGATAAGAGTCGACCGTTTTTATTTAATGCTCACACCACCTAGTTCTTGATTTATTTCAAGGTTATGAAATTACTGGATCCTATTTTGTTTGAGATATTCTAACTCATCCTATTGGACTTCAACTATAATATATATTTTTTTCTATCATAAATGATCATCAAAATTTATGGAAGTTATTCCTCTATATGAACAACTACATTTGTCTAAAATACTAGTGAGTATGGGGTCACCTTGGTAGATGTTTCATGTCATTGTATGATATTCAAAGAAGAAATCAGTTATCTAATTAAGCCATGTCTTCTTATTCTATCCTACCATATTATGTAGGATTTTAGAGAGGGTTTTCAAAAAATCCATGATCCTCTTGTTTTTATTCATATGAAATATGGATGTTTGGAGGGACAAGATATTGTACTTGGAATACAACTTATTTAAAACAGACGAATGAAAGATGTTTTCCTTGTATGTGAAAATGTTGTGATTGGTCCCAAAACAATTGACGATTTTTAAACTCAATCATGGAATTTTTGTTACCACCTGGTAAGAATAGTCTGCACCCATATTGAAAATAAATCTCTGGTTGTCATAATATACTGACACTACTAAGTTTTCACTACTAGATAGGGACCAACAAAATCATGTCCCTATATGGAAAAGGTCATGGTGTACATAATGGTATGGAGAAGCTCTAGTAGTTAATGGATGAAGTTGGTATAAATTAGGTTTTCATGAAATCTCTTTTTTAATTCTAGGCATTAATGGAGCACGATCATCCATTTATAACCCATCCTCTAGTTTTTTGTTAGAAATCTTCAATGCTGCTTGATGGGATCCAGAAGACCCATCATAGACCTCTTCCATTACATGAGGGATTTATTTCCCATGGATGAAGTGTATATATATTTTCTCAAATCTATACCATCTGAGTGTTTTCTAAAAGCATTATTATCTCCAAGGGTTAATGATGCTACATACTTGTGATTTATCTCATGCTCGACTCAATTAGGTCAGATAGTTTTTTGTTTAATATAATCAAAGAGGTTATTCATTCAGTAAAGTGTTTCCTCAATTATTGTATCTTTCGAGGGTTATGTTATAGATGTATTATCCCCTAACTTGCATACATGTCAGTTTTGATAATTAAAATTAATGAGGTTGATAGCCCTCTGATGTTCTACATGAATAATTAAGTCATCTTGGTCAAGATTTGTAATAGATTCATCTTGTCCAAAACATGCATCATCATGGTCATTCTATGATTAACGAACACGATTCACCTCTATTCATGAAGGTAACTAGGCCATCAACATATAAATCCACTCATATAGGTGAATGATTTATTCTTTCCAGGAAACATAGTCACCATTAATCTTCTTGATTACTACCTTGGAGTCTCATTTCTAATTTAGCTTGTGTACATTGATCTTGAGGGACAACTAAATGCTTTAGATAAGATCCTGGTACTCATCCTTGTAGTTGGTTCATCCTTTAAAAAATAGGATTGAGTACTATGCAACAACTTTCATTGGATTGATCAAGATAATCTTGAAGCCCAATCTATTGAGTTTGGGCTTGTTAATCCTTCTTTTAGTAAGGATTTGGGAGGAATCATTACAATGCATATACTAATATGGGGTGGTCTAATCCACAGATTTGATTGATATTACTTAGAAATCAACAAGCATCGGTATATCCTCTGGGCCTAATGTGCATCTACAATATTTTCAATTTATTTTTTTATGAAATCCTTTTGAGAGGAAACCCTTATTTAAAATTATTTCATAATTAATTTCCATGATTAATGAAAAAATCTCATTAAGGGGATATTGAGTACGTACTCCAGAAAATTGATGTGGGAATATACTTTTATCTCATGGTGCTAAAAATAATTCCATAGCTTCTGAACTATGATGAACAGGGTGAAGAAATTATTTTTAATGGGAGAATACATGTTCATTGTGTCAAGGAGAATGTGATTGAGATAATATAGATATTTCCTCTACCTTTAGTGTTATTATAAACTTGGAGGACATTAAGTGAATCTTCTAAGGTATTCATATAGAGGACCATAGTCTTCCCTATGATAGGTTCCATTAAGATCGGGTGATGCATCAAATTCTTCTTCATGTACTAAAGTTTAGTCTTGAATTCCTTTTCTCAACGGTAAATAGTTCCATTAGTTAAAATAATTTATAAGGAATTACACATTACAACTGAATTAAAAATTTATTTATAATAGGTTCTTATTTAGTTTTAGTGTCCTCAAAATTATCATAGGTTTCATAGAGGATGCATATTTCGGATATCATTGATATTCTCTTGATTAATCTCAATACTATTATATTTTAAAATAATGATGAAGATCCTTCTATAGGTAACCCCAAATTCACAATTAAAGGGGTATATTTTTTAGTGCTTGGAGCAGAAGAAGTTAAATACATTCTCATGTGCTTGAGATGATTCATACACCAATAATATTTAACCACCAAATCATCCACATAGAACTCTGCCATGGAATTGAGGAGTTATTTGAAGATACAGTGCATAGAACACAGGAAATTAGTTCCACCATTCTTTATACTGAAAATAATCAGTTGAAGATATTTCCTTTGGGTCCCATAAAGGTGGTGGATTCCACATCCTTGGAAACAATATGTATATGGTTATGCATGAAAAATCCATTCATGAAAGAGAAAGATTTAAAAATATATTCTACATCTATATGATTATTTTTTATCAGAATGGTAAAATCATCCTTATTGTAACAGTTGTTAGTATCATAAAATTAGCTGAAAACACTTATCATACCATTATTTTTTTAAATATTGTTGTTGTTTTATAGAAATTTGTTGTTCTAATCCATCCAGATGTAGTTTTCCTTGATTATCTATTCAACTATAGCCTCATCTATAGAACTGTGGGAGGGGCGAATCTTATTAAGATGATGTTGGAAACCATAGTTTCCTATTGAATGGAGGAGGTGATGATAGAAAAAATATGGATTGAAAACTATATTTTACATTTAAATCTAGTAGAAAACATCATCGTTCTATTTCAATTAATCCATATACTATTGATTCAATAGTAGATACACAACTGAAATAACAATTTTTCATCATGACTTTTCCTCTATTATAGGATTTACCTAGGTAATATTAATGACTATATTGGAGATACCCTCCTAAAATGTTTAATGTGTGTCATATATATAAACATAACAATCCGAGACATGATGATCAAGGTAGAGGATATGGCCCTTTGAGAAATATAGATTGGGCATTGGTATTAGTGTATTCTATAGAGGAGGTGGAATAATCTCTAAGGTGTTCCTCTTTTATGGACACAATGGAGAAGAAATCTACCTGTCTAATTTTATGTAGTTTACAACAACAAGACATGACATTGATATCAATCTGATAGTGTTGAGTGGACCTACACTAAGTCAACCCTTCCATGTGTAACCTATAATGGTGTAGTAGATAATTTTCCAGGGAGTCAATATCTAATTAATAAATAAGTGTACAGATCAATAACACTAACTAATCTATTAATGTGCCAATATATGAGATAATATGTGACAATTCCTTACACTTAGCGATTATAAAGAAATATACCAAGTTCATGGTCATTGGATCCAACTGGTGTATTAGAATAATGAAGATATCTTTAAAATAATCCCAAGGATCAACCGAGGTGGACAAAATGTACTTGGGGAAATTGGTACACTCATTCATGTTAGGAAACATGAATATCCCCTCTGTTTTCTAGTACCCCATATCCGGATAGTTGGGTTATCATGTTTTAAAGGAAAAAGCTTCACCTTTAAGTATCCATTATTGATTGTTGAGGGAGTATTTGAGTTATCGATGGTACAAAGGGGGGACAAAAATAGGAAAATAAATTTAGGACCTTCACAAAGAGTCCTTATAAGTTTTATCTAGGGAGACAACCATAAACATAGTTATTTCTACTAGGCTACCAATGTGGGTCCCCAAAAGAATCATTTTTCATGGTTTCTACTCACACTTATTATAAACATAAATTTTCATGTTTAAGGGAGTCAGATCAGCTTCATTAATTCCATGATTTTTGAGAATCTAAGTCAGGATAAGATTTATACTTTAGTGAGTATCCTCCAGGAAGTGGTTAATATTCATGTAATTAAAATATCGTGTGATACATAATGGATGAATATACCCCTAAATAGTGGAATCCTTAACCACTTTGGAGAATTATATGATGGATTTTCATTCCCTCTACTTAGATTCCTCTACATGCTAGGTCTCATTGGCCACTACATTAGGCTCGAACTATGAAGGGTACATCAGGGACTCGCAAATCACTTTATATAAGTAGAGTGTGTAATGGATTGAGAGTCCCACTTTTAATTAAGCAAGGTTAATTAGCACATTAATGTATTGGGTATGGGGCATGCTTCTACCTATCAGGTGATGATATCTAACATGGAATAAAAATGGATCCTTTTTCTTTGGTATTGGGACATAGATAGTACTGTCCATATTATTCCACTAAAGAAATGGTATGGACTAAGCACTAAATGAAAGAGGATGGAAATTGGCTAATTTTAGCTGGTCGTCATGCTGTTGGAGTAGAGTAACACAATCAATAAACATAGTTTTTTACAAAGGCATCCCCAAGAGATAGTATAAGGGGGTTATGCTTACTGAACCCTACATGATGCTTTCTATTTATTCTTGTATGAATGGAAAATATCTTATGAAGTATTAACGTGGATTTCCATTAGGTTATAATTCCACCTTCCCATCCTCGAATAGTGTAAACTAGGGGTACCAAATAGTATACTAGGTTAGTCCTCATCACTAAGTGTCATACAAAAATCCACATGATCGAAAAAATGTATAGATTAATGTTTTTAATCCTCATTGGTGGAAATTTATTAGACTATAATAATACTGGGGGTCATTCCACGTTCTTGGGGCATAAATTCACCAGGGGTATGGGATATTCATTGAATCGGAATAGAACTATGACTATCCTAGCATCATCAGTGCCAATTCATTCTAGGCCTAGATACTAAAATGTCTATGAGGTGGTTAGAGTGGATGTAGAAACTACTAGGGCTGTTTTTTTCTCAACTGGTCACAAATAATTCCAAAGGAGTGAGAAACCATATAATGTGAAAAAGGTCATTAAAATTATAGATACCTCATCCTAGAGTCTATTTTTCCCTTCCAAGTCTTTTTCATCACTATCATGGTTAGTAGATATATATGATACCTTGTCTAGAAAATAAATCAGTGTGATAAGTCCATGATCTACTAGGTCTCTCAGCCAATATTTGAAGAAAAAACACTCTTTGATACTATTACCAATATAACTATGGTATAGGAAAATTTATCACGATTAGTGAGGTTCACATTCTCTAGCCTTCTTCCTTTTTTAGTTTTATAATTTTCTTTTAAAAGGAGCATATGAAGAACAATGGGAACTGTACACTCATGATGTAATATTTCTTGCTATTTCATGAAGTGAATAGATTCATGGATCATGAACCTAATACAGGGATTGAGTAGTGTTTTCAGGGAAATTATACACAAGTTGATGCTATGGTTTGTGAGGAATATGTGGCTGCTGAGGATAAACCATCGAAGGAGGCCGGTCTAGTGTAGGTACCGGAATGTTGATTAGAAACGAGACCTCATCCTCAAAATTTGAATATTTTTCTTCCTTCAAAGGCATATTTATGGGATATTTAATAGGTAATCACCACAATCAATTATTGGTCCACATCATAGAATATTTTAATTGTTGAAATCCTTTAGAGAACTCTTGAAATCTTGTCTAATAAATTTGGTAAACGAGGGTTTGGAACAACTTATATTTGAAATTCTCTATGTACATCATCAATAGCTTATCCTGGAAAATATGAATATAAAGGATATATGTGAGACTCTTACACTAAGATATTAAATAAAAAAATCACTCATCAGTCCTCTGTTATCATTTGTTGTGGTTGGCGATACCGGTCTTCTACATGGTGGAGCTGTATTAGTAGAACAACTAACTAAAGATATCCACCCACTAGAGGATAGATTCTGGGGCTAGATTGTTTTTCCAAAAAATTATATCCATTATAAATATTATAAAAAAAGAGTTTGGAAGCCTCTTGATTATCTGGAGTACTTTTAATTGGGTCTCACATCGAGGCGATGTGAACCATGTACTACAACAGATCACCCATGTCGTTGAACATGAGGAATCTAGGATTAACGAATTTTTCATGTGGGTGGAAAAGTTAAACCCATTTCTATGATGGATACCATACTAGAAGAATCACAACTTATTTTGTTTCCAAATCCCCCAGAAGATCAATGATTGTAGCTATCACACCATCCTAGTGAGGATTGGTGGACACCAATTCATTGTCCAATTTTCTAACATGTAAGAAATTGTGGTTTCGTCCCAATGAGGATATTAATGTTATTATGTTTGGGTTTTGGTGTTATATCTCAGTATTTTCCATTTCCAATAACCTATAAACTAATTTGGTTTGTAGTACCACCTTCCAAAAACGTGATTTCTTAGCCCTGGTGAATTAGTCACTCATCTGTAAGGGGGTGGGGTCTACTTTGGCATTATCTCTCCCTGTCCACTCTTTAGTGATGATCTTGGAAATGATTCTCTTATAGATCTCAACAACATTAATAAAAGTGTTAATGAAAATGTATATCAAGGTTTATGAATATAGGTTTACTAGACAATATTTTTAATAACTCCATATTCTTTTATTGAGATGCTGCTTGGATGGAGGAAATATCTCCTTGGGTGGAGTCCCCGAATCCAACAAGAATTTCTAATGGTCAGCATGGGAACCCATCAGTTGGTTTACCTAAAATTGTGCAGGCCTTCAGAGTGTGTTTTATTCTTTATGTACCTCGTATTCATATGATTTTTTTATTACACCCAAAAGACTGATTGTGAAAATGTTAATGATAGCAAAGGTAGGAGGCATTTTTTCATCATCGATGGGCTAACCAACCTGATGATTTAGTTGTTTCTTTGGAATAGTACTAAACTGGAGAGCATATTTCTACCACCATATCCTAATTTGTATGTGGGATATTACTATTTCATGAACATTTAGTGTATTTTATGTCTCTTGGTTTCGTTCCACTAAATTTTATGGAGGTACCATTAGCTATCAGGGCAATGAACAACCTATAGTACCGTAAATTTGATCCCCTAGAATTTAGGATGGATATTATTAAGATGATAATGTACCTCTATGTATAATAGATAATAATCCCTAATGTGGTTGAGTGTCACCCAAAACATTTTGGGGATTCATGAGTCTTGGCCTTTAGTATGGGATTTTGGGATGTCAATGTATATCGATCTGTGTAGCTAGATCCCATCCGGTAATTGGTGGGTGGAAAATATTTCTAAAAATTCATCCCTTTTCATTATCAAGTAGATATTATTATTTTTATAACCCCACGAATCAATTGGTGTTTGTCATGAAATAATAGGTGGATGTGATGAGGAACTACTCTTCTATTGACAATCTTTCAAATGAATTGTTACAAGGAAAAATCATCCATGTAACACTGGGTTTCCTTCAATAGGTAAGGCCAACATCAGGAACATATCTATATAAGATAGAGTATTAATGGTCTCCTGATCATTGTGAGTGACAATATCCCTCTAAGGCTTAGATGAGTCCTCTCCATCGTTATATGGATCCAATCTAGATCCCAACATCCCTCTTAGATTCAATGGGGAGGTTGATAGAATGGAAGATAATACTGGTATTTATATTCATATAGTGAGTCCTGAAAGGATTCCATATCAATAAAAAAATTTATTTACATGTTAATGGATCTGGGGATAATTTGGACCTCAACCGCAAGGATAGTTACCCTTAGATGAGATGATTCTACCCCATGTTTTTGTGGTGGGGGAAGAGTTACTTCATCAAATAATAAGTCACCTTCGACTATGAGAAGTCAATGGTGATGTGGAAATATTCTCATTAATGCATCACACATCATGGGAGATCTCTGATCATGAAATCTTTTGGTTATTGGGATTCCATATATTTTTTCCATGTTCAGTGACTTAAACATCACAAGTCATTAAATTTGTTATTACTCTCCTACATGACTCAAAAATTATGAATGCATACCAAAAATACCTAAGCCTATGTCCTAAATTAGGTACATATACATTTTATAACTCATGTAATAAACATGGGATACATTAGGTAAAAAGACACAAATACCGTATTCTCCTGGCACAAATTACATAGTCATGGACTTGGGATACCTTGGTTTCTTCACTTAAGATGCCTCATAAATGATATTCCCTTGATGGTGGAGGAGGAAGAAATTATTTATTTCCAATACACCTAATATCCATTGACTTATTTATTTTCCACCATCACCATAATGAATGAAAAAATGTAGCATCACTATCATGACAGAAGTTGTGTAATTAACTGGTTTCCATCATGAAATGGAACATGGAATGTGCTCTGTAAGCATGAATTAATTATATGATGGGGATATAGAATAGGAAACAATCTTCCAGGAGGAATCCAATGAAGGGGGAACTCACAAACCAATATCTTAATTTATTTAAGGAGATGGCATCACCAATAATGGCGGTAGATACCACCCATCTTTAGAATGTGGTAATTTGGGAAAACTAAATATCCACACTAGATGTGTAGAACCTAAATCCCTGGAAGAATCCCACTTCATGAGAGGAAAATAATAAAATGAACATCATAATGCCAAATCAAAGCCCCAATAGAATGTGTCAAAAATTGGAAAAATATATGTTCAACTCTTCTCTTTCAACCATGACTAGACAATTAATATTAGAAACCAGAAGATTTTGATGTCACTAAATCCAAAAATTCAGCCCCCCCAAACGGTGTTCCCTATGTAAATTATTCTATTAATCCTAGGTAAAAAAATAAAGATGTTGTGAATATCTATTATGGTACATATTTTACATGAATCCTTAACCCATATTGGAGGGAATGGATAATGTTGGGAACATTTGGAATCAAATTTATCTAACATGTACTGATGGACGATTTTATGTACCATTAAAGACACAATTTATCGAAAATGCTCAACCAACCACTTATAATATGAATAGGGGTAGAAACACCAATGATATGTGAATCCCATAAAATAATACTCTTATGATGAATACTATAAATTGAACATCTATTTCGTTACCTTATCAAATATCACATTCAATGTTCATCCAGTGGAGTTCTATTGACACCCTGGTCTCTTTATACGAATAGGAAGAGGTTATTCAAACACGGGATATAGTCCAATAGTTTACGGGAGAATTTTTACCACACTGAATCCGCCCAAGGGCTGTGATAGATTATGATACCCATCATGTAAAAGATCTTGGAATGAAATAATATTGATTGAGTGCGTATCAGTCCATTGGGCAGTAAACATTATAGAAGTTGCCTCAGCTAAATGAAGGTATCATGTAGGGTCCTATAAAGTGATTTTTATAATCGTATTAAGTTTCATAAAGGATATTGGTTTCTCAAAGGTAATATCTTTGTGAAATAGGGTTCCCTTACCTTTGTGTAATGGAATGTTTCTTGTGGGTTTTCCTTTTTCTTAATGGTCACAAACGTTTTCTAAATTCATCTCTACCATGTTTCTTGGGTTTTCAGATCTCATGAGAGGTTATTCATGAACGATTGATATCTATAGTGATCTATCACCTTGTTAACTGGTGAAGGATTTTGTATCATGAATTTAGTTCTTTTTTAAGAAGTATAAATGGCACAGACACATAAGTCAAAGGTGAATGGAGTTATTTATAACATATTCAGAGGCAAGAAGATCATTTCTGCAAGATGTCCCATCTGGAAGGTATGTTTCATGGATGTTGGAGACCTCTATCAACATCCACATGTTGGGAGAAGGATATTTCTATTCATGTGAGTAATCATTCATGGAATCTAGGGGTCCTTCACAAAGAATTCATTGTTGATAAAAGGTTATGTACATCACAAATCTATCCCATCTAATTAATTTTGAGCATTTTTGGTTCCATATTCACAAAAAAAACATTAATGATTTCTTCTTAATCATTCAAAAAATGAGTTTTTCATCAACAATATTTATTAAAGAGTATTAATATTTGAAATTATCTTCCAAGTGGGGGTAGGTTCATAAAACATATATAGGATCTTCCCACTATTATCATAGGGATATTTGATACTATCTCATATATGGGCTAGTTAATCTAGTTCAATTCACTTATTGATTAATATAAAAGGAGACCTCTGTTATTTTTTCCAGATGTAGATTTATATATGAATACTGAAGAATGATATTTTTATGTTGGTCAAAATGGATTAAAATATAAGAAACAATAGTGATTACATCTTAAATAGAATTTCTAGTTATTCATGATTTTGAAAAAGTTACTATAAGTGTGAACTCTAGTAGTTACATGCTTTCTTATTTTATTTTATATGGATTTTCCTTATTTTACTCTAATGATTAAGTGGATAATTTAATCAATCTTGTACCTATTAATACTGAAATTTTGATTTCTTCATATTGTAGAGCACAAGAAAAACTAACAAAACTAGAGAATCAACATAAGGATTTTGATTGCAATGATTTCATCACACAAAAAATATTTCCCTAGGTAGTACATTCCATTTTCAAATAAATTTGATTGCAGTCTACATATTTGTATAGACAACCCAAATTTCATGCAATAAACAATCAGGAACATAAAAATACTAACATGAATTTGTTACTTGTTGAACTAGATTAAATGGGATAACTAGCATAAAAATATTAATATGAATTTTGAGATACTATTCACTCTATAGGAGACATTATGATATTCTAAAGATTTATTCTCAAATATGATATTGGAATTTTGGATATTTAGTTATTCTATTTCACATAACAAATTCATAAGGTATTTTCATTGATTTAATGAACCATATATTTTTATATCCTTAATCTCTTTTCTTATATTCATAATGTAAGATATTGAAAGATATGCATCAAAATATAATGAATATGAAATTAAAAATTAATAGTTTCTATAAATATTAGGAGAGAATAATTTTATATAAATAACACTGAGTGTTCATTCTAGATTTGAAAAGTTAATTTTTGGTGTCATGTTTAATTGTAAACTAGATATAAAATGGATTAAAAGAAGTTATTGGTGTTGATATACTAGGATGCATTTAATAATTGTTTCTTTGTTCAATTTTTCCTCATACTTATCAGATTTTATAATCAATTTATCCATGATTTATCTCATATTGTCATCCATATGAACTCACTAAAAAATTTGGGGGGGGGGTAAATTCATTAAATAAAATGATGTGAGATCTATTTATATAAGCTAAAGTAACACAAAAAATCACACATTTCCATATTTTTTCATTGTTAGGTAATTTTTTTGAATTATTTTATAACTCCCCTTTGGAATGTCTTCAATTTTTTTGATATACGATTTTCATGTGGTGGTATGAAATTCAAGGAAATTATAACCAAATTTGAGATATTTTCTTACCACAATTTTGATATGCCCATTTTCATGTATGTTGCATTTTTTTGAGGAATTACTCTTTCGATTAGTTGATTAAAGTGTGTACAAGACATAAAATCATCATGTATATCTTCTTTCACAGGGACCCAAATTTTGTATAATATAAATGTGTAGAGTTTTGGAAATATTTTTGACATTTAATTTCTCTACACACCTGGATAATGAAACATTTTATCTGATTACCATAGAAGTGTATTTCAATATCCAATGGTATTGGAAGCTAATAATGGGTCATGGATTATGACCATAATATCAAACCGTCATATGAATATCTACAAAAAATCAAATATATTATAAAAAAATAATATTAATTTATATATTCTAAAATGTGTAATGTATTATAAAATCATGGATCCATATTATATCAACATTTCAGATAGACTCTTTTTTTGGGAGATTCTAGAGGTATTTTGTCAACATTTTAACTCCTCCAACAATTTTTATAGAATATTAGTGCCCAACTACAATTTTTGGGAAGAAATTATGAGACTATTCATCCTCAATTTTTTTACATGGATATTTATAAAATATATAATTACTTATTTATTTATTATATAATAATACCCCAAATATTTTTTTTATTTTTTTATTGAATGAGGTGCTGAAGAGATAATAAAACAGTATTAAAAATTTGATAATAACTGAAACCATGGAAATTTATAATTTTGGTATATAATTTTATAATATCATAATATATGACATAAATCACTCTATAATACAATCCATTAAGCTACAACTAGTTTTATGGATGATATATTATGTTTCAATTGATTGAATGTTTGTGAAAAGATAGAAGAGAACCTGACATTATTCATATACATAATTGTAAATTCTCTTTGGAATGAGACTCATAGGTAGGGTACATTCCATACCATAAACCCCATGAAATATTTGTGTGGTTTTTTTCTTGAGGATGGTGATTTATTATACCATGGAACAAGGTGTCACACAAAAAATAATTCAATTTAAATTTAATCAGGACTATATAAAAAAATGGTTTACTAGAAATAATATCACACCAAAATAATTGTTTTATTATAATCAGAAACAAATGGTGATCTTTGAAGATATTCTTATAATTGAATATCATTTACTGATGTGAATATCTCACTATAAAAATTTAATTAAATATGGATTCCTATTATTTACTAATGAGGTGAATGTAAGAGTTTGATATGTGAATCAAAGAGGTGAAGTAATTGATTCTATGGTAGAGGGGAACATTTCATGATAATCATAAAAATTTGAAAAGTTTTTTTTAAAATTATATATGATAAACATTATTGTTTCATGATATTTTTTGTCATTCCACAGTAGATTAAAGCCAACAGAAACATATTTAATTAAAATTTAAGCTATTTGGGGGACATTGTGTGACTCCAATTATAGAATTATGGATCAAAATTCATGTTCCAATTTGGAAGAATTTTCTCATCCTAAGCAACAATATTTGATGATCAATCGTACGGGTAATTTTTGGGATTATTTTAAGGAGAAAAGAGATAAAGTTCTACAAAAATCATGGAAGGAGGATTTTGGACTAAAGAGTGATAAGAAATTCTATATTTATACTAAAATTAAAAATATTGACAACGATTTTAGAAGATACATGTATCTATATCTATTGAAGATCATTGAGTTTCAGCATGTTAATGAAGGAGGATGAAATTGATCTACTATCATTGGTTTAATCTCATTTTTAGTTAAGGATTACTAATATAGTATTTCTTTTTAGATCATTAATACTTCAATGATATTTAGAGTAGTGATATCTCTACATTTTGATGGTTATCAGCATATAGGGTTAGTACATATACTCTAAATTTTAAATAAATAGTTAGTGTACTTTGGGAATTTAGTGAATCAATATAGTACCATTGATTGTTCCATTAATATAGCTCAATGAAATAAAAAAATTATCAATAACTTGTGACTCTCATTATTTCTTTTATAGCTATATATTTATTAGGACGGAGAGAGGTTTTCCTACATGTAGTGAAAAAAAAACTCCTTGGTGAGAGTCATTTGAATAAAACTAGAATACCCTGATTCAACACATAAATCCTTATATAGTATTTCTCCATGTTTGGGTCCACTAATTGGTATATAATGGTAGGTTTTTTGTTAATAATATATCTTGAGAGCTAAGGAATTGGTCACCAATCATAATAGAATTTTGATCTTTGTTGATAAAAATTATATGTAATTAATGAATCAGTTGAAACACTATTTAATATCATTAGGAATATATTTATAAAAAACTATAATATATGGGATTTTAGTTGATAGGGATAGTGGATAATTGTATTAAAAATGACAAATATTGTTACAATTTCATGTTAAATGAGTCAGTTCATTAATGGAAGATTTTTCTAACTCAATTTACATTATGGTAATAACTTGAAAATCAATACACACTATGTGTGAAAAATTATAAACATTAATGAAGGAAAATAAATGGAATATACAAAATATATCTAGATTTTATGGAATAATTATTATAACACGTGGATGAACATTAGTGAATCCATTTATGAAGTATTTTAATTTGGGAAAAATTTTGTAGAGGACATCAACTAACTCGTAGAAACCCTTGATGATTTTAAGATCCTAAATGGAGGGTTGAGAATATTTCTTATATGATTCGGGGAATAATTCATTATTCATGAAAATAATGATATGAAGGGATTCATATTAGATAATATTGATAGAAATAATATTATATATCAGATGAGGAATAAAGGAAATGAGTCTATGGAAAAGGGGAAATAGAAGGATGTGTATTTCAAGGAAATAAATAAAATAATGTTTTAGGATAGTCCTAAATATATGGAAGATAATTATGTTATATAATTCCATTCATTAAATAAAAAAATGGTAAAATGAATATTTCCAATTTAAGCTTTTAATCAATTTCCTCTAGTGTGGAATGTTTGTAAACCTCACTATATTTTTTCCCAATGTGGTTTTAGATAATGATGAAGATGAATCACTCACTAATTATTAAATAAATAATATTATGGAAAACAATTTTCTACATAAGTATTTCACCTTGAATAAAATCACACATTCATAAGAGGATGTTATCTTAGAAGATACAAAGGTGGAAGATATTAAGGACAATAAATGATTTAATAAATAATTTGTTGTTGATATTACAACATCCCAACTCTAGTTACCATGAGCTGGTGTCTATATTTTTACATTAGTATCAGATACAAAAGATCTCATCCTAAGGAAATGATCATTTTAGTTGTCTTCTAAAACATGATAAATATGTGGTTGTCATATTACATTGTAAATATAAAATACACATAATAAACAAAATCCGTTCATCATAGATATTATTTATATTATCCTTTATATCATGGAGAAAAGAAAAAAACGATGATCTGAGATGCTTAGTAAGAGTTACTTAATATATAATATCTCATGAATCAATTCATAATAATAAATATGGAAAGTTAAATAATGAAAAATTAATTTATTTTTATAATTAATTTGACCAAAAAGTACTTCCAGGGATAATATCATATACAATAATACCATGGATAATAATAACTAAATTACCAATGATGAAAATTATAAAAATTTCACATTGTGATTTCATATATTTTTATATACATACATACATATATATATATATATATCATCAAATCATTATGTCAAGATTGTTAAATCGAGGAGTCAGAAACCACCAAAAACCCATTTAATGCTAGCTTTTATATTTTTCTAATGAGACATGTCAATGAATCAAGTTGTAATGTATAACTTGTCCCCTTATATCACTATATGTACAATGAATTACTAATGTATTAAATGATAAATTCAATTCAAAAAAAATATTCACTATATAAATATATATACTTATTGTGTAATATATACAAATTTATCATGATCTCCACTGCTCAATTAAATAAGTTTTAATATATAAAATTATATGTATAAATGTTTTACGATTTAATAAATAAGGATATCCTTGATACAAAGATCATTTGTATTTAAGATAAATTAATTTTCCAATTGTTATAAGAAATTGTTTGTTTCAATTGAATGTTCATGTTCCCAAAATTAATAAAAAATTGTAGATGACTATCAGAAAAGTAACTTATATAGTAAAATTCTTTATTTAAAAAATAAAATAAAATTTAAATAATGTGTTCAAAATATGTTTATAAAAGGTGTTTCTATTCCAATAACATTTAAAATATTTAGAAAAAATTAAAGGGAATAAAATATTTATGTTGATAGGAAATTCCATAAATGCCATATACATTATAGAAAAAATATTTTATTTGAATTTTTAGAAAAATGGTGAAAATAATCCTTTCCAATAAAAATATTTGTATTATTCCCCTCACATAATGAAAAATTTCAAGGATAACATCAAATGATCTTAAAACATCAATTTCATAAAAAATTTATTTTATAACACAATTTTAAAAACTATTGTCATGGAATAGAAATATACTCAATCAATATGGTAAAGAAGAGTGTCATTTATACCAACCATTCCTATAGTATGATTAGCTTTAATTGAATCATTAATCATCGTGAATAAATTAATATTCATGTTATTCAACTTAGTGGGGTAGTATATTCACCACATAAAAATAAGTAGGTGAATATTACCAAATATGTATCAATGGATTCAGAATTGAGACGATATCTCTTAAAATTTTCATAATGTTAATTTGATAATTAATCAATGTGTATGTAATGTTATACAAGAAAAAATGAGAATAAATACAACATAAAATAATCAAATGTCCTTATACAAATATTCTATCATGTAAAAGGAAATAAATAGGTAATATATCAAAATGAATAGAAATTTTGTTTTGAAAACAATTACAAAGAGTGTATCATTGAATTTAAAATTTATTAATTGAGAGAATATGTGTGAAAATTTTAAATCCAAATAAGCTGAAGTTAAAATAAAACAGAAATAAAAAAATCCATTTCACACTAAATTATCTCATAATATAGTAATTGAAGTAGTTATTTATCCTAATTAAGGGATATTGAGATATAAAACCATGTACCACATAGTGACATTCAGGTAAAATACCCTTGGATGAAATAATTTGGACTGAATCTTATAATATAATGAAATATGAATGATTAATTATATAACATGTAAAATCATAAACATATAGACCATATAAATAAAATCATGTGAAGAACATTAAAATATTCTTTAATGAATAAAATTGAGATTAAATTCATTATATGGGGTTAAAATTGAGAAATATTATCTCTATCACCCTAAATAATGAACTTATGTTATTCATTTATATTCTTAAGAACATTTTTTATGTTTATTATTATATATAATTTAATTATTTCTATTTTTTATATATTTACTTAATCAATTAAATTCACATTGGATGTTTTAATGATATTATCTTAATTTATCCAAATGACCTAGTTTGGTTGAAAAAACTAATGTGGTCATTATTAGATCATCAAAAGAATAATAATCACAATAAAATTACCAATTTCACACATCAATTATAATTTTAAAACCTATCTGGAAATATGGTTATGAGAAATGAAATAAGTTAAAATTGAGGAGATGGTGGGCCATACATACCCATGAGTAATATTTCCAGTTTTAAATGATTATTATTAAAATAAGGTAAATATTATTATATCTTAATACAATTATAATCGTATAATAAATAACAAATTAAATCTCTAAATATACTTATATATATCCTCGATTTCATGTGGTGATGATAAATTAATCACTTGGCTTTATGGAGGCTATAGTCCACATGAACGAATGAATGACACTATCATTTTTTAGTTAATGGTAATTTACTAAAGTAGATTATATATATAAGAACCTATATTTTATAAAATATTTTCCTTTTTTTGAATAAATTTTAATCTTTTGATAGCTTCTGTTAAATGCGACAATGTGTTTTACTGAATCATGGAAAACTATTAATATTATTATTTAAACATGGTCATTATTAAATATAAATGAAAAATCGAACCATGAATACCTGTAAAAGCATTTTAAATATCATGTTTAATGGTTTTATATAAATAAACCATTTTCATAAAATAAAAATCAATTTTTTGTAAATTAATACTAAGATTCTAAAATACCATTTCCAGAAACAAAAATAGTTATTTTTGGGAATAAAAATGAAAAAAAATTGAAACATTTAGAAAATAAATTTTTAAAAATAAATAAAATTTTTAGAATCATCATTTAAATTTTATATTTGGGTAATTTTCCAATATTTTTCAATAAAATTATTTTTTTGTTGAATAATGAGAAATAAAACGTTTGATTACGAGCATTATTTTTATTTAAATATTTAACAAGGTCAATATTTTTTAAAAAATGTTTTTAAGAGTATAATTTCTTTACTTATATATGAAATAATTTAATTTTTTAATTTGATTTATTTTAATATTGAATTTATATATAAACACTTTTTACACTTTGGAATATTTTTTCTTCGGAAACATGGTCTATCTTCGTGTCTACCAGATTAATTTTAAATTAAATTTTTTTATATCTATGAATTGAATTTGGAAATATAAATTCCATATTTGAAATGAAAGAAATTCATATTATATAATAATTTAATATTAATTTATAACCATAATAAACTATAAAAAATGTAAAAACTATTTAGTGCGATTAAGCTAAAAAATTGTTTACCAGGGGTTAAAATGAAAATATAGGTGTTTTATATTACCCTAAACATTTCCAAATACAATTATATATAAATATTTTGACCTTATAACCAATATTATTTTAATGAAACATCTTTTATTCTATTTTCAATTGAAAAATGTGGGTATACATTTTCATTTTAGGGATTATAAGTGTGCCACTCACTTCACATACAAAAGACCATTGCATCATATCTTATCTTTATACTTAAAAACCATTTGGATATAAATATACCTACCTAAATAGCATCCATACATACCAAAATTAATCTTATAACCCTTATTTTGATCACAAATAAACACTATGAAAGATTTTGAGGAAAACCTAAGGATTAATCCTAAAGAAGATGTAACATTATTCAAGAAATGTTTTTATTTTATTTCTTCCTCCACCACATTAAAATAGTATTAAACGATAATAATATAATAAATTAATTATATTATATATATTTTGTTTTTATTATTCTATTATTATGACCTAAATATGTCTCATCTTCCCTCAACTGGTAAACGATAACATCACTTGTGTGTACAACAAACTACCACCTTATGAACTGATGTGACTTGTTTTACATAAAAACCACACATGGTTGTGTATGATGATGTATATAATATATATTTATTATATTTTTAACATAATTAAACTTCTTTAAATAAAATATCACATGTTCCATTTTCATTCTATTCCATCTGGGATAAGATAAAATTAATCATGTGTATGGAGGACTATCGCCTCGTAAAGAGAATTGATTTATTTTTCACATATGTTTTAAATGAAAGGTAAGGATAGATATATTTCATGAATATATGGGATATATATTAAATATAAATGATGCAGTAAATATAATATATTATATAGTATTCTTTCTCTCCATACCTCTAGAAAATAGAAATATCATTAATGTGCATATACAACCTAACGACTCCACGAACGGTGTATTTCAAATTTATATCTAACATTAATAGATTACTATAAATAAATATATACTGAAAATATATTATATTTATAACCTATTTAAAATTATCAATATTTCGGAACCTAGATCAATTTATGAGGACCGAAAATAATAAATCAAAACATACCTTAAAAAATGATGTTATTATTACCTGAAGCATAATTTTAAGAGGGAATTTTTATTATATGTGTAATAAAAGGGTATATGTAAATAATAAAAGATATGATATATATAAATATGGTCTTATAATAAATTTATAAAAAATTGTATTTATTACATAGAAGACTAGATCATTTAGAGGATTGAATAATTCTATGTAATTTATTTTTTTCTGAATTTTACTTCTTCGAGAAATATGTTATGTTATGCATCTATATTCTATAATAATGGCTATATATATCCCATTTCAAATGTAATATAATGAATTTTTTTATTCTCATGATGTATAATGTTTCATTAAATTTTATTCTTTCTTGGTTCATATGATTCAATGTCCCCAATGTGGTGAGGATTTTGTTTCACAATATCATTATTTATCAAGATTGTTCACGATTATGTTTCAATGATGAGATTTTTTCATCAATACCTATTTAAATTAATTCCCTTTTTATATAATATTTAATTAAGAAAAATAAATTTCCACTTCACTTTACACACTTTATGTACTCCGTATTTCAAAATAATGCTTCTAAACAATATTTTCTTTATTTATATCTTTCATTAAAAACCATTTTTCCATATTTATGTTTTATAAAAATGATTTCAAAATTTTTTCACATTCAAAAAATGATTTAATAAAATAAATTTGTTCCCATGTTTTCCATTTTAACTATTTTTTAAAAGGAATCTTCATTTCATTTTCTAAAAAAGGCCTGTTCGATTTTAATTATAATTTGAACGGAATATTATTTCAATGACTGTGAAATGAACATAATATCCCAATGTATTGACAATTATTTTAATGGAATAATAATTTATCATTTTTCAATTAAAAATCAATATAAAATTAAATATTCAATATTTTATGAATTTTTTGTTTTAAAAATGTGAATTTCAAAAAAAGTATATTTTCCTTATGAAATAGTTCACGTGACCCTTATTTCAATATCATTTTCAATCTATGATGAAATATTTTTCTATTACATATGATTTACATGGGATAACACCCAAGGATACAATTCTTCTTATTTATCAGAATTTTTTTGGTTTATGATTAATTTGTTTTCAAAAGCCAATTAATTTTCCTATGGGTGATGTTTGATGAAATGATGAAATGGTTATTAAAACTGTTTATTTTCCACAACATATGTATTGATGAATTACATAGAAAAACCATCTATTTTCATGGTTTCTGATATAATTAATTTTTTGTAATCTTGTGGCCCATGTATGTATTATTTCCATTATGTGAGGGCTGAGACCTATAAATCCAACAAATTCATTAGCCAATTATTGATATATCATGAGATAAACATGACTATAAGGGGGATTGATCATAGTTCATTAAGGGAATATATCTAATATGATACAATTTAGTGTAAACCATGACTACTTTGATGTTTTTGGAAGTGAACCCATTCCAAAATAAGAGTAGTTTTATTGAGAGATGAGCTATTAAAGAAAACTATTTTCTATTATTATATGTATGTAAAAATCATTCATTATTATAATTCTATGTTCTCATAATTCATGTTATTTGAATCCATTATGATCCACGCATTATAAACTATCATTATTTAATCCATGGCTCAACTATGTGGTCTACAATATGCAATATTTGGCTTTCAAGTGTAATTCTCATGTCACTATAAATTTATGTTCCTGATATGTTGATATCTCCCTTTATTAACAATACTAGGTAGGTGAGATCACCATTTAGTATGTTTCATTTACCCATGTTATAAAGAATGTAATATATATGATATGTATATAAAGGGTGATAATTATTAAGAACAAAGTGGGAGATGAGGTACCTCATTTATGGACCAGTTGTTTATTTTCCTTTGTTTAAATAAAATAGACCTAAAGGATTATATCTTGAATAATTTTTTTTTATATAATGAATAATCATATAATAATATTTTTTACTTATAAATGAGTAGTTTTAATCCATACTATATGTATCAGATAAAGGTGTACTTAATATTTGGAAAATAGGATGAGAAAACATTATTTTGATCCCTATGTATATTTCAATTTATATGTAGATGGATATTTCATAGGTTAACTCTATGGATGGATCAATGTATATGAAAATGGCCAAGAGTTTTATAAAATGATATAAAGAGTGGTTTCCAATCAATTTCATCTCCTTTTGGATACTACAAGAGGATGTGGATTTGACACAGAAGTATCTAGGGGTAATAACACATAAAATGGTGCATTACGATGGACCCAATATTCACTTGGTGAATGAAAATAGCTCTTACATCACACCTGGTTTGACAATCTTATGCGATATGCTTTAGAAATTAAATAACTCATTGTGAACCATCCTGACAGATTTGAATAATAAAAATTTAAGGACCCTGTATAAGCCTAATTTTTCAAATATTAAAAATAATGTTATGTAATTTAGATATCCAATAAGTGAATTTTAATGATTATGGGGTTTCCATTTTCATTACTATCTGTTACTATTTACATTTTGGTTATAGTAAGTGTATTGAACTTGACAGAACCATGTTCATACTATGTGTCTTAGAAAATGAAATGATTATCCTCCTGATATGCCAAATTTTATTGAAGAAATAATAAAATATCTCATTCCTATGATCACACAACTTTCTAAAGATATGAATCATGGTAACCATACAATTAATAAAAAGAATGAAAATTGATTTTTTCAGTTCTTATGAGGAGACATCCCCCTTATTATAGCGGTACTTATAATACATTAATTTCCGAGTAATGGACCAATATCATTGAAATGATAATATTCATTATCCTTATATATAATCAAGATTTTTTTTTGACTATCTATATTATATGAGTTGAATACGATAAATGGTGTAAACCCATCAAGATTATGAGGCAACAAGATAAAAATAACTTTATATATTGGGATAAGATTATGATATTATCTTCAATAAGTGCAATTCTCTTATTCTATTTAAAAAAATGTAGATAGAATTTATTGAGCTAAACTATATAGGTCATAAAATCAATTGTAATTATAAGGAAAATTTTCTTTCACATTCAAGGTGCACTTTAGGTGTTATCATCCAACCTAAAGGTAATGTTGATCAATTTTTCTATGGATTAAAAACCATGTATCCATAGGTAATTGGAAAAAGATACATTAGAAGATATTATTAAATCCTTTATTATGCTATTCATGTAGAAAGTACTATTTTATTTACTAATCAATGACATGGTTTTGATTTGAAATGAAAAAATTAATTCAATGTAAACTCTAAAACCATAGAGGAAAGAAGATAATAATAACATCATGCTCAATGTGAACAAGGAAACGTAGAATAAATTATCGTTAGGGGACTATAAAATTTGTTCATTATATAAGGGAAGTTTATCAAGAGATTTAACATGAATGTGATGAGAGGAAGGAAAACAATGATGTGAATGTTGAGAGAGATCCACAAAATGAAACACCGACAATACAATGTTTCAAATTCTGGGATTATGGTCATTATGATAACCAATTATCAAAAAAATATTAATGATAATGATCATTTACATAACCACTTAAGAATAGAGACAAGGGTAAATCTCTTGTGATCACTATTTATAACGTGGGGTGCAATAATTCTGTTTTGAAAGGTACACATAATATCAACTCGAGAACAAAAAATATCTTATTTGACTATAGATCTACCCATTTTTTATTATTTGAAATATTTTCTATGGTTTTTTAGATTCCACTGAAACAATTAGACGAAAATTTATCAACAAAACCCCATAATGGTACAATGATCACATATCAAATATAAGACTCTTCTCAGGATGTTGTTTGTGAGAATTTTCTTCCCCCAAAATGTCAAAATTCTTCCTCATGTTTAACTTGATGTTTTAATAAGAATGGGGTTTCTTTACCAACATAAAGACCCCATTAACTATCAGGGAAGGAATTTCATTTTTTGATATTCAAAAACATTCGATGGTTTTATATCATAGTGATTATAAATATGAAATTTTTATAAATATAATATTCATTTTTGGGGTTTTGATTCCATTTTAGGTGGGACATTTATCCTAGATTTTTTAGGAGGAAATAAACATTGATGATAAGCCTATAGTTTTGGAGATTTTATATCTTTATATAATATTTTCCTATACTTTCACAAAATCATAATCTTGAGTTCTCAACAGAAATGATATTTAGTTCCGCACCTATTTTACAAACTCCCTATAGAATGGGCCATATTGAGTTGTTGGAATTAAAAAAGAAACCCTAGATGAACCATGAAAATGGATCCATTCATCGATGATTTTCAAATTGGGTGCACCAATTATTTTTATTTAAATGAAATATGTATCAATGAAAATATTCATAAATTATTTGTATCACAACAATTTCACAATTATGAAAGAGTGTTGTATACCCCGTATTGAAGACCAATTCGATAAACTGCACATTTTCCATTACTTTTTCCAAAGATGATGTACATTTTGTATATCACCAATTGAGGGTCGTGAAGGATGATATAACCATGATAGAATTCCATACTAGGTATGTGCACTATGAATATATAGTTATTCCATTTCTCCATTCTAATTCTCCTACTATCATAATGGATTTCTTGAATAGATGATTTAAAAATTACCATGATTAGTTTGATGTTTTATATAAAGATGATATTATTATTTATTCAAAGGGAATGGAAGAAAATTTTTATAAGTAGAGAATTGTACTAATGAACCTAAGGAATGAGAAACATTCTGAAAATTTTACAGAGTTTCTAATGAATATCTAATCCACTCAGTATTCTAACTTGGAAGGCATCCAGGTTCCTCTTGGTTACTGATTTTTAGTAACATATCAAGGAGATGAAGAGAATATTAGCCATAAAAAATATTCTATCATTATCCAATAGTGTATAATGGTTCATAATATATTTTGATTAATCTAATAATGGGTTTCCACATAAAAATTGATGTTTTATTAGAAAAATTACACAACTCGAGATTTGTAGTTTGTTTTGGTAAATTTTTAAATTATTATAAGGGGGTATTATCTTTATAGAAAAAATTATGATATATATGTTCTTATCACCAATGTTTAGTGAACATATTCACATAGAAATTTTTGAATACTTTACAAATAATTCAGTTAGATCTTATTAATGATTATGACTGGTTAATACAATACCACCCTGGGAAGGAGAACAAGGTGAATGATGATATGAGTTGAAATAATCATGTTAAATAATTGATTATAATAATCCCAAATGTTCTAATTATTCTATATATTCAAAGGATGTATCTAAAAATCCCAATGTAAGGGGATAATCTTATCTTGATAAATTTAATTTTCAGTTATCTACCCAATTGAAGAATAAATAGGTTTTAAAGGTTGATGTATATCTTGAAAATAAGGCTAAAAATATTATGGACTTTAACCCTAATCATAATGGAATGACTTTTTTTAGGAACAATGCATGTGTGTGACTCATAAAAAATATTAATAAGGATTTTTTAGAGGAGGTTCATAATATTTCATTATCTATTAATCTTGGAAGTTTGAAGTTGTATAGAGATTCAAAAGAGTACTCATGGAGGAATATCATGAAAAGAGATGTCACAATGTTTACATCATGATTCTTGGTATATCAGTTTGTAATTGATGATAGGAACAATTAAAAGGGTATGTTATAACCATTACCCATATAAAATTTTATTGGAAAACATAATAATAAATTTTTTCATTGGGTACCTCAAAATGTATAGTGGGGATAATGTTATATTTGTTGTAGTATATCACCTTAAAAATTCAGAACAATTCATATCTATAAGAGAAGATTTTTCTCAAGATCATAATTTTGGGATATAATTTAATTTTGCGAAAAATATTCATAGAGTACCACTTTAAATTTTCTATGATCATGAACTATGGTTTACAACAATTTTATAGAATAGTATTAAAAAATATCTTGATTTAGAGTTGTGTTTCATTTTGGTGTATAATCATCAAAATATGGTTTGTTCAACAGAAAAAATAAAACACTATTGGATATGTTGATATCAAATTCCTTCAATTTTTTATGTGGTTGTGATCAATATCTTTCTATGGTTGAATGTTCAAACAACAATAGCTTTCACTAGATCATTCAGATGGATCCATATGTAGTTTTTTTAAGAAAAAAGTGTAGTGATACGATGTTGTGGAACTAATTTAGATAAATAAATATACTAGGACATGATATATATAAATATATTATATTTAAGAATAGATCCATTTAGTTACATATCGTGTTAGATAAAATTCTTTAGAAAAGATATGTTGATAATCACTGGTGTGATTTGGAATATGTAGTTAGTAAAAAGGAGTTTCTAATAATTTCACCATGGAAGAATGTGATGAGTTTCATAAATAATGGAAAACAAAGTCTTAAATATATTGGTCCCTCTAATATTCATTATCATATCAGGATGATATTCTATTAGTCAGTGCTTCCACCAAACCGATCAAAATTTCACGATGTGTTCAATGAATTTCTCCTGATAAAGTACATACGTGACACATTAACATGTATTAAACTCATAGTTACTAATAATGAAGCTTGTAATTTATTATAAATAAAAAAATGTATATTATGGGTTTTAGGGAGAATGTTCTATAAAACCAGACCACTCACATGGTCAAATTTTGATGGTGAAACCACCAGTTTGAGGAAGCTACAAAAGAAAATAATGATATGAGGAGGAGGAAGTACCCTCAATTATTTGTATCAAAGTGATGTACTTTTGAGTGGAAATTAAATTTAGTGGGGGTAGAATGTTACACCCTTGGATTTAATGTTTTATTCCTAAATAAAATATTATTATTTTCAATAGTTGGCCTCACGCGAAAAATGAGTTCTAATGAATCATGAAAAACTATTAATATTATTATATAAAAGAAGCTATTATTACCCAAACATTGAACATTGAGGAATGAATAGGAATAAATAATAAATAATTATTGTAATAGTTTAATATAAATAAAAGATGTAGAAATGAAATACATTTTTATAATATAATAATACATTTGGAAAATACAATTTTCACAAAAAATTTTTTTATTATTATACGACAAATAATAAAAATATTTCTTGACAATTAGAAAATTAATTTGACAATATAGTATTCATTATTGAAATAATGATATAAGAATGATCATATGGTAAATTATTGGGGTCTTTATGAAATGATATATTTTACGATTAATAGTGAAAATATATTGTTTTATGGAAAAGGGGAATTGGGAGAAAAATATTCCATATTTTTAGTCATCGATATTTATATTATCTAAATAGTTTAAAATAATATTTTTCCAAAATCAATAGTAAAAATAGTAAAAATTATTTACCACATTTAAGTTAAAAATCAGTAAAACCAAGGGACTCAAATAAACAAAATATGTATTAAAAATTTCATATATATGGTCCATATCCCATTCTATAAAATTATATTTAAATTACCACCTCTTAGGATTGATAATTTCCCATTTTGTCATTTTTTTAATTTGAAAATTTGGGGAACACCTTTTTCTTTTCAAAAATTATAAGTATGAAAGTCAAATCAGTTATAAAAGAAAAATATCAATTTTCCATAATTTCAAAAATCTAAAAACCTTTTGTTTATATGTAAATTAAAAAAATTCATTCCTTAAATAATTCCTTTCTATTTTCAGAAATACTACAAAGAAAGGCTTTTTCTGCAATGCTAAGGTGGTTACCCAAAGAAAAAGTAGTGTTCTTCAAGGAGTTTTATTATTTTATTTTTCCGCCACCTCCATAAAATAATATTAATTAATCCTAATATAATAACCTTATTATATTATATATTCTAATATATTATTTTTCTATTATAATGAACAACATAAATTACCACTTCCCTCAAATTGAAACTGATGACATCACTTAGGTGTTTGGCAGACTATGGCCTTATGAACTATTGTGGCACATTTTCCATAAATACCTCTAATAGTTGGGAATTATGGTGGATGCAATATATATTTATAACATTTGTATCATAAATAATCATGTATAACTATATTATCACATATACCTTTTTAACATTCAATTACTTGGGGGACATGATAATATCGATCCTGTATAAGATGGACTGTGGCCTCGTGAAGCGATTAGATTCCTTTTTTATTTACATTTTACTTGGAATGTAATAAGTGATAAATTTAATTAATATATGTAATATATATGAAATATAATTTTTTTTCATGGAAATACATTATTTACCTTTATTTTACTTTATCTATTGAGAAAATGGAAATAATTTTCTTGTGTATGTATGACTTACTGCCTCCCTGACCAATGTATTTCTTTTTTTATCTTTATATTTTATAGATTACAAAAGATATTCAGAATATATTTTATATTTATTCAATTTTAAATATTATATATATTTTTTAACCATAATAAATATATGAGGGAATAAAATAAAAAATGAAAACATGTGTAAAAAAATAAACAGTTATTTCCTGTAATGTAATATTGACAAATAATTTTAATAAAATGTTAGTAAAACAATATAACTACATCATATATGATATTATATAAATTTATGTGGTCCTTTAATATATATATATATAATATTTTTATATTAATTTTAATGGATTATATAGTGATTTTCAGGGAAGTGGATCTCAAGGTATAGAATTTTTGTCTCAATTTTCCTTCATTGAGACATGTGTTATGTTCTGCACCTATATTATTTTACAAGGATTATATACAGATCATATTATATTAAATATAATTATATTTTTTATGATAAAAACATTTAATGTTTTATTTAATTTTATTCCTTCATGGGGATTACGATTCAATGCTAACAAAATGGTAAGGATTTTGTACAAAATTTCATCTTTTTCGGGACTGTTAATGATTATTCTTATATTGATGAAATTTTGTGATATATATCTAAAAATAATTTATTTTATTATCCAATGGTTATTTTTAAATAATACATGTTTTCCCATAAATTTTCCCCTTTTATGTAATTAGGAGTTCAAAATAATGTTTTTAGGAATAAATGGTTCCAATTATTTCTTTTTTAGATCAAAAACTTATATTCAACCATTTATGTGTTTTATAATAATGTTTTAAAAAATTATATGAAAATTCCAAAAAAAAATAAATACCCCCACATTTCAAGCATATACATTACAAATTTACTTCATAATACATAAATATTTTATAAAGATATGCATAAAGACCATAGTCAGTATACTACCTTTGGAAACATGGAAACATAACACTAGTATATATGTGAGCTACATAATATCTCACTAGGTTATTCATGACTAGAACCCTTCATAGAAATATCAAAAAAATGTACATATCATACCAACATGGGGACAGAAACATAGACGTCGGTGAGCATAAATGCTCATTAAGTGTAAATGAGGAAGAAATGTAACCATAAACATGATCATAATAGCATGATTATGTTATCGTGAAATTAGAAGGTCATACCCTGGTTATCAAAGATTATATACATTAATCATGGCATAAATCTTCAAAGTTCATAAGACATGAATAAAAATGATATAGAGGACAAAATCCATGAAAGAATAACATTTCATTAAGGTGTGGACTTAAGGTAAACACATATACATATAATATTTTTTAAAATATCCAAGTAATCCCTACCAATATCATCTTATTAGTATGGGTTCAATCCCCATACCATCATAGTAGACCTCGTTCACCACTATGGACAACATAATCGAATTATATCACACCACATACCATATTAGTAGTCATGGTTCACTAACATAGCCATCATAGTATGCAAGGTTCACTCCATTGACCATTTTAGTTTGTCTCATAAGATATAAAACATTTCCCAATGCATTAGGGGGAGATATTGGTCCCACCCATCACATAATGAAATCATACATACATGTTCCATAAAATCATATATTAATATACCATAACTGATGAAATGAAACTGGTATCATAAATAAGTAAACATATCACAACCTATGTAGAAATTAAAGGACTCATAATCAATTCATCAAAAGCATAACCCCCGAAGGAGTGTATAATTATATATACATATTTCCCATGAATGAGAAATAGGTTTCATAAAGACCATGATAGTAAGCATAACCCATTAAATGAAAGGGTATTAATGGAACCTTTATATTTTAATGATTACCATCAATAGATGTCACCTTTGATGTAATATAATTTTGAAATATCTTTAAAAAAATTCCTGAGGAAAATATAATCTCTTGTTTGA
Organism: Viscum album; assembly: GCA_963277665.1. Lineage (NCBI taxonomy): Eukaryota > Viridiplantae > Streptophyta > Magnoliopsida > Santalales > Viscaceae > Viscum > Viscum album. Next base: position 1,385,953,273 of record OY728153.1, read on the forward strand.
AAAATGATTTTTAATATATAAAACCATTTGAAAATAATTTTCATAGAAAGTAACATGAAAAATTATAAATAAGGGATTTCAACATTTTGAAAACCTTTTCCATGAAAACATATAAAATAAGATTTAAAACATTTAAAAAACCCTTTTCTTCGAGTATACATTAAAATCTTATAAAAATAACATGAAAACGTTTTGAAAACCATTATACATGAAAACATTTAAATGAATCAGGAAATATTTTTTGAAACCATTTTCATTGAAATTGTATTTTAAAAAATTACTTAATAATTAACCATTTAAAAATGAAGAGGGAGCTTCCACAAAATGTTAGGGGGTAAATATGTATATGTCATATGAGGTTGAAAGAACATTCTTTTTTCAAGGTAAAAAGGATAGAAAAATGAATTGTTTAAAAATAGACAAGAATATTCCATTAAATATATTGGAAAAATAAAAGATGGTACAAATTTATTATAAATATTATAGGATAATGGTATAATATTCTTTGAAATCCTTTTTAGAAAACATAGATTTCTTACCGAAGAAAGGGTAAAGTCGGGTTTTCCTAAAAACAAATTCTTAACTATATTATGCACCATAGAGTTTAATATGGTACAAATAAATTATTATGTCATGAAATAATAGAGGAGAAGTAATCTCATTGAATATTATTGTGATATGGATATTATTATTTCATCAAATGATGAAAAAACATAAATAATCAAAAAAAGCAATAGGATTACCTCAATAAACTCTTATAAGTTGGTATCTTTGGTTCATACTCTCCATATAATGAGAGTAAATTACAATAAGAATATAATATAATTAAAATATTTATATTAGTTATATTTTTTAAAAAAATGGAAATATATTTCCCTTGAAAAAGAGTTTAGGTGCATAACAATTCTTGAGTCTCAATGAAGGCAAATTGGGAGAAAACATTTTATCAATTTTGTAACTTTTGAAAGTTAAACCCCATGAAAGAAGGTTGATAAAATTGCAATGTTTAAATCCAGAAATTGAATTATAATATAAATTTATTAAAATCATGTTTAATACATACAACACACGAAAGGAAATAGTGACATGACATGTATCTCAGAGAAATTTAAAGTGAGGTGAAATCCCCTTACATTGTGTCTTAACTATATCTGTACTCATACAAGATTATTGTATAATAAATATAAGTTTATTATACATATTATTATGAATAATATTCTTATATCTATTACTATATATGGTTTTATTATGAAATTATATTACCTTCTTGTTAACAATCCTATACTGAGGTCTCACTTCAGTAATATTGTCTTTGTTATTCGCATGTGTCTAAATTTTTTATATATTTCATCTTTATACTTATATCATGATTCATGAATATAAAAAATGATATAAATATTAGTAATATATATATTATTTATATTATGATAATTTATTTCATAAATAATTAGGAAATGTAATACACCATTCATGGAGATAGTAAGTCATATGTATGCTTGATCATCATTTATGTTTTTATTATGATATTGAAAGAAAGTATGTAACTGACATATATATATATTTGTATATATATAATTATTATAGTTTCATGAATATATCATATACAACATATATTACACTATACTCATCAATAATACATTCTATGTGGTGTGTGAATGGATCACATCACTTTGAGGGGGCGGTAGTCGACACATCCTCAAACCATATTATCGTTTTAACACCAGAAGGATTGTACATAAATCTGTGTTGTAAAAGTAATACAGATGAGTAAATAAATAATATATATTATATGTAAAATATATAAATATATTTTATATCATAATGGAAACCATGATTAGTTTTAATGGAAAATGAACAATCATCATTTTGTGAGGTAGTAGTTCACTATACTCAGAAACAATATATTCAATATCAATTAGATATATGTGTGTCTACGAGTATGTGAAACTAAATGTAAAAAACATCCTAGTATATGTATTATAATGTGTTTTTACAAAATAATGTAAAAAACATAGTGGAGGGTGATGATGTGATATAAAGTAAAGGAGCAAGAGTGAAGACATTGCATCTTAATCAGGTAACTCTTTTGGTTTATTCCAAAAGGATTCTATGAGAATATTTATGACCAAAGAGAGGCTTAAAGATATAAGGTTTTATATTTGTGGGGATAATTGGGAATATATTGGATGATCATAAATATTTTTACCGGTGTGAGGAATTTGTAGAGGTTTTGGTTTTTTATAGGGAAGGAAAAGGGCTCAAATGGAATTTTTAGAAACAAGTGAGGCGTGCACATGTTATTCCCTAAACAAGTCTTACGAAACCCTCAAAACTCAATTTTGAAAGGTTTCGAAACGAATTATTGAGATAAAATGTATTTTGGATATGTTTCTAGGTATTTGGGGCTTATATTTAAGGTTTAGTACATTATTAAGCTAATTTTCTCTCAACCAATGTATTTAATTTTAATCACCTCCAATAATCGTTTTTTGTAAAAATTAAATTAAATTATTAGAAATAAAAAAATTCTGATTCAAAATATGGAATAAAATTTTCAAAAATCTATTCACATTAGTGGCATAAATTAATTTTTATAAAATAATCCCAATGTCGGGACAACACTGGGTGTTTTTATAGTAAAAAGGATCAAATGTTTCTTAAGTATTTATATCCAATTCAAATGTAAAAATGGTTCCAATGACCAAAATTGGATTAATTAATAAAAATATTATCAAAATTTTCTTTTAAATAAAATTAAAAAATATTTTATCCTTATAAATATATTGACTTAAAAAGGTGTTTTCAATTAAAAATTAGTATTGTTCATTATTCATCAAAAAATTATGTTTCTCAGAAAAATTCCAATATTTCACCCTAAGATAATTTTGAAATTATAAATTCTAAAACTAGGGTTTTTATCAATTAAATATTTTTAAAGTGTATAAAATTAATTTTATTAGAAGGATATTAAAAATAGTACTTTTAGACATTAAAGGACTTTTTTGAAAAAATTATATATTTCTTTATCAATATTATTTTTAAAAAAATTGTAGAAAATATTTGAAAATTATTTAATTATATTCATATAACTATGTTTAATTTATAGGATATTATTACATTATTTAAATAATAAAATGATATTTCGTATGAACTCTGTGTTGCATGTATTGTACACCAAATCAGTGTTGCATGTATCGTATGACAACTTAGTGTTGTGTGTAATGTATGACAAGTCAGTGTTTCTTGTAATGTTCGACATATTATTTTAGAGTGAATGGAATATTTGACTTAATTATTTTCACAATGAAAATTTTAATTTATTATAAAAAATAGGTCAATAAAAACTCTGGGTGTAACATTATTCCCCACTTAAAAATAAATTTATCCCACAAAATACTTCAAGGATATTAATGTTTTAATACTTTAATGTATCATTAATAGAAACCAAAATTTCTAAAATGGATACTAAAACTTCCCTTAAAAAGAAAATTTGGAACAATAATGGTTACCCAATATAACATACAATAGGGTTTCCACATAGGAGAACATAAGTTAAGATTAAAGATTAGACATGGAGGAAAAGCATAAATATTTATACGGAGTGATTGTGGTTGTCAATCAAAATCAAGTTAATGATAAAAGGAAGGATGAGGGACTCAAATTCAAAAATCTATGATGATTACATAAGCCATTGGTTTAATCAATATTTAAAGTGTTTGTCTAACATTATTATGTATGACTTTTCGAACATTTTTTAATTCCTGATAAATTTATATAAACAAAATTTCATTCTTAGGTAGTTCATTTAAAATTTTAAAATACACCCATTTACTCATGGAATGAATTTTTAGAATTTAAAATTGATTCCAAAGCACTAAAATATATATTTAAGAGATTTTAAGGCCCATAAATGAATGAAAAGTCTAAATATTTCTCTATTAAAAATCTACATACATTAGAAAAAAATGTAACATTACTGCTTCATCATAAATATTTATTCAAAAATAATTATTATATATTTACTAGGACATTGTGTAGGATAGTGGTAGGCATAAAACCCATATCATCCTTCGATCATTGGTTCAAGACTCACTGCATTTTGAAACTTGATTTGTTTTTACCCAACATACATGATGTCCTTTTATAAAATAACAGTAATATAATTTTAAAAATATAAAAGATTGGTATCCTTGAAATAAGGTTAATCACTGATTATCCTTTTAACCAAGGTTTTGATAACAAAAATCAATGCACAAATACTTTATTCTATGTTTAACTTACACTTATCAAAAAAATCAACCTTATAACCATTCTAAAATATGAAAAATCATGAACATTTTAATGAGTTTTAGGAAATCTGCTTAACATTGATTCCCATGTATAACAAGAAGTAGCTTCTATTTGTCACATTTAAGGCATGTTAATAGCCTCATCATTTATTCTCTTCAAACATGGTAACATCCTAAATTACCATAAATCCTTTTGGGAATTATGCATTCTTCCACATTCCAATGTATATTGGATTTACTCCTTAAATCCGAAAATGTTGTAAAATTCATCAGTGATATCACAAACCAGTTATAAAAATGTCCTTACTTAGTTCCAAGGTAATCAATAATGTCCAATTTACTTATTCATATCACATGTATCTTTATCTATACTACATTATCTTATCATAAGGTTTATATTAATGAGTTCCTTCCCTTAGTAAAAATATCACCTTATCGTTAAATCACTTCATCAGTCCATAGGGGGCATTCAACATAAAATTTTAATTAATGTGAAAAATAAACTTAATTAAAACAATCCATGTATATTTCATAATTCATTAATTTTGCGTCTAAATACATAAAAACATTGATTATTCTACTTCATCCTTATTCCATTAATAAGGCTAACCCATCCTATTACCCAATACCTATTTCTTATCACAAGTCTTCTATAGTATTGTTATTATCATAAATGTATCCATTACTCACACCATCGTACTTATTATCATCCAGAACATTTCTCTTAGGACATTGATTTTAATAATAAAAATTTACTCTAAACATAAAACATATAACCTATGATGATGACTTAAGGAGGCATATATTCACATCCATTTCATTAACCAAATATTCATTTTTCCATTACATTCAATTACCATTTATTGTTTTCTAAAGTCAAAATATCTTCCTAATCATATAAAACATTAAATTAGGTTATTAGTTCCCCATTCATGACAAAAAGGAAACTAAATATTATTTCTTCCATTTCCTCCATTACCCAAACACTTAGATAAATCCTTCATTATACTCTATGGTGAGATTGAGTTTTGGTTAAGGAAAACATTATTAATCATGTACTATGATAACTAAATAGGAATGATCACAAAATCTTTCACTCTAGTGATCATCCCACTTGGATAATAATCAAAAATTCTTCCATAACATTCAAAATTAATCGAATTCCTTCTAGTTCCCATCATTAACTAAAACCAGTAGCATGGGGTAATAATTACTTGTCATAGAAAAAAACCACATAGTCATGAAAATAATTAGTTACGTGATGTCTAAGTCATGAGACCTTCCATAATATGTGATACCTTCAGTTTATCTTGGGTTATTCATTCCTAACATGTATCTAAATCCTTGATAATAATTTTAAAAGAGTTTTTGAATTCCCAATTTATATCCCCTGAGAGTGTCAAAGCAGGTGTGCACCAAGGCCTGTTTTTCGGTACCAAATTACCTAGAGTCAAGCCCAGAACATATTTTCAATGATTTTACCCCAAGGATCATATGTTCCATATCTTCATCCACTTGTAGTATCCAGACAATGATGTATTGATAGGAAACCAGTCACTCTATCCTTCACCAAAATTCAAGGACATTTTCATAAATTTGACACATCCTTATACTCATCCTTAGACAAGTCCTTAGGGTTATCACTAAGGGTTTCTAATTTAATTAGAAAAGGGAAAAAATAAATTTTCTTTAATACAAACTATAGTAACACTCACTTTTCAAACATTAATATTACATAAATTTTTATGAATACCTAACCATTTTATAAATAAAGCCCCCAAATATCGTAGTTGGTACAATGCCTTTGGAAACATGGAATCATAAAACTTGTACATATGTGAGCTGAAACATGATCCACTAGGTTCTTCCTAAATAGAAAACTTCTTAGATATACCAAACATAGTATATAACATCACTACTTTGGGAAAAAAACATTAAAAGGGGTGAGCTCAAATGCTTAGTATGGGTAAAAAAAGAAAACATGTAAGAATAAACATGGACTTAAGGGTATGAGTATGTGATTATGAAAATAGAATATCATACTCTGCATATGTAAGATAATATATGTGAATAATTTAATAAGAATGGAATATCATAAGGCATGAGTAAAAATTAATTAAAGGATATAATCCCTGAATAAATAAGATAGGATTAAGATAAGGACTTGTAGAAAACACAGAAGCATATAATTACTTCCATAATAGCCAATGAATCCCTACAAAGACCGTCTTAGTAGTATGTGTTCACTCCCCATACCATCATCGTATCAATGTTTCACTCCCATGACCATCATAGTTTCATGATTTAACTCCTCATACCATATTTTTAGTCATTTTTTACTCTCATGGCCATCATAGTAGTCTAGGTTCACTAGAAAGACCATCTTAGTTTATATATTGAGATATAAAACATTAACCATTCCATTGGAGGGAAATATAGGTCCCACCAATAATAAAATGCATTCAAAATACAAGTACAAAAAAATCATAAATAAAAATATCAGGACCCAAGAAATGAAATAGGTATCATAATGATGTAAACATATCACAAACTATGGAAAAATTACATGTTTCATAATAATTTCATCAAAATGATAAACATTGAAAGGGTAATGGATATCATATGTATATTACCCAGGAATAAGAAATTGTTTTTATAAATACAATGACATTAAGAATAACCCATTAATAGAAAGGATATTATTGGAACCATTATATTGGCATCAGTAACATTAGCAAATACCAACTTATTTGGAAAATAATTTGTAAATATCTTTAAAAAAACATCTCTTGAGGAAATATACTTTCTTGTTTGAAAAATAATTTTTAATACATATGAACATTTAAAATTATTTATCATAAAAAATACCTTGAAAATTTAAAAATAATTAAGGAAATTATTTTGAAAACATTTTCCCTTGGATACTTATAAAATAATCTTCAAATCACATTAATTTGTTTTAGAACACTTTAAATTGTTATTAACAAAGAATGAATTTTTTCTGAAAACCAATGTACATAAAAACTTATAAAAGAAGCATGAAAACATTTTGAAAACTATTATTTTTTATTATATATTTTAAGAACATTTTCCAAATGATTAACCTTTAAAAAATTTATATGGATCTTAAAATAAATTATGAGAGGTAAATCCATACGTGTTTTACTAGGTCAAAAAAACATTCCTTTTGCAGAGTAAAAAAGTTAGAAAATTTATCTGTTCAAAAAGTGATAAGAATATTCCCTTGAATATATTGATAAATGATAATAATAGTAATAATTTATTTAAAATATTATATAATAGTTATATAAAATTAATGGAAACACTTTTTATAAAACATAGATTTCTGACCGAAGAAAGGGTAATGTCGGTCTTTCCTAAAAATACAACCTTAACTATATTATGTACCAAAGAGATGAATATGGAACCAATACCTAAGTATTTAATGAAATATTAGATTACATGTATTCTTAATATAATTATATATATATTGATCATAATATTTAATCAAAGGAATCTTCAATATAAACAATCCAGAAAAGCAAAGAGATTCTCTCAATAAACTCTTATAACATGGTACATTGGGTTAATACTCTTGATGTAATGAAAGTAAATTAACATATTCATATAATATCATTAAAATATTTATTTTAATGTAATTTTTTTAATAATGTAAATATATTCATCTTGAAAAATAGGTTAGGTGTATAACAAAACATTGGTTTCAAATAAGGAAAATTGAGACAAAACATTTTATCAATTTTGTAACTTATGGAAAATACACCCAATTAAATAGGATTGATTAAATTGACATGTGAATAAAAATAAATAAATTTATAATATAAAACTAATAAAAAAATGGTTAGTACATACACCATAGAAAAGGAAATAGTGGTGAACAAAACATGTATCTCACAAAAACTAAAAGTGAGATGGAATCCCCATACCTTATGTCTTCACTCTCTCCATACTCATACAAGATTCTTGTATAATAAATATATGTTGATTATAAAAATATTTTAGAATCGTATTATTATATATATTTGCCTATATGGTTTTATTATGACCTTATATTACCATATTTTAAACAATCCTATGTTAAGGTTTCACTTCAGGTAGTATTCGCAATATTTTTTCACATATAACTTAATTGGTCATATCTTTGGTACTTATACATTAATCATGATTCAATAATGTAAAAAATGACATAAATATCATGAAAATAAATTATATTTATATTATAGTAATTTATAACATAAAGAAGTATGAAAAGTAATGCACAATTCAGGGAGACGTAAGTCATACGTTTGCATTAAAGTTGTTTACGTTTTTACTACCGTACTGAAATAAAGTATGTAAATGACATATTTATATATCATTATTTAATAATCATTAATATATAATAAATATATAATAATTTCATTATACCCATCCATAATACATTTCATGTGTTGTGTGAATGAATTACCTCGCTTTGAGGGGGTGGTAGTCCACACTTCCCCGAATGATATTATCGTATTAACACCTAATAGAAAGTAAATAGATGTGCATTGTAAAGGAAATAAAATATGAATAATGAAATAATAGATATTATATATAACATATATAAATATATTTTCCGTCAAAATAGCCACCATGATTGGTGGTAATGGATAAATGAACAATTATTATTTTGTGAGGAAGTAGATCATCGAACACATAAACAATATGTTTGATATCCATTTGATGGGATTGTGTGTAAGTGTAGGTCAAAATCCTATAATAAAAAAATCATAGAATATTTAGGATACTGGTTTTGATACACCATAATGGAAAAAAGATATTGGAGTGGTTTAATAATGGAAACAAAGGAAAAGAGCTTGAGAGAAGATGTTACCTCTTAATCAGGTAACTCCGTTAGGTTTATAGTAAAAGGATTCCTTAAGGGGATTTCTTACCAAAGGGAGGAATCAATGATTTAAAGAGGTTTTTTGGGATGTTCATATGTAATATTATGGAATAATTTAAAAGGTATGATAGATTTGATGAATGGATAGTTGTGGTGGTCTTTTATGGGAATGAAAATGACTCACATGGAATTGTTTGAAACAAGTTTGGTGTGCACATGTTATTACCAACTAACAGTCATAAAAAACCAACCAAACACATTAATTGAAGGTTTGTAGATGAAATATTGACATAAAATCTCTTTTGGACATGTCTATAGGGATTTTCTTGGTCTCATATTCAATTTATTGTACTTTATTAACCTTTTTTTTCTCTTAACTGATGTAATTAATTTTAATCACCTTCACTAATATTTATTATCAAAGAAAAAATTGGAATTATTAGGCGTAAAATATTAATCTTATTCCAAATATGGAATCCATATTTTAAATTTCTAAAACCATAAGTGTCATAAATTTATTTTAAAAGAATAATTATGTTGTCAAGATGATACTGCTAGTTTTTTATAGTAAAAATGATTAATTTTTTTTAAGTCTTTATGTTCAGTTTAAATATATAAATAGTTCAAATGACCAACATTGGATTAATTTATATATATATTATCATATTAAACATTTAAATATAATTAAAATATATTTTATCCTTACAAATAAATTTTATTAAAAAGTACTTTTGAATTAGAACAACTATTTTTCACTTTTCATCCAAACATGATGTTTCTCAACAAAATCCCAAAATTTCACACTATGATAAATTTGAAATTGTAAATTCAAAAAAGAGGCTTATTTTGTCAATTTCAATTATTAAATGGGTCTAAAATAAATTATATTATAAGGTAATTAAAAATAGTACTTTTAGACCAATAATGACTTTATCAGAAATCATATCATCCAATATCAATGTGTTTTATAAAATAATTGTGGAAAATATTTGAAAAGTAGTTATTAATATTAATATAACTAAATTTAACAAATAGGTTATTATTATATTATTTAAATAATAAAATTATGTTTCATAGACACCCAGTGATGCATGAATCATACGTCAACCCAGTGTTGTGTGTATCATTTTCCAACTCAATGTTTCCTGTAATGTACCAAAAGTCAATGATTCTTGCAACAAAATACATGTCAGTTTAGTGTGAAAGGAATCATTTAATTAGTGTATTCCAGGTTTAGAATATTTATTTATTCAAAAAAATGTCTGTAAAACGTAGGGTGTTACACCAAAGGGTTTATTAAAATATATTTTTCACTATTTTTAATTTCTAGAATGTTATTTAAAAGTAATAGTCTTTTAATATTCCAAAATAATATCATTTTGATTTTAATTTAAATATGAAAGGAATATATATTTTAACAAATTTATTATGAACCTAATTTCCTGAAATCATAAACATTATTTTAGTTGAATCTTAATTTATATTTTTAAATTTTTTTCTCAAACGGAATTATTTCCCTAATATTTTATAAATTATTAATTTAATAATATGATTTTCAAATGAAAAAAATATTTACTCAGTAAATTTTCCATGAGACCTTTTTAAACATTTGTTTCATCTATTATGACATACATTTCTGTTTTTTATGATTTATTTGGATTATGTTCTAGGGATACAATTTATATTATTTATCTGAATGAGTTTTGTTTTTATGAAATATTTCTTATGTATCTTTATTAATTTTCCATAGGTTACATTTTGATTAAATTGTGACATGTTTACGAAAACTGTATCTTTTGCACAAGATATATTATAATTACAGTTTTACAAAGAATATTTATTTTCATGGGTTATGATATGATGTCTATTTTATTTTATTGTTTCACATTCTGGTATGATTTTCATTATGTGATGGGTGGGACCTATATCTCCATCCAATTAATTGGGTAAATATTGATATCTTGAGAGATAAACCACAATAGAATGTGGAGTAATCCCAATTCAGCAAGAGACATTATCCACAATGAAATTATTGGGAATGAACCCTCTCTACTAATATGGTTTGGGGAGTGAACACATTCAAATATCATATTCTTGGAAGGGTTCTATTAACCACTAAGTAAATGATTGTATTATCTTATGTGTATTCCATAAATATATTCCTTACAGAACGGTTATGTTCTAATTGATTATGTTCATTGATTCAATTGTGACTCGTGTTTTATGAACTACCGTGACTTATAAAATTACTTGAGTTTATGGCCAATGATATGAAAAGTTTTGATTACAAGTGTTATTCCCATGTTATAATCCCCTTATTCTCATTATATGTTTATATATTTCATCTTTACACTTACTAGTCATATGAGCTCACCATTTACTATGTTTCCTTTCCCTAGGTTATGATAAAAGGAATAATGTATTGTATTTCTAATAAATTTCATACTTATTAACATAATTTAGTATTATGATGTTGATCACTTATTGACTAGTTGTTTGTTTTTCCAACATTCAAATTGCACTGGACCTAGATAATGTGGGCATAGACCATTATGTTAATTAAAGGATATTTATCTATTTATCAATGATATGTTCTCATATTAATGATATATTACTTATATATAATGATACATTTTTAATTAATATCATATAAACACATAAAATAAATCATTCTAATAACCCTTTATAGGCAGTGATGGAAAACAAGTTACATCAGCCCTTGAGGTGGTAGTCCTCTGTATACACTGATGATGGTTTTGTTTCCCAGTCGATAGAAGAGGTGATAAATATTGTTAATTATATATATATATATATATGATTAATATACATTATATATTATTTAATCATGTATGAATAATTTTTTTGGATGTAGAAGAATAAATAAAACAAAAATATCTGACCAAGAACTATATGTCTTCTTCAGACACCCTATTAAGGTTTACACCAAATTCCTTCACAGGATGGTTTTATGATAAAACCATGGAGTCCAATACATGGGTATAAAATTATGTAAGGTATTTGGGTGGGTGTTTTGATAACAAAACGACATTCTAAGTGTGAAAAAATTAGAAAGTTGGTTCCCTTTTCTAAAAGAGGGGAGGGTCACTCTTGGAATTTCATTAAGAATTAAATTTATATTATTTAATTTTCATAATAAAATTTTACAGGTATAATAATATTATATTCAAATATGATAATGGGTCTGAACACTCGTATGCATTAAAAATTATGTCATTTAAGTGTATTTTTTCACCCTTTTTGTTTTATTTAAATCCAGGATGAACCTTTTTGAAAATTACCATGGTATTAATGTTTTTATGCTTTACAGGATAAGAAAGTTATGATAAAATGAAAATTGGATGATAAATGGGTGATTATAAATATTTTAAACCATATCCTAGTCAGATGAAAAAATGTAGTATTTTTTGGAATTTTAAATAATTTAATAAAATAATATTTGTTTTAAAATAACATTAAATTAATTTTTGTAACCATTTAATTAATTTGAAAATAAATACATCATGAAAATAATAAAATTCGAATAAATTCCATTCAATCCTCTATATCATGATTAATCTATCAAAATAATTCATGTATCACTATAATTATTTTAAATTATTTTATTCTAAATATTCTTAATATCATTTATTTTATGTTTTTATTAGTTTAGTAAATATTATGTCAATAGTGAATAAGTAATTTTGGTAATTATATGGTTAATATAAATAATAAATTATTTACCATAATTTAATTAATTATATGATAATAATAATACCCACTAATATGCATTCACAAGTTTCTTTTTTTCCTCTATTTTAATGTATATGTGATTTAAAAATGTAAGAGAGAGCCAATTTATCTTTTTCATTACTTAAAATATTATATAGGTAACATTGATCGAATAGTGTCTCATAAACAAATAAATATAGATCCTAAGGTGAAAGGTGCATAAACACATTCATAAATTAATATTTTATGATGGAACATTGTGTTATTTTCATTTTGTTTAAAGAAAAGTAAACCTAGTTTACACTTTTACCATTACAATACACTTTTACTATCATTTCTATTCACTATAACAAGAATAATTTATTGAATTTATTAAATAATATTAACTTTCTTGATTATAAATATTGAATCCATTTGTAAAAATATAATCCCTACAAGTGGAAAATATTAATTTTATAATAGTCCATTAAAGCATGATGAAATAGAGTTTTTTAGGAAAATGTACTTTTCATGTAATATGCTATATTATACTATATATATGATAATAAATCCTCAATATATGAATTTAAATTAATATAAATATAAATATAATTTATAATTTTATTTCAATCCTTCAATATTGGTGTTATTTTAATAAACAAATATCTATAAATTGCATGAACATAAAACCAATTTTTAGATTACTTTTTTAGGAAAAAATATAAACATACCAAATTCAAGAAAATTGATCGCTAAAATGAAATTAAATATAGTATTAATTTTTTTTTCATATTTCACTTTATTAATAATTGAAAAATGTAAGGGAATTTTAAATTTCTTAATTTAATGAAAATATCTAATGGTATTTGAAAAAACATTATTTTTACTCTTCACTGAAAAAATATTCATTTCACGAAAATCCAAAAAAGTTCACTCTATGTAAATTTTTAGTTTTACATTTTAATAATGATTTCCATGTTATAAAATTACTTTTATAAAATTTATAGAAATCAATTAAAATAGTTTTTCACAAAATATATAAAAAGAAATCATCATAAAAACTTTTTTTAAGAAAATAAGTGTCTTCAAGAAATATTGACTTTTTAATTGAAATATATTTATCAATAAATTTATATTTGAAGGATATTTATATATATTTTATATAATAAATAAACCTATAAATATCTTCCAACTTATCAACTATGTTATTATTCCCATGTATAAATAAAAATAATATGTGGCTTCTTTTGCCTTTGTGGTGTGTATTGTATAAATCATCAAAAATTATTTTCCGTTTTGAAATATCAGGGAGTTACATTATACCCCCCAAAAATATTTTTTCCTATTTTCATTTTGTCTTGCTCATAAAAAATTTAATATTTCTAAATACCTTCATTTAATGCCCATATCATAAGAAGGGATAACAAAACATATTCTTAAAAATAGGTAAAGGGAAATATAATGTTCTTCTTGAATAACACATAAATATATTTCCAAATAGTAAAACATTAGTTTAAAGTGAATATATACACATATAGAAGAAATAAAATTCCAAATAATAATTTAGAGTGGTGGTGAATATTTCTCAAATAGTCTCTCAAAGAATAAAAATTTAATTCTATATACTTTTAACAAAAAAATGATCTATAAAATTTAAGAGAATACCCAAAAGGAATAATCCTTCATAAGAAGAAAAAATATATTTCTCTCCAAAATTAATTAATAAAACCCTAGGTTTAACATATATCATTCAATAAAAAACAATATATCTAAAATTACATTAATAATATTAAAAATAAAATACTTTTTAACACAGAAGGTTACCTAAAACCTTCCAGATTATGCCTTTAATAACATAATATAATTCATCCAAAATAATCATTTATGTTATAACTAATGGATACCTATAATTCATCCATAAAGAACATATCCTAAAATATTATTAATCACCTCAAAAAATATATGATCCATTAATATGTTTACGAAAATATACACAATATTTATCCCTCAACCCATTTATATACAAACAATGTCATTCCAGCCATGACATGCCATAAGCTAGTGGTATGTGGTATACCCTTGTTTCTATTTAGTTGTGGTTCCAAGCCCTGCAACCTTACGAGATGGCACATGTTCTCTCCAGGCACACATGTTTTCCTTTTTCTAAAACAATATAAATATAATTCCTATAAAATTCTAATAAAATAGGATGATCATCCTAAAAAATTACATTAATCATAAAATTAATTTTTAACCATTAATGTATTATATACACCATATTTCCCCCTAAATTTTAATTGAATATTATTATCTTGACATCACTGATCAGATTATCTCTAAAGGTTATCAATAAACTTAAATATATATTAATAAATTAAAAGACATCATTCCTCAAATATATTTTTTAATAAAACATCTACTGAACCAATGTTTTATATTAATTTAAATGTCACCAAAAATATCCTTAATATTTTTTAATTACCATCACTTAAAAGCTTTAAATATGTATATATTTCTTTAAACATTTCATCATATGTAGACCTATCATCTGAAGAGACTTTAGGTTCACCCAATAAAACTATGGAATATCATTTTTTACATAGGATCTATTCTCTAATTCGTCATAATGATTTATTGATAAAATGAAAATTTTCACAAGAATATCCCCATGGTGTGTCAAATAGAGAGTATATTAAAGTAATAATAATTGTGCATCAAAATATTTTCCAAGATATACTTAGTGAACAAATTTTGGGGTTATTACCCCTGAATGCATCTATACCAAAACCATACCCACTTGTAGTTTCCAGATAATGATGTATTTCTAGTAAAACAACATAATCTATACCTTATAAAACCATTATTTATATTAACATAAAATAATATATATCCTTAAATTAATCCATAGGGTTTTCATCCCTGATCAATTTTTTTCTAAATACAGTTCCCAAAGTTTCTAGTAGAATTCATATAATACCAACAATAGGAATCCTACTCTAGTAACCCGGAGTTGGTTTCAACATTTTTACATTATTATAATATATAATGGATCTCATACCCATGGTTCTATTAGTTTAGCAGTATTGTATAACTAAATACATTCATATTCACATAATTCATTAGAAATATAAAATACATAGAATACAACATTTTTTTGAACCTTGATATTATTCATAATATCCTTCTTCATATCTTGGGAAAATGAAAACGCATAAAAGGTGAGACCAAATTCATAGAATGAGTAACATATAATAAATTATATTGTATATCAATAAGGTTTAATCAATATGGAATGATAAATAATAGAAGAAAATTTAATTTGATTAGTAACTTGTCTATGAAATGCATCCATGGGTAATATAAAATATATTAATATAATCGATTATAGTAAATGAATTATGAATGAAGGAAATTTTTTATATTGTACATCATGATTTTAGATATCATGATATATATACCTTAAAATCCTAATTGAAATATTTTTTAATTAATTGGTAGATATACAATAGAATATCATATAATTATAGCCTACAAATATTTCTCATGAGACTTATCGATGCATTGAGGGTATATCTATAATCGAGGCCCACCAGAAAGTTAAATTCTAATACATTACTTATATATTAAATGATCAATTAAATTCATAAAAATTATTCCTTATCAATATATTTGGATATTTAATGAAGAATATGAATTAACCTGGTCACGCATCACTTCTGGCCATCCACCATCCGCCCTTCCGGAGCATCGCCTTGGTTAACCCGGTCACCCATCACATCACTCTTTATGCCTTCCCATTGAGCCTCCTACACCTCTAGTAGTAGAGAAGAATACACTATCATCTGATATAGGCAAGCTCTACCACCACCCATCCTTGCATCTGGGTGCATGGAAGCCAACTCCTCCATCACCTTCCAAGCATCTTCCAACTCTTGAACCGCGTCCTTCTATGACTTCCTGCTCAAGGAATCGGCCACCACATTCCCTTTTCTTCAGGTGTAGGAAATGTCGACGTCATAGTCCTAAAGAAAATCCATCCACCTTCGCTGTCTTAGGTTCAAGTCCTTCTAGTAGAATACATACTTCATGATTTTGTGATCCATGAAGACCACGAAGCGTTCCATGATGAGGTAATGCCACCACAAAATTAGTGCGAAAATGACAGAAGCAAGCTCCAGGTCATGGGTGGCATAATTTCACTAATGGGGGCATAACTGTCTAGACCCATAAGAGATCACCCCTAGTCGTTGCATCAACACACACCTGAGGCCTTATACCGAATCATCACAGAACACCTCATACGCCACCCCTTATTCTAGAAATCTCATCACTGGGGCACTTACCAACTTCTCCTTTATATAGATGAAGGCTGCTTTACACTGTCCATTCCACAAGAAAGCCTGGTCTTTCTTGGTCAAAGCCGTCAAAGGTGCTGCAACTTGGGAGAAGTTAGGCACAAACCTATGATAGTAACCAGCTAGTCCAAGGAAAATACAAAACTTTTCCACGTTCTTGTGTGATGCTCAGGAAACAACCACATTGAGCTTTGATGGGTTCACCTCTATTCCCTACTCAGACACCATGTGCTCAAGAAAGTTCACTTCTCGTGTCTAGAACATGCACTTGGACAAATTCCCATAGAGTTGGTGCTGGAAGAGGACCTCTAAAACTGTTATCAGGTGCTCAGCGTGATCCTCCTCTGATCTTGAGTAGATCAGGATGTCGTCGATAAACACGACTGCAAACTGATCCAGGTATTTCCGGAAGACGGAGTTCATGAGCCCCATTAACACAGGTGGAGCGTTCGTAACACCGAACGACATGACCACAAACTCAAAGTTCCCATATCTGCATCTGAAGGAATTCATCAAGATATCACCCTACTTCACCCTCAGCTGGTGATATCCTGACTATAGGTCAATCTTAGAGAACCACCATGACCCCTTTAACTGGTCGAAAAGGTCGTCTATCCTTGGGAGAGGGTAATGGTTCTTGACCATTACCTGATTCAGTATCTAGTAGTCTATGCACAACCTGAGACCACCATCTTCCTTCTTTGCGAATAAGAATGGTGCACCCCATGGTGACACACTTGGTTGAACAAAACCCTTCTTAATCAGATCATCAATCTAAATCGTCAACACCCTTAACTTATAGGGTTCCATCCAATAGGGAGCCATTGAAATCGAACGAGCACCAGGTTGGAAGTCTATCCCAAACTCAACATCACGTCGTGGGGGTAGTGTTGTCACCTCCTCAGGGAAGACATCTATAAACTCACTGACAATTCCTGGGACTTCCACCATTTCTACATCCACCGACTCCACTAATAGTTCAGCTAACAAGGAATAGAGGTGCACCTATTTCCTACTGCTTTTCTGGAAACCCCGCTCGCCGATGAAAGATATATGTCTTCCAACCAAATATGAAAACACAACCCTTACTTGGAATTAGTCAATGACGGAACATATAGAGAACAACTAGTCAATGCCTAGGATGACATATTAGGGATGTATATGCAACAGTAGAATATCCCTGATAGACTGATGTGGCCCTATCATCAGTCTACACCCTCGAAAAACATAAAACAAGTCGATTTGACCTTAGACTAGTGAGATCAGCACCAGGGGCACTGGAAGTCTCTCAATATCTAAACAAGAACACGGGCTAGAATATGTGAAATAAAGGAGTGAGAGGATCATGTATCGAACAAGGCATAAGCAAGAGTACTAAACAAGTTTATTGTACCTCGAACGACTTCCGACCTTGCAGGAACTGCTACCTCTGCACTGTGAAATTGTCCATGCCCAGCTCCCCTGCCTCTCAGGTGTCGGTCACCTCCCTAACCACACCCTGGTTGAGGTACCTGAGGGGCACCCTGGGGTCGACCTCCTCCTACAACGCCTGCCCTGTGAGGAGTGGGAGCTGGCTACCCCTGCTGCTGCTGAAAGGGACTAGATGGAAACTACTACTGCTGAGGTGGGCACTGAACCTTCCCACCCTCTCTGTACTGCACTTTGTCCAGTCAATGATTCGGAAGGTTCACATGGCTTCCACAGACGAAGCATCTCGGTCTTGGGCCTGAAAGGAAAGGGCGAGGGCCAGAAGATTAGAACTGGAACTACTGAGGCCTACATCCTACTAGTGGAAACCTAGAGGATCTTGATGTTGGAGGTCTACTGTTGATGACCATCCCCTTTAATGAGCCCAACTGGATTCCCTCTAATGATAAACATCCCAGCGTGTGCATACATTCCACCACTTCAGCCTTCTTTTGGAACTCCAAGTACGTCGGTAGGGTGAATGGTGTAATAACATACGGGAGAAAGGTTGAAGTGTCTCCTCAAAACGTTCACCTGAGCCTCCTCATCTGGAAATAGGTGTGGGGAAAATTGAAGGAGATCCTTGAACTTGATCCCCAAATCCCTCATTAAAATACCCCCTACAGGAGGGAGAGTAGTTCTTGCCTCTTCTCAGCCTTCATCATGGAAGAGAGGAATTCTTCCCGAAACTCCTTCTCAAAGTCTGCCCATGTGACCTTAGCCTCCTTCTCCCCAAGATAAAGTGTCCACCACTGATGCGCTGCTCCATGCATCTGGCTCCCAGATAGAGGAACCCAGTACTCTGTCGAAGCCTAGATCTAGCTGAAAGCTATCACCAGCTCCTATAGACAGCTCTCTGTCTCCATTTCTGAGAAGCTACCCTTGTACTTCCTCAGGGTCTGCCACTAAAAGGCGTGAATCCTCATCCACCACTTATCATCATCCTCCTTTCGGTCATCCCTCTTCCGATCATCCAAGTCATCCTCCTGGGCCTTGATCGCCCCTCTACTCGTGGTTATCTCCCAGGTGCCATAGCTACAAGGTAAACAGAGAATGCCTAAGCCCGAGTAGTGTAGAATATTGTTCTTAAATTTTCATAGAGTTCTTATTCATTTCCAATTCCAAAATACCCATTAAACACAAGAACACAAGTCATTATGACACATGCACCTTCTCTAGGGACTCTACCCTGCAATCATTGTAGCCGTACTTGGCCATTCTGTAGGCCTAGAGTCCTTGCATCGGACCAAGGGGGGCCCAAAAATACCATGACCAAGAAGGTCTTCCCTGGCCTATTTCAAGCACCAAGATCACCCAACACTATTTCCATACCTTCCCATGCAATCCTCACCGTGCCTAACTCCAGATTCCATCCTATATCTCAACCTCATCTTTGATACCATTCTGTCATGACCCGCCTTCACCAAGATAAGATAAGGGACAACATATTTCTATAACCTTCCTTCTTCATGTTGAAGGAGAGATAATGACCCCCGAGACCCACCTTCAATGAGTCCTGGAGTGGCGACTAGAAACAAGGGTATAGAATCACACACATGATGGAAGGTATTACCCTTTTTCTTTTAATAGGATCGGGAGATAAGATAGTAAATCCAAACAACACCAAAACTGGATGTAAAAGTAAATCCAAAGAGAACCATACCCATATACATGTTACAAAAGTAAATTCCACAAAGTACAATGAGACTACAAAGGTAAAGTACTAGAGAAAATAAAAACAACAACTGCAACTGTCCAAACGTCTGATCTATTACGGCTCTGCACATTCCTTGAAGTCCTCCTAGAAACCAGAAAGCAGTTTTATATACGTAGGGTAAGCATACAAGTATACTCAGTAAGGAAAACTAAATACTCGCACGCAAAAGTGGGGAGACATTTTAATTCCTTATGAGAAAAGAGATAACCAAAGAACATAGCAAGGAAAACTATCCACCCAAGCCTCACCAAGGCACACTCCCAAAATAATGCAAGTCAAGTAATGTATAGTAATAACACATCGATGTTCGGGTACCCCACATCACTTTACCAATGGTTATTGAAGACATCCTATGCATCGAATCAATCCCGTAATTCTCACTGCAGTCCCACTACCACACCCCGCCCACACACACCTGGGCCATAACCACACATCCTGCCCGCAAACACCTGGTCCACAATCACCATACTGCCCACAAACACCTGGGCCACAATCACCTTATGTAACCACGCCCGCAAACACATGGGCCTGTTCAACTACTTCCATGCCCAAAGACACCTAGGCCTCATCCCGAAAATTATTTGGAAACAACCCACCCACACACACCTGCGCCAACCACCACATCTACCCTGTTTAAAGAATCTTGGGCTATAATGGACCTCAGGCCACCACAGCCATCCCGAAGAGACTTGTTCTATTAGGGAAAGGGATCAGAAAGGGAGCTAATAACCAGCCACTCATAAGAGTGTTGGAAAAAACACCCTCCCCCATGGAATGGGGGTGTTCGACACTAAGTGCTCAACTTGGTTGGGGAGCGAATAAGAAACTTAGGAACTAAAATAATAAGTATAGATAACTTGCAGTCATCCCCACCTAGGGTCTCCAAATCCAACCTAATCACAAACACCTTTGTTACTATTCATTCCTAAAATAAAGCCACAACACTCACGACCAAGTCACAATTCATTCCCAAAACGAACTCCCCATTTAACTAATTCTTGGTTTCATGTTCTAGTGATCCCATTTAAACAAATTCCTCTCTACTAAGAAACCAACAGTCATAACCACATGCTGGAGAAAGAGAAACAACCAAACATCAATTTAAGCATTAAAAATCGGTTCTCTTGTAATGTCACAACAATAAAGGGATCGGTGAGATCCCTCAATTTACTGGAACCAAACCAATCCTCAAGATACAACCCCACACCACATTAGATTTACAACCAACAACCGTGCCACAATAGAGGATCCCTTCCTCACCCACATAACCCCATAAACATCATACAATACAACACACCTACCACCAAAAAAGTAAGGAAACTTCCAGGTTCAATAAAATCATTCAATAAGTTATTTTCTTTCTGTTTAGTTAAATAGGGTGATCACACAAGGTTTTTTGTTCACTGAACATTCATTTAATCGGTTTATTTTACGCAATTAACCAAATTCCCATGTTGGAGCCATCAATTATCACAGAAGATAGGGGTTGATTAGTGTTCATGGAAAGAACACCAATGAACATGATTTTTAGTGAGCATATCCCACACTGCATGCAACATATAGAAATTATAAATGATTACAGAAGAATATTCAAACACACCCCATCATTCTTTAATAGAATGTTTATTATCTTTGTTATGGTATGGTTTCATCCATCCCCACAGAAAAATTAGCGTACCCACCCCGCATGATACACAACAAAAATAAATGAAGGAAAATCCTTACCTGGATGATCTAGGATCGAAGTTCTTCTCCACGCGCCAGGAACGTGGGATGCACGACATACAGGGGAGGAACATCGGGGACTACAAGGGTGAGCAGAAAGGCATCGGCAAAGGCACACCACTTTCTTCAGGAATGGGAACTCCAAACACACCAGGAAGAAAGGAGAGGAAGAGAGGAAGAAGAAGAAGAAAATCCTATGCGATATAAGGATGAGAATCGGTTGTCATTGTATATGGAATCTTGGATGGCTATAAGGTCATATATTGGTTTCGTCACGTGGTTGGGTGGTTCCACACAACTAAATTAATTTTTCTATTTAATAACTCTCATCAGGAAAAGGTGGTAACAGCTGTGACTTTGAAGGATTTTATATAAATAGAGGGAAAAAATTACACAGACACACAACTGGGTCTGTTGAGGATCGCCCCACTCATAGGAATTCAAATATTGATTATGGGGATAAAAACGGGCTTGAATCACTTCCCAAAAGGTAAAAAGGGTTTAAAACTGGAATTAAGGGAAATGTTTGATAAGAAAAAGTGAAAAAGGTTGTGTGACACCGATCGGTCGCACCGATCGACAATACACTGATCGGTTGCACCAATCGGGGGCACACTGATCGGCGACACACCGATCAGTCACACCGACCGGCGACACACTGATCAGTCTCACTGACCGGCGACACACCGATCGGTCACACTGAATGGAGACACACCGATCGGTTGCACCAGTCTGTCGCACACTGGAATGATGCCCTACCACTGAGGCGTCAACCTCAGGATCCAAAATACGGAAAAGTGATGGTCCATGAGGGTCTGGTCTATTACATTATAACTACTTATCTTTGGTAATAGAGATCTTCTTCCTACAATATTACATTGGTATAATATACAAAGGATCTCTTCATAAAGGATCAATGTTTTTATTAGTCCTAAAAAACTAGATAAATCCATGATCCTCATATTTCATTAGAAATATAAAATATATAGCATAAAACAAATCATGAATCCTTGATTTTATTCTTAATATCATACATTATGTCTTGTGGAAAATAAAAAAATGGTGAGTTCATTTGATCAGTAATTGTTATTTGAATTATAAGAAATTATGAATCAGTAAGGAATAATCAGTATGGGAAGATAAATAAATATCAACAAATTACATTTAATCAATAACATAAGAATGAAATGAATACATGGATAATATCAAATGAATAATATCATGGATAATAAAAACTAAAATCATAATTAAGGAAATGTATAATATTAGATGTCAGGATTTTTGAAATCATGAAATCTGTACCACCAAATCCTTATTCTAATATAGTTTAAAATTTGGGTATTTATACACAAGAAACCCATTTAATTCTAGCATACTAATTTACTTCATCGATGTGATATCAATTACCACAAAACACCTGTCAATAAATTTCTAATGAAATTATCATATATGTAATTATCTATTCAATTCAAAATCACTCTTCCTAATCAAAAAATATATTTATTGAGTAATGAATAATAATTTATCATTTTCTCAACAAAAAATTAAATAACATTCATTTATTAAAACTGTATGTAGTAATGATATAAGATTTATGAAATAAAAAAATCTATTATACAAATAATTGTAATTTTTAGGACAAATATTATTTTTCATTGATTACAAGATAATGATCATTATATGGGAAATTGAATATTTAGAAAATTAATCAAGAGGTGATATAAGATTATCATTAAAGTGTATTTAATTATTAAATAAATTCTACAAATATACATAATAAAATGTAAATATAAAATATAAAATTATTTTTAATCCAGTGTACTATTTTAAAAATAATATAAATCTTATCGAATAAGTTAAAGTCAATAAAAATGTTTTATAGTGACTTTTTTAATTCTATATATTGTAAAAATAAAACAATCCTATTGAATATTCATAAAATTTTTGAAAATGAAAATTTTGAAGAAAAACATTATAAGTACTTCTTTAAAACAAATTATAATTATCAAGGATTAATTAATATTTTCTTATTTAATATTTTCTATAATAAAAAAAATTTAAAAAAATTTATAAATATGTCTATGAATGAGAAATATACTTGATCATGAAGATAAATAAAATTGATATCATTTTAAACATTCCTTTTGATGGTGAAACATGAATTTAATACTTAAACATCATTATTAAATATATATTCATGTTAGGTACCTCAAACAGGTAGTGTATACACTTCATAAATTTAAATAGGTTTATAATACCTAATATGTCTCAATTACGTGGGAATTGAGATTAATTCCCTTTCAATGATTACAGTTTTGAAGTGAGGATTAATAAATGTGTATCAAATTTAATTTAAAATAAATAAAGTGAAGGAAATTAAATAATAAATGGCCATTAAACAAATAATCATATAATATGAATGACAATGAATAAGTAATATAACCCAATGAAAATAAATTGAGTTATGATATCCCATGAAAATATCATATCATTGAATTTAAAATTTAATCAATGGAAAGTGTATTTATGACAAATGTTAATAAAAAAAAGATAATTTTAAATAAAACAAAAATTTAATGTGTTATTTCACATATAATATTGGAATAATATAACCAATGAAGATGTATTGTTACCCAGTGAATGGAGATTATGTTAAAAAAACCCTTACACCATGGCAGCATTCAAGTCCAATCACATTGGAAGAAATAATTTGAATTAAATATTAAAAAATAATGAATTAGGAATGATTCATGATATAAAATTTAAAAGGGGAATTATATACACCATATAAAATAAATTAGCCTCATAACATTAAAATATTCCTTGATGAAGGAAATTTGAGGCAAAATCCTTCTCCTCAGGTGAGAATCAGAACATATGTTCTTTATCTTCTAGAATAATAAAAAATTAATTATTTACTTTCGTAATTACTATTTTAAATTTAATTATTATTTTTATTTAATTTATTTCCATTTAATATTTAGTTATAGATTTAATTAATTTTACATCAAAAGTTTTGATGATATTTAGTTCATATGTCTAAAATGACATTGGTAGATTGACTATTGTAAATGAGGTGTTTATCCCATAATATCAAGAATTAAGAATATTGACATAAGTATAATTTTTATACATAGTTATAATTCTAAATACAATCGATAAATATGGTTAGAAAATAAAATAAGTTACAATCATTAAGATGGTAGTTCATACGTAATCAGGAGTAACGTTTCCATTTTCAACATTCATTATCGAAAGAAGGTAATTATTATTTTAAAATTTAAAATATAAAATCATTAAATAAATAAAATGTTTTATCTTTATATATACTTATATACACATCATCGGTGTGTTTTGTGATGAAAAATAAATCCCATCGCATTGTAGAGGTGGTAGTCCACACGTACGCATGAAGGATTTTTTTAATCATTTTTCAGTGATGAAATATTATGAAACTTTATTATATATTAATTATCCATACATATTCATATGCCATTAATATCATATATTTTCATTATATGAATCATTATAAAAATCCATGATTAATGGATATGGAAAACAAGTTACATCGGTTCACAGGGCGGTAATCTACCATTCACATAAACTATTGTTTTGATTCACAATTGAGGAAAGAGGATACACATATGGGTCATGAACTAAACATGAATATATATAAATATATGGAATATATAAGTGTTATTATTTTAGCACCTTTTAATAAATATTTATGTAGGTATAAAGGGAAATAAAATGAAAACTCGTGATTATGAAATATACCACTTCTTCAGACACCGTCATATGGTTTCCACCAAAATATTTCATAGGATGTTTTTGAGATCAAACCATATCTTATTGTATGTGTTTAAAAATTAAATTAATGGATTTTTGTATGTAATTTCGAAACTAAAGGCCTATTATCTATGATTAAAAAGTATAGTATGTTCCCTTTTATAAGAGTAGTGAGGGGAACTCGTTGAATTTCCAAAAGTATTAAATTAATTTAAATTAATTTTCATCATCGAATGGATATAAAATTATTATATTAAAAGTCAATATTAAAATGGTTTTTAATTTATTTGTATAATATAAACTAGATATGATTTGTTGATGTTGTAAACCTTATCTTATTTTAGCACGAGTTTTCTCTGTTAGACAATTATTGGGGCATTAAAATAATTATTCTTTTGGCATCATTAAATTTATAATAAAGGGAAAATTTTCAATTAAATGGTTTATGGATTATATTTTAATGCATATCCAAATAAAATATATTAATATAATATTTATATGTATTTTAAATCATTTTATAATATATCATTTATTATTATGTAACAATAATTTCATTTTTAGAACTATACATTTAATTTTACATTGAAAACAATAATAGAGCATAGTAATTAAAATATATTCCATAAAACCTTAATATGAGGCTATATATATCTACAATTTTTGTTTATCAAAAATAATTCTATCAAATTATATTACATTTAATTTTTTTTAAATCATAAATTTTAGTTTCTATTAATTGAATAAATAATGTTTCATCATTGAATAAGAATTTAATGTAACTTTTCAATTACTAAAAATTAGAACTAAATTTAAATTATGAAAATTAATTTTTTATTATCAAAATAATCTATAATTCTTATTCACATATGTATTTCCCCCTATGTGAACATATAATATATTTTTAGAAGTAAGAGCTTCATTACCAAGTTGATAATGAGAGAAATATGTTCATCCCATAAGACTGAAGTGGAAAATGGTGGTATTTTCACTTAGTCTTAAACAAAAATAAATCGATTTATACTTTTTCTCATGTGATGGATTATTGCGGTGTTTATTAATCATTGAGAAAAAATTAATTTGACCTTTTTAAATAATAATAATTATTCTAATTCCAAATATATAAATAATTATAAAAAATTGTATCTCTTTATTAGGAAAAAATTCATATTATATTAATCCCACAAAGCACGAAAGAAATCTATTTGTTAAGAAAATTAATTTTTTAAGAAATATATGATCGTAAATTAACTCTATGACTAGAAATTATCAATATATAAAATTCAATCCACATAAATAGATATATAATCTATTCAGTTCATCTTAATAATTTCTCAGCCATGGTTATTTTAGGTAATAACGAGAGATGTAATTTATAAACATAAAATAGTTTTCAGAAAACTATGTTTATAAATTAAAAGATTGATATTTCAAATTTATACCAAATAAAAAATATAATTAAATATTTAACTTAGTTGATTCAATTAAAATAAATTATAGTATTTGAAAAACTTTTAATGTTCACTATTAATATAAAAATTAATCATTTATGAAAAAACCAAAATTTCTCTACAAGTTTATTTCTATATGATTATGTCACCACCACCTTCCGCCAAAGATACCCCTACCAGGCTAGAAATGATGAAAGGGAGACAATAAACCCTGATTCATGCCTCTAATAGGTCTCGTGCGACAACCAACACTAAGGGTACAAAGATCTCACAATATGGGTGGCATTACCATTTATAAGTAAACAATATTGGGATGTAGGAATCAACCATAAAACACACCATGAAATATATAAAATAAAGCCAAACCATCCCACGATGAATGTATAAATCAAAAATGATACCTATACATGTCCCCAAAATAGGTACCAAAGAATAAAAGCTAAGGAAGTGACATAGAAACAACTCCAAATATCAATTTAGAAATGTCCAGAATTCCCACAAAGTACTCTGAGAAACCTGAAAATAGTTTTTATATATGTAGGGTAAGCATCCATGTATTCTCAGTAAGAAACCAAATTCTTTCATCCACAATTTGGGGAAGTATACTAATGCCCCTATGAGAAGAAAGATGAAACCAACATCACCGAACAAGGAATACTAGCCATCCCAACCTCACTAAGTAATTCTCAATAAATAATGCATGTCATGTAAAGTAATATAATATGCAAATCTATGTTAGTGTAACACACACCACTTCCCACTGGTTAACTTCTTATAACTTAATAACAAAAAATCTTGGCACTTCTATACTCTCCAACATGCCCCATGTCAGAACCCTCTTACGAACACCTAGGCCTTAGAGCTAGTCATGTAGCCTAGAAAAATCAAGCTCATCGCATCCCACCAACAGACACTTGGTCCACAACCATACCAAAACGCACCAACTAAAACATGAACCACAAATATACCACATCCCCCCCCCACAGAGACACATGGGACACTACCATACCACATACCTCCCAGAGACACATGGGCCACAAGCATACCCCATCCGAAATACACCTGGGAAATCTGACCACATATCATCCAGTAGACACCTGGGAAAGAATACCTCACCCACAAACACCTGGACCACATAACCACGCCATAACCTACCTGAATAATCTTAGTCTACCAAATCCTCTAAGATGGATCAAGTAAGAGACAATAATCATATATCCATCCTCCCACTAGGATGTTTAGAAAATACAACCTCCCCCATGACAATGGGGTGTTCGGAACATAATACTCAACTAGGGCGGATGTTTATAGAATCCACAAGGAAATACTAAATGTATACATATATATTATAAACCACTCAAGACCAACCTATTGGTTCTCAAACAAACTACCAACTCACAACACACCACCTTTACTGCTACCTCTATATTCACAACACAACGCCATAAGTCACAAAACCCATTTCATATTCCAAATCAGTTTGTTTATACATTAACATTAACAACCAACATAATAAAACCCATCATAAATTTCATTATTAATCATATTCATTTTAATTCATTAACATGAATTATTATCTCTATTAATAATTGGATAGATTCAACAGAATAAATATGTACTGTAAGAACAACAACGTACAAGAATAACCCAAGAAAAAAATCATATTACTCTTCTAATCCTCATTTAGCTTCATAATGGATTTCAAAAATTAATACTAATCACATATTATCAACACATTTTTTCTATAAATTCCAGACTATTAACATTCATTATTTAGATGTTCACATTTCACATTCCATTTAAATAAACAATGTTTTCTAGATTCCTCCCATGAATAGATATACCATTTCACTTCCATAATTCCTAGGGAACTAGATTTTTTTAACACAATACAACAAAAAAATAATATAAGAATCATCATATTATAATCCATTAATTTATTTCCAATAATCCCACATCACCACCAATTTAAAGCAATGATACTTTTCTATCCTCGCTGCACAACCACACCACACAATCAAACATCCCCACTATATAATCAAACCCATTTCAGTCACACTATACAAATGTATGAATCATTTCAATAGTCACATCCCCACTACATAAAAAATCTCCTCCACTACCCCTATATATCACAACATTGTCACACTCCCTTCCTCATATAACAAGAACCAACCCACTTCACACAATCATATCCAAAAACATGTTATATAAAATTAAAAAGAGAGCATTGCTTATAGATTTAGGTGGGAAATCCCCATTCAATTTCCTCTTTTTAATTCAATGGTTATAATAGAAAATAGTTTGATCTGGGGGAAACTGTTTATTTTCCATATATATGTAGTTAATAGTTTTCATGTAGAAACATTCAGCCACGACCAAAAATCATTCCTTCTATAGGTCATATAATGTGAAAGAAAAGACAACTAAATTCCTAGATTTTAATAGGAAAATATCACATATAATGCATTATGTGGATCAAAATAACAATAAAGCATAAGATTGGGTCACATTCCACATCCCCTATACATTGATTTTAAACTGATTAAATTAAATTTATTAAATTGGTATCATGCTATATTTCACAAGAGATAAGTCATACATCCATCCCATAGGATCCACTATTAAAAGGGATGATCGGATACCTACCTTGAGAAATAAATTATCAACACCTCTACCTTGTGTTATAAAGGCAGTGCGTAAGGCTGCAGGGAAAAGCGATCCAAAGGGTGGAACACATAAGCATGGATACTCAGGGAGGAATGATCCACAGATGCATGTTATCAAAATTAAAGGGAATCGTACAAGGAAAAAAGGGTCTTTGATTTAAAAATTCTAGATCCTATATTAATGGAAGAAAAACATTCAAAATCTCTTAATGTTGGATCACAATCAGGACCATGATTTTTCAATCTCTAAAATACTTAAGAGCATTAGGAATTTAAAGATATATTTATTTTATTTGAAATGGCTGCAAAATCACTTAAAAATGGGTTTAGAATCTTTTTTCCATCAAATAAAACATTAAAAGGGATAACGTTGACTAACTTAGAAAAACTATAAATTTTGAAAAACTATTTCAAATGACTCACCAATGGATAAACTATAGTTTGATGACTAACCGTTCGGTGACCAACCATTTCAAAACTCACCATTGGATGAGTCACTATTGGAAGAGTCATCATTGGATGTGTTACCATTAGAAAAGTCATTGTTGGATGAGCCACCATTTGATGATTCAAAATTAGATTAACCACCATAGAATGAGTCAAATTTGAATGATTCACTATTAGACGACTCACTGTCGTGAGTCACCGCTAGTGACCTACCTTCAGCGACTCACCACTGGTGACCTACCATTGTGTCTCATTTTCCGCGACTCGCCATTGTGAGTTTCCAATGTGAGTCACCATTTTGACTCACTGGTGTGACCTACCATTCCCACATATCGGTGGATGACTGACTATTAAATGAGCTACCATGGGAAAAACTATGGTTTTGAAAAACTCTTGAAATGAGTCACGATTACCTTCCATAACACATTAAATATGATATTTTCACAAATTAACAGACCAGAGAGGTTCAGTACCTTACATTAGATACCCATAAAACAATTCATATCCTCAGAAATAATTACCAATCCCAGAAGAAAGAGGGGTTTAAACAACCACCCCGTGAGACACCTCTAAGAATCTTCTTACATATGGAATAATGTGAATAAGTAGACCTATTTCTCCAAAAAAACCAAAACATCATAATAGAAATTTTTGAACATATAAATAATGGAATAGTACTATATAGGGCACTATGCATCCCCATCACCGAAACTAGCGGAATGGTTCATCCTCAAGAACTAAAAAAATGTAAAGGAAAGAGATTGGTGGTCTGAACAAGTCAAAAGATACCTCTCATGATTCTCGATATATTTCGAACACAAAAATAACAAGGGAAAATAATTTTAAACCTACGTCATACATTGAAAAAATATCCTAGGGGAGATACCACTGAAACAGAATAATTCTACATAGATTTTCGTAATATGTTTAGTAGGAAACTCATATCAATAATACAATGGAAGGGATCGAATTCAAAAACCATTACTTTGTCTTATTTTAACCCCTTTACATCAATGAATTCATATATACATTCCTTTGGATTAATATATATATATTCATTATCCTAATTTACTAATTCATTAATTCTAAATTCAATAAATTTAAAGCATTCCACACTTAACATATCATGAAGAAATCATATTAGCATGCTTAATTATTAATTTTTTTAAAAATATAGATATTAAATTTTTGATATTTTAATAATTTATATTTGTGAGTTATTCAACAATTTAATTATTCTTTTTGAATGGATATATTACTTTCTAGAAATATATCTCAACACATTTTTGGAACATGCTATATTTGGAAAAAAATATTATTAAAACATTCCCATGAATGATCTTTTTTAACAAAAAAGTTACTTTTGTCTATAAAAAATAATTTCGAGATAAAAAATATTTTAGAATCTATATTACATCATGGTATTTATTATAATAACCTTTGTAACAAAATTTCAAAACATTTAGTAAAACCACTTTTCCAAAACATGCTTCCCAAGAAAACTTATGTAATTTTTAATGTTTTAGTTTTTCATAAAATTTATTTTGTTCTACTAATAGAACCCTATCATGCTCTTTACCAGGTTAATTTAAACATAGAGAATCATCAAATCTAGACAACTTTAATTAACATATGTCTTGAATAAAAAATACGACATGAGTTTTAAACATCCCATCTTATCCAAGTTTAAAACATTTCAAGGTTTTTTTATCAAAAAATTAAATACTAGGAACATAATTATATCGAAATAACAAGGGAGTCAATATTTAAAATTACTATTTTTCACAGGTACATGTCATTACATATAGGAGTTTCAAATACAACTCATTTAAAACAAAAAAAATAATATTATTATAGACAGATGTACCACTAGTATACCAATCAAAGTGACCCCTCAACCACACCATGGTATTATCCTCTTTGGGAAGAACTGACTCACCCACATGGTTTTAAAATGTGTTGTAATATAAAAAATCTTGATATGGGGAAATAGTTTCCCTCTATTAATTTTATATGTTGTCATAACACATGTTATCAATATTGAATAACTCAAAACAATCTCAACCAATATGATAGTATCCAAACATTCCCATTAAATCCTCTATAAAAAGATTTAAGTATGGGAGGTTAGCCCATCCTTATTTATATTCATTATCTCCCAAAATAACCATTTTATTTTTTTAATAACATTAAGTGATTAATCCTTTTCATGAGGGTTAAGGGATTCCATCAATATAATCACAATACATCCCATGAAAACACAAATTATCACCACATAAACCTCACATCTCTTCCACCACATGCCCTAATCACTGCATAACCCATCCATTGTCAGAGCGTCTCAACTAATAAAATTTCAACCAGAAATTTTACACAACCACATCCTCAAACCACATTACCATCCACAGTCAAAATCCCTTTTCACAAAAACTCCTAATCCATCTCATCCTCAACATATCCCCAACCAACAATCCCAATTATCATCACACACAAATCTATAGGCACGCTAATCGAAAAATTCCCTATCCCATGTCGATATATTATCATCTTTGGGTATAACTTACTCATCCTCATGGTTTTAATTTCATTATGTGTAACACATATCAGTTAGGGATTAGGTTTCCACCACTTTATATACTCAAATGATTATAAAAAAAATTTCACATAAGGAATCACAATAAGAACAATAACACACAACAAAAACACATTTCATGTTCCAAGAACTATTTGGGGGATTACATTAGTTCATCTCATTATTTTACATAGGTACATTAAAACAATTTTAAATTTTCAATGGGAAATAAGTTTATTAGAAAAATATAAATGATTATCATTTTAAGACGGAGTGATTTTAATAAATATTTCAAATCAAGGGTCTCACAATAGACAACTTTCATGGAATAAACATGCTTTCCAACCACTATTATTTTCAGGAGGTCATAACAACACATTAGTGAAATGATAATAATACAACCACAAAAAACACTAGTGAATCATAAATTCTTGTATTTAAATAGCTAAAATAGTCACAAAGTAAATGATAAAATTGTACAGTTGTTATACCAAAGACAATGTTTAACATGGTTAAATTACACTTTCAGGGTTCATATTATTATCAAAGAAATACACATTCAATATCCTTTGAAAAATTACACATTATATGTTCTTGTGTTTTAATCAAGAAATACATTTCTTAATAACATGCTCTCACAGTCATAAATATAAAACATGATTTCTAAAAATAATGTTTAAAATACACATGTTGTATTTTTATCTTTCATGCATTATCTTGCTTAGGATAAACATTGTTTAATCATTTCTTAGTTGAAGAACACATTCTTATATATCAATAACATTATTATACACATATATATTTAAATATAGCATATCGAAAATGATATATGCACAAGTATCTCATACTAGAATTTCCTTAGTTACCACACCAATGATTCCAACCTTAGACATGCTTCCAAAGTCAAACTACTCATGACTTAACATATGATGGAAGTTCATTTCAATAATTGAAATTTCATATTAGTCATAAAATAATTAGTCTAATTATTTGAACAATTTTTATGTCTTAGAAGTTACCACTGATCAAGATTATCATTTCCTCTATTTAGATTTAAAAGTTACAAGAATTTATACCCTAACACATTCTCATAACATATTGTTATATCAATACCGTAGAACTGAAATAATTCCAAATTAATAGAATTTTATTTATGAAAATGGATTACAAAAACTAAAATAGAACTATCAATCAATTATTATAGTAATTTCAGAAATTGATGAATTTAAATGTCCAAATCCACATTTTACAATAAGTCAACAACACTATCCTATGATGAATTACAATTTATTGAAGTACATATAATATTACCTCACATTGAATATATAATATTTATAATCATGGTTTCTAAAATAATTAATTTTATCATGAATGTGTGAAGTGTACTTCTAGATACGATGCACTATAAGGGTTCAAAATTAAACAACTCTATTACAAAAAGATACAATAAGCATGCTTCTCTAAAAATTTAAAACATTATAAAAACTACATTTCATGTTTTAATTTTCCAAAAAAAGGATGAAAAATCCAATTTATTAAGAATCATGCTATAATAGAAAAAGGAAACAACACATTCAAACCATAATAAGGTTTCAAAGAAACCAACCTGGCTAGTTAACCATTATATTAATCTTTTCAATTTGTTGTGTCAACAACCCATCAATAATTTATGAATATTATTAGATATATAGTAATATGAAAAGTATTATAAACACAAAAATTAATTTATGATTCAATTAATTCATTTTTAAATCACAAAATAAACAAATTGAAGTAAGAACACAAGTCATCATGATGCATGTATCATTTTTAAGGCATCGACCCTGCAAATACTATAGCCACACATAGTCATTTGGTAGGCTCAGAGTCCATGAAATTGATCATTGGGGGCCTAAAATCCTATTTCCTAGAAGGTCTCCCTGGCCTTTATCACACACCATGGACAAATGAAACTATTTCCCAACCAACCATTGCATTCATCATTACGCCTAACTCTAAACTCTACCCTATCTCTCTACCATTTTCTTTGGTACCTTTTTTTCACCATCTTCTCCCTCCAATGATACCCCACCTAGGTTGATAGTAATGAAAGGGTGATAATGACACCCTGATTCCAACCTCCAGTAGGCCTTGGGGTGGTGACCAACACCAATTGTATAATGATCTCACCATATGGGAGGCATTGCCCATTTTAAGAAAACAAGATCAGGATATACAAAGAATCAACCATAAAAAACTCCATGACATATATAAAATAAATAGAAAACATCCAAAAATTAATGTATAAAGGAAAATATATTCATATAAAAGTCTCTAAAAGAAGGAATAAATAATAAAATCTAAGGTAGTGACACAAGAACGACTCTAATGATCAACTTAGAAACGTCCAGCATGTCCAAAAATTCCTCTTGGAAACTAGAAAATAGTATTTATATACATATGGTTATTATAAATGTATAATAATTATAAAACCAAAGTCTCTCATGAACAAGTGGGCGAGGTATACTAATTACACTATGAGAATATAGTTCAAACCAATAGTACCTAACAAGGAATACAAGTCATCCCAACCTCACCAAGGCACGCTCACCATATAACGTAAGTCAAGTAAAGCAATATAATAATCACATTGAAGTTTGTGTACCACACTCCACTTACCACTGGAAAACTTCTCATACCATAACATGAAACGTTTTGGGGCTTCCACACTCATTCCCAAGACCACTTTTACAACACACCATCACACACCAAGACCTTATAGCTAGTCCCACATCCTTGGCTAATAAAGCCCACCACATCCTGTCCACTGGCACATGGGACACAACCATACTACATTGTGCCCGTAGACACCTGGGCCACATCCATACCACATCCCACCCGTAGACACCAAGACCAAAACCAAACCACATCCATCCCACATAAACTTATCCCTGACCCATACCTCACCCCGAAGACAATTGCGAAAGGACACCACATTTTATCACATAGCTAAATGGGAATGCATACCTCGACTGAAAACACCTAGGCCTCATAGCTGCACCACAAACCCCTTAAAGTGTCATGGGATACTAATGCCTAGAAGATGGATCATGGAAGATCCAATGACCATAAATCCATCTTCTGACCGGGATGTTAGGAAATGATACCCTGCCCCATGACAATGGGGGTTTCTCACACATACTGCTAATGTAGGGTGGGGTAAGTATAGAAAACAAAATTTTAAAATATAGGTATATATATAGTATCAAACACCCAATCCCAATCTTTGGGTTCTCAAAAAAACAACCAACTTAAAAGACATCACCTTTGTTGCGACCTCTATATGCAGAACACCAAACAATAAGTCACAAAACCCATTTCATGTTCCCAATGAGTCTATTTATATATAATCTTTAATAATTGAAACAATATAACCCATCATCGATTTATTTATTAAATATATCCATTTTATTCCATTAATACTTGAGTAGATTTAATAGAACTAACTAAATAACATAATAACAACACCATACAAGCAGAAAATAACCGACAAGTCACATTAAAATTTAAAATCCACATTTAGATTCTTAATATATTTAAAAAATATTTACTAATCCCATATTAACAACACATTTTTTCATTAAATTCAAGTCTATCATCATCCATTATTTAGCTGTTCACATTCCACATTCCTTTTTAATAATCTAATTTTCCTAAATTCGTCTCAAGAATATATATTCCATTTTAGATCCATACATCCTAGGGAAATAGAATTTATTCATATGATACAATAACCAACACATAGAAGTAGCACCACACAATAACCTATTACATTCTTTATAACAATCCCATATCACTACCAATTTAGATTAACTCCCCCTTTTTGTTGCCTTGAAGCTCAACGACACCATAACCATCATACAGAGCCACTGTATAAACATACCCATTGTATCCCCACTATATAACCATATCTACCATTGAAAAAATCACAACCCATCCACTTCTCCCATATATCACAACACTATCATATTTCCTTTATCATATCACCAATGACAACCCACAACACAGAATCGTTTCTAAAAACTAGTTAATGCACAGAACTGATCAATAGACGCTTTGAAATTTAATAGCACATTCCTCATTTAAGTTCCTCTTGTCAATTCATGGGTTATCATAGAAAGTTGTTTGATCCAAGTGAAACTGTTTATTATCCATATATACATAGATAAATGTTTCCATTTTGGATCATTCAACAATGAAAAAAAATCATTCATTCCATAAATCATCCCATGCATAGTGAAATACCAAATATTTCCATGATTTTTAGTAGGCATGAAGCCCATACAATTCATAAAATGGATCAAGGTAACAATAATGCATAAGAATGTGTCACTTTCCACCTCCCTTGTATATTGTTCTTAACTAATTCAATTAACAATATTAACATGGTATCATGAAATATTTCATAATATGACATTCAAAAACCCAACCCACATGATACTCAATTAAAAGAGATGATGGGATATTTACATCATGAAACAGACGATCAAAACCTACTCGTTGTTCCAAACAGGGGATGCGCAAGTCTCCAGGGAAACATGATCCATGGGTGAAAAATTGAAGCCAAAATCCTTTGGAAATAAAGGATTAGAGACACTATGTATCAAGAGTAAAGGGAAACATATATGGAAGAAAGGGTCTTAGGTTTAGAAATTCCAAATCCTATATCAATACAATAATTTTTTTAAAAAATCCATTAAAGCTAGATCATGATCAAGAACACACATTTTGACTATCTAAAATCCTCTTGAGAGTTAGGAATATAAAATTATATTTTATATCATTTCATACAAAAAAATACTTAAAATGGTTTAAAACTAATTTGACGACAAATAAAATGTTAAATGGGTGAACCTAGAAAAATTGGGGAAAATGGAAAATTTTAATAAACTCTTGAAAATTACTCACCGGTGGATGACCTAACTTTGGATGTCCCATTGTTAGGTTACGTACCATTAGAATAATCACCATTGTATGACTCTCCAATGAACGAGTCACCATTGGATGAGTCATTGATGGAGGAGTCACCACTGGACAAGTCACCATTGTATTATTCACTATTGTATGAGTCACCATTTGACAACATACCATCATGAGTCACAACTAGTGACCTACTGGCAACATCACACTATTGGTGAACTATCTTCGCTTCCAACTATTAGCGACTCACTATTGTGATTCACCTGTATGACTCCTAATTCTAACTCACCAGTGTGACCTACCATTTCCACCTACTGGTGGATGACTCACCATCAGATGATCTACCATTGGAAGACAATATTTTTGACAAACACTTGCAATGAGTTTCTATTACCTCACATAACACCTTAAAGGCCATCTTTTCATAGAGTAACGGACCAGAGAGGTCCATACCATTACATTAGATACCTCTCAAACTATTATATCCCTAAATAATACAAACCAAAACAAGAAGAAACTGGGGTCTCACTGTAGAGACCCAAAGCTTGACGTACATAGACACTACATTACTTTTGCGGAATACTTAGTACATAACAAAAACACACACACAAGGATCGTAATAGTTTAGTGTCTTTGGAAACTCAGAATATAATCTTTTAATCCTGCTGAAAGATCTTCAACATCTCCCATAAAGATCATCCTTTTTTTTATACCTAAAACCTTTCTTTATATCCTGGGGAAACGAAAACATAAAAGGGTGAGCTCAAATGCTAAGTAAGGGTAAACAAAAGAAATATCAATCACATCATATACATAAGAACATAACTTTTGGAAATCTTCACCTGTAAAAGAGATCATAATTTCATAACCTGGGGTAACTCATGGCAGTGAAATGTAATCACAATAATCATAACTTAAATCATTAAACATTGTGTCATACACACATAATCATAGAGAATCATTTCTTATTAGTCAAGACTCATTTCCAAGACTATCTTAGTGGACAATGTCCCTTTCTGAACCGAGTCACCCTCATTTCAGTCCTGTTTCACTGAACCGGTATAACCTACCATTCCAGACATGTCTATCACATGAGATATAAAATCTTTACCCAATGCATTGGAGGTAGATATAGGTCCCACCCATCTCATAATGATACCATTCTTATGTGTGCCACGAAATCATAAATCATACATCATTGCATAACCCATGTAATAAAATGGGATTCTTAAACATCATGCCATCATAATCCATAAACAATTGATATCATTTCATCATAAGAAAATTGAAACCATTTAAATCATAGAGGCATTTTACTTGAAACATACATATCAAATAACATCATCTTAGATGGAAAATAGTTTTGAAAAAACACTTGAAATGAATTCTTGAGGAAAATATCCTTTCTTCTTTAAATTTTTTTTCCCTTTATTAACATGTCATAAATCTTTAAACTAAAAGAAGTTGATAAAAAAAACTTGAAAACTTGTAAAGGAAGCTTCTTGGAAATAATGTTTTAAAAATCCATTCATGCCGTATAAGTTAAAAAAACATTCTTCGTACTTTTGTCGAAAAAGTCCAAAAGTACCTCGTACGAAAAACGACAAAAGATTCCTTTCATATACTTTTCTAAAAACTCACCGAAGGGTAAAATTGGATTTAAAAAATTGTAGGTGGATGGAAATAATATTACATATTGAGGAAAAATGGATGTGGATGATAAAATACACCTAGTATATTCCAAAGTATAAACAATATCGGATAAAAATGAAGTTGTGATATTTCCCTTACCTTAGGTCCGATTTGCTTCGTAAGTGTCCGAACCTCCTGTATAATGATTTAAATAATGTTATTGATTTATTCCAGAATCATACTAATTGTTATGATATCATATATGGTTCACTTATGACTTTATTTTACCCGTTCTTTTGTAAATTCCTTGTTAAAGAGCGTTTTGGGTAAAATCGTTTCATTTGTCGTCCGAGTTTTGACTTGTAATTATTCATATGATTACGTAGATCATGATTACTTAATTCCAGAATATAAAACATGATTTATATATAATATATATTCAGAATATACATATATATAATAAATCAGTAAATGGAAAGAAATACACCGTTCATGGAGACGGTAGGCCGTACGTACGCATAAATGCTGTTTTCGTTTCCTTATTGAGTTGAACGGAATTAAGTAGATGACATACATATATATACACATAAATCCAGTATCATTATTATGTCATATATTTCATGATTACTTATTATATATACTTTACAATCATTCATTAATGGTTAAAGTGGAGAATGAATCTCATGGCATCGTGGAGACGGTAGTCCGTACATACGCACGAGCGATGATATCGTTCTCATGATCGTGGGACTGAATTTGAGTGTATGTATACTATTTCAGAATAAATATCACTTTAAAATAATAATATATAGTTATTATTTACACCATTATACCCATACAAGTAAGGTGGTGGTGGAAAATAGATTTCACCACGGCGTGGAGACGGTATTCCGTACGTACGCACGCACGGTGATTTCGTTTTCCGTAGGATGGATAGATGGTGAAATAGGGTTTTTTCATACTTATAATAACATATCATTAAATGATTGATACTGATGTTATTACTTAATAATGAAAAAACCTAAGAAGAAGAAGTGGAAGAAGAAATAAAGGAGAAAGAATCGGTAATGGAAATTACCTCTTCTTTGAAGCGCCTCTTTGAGACCTCCTCTTTAGGCACTAAAATTGGTCTTTGAGGAAGACAAGAGCCTCTAGGATGTTTCTAGGGAAGTTGAGAGGAGAATTTGGCAGGGTTTCTCCAAGCTTGAAGGCTCAAAGTTGTGTGAGGAAGAGAGGGAGGAGGTGCCCTTTTATAAGGGAGGAGAGGGGCACCTTTGGAATAACTAAAATTATTATTTTATTATAAAGTAAATTTCGGTTTTAAATAGCTCCAAAGTGATTTATTACGTGGATAAGGTGGGTATGGGTCGAAGCCCTCTCATCCAATAGAATTTATACAAGTTTTGGTTCCTATTTTAACCTTATCATTTAGATTTAACATTAAGTTACTTTTACCGTGTCTTCTTGTGTTCTTATACTATAAGGTTAATAAACTTACTATAAGAAGCCAAACGAACCCCAAGTTGTTTATTATTAATATATATAATCTTATATAAGTCATTTGGCCGAACCTTATATTTTTAGGAATAAAATAACAATTAAAAATATAATATTTGTTTTAAAAACTATTTTATGTCAATTTTGACACTATTTAGTAATTGATTTTTGTGAAAATCATAACAGAATGATAAGTTCGAACAAAGTTAATTACATCAATACTAACATGTCAAATTAACCTATAAAATTAGTGGAATACATAAAAAGTCTAAAATTATATTTATTTGGGTATTTATAACATCAATTATGTAAATATTTCATTAATAAGATAATTACTGCATCATCATTGTGTCATAAATAAATTAACTTATCTAATGTATAAAAATTACAAATAAACTACCATTATGTAGTAAATATTTATAGCTTTCTAATGAATATTTATATTCGAATTTATCTTATGTATAACCCCATATTAAAAATGTCTTAGTAAATAAACTTTGATTTTAACTCTTTTAACCCTTCTTTAAATAAATTAATAATAAATGTCCTAATCTAATCCATGTGGGCCTAAATGGTCATATTTTATTACTAAGTTTGTTTTTGGTCAAATTAAACTTTTACAATAGAATTAGGACATGTGTTAGGGTAATAATAATATCATTTCTACCCTTAATTACCCTATTTACTTTTAACCGTGGAAAAAATAGTAAAAAGTTACTATTCACCGAATTTTTTTTTTCATCTCATTGAACCACATTTTACTTAATGAAATCATCCGTGTCTCTAGGATTTTTGAAATTCCACTCACAGAAGCGGTAAAATTATGTTTTCTGAAAAATTCAGTTTTTTTTAACTACCACTTAGTGGTTTCACTATTCATCAAAAATTGAAAGTTTTCAGAAAAATGCCAAAAATTAAGCCTAAGCTATATTTGATATTATGAACTCAAAAATGATTTCTATTTTAACAAATTCAAAACATATCAGTTGCATTAATTAATTTAAAAATTAATTCCCGCCGTCAAAACAAAAGGCATGTTTTTAAGAGATAATAACTATCAAAAGATTGACACTTGTTTATAACTTGTTTAAATGTGAAATTACATCCAATGACCAACATTCTATTAAATTGTAAAAATATATTCTAAATATACTTTAAAACCACTCAAATTAATAATTTATCGTTATTAATTATTTTGATTGAAAAAGTTGTTTTTAGTTAAAATTTAGTAATTTTCACTATTCATCAAAATATGAAAGTTATCCGTAAATCACCAAAATTTCACCCTAAGCTAATTTCAATATTACAAATCCAAAAATTTATTCCATTTTGAAAAATAGAATTTAAAAAATTTCAAAAAGTGGTTATTACTATTCATAACGGCTAGTTTTAATAATATTTTAATAGCATATCGTTGTTTAGTGAAACTCGGTATTGCGTGCTACACACGCTATCAAGGAAGGTCACGATTGCGTGTAATGAAAGGCAAGTCAAGGATGCGTGTTGTGCAAGTTCCTTTTGGTGTAGCGTACAACACAAGACATTAATTAAATTAAAAGGAATATTTTTCATAAAATCTCGGGGTGTTACATTCTACCCCCCTTAAAATGAATTTCGCCCTCAAAATTCGTCGGGGTTATAAATGGTTTACTATTCAAAAGTTTCTTTAATCGAAACCCAAATCGTAAAAAGGAATACCGAAACCAATTTTTAAAAACAAATGTATGAAACGTAATGGTTACCCAAATAAACTAATCACTGGGTTTCCACATAGGTGAAAATATGGATATGGAAGAGAAATTTAACCATCATGTTCTGATGGAGAGTGGTAGAGAACATGGCTATGGACAAGCTAGAAATCACAAATCCATAAATTTGTGACGATCTAAGGTACCATCTGATTAATCAGATATAAGAGCACTAGGACAACATTTTTGGTTTTCAAGATCGTTTCCCTAAAGTTGAAGAATTTGAATACTTACTTTATTTTGGTACAATCTCACTGTTGTTCGTGCCTTGAACAATTTCCACTTTATCTCTTAAATAAATGAAGTTGAATTTGTTATTCGTGAAGTGTTAGCAGATCATGTGATACGATGATGGGTCATTCCATCTATCTCAAACAAAAGGTTAGCAAAAGTTATTAAATATACATAAGTCATTTTATAGTGAGATTAATCATATATGGTTCCTAAAATGGACTTATACTTCATATATCATACTGCTTAATAGAATAAAACTAGTTTCTACTAAACAGGGACTTCCTGTATGCCAGTGGTAGGCGATAAAGGCCAATCGCACTTCGGTTGTGGGTTCGATTCCTACAGCCTTGTCCGGCGCGATGGGCTATCGCCCGTCCTACAGGTTGTCCTTTTTCTAAAACTATATTACTATAACATCCCATCAATAATATCGAAAAAACTTTTATCCTTAAACAATACTAACTTATGTCCAACATAATCCATTCTAATCTTTAGGCTTATCCATAATACTGCAGTCCACTCTCATAACATAGTGAAAATGATTACCAGAGATTTAATACCATCATTGATCCCCATATATCATAAGATATGTTTTGTTGGTCACATTCCAATCATTCAAAGTCCTTAATCATGTATTCTCTTGAATACCCATTGAACCTTAGTGAAAACATGAATGTAGTTAAAAGTTAACACCTTCCACATACAAAAATTCTCAAAATTCTATATACTCAAACCATGATATCACTTAGTCCTTATATCAATCATGAGCTCATGAATACTGTCAAATATTTCATTTTATCGTTTTCCCTTCATTATGCGCACATCATTCTTTTTCCAAAAATATCTCAATCACATTCCATGGTTACTGGTACCATAATATTATTGAAAACCACAATAGACCAATACATAAATATTCTAATATTCCACGATACTATATACAACACTATTTTGGAATCCCATTACATAAACACTTAATCATTCCACCACATCATTGTCATATTCAACATCGCCAATAGTGATCGCATGTGACTTCCCTTTTTTCCTTTGCCTTAAGTGGTTGCTCATGTTGATCATCACTAACCCTTGGATTAGGGAATTTATTAGCATAATGCCCCATTTCCTTGCACTTGATGTATTGAAGTGTTGGTGGTG
This sequence comes from Viscum album, assembly GCA_963277665.1. Classification (NCBI taxonomy): domain Eukaryota; kingdom Viridiplantae; phylum Streptophyta; class Magnoliopsida; order Santalales; family Viscaceae; genus Viscum; species Viscum album. The sequence goes on from OY728153.1 coordinate 1,385,997,569, forward strand.
CATTCTCTACAGTGTTTGCTTTATTCACATCATTAGAAACCCTTTTTCCATTACTTCGACACTCAGCTGCTCGATGACCTTCTTTTCCACAATTAAAACATTTTCTAGTCCCTTTAATACAATCTCTACCATGCTTATATCCACACTTTGTGCATAAGGAAACATTCATCTTCTTTTCACCATTATTCTGAGATTTCTCCTTGAAATCCATATTTCGTTTCTTGTCAAAACCATGAGATGGATATGTAACACCAACTTCCATTTCTACCTTGATAGCACAACGCACAATTTCTTCATAGCTACAGAAGTCTCTTATAGCTAATGCCCTTCGAAGATTTGGTTTTAAGCCACTGAAAAATCGATCAACTTTACTTTCAGGTTGGATGATAATGCCAGATGCATACCTTGCATGTCTTGTAAAATTCACTTCGTATATACCAACAGATTCATCATCCTTCTGCTTCAGCTCAAGAAACTCCTTTTCCATCTTTGTTCGAAGAATATGAGGGAAGTACTTACTTAAAAACAAGTTCTTGAACTCCTTCCATTCCATGGACTCAATTTCATCTATTGGCCTCGTATTCTTGATAAGATTCCACCATTGATCAGATTCACCTTCCAAACGATATACTGCTAAGATGGCCTTATCATGTTCAGAACATTGAATAACTGAAAATATCTTTTCCGTGGCACTGATCCATTGTTCAGCAACAAGTGGATCGGATGTCCCACTGAAAGAAGCTGGATGTTGCCTCATGAAGGACTCAATAGAATATTGTTCCCTTCTCTGCTCATTTGGAAGTCCAGAATGATTCATAGATTGTGTAAGTATAACAATAAGATTTTTCACTCCATCTCCCATAACATTTGTTTTTTCAGGAGGACAATGATTGCATTGTCCATTACATTGATCAACATGGTTCTTTCGGGTTCCAGCCATCGTCTAAAACCCAAAAAGAATAGTGTGAGAGAAAAAATCATGCTAGGGAAAACAACATAATAAAGGGGGAGTACCTTCAATATCTAACATCTTAGGTTTAATTCTATGATCGTTAGCATAATTCTAGTACTATAACCTATATGTATACTTAACCTTAGGGACATCCCTAGACATACCTTAGAAATATCTCTAGGGATCTCACTAACGTTTTCACATCCTAGTTTCCAAAGGTTGACTAAACCTTTCCTTTGATACCAACTGTAGAGACCCAAAGCTTGATGTACATAGACATTACATTACTTTTGCGGAATACTTAGTACATAACAAAAACACACACACAAGGATCGTAATAGTTTAGTGTCTTTGGAAACTCGGAATATAATCTTTTAATCCTGGTGAAAGATCTTCAACATCTCCCATAAAGATCTTCCTTTTTTTTATACCTAAAACCTTTCTTTATATCCTGGGGAAAAGAAAACATAAAAGGGTGAGCTCAAATGCTCAGTAAGGGTAAACAAAATAAATATCAATCACATAATATACATAAGAACATAACTTTTGGAAATCTTAACCTGTAAAAGAGATCATAATTTCATAACCTGGGGTAACTCATGGCAGAGAAATGTAATCACAATAATCATAACGTAAAACATTAACCATTGTGGCATACACACATAATCATAGAGAATCATTTCTTATTAGCCAAGACTCATTGCCAAGACTATCTTAGTGGACAAAGTCCCTTTCTGAACCGAGTCACCCTCGTTTTAGTCCTGTTTCAATGAACCGGTATAACCTACCATTCCAGCCATGTCTATCTCATGAGATATAAAATCTTTATCCAATTCATTGGAGGGAGATATAGGTCCCACCCATCTCATAATGATACCATTCTTATGTGTGCCATGAAATCATAAATCATACATCATTGCATAACCCATGTAATAAAATGGGATTCATAAACATCATGAAATCATTAGCCATAAACAATTGATATCATTTCATCATAAGAAAATTTAAACCATTTAAATCATATAGACATTTTACTTGAAACATACATATCAAATAACGTCATCTTAGATGAAAAATAGTTTTGAAAAAACACTTGAAATGAATTCTTGAGGAAAATATCTTTTCTTCTTTAAAAACATTTTTCCTTTCTTAACATGTCATAAAACACTAAACTAAAAGAAGTTGATTAAAGATAAACATGAAAACTTGTAAAGGAAGATTCTTGGAAATAATGTTTTAAAAATCCATTCATGTTGTATAAGTTAAAAAAACATTCTTCGTACTTTTGTCAGAAAAGTCAAAAAGTACCTCGTACGAAAAACGACAAAAGATTCCTTTCATATCCTTTACTAAAAACTCACCGAAGGGTAAAATTGGATTTAAAAAATTGTAGGTGGATGGAAATAATATTACATATTGAGGAAAAATGGATGTGGATGATAAAATACACCCCAGTAAATGCTAAAGTATAAACAATCTCGGATAAAAATGAGATTGTGATATTTCTTTTACCTTAGGTCCGATTTGCTTCATAAGTGTCTGAACCTCCTATATAATGATTTAAATAATGTTATTGACTTATTCCAGAATCATACTAATTTTTATGATATCATATATGGTTCACTTATGACTTTATTTTACCTGTTCTTTTGTAAATTCCATGTTAAAGAGCGTTTTGGGTAAAATCATTTCATTTGTCATCCGTGTTTTGACTTTTAATTATTCATATGATTACGTAGATCATGATTACTTAATTCCAGGATATAAAACATGATTTATATATAATATATATTCAGAATATATATATATATATATAATAAATCAGTAAATGGAAAGAAATACACCGTTCATAGAGACGGTAAGACGTATGTACGCATGAACGCTGTTTTCGTTTCCTTATTGAGTTGAACGGAATTAAGTAGATGACATACATATATATACACATAAATCCAGTATCATTATTATGTCATATATTTCATGATTACTTATTATATATACCTTAAAATCATTCATTAATGGTTAAAGTGGAGAATGAATCTCATCGGGTCGTGGAGACGGTAGTCCGTACGTACGCACGAGGGATGATATCATTCTCATGATCGTGAGACTGAATTGGAGTGTATGTATACTATTTCAGAATCAATATCACTTTAAAATAATAATATATAGTTATTATTTACACCATTATACCCATCCAAGTAAGGTGGTGGTGGAAAATAAATTTCACCACGGCGTGGAGACGGTATTTCGTACGTACGCACGCGCGGTGATTTCGTTTTCTGTAGGATAGATAGATGGTGAAATAGGTTTGTTTCATACTTATAATAAAATATAAGTATATGAGTGATACTGATGTTATTACTTCATAATGAAACAACCTAAGAAGAAGAAGTGGAAGAAGAAATAAAGGTGAAAGAATCGGTAACAGAAATTACCTCTTCTTTGAAGCGCCTCTTTGAGACCTCCTCTTAAGGCACTAAAATTGGTCTTTGAGGAAGACCAGATCCTCTAGGATGTTTCTAGGGAAGTGTAGAGGAGAATTTGGCAGGGTTTGGCCGAGCGTGAAGGCTCAAAGTTGTGTGAGGAAGAGAGGGAGGAGGTGCCCTTTTATAAGGGAGGAGAGGGGCACCTTTGGAATAACTAAAAATTTTATTTTATTATAAAGTCAATTTCGGTTTTAAATAGCTAAAAATTGATTTATTTCGTGGATAAGGTGGGTATGGGTCGAAACCCTCTCATCCAATAGAATTTAGATAAGTTTAGGTTCCTATTTTAACCTTATCATTTAGATTTAACATTAAATTACTTTTACTGTGTCTTCTTGTGTTCTTATACTATAAGGATAATAAACATACTATAAGAAGCCAAACGAACCCCAAGTTGTTTATTATTAATATATATAACCTTATCTAAGTCATTTGGCCGAGACTTAGATTTTTAGGAATAAAATAAAAATTAATAATATAATATTTGTTTTAAAAACTATTTTATGTCAATTTTGACACTATTTAGTAATTGATTTTTGTGAAACTCACAACAGAATGATAAGTTCGAAAAAAGTTAATTACATCAATACTAACATATCATATTAACTTATAAAATTAGTGGAATTAATAAAAATTCTCAAATTATATATATTTGGGTATTTATAACATCAATTATGTCAATATTTCATTAATAAGATAATTACTGCATCATCGTTGTGTCATAAATAAATTAAATTATTTAATGTCTAAAAATTACAAATAAAATACCATTATGTATAAAATGTTTTTCGCTTTCTAATGAATATTTATAGTAAAATATATCTTATGTATAACCCCATATTAAAAATGTTTTAGTAAATAAACTTTGATTTTAACTCTTTTAACCCTTCTTTAAATAAATTAATAATAAATGTCATTATCTAATACAAGTGGGCCTAAATGGTCATATTTTATTCCTAAGTTTGTTTTTGGTCAAATTAAACTTGTCCAATAGAATTAGGACATGTGTTAGGGTAATAATAATATCATTTCTACCCTTAATTACCCTATTTACTTTTAACTGTGGTAAAAAAAGTAAAAAGTTACTATTCGCCAAAAAATTATTTTCATCTCATTGAACCACATTTTACTTACTGACATCAACCGTGTCTCTCGGATTTTTGAAATTCCACTCACAGAAGCGGTAAAGTTAAGTTTTATGAAAAATGTAGTTTTTTTAACTACCACTTAGTGGTTTCACTATTCATCAAAAATTGAAAGTTTTCATAAAAATGCCAAAAATTAGGCCTAAGTTATATTTGATATTATGAACTCAAAAATGATTTCTATTTTACCAAATTCAAAACATATCAGTTGCATTAATTAATTTAAAAATTAATTCTCGTCTTCAAAAAAAAGGCCTGTTTTTAAGAGATAATAACTATCAAAAGATTGACACTTGTTTATAACTGGTTTAAATGTGAAATTACATCCAATGACCAAAATTCTATTAAATTGTAAAAATATATTCTAAATATACTTTAAAACTACTAAAATTAATAATTTATAACTATTAATTATTTCGATTGAAAAAGTTGTTTTTAATTAAAATTTAGTAATTTTCACTATTCATCAAAATATAAAAGTTATCCGTAAATCACCAAAATTTCACCCTAAGCTAATTTCAATATTAAGAATCCAAAAATTAATTTCATTTTGAAAAATAAAATTTAGAAAATTTCAAAAAGTGGTTATTACTATTCATAACGGCTAGTTTTAATAATATTTTAATAGCATATCGTTGTTTAGTGAAACTCGGTATTGCGTACTACACACGCTATCAAGGAAGGTCGCGATTGCGTGTAATGATAGTCAAGTCAAGGATGCGTGTTGTGCAATATCCTTTTGGTGTAGCGTATAATACAAGACATTAATGAAATTAAAAAGAATATTTTTCATAAAATCTCGGGGTGTTACAACCACCCCTCCTCCCGCGAGACACCTCTCAATAGTCCTATTATACGTGAATCATTTTCCATAGCTAGATCTATTTCTCCAAAAACACAAAACATCATAACAGACATCCTTGAACATTAGAATAAGGCAATACCACCCTGTAGGGAACCATGCCTCCCCCACACCCAAACCAGGTGAAAGGTTCATCCTCAATAACCAAAAAAAATAAAATGAAAGAGATTGGTTGTGCGACCAACCCACGAGATACCTCTCTGGATTCTAGATATATTAGGAACATAAAAATTTCAATGGAAAATAAGTGTAAACCTACATAATACCATAAAAAATATCTCAGGGTAGATACCTCTCATACAGAACAAGGCTACATAGATAGTTATAATATGTCTAGTATGGAATTCATATCAATCAAACACCCATAATATCACAATAGAAGATAGCCCAATAAAAACAATTCCTTTACATTATTTTAACAAATTCACTTCATTGGCCTCACTTAGACATTCTATTTAATGAATATATATACCTTCATTATCCTATTTTAATATTCCATTAATTTTAATTTGAAATATTTAAAACATACCATGCTTAATATATCATCACATAAAACGATTATCAGGCCTGATTAATATTTTTAAAAAAAATCATAGATATTCTATTATTTAAATTTCATTACTTTATATTAGTGAATTAGTTTAAAATCAAATAATTATTTATCAAAAGATCCATTACCTTCCATACACATATCCCAATTTTTTTAACATGCTATGTTCGAAGAAATGATTGTTTAAACAGTCCAATGAAAGATATTGTTTAATAAAATGTTTCAATCACCTAAGAAAACTATTTTTGAGTTACAAACTATTATTTTAATTCAACTTATATCATGGTATTTATGAAAATACATTCTCTAAAAAAATTAAATAAATTTTGTAAAACCAATTTTCCTCAACATGTTTCCCAAGTAAACATAAGTAAATTGGAAGGTTTCTTACTTTTAAAAATTTAGTTTTTTCTACAAACATAACACTGTCACGCTCTTTACTAGGGTAATATAAACAAAAATAATCATAAAATCTCAAAAATGAAAATTTACATATGTAAGGAATCAAAAATATGACATGATTTTTAAACATACCATATTATCCATTTTTAAAACATTTCAAATTTTTTATCATAAAATTAATTACTAGGAACATACTTATTCAGAAACAACAAGGGGTTAAATGTTTTAAGTTTCAATTTTTCAAAGGTGCATGTCATTACATATAGGAGCTTCAAATATCATTCCTCTAACAACACAAAAGCTCATATTATTATAGATAGATATACCACTAGCATATAAATCAAAGGAACCCGTCCACCACACTATGATATTATCCACTTTGGGAGGCACTATCTCACCTTCATGGTTTTAAAATGTGTCGAAACATAACACATCTTTATGCGGGGAAAGAGTCACACTCTATGCATTTGTTTTTGGTCATAACACAACCTATCGACATAAAATCAATCACCAAAATTCCGACCCACATGATTGTAGCCAAACATTCCCATTGATTCATCTTTAAAAATATTTACGAATTGGACGAAATCCCATCATTATTGATTTCCTTGATATCCCACAACTACCAGTTCTTTTATTAATGTATTTATGTAATTAATATTTTTCATGATATGTGAGGGATTCAATAAATATAAACAAAAAATTTCACAACAAAATAGAATTTATCCCACCTTATCAACCACATATCTATTCCACCTCTTTTCACCACCACTGCACAACACATCCAATGGTCAAAATCCTCATCCAAAAAGAAATTTCACAAGACATTTTACACAGCAACACCCTCACACCACATTAGAATCCATAGTCAAAAACCCTTTTCACATTACCACCTGCTCCATATCGTACTACACAAAACCCCAACCAATTATCCCAATTATCATCAAACACAAATCCCCCACATACAGATCATGTAATTCCCTCACCCAAGTCAAGATATTATCCACATTGAGAGCAATGCATTTCCTTCACAATTTAACCATGTCATGTGCATTACGTCTCAGTTATGGATCAGTTCCACCATCTTTGTACACTAGAAGGATTTTAAACAACATGTCAGGGAAGGAATCAAAACAAGAACAATAACAAAAAATAGTATAACATATCATATTCCAGAACTATTTAGGGGATTACAGTATTTCAACTCATTATTTTTCATAGGTACATGTACACAATTGTATATTTTCACTTGGAAATTGGTTCATTATACATATATATGTGATCAGACTTTTAATATAGGGTGACTTTAATCATGTTGTCATATCAAGGGTCTCATAATCTAAAAAAAACATATCATAAACAAGGTTTCCAATAACTTTTATTTTTAGAAAGTCATAACAAAACATCAATGCAATGATAATAGTGAAAGAAAAAACACAAATAGTGAAACATATGATTATTCATTTAAATATATTTAACATACATCCAATTTAAAGGTTTAATTGTACACATATTATATCATAAACCATGTCTAACAAGGATAAAAATGAATTCCTGGGTTCATATTATTATTAGGAAAATACACTTTTAACATCCTCTCAAAAATTAAACATGTTATGTAATTGTGTTCAATTCAAAAACAAAATTTCTTAAACAACATGCTCTCAAAATCATTAATGTAATACACACTTTTTGACAATAAATTTAAACTACACATGTTTTATTTTGTATCTTCCATGTGTTATCATAATCAGGATAAACATCATTTAATCATTTCATAGTTCAATAAATCTTGACTATATAAGGACAATTAGACTCTAATTACATTTTTAAATGTATCAAATAAAACATGCTAAATTCACAAGTCTCTCAAATTATAATTTCCTTTATTTTCACACCAACTATTTAAAATTATTTCATGATTCCCATAAAAACTACTCTTGAATTAACATGTGAGGTAAGGAAATTTCCGTACATAAAATTTATTATCAATAATAAAATAATAAGTCTAATTACTCAACCATTTTTTAAGTCTTATAAAGTTACTAGTAGGCAAACTTATCATTTCCGAAGTTTAGATAAAAATGTCACCAGAATTTCTACACTAACACATGCTCATAACATATAGTTATATCAATACTGCAGAACTATAATCATTCCATTTCAATTGAAATTTATTCATGAAAAATGATTCAATGGAAAACATGTATATATCAATTAAGATATCCATATCAGAAATTTCATAATTTAAATTTTCAGTGAAACATTTTACAATATGTCAAGAGCTCATGCCTATGATAAATTACAATGTAATGAAATACAATGTATATTACCTCACATGTAAGCTAGAATAATTCATAGAATGGTCTGTAAAATAATTTATTTTATCATGAATATGTGAAGTCTACATTCATGAAGAATGCTCTATAAGGGATAAATTTTAAACAACTATATTATGATAAGATACCCTAAGCATGGTTCTCTAATAATTTACAATATTATAAAAACAATATGGCATGTTGTAATTTATAACAATGGAATAATAATCCAATTTATAAATAATCGTGATAAATAGAAATTGAAACAACACATTAAAACATCAAGAAGGTTTCAAAAAAACAAAGGTGATTAACCATTATATTACACTTTCCTATATTTTATACAAATAGCCAAGAAATAATTTATGAATCTTATTAGTAATTGAAGTATATGAATAGACAAAGAAAGAAATATAAAATTACATGATTCACTTAATTCATTTTCACTTTTAAAAATAAATCAATTCAAGTAGGAATTGAAGACATCATGATGCATATAACATTTCTATGACCTCTACCCTACAAATGGTGTAGCCTCACTTGGTCATTCTGTAGTCCTAGATTCTGTGAACTGGATCATTTGGGGCTCTAAAATCTCATTTCCTAGTTAGTATCCCTAGAATATGTCATGAACTAGTGTCAAATAACATAGATTCGCAACCAACCCATGCGTTCCTCAATGTGCCTAACTTCGAACTCTACAATATCCTTAAACCATCATCTCTGATACCAATATTTCATGACCCCCACCAACCAAGGATACCCCTACTGGGCTGTCAGTGAAGAACAAGATGTAATGACCCCCTATGTCCCACATTTATTAGGCCTATGGTCAGCAACCAATACCAAGGGTACAAAGATCTCAAAATATATGAGACATTACCATTTATAAGGAAACATGATCGGGAGATATGACGAATAAACTGTAAAAAATTCCATGAAATATATAAAATAAATCTAAAAAATTCCACATATCTATTTATAAATCAGAACTGATACATATATAAGTCTCTAAAAAATACAAAATAATAAAAGCTAAGTCATTGACCTAGAAATAACTCCAAAGATCGAGCTAGAAATGTCTAGAACTTCCAAAAAGACCTCCTAGAAACCTGAAAATATTTTTTATATACATAGGGTGAAAATATATGTATACATAGTATGAAACCAAAGTCTCTCGTGAACAAGTGGGATAAGAATACAAAAGCACCTAAGAAAAAAAAGAAACCAACATCACCTAACAAGGAATACTATCCATCCTCAACTCATTAATAAATGATCACCAAATAATGTGTGTTAAGTAAAGTAATATAATATGTACATTGATGTTTGGGTACCCTACACCACTTCCCATTGGTTAAATTCTCATACCCTAAAGTAAAATGACATAGTACTTCCACACTCTTCCAAAACCCCCATATCACAACCCACTAAGACACACCTGGGCCTCAGAGCTAGTCTCACAACCTAGGAAAACAAATGTCACCAAATCCAGCCCACAGACACCTGGGCCACTACAATACCATATACTTCTCACAGACACCCAGACCACCACGATACCAAATCCCATAAATAAACACATTGCCCACAACTATACTACATCCTACCCAGAGACATTTAGGCCACAACCATATCTCATTCTGAAGACACTTGAGAAAGTACACCATATATCGTCTTATAGAGTCAGGGGAAAGAACACCATTCCTATAGAAAAATGGGCCTCAGAACCAAACCAAAATCATCATAAAGAATTGTGGGCTAACAATTTCTAAATGAGGGATCAAGGAAGAGACAATATCCATCCATCCATCCTCCCACCCAGATATTAGGAAAAGATACCATCCCCCATGACAATGGGGGTGGTTCACATAATGTGATCAACTAGGGTGGTGTGTGTATTGAAAATACAAGGTATGAAATTGGTGTACGTATAGAGTATGAAACAGTCAAGCCCAACCTATGGGTTCTCAAACAAGCAACTAACTCAAAATAAACCACCTTTGATGCCACCTATTGATGCACAACACCACACAATAAGTCACAAATACCATTTCATGTTCCAAAATAGTTCTTTAATACATAAATATTAACATGTGAAACAATAAAACAAATTGTCAATTTCTTTAGTAACCATAACCATTAAAATTCATTAACATACAATATTAATTCCATTAATTCTTGAGTAGATTTAATAGAACCAACAACATAGCATAAGCACAACACCATAAAAGAATAAGACAATCAAAAATTCACATTACACATATAATCCACAATTATATACTTAATAGATTTCACAAATATTGATTAGTTCTATATTAACAAAACATTTGTTCATTACGTTATGGAATGTAATCATTCATTCTTTAGCCGTTCACATTCTACATTCCATTCTAATAAAAAAATATGATTTCTCCAGAGAATAGAAATACCATTTTAGTTCCATAATTCCTAGGGAACAAGAATTTATTCACACAATACAGCAACCAACACAAAGAAGATGACCAGATAATAACCCATTGCATTCTTTCCAACAATGCCACATCACAACCAATTTACAACGACACTCCCTTTTTTATATCCATAGTGAAAACCCACACCATAACCATCATAAAACCCAATTATATAACCATACCCATAACAACCCCACTACACAACCATTTTTACCATTTCAACAATCACATCCCCAATGCATAAAAAATCACATCCACGACCCCACATATCACAACATTGACATATTCCATTAATCATGTCACCAAATACAACCCATATCACACAATCATGTCCACAAAAATGTTATAGCACATCACAGAGAAATGAATTAATTTATATTTAGTAGGTTATTCCTCATTCAATTTCCTCTTGTTAATTTAGATTTTATCACAAAAAATAGTTTGATCCAGTGGAATCCATTAATTAGACTTGTATACATGGTTAATTGTTTTCATATTGAAACATTCATAAAAAAAACATTATTCATTACGTAGATCACCATGTGTGCAATCAAAGACCCTTAAGGACCATGATTTTCAAAAGGAATATAACCCATATAAATCACAACATGGATAATAATAATAATAAAGCATAAACATGTTCCAAGTTACTAATCCCATATACATTGATCATAAACTGACTCAATTATCTTTATTATCTTTGTATCCTAAAATCATTTTCAAGAATAAATTGAAATACCCACACCACATTATAACCTATTAAAAGAGAAGGAGGGATACCTACCCCTATAATTAGATTATCAATAACTCTTCCTTATTCCAAATAAGGGTGTGTAAAGCTCCAGGGATATATGATCCAAAGGTGCCACACAAACGTGTGTCTCCAAAGGGAATAAAGGATCAGGGATGCCCAATATAATGAATAATGTGAAACATACATGGAATAAAAGTTCTCTACATTAGAGAGGCAAGATCCTATTCAGTGGAAGAAATGGTTACCAAATCCATCAAAGCTAGATCATGATCAAGACCACAAATTTTCACTATCTAAAAGCCTCTATAGAGTTTTTAATTTAATGATTCACATTAAATCAATTTAAAAGGATTAAAAATCACATAAAATCGTTTTAAATTCATTTTAGTCAAATAAAATATTAAAGGGGTGGGAAAGTAAATATTGGAAAAAATTGGAAATTTTGACAAACTATTGGAAATGACTCCCTGGTGGATGTCCTACCTTTAGTGGACTCACCGTTAGGTGACCTAAAATAAGAAAACACACCATTGGATGCATCACTATTAGATGATTCACTATTGTAAAAGTCACCATTGGATGAGTCACCATTTGATGACTCACCATTGCAAGTCACCGCTGGCAACCTACCGGCAACGACTCACCGCTGACGACCTACCGTTGCATTGTACCGTCAGCGACTCACCACTGTGAGTTACAAATGTGAGTCACTATTCTAACTCACATATCTAGACTCACTAGTGTGACCTACCATTTCCACATATATTTTTATGAATAACTATTAGATGAGTTACTGTTGAAAAAATAAAATTTTTGAAAAACTCTTGAAATGAGTCACTATTACCTCCCGGAACACCTTAGAGACCCAATTTTCACAAAGTAATGGACCGAGGAGGTCCAGTCTATTACAGATTGTTTCCAAAAGAAATTATTTTTATCAAACACATCATCTTAATGTTCAAAAGAATTATTATATTTTATCACAAAATTAATAGGATAGTTTTCGAATAAATAATGTTTTCCTGAATAATAAAATTTCCACATTAAAAATTTTCTACTTATTTCCTATCAATATATTTAATTTTTTTGAGATATTTATATAAATTTCATAAATTCATTACTCTTATTCACACCCAATAATTTAATGGTATTTTTATCATGGTCATTAATAAATTTTAATAATTCATTGCTTGTTTAGGCTTAGTTTTTTGTGTCATATATGCTATCAACCATTGTTTTACTTTTTAAAATCTCATGGTGTTACAACAAAAATAAATAAACAAAAATTAGAGTATATAAATGCTAAATATTCTAATAAAGAGGTAAGATTATATCTAATTGTATATATGGAAGATAAAATTGAATATATTAATGTTTGGAGGGCCAAAAAAGCATGTTCAATAGTGTTTTTCCTGATTCCGAACATTAAATGTGAAAATATAAAGATGAAAAATATTAAATGAAGGATAAAATTGAATAATTAAATTATATAAAAGTAGAAATATCTTACCAGGATTTTAAATATTATTATCAAATCAATCAACGAGACTGAATAGTTGATGTCTCGACTAATATAGTAATGGTTATTGTAATCAAATTGAAGAGAATGAGTTAGCGATTGTCAGTTTATGATCGATGGTTAAGTGTCATGTAAGGCTCTAGACTCATAATATGAAAATGTGAAACAAGAATTTGGCTGATATGGATTATTTATAGGTAATTCATATTTATCCAAATGTGAATTTTAAGTATTTCCCATAAAATGGAAATAATGATTAAAAGTAAAATCTAAATTTTTTTCAAGATCTTAAGGAAACAAATAGTGATAGTTGGTGAGAATCCATAACAACCCATACCATAGTGTAATATCTAATTAGATGAAAAAAAACATAAAATATTATTGTACCATTAAAACATATGAATAAAAATACCCCAGAAGGTTTTTGTCTATTATTATGGAAATATGGGTCATTATAAATACATGTATTCTATATTAAATAGGTATTTTATGGTATAAGAGGGAAAAAATAGATACAAAGTTATTCCAAAAAATGTTATGTATTTAATTGGTGAAAACATTATTCATATTTATTTAACTCTTATTCTAATAGGATACATCTTTAGCGACATTTGAAAAATCACTCCAGTACAATTTCAAATCCATGGATTTTCATTGGTGATTTAAATTCTATTCAACACATTGATGAAAATCAAGCACTAGGTTTAAAATCCCTCTCCATTAAGGAATATAAGGAATTCATTAAATAAGTGAGCATTATAAAGATCAATCTTGTTGGATAAAAATGTACCCGATACAAGAAACACCTCAATAGTATCCAAGCTAGTAGAGTGATAGTTCTTTTGTCATTGAAAACTCTATTTTAAATTGGATCTCCTTATCATGTGTCACATTGTCTAGAAACAACTTATACCATGACTATATTCTCATCAACTGCCAAGATATAAAACAAATGAATCATCTTCCCATCAGATTCAATAATTCATGGATTGGTTAACAAGATTGCAGTAAAATTTTTCTTGAGACATGAGATTATTTTGATGGAAATAGCAACCCAATTGAATATATTACCAAGATTAATATTCTCAAATCGAGGCTTAAAAAATATAGTAAAAAATTTAGTTTTATAGATAAATAAATTTATGAACTCAAATGTTCTTCACATTCTCTCCAAGAGTCTAATAACAAAAATAAATGTCCTAGGAATCTTAATCAAAAAAATTATATACTAAGCTTCTAAATCTTCTCATACATAAAGACAGTATCCAAAGGGATATTTTTAATATCAGGTGGATTAATGAAGGGGAGAAAAACACTAAATTTTTCAAGTCCTTCCAAATAACTAGAAGATGTAATAGACCTATCTCTATTCTCAAGAATGGTGATCAAATTGTTAAAGGAATGAAGTCTCTATACAAACATATTGTTTCCTATTATATGAATAATTTCAATGAACCTCCCAAAATTATTTCAATAATGGAAGGTATTTTACCCAAACTACTACCTGAAGAGGAAAATTTTATACGGACATCTTCCACCATGGAACATGAAATTAAATATGTAGTATTTTGTCACAATAAAGGATGCTCCCCCAGTCTGGATGGATTTACCAACAACATCATTAAAGTTTACTGTGATACCATATAAGGATATATCAACAATTTGGTTAAATACCTCTTCAATAGAGGACCTCTAAAACATGTTACAAATACTAAATTACACTCCCTTATAGTTAATGTTAATAATTCTAGTGACATTATCCAATTCAGACCACTGTCCCTAGTAAAAAACATCCATAAAGTGGTCACTAAATTTTTTTCCAATAGGCTTTCTTTCATTTCAAAAAAAAATTGTTTCATTGAGTCAATTTGGTTTTATCAAGAGGGGAAATGTCCAAGATTTCATTATCATTGATTCATAATGTTTCAACCTTCATTTGAAACCAATAAGAATATGTTTTTTCTATCTAAGTGTAGAAATTAAAAAACCATTTGATACAATAAATTGAAACTTCATCAGAAATGTCTTACATTGATTTGGTTTTGATCTTAAATTCAGTCCCTAGATCAAAAAACATTTGGGTTATACTCATATATCGATCTTTATAAATGGATTTATAGAATGATATATCACTTTATGTAGGGGGATTAGTTAAGGTAACCCTCTCTTTGTGATCATATTTTTCATTTATGGTGACTATTTTAGTATATCGTTCATTCAAATGAATGAAAAAAGGTGACTTGAATACTATTAATGATGATAGATGTGCTTCTACCTGATCACAATTTTTTTCTAATTAAATAATTGTATTCACCCAAGGATACTTGAAAAATGTCAAGAATTATCTCTCAAATTATTTAAGTCTATTAGGATAAGGAAACAGATGGGGTAATCATTCATTTAAATTGGTAAACACATTAATCATGATAGAAGAGGAATCATTATCAACACTCAGGATGTTAAGGAATGTAATCTTCCCTTTAACTACTTTGGTGTTCCTATCTTTTGTGAAAGGCCAGTATCTTCTTATTACATTGAAATTATGAGCCAAATCAGAAGAAATTTATCCACCTAGAAATGAAAATCTCTCTCAATAGCAAGGAGAATCCGCCTTATCAAGCATATTGAGATCTCTAGGATGGTATCTCACTTTATTGTATATTTCTAGATGATTTATTTCATTAAAAGTATCAATGATTTGATAAGGAATTTCATTTGGATTGGTATTATATTAGATTTATAACTCATTATTGTGATCTAGAAATAATTCTACAAGCCTTACAACCATGGAGGGATTGGCATAAAGAAATTGTAAGTGGTCAACCAAAATTTACAAGGAACGTTTTTATTGATTATATTAAATAGAAAATACAAATAATTGTATGTTCATATAAATATATTGATGGAGCAGCTAATATCTGGAAATTTCTTTAGATGGAATCTTCAATATGACTTAGATTGAAAACTGTTTTGGATAAGGTTTAAAGAAACTCTCACTAGCTAGTAAATGCCAGCACATCTCTAAAATTACCACCTGATAAATGGATGGAAACAAATTTTTTGATTAGAAACATTATTTTGAATCAAATTTATTATCCTAATATCACCATATAAGATCATTTTTGAACCATGGATCACCTCCCAGATTATCTTCATGATGACATATCTGGTTTGGTCGTCATGGATCAAGACGACTTCCTAGTTTGGGAATCATCCCTAAATGGCATGCTAGACTGCCAAACCATAAAAAATCATGATATGCAAGGGAATCATAGTTGGGTTTGGAATATTAATAGTAGTGGGATGCAACCATCACTCTTTTTAATCAAATAGGGAATAACCTTGTAGAGACCCATATCTTGACCTACATTGACATTACATTACATTTTCGGAATACTTAGTACATAACAAAAACACACACACAAGGATCGTAATAGTTTAGTGTCATTGGAAACTCGGAATATAATCTTCTAATCATGGTGAAAGATCTTCAACATCTCCCATAAAGATCTTCTTTTTTTTATACCTAAAACCTTTCTTTATATCCTGGGGAAAAGAAAACATAAAAGGGTGAGCTCAAATGCTCAGTAAGGGTAAATAAAAGAAATATCAATCACATCAAATACATAAGCACATAACTTTTGGAAATCTTAACCTATAAAAGAGATCATAATTTCATAACATTGGATAAATCATAGTAGTGAAATGTAATCCCAATAATCATAACTTAAAACATGAAACTTTGTGGCATACACACATAATCATAGAGAATCATATCTTATTAGTCAAGACTTATTGCCAAGACTATCTTAGTGGACAAAGTCCCTTTCTGAACCGAGTCACCCTCGTTTCAGTCCTGTTTCAGTGAACCGGTATAACCTACCATTCCATCCATGTCTATCTAATGAGATATAAAATCTTTACACAATGCATTGGAGGGAGATATAGGTCCCACCCATCTCATAATGATAACATTCTTATGTGTGCCACAAAATCATCAACCATACATCATAGCATAACCCATGTAAAAAATTGGAATCATAAACATCGTGACATCATAAAACAATTAATATAAGATAAAAATAATTCCATCACAACATAATCAAATCAATGTAATAATAGGGATAAAAACAGAACCCTTTATTATCTTAGATGGAAAATAATTTTGATAAAACACTTGAACTCCATTCTTGAGGAAAATATCATTTCTACTTCAAAAACAGTTTTCCTTTCTTAATATGTCATACAACTTTAAACTAAAAGAATTTGATTAAAAATAAACTTGAAAACTTGTAAAGGAAGCTTCTTGTAAATAATGTTTTAAAAATCCATTCATTCCTTATAAGTTAAAAAAACATTCTTTTCATACTTTTGTCAGAAAAGTCAAAAAGTATCTCGTACGAAAAACGACAAAAGATTCCTTTCATATCTTTTACTAAAAACTCACCGAAGTTTAAAATAGGATAAAAAAAATTGTAGGTGAATGTAAATAATATTACATATTGACGAAACATGGATGTGGATGATAAAATACACCCTAGTAAATGCCAAAGTATAAACAATCTCGGATGAAAATGAGATTGTGATATTTCCCTTACCTTAGGTCCGATTTGCTTCGTAAGTGTCTGAACCTCCTGTATAATGATTTAAATAATGTCATTGACTTAATCCAAAATCATAATAATTGTTATGATATCATATATGGTTCACTTATGACTTTATTTTACCCGTTCTTTTGTAAATTCCATGTTAAAGAGTGTTTTGGGTAAAATCATTTCATTTTTCGTCCGTGTTTTGGCTTTTAATTATTCATATGATTACGTCGATCATGATTACTTAATTCCATAATATAAAACATTATTTATATATAATATATATTCAGAATATAAATATATATAATAAATCAGTAAATGGAAATAAATACACCGTTCATGGAGACGGTAGGCCGTACGTACGCATGAACGCTGTTTTCGTTTCCTTATTGAGTCGAATGGAATTATGTATATGACATACATATATATACACATAAATCCCGTATCATTATTATGTCATATATTTCATGATTACTTATTATATGTACTTTATAATCATTCATGAATGGTTAAAGTGGAGAATGAATCTCATCGCATCGTGGAGACGGTAGTCCGTACGTACGCACAGGCGATGATACCATTTTCATGATTATTGAATTGAATTGGAGTGGATGATATAATATATCAGAATCAGTATGATGTTATAATAACTGTGTATAGTTATTCTTTACACCATTATACCCATCCATGTAAGGTGTTGGTGGAAAAACCGATTACACCACGGCGTGGAGACGGTATTCCGTACGTACGCACGTGCGGTGATTTCTTTTTCCGTAGGATGGATAGATGGTGAAATAGGGTTGTTTCATACTTATAATAACATATTAGTATATGAGTGATACTGATGTTATTACTTAATAATGAAACAACTAAAGAAGAATAAGTGGAAGAAGAAATAAAGATGAAAGAATCGGTAACAGACATTACCTCTTCTTTGAAGTGCTTCTTTGAGACCTCCTTTTATGGCACTAAAATGGGTCTTTTAAGAATACCAGAACCTCTAGGATGTTTCTAGGGAAGTGGATAAGAGAATTTGGCAGGGGTTGGCCGAGCTTGAAGTCTTAAAGTTGTGTGAGGAGGAGAGGGAGGAGGTGCCCTTTTATAAGGGAGGAGAGGGGCACCTTTGGAATAACTAAATATATTATTTTATTATAAAGTCAATTTCGGTTTTAAATAGCTCCAAATTGATTTATTTCGTGGATAAGGTGGGGATGGGTCGAAATCCTCTCATACAATAGAATTTATACAAGTTTAGGTTCCTATTTTAACCTTATCATTTAGATTTAACATTAAGTTAAATAATTTTACTTTTACCGTGTCTTCTTGTGTTCTTACACTATAAGGTTAATAAACTTACTATAAGAAGCCAAACAAACCCAAAATTGTTTATTATTAATATATATAACATTATCTAAGTCATTTGGCCGAACCTTAGATTTTTAGAAATAAAATAACAATTAATAATATAATATTTGTTTTAAAAACTATTTTATGTCAATTTTGGTACTATTTAGTAATTGATTTTTTGTGAAAATCATAACAGAATGATAAGTTCGAACAAAGTTAATTAAATACATACTAACATGTCATATTAACCTATTAAATTAGTGGAATTCATAAAAAGTCTCAAATTATATTTATTTGGGTATTTATAACATCAATTATGTCAATATTTCATTAATAAGATAATTACTGCATCATCGTTGTGTCATAAATAAATTAAATTATTTAATGTCTAAAAATTACAAATAAAATACCATTATGTAGGAAATCGTTTTAGATTTATAATTAATATTTATAGTCGAATTTATCTTATGTATAACCCGATATTAAAAATGTTTTAGTAAATAGACTTTGATTTTAACTCTTTTAACCCTTCTTTAAATAAATTAATAATAAATGTCCTAATCTAATCCAAGTGGGCCTAAATGGTCATATTTTATTCCTAAGTTTGTTTTTGGTCGAATTACACTTTTCCAATAGAATTAGGAAATGTGTTAGGGTAATAATAATATCATTTCTACCCTTAATTACCCTATTTACTTTTAACCGTGGTAAAAAAAAGTAAAAAGTTACTATTCACCAAAAAATTATTTTCATCTCATTGAACCAAATTTTACTTACTAAAATCAACCGTGTCTCTCGGATTTTTTAAATTCCACTCACAGAAGCGGTAAAATTAAGTTTTATGAACAATTTAGTTTTTTTTAACTACCACATAGTGGTTTCACTATTCATCAAAAATTGAAAGTTTTTAGAAAAATACCAAAAATTACGCCTAAGCTATATTTGATATTATGAACTCAAAAATGATTTATATTTTACCAAATTCGAAACATATCAGTTGCATTAATTAATTTAAAAATTAATTCCTGTCGTCAAAACAAATAGCGTGTTCTTAAGAGATAATAACTATCAAAAGATTGACACTTGTTAATGTCTGGTTTAAATGTGAAATTACATCCAATGAACAACATTGTATTAAATTGTAAAAATATATTCTAAATATACTTTAAAACCACTAAAATTAATAATTTATCACTATTAATTATTTCGATTGAAAAAGTTGTTTTTAATTAAAATTTAGTAATTTTCACTATTCATCAAAATATGAAAGTTATCCAAAAATTACCAAAATTTCACCCTAAGCTAATTTCGATATTCTGGATCCAAAAAAGAAGTCCATTTTGAAAAAGAAAATTTACAAAATTTCAAAACGTGGTTATTACTATTTATAACGGCTAGTTTTACTAATATTTTAATAGCATATCGTTTTTTAGTGAAACTCGGTATTGCGTACTACACACGCTATCAAGGAAGGTCGCGATTGCGTGTAATGAAAGGAAAGTCAAGGATGCGTGTTGTGCAAGCTCCTTTTGGTGTATCGTACAACACAAGACATTAATGAAATTAAAAATAATTCTTTTCATAAAATCTCGGGGTGTTACATTCTACCCCCTTAAAATGAATTTCGCCCTCGAAATTCGTCGGGGTTATAAATGGTTTACTATTCAAAAGTTTCTTTAATAGAAACCCAGATCATAAAAAGGAATACCAAAACCAAACTTTAAAAACAAAAGTATGAAACGTAATGGTTACCCAAATAAACTAATCACTGGGTTTCCACATAGGTGAAAATTTGGATATGGAAGAGAAATCTAACCATCATGTTCTGATGGAGAGTGGTAGAGAACATGGCTATAGAAAATCCAGCAATCACAATGCCATAAATTTGTGATGATCTATGGTACCATCTAATTCATCAGATATAAGAGCACTAGGACAACATTTTTGGTTTTCAAGATCATTTCCCTAAAGTTGATGAAATTGGAATTAGAAGAAATACTTTCGTGATTTCACCGTTTTTAGTTCTTTGGACAATTTCCACTTCATCTCTTAAAGAAATGAAGTTGAATTTGTCATTCGTGATGTGTTAGCAGATCATGTGATAGAATGATGGGTCATTCCATCTCTATCAAACAAAAGGATAGAAAAAGTTATAAGTCCATCTTATGGTTAATCGTATATGGTTCCAAAAATGAACGTATACTTCATATATCATAACGCTTAATAAAATAAAACTATTTTCTACTAACCAGGGACTTCTTGTAGGCCAGTGGTAGGCGATAAAGGCCAGTCGCACTTCGGTTGTGGGTTCGATTCCCACAGCTTTGTCCGACGCGATGGGTTGTCACCCGTCCTGTAGGTTGTCCTTTTTCTAAAGCTATATTACTCTAACATCCCATCAATAATAATAAATTATGTCCAACATAATCCATTCCAATCTTTAGGCTTATCCATAATACTGCCATCCACTCTCCGAGATTTAATACCATCATTGATCCCCATATATCATAAAATATATCTTGTTGGTCACATTCCAAACATTCAAAGGCCTTAATCTTGTACTCTCTTGAATACCCATTGAACCTTATTGAAAACATGTGTGCTATTAAAAGTTAACACTTTACACATACCAAAATCCTCAAAATTCAATATACTCAAACCATGATATCACTTAGTCCTTATATCAATCATGAGCTCCTGAATACTGTTAAATATCTCAATCACATTGAATACCACATTAGACCAACACATAAATATTCCAATACTTTATGATACATCATTATTTTGGAATCCCAATACATAAACACTTAATCATTCCACCACATCGTTGTCATATTCAACATCCCCAATAGTGATCGCATGTGACTTCCCTTTGTCCTTTGCCTTAAGTGGTTGCTCATGTCGATCATCACTAACCCTTGGATTAGGGAATTTATTAGCATAATGCCCCATTTCCTTGCACTTCAAGCATTGAAGTGTTGTTGGTGTGTTCTCTGAAGTCTTTTCTTTATTCACATCATTGAAAACCCTTCTTCCATTACTTCGACACTCAGCTGCTCGATGACCTTCTTTTCCACACTTAAAACATTTTCTAGTCCCTTTAAGACAATCTCCACCATGATTCTTTCCACACTTTGAGCATAAGGAAACATTTATCTTCTTTTCACCATTATTCTGAGATTTCTCCTTGAACTCCATCTTTCGTTTCTTGTCAAAACTATGAGATGGATAAGTAACACCAACTGCCATTTCTACATTAATAGCACAACGCACAATTTCTTCATAGCTACTGAAGTCTCTTATAGCTAATGCCCTTCGAATATTTGGTTTTAAGCCACTAAAGAATCAATCAACTTTACTTTCAGGTTGGATGATAAATCCAGATGCATACCTTGCAAGCCTTGTAAAATTTTCTTCGTATATACCAACAGATTCATCATCCTTTTGCTTTAGTTCAAGAAACTCCTTCTCCATCGTTGTTCGAAGAATACGAGGGAAGTAATTATTGAAAAATAAGTTCTTGAACTCGTCCCATTCCATGGACTCAATTTCCCCTCTTGGCCTCGAATTCTTGATAAGATTCCACCATTGATCAGCATCACCTTCCAAACGATACACTGCTAAGATGACTTTATCATGTTTAGAACATTGAAGAACAGAAAATATCTTTTCAGTGGTACTGATTCATTGTTCAGCAACAAGTGGATCGGAAGTCCCACTGAAAGAAGGTGGACGTTGCCTCATGAAGGACTCAATAAAATATTGTTCCCTTCTCTGCTCATTTGGAAGTCCAGAATGATTCATAGCTTGTGTAAGTATAGAAATAAGATTTTGCACTCCATCTCCCATAACATTTGTTTGTTCAGGAGGACAATCATTCCATTGCCCATTGCATTGATCAACACGGTTCCTTCGGGTTCCAGACATCGTCTAAAACCCAAAAAGAATAGTGTGAGAGGCAAAAATCAAGCTAGGGAAAACAACATTGTAAAGGGGGATTATCCTAAATATCTAACTTCTTAGGTTAAATTCTATGATCGTTATCGTAGTTCTAGGACTGTATCTTATACGTATACTTATCCTTAGGTACATCCCTAGATATACCTTAGAAATATCTCTAGGGATCTTACTAACGTTTTTGCATCCTAGTTTCAAAGTTTGACTAAACCTTTCCTCTGATACCAACTGTAGAGACACGTATCTTGACGTACATTGACATTACATTACATTTGCGGAATACTTAGTACATAACAAAAACAAACACACAAGGATCGTAATAGTTTAGTGTCTTTGGAAACTCGGAATATAATCTTCTAATCCGGGTGAATGATCTTCAACATCTCCCATAAAGATCTTCTTTTTTTATACATAAACCTTTCTTTATATCCTGGGGAAAAGAAAACATAAAAGGGTGAGCTCAAATGCTGAGTAAGGGTAAACAAAATAAATATCAATCACATCATATACATAAGCACATAACTTTTGGAAATATTAACCTATAAAAGAGATCATAATTTCATAACATGGGGTAAATCATAGTAGTGAAATGTATTCCCAATAATTATAACTTAAAACATGAAACATTGTGGCATACACACATAATCATAGAGAATCATATTTTATTAGTCAAGACTTATTTCCAAGACTATCTTAGTGGACAAAGTCCCTTTCTGAACCGAGTCACCCTCGTTTCAGTCCTGTTTCACCGAACTGGTGTAACCTACCATTCCAGCCATGTCTATCTCATGAGATATAAAATCTTTACCCAATGCATTGGAGGGAGATATAGGTCCCACCCATCTCATAATGATACCATTCTTATGTGTGCCACCAAATCATAAACCATACATCATAGCATAACCCATGTAGAAAATGGGAATCCTAAACATCGTGACATCATAAAACAATTCATATAAGATAAAAATAATTCCATCACAACATAATCAAATCAATGTAATAATAGGGATAAAAATAGAACCCTTTATTATCTTAGATGGAAAATAATTTTGATAAAACACTTGAACTCAATTTTTGAGGAAAATAACATTTCTACTTCAAAAACATTTTTCCTTTCTTAACATGTCATACAACTTTAAACTAAAAGAAGTTGATAAAAAATAAACTTGAAAACTTGTAAAGGGAGCTTCTTGGAAATAATTATTTAAAAATCAATTCATGCCTTATTAGTTAAAAAAACATTCTTTTCGTACTTTTGTCAGAAAAGTCAAAAAGTATCTCGTACAAAAAACGACAAAAGATTCCTTTCATATCTTTTACTAAAAACTCACCGAAGGGTAAAATAGGATTAAAACAATTGTAGGTGAATGGAAATAATATTACATATTGAGGAAACATGGATGTGGATGATAAAATACACCCCAGTAAATGCCAAAGTATAAACAATCTCGGATGAAAATGAGATTGTGATATTTCCCTTACCTTAGGTCCGATTTGCTTCGTAAGTGTACGAACCTCTTGTATAATGATTTAAATAATGTCCTTGACTTATTCCAGAATCATACTAATTGTTATGATATCATATATAGTTCACTTATGACTTTATTTTACCCGTTCTTTTGTAAATTCCATGTTAAAGAGCGTTTTTGGTAAAATCGTTTCATTTGTCGTCCGTGTTTTGACTTGTAATTATTCATATGATTACGTAGATCATGATTACTTAATTACAGAATATAAAACATGATTTATATATAATATATATTCAGAATATACATATATATAATAAATCAGTAAATGGAAAGAAATACACCGTTCATGGAGACGGTAGGCCGTACGTACGCATGAACGCTGTTTTCATTTCCTTATTGAGTTGAATGGAATTAAGTTGATGACATACATATATATACTCATAAATCCAGTATCATTATTATGTAATATATTTCATGATTACTTATTATATTTACTTTATAATCATTCATGAATGGGTAAAGTGGAGAATGAATCTCATCGCGTCGTGGAGACTGTAGTCCGTACGTACGCACGAGCGATGATATCATTTTCATGATTATTGAATTGAATTGGAGTGGATTATACAATATATAAGAATCCGTATGATGTTATAATAACTATGTATAGTTATTCTTTACACCATTATAACCACCATGTAAGGTGTTGGTGGAAAAACAGATTACACCAGGGAGGGGAGACGGTATTCCGTACGTACGCACGCGCGGTGATTTCTTTTTCCGTAGGATGGATAGATGGTGAAATAGGGTTGTTTCATACTTATAATAACATATCATTATATGAGTGATACTGATGTTATTACTTCATAGTGAAACAACTAAAGAAGAAGAAATGGAAGAAGAAATAAAGATGAAAGAATCGATAACGGACATTACTTCTTCTTTGAAGTGCTTCTTTGAGACCTCCTTTTAGGGCAATAAAATGGGTCTTTGAAGAGGACCAGAACCTCTAAGATGTTTCTAGGGAAGTGGATAGGATAATTTGGTAGGGGTTGGCCGAGCTTGAAGGCTCAAAGTTGTGTGAGGAGGAGAGGTAGGAGGTGCCCTTTTATAAGGGAGGAGAGGGGCACCTTTGGAATAACTAAAAATATTATTTTATTATAAAGTCATGTTCGGTTTTAAATAGCTCCAAATTGATTTATTTCGTGGCTAAGGTGGGGATGGGTCTCAATCCTCTCATCCAATATAATTTAGACAAGTTTAGGTTCCTATTTTAACCTTATCATTTAGATTTAACATTAAGTTAAATAATTTTACTTTTACCATGTCTTCTTGTGTTCTTACACTATAAGGTTAATAAACTTACTATAAGAAGCCAAAAGAACCCCAAATTGTTTATTATTAATATATATAACCTTATCTAAGTCATATTTACGAACCATAGATTTTTAGAAAGAAAATAACAATTAATAATATAATATTTTTTTAAAAAACTAATTTATGTCAATTTTGACACTATTTAGTAATTGATTTTTTTAAACTCATAACAGAATGATAAGTTCAAAAAAAGTTCATTAAATCAATACTAATATTTCATATTAACCTATAAAAGTAGTGTAATTCATAAAAAGTCTCAAATTATATTTATTTGGGTATTTATAACATCAATTATGTCAATATTTCATTAATACGATAATTACTTCATCATCGTTGTGTCATAAATAAATTAACTTATTTAATGTCTAAAAATTACAAATAAAATAAAATTATGTAGTAAATCTTTTTAGCTTTCTAATTAATATTTATAGTCTAATTTATCTTATGTATAACTCCATAGTAAAAATGCTTTAGTAAATAAACTTTGATTTTAACTATT
Source organism: Viscum album (assembly GCA_963277665.1). NCBI lineage: Eukaryota > Viridiplantae > Streptophyta > Magnoliopsida > Santalales > Viscaceae > Viscum > Viscum album. The sequence goes on from OY728153.1 coordinate 1,386,024,245, forward strand.
TTAACCCTTCTTTAAATAAATTAATAATAAATGTCCTAATCTAATCCAAGTGGGCCTAAATGGTCATATTTTATTCCTAAGTTTGTTTTTGGTCGAATTAAACTTGTCCAATAGAATTAGGACATGTGTTAAGGTAATAATAATATCATTTCTACCCTTAATTACCATATTTACTTTTAACCATGGTAAAAAAAGTAAAAAGTTACTGTTCACCAAAAAATTATTTTCATCTCATTGAACCACATTTTACTTACTGAAATCAACCGTGTCTCTCGGATTTTTGAAATTACACTCATAGAAGCGGTAAAATTAAGTTTTATGAACAATTTAGTTTTTTTTAACTACCACTTAGTGGTTTAACTATTCATCAAAAATTGAAAGTTTTCAGAAAAATACCAAAAATTAGGCCTAAGCTATATTTGATATTATGAACTCAAAAATGATTTCTATTTTACCAAATTCAAAACATATTAGTTGCATTCATTAATTTAAAAATTAATTCCCGTCGTCAAAACAAATAGCGTGTTCTTAAGAGATAATAACTATCAAAAGATTGACACTTGTTAATGTCTGGTTTAAATGTGAAATTACATCCAATGAACAACATTGTATTAAATTGTAAAAATATATTCTAAATATACTTTAAAACCACTAAAATTAATAATTTATCACTATTAATTATTTCGATTGAAAAAGTTGTTTTTAATTAAAATTTAGTAATTTTCACTATTCATCAAAATATGAAAGTTATCCAAAAATTACCAAAATTTCACCCTAAGCTAATTTCGATATTCCGGATCCAAAAAAGAAGTCCATTTTGAAAAATAAAATTTAAAAAATTTCAAAATGTGGTTATTACTATTTATAACGGCTAGTTTTACTAATATTTTAATAGCATATCGTTTTTTAGTGAAACTCGGTATTGCGTACTACACACGCTATCAAGGAAGGTCGCGATTGCGTGTAATGAAAGGAAATTCAAGGATGCGTGTTGTGCAAGATCATTTTGGTGTATTGTACAACACAAGACATTAATGAAATTAAAAAGAATACTTTTCATAAAATCTCGGGGTGTTACAAACCTTCTCATAAATTCCATTCGATGCCTACCTACATCAAATATGTATTACACTTTGTTCAATGTGATCTCTATGTCAAAATCATAGGGATGGTATAAATAATCTATTCTTATCATGAACAAAAACATTATCATTATAGAACATATTTTTTTTATTTTTTGTCATTCATACTATTCAATCATAGAGTATTAAAAATATGGTATAAGAAGTATTGAAACTCCAGTTGTATAGTCGAAAAAATATCCTACTTCACGTTGCCTTTGTCAAATTACTCTATGTGGTATGGTTTGGTAGAAACAAAATGACACATAATAGTTCTCCTATAATCAGTCATTATAAAAGTTTGGATATCACAGTGGTTGTTTGTTATGCCAACCACCTTAAAAAAGAGAATTTCAATAACTCAGTTGGTGACTTCTATGTCCTCAAACACCTCAATATACATTGTAATTATACCCCACACTTGTGGAATTTTTTATGTTTTTCGATTCCCCTATTCATGGGATTGATAATGTGCAACATGTATGGAGCCTCCAAATGAAACCCCCATCCAACGAGATTTGGGGTTATCACTAGGGATCATAATGGATATACAGTGGACTATATACATGGGCCTTGTAGACATTGTACTACATGTGATGTTGAAATTATTTCCTTCATTGTTTCTATCAACAATGCTAAAAAAAGAAACTGTAATGACGCCATCTTTGAATGTGAATCGACCACCATTTAGAAATTGGTATGGCATTTTATCAAACACATTTTATAGAAGCTCACTTCAAGATGGTCTGACTGTATAAACATGTTCTCTACTATGAACTACGTAATCACTCATGATTTCCATGAAGCTAATACTTTCAAAGAGGTTATTAAAAACACAGTATCTGTACAAGAGGCAATAACCCATGTTGATACACATCCTTCTGATCTATTTCCTATTCATCAAAATGAAAAATGGTAAATCCCTTCTTTTCTACTGATGTAACATTCTGATTTATTTGTAATAAGGTTCGATGCGCTAACTTTTATAAATAAATTGAAAATTTTCTATAAAGGATTTGGAATCATATCAATGAATTAATCATTAATATTATAATGGTGTGTGATAAAATAAACTCATTGAATAAATTATTAGTAGTGAGAAGCATCACCAATTAGGATGAAAATTAAAAACCAATTTTTAGCACTCTAAGAAGTAGTTGGTAAATTGTATCCAAAGGATGAAAAAACATTATCTTCTCCCAATGAGGTGAAGTATAAGACATGAATTAAGATAGGAAGAGCTCGTATTGTGAATGGCATGGGGATATAATTGAGAGTAATGTATTGGGCAGGAGTATGGATCCTTAATAATGAATATAATTCCAATATAATAGAAAATAATGATTTTGTCATGAAAATAAAGTGTGAATAATAAAAAGTTAATCTATTTGTAAATAATGAATGTTTGAAAATTATAGTTTCATAAAAATAATAAAATTAAAGAAAATACAAATGAAATATTAATCATATAATAGTGGTCCTAGTTTGTTGTGTGTTAGTCAATTGTGTGACTCTGGGCTTTTAGTCAACATTACCAAGAATAATTATTAAAAAAGAAGGAAATATTACAATGATTTTGAAATTTAATCCCAAAACATGGTATATTTATCACCTTTATGGAGGATACAACATGTGTTTTCTGAAAAAGGATGATTGAAAAATATGTTGCTTAATCATCTTCACCACTCGAGCTAAAATTCCTTGGATGATTTTGTGAATAATAATGGAGCTCATTATATCCATAAAATTTATCATAATCATATTCACACATATGATATATATAAAAATTGGAATCTAATTTATAATTACTAAGAGAAAAATGATATTAAGTCAACAATGATTCTTGAATTGGGGAATGCTTATGTCTGTGTTTTATATAAATGAAATAAATAGTTACAAAATGGATATTTGTTTTATTTATGATGAATTACAATATGATTGTTTGGTATTTGGTGATTTCTCAATTATTTGATGTGTGAAAATGTATTACATGTTATCTATGATTGGGGAAGAAAATGATTGGGTTGGGAAATTAAAAATTCTAAAATTATAATGCTATATAATTTAACAATATTCCAGTAGAATATTTTCTGATGAATAATGGGATAAAGAATAATGTTTCATTATTACAGACTCATAATAAAATTTTTTTCATTAAAAAAATTACAAGTAACTAAAAAAAGATTAAAAATTTCTAATTAACAAAGATATACTATTTTATAATTGAAGAAAGTGTTCCCAACACCATTGTTGATTATAAATAGATCTATTTGTGATATTGTGAAGAGAATACACCTTATTAATTTTCATATGAGGTGAATCCAATGTTGAAATAATTTTTAATTATGATAATAAATTATTCAATTAGAAAAAAATGAATAAGTTGTTTTTTCTTCATAGAGATTAATTTATTTTTCATGGATTCTCATACAAAAGAACTGTTTATTAATATTTCAACAAAATTCTATGAAAATAATTGAAATAAAATGAATCAATGTTATAGAAAAATAGTATAAATCCCTAACCAATGAACAAATTTTCGAGGAAAATGATAATAAAATATGAGTCTTATGGGAATTAAAATGATATATAGATGATTCTATGGATGATACACATAATTTTGTTTTGGGAGAATATTCTATGGTTATAAATTAGTCAAGTGGATATGATGTAATAAGTGAATAAAATATCATTGGTGACTAGAAAACCATAATATATTTAATAAGGATGAAAACTCTAACCCAAATAGCATTCCTATTGAAAAATTAGAGAAATAATTGTGTTCAGTCTGCTAAAAGATTAAATTAGATCATTTAATATCATGATAATCCTGAAAAAATAATAGAACAATTAATCATGGGATATTATGTTACAAAAGTTAGATAAAATTTCAAACAAAACAAGTGGGAATTCCATAATAAAAACAATGATTATGGAATATTATTTTGGAATATGACATAACTCAATTGAATGGTGTATTCCCAAATTAAATGGATTTATATAGATAAAATTTTTGATCATTTGGTTTTTCTAGAGATAATTATAATATTCTTATCTTTGGAAATGGATTACAGATTAAAGGTATTCCAAATAGAAGTAATATTAGTTTTTCTTAATGGATTACATGAAGATGATGTGTATACCTGGAAACCATATTGTTTTAAAATCCATGATTATTAAAATAATTTATATAAATTGAAAAAACATTTTATTGGCTAAAGAAATCACCTAGAGCATGGTATTTCATACAATATCATTATTTGACAAATATTGGTTTTTAGAAAGCGAGAGTTGAACATAATCTACATTTCTAGGATAAGAGTGATAAATGGATGATTGTACTCATTTATAAAGATGTCCTAATATTTTATGTATCTAAAAAATCATAATGAAATCTGTTTAAATAGTTTATAACAAGTAGTTTTCAAATATCATTGATTGTGTGTCAATATTTTTCCTTACTTTTCAAGTACAATAAGGTGATAACAACACCAATAAAAAAGTATGATGATGTTATCAATGGACTATGATAAAAAATAGGTTAGTATTACTAAATATAAGAAATTATCTTAGAAATTATTAAACATAATAATAACATGACCTGAAGGTTTTTCTCCCAATTGTCAGGTCACATGATACTGATGTAATTCAAAATAAATCCACTTACAATCCATGGAAATAATATTATGTTATATTAGCGGTATGTTTTATTTTTAAGTATTTTTCAAACATAGTTTAATACAAGTGATATTTTAATTGTAAAATTTAGATTTTTTTGGTTTAATATATGATCAAAATTCAAAATTGAGTTGTAAATTATATCTTTGAGGAGTAATAATTCATTATCTTTCATGGGTGAATTGTTGAATTTAAATGAGCATTGTAGAATATGAGTATATTTTTTCATCTAAAAAATGTACGCATCTGTAATCGTTGGATCAACACCTCGAGGTTGTTTGTGTTGATGTGATGTCTTATACATAAATAATTCCATTAAATTTATTGAGATTAATATTATGAAAAATAAAAAAAAATTCTCAAGTAAAAAGGATATCAATATAAAATATAATTTCATTAATTATAGAGCTGAACAAGGTCTTCTGCGATTAGAGTATGATTCTATACAAAATCACAATACCAACTTAATCAAATTTGTGTCGTTTTAAAGTGCATTAGTTGGATATTAAATTATAATGATCCCTATAAAAAATATTTAATATATAATGGTCTCCCATCCCCTAATAAAGTTTTAAATCATAACATTATATGATGGTTCTCATGCATATTGCTTTGGACTTGTAATCCATTCCTACGAACATTTCGATAAATGCCACTTGGGATTATTTAAAAAATGGGATAATTTTTTCCATTATTATGAGATGGAAATAATGATTCAATATTGATCAAAAATGGGGATATGTCTCATACAAAAATGTTAATTAATGGGGATATCACATGAATGTCTATTTAAGTATAGTTAGTTTTTAATGTTCTATATTATGTGTTGGATGACTGCAATGATGATCAAGGATGTTTATTCACAATGAATGTTTCATTTTACTCTTATTTATCAAAAAACTATTATGTCATGTGATCATTGAGTGGATTATTTATGAATCCTTGGTATACTATAAATAGGATTATTTTCATTCTATTTTGGTGTTTTGTGTTGAAGGGCATTATTGTAGAAATTTTTAGGGATTGTAAACAAACCCGAAGAGGGTTATTATTATAAAAAAATACCCTTTAATCATTTTTGGGTTATTTAATTTAATAATAAGCTAATGATACTTCTATATTTGTTATATAATTCATAAAAAACATATGTGATAGAGTTTTCTGATGTTTAGATGTAGTTGTATAAGCCCTTCATTTTGAAACTAATTCAAGGTGTGACATTGTGGATCAAGTAATTTAATTTTTTATAGAATATTAAATATTATTTAATTATATAAATTTATGTTGTGTGATATATTATGTAATTACAAGAAAACATGCATAAATATAACATTAGTTGGAAATGAGACCCCTCAAAATGGGTTACGCCACAACACAATCCTAATGAATTGTTAGTGGAGGTATATCTATATTTGGGTGACGATTTCACTATGTAACTTGGTAACACATTGAATAATTTTTAATAATACAAAATAATAACTATGTTTTATTTTTTACTATTGTACATGAAGTAAGAATAAAACATAGTGGGTGTTATTATTTCAGGAATAAGAATGGTTGACATCTAGTGATCCAATCCTAATTTAATTTTATAAAATTAAATAAAGATTTTACAATGAATGATTAGTAAATGATGGTTATCAGTTAATTATATATGCCATGAATTTATGATTCATTGATGTGAGCCTTGTATGTGGATAACATTTCACCCAACTGAATATAATATGTTTTGATAATAAAAATATTTGTATAATCATAGTTTTGAAATTAAATGTGAATAAAATCAATGAATCTTGAAGTTCTTGAGCACATTGCAATAGCATCTAGATAATGACATATCAATAATATTAGGTTCTTAACATTTAGGATTTTTTTAGTCAAATTAAGAACCATTATCTTGAAATTAAAGATCTAATTATGATTAATCCACCTATCCTAATTAAGAAAAATTAAATATCAATTGAATCGGTATATTTGAGATTCACTGAAGGTAAAAAAATTGATATCATTCTCTCAAAATAAGGGAAGGATAATGGTGTGTTAAAGAGTATGAGGGAATTCCAGTTCTATTTTAGAATAAAAAATTGTTATTATTAAGGAGGAATAACCAAGATCCTTTCTCACTAGAATATCAAGATGTTTCATTATATGGATTAAAAAGGAAACAATTGATACCCCATAATAAAAAAACACATTACTACATCATAAAGATATATATAGTTTCACTTAGGAGACTATAGAACATCCTAAGTGATTGGGAGTATTAATTTCTCAAAACATTAAGTCTTTTTAGCCGGGATGATCTATATTGACACTCGTAATTATATAAAAATAAGTACTCTGTTTAGTGAATTTGGTACCTCATCACACTGACATTGTATTGTTGTTGGAAATAGAAATTTATTATAAAACCATGTAAAAAATATACATGTATCCATTTATTTTATTTTTCTATTCCAATTTATTGTGACTGATAGAATTATTCCTTCTAAGTATGGACCAAGATCATTGGAAATATTATTTTGAATAAAAATAACATACCGAGATTCCACCCAACCCTCCGAGCATTTTCACCTATGGGACTAATTAAATATAGTCATATCATCCTTACATGAAATGAGAGGAAGCCTGATTAATCACTATAATACATACCTATCAATGGTTCAAGTTAGAGTATCCGTAAATGGAACATAATTTGTTAGCTCCTTGTATACTAGTGTGGAGGTTTCTGGAGATCACCATGGTCTAATGATGATATATCGAGTTCACCAAAGGGAAGAGATGTGATATGGGTGATTATAGACCACCTATAAAAGGATTATATTTTCATTTATCTTTAGGAGATATAATATTTTGTTGAATTTTAGACTCTCTATGCCAATGAGATATTGATGTTTCATAGGGTTCTATCTAAAATCATCTCATAATTTATCCAATATTCACATTTCATTTTTACAGATGGTTATTAAGGGCTACAGGTTCATAATTGAAATTTTGTACAGTTTATTATCCTTGAATGAATGGTTTGGTTGATGTGACAATTAACCTTGGGGATTATATATTACATACATACACCCATCACTATTATAAATTTGGGAAAAATAATCTGACACTTGTAATTTTTTCCTACCAAAACAAATATCATGTTCCTAATAAAATTAATTAATTTAAAGAACCATATAGTGGACCATGTATCTCAATTTTATATTGATTATAAATTAATGGATTATTTTTTGTCTATCCAAGAATAGATCAAGAGATAACCAAACTGGTGAAATTGATCGAAAATTAGATAACAACTATTCATAATTATAAAATGTCTTATGAAAACCATTGTTGAAACCACCTTTAATAAAATGTGAGTGATAATTTATATATTTTATTGAAAACTAGATTGGTTCCTCAAAAAATGGGAAATATAAGGAAGCTTCCCCTCGATATATTGGTCCCTTTGGGATGTTGGAGAATATTTTTGAAATGGAATATAAAATTGATATTCTATCTTTACTCTAGCCAATGAATAACATCTTCCACACCTCTGAGATAATAATGTCAACGTCCGACCCTACTCATGTGGTAAAACATGATGATATATTCTAAAAACAAAATGATTTATTTATCGAGTAAGAACTTTCTATCATCAATAAAAGTAATAAAATATTGGAATTTATGATCATTCCGTTTTTATATATATGGAGTTAATATGTTCTTCACCCATAAAATTAGTAGGAACATAAAGTTTAGAAATATTTATAATGGTTGTGCATGTTTAATCTAGAAATTAGTTGAATATTCTTATGGATGAGGAACCATTTGTGGAGTGGTTTTTATGACTCATATTTTTCTAGGATAGAATTCTGTTGTAATTTTGGTCTTTACATTCCTTTTTGAGTGTGTTTTAAATTTTTAATAGTTCAATGAGATTATAGGGGGAGGATATTATAAGGTGTGGGTACACTGATGTTGATAGCATCAAGTACATAGTGGGTAGTCTCTAGGTACCCAATGGAAGTCCAATGGCTATAAAAGGTATTTTTAGAAACACTAAAAATCTAGTGCGGAATTATTGTGTGTCTTGTAGCGATATTAAATTAATTTAGGGGATGGGTTTTAGTTATTTTTATATAAATTTATTTTTAATAATAGTACTATTATCAGATATCCCTATAATTTTACTCCCATAGGATTTATTCAGATTTAATCTCCATCTTCATCCCATTCTTATTTGAGCTAAGATTCCTCCTTCAGCTAAATTTTATTTCATGTGACCATAGGACTCATTTGTCATGATGGGTAATGTAGAGATTTCATTCTCTTCTAGGTTTTCCCTATATTTATAGTTTTTTGTGTTTCTTTTAGCATCCACTTCATCTATATATGATAATTTAAGGACAACAGTTAGATATTCTTTGTCATGTTGGCCACAATATGTTGTAATCAATGATATAAATATGGGAATACAATAATTGTTTTTGGATTTATATTTTTTATGTTAATGAAATAACCCAATACAATTTTGGTTTAACCTAGGATTCTTAAATCAGTAGGTGGTGGTATCTATAGCATGTTTGGGTATGGGTAACTCTTTCCATTCTATTATACCATCACAATAATATAATTTTTGGATCATGGGGAAGATTTAGGAATGATCAGATAAAATTATTCATTAAGAATCTTAATATGATATTTTTTTAGAATCGAAAATAGAAATTTATTATTACTATTTTAGAAAAGAAGCACTATGTAATCTATATGCTTTTTGAATGATGAAAATTAATATGAATTATATGTACTCTGAATTATTATCCCATATACTTTTTAGTAGTAATTTTTACTATATATTAGTGTAACATTTTTGGTTCCTTGTAACATTCACATTATTTCATATTTTTCATGAGAATTAATTTCTATTTGAGACAATGTTTGGGTATACCTTATATGAAAATATATTTTTTATATTAAATATTATAAGATATGTAAATTATTTTTTATATGTTTTAATATTTATTTAATACAAGGCATTGTAGGGAATAAATACTTAATATCCCAAATAATGTATTTGAACTATTAAATGATTGAATATAATTCTTGGTGAAAACTATTAGAATTTTTAAAATGATTTTAATATTTATCACATTTATTTGTTTTTATAAATGACTATATTGACATTTTAATAAATTCTCAAGTCTTTTAAATTAATATGCATTTTCAGAGATTAATAATTTTAAATTACATATTTTATAACATGGAAATTTTAATAACTATTATTATAATAGATCATAATTTTGGTTATATATTTAATAAACAGGTTAAATATTGTTTAAGTAAATAAATTATACATTCATCCTTGGTGAGGACCTTGGATAGCCCTCAATCACATACGAGACCCCTTAATATCAACCCCATTAGAAGGACTGCCTGTAACACCCTGAGATTTTATGAAAAATATTCTTTTCATTAATGTCTTGTGTTGTACGCTACACCAAAAGGAGCTTGCACAACACGCATCCTTGACTTGCCTTGCATTACACGCAATCGTGACCTTCCTCGATAGCGTGTGTAGTACGCAATACCGCGTTTCACTAAACAACGATATGCTATTAAAATATTATTAAGACTAACTGTTATGAATAGTAATAACCACTTTTTGAAATTTTGTAAATTTTATTTTTCAAAATATACTTCATTTTTGGATTCGAAATATCGAAATTAGCTTAGGCTGAAATTTTGGTACTTTTCGGATAACTTTCATATTCTGATGAATAGTGAAAATCACTAAATTTTAATTAAAAAGATATTTTTAATAGAAATAATTAATAGTGATAAATTATTAATTTGAGTGGTTTTAAAGTATATTTAGAATATATTTTTACAATTTAATAAAATGTTGGTCATTGGATGTAATTTCAAATTTAAACTAGTCATAAACAAGTGTAAATCTTGTGATGGTTATTATCTCTTAAAAACACACCATTGGTTTTGACGACGGGAATTAATTTTTAAATTAATTAATGCAACTAATATGTATTTAATTTGGTAAAATATACATCATCTTTGACTTCATACTATCAAATATAGCTTAGGCCTAAATTTTGGTATTTTTCTGGAAACTTTCATTTTTTGATGAATAGTGAAACCACTAAGTGGTAGTTAAAAAAATGATTTTTTCATAAAACATAATTTTACCGCTTCTGTGAGTGGAATTTCAAAAATTCGAGAGTCACGGTTGATGTTAGTAAGTAAAATGTGGTTTAATGAGATAAAAATAATTTTTGGTGAATAGTAACTTTTTACTTTTTTTACCCCGTTTAAAAGTAAATAGGGTAATTAAGGGTAAAAATGTTATTATAATTACCCTAAAACATGTCCTAATTCTATTGGATATGTTTACTTCGACCAAAAACAACCTTAGGAATAAAATATGATCATTTAGGCCCACTTGGATTAGATTAGGACATTTATTATTAATTTAATTAAATAAGGGTTGAAATAGTTAAAATCAAAGATTAAGAAGTAAATCATTTTTAATATCAGGTTATACTTAAGATAAATTCGACTATAAATATTCATTAGAAATATAAAAATATTTTCTACATAATGGTATTTTATTTGTAATTTTTATACAATAAATAATGTAATTTATTTATGACACAACGATGATGCAGTAATTATCTTATTAATGAAATATTGACATAATTGATGTTATAAATACCTAAATAAATATAATTTGAGACTTTTTATGAACTAAACTAATTTTATAGGTTAATATGACATGTTAGGAGTGATTTAATTAACTTTGGTAGAATTAATCATTCTGTTATGATTTTCAAAAAAATCAACTATTAAATAGTGTAAAAATTGACATAAAATAGTTTTTAAAATAAATATTATATTATTAATTGTTATTTTATTTCTAAAAATCTAAGGTTCGGCCAAATGACTTATATAAGGTTATAGATATTAATATTAAAAACTTGGGGTTCTTTTGGCTTGATATTGAAAGTTTATTAACATTATAGAGTAAGAAATCAAGAAGACACGGTAAAAGTTAAATTATCTAACTTAAAGTTAAATCTAAATGATAAGGTTACAATTGATACCTAAACTTGTCTAAATTCTATTGTATGAGAGGATTCCTACCCCTACCCACCTTATTCTAGAAATATATCAATTTGGAGCTATTAAAAACCGAATTTGACTTTATAATAAAATAATATTTTCAGTTATTCCAATGGTGCCCCTCTCCTCCCTTATAAAAGGGCACCTCCTCCCCCTCTTCCTCACAACACATTGAGCCTTCAAGCTCAGCCAACCCCTACCAATTTACCTTCTCCACTTCCCTAGAAACATCCTAGAGGTTCTGGTCTTCCTCAGAAACAAATTTTAGTGCCCTAAAAGGAGATCTCAAAGTGGCGCTTCAATGAAGAGGTCATGTTCGTTACCGATTCTTTCATCTTTATTTCTTCTTCCATTTCTTCTTATTTAGTTGTTTCATTATGAAGTAATAACATCAGTATCACTCATATACTGATATTTTATTATAAGTATGAAACAACCCTACTTCCCCATCTATCCATCCTACGGAAAATGAAATCACCGTGCGTGCGTACGTACGAAATACCGTCTCCACGCCGTGGTGTAATCTATTTTCCACCACCACCTTACTTGGAAAGGTATAATGGTGTAAATAATGACTATATATGACTATTATAAAGTTATATTGATTCTTAAATAGTATAAATACACTCCAATACAATTCCACGATCATAGGAATGATATCATTACTCGTGCGTACGTACGGAATACCGTCTCCACGATGTGATGCAACTCGTTCTACATGATCTTCATTTCATAATGATTATATAAATGAATTGAATGAATGAATAGGATATATATTACACTAATACCATTCTGTAAATGAGGTATCTATTACCTAAATAGAAGAATAAGAATTTATTCGACAAAACATGCATAAGAACAAAAAGTAATAAACACCCTAATAAAAGGTAGTAATGAAATATTACTAATAATAAGATAAGAATATGACCATATATGATATCATAAAAAGAAGTATGATTCTGTAATAAGTCCATAACATTATTTAAATCATTATACAGGAGGTTCGGACACGTACAAGGCATATCAAACCAAAGGTAAGGGAAATATCACAATCTCATTTTTAGCCGAGATTGTTTATACTTTGGCATTTACTGGGGTGTATTTTATCATCCACATCCATGTTTCCTCAATATGTAATATTATTTACATTCACCTACAATTTTTTAAATCCTATTTTATCCTTCAGTGAGTCTTTAGTAAAAGATATGAATGGAATCTTTTGTCGTTTTTCGTACGAGGTATTTTTTTCACTTTTCCGACAAAAGTACGAGAAGAATTTTTTTTAACATATATGGCATGAATGGATTTTTAAAACATTATTTCCAAGAAGCTTCCTTTACAAGTTTTCAAGTTTATTTTTAATAAACTTATTTTAAAATTGTATGACATGTTTAGAAAGGAAAAGTATTTTTGATGTAGAATGGATATTTTCCTCAAGAATGGAGTTCAAGTGTTTTATCAAAATATTTTTCCATATAAGATAATAATGGGTTCTATTTCTATCCCTATTATTACATTGATTTGATTATGTTGTGATGGAGTTATTTTTATGAATTCCTTTATCTTATATGAATTGTTTTATGATGTCACGATGTTTAAGATTCCCATTTTTATTACATGGGTTATGCAACGATGTATGATTTAAGATTTTGTGGCACACATAAGAATGGTATCATTATGAGATGGGTGGGACCTATATCTCCCTCCAATGCATTGGGTAAAGATTTTATATCTCATGAGATAGACATGGGTGGAACGATAGGTTATACCGATTCAGTGAAACAGGAATGAAACGAGGAATGAAATCTGTTCAGAAATGGACTTTGTCCACTAAGAGAGTCTTGGAAATGAGTCTTGACTAACAAGATATGATTCTCTATGATTATGTGTGTATTCCACAAAGTTTCATGTTTTATGTTATGATTATCACTACTGCAAAAAACATTTTTTACGTCGGTTATTTTTCATTATTTACGTCGGTTTTTAGGCGACGTTAATACGGACGACGTTATAAATAACGTTTTTTACGTCGGTTATTTAAAACCCGACGTAACATCCCTAACATCACGGTGTTTATCACGTCGGTTCATTAATAACCGACGTGAAAAATGATGGGGGATGGGGATTTATAACGGCGGTTATTATATAACCGCCATGATAAACCCCGGGTGGGGGGGTTTAGCACGTCGGTTATATAATAACCGACGTGATAAATATGCACGGGGGGTTTATCACGTCGTTTATTTCTAAACCGATGTGATAAAATGCCTGGGATATCGTTTATCACGTCGGTTATGACATAACTGACGTGATTAACCCTTCCCCGGGCCTATTATCAAGTCGGATTCTTAAATAACCGACGTGATAAAAAGGCATGGGAAACGTTTTAGCACGTCGGTTATCCAATAACCGACGTGGTAAATCGATTCCCAGGCCTTTTAGCACGTCAGTTATATTAAGAACCGACGTGATAAAAGGCCCGGGAACGGTTTATCACGTCGGTTCTCGAAAAAACTGACGTGATAAACCCCTACCGATTTATTTACCACGTCGGTTATAAAATAACCGACGTGAAAGCGATATTTTTTTTTAAAAATAATTGCACTGCTCTCACCAAAAAGCAACCAGGAACCAAACAACAAAAATAACCATATCAGCCCTCCCCCAAGCCCCAACTGAACACCACCCTCATCTATACCCACCTAACAACCTGGCCAGCCCTCCCCCACCACATTGGAGCCCCACCACAACCCTTGGACACCCCCCCACCCCTTGGACAGCTCCCCACCCTCATTTACACCCCCATGACCCCTAGTACAGCCTCAAACGCCCATTGGACACCCCTCCCATATCCCTTGGACACCCCCACCCATTGGACACCCCCCACCCCTTGGACAGCCCCCCCACCATCATTTACACCCCCAAGACCCCTAGTACAGCCTCAAACACCCATTGGACACCCCCCACACCTTGACAGCCCTCCCAGACCACTTGGACACCCCCCGACCCCTGGACACCCCCCCCCCCGAGCCCTTGGACAGCCCCAAACACCCCTTGGCCACCCCTCCCATATCCCTTGGACACCCCCCACCCCTTGGACACCCCCCACCCCTTGGACACCCCCCACCCCTTGGACAGCCCCCCCCCCCACCCTCATTTACACCCAACCGGCCCCTTGGATAGAACTCCCAGACACCTTGGACACCACTCCCATATCCCTTGGACACCCCCCACCCCTTGGACACCCCCCACCCCTTAGACAACCCCCCACCCTCATTTACACCCCCCGAACACTAGGACAGCCCCAAACACCCCTTGGACACCCCTCCCATATCCCTTGGACACCCCCACCCCTTGGACACCCCCACCCCTTGGACAGCCCCCCCACCCCCTGGACACCCCCCGACCCCTTGGAACCCCCCCCCCCCCAACCCCTTGGAAACCCCCCATCCCCTTGGACAGCCCCAAACACCCCTTGGACACCCCTCCTATATCCCTTGGACACCCCCCACCACTTGGACACCCCCCACCCCTTGGACAGCCCCCCCCCCCACCCTCATTTACACCCAACCGACCCCTTGGACAGCCCCAAACACACCTTGGACACCCCTCCCATATCCCTTGGACACCCCCACCCCTTGGACACCCCCACCCTCATTTACACCCCCCGACCCCTAGGACAGCCCCAAACACACCTTGGACACCCCTCCCATATCCCTTGGACACCCCCCAATCACCCACCCACCCCCTTGGAACCTCTCCCCCCATACCAAAATCCAGACCAGAAAAACCATCAACAGTAGACCAAAACAAGAAGTAGAGAAAAATTAAACATTCACTTATATAACATTCAAAACTTACACTGTCAACTTCAAAAAAACTAAATCCAACCTAAACGACTACGAAATACACAATTACATTGGAAATATTCAAAATTACATTTTACATTACAAACAACTAAAAGTCAATCAAACCTGTAAAATAATTTGACCACTCCACTTGTAAGTGTTTGATATCTTCAGCAGTAAAGGGTTGAGGGTCATCAAAAAGATACAAAGGAAAAGGATAGTAGTCAACGTGTATAATGAATAAATCAAATTGAAATATTATGAGAAAGAGGAAATCTTACCAGGTCAAAACTCAGAACTGTCCCAGTTGTTATTATTTCATACATAAATCTTAACTTGTAATATCCGCATTCGATGATGCCTTGTTGCTCATGACATTTCTGTTTGAATGAGTGTAAATTCAATATATTATTTTTATGTAATAAATCAAAATGTACAAATTATAAATGGATATTTACCTTCGCATGTACATATTTGATCTTGAAATTCCTTTTCTTTGTGCTTTTTCGAAAGTGGACCCATGCCCTGTTAGAAAATAATACGAATGGGGTAAATTTAAAATTCATTATAATATATAAAACTATTGTGAAATTGAAACTTACGCTTCCAATATATTCTTAAAACTTTCTCGCACATCATCATGGAGAGAGCATATCCAATAAAGTGCTTTCTCCCTAGGGAAAAAAACCCCTAACATCCAATGATCCTTGATAAAAGGAAATTTAACGTTAGTGGTTTTTTATGTTAAAAGATAATTAACTCTTTGAGAGGGATGTGTTTCATACCTCTCACAAAAAGGCATCATCCAACACTGTGTGATTACATTCTTTTCAAATCTATCAGCAATATAAATAATTCTTTGTTCCTCATCCAATGCACATGCTTCAGGGGAAATCAATTGTGGGTCCACGAATCCATATACATCTGTCAGCTCATTCCTCTCACAAATTTTATACAGATACCTAACACAAAGCAGACATAAGTATACATTTTTAATAAATATAACACAAGGAAAAAGTGTTAAGACTTACATGATAAAAATTTGCACCACGTTGATGCCCAACTTATCTCCAGTGAAAAACTCCACGATATCAGTTTTCATAATCCCCACACTTAGTTCACGTCCACAGACATGAGCTTCCATTGTAAAGTCATAATGATCCGCCAACAAATATGAATATCTTGACAATTTGTCAAGACTACTAGTATCTGCATCTGATGTCATAGCTATCTGTCTTTGTTGTTGTCTATACAGTATTTCTTTACCTTTGAAGTATTCCTATAAAAATAAATTGAAAAATATATTAGTTTTCAAATGATAAAACATTAATAAAAATATAAAATAAAAGATATAACATCCATACCTATATGGTAATGAGTCGAAGAAGTCTGGATGGCCAAAGTAAAAAATGGTCGATACAATGTCCAACTGTCGTCACCTCATCTGTAGGTAATGGTATCCGAGCTGATCTATCTATAATATCCTGTACAGTGACCCTCTGATTCTCTACCTCTAACTGTTGATGATGAACTGTATCTCCTATACAATATACCATCCCATATGCAACTATATGATGTTGAGGATCATCAATATACAACTCACAATAAGTAGGTAGCTGCGGTGGAGGAGGAGGATCAAAAATGGGGTCCGCAGGCTGAGGTGGGGGAGTGGGAGCTACTGGGAGAGGTGGAGTGGGAGCTGCACCCTGAAATTGTCTTTGCAAGTCTGCAAACATAAACTGCACCGATGCTCTAATCTTGTCCTCCATTGTCGCATTAATATTATGGACTTCAGCCTCCAAGGATTCTATTTTTTTTATAAACTCCCTCAACGTTAGAAGTTGAGGAACGTGGCAACACGTTTCTTACCGATACACCTGCCGAATATCCTCTTACACGGCCAGGATGTTCGGGCTTTCCCAATGCCACAGATAAAATATCTTCCCTCCCAGATGGTGTAAATGTCCCCTGTGAACTCTGCTCCTCAAGAGAGTCCTGTAATAATTAATTGAACATTTCTATAATGATTGGAAATATATGACGAAAATAGTAAACTTAAATAAATAAAATAGATATCTTACAATACTCTCAACTACGAGTCTCGATTCTTCCGAAAGATATTGTCCTTTTTTGCCCTTCCAAGCTCTTTTCCATTTCTCATGTCTAGATGGAGGGGATGGAGGGGCCACCTCTCCAGAGCTTGAAGACTCAGCTCTTAGTTGTTGAAATTTTTCTGCCATCATTTGTTCTTCCAATAATGGATACCCTCCCTGAGATAAACTATGAGGGTATACATTTTTAGATTGGATCTCTTGATGAGCTTTCCTTGTTTGCTGTAAATTAAGAATAAGTAGTCATTAACAAAACAATAATAAGATCATTTATATAAGAAAGCTTATAAATGTTTACATTGCCCTTACAAAAAATGATTCTTTTCTTCTACTTTCAAAAAATTGTCTCCATGTGTCTTCATCTATAAAAGGATATATACGACATGGATTCTCACGACTCCTATGACCATAAATGAAATCAGATGAGAGGGTTGATTTGAAATCCCTCCATCTCCTAGTAGCCAACGATAAGCATTTCTTCCTGACTCCTCCAGTGTCAGGAATATCAAATGTCATCTGATAAAAAAGAGGTTAAAAATATTATATATACTAGAAACATTTAAAGAACAGTCAAACAATAGAAAAAGATCTTACCAAAATGGTCTCCCACAGCTGAGAAATTCTCGCCTTATCCACACTTCTCCAATCATCATAGAGAATGCTTACTTTGCTCTTAGCCCGAGTTGCTACAAAACCCTTAAAATCTTTAGCATTTGGACCTCTAGGAAGATCATCATCATCAAACTCCATGACTATCCTCTCCTCCTTCATACGGGCAAGTGATAATTTTGGTAAACGTGTGCACCCACGCTTACCAACCTTTGAACTCTTTTTCGTAATAGGAGCATGTGAATGTTCCTCCCCAGATGTATGACCAATATGCTCATCTCCAGAATCATGTGGCTGATCAACTGATTGATCTATCATTTTCCTTCAAATCAAAAAAACAAACATTATTTCACAAATATACAATTTAAAAATTTTGTAATACTACTTAATCAGAAAATAGAAAAGTGTACTAAATTACATAATAGTAAACATTGGTAATATGGTAAGCATGTTAAACAATGATAAACATGGTAAACACAGTCTGTTGTACCCCTCTATCTTGTATTTTAATGATCACAAATACTCTTATTATGTTCTAACTTGTTTTCAAGTGTTTTTGTTGATAGGCAAAAGGTTGCCAAGGAGTTGGCCCAAGAAAGCTGAAAAGTGGACTCACTGAGTCCACCGGTCAGCCGGTGTGAGCTCACCGGCCAGCCGGAGGACCCAGGCAGTAGACTTTCCCACTGCCTGGTGTCACCGGCCGGCCGCTGGCTCACCACCGGCCGGCCGCTGGATCACCACTGGCCGGCCGGTGGACCAGACAGAGCTTTGCTGTCTGGACCACCGGCCAACTGGTGATCCACCACCGGCTAGCCGGTGCGCCCAGGACTTCTCCTCTTTACGGTTTTTATTGTTTTATCATTTTGGTTTGATACATGTTTTAATAAGTAAAAAATTTACAATATCTAACATTATATGAAAAAACTAAATGTAAACAATAAATAAACATGTGTTACCTGTAATTTTAGGAATGTACAGTTGGATTGTTTTCCCAAATTCCTTCGTCGTGATCGTTCTTTATGGCACAAACCATGTCCTCAACATACTCATCATTATGTTCTGTTAATCTTTCCATGGAAGTAGGGATCTCACATAAATCATCATCTTCATCAAATTCATCCTCACTAACATATTGTTTTTTCCCTTGTAAAACAACAGCCCACTGCATATCTGATTGATCTACTACATAGAAAATTTGTTTGGCATGTGTTTCCATTATAAAAGAATCAGCTGTGTCTTCCAATCTATTCAGATTAACAAGTGTCATTCCAAATTCATCATGTCTGACACTGTTGTTACCGATAAACCATTTACAGTTAAAAACATGAACTTTAATTTTAAAGTAATCAGCCTCCCATATGTCATCAATCACTCCATAATATGCAATTGATGCCGAAATTGGGTTTCTGTCCTTAGCACTCAAAAAATGCATTGCTTCTGCAAACACCAGTACACCACTATTCTGAACTGCACTTCTGTTGTCCTGAGCTTTCGTATGAAATTTATAGCCATTAATGTCATAAGCGGACCATGTTATCACATTTAAAGATGGACCACCCACTATCCAATTTAATGTCTCTGATACATGTGATCTACCAAGCAAGGTCTTTTTAAACCATGGAAAAAAAGTTTTGTTGTGCTCATTCAAAATCCACATTTCTTTCTTCTTTGGATGACATTGTTTCAACTCATTAATATGCAATGTGATATACGGTTGAACATCAGCTATGTTATTCAAGATGTATGATTCTAACTTCTTCATCTGTTCAGCTGACAGTGATTTGACTTTCAAGCCACGAATCCCCTTTCCCTCATTATTAACCCGTTCATGGAGAGATGGAGGCAAACCTATGTGTTGCGCCGTAGCCAAGTAGCTCGTACAAAACTCTGCTACCTCCTCAGAAATATACTTTTCAATAATGGAGGCTTCAGGTCGATATGGATTTTTAACATATCCCTTTATATTTTCATATATCTTTCAAAAGGATACATCCAACGAAGATATACAGGTCCACAAAGCTTTATTTCTCGAACCAGATGAATCATTAAATGCACCATCATATCAAAAAAAGTTGGAGGAAAATACATTTCCAATTGACAAAGTATAAAAATTGCATCCTTTTCCAAAATGTTCAAAGCATTCACATCAATCGCCTTGTTACAAATTGAATTGAAAAAATAACACAACCTCATTATAGTCTTTCTGACACGGATGGGAAATATTCCACGCAGTGCAACTGGTAGAATTTGTTGCATCATGACGTGACAATCATGTGATTTCATACCTATCAACTTCAAGTCTTTCAATGAGACAAAATTTTTTGCATTTTAAGAATAACCTTGAGGCACTTTGATTTCATGAAGACACTGACAGAAGCTACTTTTCTCCCTCTTCGATAATGTATGACAAGCCGGGGGAAGAAATGTTCGTCTTCCTTTAGGAGTGGGAGCTAACTCCAAATGTATTCCCATTGATAGTAGGTCTAACCTTGCATTCAACCCATCTTTTGTCTTTCCTTTAATATCTAGCAATGTTCCGATCAACGAATCACAGATATTCTTCTCCACGTGCATGACATCAATATTATGTTTGACTTCATGATACCTCCAATATGGTAGCTCAAAAATATTGACCTTTTCTTCCAAATATGTCTATCATCACCAGATTTCTGTGTCTTTCCCAATGTCACATCAAGGTTTTTCCCCCCTCTCAAAATACAAATCTGGGGATAAAGGTTTTGGAGCAGTATCAAATTATTGTGAGCCATTGAATGCCTTTTTTAGTCTTCTATAAGGGTGATCCATAGGCAAAAACCGTCGATGACCCATGTACATTGTTTTCCTCCCATGATGCAATTGACAATATGACATCTGTTGTTCGCAAATTGGACATGATTTATGCCCTTTAACACTGTATCCAGACAAATTTCCATGTGCTGGGAAGTCATTTATAGTGAATAGAAGCACTGCATGCAGTTGAAAATATTCCATTTTATAAGAATCATACACCCTAATACCATCAGCCCATATCAGTTTCAAATCATCAATCAGCTGTGACAAGTATACATCAATATCATTGCCGGGTTGCTTTGGACCAGAGATCATGATACTCAACATGAAATATTTTCGCTTCATACAAACTTCAGGAGAGAGGTTGTAAATTACCAATAAAACAGGCCATGAACTATGTGTGCTACTGAGGGTTCGGTATGGATTCATTCCATATGTGCACAAGCCTAGTCTGAGATTTCTAATTTCATTTCCAAATGTAGGGTACTGGGCATCAATTTTCTTCCATTGTGGACAATCAGCTGGATGACGTATTTTTCCATCACATACCCGCTCATCAGCATGCCATCTTAACCTTTTTGCATCATGTGAATTAGAAAATAAACGTTTGAAACGAGGAATTATAGAAAGATACCAAAATACCTTTGAACGGAGCTTTATAATCTCTACATCAGCTTGTGATTTTTCTTTCACCTTATACCGTGATATCCCACATTTAGGACACTCTTTCAGAAATTCATATTCCTTCCTATATATAATGCAGTCATTCGGACAGGCATGTATTTTCCTGTATCCCAATCCCATCGGGCATAATATTGTTTTGGCCTTATAATGTGAATCTGGAAGATCGTTATCTTTTGGAAGAATGTCTTTCATCAATTGTAGCAGCTCTGTAAAACTTCTGTCACTCCATCGATGTTTCTCCTTCAGGTTAATCAATCTTAACACCGCCGACAAAACCGTAAAATCTGTAAAACCAAGATATAATGGTTTTTCGGCATCACCATATAGACGTGCAACTGTCGGTTCTATCTCAATTTGTTCTGCTACAATATCGCGAATCATTTCTTCAATTCCATCGGAGATACCATCATGATATTAATTATCATCAGTGACATTCCTTCCAGTTTCTCCATGCCAAATCCAAGGGTTGAAACTCGGATTGAAACCATGACAAATCAGATGATCTTTTATCTCTCTACTTTTCAACTTCTTCATATTCAGACATTTCAGGCATGGACAGAAAAAAATGTCACTACTTGGAACATTTCGTTTAGCAAATTCCAAAAAGGCATCAACACCTTCCTCAAAGTCATTGCTCATTTGATGTGCCGTAATCCAACTTCGACTCATTATTACCTATAACAAATAGCAAAAATATATAGATTTTTTAGATAAGACAAATATATGTTTATATGAAAAAAATCATAATTTGAATGTAAACAATTTTGAAATATAAAACAAATCGATGTGTATTTAAAAAAATATGCTTGAATATTATTTTTTAAACAAAATATAGTAAGATATAACACCCCCCCCTGGACACCCCCCGACCCCTCTGGATAGCCCCCCCGCCCCTCCTGGACACCACCCCCACCCCCTACCCCCTTGGACACCCCCTGGACATCCCCCAACCCTCTGGACAGCCCCCCACCCACCCGGACAACCCCAAATACCCTCTGGAGAGGCCGCCACCCACTTGGACAGCCCCCCACACCCATCCACCCCCTTGGACACCCCCCTGGACACCCCACCGACACCTCTGGACAGGCTGCCACCCCCTTGGACAGCCCCCACACCCCACCCATCCCCTTGGACACCACCCTGGACACCCCCGACCCCTCTGGACAGCCCCCGACCCCTCTAGAAAGCACCCCCACCCCTCCTGGACACAACCCCCCACCCCCGACCTGCTTGGACACCCCCCTGGACACCCCCCGACCCCTCTGGACAGCCCCCCGCCCCTCCTGGACACCACCCCCACCCCCAACCCCCTTGGACACCCCCCTGGACACCCCCCAACACCCACCCACACCCTTGGACAGCCCCCCACACCCACCCACCCCCTTGTAAACCCCCCTGGACACCCCCCGACCCCTCTGGACAGCCCCCCGCCCCTCCTGGACACCACCCCCACCCCCTACCCCCTTGGACACCCCCTGGACATCCCCCAACCCTCTGGACAGCCCCCCCACCCACCCGGACAACCCCAAATACCCTCTGGAGAGGCTGCCACCCACTTGGACAGCCCCCCACACCCATCCAACCCCTTGGACACCCCCCAGGACACCCCACCGACCCCTCTGGACAGGCCGCCACCCCCTTGGACAGCACCCCACACCCACCCATCCCCTTGGACACCACCCTGGACAGCCCCCGACCCCTCTGGACAGCCCCCGACCCCTCTAGAAAGCACCCCCACCCCTCCTGGACACAACCCCCACCCCCGACCTGCTTGGACACCCCCCTGGACACCCCCCAACCCTCTGGACAGCCCCCCCACCCCACCCCCTACCTCCTTGGACAACCCCCCTGGACACCCCCAACACCCACCCACACCCTTGGACAGCCCCCCACACCCACCCACCCCCTTGTAAACCCCCCTGGACACCCCTCGACCCCTCTGGACAGCCCCCCACCCCTCCTGGACACCACCCCCCACATCCTACCCCCTTGGACACCGCCCTGGACACCCCCAACCCTCTTGATAGCCCTCCCACCCCCTGGAATCACTGAAAATTTACCATAACAAGAAGTTGGGCCATTCAAAGAATGTTTTTAAGTGTGGAGGAAGAACTGAGTTTCAATAGATAGAGAAGGAACTCAACATTAGGTTGTCTATTCCAGGTGTGGATTTGAAGGAGTTAATGTTTGTTCAGTGACCCAAGAGATTGAATCAGAAATTCAGATGTTGTGCCATTTTCTCATGATGAGGATGAATAATTGGTGGGGTTTGAATTTTAAATGGAGAGCTTAGCAGACCATCATATTTTCTATAGATCAGTAAAGGATTTTAGCATCAAACATAAGGCTTAAGGGATGCTTTCAGATCCAAATATGTATGTTGATGGATGCAATGGATCTAGTAGAGGTTCTAGAAAGAATGGTGGTTTTCTTTGTTTAGGATAAGTAGTGAAGAAAAAACTAGTTAATTTTTTACTTGCTGAAAAGAGGGTATCTAAAATTTTTAACATGGCGAGGGGAAATCTGGCGAGTCCTCCTCATGAAACTTTGTTTGCAGGGGGTGAAAATGGTGATGTGATCCCAAATCCATGCACCTATGCCATGGTTGTGTGTGAATAAAGTAGTAAAAACTGTAAAAGGGCAACCCATCCAAATGGACACGCCCCAACCCTCTCGGGGATTTATAGAAAATGATGAAAAATTAGTGAAATCACAAAATTAGTCAATATTGCAAGTCGAACTAATAGATCTAGGGATGATAAATAAGATTATGGTGCCAAAACGAGTTAAAAGGGTTCGCAATCGAAGAATCGTAGCTATTTTCAACAAAAAAATCACAACACATATATATATACTATCCGCGAAAAAAAAACGAACGAGTAGGAGGATTACCTGAGTGCTGCGAGTTTAGATGATTGATCCGAGGAGATTAAATATGAGAAACGATGATCGCAAAACGAATCTAAACCAACGAAATGGACGAGACGATTCAGGTTTACGCGCGAGATAGACGAGTCGCGACTGTCGAAGGTAAACTCGCGAATGACAATCCACAGGTCTGGGTAAATTTTTAAATGAGTTATCACGTCGGTTATTCAATAACCGACGTTATAATTTTTTTAAAAACATTTATAACGTCGGTTATTCAATAACCGACGTAAAAACCTTCCTCCGATTCTTTTTTTTTACGTCGGTTATTTTATAACCGACGTTATAAAGGGCTCAAAATCCGCGTTTTTTTACATCAGTTATTCCATAACCGACGTCAAAAACATCTGCGGATTCTTTTTTTACGTCGGTTGTTTTATAACTGACGTAAAAAGGCCTTCAAAAACCGCGTTTTTTACATCGGTTATTGAATAACCGACATAATAAATCGTACATATGTCGATTTGTTACGTCGGTTATTGAATAACCGACGTAACAAACACCCCCCTATTCTGTTTTTTTACGGCGGTTAATGTATATCCGACGTAAAAAACGAAGTTGCGCGATTAATAACGTCGGTTATAAAAATAACCGACGTTAAAGGTGTACTAAACACAGGTTTTTAAGTCGGTTATTAAATAGCTGACGTAAAAAACCTCGTTTTACATATTATGACGTTGGTTGTATATAACCGACGTAAAAAATGGTGACGTAAAAAACATTTTCTGCACTAGTGTATTGGGATTTCATTTCACTACTATGATTTATCCCATGTTATGAAATTATGCTCTCTTTTGCAGGTTAAGATTTCCAAAATGTTATGTTTTTACGAAAATAATGTGATTGATATTTCGTTTGTTTACCCTTACTGAGAATTTGAGCTCACCCATTTATGTTTTCTTTTCCCCAGGATACAAAGAAAGGTTTTAGGTAAAAAAAGGAAGATCTTTATGGGAGATGTTGAAGATCTTTCACCAAGATTAGAAGATTATATTCCGAGTTTCCAACGACACTAAACTATTACGATCCTTGTGTGTGTGTTTTTGTTATGTACTACGTATTCCGCAAAAGTAATGTAATGTCCATGTACGTCAAGCTTCGGGTCTCTACAGTTGGTATAAGAGTAAATGTTTAGTCAACCTTTGGAAACTAGGATACGAAAATGTTAGTGAGATCCCTAGAGATATTTATAAGGTATTTCTAGGGATGTACCTAAGGATAAGTATATGTATAGGATATAGTCCTAGAACTATGGTAACGATATTAGATTAAACCAAAGATGTTAGATATTGAAGTTACTCCCCCTTTATTAGGATTTTTTCCACTCACACTATTCTTTTTGGGTTTTAGAAAATGGCTGGAAACAAGATGATTCGTGATAATGGAGGATATGATGGACAATGGAATGATATTCTTCATGAGAAACCAAGTGAAATGGGATTTGGAAGTCCAAACGTCATTATTATACCGAATCAGAAATCTCATAATATGATCAATAAAGTAAAATTTGGTAAGTTTCTTGACTCATCTAATAAGAGAAAGATAGAGTTTCATGATGAGCATAGAGGAAAGAAAGTTCAATTTCCCCTATGTAAGTCATGTGGGAAGAGGCATCAAGGAGAATGTTTCAAAGGAACTGGAAGATGCTTTGGGTGTGGAAAAGAAGGACATAAAGCCAATAAGTGAAAAGGAAAAGGTTCAGTTAACACCATGGATGAGGATAATGGTATTGCTACGACATCAACAATGGTTAAATGTTTTAAATGTGGAATGTACGGGCATTATGCAAACCAATGCCCTAAGGGAAAGTCTCGTGAAGAGAATCAGTATGGTTATATTGGTAGTATTTATATTGATGAT
The DNA here is from genome assembly GCA_963277665.1 of Viscum album. Taxonomy (NCBI): domain Eukaryota; kingdom Viridiplantae; phylum Streptophyta; class Magnoliopsida; order Santalales; family Viscaceae; genus Viscum; species Viscum album. The sequence goes on from OY728153.1 coordinate 1,386,050,993, forward strand.
GATGAAGAGACTACAAATGATATGTGAGATGAAAGAATTGTTGAAGCTCAGACAATGGTTTAAGAATGTAGTGGAATGATTACATGTTTATCATGTGTAATGTTGTATAAGTAATCTCATGGTACTATGGAATAAAGACACATCTAAAGATTGTTACACTTTCCTTGAGTTTTGAAAGTGTATAATTATTGTTACTAGTATCCATGAAAGGTTATTCAGATATTTTTGGAATGTAGATGATATGCGCATAGTGAAGGGATAAGGAGAAAATTAAATGTTTGATAGTATTCATGAGCTCATGACTGATATAAGGAGAATTTTATATCATGGTTTGAGTATATAGAATTCTTGGATTTTAGTATGTGGAAAGAGTTAAATTTTGACAGCATTCATGTTTTCACTAAGGTTTAATGGGTATTCATTTTTCAAGAGAATACATCATTAAGGTATTCACATGATTGGAATGTGACCAACAAGATATTTGGGGGATAAATGATTGTATTCACATGCTTGGTTGACGACATTTCAAGTTATCGTTTTCTTTATACTATGAGCTTAGACCGAAGTATTTTAGATAAGCCTAAAGATTGGAATGGATTATGTTAACCATAAGTTAGTATTGTTTAATGATAGAACTATTTTTTATGTTATAGTAATGTAGTTCTAGAAAAAGGACAACCTGCAGGATGGGCGACAACCCATCGCATCGGACAAGGCTGTGGGAATCGAACCCACAACCGAAGTGCGACTGGCCTTTATCACCCACCACTGGCCTACAGAAAGTCCCTGTTTAGTAGAAACTAGTTTTATTATATTAAGCAGTATGATATATGAAGTATAAGTCCATTTTAGGAACTATATATGATTAATCTCACTATAGATGGACTTATGTATTTTTTGATAACTTTTCTAACCTTTTATTTGAGACAGATGGAATGACCCATCATTCTATCACATGATCTTCTAACACATCACGAATGACAAATTCATCTTCATTTCATTAAGAGATGAAGTGAAAATTGTCCAAAGAATGACAAACGATGAGACTATACCAAAATCAAAAAAGTATTTCTTCTAATTCCAATTTCATCAACTTTAAGGAAATGATCTTGAAAACCAAAAAATGTTGTCCTAGTGCTCTTATATCTGATGAATCAGATGGTACCTTAGATCGTCACAAATTTATGCCTTTGTGATTGCTGGCTTTTCCATAGCCATTTTCTCTACCACTATCCATCATAACATGATGGTTAAATTTTTCTTCCATATCCATATTTTAACCTATGTGGAAACCGAGTGAATAGTTTTTTTGGGTAATCGTTACATTTCATACATTATTTTTAAATCCAAGTTTTGGTATTCCTTTTTATGATGTGGGTTTCTATTAAAGAAACTTTCGAGTTGTAAACCATTTATAACACCGACGAATTTCGAGGGCGAAATTAATTTTAAGGGGGGTAGAATGTAACACCCTAAGATTTTATGAAAAATATTCTTTTCATTAATGTCTTGTGTTGTACGCTACACCAAAAGGAGCTTGAAAAACATGCATCCTTGACTTGCCTTGCATTACATGCAATCGCGACCTTCCTCGATAGCATGTGTAGTACGCAATACCGCATTTCACTAAACAACGATATGCTATAAAAATATTATTAAAACTAGCCGTTATGAATAGTAATAACCAGTTTTTGAAATTTTGTAAATTTTATTTTTCAAAATAGATTTCATTTTTGGATTCAGAATATCAAATTTAGATTAGGGTGAAATTTTGGTACTTTTCAGATAACTTTCATATTCTGATGAATGGTGAAAATTACTAAATTTTAATTGAAAAGAACATTTTTAATAGAAATAATTAATAGTGATAAATTATTAATTTGAGAGGTTTTAAAATATATTTAGAATATATTTTTACAATTTAATACAATGTTGGTCATTGGATGTAATTTCACATTTAAACCAGTCATAAACAAGTGCCAATCTTTTGATGGTTATTATCTCTTAAAAACACACTATTTGTTTTGACGACGGGAATTAAATTTTAAATTACTTAATTCAACTAATATGTTTTGAATATGGTAAAATAGACATCATTTTTGAGTTCATAATATCAAATATAGCTTAGGCCTAATGTTTGGTATTTTTTGGAAACTTTCATTTTTTGATGAATAGTGAAACCACTAAGTGGTAGTTAAAAAATGAATTTTACATAAAACATAATTTTACCACTTCTGTGAATTGAATTTCAAAAATCAGGGAGACACGGTTGATGTTAGTAAGTAAAATTTGGTTCAATGAGATGAAAATAATTTTGGTGAATAATAATTTTTTACTTTTTTTACCACGATTAAAAGTAAATAGGGTAATTAAGGGTAAAAATGTTATTATTATTACCCTAAAACATGTCCTAATTCTATTGGATAAGTTTAATTCGACCAAAAAAAACCTTAGGAATAAAATATGATCATTTAGGCCCACTTGGATTAGATTAAGACATTTATTATTAATTTATTTAAAGAAGGGTTAAAATAGTTAAAATCAAAGTTTAAAAAGTAAATAATTTTTTAATATGGGGTTATACATAAGATAAATTCGACTATAAATATTAATTAGAAAGATAAAAATATTTCCTAAATAATGGTATTTTACTTTCAATTTTTAGACATTAAATAATTTAATTTATTTATGACACAACGATGATACAGTAATTATCTTATTAATGAAATATTGACATAATGGATGTTATAAATACCTAAATAAATATAATTTGAGACTTTATATGAACTAAACTAATTTTATAGGTTACTATGCCATGTTAGGATTGATGTAATTAACTTTTGTCGAAGTAATCATTCTGTTATGAGTTTCAAAAAAATAACTATTGAATAGTGTAAAAATTGACATAAAATAGTTTTTAAAACAAATATTATATTATTAATTGTTATTTTATTCCTAAAAATCCAAGGTTCTGCCAAATGACTTAGATAAGGTTATATATATTAATATTAATAACTTGGGGTTCGTTTGTCTTGATATAGTAAGTTTATTAACTTTATATTGTAAGAAAACAAGAAGACACGGTAAAAGTTAAATTATCTAACTTAAAGTTAAATCTAAATGATAAGGTTAAAATTCATACCTAAACTTTTATAAATTCTATTGTATGAGAGGATTCCGACCCCTACCTACCTTATTCTCTAAATATATCAATTTGGAGCTATTAAAAACCGAATTTGACTTTATAATAAAATAATATGTTTAGTTATTCCAAAGGTGTCCCTCTCCTCCCTTATAAAAGGGAACCTCCTCCCCCTATTCCTCACACCACTTTGAGCCTTCAAGGTCGGACAAACCCTGCCAATTTCCCTTCTCCACTTCCCTAGAAACATCCTAGAGGTTCTGGTCTTCCTCAAAGACCAATTTTAGTGCCCTAAAAGGAGATCTCAAAGAGGCGCTTCAAAGAAGAGGTAATGTCCGTTACCGATTCTTTCATCTTTATTTCTTCTTCCACTTCTTCTTATTTAGTTGTTTCATTATGAAGTAATAACATCAGTATCACTAATATACTGATATGTTATTATAAGTATTAAACAACCCTATTTCCCCATCTATCCATCCTATGGAAAATGAAATCACCGCGCGTGCGTACGTACGGAATACCGTCTCCACACCGTGGTGTAATCTAATTTCCACCACCACCTTACTTGGATGGGTATAATGGTGTAAATAATGACTATACATTAATATTATATAGTGATATTAATTCTGAAATAGTATACATACACTCCAATAAAATTCCATGATCATAAGAACGATATCATCAATCGTGCATACGTACGGAATACCGTCTCCACGATGTGATGCAACTCGTTCTACAAGATATTCATTTCATAATGATTATATAAATGAATTGAATTAATTAATATGATATATATTACACTAATACCATTTTTTAAATGAGGTATCTATAACCTAAAGTGAAGAATAAGAATTTATTCGACAAAACATGCATAAGAACAAAAAGTAATAAACACCCGAATAACAAGTAGTAATGAAATATTACTAATAATAAGCTAATAATATGACCATATATGATATCATAAAAATAATTATGATTCTATAATAAGTCAATAACATTATTTAAATCATTATACAGGAGTTTCGGACACGTACAAATCATATCGGACAAAAGTTAAGGGAAATATCACAATCTCATTTTTATCCGAGATTGTTTATACCTTGGAATTTACTGGGGTGTATTTTATCATCCACATCCATGTTTCCTCAGTATATAATATTATTTCCATTCACCTACAATTTTTTAAATCCTATTTTATCCTTCGGTGAGTTTTTAGTAAAAGATATGAAAGGAATCTTTTGTCGTTTTTCGTATGAGGTATTTTTTTGACTTTTCCGACAAAAGTACGAGAAGATTTTTTTTTAAACTTATACGACATGAATGGATTATTAAAACATTATTTCCAAGAAGATTCCTTTAAAAGTTTTCAAGTTTATTTTTAATCAACTTCTTTTAAAATTGTATGACATGTTAAGAATGGAAAAGTATTTTTGAAGTAGAAAGGATATTTTTCTCAAGAATGGAGTTCAAGTGTTTTATCAAAATTATTTTCCATATAAGATAATAAAGGGTTTTGTTTCTATCCCTATTATTACATTGATTTGATTATGTTGTGATGGAATTATTTTTATGAATTCCATTATCTTATATTAATTGTTTTATGATGTCACGATGTTTAAGATTCCCATTTTTATTACATGGGTTATGCAATGATGTATGATTTAAGATTTTTTGGCACACATAAGAATGGTATAATTATGAGATGGGTGGGACCTATATCTCCCTCCAATTAATTGGGTAAAGATTTTATATCTCATGAGATAGACATGGCTGGAATGGTAGGTTATACCGATTCAGTGAAACAGGACTGAAACGAGGAATGAACTCGGTTCAGAAATGGACTTTGTCCACTAAGATAGTCTCGGCAATGAGTCTTGACTAACAAGATATGATTCTCTATGATTATGTGTGTATTCCACAAAGTTTCATGTTTTATGTTATGATTATTGGGATTTCATTTCACTACTATGATTTATCCCATGTTATGAAATTATGCTCTCTTTTGCAGGTTAAGATTTCCAAAATGTTATGTTCTTATGAAAAATGATGTGATTGATATTTATTTTGTTTACCCTTACTGAGCATTTGAGCTCACCCTTTTATGTTTTCTTTTCCCCCGGATATAAAGAAAGTTTTTAGGTAAAAAAGGAAGATCTTTATGGTAGATGTTGAAGATCTTTCACCACGATTAGAAGATTATATTCTTAGTTTCCAAAGACACTAAACTATTACGATCCTTGTGTGTGTGTTTTTGTTATGTACTAAGTATTCCTCAAAAGTAATGTAATGTCCATGTATGTCAAGATTCGGGTCTCTACACTTCCTAAGGAATCCTCAAGAGGAGGAATCTTTTGGTTGTGTGTAGGGCATACTTGTCATGTGTGGGACCATGAATAAGGCCTTATGTTACACCCATAGAGCAGAGTTGATGGGATTTTTCACCCAATGGACCACTTCCCCTGTGTGTGCTCTTTTGTTTTAATCTTAAATAAGTATCATAATGCCTTAGATATTTTAATACTTGACCACCTTATGTTCAATTGGATTTGGTTCACTATTTTTTTAATTTCTATTCTTCTATGTAAAAAATCATCGATAAATACTCAGATACCAAATAATATAGATTCTATTTATTCTATCATTATTTGAACTCCCATGTTTTGTTTTTTCCCACACTTATCTGTTTAAATATTAATCTTTTTTGGGAATCATCTCACTCACCTATAAACCGGAGGTCATAAAATATTCACCAATGTTTCATACATAATTTCTTCAATCCTTCATTTTCCCATTCTTTGATCTCATATTTTATTTTTGTTTCTTCTTTTCAGAAATTAGCTTACCAGTGACCATGGTTTGATTTTATCATATTTTTATGCATTTATCTTTAAATTTTTATATTGAAACAATTTAATCTTCTTTCAATGTTTATTATTAAAGTTCAAATATTATTTTTTTGGTTTCATGAAAAGCCACAATTTGAAAATACCAATGGTGGGTTTCAAGTCAGTATTGTAAAATAACAATTATAGGTGTCTATCCATCATTTGAAAATAGAAATGGTGGGTGTTGGGTAATCATTGGAATAACCAAAAAGGGGTTGAGTTGGGCCACCATTGGAACCCAAGGGTGTGTCACTGAACAACCACTAGGTTACAATGGTCGGTGTTTTTACTCACTATTTGACATCAATGGTTGGTTATTTATTACCCAATGTTTGTTACCTACCTTTGATGAACAACCACTATAAGGTTTTTCTTCAAGATCCAATAGGAGATTTTCTTTCCTCATTGATTGAGGCTATGGATTTATTTCTATTTATACCTGTTTATTATTTATTATCAAAATTATTTATAATAAGTTAATTCATTTTTTTTGCATGTTTATTCTATTATGTACATAACCTAGAATAATATATTTAAGATCCATATAGAGCTATACATTATTATCAATTAATACTATAATATTTATTTTTGTTTTACTCTATTCAATTATTTAATTGTCATAAGATTTAATCATGTAGTTTGTACATAATATCTTATTAATTTATAAATATATTTTTCTCTTGTTATCATTTTTCTATTTGGAAAATATTATTAGTGAGCTTCTGTTAGACTTTTATAATCATAGATCATGATCCACTTCTCTAAGGTTTTAGTTGGGGGTCATGGTTCACTTCCAGTAAGTTTAAGTCTCCATTAGTGAAAAAATTATAGTAGATTATTTATTATTTAAATTGATTTTAATAAAAATAGATCTCTTGTTAAATATTTTATTATTTTATGTTTAAATATGTTTTAATATGGTTAAACTTGATTGAATCATTATTTTATGCACTTTAATTCGAGTAGTTTGTATTACATTCAATAATTTATTCTTCAGAATTGTTTCTGTATGTATAATCTACATAATTATAATTCGATTATAATTATTTTATATTTTTTACATTTTTACAATTCTTATATATACATTTTAATAGTTTCATATTAATATTCTATGAAGAAATAAAAACCACTATTGTAATTATATAATTCTCATTGGGGAATTAATAGATAAATATAAGTGTCGTTTTATTATCTTTTTAATAACTAACATATTTTGTAAAGATATTGTATATATAAAGATTCCCCATTTTTCTTTTTAAAAATTATTATCATGATATCTTCAAGGAATAAAAATACATTCTAGGGATGATTCATTGAGATTACTTGTGATACATATTTGACATTCCTACTTCAAACAATTGTTCAAGAATTTATAAAACTTCTGTAATTTACCTGTGATCAACGATGGACCCCATACATAACATTTCTTCCTTCCAAGTTATAAATGACAATCATGATTAATCTTCTTCGACATTATAATAATATATTAAATTTATTGTATTTTTTTATTAGTGTAAAAAAATTTTATTACAATTTTTTTATGTAAGGTTTATTTGTAACACCCCGAGATTTTATGAAAAATATTCTTTTTAATTTCATTAATGTCTTGTGTTGTATGCTACACCAAAAAGAGCATTCACAACATGCATCCGTGACTTGCCTTGCATTACATGCAATCACGACCTTCCTCGATAGCATGTATAGTACGCAATACCAAGTTTCACTAAACGAGATATTATTATAATATTATTATGAACTAGCCGTTATGAATAGTAATACCCACTTTTTGAAATTTTGTAAATTTTATTTTTCAAAATGGACTTCATTTTTGGATTCGAAATATTGAAATTATCTTAGGGTGAAATTTTGGTACTTCTCGGATAACTTTTATTTTCTGATGAATAGTGAAAATTACTAAATTTTAATTAAAAACAACATTTTTAATCAAAATAATTAATAGTGATAAATTATTAATTTGAGAGGTTTTAAAGTATATTTATAATATATTTTTACAATTTAATACAATGTTGTTCATTGGATGTAATTTCACATTTAAACCAGATATAAACAAGTGTCAATCTTTTGATAGTTATTATCTCTTAAGAACACGCTATTTGTTTGGACGACAGGAATTAATCTTTAAATTAATTAATGCAATAGATATGTTTTGAATTTGGTAAAATAGACATCATTTTTGAGTTTATAATATCAAATATAGCTTTGGCCTAATTTTTGGTTTTTTTCTGGAAACTTTCATTTTTTTGATGAATAGTGAAACCACTAAGTGGTAGTTAAGAAAAATGATTTTTTCATAAAACTTAATTTTACCACTTCTGTGAGTGGAATTTAAAAAATTCGAGAGACACGGGTGATGACAGTAAGTAAAATGTGGTTCAATGAGATGAAAATAATTTTTGGTGAATAGTAACTTTTTACTTTTTTACCACGGTTAAAATTAAATAGGGTAATTAAGGGTAAAAATGATATTATTATTACCCTAACACATGTCCTAATTCTATTGGATAAGTGTAATTCGACCAAAAACAACTTTAGTAATAAAATATGACCATTTAGGCCCACTTGGATTAGATTAGGACATTTATTATTAATTTATTTAAAGAAGGGGTAAAATACTTAAAATCAATGTTTAATAAGTATATCATTTTTAATATAGAGTTATACATAAGATAAATTCAACTATGAATATTAATTCGAAATATAAAAATATTTCCTACATAATGGTATTTTATTTGTAATTTTTATAAATTAAATAATTTAATTTATTTATGACACAAAGATGATGCAGTAATTATCTTTTTAATGAAATATTGACATAATTGATGTTATAAATACCAAAATAAATGTAATTTGAGACTTTATGAATTCCACTAATTTTATAGGTTAATATGACATGTTATTATTGATTTAATTAACTTTTTTAGAACTAATCATTCTGTTATGATTTTTACAAAAATCCATTACTAAATAGTGTCAAAATTAACATAAAATAGTTTTTAAAACACATATTATTAATTGTTATTTTATTCCAAAAAATCTAGGGTTCGGCAAACTGACATAGATAAGGTTATATATATTAACAATAAACAACTTGGGGTTCGTTTGGCTGCTTATAGTACGTTTGTTAACCTTATAGCATGAGAACACAAGAAGACACAGTAAAAGTAGAATTATTTAACTTAATGTTAAATCTAAATGATAAGGTTAAAATAGGAACCTAAATTTGTCTAAATTCTATTGGATGAGAGTATTTCGACCCATCCCCACCTTATCTTCGAAATATATCAATTTAGAGCTATTAAAAACTGAATTTGACTTTATAATAAAATAATAGTTTTTGTTATTCCAAAGGTGCCCCTCTCCTCCATTATAAAAGGGAACCTCCTCCCTCTCCTCCACACACCAATTTGACCCTTCATGATCGGAAAAACCCTGCCAAATTATCTTCTACACTTCCTTAGAAACATCCTAGAGGTTCTGGTCTACTTTAAAAACCAATCTTAGGGCCCTAAGAAGACGTTTTAAAGAGGCGTATCGAAGAATAGGTAATTTCTTCTCCCGATTCTTTCAAGCTTCTTTCTTATTCAACTTCTTCTTATTTAGTTGTTTCATTATAAAGTAATAACATCATTATAAATAATATACTGATTTGTTATTATAAATATGATACCACCCCATTTCACCTTCTATCCATCCTACAGAAAACAAAATCACCGCGCGTGTGTACGTACGGAATACTGTCTCCACACCGTGGTGTAATCTGTTTTTCCACCAACACCATACATAGATGGGCATACTGGTGTAAAGAATAACTATAAATAGTTATTATAACATCATATTGATTCTTATATATTGATTCATCCCCTCCAATTCAATTCATTAATTATGGAAACGATATCATCGCTCGTGCGTACGTACGGACTACCGTCTCCACGACGCGATGAGATTCATTCTCCATGTTAACCATTTAAGAATGATTATAAAGTATATATAATCAATAATAATGAAATATATGACATTATAAAGCTACTGGATTTATGTATATATGTATGTCATCTACTTAATTCCATTCAACTCAATAAGGAAACGAAAACAACGTTCATGCGTACGTACGGCCTACCGTCTCCATGAACGTTGTATTTCTTTCCATTTATCGACCTATTATATATATGTATATTATGAATATATTTTATATATAAATCATGTTTTATATTCTGGAATTATGTAATCATGATCTAAGTAATCATATGAATAATTACAAGTCAAAACACGGACGACAAATGAAACGATTTTACCCAAAACACTCTTTAACATGGAATTTAGAAAAGAACGGGTAATATAAAGTCATAAGTGAACCATATATGATATCATAAAAATAAATATGATTCTGTAATAAATCAATGACATTATTTAATTCATTATACAATAGGTTCGGATACATACGAAGCATATCAGACATAAGGTAAGGGATAATTCTGCAAATCTCATTTTTATCCGAGATTGCTTAATCGTAAGTATTTACTGGGGATATTTATATCATCCATGTACATGTTTTATGAAAGTTTTTTCATTATGTTTGAAGTCCTTTTTAACCATTCTTGACTTTTACTACGTGGTATGTAATGAATCTTTCTTTTGTTTACGTTACGAGGTATTTTTTTACTTTTCCGGCAAAAGTACGAGAAGAATGTTTTTTTTAACTTATACGAAACGAACGGATTTCTACGGTTTTATAAAGCCTTATTTTCATGAAGATTCCTCCAAAATATTTCATGACACTTTTCAACAAAATCCCTTTCTTTTAAAATTGCATGAAAGTTTTTAAAAAGAGAATGATTTTGAAGAAGAAAGGATATTTTCCTCAAGAATTCATTTCAAGTGTTTTATCAAAACCATTTTCCATATAAGAGGACATTATTTCATATGTGTATGTTTCAAGTATAATGTCTCTATGATTTACATGGTTTCACTTTTCTTATTATGAAATCCATTTCTTTTATATGGATTATGTGATGATGGGATGATGTTTATGAAACCCATTTTATTTATTGGGTTATTATGAATGATGTAAGTTTATTTTGTGGCACAAGTAAGAATGATTTCATTTTGAGATGGGTGGGACCTATATCTCCCTCCAATTCATTGGGTAAAGATTTTATATCTCATGATATAGACATGGCTGGAACGGTAAGTTAATCCTGTTCAGTGTTACAGGACTGAAACGAGGAGTGAACTCGATTCAGAATGGGACTTTGTCCACTAAGATGGTCTTGGTAGCAATGCATTGGCTACTATGAAAATCATTATATGTGCTTAATGGATTCCACAATTACATTTTTTATTCCCATGCTATTTTATCATGGTTTATGTTCCATTATGATCTATGCCTTATGTACTTCCATGTTTTATGTCGTTGCTCAATATTTTAATTTTTAAACATTATGTTCATGTTTTTAAGTTCAAATGTATATGGTATGTTTTATTTTATCCATGCTTACCCTTACTGAGCATTTGAGCTTACCCTTTTTATGTTTTATTTTCCCCCAGGATCAAAATAAAGGTTTTAGGTCAGGAAACAAAAAGTGGATGATCTTTATGGGAGATGTTGAAGATTTTTCACCACGATTAGAAGATTACGCTCCATGTTTCCAAAGACACTAAACTATTACGGTCCTTGTGTGTCTGTTTTTGATATGTATTAAGTATTCTGCAAAAGTAATGTAATGTCCATGTACTTAAAGCTTAGGATCTCTATAGTTGGTATCAGATGAAAAGTTTAGTCAACCTTTGGAAACTAGGATGCGAAAACGTTAGTGAGATCCCTAGAGATTTTTTTAAGGTATGTCTAGGGATGTCCTTAACGATAAGTATACGTATAGGATATAGTCCTAGAACTATGGAAACGATATTAGATTAAACCAAAGATGTTAGATTTTGAAGTTACTCCCCCTTTATTATGATTTTTGCCTCTCACACTATTCTTTTTGGGTTTTAGAAAATGGCTGGAAACAAGATGATTCACGATAATGGAGGTCATGATGGACAATGGAATGATATTCTTCATGAGAAAACAAATGAAATGGGATTTGGAAGTCCAAACATCATTATTATGCCGAATCAGCAATCTCATAATATGATCAATAAAGTAAAATTTGGTAAGTTTCCTGACTTGGCTAATAAGTGAAAGATGGAGTTTCATGATGATCATAGAGGAAAGAAAGTTCAATTTCCCCTATGTAAATCATGTGGGAATAGGCATCAAGGATAATGTTTCAAAGGAACTGGAAGATGCTTTGGGTGTGGAAAAGAAGGACACAAAGCCAGTAAGTGAAAAAGAAAAGGTTCAATTAACACCAGGGGTGAGGATAATGGTATTTCTAAGACATCAACAATGGTTAAATGTTATAAATGTGGAATGTATGGGCATTATGCAAACCAATGCCCTAAGGGAATGTCTCATGAAGAGAATCAGTATGGTCGTATGGGTAGTATTTATGTTTATGATTATGAAGAGACTAAAAATGATATGTGAGAAGAAAGAATTGTTGATGCTCGGTCAATGGATTAGGAATGTAGTGGAATGATTACATGTTTATCATGTGTAATGTTGTATAAGTAACCTCATGGTACTATGGAATAAGGAGAAATCTAAGGATTGTTACACTGTTGTCTTTCCTTGAGTTTTGAAAATGTATGATTAATGGTACCAGTATCCATGAAAGGTTATTCAGATATTTTTGGAATGTAGATGATATGCGCATAATGAAGGGATAAGGAGAAAATTAAATGTTTGATAGTATTCATGAGATCATTACTGATATAAGGAGAATGTTATATCATGGTTTGAGTATATAGAATTTTTGGATTTCGGTATGTGAAAATAGTTAATTTTTGACAGCATTCATGTTTTAACTATGGTTCAATGGGTATTCATTTTTCAAGAGAATACATTATTAAGGTATTCACATGATTGGAATGTGACCAACAAGATATATGGGGGATAAATGATGATCTTCGCATGCTTGGTTGATTACATTTCAAGTAATCATTTTCTTTATACTATGAGCTTGGATCGAAGTATTTTAGATAATCCTAAAGATTGGTATGAATTATGTTGTACATAAGTTAGTATTGTTTAAGGATTGAATTTTTTTTGATATTATTGATGGGATGTTATAGTAATGTAGTTTTAGAAAAAGGACAACATGTAGTATGAGTGACAACCCATCGCGTCGGACAAGGCTGTGGGAATCGAACCCACAACCGAAGTGCGACTGGCCTTTATCACCTACCACTGGCGTACAGGAAGTCCCTGATTAGTAGAAACTATTTTTATTTTATTATGCAGTATGATATATGAACTATAAATACATTTTTGGAACCATATAAGATTAATCTAACCATAAGATGGACTTATAACTTTTGCTAACCTTTTGTTTGAAAGAGATGGAATGACCCATCATTCTATCACATGATCTGCTAACACATCACGAATAACAAATTAAACTTCATTTCTTTAAGGGATGAAGTGTAAATTGTTCAATTCATGAACAATAGTGAGATTGTACCAAAATCATGTAAGTATTTCTTTTAATTAATCATCTTTAGGGAAATGATCTTGAAAACCAAAAATGTTGTCCAAGTTCCCTTATATCCGATGAATCATATGATACCTTAGATCATCACAAATCTATAGCTTTGTGATTGTTGGATTTTTCATAGCCATGTTCTCTACCACTCTCCATCAGAACATGATGGTTAGATTTATCTTCTATATCCATATTTTCACCTATGGGTAAACCCAGTGATTAGTTTATTTGGGTAACCGTTACGTTTCATACATTTGTTTTTAAAGATTGGTTTTGGTATTCCTTTTTACAATGTGGGTTTCTATTAAACAAACTTTCTAATAGTAAACCATTTATAACCCCGACGAATTTCGAGGGCGAAATTCATTTTAAGGGGGTAGAACGTAACACCCCGAGATTTTATGAAAAATATTCTTTTTAATATGATTAATGTCTTGTGTTGGACACTACACTAAAATGAGCTTGCACAACATGCATACCTGACTTGGCTTGAATTACATGCAATCACGACCTTCCTCGATAGCATGTGTAGTACGCAATACCATGTTTCACTAAACAAGATATTATTATAATATTATTATGAACTAGCCGTTACGAATAGTAATACACACTTTTTGAAATTTTTGTAAATTTTATATTTCAAAATGGACTTCATTTTTGGATTAGGAATATTGAAATTAGATTAGGGTGTAATTGTGGAACTTTTCGGATAACTTTCATTTTCTGATGAATAGTGAAAATTACTAAATTTTAATTAAAAACAACTTTTTAATTGAAATAATTAATAGTAATAAATTATTAATTTGAGTGGTTTTAAAGTATATTTAGAATATATTTTTACAATTTAATACGATGTTGTTCATTGGATGTAATTTCACATTTAAACCAGATATAAATAAGTGTCAATCTTTTGGTAGTTATCATCTCTTAAGAAAACGCTATTTGTTTTGACGACGGGAATTAATTTTTAAATTAATTAATGCAACTGATGTGTTTTGAATTTGGTAAAATAGACATCATTTTTTAGTTCATAATATCAAATATAGCTTGGGCCTACTTTTTGGTATTTTTCTGGAAACTTTCATTTTTTTGATGAATAGTGAAACCACTAAGTGGTAGTTAAGAAAAATGCATTTTTCATAAAACTTAATTTTACCGCTTCTGTGAGTGTTATTTCAAAAATCCAAGAGACATGGTTGATATGAGTATGTAAAATGTGGTTCAATGAGATGAAAATAATTTTTGGTGAATAGTAACTTTTTACTTTTTTTTACCACGGTTAAAAGTAAATAGGGTAATTAAGGGGGAAAATGATATTATTATTACCCTAACACATGTCCTAATTCTATTGGATAAGATTAATTCGACCAAAAACTACCTTTGTTATAAAATATGACCATTTAGGCCCACTTGGATTAGATTAGGACATTTATTATTAATTTATTTAAAGAAGGGTTAAAATAGTTAAAATCGGAGTTTAATAAGTATATCATTTTTAATATAGGGTTATACATAAGATAAATTCGACTATAAATATTCATTAGAAATATAAAAAGATTTCCTACATAATGGTATTTTATTTGTAATTTTTATACATTAAATAATTTAATTTATTTATGACACAAAGATGATGCAGTAATTATCTTATTAATGAAATATTGACATAATTGATGTTATAAATACCAAAATAAATGTAATTTGAGAATTTTTATGAATTACATTAATTTTATAGGTTAATATGACATTTTAGTATTGATTTAATTATCTTTTTTAGAACTACTAATTCTGTTATGATTTTTAAAAAAATCCATTACTAAATAGTGTCAAAATTGACATAAAACTGTTTTTAAAACAAATATTATTAATTGTTATTTTATTCCTAAAAATATAAGTATCGGCCAAATGACCTAGATAAGGTTATATATATTAACAATAAACAACTTTGGGTTAGTTTTTCTGATTATAGTAAGTTTATTAACCTTATAGTATAAGAACACAAGAAGACACGGTAATAGTTTAATTATTTAACATAATGTTAAATCTAAATGATAAGGTTAAAACAGGAACCTAAACATGTCTACATTCTATTGGATGAGAGGATTTAGACCCATACCCACCTTAGCTTCGAAATATATCAATTTGGATTTATTAAAAACCGAATTTGACTTTATAATAAAATAATAGTTTTAGTTATTCCAAAGGTGCCTCTCTCCTCCCTTATAAAAGGGAACCTCCTCCCTCTCCTCCACACACCAATTTGAGCCTTCATTCTTGTCCTAACCCTACAAAATTATCTTCTCCACTTCCTTATAAACATCCTAGAGGTTCCTTTTTTACTTTAAAGACCAATATTAGTCCCCTAAGAAGAGGTTTCAAAGAGGCGTATCGAAGAAGAGGTAATTTCTTCTCCCGATTCTTTCAAGCTTCATTCTTCTTCAACTTCTTCTTATTTAGTTGTTTAATTATAAAGTAATAACATCAGTATAACTAATATACTTATTTGTTATTATAAATATGAAACAACCCCATTTCACCTTCAATCCATCCTACGGAAAACAAAATCACCGCGCGTGCGTACGTAAGAAATACCGTCTCCACATCGTGGTGTAATCTGTTTTTCCACCAACACCTTACATGGATGGGTATAATGGTGTAAAGAATAACTATAAATAGTTATTATAACATCATACTAATTCTGATATATTGTATCATCCACTCCAATTCAATTTAATAATTGTGGAAATGATATCATCGCTCGTGTGTACGTACGGACTACCGTCTCCACGACGTGATGAGATTCATTCTCCATGTTAACCATTTAAGAATGATTATAATGTATATATAATCAATAATAATGAAATATATGAAATTATAAAGCTAATAGATTTATGTATATATGTATTTCATCTACTTAATTTCATTCAACTCAATAAGGAAACGAAAACAGCGTTCATGCGTACGTACGGCCTACCGTCTCCATGAATGGTGTATTTCTTTCCATTTCTCGATCTATTATATATATGTATATTCTGAATATATATTATATATAAATAATTTTATATATTCTGGAATTATGAAATCATGATCTAAGTAATCATATGAATAATTAAAAGTCAAAACACGGACGACAAATGAAACGATTTTACCCAAAACACTCTTTAACATGGAATTTACCAAAGAATGGGTAATATAAAGTCATAAGTGAACCATATATGATATCATAACAATGAATATAATTCTGTACTAAGTCAATGACATTATTTAAATCATTATACAGGAGGTTCGGTTACATACGAAGCATATCAGACATAAGGTAGGGGATAATTCTGCAAATCTCATTTTTATCCGAGATTTCTTAATCGTAAGTATTTACTGGGGATATTTCTATCATCCATGTACATGTTTTATAAAAGTGTTTTCATTATGTTTAAAGTCCTTTTTAACCATTCTTGACTTTTACTACATGGTATGTAATGAATCTTTCTTTTGTTTACGTTATGAGGTACTTTTTGACTTTTCCCGCAAAAGTACGAGAAGAATGTTTTTTTAACTTATAAGAAACGAACGGATTTTTACGGTTTTATAAAGCCTTATTTTCATGAAGCTTCCTCCAAAATATTTCATAACTATTTTCAACAAAATCATTTTCTTTTAAAATTGCATGACATTTTGTAAAAAGAGAATGATTTTGAAGAAGAAACGATATTTTCCTCAAGAATTCATTTGAAGTGTTTTATCAAAACCATTTTCCATCTAAGATGAAATTATTTCATATGTGTATGTTTCAAGTATAATGCCTCTATGATTTACATGGTTTCACTTTTCTTATTATGAAATCCATTTCTTTTATATGGATTATGTGATGATGAGATGATGTTTATGAAACACATTATATTTATTGGGTTATTATGAATGATGTATGTTTATTTTGTGGCACAAGTAAGAATGATTTCATTATGAGATGGGTGGGACCTATATCTCCCTCCAATGCATTGGGTAAAGATTTTATATCTCATGAGATAGACATGGCTGGAATGGTAAGTTAATCTGGTTCAGTGTTACAGGACTGAAACAAAGAGTGAACTCGATTCAGAATGGGACTTTGTCCACTAAGATGGTCTTGGCAGCAATGCCATGACAACTATGGAAATCGTTACATGTGCTTAATGGATGCCATAATTACATGTTTTATTCCCATGATATTTTATCATGGTTTATGTTCCATTATGATATATTCCTTATGTACTTCCATTTTTTATGTCGTTGCTCATGATTTTAATGTTTAAACATTATGTTCATGTTTTTAAGTTCCAATGTATATGGTATGTTTTATTTTATCCATGCTTACCCTTACTGAGAATTTGAGATCACCCTTTTTATGTTTTATTTTCCCCCAGGATCAAAAGAAAGGTTTTTGGTCAGTAAACAAAAAGTTGACGATCTTTATGGGAGATGTTGAAGATATTTTACCACAATTAGATGATTACGCTCCAAGTTTCCAAAGACACTAGACTATTACGGTCCTTTTGTGTCTATTTTTGTTATGTATTAATTATTCCGCAAAAGTAATGTAATGTCCATGCACGTCAAGCTTAGGGTCTCTACATTATTACATTCCCATAAAAAGATATGCTTCCATTGATATGGTTATTCCACCTCCTAAAAGGAATTCAGGGGCCAATCAAAATTCTCGTATAAAAAATCGAGTTGGTTTCCTGTATAAGGAATAGGTTGTGTCGTTGGGTAGTTTTAACGGCACCATATGAAATAGGGTTCTCACACTATTAAATGTGAGTTTCTCAGGTGTACTAGTCTCCTTGAGGAGTAGATATATTGAGGAGTGGACTAGGATACTTTTTATTTAAACCACAAAAAATAGTGTTTTATTTAAAAAAAATTCTTTTTTAACTCAACTAAATAACTCTACAGTCACGCCAAATTAATATTTTAAAAAATATAAATAATTTTTATATAAATTTTTAAAGTGAAAATTCACCCACACCCCTTCTTATAATATTTTCCATCCTTAAAATACAAAAACTTGTATTAGAGAATATTGATAATTACCCTTCATGATTATTTTTGTTGATTATATTGATCTATGTGCTGATATATAGCCTAGAAATAAATGTATGTGGAAAAAAACCTATTAATAAGCCTATTTTTCAATGCCAATGATTTCTGGATACCACAGAAAAAACCCCTTATTTTATAGGAATTACTATGGATACTGGAAACAATGAATATAAGGTTACTTAATGAAATTTTGTGCATATCATTGGACCATCATGGAAAATCTATCTGAGCTACATGATGTTGTTCTGGAGACTCTGGTAAGAAACATGATGATGAAATATAATTTTTTATTATAAAATTAAAAATACATCATAATTTTCTTTAAATAGATGTTTATATATCCATGTATAATCTTGTCAGATATCATGTGAAATATGGATGATACTACAAGTGACTAATTATGGTACTGATAAGCCAAAGATAAAAAATTTCAGAATAAACAATATAGAGTATTAGGAATTCAGGATGGGAGAAGAACCTATAAATCATTTGTTTCATTAGTTTACCAGTATCACCAATGGTAAGAATTATATTGGAGATTTCTTATAAAACTCTAATCTAGTATAAAGGGTATATTTTTATATTCCAAATAGATGCAATGAAAAGATAGTGGCCATCCGTGAGAGTAAAAATTTTTAGTAGTATTCATTAGATAAACGCATATGCTCTTGCTACCGTATATGTTAGAGCTGAAGAATATGGTTTATACGGGTTTTTCTAAAAGAAAGGTTAATAATTTCAATTCCAATATAACTGATACACATAATTACTCTTAATATTAGTGTTGGGAATGTGAAAAGGATAGAGATCACTTATATACTATGTTCTTCAATTTCATGATAAATAGGTGGAAGGTTGCAGTTAAAGAAGAATTATAGAAAGGAATATAAGAAATATAACACAAAAAATAACAAAGTATCAAAATTAACCTATTATGAGTAAAGGTATTATGGTAATATAAAGACTAAATTCAATAAACTAATACATCGAATGAAATAAAAGAAGATAAACGAAGTAAGGAAATACATTCTTTGTTTGGATGTTTGGACTTCTCAAAAATTTCAGAATTTGGTAGTGATTTTAGAAGTGAATAGGGGACATGGATTCCTGTTAGAATAGATATTACATGTGAGTTAAATAATTCCTTCATTACTCAGTTTACAACTCCTGTAAGTGTTGATCATAATACTTAACTGGGAATGAAATTTAAATTTTTTTGATTCATGTTTTGATTCTGATTCTATAAATTATAATGTAATGAAACTATGTATATAATATTACAAATTAAATAATGATTGGGATAGATTAAAATAATGTTATATTAACATGAAAATTAATATTAAAAAGTTCACTAAAGAAAATGAGAAAATGAAAATGGAATTTATAATTTTCAAGAATTTATTTCCAATAATGCTAAAAATAAAGAAGATAATACTTTTTAATTAGTAAAACGAAAATATGAAAAATGAAAGGATTAAAAAATTTATGTCCATAAATGATAAAGATAAATAAAAATATTTAATTTAGTTATTTCTGATATATATAAATTAAAACATGAATTTAATAAACTAATGTAAGAAAATAAAAAATTAAGATAGACACTGTCTAAATCAAATGAAAATATCTTTATAGATTTAAAAACAATTTAAAAGGAGAATATGGTTTTGAAAAATGTTGTTGTTAATCATAAAGATGAATTATATTCTTTTTTTAATATAAATGATAATATGATAATATGGATTCCATAATCATATTAAAAACTAATTAGAATGATTTTTGGATATAAGAGTACAACTCCAGGTATAAATAAAATTAACTTTGAAAAAAAATCGATAGGAATCCTTTATATTGTTACATGTTTAAAATTTAGAATAAAATATAATTATTAAAATTCAAGTAAAATAATATTTATTTAATCCTTTTGGAATTAAATTATATTCATTACTAATGATTTTTATTTTAAAAAACACCATAATAACTATTTTAGATCTATTTTTGTGCATATGTTTTCTTCTACTAATTATATTGGACTCAAGTTAGCTTGGGTTCCAAAACAGAATGGTTGATTGTTTAATTTTTGAATGTTTTTTATGTGCCTTAATGAATCATGATATATATATATATAATGGCTTCTATAGGAGCATTATTGGTGATATTTAAAAAATTTATCATTTAATTCATGTAATGGTAGACTTTTCTCTTTTAAAGAAAACTATAATGGTCAAACGAATGGTATAAAAGATGTTGGTTTTTATGAAATTATTATTATATCAAAATTTATTTATGTATATGGTTTAAAAATTAATGTTATAATGATATCACTATTGTGTGATAATGGATTAAATTTCATTTTTGAAAATGATAAATGTATTATTCTGAAAAAAAATTAGTTTTTTTCAAATACAATTTAATATGTATATACTATTTATTTTTATGATATGACTAGAAAAAGGGTTACGTGTCCAAATATTGAAGAAGAATATTATATTAAATTTTACAAGAGTAATTTTTATTAAAAAATATGATTTCTTTTTAAAATACGTAAAATCATGAACAAGTATAGAAACTTCCCATGTTACAAACAAGTATGTTTTTCATGTTTGATTCTTGTTTAAAAGGTAAACAACACAAAGAAAGATTTAAATCTATAAATGATTTTATTACTTCAATATGAATAGAATAACTATATATTGACTTATTTGGACCAATACATCTTTCAATGTGTGATGGAAAAATCAATTTTTTTCATCTCTAGATGATTACATTAGATTCATGTAGTTTTATTTCTTATCCCTTAGAAATGAACATTTTCCAAATTGGTTCTTTCTATAATCTTATTCAAAATTTAAAAAATCCTTCAATTATCTCTATCAAATGTTATAGATGAGGTGAATTTTTTAATTTATATTTTGATATATTTTCTAAATCAAATGGATATAAACACTTTTATCAACCTTAAGACGCAAAAATAGAATTGTGTTGTAAAAAGAAATAACCTATAAATTCAAGAAATGTCTAGGTCAATGCTAATGGAATTTAGTGTCTCTAAATGTTTATTAATTAATATATAAATAATGGTTTCCATTTTTTAAACACCATTTCTATTATCCTTTTCATAATTTAGACCCCTTATAAACTTTTAAATGGATTTAATACTATTGTTGGTTATTTCATGGTCATTGGATATAAAGTATTTTTCTTAAAAAAAACATAATTTAGAAAATTTTGAATGTAAATCACATAAAAGAATATTCTTAGGATATTCCAATTCTGATTAGGCTTTTAGATTTTTCAGTAAGAAAAAATTATTAGTTAACGAATCTATGGATGTTAAGTTTAATGAAAATAACTCTAAAAATAATGAATCTAAATCTTTAAAATAAAAATATGAGTATAGAGATTTTAAATTTCATGAAGATATTGAACAAGACAAATATAAGGCTTTAATTGAGGGGTATAAAATTCCAAATAAAAATAATCTATATAAATGGAAAACACTTAAAGATAAAACTATTGAAAAAGCAATTGGTAGTATAGAATATGAAATTCAAATGAATTTTTTTTACTTTGCAATTCCAATTCTTATTTTATTTCTTACCTTTTTTAAATATTGAAATTAATTAATTAATTCAAGCTGAAGTAATGTAATTCATGATGAAATAAATAAATTTATATGGAATAAAGTGTGGGATTTAATTGTTTATTCCAAAATCTAAAACTTTTATTGGAACTTATATAGTTCAAAAAATTAATCAAAGGGATGTAAAATACTCCAAAAAGATTAGTAAAGAAGATGGATGCATGTTTGATTGAAAATTGATGAAATCAAATTTTTCAATGGGATCTATCCCGATCGCATACCGACTACCAGGAAAGGTTTGCTGAAGGAATAAGATGTGGACCACCAGTATGCGGAAGGCATATGGCATGCTGGCCTAGGAGGCGTTGGCCAGTGAACGAAGCATTTGGCGGTGAATTTCCACCCGCGAACTGAAGCCATCATGAACTATTTTCCCTAGAGAGAATCTAACAGTGGTACGCCCTACGCACCATCCCTATAAAATATGTGGGTTGAATATGAGGAGTGTACAATGGCATACCGCACCTCTACAAACCCCTGCTGATTGATTCATACGCATATCAAAATATCTCTTCATGGGATTCCAGAAATTGTTTTGTAAGCCCATAGAAAATATTTTCCCCATTTCTCTATAAAAGGAAATCTAGAGGAACTAAATAAGAAAAAGATGAAGGTGAGGGATAGAGCTCTGAGATGGGCAAAAATTGGACAATGAATTTTGAGGGTGAAAGATGAATTTCTCGTACACCTGAATTAGTTTGCGAGACTTCATCCCTCATCTATAAAAGCTCATGGAATATATATTGTGAACCATATGTAGAAATAAGTTCGTGGAATTCCTCCCTAAAAATCATTTTTTGAAGACCCTATACATCCAAAAATGGAACCAATAAAAAATAAAATAATAATGGTTTACATATTCCCATATCTAAACAATAGTACGTGGACAAACCCTATGTGGAAGACAATTCACAGAAGGCTCCTCTACGTACCATCATATGTGGCCAGCTCCACCGCATACAAGCACACATGGTCGTCTCTTACGTATACCATCCTACATAGCCAGCTCCTCTACGTACCATCATGTGCATCCACCAGTCCATACCACAGGGGTTGTGCCCCCTAACAATCACTCGGGCTCACTGCCAGGTTGTTGTCCCCGCCATCTGGCCCAGTCCCTTCACTTACATCACTAACCCCCATTAAAAATGGAGGTTCGTACTGCAAAAAGTTTCATCCAAGTTGAGGACATATTCCATTGCTCCCTTATTATTCCCAAACATCCGTCCCATAAGTTCTGTGAGAATTTATATTCTTCCTGTACATCCCAAAAATCCTATCACCTCCCTCTAATGCCATGTTGACCCAGAACTCCATGGACAATCATAGCCTGAATGATTCATAAACTCCCAAACACATCATTTCCATCCATCAAACTCTATGTCTTTGGTGATTCAGGATCCTCATAAACCTCCATCGCCATAGGAAGTGGAAGGCCAGTGTCCTAAGGAAACCTCTTCGTGACTATGCACATCATGCCCCGGTGGATTTTCATATGTTTCCCAAAAAAGGATCATCGATAAAAGGAAATTTTTTCCTCTGGAGAGTCCTTTCTTACCTATATATGCATCAATGGATTCCATGTCCAAAATCATTTCTCCTGATTCTAGAATCCCTAATGTCACATTTTACACTTTCCTTCCCTCTCATTTTTGATGCATGTCAAGACATCCCATACCGATTATCCTACACCTAATAATAGATCCTTCCCTACATAGTCCAAACTCTATGACATTAAACTATGAGTTATCATCTAAACCACATAACATTAAAATGTATGGTACTACTCTCGGAAACACAAAATTAAACTGTGTTCCATCTTCTAAGAAATATGACATTAAACAATAGTATATTGGGTGATTTCTAATCTTCAAAAACATCTCAGGAAATTAGAAAAGGAAGCAAAGTGTCCTGAGGAAACCTCTGCTTGACTATGCACATCATGCCTTGGTGGCTCTGCATATGTTTCCCATAAAGATGGAATGTTAAAAAGAGGAAAATTTATCCTCAAGAGAGTCCTTTCCTACCTCTATACACCTTAATGGATTCCATGCCTCATATTATATCTCTTGATTTGGGATCCTCCATAATCATGGTTTACACATTTTGTCCCTCTCATGTTCGAGGCACACCATAATATCAAAACATGATTTTCTTCTATATAATCATGGTTTCTATAGAATGTGGTCGTCATCACATGATCCTAAACTGAAATACCCTAAATAGTCCTATCCACAGGAAATTAAACTATGATACCGTCATCGAAGCTATATAAATTTAAATTATAGTATACCTCAAATAACGTTTTGAGAACCTCCCACTAAGGTAAGTCCCCATTCTTTTAGGGCTGGTCCTCATTCCTTTCAATGTAATTCTATGTTCAAGGGTACATTGCACTTAACCCTTCCCCACGGTCTCCCCAGCCTCTTCCACTGTAGGATCTCCCTCCCCCACCAACAGGGGAGGAGGCATGTGCATCGTTGAATCTTTCACATCCTCTTATTTCTCAAACCAAGCATGACTCGTGTGGGATTATAGGTCTATTATGATTAAAACATCCACAAGATAATAAACTATGATAACCTTAAATATTGACCAAATCTAGATACATAGGACAGTTTCTAGAAGGCTTGAGCTCAAAACGGCATGCATCCAAAATGTTTCACCCAGTCATGTTTCCCTTAAATGGGATGCTTCCACATGTAATCCCCACACAATATAACCTATGAGAACACTAATTCCTGATAAAACCAGGATAAACAGGATTCCTTCTAGAATACACAATCTCGAAAGGGTACCCCTCCAAAAAGGTTCACCCAACCACGTCTCTCAACTAAGCACCTTCCATGTGTAAGACCCATACAAGCTAAACTTGGAGAAATTTGATTCTGGATTAAAAATGATATTTAGGATGCCTTATAGAAGGCCTGATCTTAAAAGGGTTCCCATTAGAAATGGTCCACCCAATCATGTCACCTTAAATGGGTTAATCCCACGTGTAAGCCCCCACACAATCCAAACTATGTGGGTTTTTATTCCTCTCCTAAGGATAAGTTAGAATCCCTCCTTGTTGGCCCAACCAAACATCATGTCACCTTTTCCCCCACTTGGATGATGATAGAATACAGTGTGCCTTATTATATGGTTCAATCTAGCATCTCCTCCGTAGCGTTAAATATGTTCATTCCTACGACGATCTTGCAAATCAAGGGTAGCCCATGGGAAAAATCTTCAAGAATAAACTAATGATTCATGAACATATGAACACAACACAAATCTAAAAGGGAGTCCTACAATAGGCCACAATCCTCCCCTAGAATGGTGTGGTGAGCCTGACCTCCCATCCTCTTGACCAATGGAGTTAATAAGTGTCGTTAGACAAATCTTTAACCAACGAGTGCCTACCTTTGGAAATCAGGTCCATGAATCATGGATACCAGGATGGTTGGTCATTCTTACTTCTACGAATTAACCCATTTGAAGACCATCATAGAAATTTATATCTGAGAAGGTATGATTATACAAGTTCTTGACATCCACGAAATTTCCCAAGTGGGCCAACAATTCCCATAGGGTTAACTCGACTTTCTTTAAAGGATAATGAATTTGAACGGGTAAAAAAGGGAATGGTGAATTCAATGAGAAACCCATCTTTTTAGAAAAAGGGATGGGTGATTATCATCATCGTACCATTTCATCACCAACAGTAAACACACCACCTCGAAAGAAGAATAAAAATGGAGGGATTATTTTAGTAAACTTCGTGAAGATGAAAATAGATATACAAATAAAAATATACTAGTAGATCTATTTTATTATTTGAAAGGAAGGATTGAACTTGAAGATTATTTTTTTTCCTGATGTAGGTATGGATGTAAAAATAATTATATTATCCTTAAATAGTTTTCAAAACATAAAAGTTTTTTAAATGGATGTAAAAAAGGTCCTTTTTAATTGAATTATTTTAGAGGAATTATATATAAGACAAACCCTTGATTTGAAAATGATAATTTTAAAAATAATATTTCTAAACATCAAAAACATTTATATGGCATTTAGAAAGCTCCAAGATCATGGTATGAAATAATTACGTGGTATTTATTAAAAATTATTTTTCTAAAAGGTTTGCCCAAACATGTTTATGAATTGAGATTCAAATTATATACTGATTATACATATATGTTGATGATCTAATATTAGTCTCAACAAATAAATCTATATGTAATGATTTTTCAATGATTATGATAACTGAATTTGACATGAGCATAATAGATGAACTAAAAATACTTATTGGTTTACATATTAATCAAAGGAAAGATGGTATTTTCTAAATCCAATATGAATACTCTAACGAATGTGTAAAATTATTTGGACAGAATTTTTGTAAAACAATGAATTTGCATATGATAAATAATTTAAAATTGTACTTGGATAAATCTAGTAAGCCAATTTATATTAAAAAATATAGAGGCATGATTGATAGACTTGTGTATCTTACATAATCTATACCAGACATCATGTTCATAGTTTTATTATGTGCTAACTTTTAGTCAAACCCCAATGAAAACAACTTTTATGGTGTTAAAAGTGTAATTAGATATATCAAGGGTATTTTTGTACTAAACTATTCTATTTAAATTAGAAAATTTTTGATTTATTTTCTTACTATTATTCTATCTTTGGAGGCTTCATAATTTTCTAGAAAACTACTATAGAATCAAGTCACTTTTAAAGGAAAAAAGTTTATGTTTATGGATCAAAAAGAAAAAACATTCAATTTCACAGTCAATATTACACGATGAATAAGTTTATTATACTAGTTTTTTATCTTAGTGAATTAGGATAAAAAATACTTATATGATTTTAATATCAGTTTTGATAAAATTCATACTCACTATGATAAGTCATGTTCAAGTTAAATTTTGGAAACCCCTCTTTAACACTCTAAAACTAAAAACCTAAATGCAATATTAAAATTTATAAGGGGTGATATAAATAAAGGTGATATATTCGTTGAAATTTTTACCATTGATAAACAGATAGCTAGCATATTCACAAAACCCTTAGATTCAATTAAATATGATATAATGAAATTTCAATTGGGTATGTTTTAAGCTTGAAATCTATATTAATATGATCATTGTTCTTAAGAAATGTTTTCAAATTTATTATATACTTAATATTATTTATCTATATCAACTAAATGATAACTATGTCAGACTATATATAAATACTTTGTTAAAGACTAATACAATCATAATTTAACTTTCTTTAATAATTATATCTATTTGTATAATCTATTTATAGTAATTTCTTATTATTAAAATGTGATCTATTTTATATAATTAATTTTTATTTACTTTTTAATAAATTTTAAAATGGGGGATATTTTTTGTGATGATTTAAAAAAATTTTTTTTTGTAATTTACAAAAATGGGGAGTTTGTTTGTATTTGAAATTGATTAAATACATTATATCCCTTATTTGTTTCTATAAATTATTAAATTTACATTTCATTAAATTATAAAGTCTTTTAAATTCTAATATTTTTTGATAATTTACTAATTTTTAATTACATGCTTGAAAAAATGGTAATTTTTATATATATTTTTTTAATAATTCATCAATTATTGTTATATAATTAATATTTATTTATATTTTTTAACAAAAAAATATACAGAGACATATTTGTGGGGATCTTAGCAGTCTTGAAACCATATAGGGGGAACCTTAGGCTCAACTATTTGGGAAGACCTCCCTAAGGAATCTCTAGAAGGAGGTTGATTTTGGTTGTGCATAGTGCATGCCCATATAATGAAGGCCCACATACAAGTCCCTTTGATCGGGCGCAAACATCACATTAGTTGGGAAAGGTTACCCACGAGGCCATGAATCCATAAGTCTGTGGTTATGTTTTAATATGAAACATCGATCATCACACATTGGATATTATACCGCTCGAATACCTGATGATTAATTCGATGTGGAATGATCTTTTGAGTAGTACAATTCATCACAGTTAAAACCTAGGACAAACACTCAGTCATCTTATCATGTACCTTTAAGATATTTGATCTTTATATAAAGTCGGATGCTAATGTTATTCATCCAATTCTCCTATATTTGAATCTATGTCTACTTGAGGCATTCTCTCACTCACCTATAAACTGGATATTATTATAGATTTACAAATATTTCAAACTAATTTTATTTGTTCCATCAATTTCATATTCATTAATGTTGGATTTTCATTTTTTATTCCTTATAGAGAGTATAATATTAGTTATCATTATATGGATTCATCATATCATTAAGATTTATTATTTCATGATTTAAACTATAAGTATTTCACCTTATTACTCAGTTTCTGCTGCTGGTTCAAATATGGTTATCTATTGGTTTCTCAATGATTTACCAATAGAAAATGAAAATTATGGGTGTCAAATCACCATTGGAAAATTCTAATAGTGTGTGTCTAGTCACTGTTGGAAGATACTAATGGTGTTTATTGAGTTACAGTTCGAAGAACCCAACGAAATGTGAGTTGTGCCACCGTTGCAACCCAATAGGTACTCATTAACCTACTGCAATGTTACAAAAATGGATATTTTTACTCAACGTCAGACATTGATGTTGGGATATTTTTTACCAAATATTTATTACATCCATATGATATAGAACCCATGGAAGGTTCTTTTTCAAAATATAGCAATTTATTTTCCATCTTCCTTTAATTGGTACTATATATAATTCTTTCTTTATATATTGTTTTATGATTTCTTTTCAAAATAGTTTATCATGTGATAATTCTTTTTTTAGTTATTTGATATTTCTGATATTGATCTTGGAAGAAGATATTTAACCTCCATTAGGTTATCTTCTTTATCTCCATTTTATAAAGTAACATTTATTTATATTTTACTATGTTCTATTATTTAATTTATAGAAGATTTGATATTTCTATTTGAAATAACTTTTTCATTTATTTTTCAATAGATTTTTTATCTTTTTAACTTACATCTAATTTAAAATATTTTTATGTGATCGAATGTTAGAATTTTCCAATGGTAGGTCATGATCCACCAATCTCTATATTTAGTGGAAGGTCATGAGCCACTGCCAGTAAGTTTAAGTCATTATTGGTTTTATTTCAAAATTTTATTTATTATTTAAATTTATGTTTTTAAAAATAACTATATTTTTAAATATTTTATTATTTTACGTTGAAATATATTTATAGAGTGTTAACAAATAATTATAAATTTATTTTATGAATTTTTATTTAAGTAGTTTTTAGTACATTCCATTCTCTATTTGACTGTATTTTTATGTTTGTATAATCTATAGATTATAATTTTATTTAAATTATTTTATAGTTTTAAAAGGATTATAATTATTATGCATAACTTTTAATTATTTTCTTTTAATATTTCATGATGATATTTAATTCATGATGGTAATTTTCTAATTTTTAATTGAGGTTTTTATAGAAAATTTTAATGGACATTTTATTTTATTCTTATACACTATAATGTTTCATATAGATGTTCGATATATACGCACTCCTTGAAGATCTCATTTTTAATGATCTGAGAGATCTCGTAAATGAATAAAAATAAATTTCAGGGTGGATTCATCCAGATTACTTGTGATACATCATTGAGATTCTTGCTTCATTGAATTTTTTTTGAATGTCTGTAGCTTCAAAAAATTAGCTATGATCACTGATGTATTCCATCTTTGTCATTTTTTCCATCCAAATTATTAATGGTTTTTATTTATAATCTTCTTTGAAATTATGATCATCTACTAATTTTCCCATATTTCCTTTTTTTATTAGGGTTTTTACTGTATTTAATTTCTTCAAGTGTTTTTTTGTTTTTCATATAAAAAAATCATGTCCTCCCATTATTTAGTGTTTTCAACTCCTAAAAGGAATTGAGGGTGATGACTCCAGATCAATATTAACCATTAAAAGACCATGTTGGTCTCCTATATCAAGTCTAGGTTGTACCACTTGGTTTTTTAAAGTAAAGGGTCAGTAAAAAGTTTCACACAACATTAAATGTGAGTTTTTAGTTTGTATAAGTCTCCTCTAGAAGTAAAATAGAATGAGGAGTGGTGTTAGATCATTGTGATAAAAAAACTATTAATATTGTTTTCTTGTATTTATATTCCAACTAAAACTCAACTAATGACCACTAATCTCACTATAGGTTAATAATTTATAAACATTTATTATTTATGTCTATAAATTTTTAAAGAGACTATTCACCTCTAGTAGTATTTTCTCTTAATAAATATCTATTTAAAATTAGTTAATCTAGAAACATAGTAGAAATTATTTTATTCTACCTTATACATGATGTTGATATAAGAGGTCTATATTTTAATATGTTAAATATTCTTCAATTTTTTTTATGTATTTTACTTATATGTTATCTGTAGTGGCATATAACGTTTCACTCAAATCCAATATTTTTTTATTCAAGGAGTGAAATAAAGTAACAATGAGTTTTTTTATAGTGTGAATGTTCCCACATTAATGTGTTAATATAGGTTGTGACAAATAGATTCATTTAACATTGAGTTATCTCACACAATATGTGTGAGATGTGTAGAAACAATGGTTTTATCTTGAAAAAATTCATTTCACTATGATCGGTTGACTTTTGTGTGGTTGTTATAAAGTCTTGATTGAGGAGGTGCAATGTTCACATCATGATTTTCAATATTTTCAGTATTGTGTCTTGATACATCATGTTTTTCATGAATCAAGACATGTTTCATAACTTTAATGATATTTGACCATGATTTTTATGGAGTTAATATGGGTTTTTATCAATTGATATTTTTAGATGTTTTATTAACTAGGGAGTATTGTGGCGTTAAGGTATGCATTGAACCTTGATTTTGATCTAAATTTGAAGAAGTGCACCACAACCACTATAGTTGAACTATCATTGTGTTACCCATGATTTCATTAAAAATATATTCTAAACCCTCCCTGACTTTTATATTATTTTCCTCACATGAGATATTATCCTTTTGGGTTGAGTTATTGGATCCCAAGTCATCTTGGATGGTAAATTGGATGAAAATTTTTATATAGTGATCATTATATAAACTTAGAGTATTAATTCATGTGATATCTAATAATAATATATGAGGGAAGGATATTTAATCATTTCTTGGTTAGTTACAAATGGTTAAATTGTAAGTAATTATAATGTTCATTTACCATTTCCTTATTATATAACTGTTTTGAATCCCTGTCAATCTATATGAGAATTCCTCCTTTTTTGGAAAATAACCATTTTTTAGTTTTCAATTTTCAATATCACATTTCTAAATTTTTATCTTGATTCCCTTATCTTTATCATGTTTATATTTTATATAAGAATCAAACCATAGAAAATATATTACTTACATTCATTCTCTTTAGTGGAGTCAAGATGAAAATATGATAGTGTAGGATAGAGGTAATGGGGATAATAAAACAATATTGTGTGGTGCCATTATATTCCATGAATTCTATAGTCATGTCATGATGCATAGGTTTCATGAATCTCAATAATCCATTGATGTTAAGGATTCCATCTTAACATTCCATGTTTTTATGTGACTAAACACTTTATCATGGATATGTTTTCAAATAATGATTCTTACATTATGTTCGTGGGTTTTGAGTAAATTCTACAAGAGATGAAACAAAACAAGATCTTTCTAGTTTTTGTGTGAAGGGGGTAGATATAGCATTACTATTGAGAATACAGAACCAAAATTCATGGTATAAACCTCTTGTTATAGTTTCTAGATCATCGATTATTGATTGGAATTAGGTGGTCTAGTTCTTGTAGTGTCTAAGAATGTCACACATCATGACATTGTTGATTCCATGAGATAATTACCTTGCATGACCCTTTTGGGGTATTCATGCATCATTTCATAGTTTTATGGAATCAATATAAGTGAATATCCATATTTTATTGTTTTATATGTATAAAATAATGATATTCCCATATTTTTTATCATAGGTGAGGATTAAGGTGGTTCAGGTCATTTAGTATCCATAGGTGTATATGGTCATGGATTTTGGTCAAATTTAATGATTTTATCATGCCCTGGAATTTTGAAACTCCCTTATTCATTTATTTATGATAGGGAATGTGCCCCAATAGATATTTAGAGTTAATGGATAATTTTTTTATGAATATTAATATTTTAATATGAATTATATATTACATATGGTTTTTAATTATAAGATTGTGTTTTTATATAGTTTGCGGATATTTATTTTTAATATAGGTTTTTTATTATAGGACCACCTATAATATATGATATATCTACTCTATTATTTTCACTAGCCTCTGGCCCATTGATGTTTTTATTGCAATGGAATACTCAACTTTTTAGTAGCCCAAGTGGGGTATTAGTGTGTCAGTTCCTATCATGGATGGATCAATTTTTATAGGTTATACCATGAGAAATCTGTACTAGTAAGACATGGGTAGATATATGTATATCTATATGATATGTTCCTCCATATTATGTGTAAAATTACTCATATAGATGTCTGATACTCACACATTTTTTCCTTCCTATGACAAGAGGAGTGGCCTCTATAGGGGATGAAGTTGATGTGTACATATAATTTCTCTCTATAAGGATAGAGTATCCTCTCATAGAGGATGAGCATTGAAATATACATACCTATAAACCCAAATATATAAATTTACATATGAAAACAAACATACACATATGTTTATGTATTTATGTATGTATGCATGTTTTTATATGTACAATAACTCCTACAGATAATGGATTCTGATATAAACCCCAATTGAAATGTCCCATATGGTCGATGAAGTACAATACATGGATTCCCAACATAGCTCGATGTAGTGATGCTTAATTCGTAAAGAATATAATATTATTATAAAATCCATATATATTTTTCTTGATTAAGATAGATTTTTTTTATTCAATTAGTTTGAAATTTATTTAATAGTCAATATATGTCCTCCTATTACCTACCTCAATTCTATTAATACTTTATATAGTTTTTTGTTATGAAATAGAAGGTGAGGTAAAGTGGTGACTTACATACGGTACATTATAATCACAACATAAATATGTCCCTCTATGATATGTGTCAACCTTGTTTTACATGAACTATGTATTTTCAAGTTGGATACACAAAAAATTTACAAAATAAAATCATAGGCAGAAAATGAACATGGTGCGATAAGTCATGATTGACCCTATTAGTGTTTTTTGGGGATATGTTGAGAGTCTTCTGTAGGGACTTCATTGGTTTTCTATATGAATCCCCATAGATAAAATAATTTTTTCACATTAACTATGTTTTTCATTTAATACATGGTTAATGTTTGTTTTGTCACAATTTCACATATTTTGTAAATTTTATGGACTTCCTGGAACTTATATTTATATAAATTCTTATTCATAAATTTATTTATTTTTTTATTTCTAATAAATTCAATAAATATATATCACATTGGTGTGTGCTAGTATATGATCACTCTTGTCTATTGTACCCAATGGTCATGCTGAAAACATGGTTAGACATGAAAATTAATTATATATTTATTTATAAATCATTTTTTGAGATAGTAAATAAACTCTAACATGATAAAAAATTATCTTTAAATAATTCCACCTAAATGATATGATCTATAGGTATTCCTGAGTTCCAATAAAAAAACTTTACAATGTTTAATCTAGTAGTTGGGATATGTCATTATATATTTTCTCTAATAAATAATTCATTTATCTTTTTCAAATTCATCATGATTGGTTTTATACTAAGGAAATAATATTGTTTTTTTAAGAAATGAAAATAAATTCATTTTCAATTATTTATTTTATATACTATATATATAAGAGAATAAAAATTCCTTTGTGGCTTCCAAGTTTCATCTTTTTTAATTCGTTATGTAGTAGTCTTCAATTTCCACTTCTACATATTTTTTAATTTACATTCTAATAGAATAATATTTTTTATAAATAAATATATCGATAAGAAGTTTCTTCATCATTTTTAAAATTGTAAGTGATATATTGAATCATTTATTCCCATAATTTAGTTTTTTTTTCAATTATATTGAGAAGACTTGGAGGATCATTCCTAATATTTAAAATATTTCCCTTCTTCTAGAAACATATAACCCTTTTTAATTGAATTGATTATAAAAATTACCTTTATAATTATATATTTTTTCATGTATTTAAAAATAGAAGTTAGATTTAAAATATTTATTTTGAGATAATTTTCTACATGCTTATAAACCATAGTGAAAATCAATCATTCATAATATAGGATCGTTTTGTTGACATAGTATTGAATTATTTCATCCTTATAAAACTGAAATATGAGATATGTTAAAGTACAGAATTATAAAAAAATATAATAAAAAATCTAGATTACTTTTAATATTTCTGTGTATTTATCACATTTATATTAGATAAATAAACTTTTCAAATTTTTTAAAATATAAAATTATTTGAACATGGGTTGGCCAATGTGAAAATATGAAAAAATAATTAGTCATTAAAAGTAATATTATTAGGTACACATATTTATTAAATTACCTTCAACATTTTGATAATTTATTTTAAATTAGTAGAGAGACACATATAAACTCTGATAGAAACTCCCTAGATCAATGTACTATTTTTCATTATAGTCTAAATTAGGATATAATTTTACCTATTTATATAATGTGTTGAATAATTCATTATAAAATTCAGTATAACTCCTTATGTTATGGTGTAGGTTTTTCTGCATAATATTGTAGTAATTTATTATGAGCCTAAAAAAGGATGAATTCACATCAAACTAATTTTTTTCAATAATCATTTAAGAATTAATCTCCCATGTCAATATTCCTTGATTATTTTTCAAATATAATTCCATTATTATGGATAAATAGTTTTAAAAAGAAATATATTGGAGAGTAAAAAAATTCATTGTATGAATGGATAAAAAATTTATCTTATAGAATATAAATATATAAACACAGACATATAGTGTGTGTGTGTGTGTTGGATATATTTGGGAATATTCATTTAATTAAACGAGTAAAGATAAGTGTCAATGAGTGTATTATAATTATTGAAAATTAATAAAATTATTGGCCATTGATTTTGCTTTAATTTATACTAATAAATTAAAATTTAATTTAATATATAAAAAATATGGAAATAGATAATCATTAAATTATTTAAAATTTAAAGTATATTAAAAAAATATGAAATATGAGTTTTTTCACTAATAAGAATCACTATTTCTTTGGGCTAATTTAATTTTTAATGGGATGATTTTTATATTCTTTCTATTAGGGTTCCTAATTTTTATTGAGGGGGTCTATCAAGAATGTTCATTTGGTTGGTCATCATTCATTCTACTATATACCAATTTTTCACCCTTACATCCCTAGTCAAATTGGTTAATTTCTATAATTTCATATTGTTAGACAATGTAAAATAACATAAATATCAATCCACTCTTCCTCCATTTTTTGTATTAATTTGAACATTTCACTTTGAATTTAGGCTATTATAATTTGGGTTTTAACAGAACATGAAAAATCTAATTCTAAATCAAAAACTTTCCTGTTTTGTTTTTTAGATGGATGATTCTATGTTCATTAACATCATCTGTGGAATCATTATGAATTATACTCTTAGAATATAACATTTTATAGTGTTAAATTAATTTTACGAATTATTTATGTGAATTTATTATCATTAAAGGGGATTTTGAATATATTGAATATATCAAGATCATCATAAAATCAATTTAAGGTTGATTTTCTTGGTGTTAATTTACAAATTAATTTAAATATAGTAAATGAACTCATCTTTTTCATGTTTTATAGTTTTTTAAAATTAATTTTAAATTATTTTAATTTAATTAAAATTATATAAAGACATTAATTATATGTGTGAATTAAATTATAATCCCTTTATATTTAATTGGAAATAATTTAATTAAAACTCACCATGTAACATTTAATAATCTATTAAATAGTAAATGGTACAATATTATTTTTATAGAAAATCCAGAAGACATTTAGAGATAGTTTGGTCCTTGTATTGTTGATATCATTTGAATTTAAGGGTCGATAATAACTATAAAAGTTTAAAAAACTTATTATATGACTATGAATGTAATTAAATTATTAAATATATATTTTTGACTTTTATGTGGTGTAAAATAAAAATATAAATGTCCTGAGTTAATATTTATTTTTATGTTTTACCAAAATGGTTGGGTATTTTTCATATATTTCTTTATAAAAAATGAATTAAATTTAATTATCAAGGAAACATGAGTAAATTATTTTGAATTAACGAGACATGTATCATAGGGTAAAAAATAGTAATCATGTGTGGTTTTATTCATATAAACTAAATAATGTAAAAAATTATAATATGATTCATATGGAATTTCGATTGGATTATACAACTTATTTATGAAATTTATAAAATAAGTATGATCCTATAAGAATTATTTATTATAGAGTATTTATGAAATATATTTTTATGAATCATAAAACAAATTAATAATTATATAAATAAATTTAATAGGAATTTATAGTGATTTAGGTACATGATAAATGGGTATTCAATAAAAATTTGACATGGGAATGATATAATGACATAAGATATGGGATGGTATATAAGTAATAAAATACCATGATGTCTTAAATAGAATTATCTTATTGTAAATAGTAACATTATGAATTTATTTTGTAATTGTATATTTTGGGCTTTAATGAGATGATAAGTTGTTCAAAGTCATAATATTTTACATGCTATATTGTTGTGATAAATAAAGAAGCATGATTCCATGTCTATGGTTGATGATTATTGATTTCTATATGTGTTACATATAATTTTATATTTTTATTTCATGTTTACTATTTTAACACCCCGAGATTTTTGTGAGGTATATTTGTATCTTGTGTTGTATGCTACACCAAGGTAAGATTGTTAAATACACAACATCTGATTAGGTTATGATATATGCCGCACTATACTTGGTTTTATAGAAACAATATCATGTTATTTTGAAATATTTAATTTCCCTCAAGACCTATTATAAGTGAATAAATAAATAATATTATGTTACCTTATAAGCTAGCCATTATAGTGGTGAGTATGAACATTATAAAATTTATTATGATAAACTATTTAAATAAAAATAAGTGATTTTATATCATAATAAAATAACTATTGATGGATTTTTTAATGAAATATATGTTTAATATATTTAATATAATGTTATAAATTCATCTTATATGCTTTCTAAAATGATATAAGAACAAATTCAATTGTTTGGATAAAAGAATAATTTTCTAAAAATGTCGTTTTGCCACCTTTTGATAAGGCTCCAATTTTAAATATTGTTTTTGACACTTTTCTAAATTATAATTGAAAAACTACAATTCATCTTAGAAATTTTAGTGTCTAAATATATTTTTGTTTATTTTTTTTATTTTTTGTTAGTTTCATTTTTTGAAGAATTGTAAAAATACTAATTTTTATTGAAAAAACCATATTTTCTTTTCATGTCAATACAAAAAAAGTTTTGTTTTAGATTAGTATTAAATTTTAATTAGTTAATTTTTATCCCTTTTTAATGGATTTTATTCATTAATTTATGATAAAATTATTATACATTTTAAAATGATATTTTTCAAAATAACTTTTTTTCATTACATTTTACCAGTATTATTTTAAATTTAAATCAAGAACTTTTTGGTTTGGAAATTTGTAAAATTGCTGTTAATTTTATTTAGACGGTCTAAATTTGGTAAATATTTCCCTTTTATATTATTGCAAAATTGAATAGTAACCAATGAAAATTTTGTTACGATGGTAAATGGTAAATTTTGTAAATTATCTTAAAAATAAGATAATAAAGATA
This sequence comes from Viscum album, assembly GCA_963277665.1. Lineage (NCBI taxonomy): Eukaryota > Viridiplantae > Streptophyta > Magnoliopsida > Santalales > Viscaceae > Viscum > Viscum album. The sequence continues at coordinate 1,386,089,301 of OY728153.1, forward strand.
TTAAAATAACCCTAAAAATGGTAAATTTTTATTCGGTGAATTAAATTCTATCCTTAAAATTTAAGGATCAAAATTGTGTCATTTAGTAGACACTTATCCATGAAAATGACTGAAAAAGTACTTAAATCAAAGAAAGGTACAATGTGTCAATTTCTTTGTCTTTAATATCCATCATATGTCCACATGCAGACATATTTATTTTATGAATGAATATAAATGAAACATTTTTCATTAATAAACATTTATTCATGATAAAAAGTTATTTTTTTCTTTTTGGACCACTTTGGTGGAATTATGATATTTATATTTTTTTATTTATGATAATATTAAAGATGCCACATTAATATTTTAATGATAATATAAATTTTAATATAATGTTATACAATATATAAATTAGAATATAAATAATACTTAAATTTAAAATATTATTTTATTTATCATATTAATTTATTTATAATATTTAAGAAATAAATAATTTTCTTAAATTCTTATACCTTACTGTTGCATCAATTATTCGATTGATTAAAAATAAAAAAAAAATTATCAAAATAAATCTTGACCAAATAATATTGGTGGAGTATATCATGACCATAATCATCCATGGGTATAATTATTAACCATTTTGATCTATATGGAAAATAATATTACATATATAATATTTTATTTCATGTGATGCTAAACTTGTCACATTCATAATTTAATAAATACAACATTTTTAATATAGGATTTTACTGACGATATATTCGACTAAAAATAAATATCTGAAATATAGAAGAATTATCTTCTTTGTGGTATTTTTTTTAACTTTTTTTAAAAAAGGATACATATATTAAATAATTATACAATATAGATGCAGTGATTATTTTATTAATTGAAACACCAAATTAATGTAATTAAAAATATTCAAATAAACTTTATTTGCTATAATTAATAAATATAAATTATTTTTTATATTTTCTTGAACCCTTATTGATATAATAAAAATATTTTATTTTATGATAACTTCTTATCTTGATAATTATTTATATCAATAATTGAATAGTGTCAAAAATTTTACTATTGGTGGTCTATCAAAATTTTGTATTATTAAATTATTTAAAAAACATAGTAAATTTTTAAAATTATATACTAATTATTATTTGGTTTAAAATCTTCTAAATTATTAATTTATTGTTTAATTGATATCAAATAAGTAAAAATTATACTATTTTAACATTGAATAATTTGTTACCTTAGTTAAAATTAAAATAAAATAACTAAGGGTTATTTTGAGTGATATGGTTCAAATTGATAGAAACACTAATGAAATATTTATTGGGTGATTATATTAAAACATTATCTTATTAATTATTTGAATTAATGACATTTTGAGGGTATTTGGATTGAGATTAAATTTACTATATTTTAATATTTTTGGAGAATCCAAAAGTGCCCCTCAGCTGAATTATAAAAAATCACCCCTTCCTCACTAATTTCGATCAATTTTAGCCTTCAAAATCATCCATAACCTTCCCTTTTCCCTTATAAACTTGTTTATCCAAATTATAGTGGTTTTGATCTTCAAAAAAGACCAACTAATGCATTTAATAAGAGATCTAGAGGGAGCTCATCAATGAAGAGGTAATCTTCTCTATGAATTCTTTCAAATTATTTCTTCATATAAATCCTCTTTATGAGTATTTTAAATTGTAAATTAATAAATAAAATATCAATTATATAGTTATATGTTATTAAGATTATGTAAAAACCTTATTAAACCTTCTACATATCAGAAAAAAAACAAATACACCATTCGTGCGTACGTACTGCTTACCATTTCAATGTCGTGGTGTAATATGTTTTTCAACACCATATTACTTAGAAGGATATAATGAATGAAATAATATTTATATATTATTATTATAAAATTATATTGATTCTAGAACAAAATACATATCATCCACTTTAATACCATTTCATAATTATGGAAACGATATCATCGCTCGTGTGTAAGTACAGCCTACCATCTCCATGATGCGATGTGATTTATTATACATGATATTAGTTAAATAACGAATATACAAATGAATTGAATGGATATATATGATATATATTATTTTCATATCATTTTTTAATGATATAAATATTACTAAATAAGGAAACCAGAACATATTCGACAAAATATGTATAAGAAAATGAAGTACTTAATACCCAAAAAACAATTAATAATGAAATATTATTACCAAATGAATGATAATATGATTATATATGGTATCATAAAAATTAATATAGTTATATAATAAGTCAATTAAATTATTTAAACCATTATACTAGATGTTTGGACACATAAAAAGGATATGGGACATATGGAAAGGGATTATTTTATATCACTTTTATATCTATGGGACGTATGTCTTACACATCATCTATTTTTTTTTTGTGTTTGTGTTTTACACAAAGTTTTTTATGATTATTATTGTTAAGGTTATGATATTTATATATTCAATTAATTTTCATTCTTTTTTGAAGCATATGATTTGACTGATTATAAATTGGTAATGGATAATTTTGTAATCTCATTATTTTCCATGATGTTTTATATATATGTGTTGACTAGGGTATATTTATCATTCACATCAATGTTTACTAAAAATTAATTTAGAAATATTATTTCTATCATTGTAAAAATTTTTAAAGTCAATTTTACCTATTTTTTAATCTTTATTAAAATTTATGAAAGGCAATATCTTTTAATTTCCATATGAGGTACTTTTTTGACTTTATAAGAAAAAGTATGACAAGAATGTTCTCTTTTTAACTTATATATCATGAATGGATTTTTATACCGTCATAATTTCATATTTCCTTGAATATTCCTTTAAAATATTTCCTTTTTATTTTCAATTTAATTCATTTATTTTAAAATTATACATAATTTTAAGAAAATAAAATATTTTTTGAAGAACAAGGTATATTTTCTTCAAGATTTATTTTCAAGTGTTTTATCAAGCTTTTCTCCCATCTAAGATGACACTCTCTAAATGGTGTTATGTTTCCTTCACAATTATTACAAATATTTTAAATTTTTTATGATGAAATTCTATTTATTAAATCCTTTTTTGTTATATAGTTTATGATGGAATGGTGTTTAAGTAACCTATATTATTCCATGGGTTATTCTATGATTAATGATTTATGTTTTTGTCACACACATATGTATGGTATTCATTATTTGATAGGTGTGACCTATATATCCATAACATTAATTGTGTAAAGCTTCATATCTAATGAGATAGAGATGTATGGAATGACATGTAACTATTGTCTAGTAATATAGGTCAGGAATGGAAAGTACATCTGATTCAGTAACATATGGCTGGAACTGTAAGTAAATCTGATTCAGTAATGGACTTTGTCTACAATGGTGGTCTTGGAAATGACCCTTGGATAATATGGAAATAACATTATTTGATTATGTGTTTTACACAATTCTATTTTTTATTATAATACTATTTTATCATGGTTCATGTACCTTTACGATTTATGTCTTATGAAATACAAAGATTTATTTCATGACTCAAGATTTTGTTATCTGTTAGAGATAATATGATTTTAAAAATTAAGGTTCTTTTTTTTACATTATTATGTTTATGTTTTTATGGTATTTTCCATTATTACCATTACTAAGCATTTGACCTTGCCCTTTTTATATTTTTTATTTTCCCCATGTTATAAAGAAAAGTTTTAGTTAGGAAAACTAATGGGGAAGGTCTTTATGGGAGATAATGAAAATCATTCACAAAGTTAGCAGATTGTTTTCTGAGTTTCCATATACACTAATCTAAAAATTTCATTGGGCATATATCTTTGTAATTTATTAAGTATTCTGCAAAACTAATTTAATATCTAGGTACATGAGGTTTGGGTCTATATAGTTGGTATCGACGTGAAGGTTTACTCAACCTTTTGAAACCAGGATGGGAAAACATTAGTGAGACCAATAGGGATATTTCTACAATATGTCTAGGAATGCCCTAATTATAATTCTAATTATTGGTTATAGTCCTAGAATTATGGAAACATTAATGAATAGCCTAAGATTATACCCATGATATTAGATATTGAATATACTTTCCCTTGATTATGTGGTGTTTCTAGTATGATTATTATTTTTGACACTTTTCTTTTGGGGTTTAATAAAATGGTTGAAAATAAGAGGATTCATGTTAATGGTTATCATAAAGGACAGTCAAATGATATTAATCAAGATCAAACAATGAAATTAGAGTTTGAAGGAGAATCATTTTTATTATTAGTAATCAAAAATCTCATAATATGATTAATAATTTCCACTTTAGTGAGTTTATGGACCAACCTAATAATATAATGATGGGTTTTATTAATCAAATACATGTTTAATATATTTAATGTAATGTTATAAATTCATATTATATGTTTTATAGACATCATATAAGACCAAATTCAATTTTTTGGATAAAAGAAGAATTTTTAGAAAATGCAGTTTTGTTGCCTTCGGATGTTGCACCAATTTTAAATATAGATTTTTTCACTTTTATATATTATAATTTAATGAATAAAATTCTTCTTAAAAATTTTATTATCAAAATAAAGTTTTCTTTAATTTTGTCTATTTTTTGATAAGTTTTATTTTTTTGATGAATTGTGAAAATACTAATTTTTATTGAAAAAATGTATTTTCTTTTAAAGTCAATAGAAAGTTTGATTATGTTTTGGTTTTGTTTTTTAATTTTTATTATTTCATTTCATCCCTTTTTTAAGGATTTTATACATGATTTTTTTATAAAAAGATTATACATGTTAAAAGGATATTTTTCCAAATAATTATTTTTCATTACATTTTATCTGTATTTTTTAAATTTTATTTCAAGAAATTTTGGGATGGGAATTTAAAAAAATGGATGTTAAATTTGTTTTTAGAAGGTCGTATTTTGGAAAATGTTTCCCTTTTATTTTTTTTCTAAAATTGAATAGTAACCAAGGTAAATGTTGTAACCAGGGTATGGGGTAAATTATGTAAATTATCATAAAAATAAAAAAATAAAGACAATAAAATAACCATAACAAATGTTAAAATTTTATTCTATGAATTAAATTCTACCCATAAAATTTAATGATCAAAATTATGTCATTTAATGGAAAATTGTTTAAGAAAATTACTTAAAAATATTTAAATCAAAGAAAGGTACAAAAAGTCATTTTTTGTCTTTAATAACTTTTGTATGTCCACATGTGGACATATTTATATTACGAATGAATAAAAATGATAAATTTTCACTTAATAAACATGTATTCTTGATAAAAAATTATTTTTGTCTTTTTGGACCATATGGGTGGAATTATGATATTTATGTCATTTTATCTATGATAATTTTAAAGACGCCACATTCATCTTTTAATAAATATATAATTTTTAATATAATATTATACAGTATATAAATCATATTATAAATACTAATTAAAATTAAAATATTATTTTATTTATCATGTTAATTTATTTATAATTTTTAAGAAATAAATAATTTTTTTAAAGTCTTATACCATAATGATGCATCATTTATTTAATTGATTAAAAATAATGAAAATAATTTGTTTCAAAATTAAACTTGACAAATAATATTGGTGGATTATCTCATGGCCAAATTCCTCAAAGGGTATATTTATTAACCATATACATCTATTTTTAATTGATTATTACACATATAATATTTTATTTTATGTGATGTCAAACTTGTCACATTATTTCTTTAATAAATATAACATTTTAAATATAGGATTTTAATGAAGATATATTCTACTAAAAACAAACATCCAAATTTTTTAAGAATTATCTTCATTGTGGTTTTTTATTTTTAACTTTTATTAAAAAAAATTTATGTATATTAAATAATAATATAATATAGACGTAGTGATTAATTCATTAATTGAAACACAAAATTAATGTAATTAAAAATATTAACATAGAATTGTTTTTGTATAATTAATATATCTAAATAATTTTGTACATTTTATTGACCCATTACTGATATAATAAAAATATTTTATTCGAGGTTAGCTTCTTATCTTGATATTTTATTAATATTAATAATTTTAATAGTATCAAAATTGTTACTATTGGTGTTTTATCAAAATTATGTATTATTAAAATATTTTAAAAACATGGTAATTTTTTAAAAATATATACAAATTTTTTATGGTCTAATCTATTCTAAATTAATCATTTGTGGTCTAATTGAGATCAAATATGTAACTATTATACTATTTTAACATTGAATAATGTGTCACCTTAGTTAAAACTAATATAGAATAAATAAGGGTTATTTAGAGTGATAAGGTTTAAATTGAAAGAAACACTTATTAAAAATTTATTGTGTGATTATTTTACAACATTATATCATTCTATATTTGAATAAATGACATTTTGGTTGTATTTTGATTGAGACAAATTTTATTATATTTTAATATTTTTGGAGAATCTATAAGTGCCCCTTAACTGAATTATAAAAGGAACCACCTTACTTAGTTATGTAGTTCAATTTTAGCATTAAAAATCAACAATACCATACCCATTTCCCATATAAACTTTATTATTCACATTATAGTAGTTTGGGGCTTCAAAAATAACAAACTCTAGTGCCTTTAAGAGGAGATCTAGAGAGAGCTCATCAAAGAAGAGGTAATATCCACTATCAATTCTTTCAAATTATTTATTCGTCTACTTCCTCTTCCAGAGTATTTTACAATTTAAATTAATAAATACAGTATCAATTACCAATTATATGTTATTATGATTATGTAAAAACCATATTAAGCCTTCTACACATCCTAAAAAAACACCACATGTGCATACATATGGCCTACCATTTCAATGTCTCGGTCTAATATTTTTTTCAACATCATATTACATGGATGGATATAATGAAGGAAATAATATTTATATATTATTATTATTATAACAAAATGTGGTTTTTGGAACAAAATATATACATTCCAATTTCATACCATTTCACAATTATGGAAATGATATTGTTGCGCTTGCGTACGTATAATGTGCTGTCTCCATGATGCAATGTGATTCATTCTACATGATATTCGTTAAATCATGATTATATAAATGTATTAAATGGATAAATATAATATATCTTTTTATAATAACTCTTTTTAATTATATAACTATTAATAATTAATTGGAAGCAAAACATATTAGACAAAACATGCATAATAAAATGAAGTAGTTATTACCCAAATAAAAAAGTAATAATGTACTATTATTACCACAATATTGATAATATGATCATATTTGGTATCATAAAAATTAATATGATTATATAATAAGTCAATTACATCATTTAAATCATTATATCGGAGGTTTGGATACATAAAAAGGACAACAGACAAACTATAAGGGATTATTTTTTCTCACTTTTATATCTTTGTGACATATGTATATTACAACATCTGGTTTTTTGGGTAGTGTTTTTGTTTCCCATGAATTTTTTTATGATTATTATTATGACTTTTATGATATTTATATATTTATGAAATTTCTATTATTTTATGAAGCACATGATTCAACTGATTATAAATTTGTAAAGGATAATTTTGCAATCTAATTATTTTCAATGATTTTTTATCTGTATATATTAACTAGGGTATATTTATCATCCATGTCAATGTTTACTAAATATTTATTCAAAAATATTCTCTCTATCCTTGAAAAAAAATTTAATTTCAATTTTATTCATTGTTAGTTTTTTATTAAATGGATTGAAAGGCATTATTTTTCATTTTCAGTAGGAGGTGCTTTTTGAATTTATGAAAAATTAGGAGAAGAATATCCTTTTTTAACTTATATGGGATGAATGGATTTTTATACATTCATAATTTCATATTTCCTTTATGTTTCCTTTACAATATTTCATGTTTATTTTCAATTTAATTATTTTTTTAAAATTATATAGACTTTTGAGACAATATTTTTTTGCAGAACAAAAGATATATTCCTCAAGATTTATATTCAAGTGTTTTATCAAACTTTTCTTGCATCTAAGATGACATTACGTAAATGGTTTTATGTTTATTTCCCAATTATTAATGTGATTTGATTATTTTTATGATGAAATCCTATTTTTTAAATGCATTTTTATTATATAGATTATGATGGAATGGTGTTTAAGAAAACCATTTTATTCCTTGGGTTATGTTATGATTAATGATTTATGTTTTTCTATCATGCATATATATGGTTTTCCTTATTTGATGGGTGTGACCAATATCTCTCTGCATTTAATTGGTTAAAGATTTATATCTACTCAGATAGACATGTATGGAATGACATGTAAATATGGTTCAGTAATACAGGTCATGAATGGAAAGTAAATCCGATATAGTAAGACAAGGATAGAACTGTAAGTAAACTCAATTAATTAACGGATTTGTTAAACTATGATGGTCTTTGAAATGGTCCCTGGATAATATTGAAATTAATTTATATGATTATGTGTTTCCCACAAATCCACTTGTTATTCCAATACGATTTTATCATTGTTCATGTTCTATTATTATTTATTTCTTTTGAACTGCAAATATTTATTTCATGACTCAAAATTTTCATATTTATTAGAGATGGTATGATTTTAAAAAAATTTGTTCATGTTTTTATATTATTATTTTTATATTTTGTATGTTATTTTTAATTATTACCATTAGTAATCATTTAATCTCGCCTTTTTTATTTTTTTTATTTTCCCCATGTTATAAAGAAAGGTTTTAGGTTGGAAAACTAGAGGGGAAGGTCTTTATGGGAGATGCTGAAAATCATTCACCATGTTAGAAGAATGTGTACTAAGTTTCCAAATACAACAATCTAAAATAGTCCACGGGAATACTTCTTTTTAATGTATTATATATTCCAAAAAACTAATGTAATATTCATGTAAATGAAGTTTGGATCTCTACAGTTGGTATAGAAGTAATGGTAAAGTCAACCTTTTGAATCTAGTATGGGAAACCTTTAGTGAGATCCATAGAGATATTTCTAGAGTATGTCTAGGAATGTCCTAATTATAAGTCAAATTGTAGGTTATTTTACTATAATTATGGTAACAATAACGAATAGACTAGAATTATACCTATGATATTAGATATTGAATGTACTTTCCATTTATCATGTTGTGTTTTTAGTGTGATTATTGTTTTTGAAACATTTCTTTTGGGGTTTTCGAAAATGGATACAAATAACATGATTCATGTTAATGGTTATCATAATGGATAGTTAAATGATATTACTCATGATCGACCAATGAAATGGGAGGTGGAAAGAGAAAATTTGTTATTATTTCTAATAAAAAATCTCATAATATGATTAATAATATCCACTTTGGTGAGGTTACTGACCCACCTAATAATATAGATATAGAGTTTCATGGTGACCATAAAGAAAAGAAGGTTAAATTTTCCTTATGTAAATAATGTGGGAATAGGAATCAGGGATAATGTTTAAAAGGAAATGGAAGATGGTTTGAGTGTGGAAAATAAGGACACAAAACCAATAATTACAAAGGAAACAGTTCCATTAATGAAAACGGTATTTCTAATGCATCAACTATGGTAAAATGTTTTAAATATAGAAAATATGGGAATTATAAAACTTTATTCCCTATGAAAAAATCTCATGAAGAGAATATGTATGGTCATATGAGCAATATTTATGTTGTTGTTGATGAAGGGACTACAAATGAAATATGAGATTAAAGAAGTGGTGTGTAACATAACATTCAAGCATGGTCAACGATTTGAGGAGATTATGGAATGACTAAAAGTTTATCAAAAAAATGTTGTATAAGTAATTTTATGGAATTATAGATTAAAGAACACTCTATTTATGGTTACATTATTTTTTACCTTAGGTTTTTTAAAGTTTATGTTAAATGGTACTTGTAACCATGAAAATTGATTGGGGTAATAAGTTGAAAAATACATGATTAAGGGAATGATAACCCTTAATATGACTATGATTATGAAATAATGAAATGTTGTATATTAATAAGTATATTTTATGGTATTGATTTACTTATAACTGATTAAGGATTTTTTGAAAAGTGTTTTATGCTATAATGGATGATGTATAAAAAATTGTGGTACTATAAATAAAGAAACATGCATGCTTCAAACATGGATATAAAGTAATTCAGATTATTATCAGTAATATAATAATTGATAAAGGTATTCACATGTTCAGAATGTGACCATTAAGAAATACATTATGATATGTGGAAGATAAATGTTATGATGATTTAGTTCACCTCTTTTTAACGTTTTGGATTATCACATTTTAGAAGGATTATAAGTTTATCTATTTATGGAAAGTACAAGTTAATCCTTGGATAAATCTTGTTAGATTAAATTATTATCTCACTATAGGTGGATTTACGCATATATTATATCTTGTGATAAACTTTTTGTTGTGATAGATATGGATGGAATGAACTATCACTATATTTATGGATATCATGATCTACTAACACTTTTGGAATGAAAAAGTCAACCTAATTTATTGGAATAAGAGATGAAGTGAAAATTGATCATGGTGCAAGGAAAGGATGAGATTATACTTAGTTAAGTAGTTATTTCTCGTCATTATTCAACTAAAGGGAAAGGTTATTAAAACAAAATATCGTACCCTAGTAACATCATTTCCAGTGAATCAAATGTCTCATTAAATCATCTCATATTTATGGATTTCTGATTGTTAATGTCCTCTTAACCTTGATCTATATTAGTCTACATCATAACATGATTGTTATATTTTCCTTCTATATCCATGTTTTCACATTCCACATAAATTATCCTATGTGGAAACCCAGTTATGAGTGACTTTAGGTAACCATTATATTTCTCACATTCCATTTTAAAAGGAATTTTGAGTATTCTTTTTCTAGTGTGGGTGTCTATAAAAGAAATTTAAAAGTATTAATACTTGTATAAAGTATATGAATTTTGAGGGTCAAATTCATTTTAAATGGGTAGAATGTAACACCCTGAAGGTTTTTTGAGATATATTTTTTCATGTGTTGTACGCTACACCAAGGTAAGCATACTCTATATGCCCACCGACTTAGCTTGTGGTATACACAAAACTATTCATGTCTTGTGTGCTACACACTATTTCAAGTTATTTTGATATTATTAATTTCACACAATACTATTTATAAGTGAATATATAAATATTATTTATGTTACCCTATAACATAGTCATTATAATAGCGGATTGGAATAGTATAATCTGTTTTCTGAAAAACTATTTTTAATGTAAATATTTGAGTTTATAACATAATAAAATCACTATTGATGGATTTTATTAATGAAATAATTGTTTAATAAATTTAATATAATTTTCAAAATTCATCTTACATATTTTCTAGACATTATATGAGAACAAATTAATTTTTTTGGATAAAAGATGTATTTTTAAAAAAAATTGCAGTTTGACAGCCTTTTGAGGGAACATCCATTTTAAATCAACTTTTTGAAAATATTATATATTATAGTTGAAAAAATAAACTTCATCTTTGAAAACTGTGTTTTTGAAATTCATTTTTTTTCATTTTTCATATTTTTTGGATAAAATTTGTTTTTTGATGAATTGTGAAAATACATATTTTTATAGAAAACCACATATTTTGTTTTAAAGTAATTAAAAAATAAAAATATGTTTTGGATTAGGTTTAAATTTTAGTTAATTAATTTTAAGCCAATTATGGGTTTATAAATGGATTTTATACAATAATTTACTATTAAAACATTTTACCTTTTAGAATGACATTTTTTCAAATAACTATTTTTCATGCAATTTTAACTGGTCTATTTTACATTTGATTCTACAAATTGTAGTTTTTGAATCTTGAAAAATTTATTTTAAATTTATATTTAAAAGTTACAAATTGATTAAATATCTCCCTTTTATTTTTTTGGCCAAAATGTATAGTATCAATTGTAAATGTTGTTACCAAAGTAAAGGGTAATTTCGGTAATTTCGGTTAAAAACAAAATTATAAATACTATAAAATGATCCTAATTTTTTTTAAATATTATCAAGTGAATTATATTCGACCCTTAACATTTATAAATAGAAATTATTCCATTTAATTGAATCTTGTCAATGAAATTATCATAAATTATATTTAAATGAAAGAAAGATACAAAGTGTCATTTTCTTTTTCTTTAAAAACTTTTATCTTCCCACATGGGAAAAATTATATTATGAATGAATCTAAATGAAACATTTTAACTTAAAAAAATAAAATAAGTATAAAAATGTACTTTTGAATTTTTGGACAACTTTGGTGGAATTATGATATTTATATTTTTTTTATTCATTATAATTTTAAAGATGTCACATTCATGTTTAAATAAATATATAATTTTTAATATAAGTTTGTATAGTATATAAATTCTACTATAAATATTAATTTGAGAGATAAAATTATTTTATTTATCATGTTAATTTATTTTTAATTTTTAGGAAATAAATTATTTCTTTAGAGTCTTAATCTTTGATGATGCAAAAATTATTTAATTGGTGAAAATTCTGTAAAATATTATTTGTTAAAATAAAACATGATCAAATTATATTCATGGATTATATGTCAACCATAATCTTACAAGTTTATATATATTTATTGTTTGAAGATATATGGAAAGGATTATGACACATATAATATTTTATTTAATGTGATGTTAAAGTTTCCACATTATTTATTTGATATATATAAAAATTTTAATATATGATTTTCCAGAAGATATTTTCAACTAAAAATATAAATCTTAAATATAGAATAATTTTCTATATTATCGTATTTTAATATTAATTTTTATTCTAAAAATAATTATTTATAAGAATTATACAATATGGATGTATTAATTATTTTAATATTGGAAATTCCAAATTAATGTTATTAAATATATAAAAATAAATATAATTTTAGATAATTAAGATGTTGAAATAATTTTCTACATTACCTTGACCCCTTAGGTATATAATAAAATATTTACTTCGAGGATAACTTCTTATCTTGAAAATTTTTAAAATCTATAAATTGAATATTATAAAATTCGACAATACTGGTTGTTTATCAAAATTCTGTATTATTAAATTATTGACAAATAATATAAATTTTTTAAATTTTTTTAATATATTCATATAGTCTAAAAGTTTCTAAAGTATTTGTTTATATACTAATTGAGATCAAATTATTAAATATTAAATGATTTTAATATTGAATGATTTATTAACTTAGTTAAAATTAAAATTGAATAACTAATGGTCATTTTAAATGATATGGTTTAAATTGATATAAAAACTTGTGTGAAATTTATTTTTTGATGATATTACAACATAAAATCATTCTATATTATAATAAATATAATTTTTTGTGGTATTTGGATTTATATTTATTTTATTATAATTTTAATAATTTGGGAGATTCCAAAAGTACCCATCAACTCAATTATAAAAGGAACATCCTCCCTTACTTTTTTGATTCACTTTAAGACTTAATGTTTCTTAATACCCTACCAATTTCCATTATCAACATTCATAGTTTCATTTAAGAGGTCCCTGTCTTCTCAAAATTCAAACTCGGGTGACATTAAGAAGAGATCTAGAGGGAGCTCTTCGAAGAAGAGGTAATCTCCTATACTGATTATCTCAGATTATATATTCTTTTACACCATATTATTATTTTTTCCATTAAAAATTATTAAATAAAAGATCAATTATATGCTAATATACTATTAATATTATGTAATAATCATATTCCACCTTCAATCCATCATATGAAAAATGAAATCAGCACGTGTGCGTACATTCATCTTACCGTCTCCACACTATGGTGTAATATATTTTTTAACAACACCATACTTGGATGGATTTAATAATTGGAATAATATTAAAATATTATTATTATAAAATTATATGTACTTTGGAACAAAATATATATCGTCCACTCTCATATCATTTCACAATTACGGGAATGATATTGTCACTTGTGCATATATACGACATATCGTCTCCATAATTTGATGTGATTAATTATACATGATAATCATTAATGCATGATGATATAAATGAACTGAAAGAATAAATATGATATATATTATTTTAATATCTTTATTTAATTATATAACATTGACCAATAGAGGAGAACCAAAACTTATTCAACAAAACATTCATTTGAAAATGAAGCAGTTAATACCCAAATTACAGGTAATAATGAAATATTATTACCAAATGGATGTTTATATGATCATATATGACATCATAAAAAATATTATTATTATATAATATTTCAATTACATCATTAAAGTCATTATATATGTGGTTCACATACATACATTGGATAACAATCCTAAGGTATGGGATTATTGTTTCACACTTTTATTTTTATGAGAAAAATTCATTATACACAATCTATTTCTTTTGGGCGGTGTTTATGTTTCCCATGAATGTTTTTATGATTATCATTGAGAAGGTTTTGATATTTTCGTATTCATAAAATTTTCATTATTTTATTATGCATACGTTTCGATTAATTATAGGTTGTTAAGGGATAATTTTGCGATCTCATTATTATCCATGATTGTTTATTCATATGTATTAACATGGGTATATTTATCACCTGCATCCATGATTGATAAATATTTGTTCCAAAATAGTAAATATATCCACATAATGAAATTCAACGTCAATTAGACCCACTGTTGAAGTTTTATTAAATGTTATGAGATGAATATTTTATCAATTTTAGTACAATATACTTTTTGACATTCTGACAAAATTATGAGAAGAATGTTATCTTTTGAACATATACGGCATGAATATATTTTTACGCTATAATAATTCCACATTTTCATGAATCTTACTTTATAAATTTCATGTTTATTTTAAATTAAATTATTTTTTTTAAAATTATATGGCATTTTGAGACAAGAAAATTTTTTTAGGAAAGAAAGGATATTTTCCTCCAGAATTAATTTCATGTGCTTTATCAAAATTATACTCTTTCTAAGATGACAATATCTAAACGAGGTAATGTTTATATCCCAATTATTACAATGAATTGATTATGTTTTTTATGGAATTATATTTATAAAATCCATTTTTTTAGATTTATTATGATGGAATGATTTTTAGGGAACCTATTTTATTCTGTGTGTTATGAAATGATGAATGATTTATGTTTTTATGGAACACGTATGCATGGTTTTATTTATGAGATTGGTAGAACCTATATATCCTTCTATTGAGACGAGTAAATATTTATATCTCATGATATAGACATGGATGGAACTAAATGTAAATATAGTTCATTAATACAGGTATAGAATGGAATGTAAATCTAGTTCAGTAATATAGGGCTTGAACGGTAAGTACACTAGTTTTAGTAATCGACTATGTCCACTATGATGGTCTTGGAAATGAACCTTGACAATATGGAAATTAATATTTATACTTATGGGTTTTCCACAATTCCATTGATTATGAAAATGATTTCTTATCAAGGTTTTTGTTCCTTTTTGATTTGTGGATTATGGACTACCAATATTTATTTCATGACTCAAGATTTTGATAATTGTTATTGATGGTATGATTATCAAAATTTATGATCATTTTTTATATTCTTATGTTTTTGTTTTGTATGATGTTTTCCATTAGTATCCTTACCAAAAATTTGATCTGAACCTTTTTATATGTTTAATTTTCCGTAGGATTTGAAGAAAGTTTTATATAGGAAAACTAAAGGGGAAGGTATTTATGGGAGAAGTTGAAGATATTTCCCTAAGTTAGCATAATGTGTTCCCAGTTTCAAAAGAGACTAAAAAAATAGTCTTTGGGCATCCTAATGTAAAATGTATTTAGTATAATGAAAATTTAATGTAATATCCATATACATTAGTCATGAGTCCATAACAATGTGGTATCCCAAAGGTTGATATGATTGAGTTTCTAGCACTATAGATAGGGAAATGATGTTATTTATAATTATCCATATATGATTACTTGGTTTTTATAGAAAATACATAAAATCTATCTATATGAATGGTGATATACTGATTAAATAACCTTCCATTATAGTTTTATGTAAAAAACTAATTTGTTATTTTCTTTCAAAAAATGTGATTAATTAACCATGACTTTTTTTCACCTACGGAAATGTTTATTATTGATGATTTAATTTTCCACTAGAAAGAAATTATACCAGTTGATGATATTAATATTTTATTATAAGTAAATTTAACCATCATACTAAAAATTTTTATGATGAAATGATTAGATTCAATAAATGATCATAGATATTATTGAATTTTATAATTTTATAGCATGTTTATTCATCCATTTGAACACATATAATAAGTTATAGTCTATTTTAATTTTTATTTTCTTCTACTTACAGTGGTTTAGGCAGAACTATAAATTTTTTTAATTTATGTAATTAAAAATATTTATTTTATTTCATTATAATAGTTGGTAATAATTGTTTCATGTTTCATACATTAATATTTAATGTTATTGATTATCCTTATGTACACATTTATCATAGTCACTCATAAGAGTTTATGGAATTTAGGGAAATTATTAATGAAAATTTAAATATCTTTTACTAAATATGGATTTTTTATTTATTATTCATACATAAAAATACAATATTTTCATAGTTTACATTCATTGGCACTTTTCATGGAAGGAGTTCTCGGGTACTGGAATTTGGAAGATTTAAAATGTCCAAGATCCCAACTATGGTTTTCATTATATACATCCTTAATCTATTTCTTTAATTATGGGTTATTCTTTGTAAATGAATCATATTTTTTTGTATATATTCATTTCTTGTGGATTAATATTTTTTATTCATTAATATTATTTCATTATTTATATAATAAGACATTAGGTTATCCAATTGTGATCCTTATTGATTTTGTATATTATTTTTATCTATCTAAATAATAAAACGGTGAAGAAAAATTATATAAATTTATACAATATACACACAGAATAATATAAAAAGATTTAATGAATTCGCTCTAAATTTATATTTACCCATGATGATTTTTATCAATATAAAATAGTCAAGCAATACAAAAAATTTTATGGGTGAACATATATAGAGGTAAATTTGTATATTGGGTTATAACAAATGGAATTTTACAATTATGTTTTTAAAATAGTGTAAGATAGATATAGAGATATTATTTTAGAACATGAGAGGTTAACCATGTGCATTTATATTAAGAGTAACCAAACTGGAGGCATGTGTTTCATGGGTATACTAGATGTTGTGTACAATCAGATCAACATTGAGTTAAGTATTGGAAAGGAAATCTCAAATATTGTAAGTATTTAATGAATTTTGTTTTCTGATTTCATACTTATGAGTCGGTTTATGAATTACCCATGTGGATAATTTTGTAAAATATAAGGAATATGTATATGAATTTGTATGTTTCTAAAAAATTATTTTAAAAATGACATGTAAATAACAAGGATAAAACCATCAAATTATATACATGTATTCACACTATAAAGTCTAAATCATGTTCTCAATCACTAAAGAAAGAAAAACGTTTCAAGGGAACCACATAAACAAGTAAAAAACGAATTACACATTTAATCATTTGAAATAAAAAATATCTTTTAGAAAATTGACTCAACGCATTCCAATGTTGTACATTTAATCAATCCATAATAACTATTTTCTTATATTGTTCCCAATACAAAAATTTTATAACACAATCACAATAAATTTCAATCACATTTCACATTTCTAGTAAAATGATTCCATACCCGTGAGGATACATAAATATAAATAGACCAAAAATTTATAAACATAACATATAATATTTTGATGATGTGTCAATCACATTAATAACCCAAAAAACTAAAAAAAATTAAATATTATCCGTACAAGTTATATAATGAAATTTTGTAGGATACTACCAGTATTGTTTCTTTATAGAACATATGGTTATTTTTATACTAATAGGGAAGTCATCCTATTACTGAAACATAGTACAATAATATACACATGAATACCGTTTTTATAAATCTAGTCAGTAAGAAAAAAACCCATGTAG
This sequence comes from Viscum album, assembly GCA_963277665.1. Classification (NCBI taxonomy): domain Eukaryota; kingdom Viridiplantae; phylum Streptophyta; class Magnoliopsida; order Santalales; family Viscaceae; genus Viscum; species Viscum album. The sequence goes on from OY728153.1 coordinate 1,386,107,451, forward strand.
GATTCAACTAAATGAACTATAAAAAATCTATCAATTTTATAAATGAGTGTATGTTTAAATATTAAGTAGAGAATAATAAATTTCATATTATTAATTAAGGAATAGTTTTCATATAAAACAAGATAGTAATGTATTAAATAAAACTAAAATTTTTATTTTATGAATCAATGATAGGAAACATAAATATTGAACTATATTTTTTAAAATGGAAAAGTTATTCTAAGATACATTGAATTTTCTCATAAATTAAAAGAGACATATATACTCATATAACTAATAAAATTGTTCATCTCATAGAACATGAAACATAGGGTTTTGAGGTTAATATAGATTTATAAATATGGTCTTCTTCTAACTTGTTAATAGAGTACCCCTATCTAACTTTTTCCATGTTATCACAAAGAGAATATGACATAAATCCCACAAAAACATATGTGATGTGCCACATTGATCGGTTTTTGGGTATATTTCATCCACATAAATATGGATTTAAATTAAATTTTGGAAAATAAGACTAACCATATGTATAACTAATAAAATAAAATACCCACCCATGTGGTTTTAAAACACCCAACATCAAACCAAGCTCATTTCAAAATAATAATAATAATAATCCACAAAGAAGTATGATAAAATGACCTAAATCACCAAATTAACCATTTATTCATGTCAAAAAACATATTGAATTCTCATTCCACGTCACTGTAAACAAACATCAATTAATAATTTGCTTGAATGGACTGAAGGCCTTCATTTTTTATTGATTTTTTATAACCCCCCTTTCAAGGGATGAGGGGAACCCTAACAAGGCCCGTAGGCTTAGAGATTACATGGACCATAGGCTTAAGAGATTGCATGACCTAGAGGTCTTAGGGAATTCAACTAGACTATCTACAAAGAACTGCCACTCCCCAGCATCTGCATCCTGATGGTAGCTCTCCACCTTTTAATGACCATCTGGCTAGGCTTCCGGTTCATGCACAGGCTGGTACGGATGGCATAACTAAACCCTCTCATTCTGACAATCCATATGGCTCTTCTCTGGTGAGTGCACCTACTCTGAATCCTAATCTGGGGCTACATCTTTTTTGTAGTGTGTCTAGGGCCTACATTCATGTTGACCGAAGGCCTTGGTTGTTTATAAAATATTGTAAACCATCCAATGATGGGTGTTTGACTATAAAATGATCTTTATATCTTTAACACAAAAAATACATATCACATTCTTAGATTTTACCTTCATATAGATAAATATTCAAATCTCGATTAACCAGAATGAAAAAAACTACATAACGAAGTTAGAATATTAAGGTAATGAACGATATGTCAATGTAAAAGAAAAATAGAGGATTAATGTGATAAATACCTACCTCAATCTGGTTTTATAGTTATTTTTTAAAGGGAGATGGGCGGGGGCCTCAATTACCCCCCCCCCCCCCTCAATTGTAAAAAGTGAAATTGGGGAGGGGGATAAGAGGTGTGTATACACTTTTGGACCCTTCTATTAATCAACATCACTATTTAATAATAACAGTATAAATAATATTGAATCTTTAATATGTAAAAATAGTTAAAAATTAAAAAATTAATTTTAATATTAACCTAATAATATTAATTCCATCTAAAAATATTCACCCAAGGAATAATATTAGAATACTTTTAATAATAATAATAACAGTAAAACTCATAAAACATTCAATAATGAAATGACATTAATTAAACATAATAAAAAATTCTCAAGATGATTTATAATCATAATAATCCCTTTAAATATCTTAAACATTTTTTTGTGACTGTTAATTATTTTCATAATAGATAAGGATGTTGGGGGGGGGGATGAAATAAATGTATCAAGTAACATTATAGTAATACACATACAACAAACCAATTACTTAATAGTGAATCCTTAAATAAATTTATCATCGCATTAAATAGTTACATTTCCCAGTCTAAAAATTGTGAAACTTTCAATGAAAGTCATGATTTTGTTTTGAAAAATATATCATGTCCAAATAAATAAATAAATAATAACAAAATATTCATTATTAATTAAAATTTTAATATTACATGATGGTTATAAATAATCTACATCAATGATGTTTTAATCATGGTGGTTGGTATATATTATATCCTTGGATAATTAGATTTTGAATCTTTTTTATCTCTAATGAGTGTTTTTAATGACACTTACAACAATAATTCAATAGTAATTGATATATTATTTTCCATAAAATTCTTCAATATATTTATAGTCACCATTTTAAAAATTTAGGTCTATGTGAAAATATATTTTTTCTATCAAATGCCATATTTTTTCTTAATATTTTTTTCATTATAAACATTGATTAAAAAAACAATAAAAAAACCATGAAAATATACTCAAAACTAATAGGAATTCACATATATAAAAAATTAATATAATATGAATAGAAGACATCATATTGTATACCCAAGTACACACTATATTATATATCAATTTTCTTGATCCAGATGTTCTATAATTATATGATTCATTTATCTTCCCCTGAGATATTTCTCTCTAAAACATCGACTGTAAATAGGAAAAAACACCACCTTCATTAAAACTTAAAAGTCATAAAATTATAATAATAATCAATAGATCATTAGTTAAAACTGGGTTGTTTATTCAAGTTATTAAAAAATTTATCAATGATTATTTTCCTATGACTTAAAAAATATGTTATAATTCACTTTATTTTGATCATTTGGTAAATTTTTGATAGTCTAAAAAAGTTCTAACTATAAATATGTCATTTAGATAATTTTTTAAAAAATTGTAATTATACATGTAACACCCCAATATTTTAAAACAACCCCATATTTGATAGGTTATAAAACACAAAACATTGAGCTTAAAGGAACCATGATATAGAATTAAAATATTATTATTTTAACAAGAATGTTATAACCATGTTTTTATATTGCTTAGTACAAATATAATTCAACATATTATGAAATATATATTAAGGTATTCATTAATAAAAAATTATTTATTAGTTATTAGGAAATAATCACTAATGTTTTGGTAAAGTTATTTTACACATTTTCTTCAAAAATAAATTTTATTAAAATTTATAAAAATTAATATAATTATTTTTTATATAATATTATAAAATTTATTTATTTTATTTAATTTTTAAAATAATAATATCAAAATTATCTTAGTTGGAAGCCTTTGGATTTTTCGAAAAATATTAACATTCCAGTGAATTGTGAAAGATAATTTTTTTGTTAATTGTTTTTTAAATAATATTAAAAGAAAAATTAGATTTAAAATAGTTTAAAAATGAGTTCGCATATACTTTGAATATTATAATTTTCATCATTAGAATCAGTTTTTGATTAAATTTTGCATAAAAACTTCTTATCCTTAAAAAGTAATTTTTTTGAATATTTGTTTTTCTTTGCATTTTGTCTTTTAATATTAATTTATCCTCTAAAAATTATTTCAATTGGATAATGATAAATTGATTTCATATTTGATCTTATTAGTTTCAAATTTCTTAAATATGTATTCTTTTATTTTTGGAAATTATTAATATTAACTTTTAGTAATTCATGTTGTCATGATAATGGGTATATAAGGTAATTATAGTTAAAAATAAAATAATAAGTACTAAAAAATGTTCCTTGTGGTTTCCAAAATATTATTTGATGATTAGATTTCAATCTTAGTCAACCATGAATCAGATATATGGCCTTTGTGTTCATGTTACAATGATTATGACCTTTATAATTGTTTATGTAATAAAATGGAAAAAATATCACACTCTTTTTGTAAATTATTATAATACATTTAATAAAGGTATAAACTAAGGATATGTTTGTTTGTGAATATTATTTGTAAATAGAAATGACATATATTATATATGGTAATTTAATAGTAATTTTCAGAGATGATATAATTACCTTAATCGTTTACACAACCCTTACACAATAATTATGAAATTAATTGATAAATAAAATTAATGATATAAACAATATTATAAGTGAAATTATTTGATTGAATAATTTGTACCCTGATTTTTATAAATCCATGTGACATATTATATATTTTCTAATTACTTATATTCACATATATACAAATGTATTTATGTATTTTCATTCAAAAAAATAAATTGTGTTTAAATTAGAAATAATTTTATTTTTCAAATTATAAATATTTTATTAAATTATTTAAAAAATATTTAAAAAATAATGCAGAAATTTATTGATAATATTAGGTTTAAAATATAATATATTTTCTATTATTTTTTCAATAGAAACCATTTATGTAAAATTATAACCCTTTAAGACTAAACAATGTGTTACTGTGTTTAATGTTAAAATAACATAATTAATGTGTTAAGATAAAGGATGAGGTATAAAATTAAATATAAACCTATAAAAATAGTATTATTAAATTATATATAATCCATATCCTAACCATGTTTCTAATTCATTACCAATTGGAATCATTTTTCTCTTGAATAGACTTATTATATTTTAATTTTTTAAGAAATTACAAAAGTTCCCCTAAAATCAATTAGAATGTCGAACCTACACCATTAGTTAGTTGAACCACAATGAGCCATAGTGTCTGACCAAACCATGACCTTCCTCTTATAAAAATTATTTTCTATGTTCTCGGGGTTCTTTCCCTTCCATAATTTCAACTATATACCCCTTAATAATAGATATTAAGGGTGTGCATCAAAGAATAAGTAATCATCTTTACTGAATCTTTCATAATTAGTTTTTTTCTACGTTCTCTTCATTTATTTGGTATAACAATAATAAAATAATAGATCAGGTATAACTCTAACAACCCATAATTTCTCTGTAATTAATAAATTAATAATAATATAATATTCCTTCATTTTTCAAAAAATATATCACATTTTTTAAAATTATTAAAGAATTATTTTATGAGTTATATATTTATCATATCAAATATTATAATTTATTTTAAATAAAATAATATTTTCAATAAATAAGACCGGATAATAAAATAATATTTCTTTTATAGACATGATTTTATTTTAATATAATATAATATTATAAATATATTTACATTATTAATTTTCTCAATAAATAAATATTTTATTTAAATGAATTAAAAAAATATATTATTTTGAAAAAAAATATAAATATTTTTTGATATATGTATATACATGTAGGCATGTGCATTGAATGAATTTATCATTTATCAGAACTATATACAAAAATACATTTTTTTGTGATTATAAATGATACTCTAGGTACAATGATGCTAATTAAACTTCTAGCTAAATGTGAAAAGTCAAGTATCTAGAGATTTGGTTATCCTAACACATGTTATAATTCTATTGGATAAGTTTTATTCGACCCAAAAAAACCTTAGGAATAATATATGATATTTTATGTCCACTTGGATTATATTAGGACATTTATTATTATTTTATTTAAAGAAGAGTTAAAAGTGTTAAATTCAAATTTTATTAACAAAACCATTTTTAATACAGGGTTATAAATAAGATAAATTAGACTATAAATATTCATTAGAAATATAAAAATATTTCCGACATAATGAAATTTATTTATAATTATTAGATATTAAAAAATTAAATTTAGTTATGATGCAATGATGATGCAGTAATTACCCTATTAATGAAATATTAAAAGAAATAGAACATAAATGATTTGATGCCATCCACTAATTTTCAAGGATAATATGACATGTTAACGTGGATTATAAAATTTTCTTTGATGCGATAAGGTTGTTATGACATTCACAAAAACAAAATATCAAATAGAGTCAAAATTTACAAATATTAATTTTTAAAACAAATACTATATTATTGTTTGATATAATATTCATAAAAATATATGGTTCTTACAAAGGTCATAAATAATATTACATATGTCATTAATGAACCACTTGAAATTATCTTTTATGTTTAGTGTATGTTTATTAACTATATAGTGTAATAATACAAGAAGACACGGTAAAAGTTAAAATATTTAACTAAGTGTTATATCTAAATTATAAGGTTAAAATGGTAACCCAAACATCTCTACAACATATTATTTGAGATTAATTAGAACCATAACCATATAAGTCTCGAAATAAATTTATTTAGATCCATTATAAACCAAATATGATTGTATAATAAATTAACATTTTAATCTTTTCCTAAAGTGACCCCCACCCCTCTTATAAAAGGGCACTTTTCTTTCTCTCAAAATCGCACCTCCAAAGCCATTTGGCTGGGAAAAACCCTAACCAAATATCCTCCCAATTTCCCACACATCAACCTAGAGTCCTTACATTGATCATAAATCCAGCATAAGGAGCCCTTTCGATCAACTCCAAAGGAAACACCCGAAGAAGAGGTAATAATTTCACCACCCTCTTTCAAGTTCTTTTCTTCTTTCACTTATTCTTTCTTTGTTGTTTACATATCAATATAATAAATTTAGGACCTCCAACATACTATGATGTTTTTATAAATATGGTACAACCATATTCATTATTCTATCCATCATATAAATTACAAAATCACCATACGTGTGTACGTACGGCTTACCGTCTCCACGTCATGGGGTAGTTTGTTATTCAAACACTTCATTATTTGGTTGGGAATAATAATGAGTATAACATATGTAAATAATAAATATAAGATGATAATTATTCTGTATATATGATATACCAACCAGTTACATATGATATCACCATCAATATAATGATATTGTCACTCGGGCGTACATACGGATTACTGTCTCCATGAATGCAATGAGATTCATTACCCATCATAATCATTCAAGAATAATTTTCATTTTATGACTAAAAATAATTTTTAATAGGTCAATATCATTCTGGATATGAATCAAATACATCCAACCCATACAAAAATGGCTTCTGTTACCAGGTATATAAAGGAAAACAGATCAGTTACCACCCGAAACAATGATACAACTAAAATATTTAGGTATGTGGTTCTATTATAATTTGATAAAAATTATTTAACTATTTTAAAGGATTTTAAGAAACCATAGACCAAGGAAAAGTACAAGGTAAGTGTTAATTCCTCAATCTCATCATTATCTGAGAATGTTTATGAGTTAGTATTTACTACGACATATTTATCATCAATATACATATATCATAAAAATGAGTTCAAAATGAATCTTTTATGGTTTTATAGATGTTTCTATTTAACTAAATCATCATTTTAAATGTTTTGAATATTTAATTTTCTAAATCATTTTAATTAATGTCCATGTTTTAAAAATGATTTTAAGGATTTATTTATATTGAAATCACTGTTTTAAAATGTTAATTCCTTTCAAAGATTCATAGTGGTATGGGACACTTTTATTCAAAAATTTCATTAAACATCTTTGTTTAAAATTACGTGACTTTTAAATTATTTAAAAAAAAGAAAAAAAATATTTCTCTCAAATAGTTTTTATTTCATCTATGTCAATATTATTTGAAATATTTTACACTTGTTTAAAGTTCATTCATTATGATAAAAATCGTCCATATTGTATTGAAGGTTCTGTGATCTATTTGATAGTGGATGTGTTATTTGTATACCATTCATGGTTTATGGTTAATGTATTGACATTTCCTATGCTATTTTTAATATTAATGTTTATGTTATATCTAAACAATTCATATGAGGGATTTATTAGACTTAGTAAGTGACGGGTGGAGCCCGCTATAACTCCTTGATGTATTTGTAGGTCTCATGAGACAAACTAGTCTCTTGGAACAAGTCCTTGACAAAATCATATTTTTAGCCTTGGCACAGGGCCTTGACTATGTGTTTATAAAGTCTGGCATTATGAATTCCATCATTATGAAATTGGAAATTGATATTACATGTGATTATTCGACTAGTAGAATATTCATGTGTATAAGTAAATAGAATTATTTGATTTATATCTTCCATATTATGACGCATTTTATGTTTAAAAGGATTGTGTTTTAGTCTTATACATTTCCTTATATGTTTATGCTTATTTATGAAAGTTTCTGAAAAATTATTTACCCTTACTGAGTAGTTGACTTCACCCCTTTCTTATGTTTTATTCTCCCAGGATTCCAAGAAGTGTATTATGATTGATGTGTTTGGTTAAGCTAAAAGGAATAATGGCATTATCAAAAATCTATCTTTTCTATATTTTATGATTGAAATTACAGTGTAAAGTTAATGTATGTAATCTATTTTCCTTCTCCATTAAACTGATCAGTATTTTGGGACATAATTCCTTGAAATCATGCCAATGTATTAAAATAATGCACCAGATCTGGGTAACTAAGTTCGGGGCGTTATAGTTGGTTTCATAGAAAGTTTAGCAACTAACTTGGAAATAGATTTAGATAAACTCTGATTAGAGAACATTACTCTAATATGTCTTTGAGGATTAGTATAGAAGGACTTCATAAAATTTTGGTAATATAGATATTATCTGTATTTTCCATTCAATATATCACTGTCTGGATATGAGCAGGTAGAGGCGGCTCTGTCACAGATGTACTTAGGAGTGAAAACACTGACAAGGAGTTTTGGGCTTGACTCGGGGTATCCTGGTACACAACAATAGGCCTTACTTCACTCATGGTTACGACACTCCCTGGGGATATACTTATGATAATTCATATTTCCATTACAATACATTATGACGGATTTAGGAGTAAATACTTTCCCAAAGAAAACATTTTAAGATTATAGATTATATGAATAATAATTTCAATTTACGTTAGGTATTTTACGTGTTTTGAATTATTCATAAAAATTCATAAACTAAGCTAGTGTATTCAATTGTTTAGAAATGGAACCTAGTATAAGGAATGAGAATTCCAGCCATACATATGATTGAATGATTATGAAGGATCATATATTTCATGGCATTAATCCAAAATTTGAAAGGGAAATATTCACCCACGTATTATCAACATATGAAGAAATAATATCATGTTTTAATAAGATAATTAATGAATTCTCCGAGTCCTTTGGTTTTTAAGGGAATCAAGAAAAGAAAATAATGGAAGAGAGAAAGATGGATATAGGGGAGAGGGGGAACAAAGATTTTCCCATATGTGATAACTGTGAAAAGAATCACATTGGTAAATGCATTAAAGTAATAGGAGTTTGATATAAGTGTGGAGAAAAATGATACCATGTACGTGATTTTAGGGGTAAGAAAAAGGTTTCAAATGTACAATTCTTCATCAACAAGGTTTTGGGACACTACACAAATCAATGTACAAACAATCAGAGTATACCCCAAATGCTGCTATGGGATAATAATTAAGTTATGATACTACCGAATATGAAGAGGAATGATTAGATTTCTTATGTTGTTATTAAATTATTATATTAATGATGTATATGTTATAAGAATCATAGAGTATATAAGGATTGTACTGCAGTACTAATTCAATATGGACTTGAGATTGTGTAGAACCATGAAAAGTGAGTCAATAGAAGGTTAAAGTTTTTTAAAATATATGGTTGAGAGGATGATAAACCATAATATGGTTTTGATATTGAGGTAGTGATTTTAGAATAAGATATTATTTATTTTGATAAATTATATTGTATATTATTGACTACCTTGAAATTGATTAATGGTTTGTATATTCCATCATTATTGGAGCTTACAACATTTTTGTATATAAAGAGTATATCCAGTATTCTATAATGAATAATAGAGAATGAATGTAATCAATAAGGTTTTATAGTAATTCAGGGTGTTACCATCATTTAAGAGAATACATGATGAAGGTATTCATATGTTATTATGTGGAAAAAAGAGATCTTTATTATGTTTACCTTACTTATAAATTTTGCACTGAGAGATTGGAAAAAAGTATTTTGTATAAGTCTAGAGGTTGGAATGGATTAATTTGGAATTTGGGTACAATTTTATAAGGTTAAAACATTTCATAAGATTATTTTTGTATTGTTATAAAAAGGACAACCCGGAGGTCGGGTGGCAACCTGTCGCATCTGGAAAAGCCGCGAGACTTGAACCCACAACTGAATGGAAACAAGGGTACATCACCCACTACTAGCCCAAGTGATTTCTTGGTTTTTATAATGTAGTTTTTTTAAAAAATGGGATGACAAATGAATTATAAATTCATTTTTTTGTAACCCTATGTGATTAGGATAAATCAAATATATTCGAGTTCTATTATCTTCTGGAGTGAAAGATGAGTTTGTGGTAGAAATTAGTTAATGGATGGAACACTACTAGTCAAGTATTCTTTATTATACTTATTCTATGAATAAATTAATTCATAACATTTAGGTAAGGGATATTATAATGAAAAATTTGTTATCCTTATACCTTATGTTTTTTTAACCAATGATATTTTAAATCATCAAAAATTGATGGCTTTGAGGCCCTAAATTTTACACTTTTTTGTAATTGATGACCTCACTCACCCCTATAAATATATATATTTTTCATCCAATTATGTGTGTTTAATTTCAACTAATGTTCTCATAATCGAGATCATAATTTGGTGGTGACGTTTTCATTTTCCTTTCCCTCTTATTAAGACTAATGTTTTTTTAAACCAATTTCGGATATGGGTTATCCAAAAAGGTATTTTTCTATTTTGACATTTTATTTATGAAGAAAAATTTCAAAATTATGATGAATCAATTTATTAAAGGAGGGGAGATTGTAACACCCCAAGATTTCATAGTATGTTATCTCATTAATGTAATACAATAGTGTGTGTTACACGCAACACCGAGTTCATGCGCACCACAACTTACCAAACTAGCCGTTAAAAAAGCAGTTATGAATAGTATTAACTACATTTTGAATCATATATAATCCATATAATTTTAATATCCATATTATGTATTTCATAGAAAAAATATATGAAAAAATTCAATTTTTCAGATAAAGGATGTATTTTTCAAAAAAAAATGCAATTTTACAGCTTATTAATGGTGAACCCTTTTTAAATCCAACATTTGACACTTTTATATATTAAATTTGACAAAATATAAATTTTCTTTAGAATTGGTACATATAAATTTAGTTTTGATAAATTTTTGGAGTTTTCCTGATATGTTTCATATTATGATAAATAGAGAAAAATATTAAATTTTAATTGAAAATAAATTTTTAAATCAAAATAATTTATAGTGTTAAATTCTACATTTGAATATTTTGGAAGTATAATTAGATTATATTTTCATCATTTAAAACAATTTTTGTTATTATAAGTAATTTCACATTTTAATTTTACATAAACACATGTAAATCATTTTATAGTTTTTACTTTTTAAAATCCCACTTTTTGGTTTTGACCACGGGAATTAATATTATATTAATAAATTCAGCTTTTATATTTTGTTGAATAGTGAAAAAAACTACGTTATTATTTAAAACTAACTTCTTAATTGAATAATTATTTTTTTATTTAAATTTACTTTAAGTAAAAATAGATATATAATACCTATATAAGGTCAATGTAATTCATTGAGGTCATTTTATAATAAAATTAAATATAAATTTTTTTATTTAACTTTATAACGATTTTTACCCACTTATTAGGAGAATATGAAAATTTTCCTAAAACATAATTTTTACTGCTTTTGTGACATGAATTTCGAAAATCTGAGAGACATTGTTGACATCAGTAAGTAAAATGTCGATCAATAAGATGAAAATAATTTTTGGTGAATAGTAACTTTTCACAATTATTTTCCATGGTTAAAATTAAATAGGGTAATTGATGGTAAAAATGATATTATAATTACCCTAACACATGTCCTAATTCTATTGGATAAGTTTAATTCGATCCAAAACAACCGTTGGAATAAAATATGATCATTTAGGTCCACTTGGATTTGATTAGGACATTTAAAAATTTTTTATTTAAAGAAGAGTTAAAAGTGTTATATTCGATGTTAATTAAATAAACCATTTTTAATATAGGGTTATTCATAAGAGGAATTCAACTATAAATATTCTTTAGGAAGATAAAAATATTTCCTATATAATGGCATTTTCTCCAATGGCCAGAAATCCTTCATTTTCTTTTTCTTTTTTTATAATCCACCTTTCAAGGGATGAGGTGGAACCCTTACAAGGACCATATGTATAAGTATTACATGGAATGATAAAATGGTATTTTATTTATAATTTTTAGATAATAAATAATTAAATTTATCTATGACACAATGATGATGCATTAATTACCTTTATAATAAAATGTTTAAATAATTTATATACAAATATTAAAATAAATAGAATTTCAAAGCTTTAATTACATCCACTAATTTTCTAGGTTAATATGACATGTTAGGGTTGATTAGAAAAAATATTTTCTAAGTGATAAGGTTGTTATGACTTTCACAAAAACAAAATACCAAATAGTGTCAAACTTGACCTAAATTAATTTTTAAAACAAATACTATATTATTGGTTGATATAATATTCCTAAAAATCTATGGTTCGGTAAAAGGGCTTAAATAATATTATATATTTTATTAATGAACCACTTGAGTTTCTCTTGGATGTTTAGAGTAAGTTTATTAACCATATAGTGTAATAATACAAGAATACACGGTAAAAGATAAACTATTTTACTAAGAATTAAATATAAAATATAAGTTTAAAATGGTAACCTAAACCTGTTTAAAACATATTGGATGAGAGGAATGCGACCCATAAACACCAAAGGCTCGAAATAAATATTGTTGGAGCTATTATAAACCAAATATGGATATATAATAAATTAATTTTTTCATCTTTTCCAAAAGTGACCATCACCCCTCTTATAGAAAGGCATATCCTATTCTCCCAAAATCACACCTCCAAAGCCATTTTTATCAGACAAACCCTGCCGAAATATCCTCCCAATTTTCCTTAAATCAACATAGAGTCGTTACTTTAATCATAAAACCAACCTATGATGCCCTTTTGATCAACTCAAAAGGAAACACTTGATGAATAAGTAATAATTTCACCACACTCTTTCAAGTTCTTTTCTTCTCCCACTTCCTCTTTAATTGTTGTCTACACACCAAAATAAAAACTCTAATACCTACAACATACTGTGATGTTATTATAAATAATTTATAATTGTATTCGTTATTCTATCTATCCTATAAATGACAAATTCATCATACGTGCGTACGTACGACATACCATCTCCACGTCGTGGTGTAGTTTGTTATTCAAACACTTCATTATTTGGATGGGTTTAATAATGAGTATAACTAATGTAAATAATAAATATAAAATTTTAATTATATATATATATATATGATATAACAACCAATTACATATGATTTCACCATAAATATAATGATATTGTCACTCGTGCGTACGTACGGATTACCGTCTCCATGAACGTGATAAGATTAATTACCCATCATAATAATTGAAGAATAATTTTCATTTTATGATTAAAAATAATATTTAAGAACTTAATATCATTCTGGATATGAATCAAATACATCCTATCCAAAACAAACATGGCTTACGTAACAAAGCACATAAAGGAAAACAGATCTGTTAAGACATGAAACAATGATACTACTAAAATAATATTAACGAATCTATATTAGAAGATATTATATGATATCATATTTATGTATGTGGTTATTTTATAATTTAATAACAATTATTTAACTATTATATAGGATTATAACGTACCCTCGACCAAGGAAAAGTACAAGGTAAGGGTTAATTCCTCAATCTCATTATTATCTAAGATTGTTTATGAGTATGTATTTACTGGGACATATTTATCATCAATGTCTATAGTTCATTAAAATTGTTTTAAAAAGGAATATTTTATGGTTTTATGGATGGTTCTATTTAACGATATCATCATTTTAAATGTTTTAAATATTTATTTTTCTAATACTTTTTAATTAATGTCCATGTTTTCCAAAATGATTTTAAGGATTTATTTATATTAACATCATTATTTTAGAATGTCAATTGCTTTGAAAGTTTCAAAGTAGTATGGGAAACATTGATTAAAAATGTCTTTAAATTTATTCCATTATAAATTATGTGACTTTTAAATGATTTAAAAAAATAGATATTTCTCTGAAATAGTTTTGATATCATCTATGTCAAAATATTTTGAGGGATTTTACACTTGTTTGAAGTTGATTCATTATGAAAAAAATCTTCCCTATTTTATTGAAGGTTTTGTGATATTTTTGACAGTGGATGTGTTATTTATATACCATTCATGGTTTATAATTAATGTATTAACATTTTTTATGCTAGTTTTAATATTAATGTTTATGTTATGTTTCATCCTTTTATATGAGGAATACATTGGACATAGTAAGTGACAAGTGGAGCCCGCTATTGCTTCTCAATGCATCGGTAGGTCTCAAGAGACAAACTAGTGTCTTTTCAAAAGGCCTTGAAAAAATCATATTTGTATTTTGGGTACAAGGCCTTGACTATATGGTTATGATGTATGGTATTATGCATTCCATCATTATGAAATTGGCTATTGATATTACATGTGATTATTCAACTAGTAGAATATCCATTTTAATAACTAAATGGAATTATTTGAGTTATATTTTATATATTATGATGATTTTTATGTTAAAAAGGCTTGTGTTTTAGACTTAAAAATCAACTTAAATGATTATGATTACATATGATAGTTTCGACAAAATTATTTAACCTTACTGAGCATTTGGGCTCACCCCTTTCTTATATTTTATTTTTCCAAGGATTCCAGGGAGTGTATTTTGATTGATATGTAGGGTTAAGATAAAGGGAATAAATGTGTTATCAAAAAACTATCTATGTTGTATTATATGTTTGAAATTATAATATAAAGTTAATGTATGTAATCTATTTTCCAAGACTACAAAACTGATCGGTCTTTGGGGACTTGATTCCTTGTAATCATGCCAGTGTTTAAAATAATGCATCGGCTCTGGGTAACTAGGGTTGGGGCATTACAGTGAACCTTTCCCACAAAAAATTGTATAGGCTTAGGCAATTTTTTATATTTCAAGTAGACTCATGTGTTTTGTTTTCAAGATCTTGCTTAATATTTTTTAGAAATAATGGGACTATTCATAAACCATTTTCAATGAATAATTAATATCTAGGTATTATAGTTTTTTATAATTTTTTTTCTAATTTAATTTTCTATGTTATTTTTAAAACCCCTTACTGGTCAATTTCATGTTCATCCCACATTTTAACAATTTTCACATAAATCATATAAGTTTTAGAATGGAAATATTTTCAATTAGAGTTACCATATTCATAGAGATATAGATATTTTTATTCTTTTTCAACAATCAGAAATTGTAAAATGTTGTGTAATTATCGATATCCTAGATAGAAAAAGGGCATATATTATATTAAATGTTGTGTCTTTTTTCTGTTTCTGATACAAAAAATCACAAACAACAGTTTGTGCACTGAATTAGAATGAATTGGTTAAATGTGTTATATTCAGTATCATCTGAATAGTCTATACTACAATAAAGATTTGATGTTTTTATCTAAGTGGTAGTTTATAGGAGTTTTGAAGTTTGAGTTTTTTCTTATTTCTGATGAAAAAAAATCAGAGTTATTTTTTCCCAATGAATGATTGGCGAGGACCTGATTCCTTTTAATTGGTAATAATTTAAAACCCTATAATTTAACTGTAATTAAAAAATTAATAATAATAAATTATGTTTGTATTTTTTTTTAATATCACTTTTTTTAAATTGTTACATTATTATTTTATGAAATTTACATTTTTCATATCATATGTTATAATCTTTTTTAAATAATTAATATTTTCAAGAAATAAGACTTGATAATAAATTAAAATGGCATCTATAAACATGATTTTATTTTAAAAATTATATAATTATAAATATATTTACATGATTATTCTTTCTCAAAAAAATATAATTTTATTTAAAATGTCTATAAAAATATATAATTTAAAAAAAATAGAAATATGTTTTTATATAATAAAATGTTTCTAAAAACTAAAGTGACTTAGGTTAATAGTTTTATGATATTTACATATAAAATTTTAATAGAACACTTAAATATATTTTTTATAAGTAACTAAATTTATATAAGTAAATTATAATAACAAGATTTATAATAATAAAATTATTATGTTTTCAATAAAAATAATACAATTTATTTATTTATAAAAAATATTTTATTAATTATTTTGATTTACGATAAATTATTTTATAATAAATATATCATAATTATTTTATTTTAATAAAATTTTATGTGTTAAAAATTTGATAATTGAAATTGTGGTTAAGGGAGGGGGAGTCTGAGTGGATTCACATTGAAAGTTAGCCCAATGGTTCTAAGTCCTTCATCACAAGCTAATGGTTGAATCACATTTTGGGGTACTACACCAGGAGTATATGAGGGCCTCGACTAAAAGAGGTTTACTCGATATGGGAAATTCGACCATGGGAGACGAAACTCTAATAAGGGCTTTCAGATGTTGCAGTGTTATCAATGGGGTTTGGTTACAGCTAGATATTCTAATGGAAGCATCTAGATCTCGATATACGGGGTTCATATCGTACTTTAACTAGATTGTTAAGAGAATGGTTTACTAGTGTCTGAAACATCATTGTAGTGTCTTTATTAGATAAATGAGATGTTATCCTTTTTTCATTGTCAATTTCAATGTTCTTCATTTTGTGTTGTTTTCAACCCCCTTGTTATCGGTCGACTATTTCATCCTATCTTAATTAATTGAACTATTTTATTTTTTTTAGTTGAATATTTCTTCACTTTCAATCTTTTAACATGGTTAAATGAATTTGATCTATGAATTTCTTAATAACGTATTTTGATGTGTTGATTTGTGTCTGTTTTCATCAATTTCATTGCACTAGTACATTGAGCTGGCACCACAAGCATGAAATGTTTCAACATTATTTTTTGGATAAATCATCATTTAGAGATTTATTGAATTTAAAATTTACATATCTTATTATCTTTCTGCATGTCTATTATCATCTTGGACACATCTCTATTCATTGACTACTATGAAAGCATGAACTGTATATATATATATATCAAGTTGTGAAATATGGCTGTAAAAATAATTTAACCGACATTCAAATAAATACTAGAAATCCCATTTTATGTCTTAAGAGAGGGTTAGATAGAGGCAACATAAACTCAAATATGTAAATTAATTTTTTTAATCATGTTTTAGTATTTTTGGTATTTTGGTTTCAAATTTTATTTTTTTGTTCTATTTGAAGAGAACCCATAGTGAGGGAATAATTTACATACAATATTTCAAAATTTAGAGTTAATGTAAGTGTTATTATTATTTCAAAATTTATATAATTATTTTTCTACATTTTTTCCATTCTCCTAAATTTAATAAAATAATTTAAGAGTTTGATTTGTTTTTGTCAGTGTATGTTTATACTACAAATATATATATGTGTGTAAATTAAAAATATATCTATATGTTTTAATAATTTATTGATGTAAGGAATAAAAATATTTATTTTATTAAAATTATACTAAATATACTATATTATATAATTTTACCTACTCTATTATTATTCTTCAATATGAATTATTAAGTTATTGTGGTAGTAATAAGTTTCGTTTATTTTTATAATTTATGGAATTATAAGGGATTTTTTGTTTATTTTTATGATCAAATTTTTGTTTTAAGGAATTATTTTTATTTATAAATTCATGTTTTAATAGATGGTGGTGTAAAGAGATTATTTATGTCTTTATGGTAATGAAATTATTATGTTTAACAAAACAATATATTATTCTTGTTAAACACGTTATTTTTATTTATTAATGTTTTGATTAAACACGAATTTATTCCTTTATTATGTGTATTATAAATTCCATTATATATATATGATTATGGGAAACATCAAATTAATCTATTTATAATTCAAAATTATCGTTTATTAACATATAGGTAATTTTAGGTTTTTTATGTATATGTTTGTGTTTTATTTATAATATGATATGTTTATTTACAAAAAAACATGTTAAATCGTTTTTATAAGACTATAATTATGTACAAGTTATATGTATGTGTGTGTTTGTTTTATTGAATGTTCAAGATCAAGTTTATAATTATTCTAAAATAAACTAGAGATTATTATTATTTTATGAAATATAATCATGTCATTTATTAATTTTGATTTAAGGATATACATAATAATTTTTCCATGACATTTCATGCATTAATATATGTAAATTTATATTTGTATATGCGTGTAATCATGTTATTTGAATTAATTTTTCATTTATTAAACTATCTAAAAAATATATTTTTATGAGATTATGAAATAAGATTTACGTACATAGATGCTAATTAACCTTACATGTAAATATAAAAATTAAAATATCAAGATATGTGGTTTTTCAAAGTCAAAAAGTGACATTCAATGAAGTTATATATATATATACATGTGTATTTTATTCTTGTTAAGGTTTCTTAAAACAAACACTCTTTTGGAAACATATAAATATATATAAGGAAATATGAAATGGTTTTTATAAAATTCATCACTTTAACATGGAAAACACGATAGGGGTATAGAGTGAACTTTTTCCTTGGGAAAGAGGGTAGGCCCAGACAGCCTTTTATATTTCAAGGGGCCTGATGTGTTTTCTTTGTAAGATCATGGTTAATATTTTCCATAAACCATTGGACTATTTTTAAACCATTTTCAAATTATATTTAATTTTAATGTATTTTAATATTTTTTAAATAATTCATACAAAGTAATTTTTCCATGGTATTTTTAAAACACCGTACTAGGATATATCATTCTCATCGCATGTTTTAAATGTTTTCACATGTATCATAGAAGTTTTAGAATGGATATATTCACTTTTGGTGTCATCACATTCATTGTGAAGTATATCGTTTTATCATTGTTAAACACTGATAAATTGTAAGATGTTGTCTAATTCCTTAGAACATAGATCAGAAATGGTCATTTCTTGTAATTAATGTTATGTATTTATTTTGTTTTTTTATTAAAAAACATACACATCATTTTAAGGACTAAATCAGGAAGTGTTGGTTTGTGGAATTATATTTGGTATCAATGGAATGGTCATTACAACATTAGAGATTAGATATTTTCACCTAAGTGGAGGTTTATAGTAATTCAGATGTTGAAGTTTTTCATAATTCTGAAGAAAAAAATCATAGTTCTTATTAGTTTGATTAATGAATTATGTGGGAGAAATTATTTTTATGTGGGGAATAACGTAACATCCTGAAATTTATAATAAATTAATGAATAAATTGTAATAAAAAATGTTTTTATTTTTTAAAAAAACATATGAATTCTATTGAAATTATTTAATTATTCCTCAATAAGATTTACATTTTTCAAATCATAGCTTATACTGTTTTTAAAAAAAAATAACACTTTCAAGATATAAGGCTTGATAATAAATTAATACATATTTTATCGATAATATTTTATTTTAAATTAATTGTGTATTATAAATATATTTACTTGGTTAATTTTTCACAACAAATAAATATTTTATCTAAAAATATTAAAAAAATATTTTATATTTAAAACAACATAAATATGTTTTGATATAATAAAAAATTTATAAAAAATAAAGTGACATTGGTTAATATTTTTATGATATTTTTTATAAAATATTTTAGGTCCCACCCATCACATAATAAGTCTAATGAATTCATCATATAATAGGGGTGAAATATAATAAAAATAAACATTCTTATTGAAAAACTAGAATATGGAATTTTGATACAGTCCTGAATTAATAAAAAAAATCATAAATTATTTATAGTAATATGAATGGTATAAATAAAGTACATCCCAAGTAAAAAAATCAAAAAAAATATATAAAATTATTAATTATTGTATCATTAAAACATATTTCATGTGGATCATAATTAGAATATGTTTTTTTACATTGTTGAATAGAAATTCTATAAAGAGATCATTAAAACATTCTAGTTCAAAATATCCATTAGACTTTGAAAATATCCTTTTAAAATATAAAAGTTAACAAAACATATTCAATATAATTTTACTTAATAAAACCCATAGGAAATTTTAAAATAAACTATATAACATTTATTTTTTATATTGATTGCAACATCCATATATTTCATATAATCTTAAAAAACATTCATCTCATGAAAATGCGCAAAGGGTAAAAATTTGCACATTCAAAAAATTATAAGAGTGTTTAATTCAAACCATTTTCAAAAAATAAAAACGTGGTTAAAATTTACATTAATATATCATTTATATAATGATGAATCGTTCTTGAATAATGTTTTAGAAAACATGGATATGTAAGAAAAAATATTTACAAATAAAGAGAGAAATAAAGAATAATTTTATTAAAAATATTTCCTGAATCATTTAAAGTAACAAGGAAATAAAAATATTAATATTATATGAAATATTCAAGAAAAATAATAGAAGAAGAAAATATATTTTTCTTATGATATATATATCAAACAATTCCCCTAATAGAGACTCTAAAATAAACAATCTCAAATAATGATGAGATTGTAAAATAAACCCTGACCACTTTGGTATCATTTCAAATGTAATCCCCCTAAATAAATAATTTAACATTAAACATTAATTACCTTGAATATTAAGATATTCATGATATAACATATCAAATGGGTAGTATATAAAACCCAAAAAAAGAAAAAAGAGGTGAATATGGCATATGTCTCATGCATGTAAAAGTGAGATGAGAAACCCTTATAATGATCACAACATCCAAGTGAGAATTAATAAATCAATAAAATATGTATAATAAATTTATATCTAAATAAAAAAGTTTAAATACAACATTATTTAATAACAAATCATAAAACAAATAATATTATAATATCAAATAAAATGAAGAAGTAATATAATCTAATGAAATGAAATTGGGTTATGAAACACTTACCAATTGGTAATGTTCATGTATATTCCCCTTGAACGAAATAATTCAAGGTGAAACATAAAATAAAATGAATTATTAAGGATTCAAGATATAATATTCAAAATTTTTATTATATACATGATATAAAATAAATTAGGTGCATAATATTAAAATATGCCCAAAGTGAAGGGAAATTGATACGATGTCTATTAACTCTTGTATGATTTTTTTTATAGATGTTAGAACATCATATATAATAAATAAATATATATTATACATATATTATATAACCATAATAAATTTTTTTACCCTATATAATTTACTTATAGTATTTTTTTCTGTTTTATTGATAGTTCAACGATATAATCTCTTTTTAGGTGATAATTGGATTGTTTTTCATATAGGATTAAGTTTTTTAATTTAATTCCCTTTTATTTGATCATGGATATAATATACACATAATTATAAAAATTATATAAATATCATATATAATCATTTTAAAAATGATTATAAAAGTCCAAAAATGATATAGATGGGAAAATCAGTTACACCATTCATAGAGATGGTTGGTCATACATACACATGACCATTGTTATTATTTCTACATTATGTAATGAAAGAAATTTGAATAATATTTATAATTTATATGAAAATTATTATATATTATATCTCATTAAATAAATATTTATTACCATCCGTTTACAATTAAAATGAGAACAATTTCACATCGTTATGTGAAGGCGGTATTCCACACAAATAGATGAGTTGTATTATTGTTTTCTAATAGCATGGTGCGGGTCGTGTGTAGGCCCGCGAGTGCCACATGGTGATGAACCCGTACAGCATGGGCGCCAGGTGCACGCTCGGAGGAGCAGAGTGGGCGCTACAGCGCGCCCGTAGAGAACCTGTGCGGGGCGGCACTGGAGGGGGAGAGGAGTATTCTGGGATGGTAGCGGAGGAGCATGTTTGTTAAACGGCATAAAAATCATGGCGCGATTCGATGTGGGACGAGTTTTAAAAACACGGATCTAATCTGCGCCGTCCATCTGATCTCTCGTCCAATCTAAGCCACACAATACATCCACGACGCCACAATATAATCCTGGCCTTCCACATTCATTAAACACAGATCCAACGACGCTGGATTCTTCCTCAACCTCCCGCCAACTGAAGTTACCCCGCGATGCCTCCCACGAACCAGAGGCACCCGAGCGAGGGAGATGGATCTCTCGGCCACCTCCGAAGAACATGAAGCCTCCATGATGATCGTTTTGACGAACCGAAAACATACATGCATTAAAATTTGCATGCATGGAACGAAATGAAGAAATTCGATTGAGGCCGAAGAAAAATAATTTGAGAGGCAGTGTGTTCGTGCATGGATTGTTCTTAAAGAAGGTTTGCATGCGTTCGTAAACTCATGCACGTGATGTGCACAACAATAATGAAAGATCCTGTGGTTGAAAAAGGAAAAGGAATAAACCGGGATTCTAGCATCCGGTGTTCCAAATTTTGAAGCCAAAGATCTCGGGCATTCAAAAGCCTGATATTCATGGATCTTGATCTCCCTCTATGCCTACAAAAGGTAAATCCCGAACCGAGAAGAAAGCTACAGATCATCTTAGAGAAGTCCCACGAAGCTCTGAGCAACGCGAAGAAAAACTCCACGCACAACCTGTGCGGCAGAGCAGCCCAGAGTCACCCGAGGCTCTGAGGGATCCTTTCGTGCAACCACTGCGCAGAAGAAGTTAGGAGGATGCCTCCCTGCACATTCCCCTTGCGCAACCTGGAAGAAGTCGAGCCGCAAATTTGCGCGCCTGCTACCCACATACTTGCGTGGTAGCAAGTGGCTGCACTTGCGCGCCCTCTGTGCCTGCAAACTCGCGTGGCAGGAGGAAGCCACTGTGCCACCTGCGTGGTTGGATGAAGACGCAGCACCTACATGGAAGAAGGAGTTGTCGTGCCACCTGCGTGGTAGATTTTGTTCCCACACCTTGCACGCTTATAGGCTTGAGTTGGCCGCATCACTTGCGCGCCCTCCATTGAGGTGGGATCGGGTGAAGTGAATCCCACACACCTCTCGGGTGAGTGTGTGAAAATAAGAAGAAGCGTGGGTGAAGGTTGCATGCAAGTGCATGTCCAAGACCCTACAAGTTGTGTGTGCACAAGTGGAGTGTGCACATATTGATGAAGAAGAAAAGAACAATGTTTGTGCAAAGAAACAAGAAGGCTGAAGCCTTAGTGTGTGCAGAAGTGAAGGAGGTCATACCTCATGTGTGTGCCGAAGTGAATGAAGAAGATACATGCATATCCATGCATGTATGAATAAGTGAACAAGTGGGTGAACACCTTGAGAATAAAGAGAGAAGGATAAATTCAAACTAAAGAACAACACACAATTTGGTGTGTGTGAAAAAGAATTAAAAAGTGTTACTCGAAGAAGAAGGTGTGTGTGCTAAAAGAGTTTACACCCTTTTAAGGGTTTATCACATCAAGAAGAAAAGGGGAGTGACTGCATTCAGGCATGCACATAAACACATAAATAAAGTTTAAATCAGTGTGTGTGCATTTGAGCAGTCCAAGAACAAAGGTTCTTGAAGATATTTGAGATTCCATGCAAGTCATGCATGATGATTGAGAAGCCATGCAATCTGTGCATGAAGATTTGGAGATGAAATGCATTCAGTGCATGAAGTTGGATTGAAGAGAGGCTGAAGCCAGACTAAAGTTAAAGACATCATTCATCTAAGTTTTCAGTAGTTGATAAGACCAAGAATATTGAGTGGGCATACTGAGTGCAAGAACATGTTTTCCAATCAAGATTCTTGAAGACAGTAGCCGGGTCATCCCTAGAAGAAGGAGATAAATCCCGAGCAATGAAGAGAAGTCCTGGTCACCACCAGTGAATAGAAGAAGTGAGCAAGGCCAGCAGACCTTATCCAAGGATATTGAAGACTCTTGAAGAGCTTAAAAAGAAGAAGAGCTACTCGTGTGACTCAAGGAGCCAGGAGAAGACCCACTGTGAGACTCAGGGTGGAGAAGTCTTTGGTTGAAGTTGAAGCAGGCCAGTGGGACTCTGGTAACACTGTGGGATGCAGTATAAAGAACCTACTGTGGGACCTAGGAGAGATAAAGTGTGACTCTGTATCGACCATTGTAATTACTAACCTAATTATAGTGGAGAAACCATGTTGGGGCGTTTAACCAACATGGCAAGGACGTAGGGCTTTGGAGTCAAACCTTGTAAATCCTTGTGTCCTGTGCCTTTACATTTACTACATCACTCAAGGAAAGGCTGAGAGATACAATAAGAGTAGATCGAGGCCTTAACAAGCCATATAGGTTTAATTGATAAAGAATCAATTAGTAAAAAGTTTTAAAGGATCACTGATTCACCCCTCCCCATCTCAGTGATCACACTGATCCGGGCACTTCAATTGGTATCAGAGGTGAGGTTCCCTCTAAAATATCCAAGGGAGTATTTATGAAGTGAAGATTTCAGGAAATGAGAGAACACCCTCCAATGAAGATATCTGCCAAGACTCAGAGAAATAGAAAGAAGAAACGGGTCAAGAAGATAAAGAAGAAGGTTGCTACTAATAGAGAAACACCTTCCACTGAAGGTAATGTGAAAGTCACAACAGATGAAAATTCCTTTTATCACTATTCTAGTGAAGCCTGCTCAAGATTTGATGAAGATAGAACAATCAATTATCTTCTAAATGCACTCAAATATCGTCATAAGACAGTCCCTAGGGACGTGGCAATGTGTATTGCTACAAGTATCCATGATCTTCAAGAAGAAAAATTATAGATAGAAGAAGAATCCAATTATATGGAAGATCAATTGTCAAGAAGGGTTGGCATAACCAACACTCTCACAAAGCTGGTGAAGGATAAAGATGAAAACATTTCCCTTTGCAGTGAAAGAATTGATGATGTCACTGAAGAACAACAAAGAAGCATTTTTGAGAAATAATTCTTTGAGATAGTGCTTAAAGAAGTTTTCCATGCACTGGAAAAGAGGAATAGAGTGTCAATGGTTTTCAAAGTTCCTCAACTAGAAGACAAAGTAAAAAGGGTAAAGGAGCATGAAAATTCATTGCAATAAATGAAGAAGGTGCATGAAGACCAGATGAATCAACTGAAAGAGAATTGGGAAGGAAGGCTAAGATTTGTTTAGGATAAGAATAACTCTCTCGACATGAAATTCTTAGAGCTAGAGGTGATATTGAAAAATTAGCAATCACCCAAAACTGAAGCCTCCCAATCAGTTGAAAGAAGAAATGTTGCCACTAAATGTGCATTGAGAAGGATGATTCCAAAAGGAAGACATCCTCTAATTAAGGGGCAACATCTTCTAAGAAGAAGGTACCATCCATACCATCTTGTACTAATGATTCTAAATGTGTTTCCAGAAAAAGTGCAGGATGGAAGAATAACTCTAAACAAGTATGGATGAAGAAGATGAAGAAAGAGAGCTCTCCTGAAAAACACATCAATTCAATAGAAATACTCAATAATCAGAAGAAGTCAAGAAGGCACGATTTTTGGGTCAATGTTGGTGTTGCAATAGGTATGGACATTGTGCAAAAAATTGTTGGTACAATCCTCTACATGGAAAAGAACAAAGGAATCCCATGCCTAGGGGGAGCAATCCAGAGAAGAATAAGTAACATCCAAAGGTCCATAAACATCTGTTTACTGTAAACAGATTTATAATGTTTGATAACATCTGGGATGAATGCAAAAAGTGGTCACAGGAATGATAAATACCAATCTCCAAATGTTTTCAAAGCTGAAAATAAGAGAATATCACAAAACCTGGCTAAGAATGAAGAAGTATCCTTGAGAAGCCAGCAGAATAAAGTTGAATATTCTCCCAAGGAGATCTTGAAAAAGAAAGAGAAGTCCATGGATTTCAAATCCAGGAAGGGTGATGCATCCAGAAGGACCACCAAGAAAAAATGCTTCTATTGTGGAAGGATAGGTCATACCATAGATCTTTGTGAACAAGCCATGGAACTAAATAGAAACAAACCGCAGTCAATAGGACAATCCATCCAGAAGAATAATAAGGGATTGATTGAAAATAAGCTACCAAAGAAAGGTAACTTAAAAGCATCAATGGAACTATGTGGAACCTCCAAATCTGAAGACTCACTTCCAAATGATATATTAATCATCTGGATAGAAGATTTGGAAAGAATGATAAAAGAAGAAAATAAACATGACAAAGCTAGTGCAAATGAAAACTAAAATATTTCACATGAAGATGAAGTTCTGTGTGTGAGGTGCAATAAAGCTGGTCATATCAGTAAGAGATGCATGACACTCATTCCATCTAAAAAAGAATTCTTCAAGAGAATGAAGATTGCACCAGAAGATTCTAGTGCTCAGAAGGCACTTATAAAGATAGGAGTCATACACAAAGAATTTGGAGAGGTTTCAATATCCACACTAGCACAAACATCCTTGAAGATCAAATGTGAAAGTGTGGGGAATAAAGAAAGTGGAACATCTAGGTTGAGAGAATCTTCTCAACCTTTTTGTTCAAACTAATGAACCAAGGAGGTTCCATCTTATTCCCTAATAACTGGTATATACATGTTCGTACATTTCAGGGAATTGAAGATGGTGATCACTCTCAAATTGAGAATGGTATAGACAAAATGGAGTACACCCCTTAAGGGGGAGCTAATCTGAAGAAGACGATCTTTTGAGATTCATATCATCTTGTGAAGAATTAAGGTTTTCCAATCACACATTCATCCCCTATTTCCTAATTGTATTAAACATGTCTATTAAGGGGGAGTAATTGATTGAAGACAAATGGATGAAATGGGGAGCTTTATCTTTCCACCTGAACATTCTAATGAGTTTGGTGAAGTATGTGTAGGATTTAGCAATTAATTGATGTATCTGAAAAATTTCAACCCCTTGAATCCTAAGCATGATCTCACATGTATAGTGAATTTTGGATAGCATTGAATTCCTTGGTTACATCACTCTTGTTTTCTACACTGGGTTTTCCAAGTAGACTTAGAGTTGATTTTCTAAAGGCTCTTTGCTAAAGTAAACATGTGACATCATCCCTCTCTTGGTAATTTTCAAGAAGAAGCTATTAAAAGGGAGGAAGAAATATTTTGAAGAGAACCACACCACACCTTTGCATTTGGTTGACAATAAGGGGGAGAAAAGCTTGGAACACATATTGACCCATTCATATGTGCTCTAGTGATATTGACAACAAATACAAAGGGGGATATTGTTGTGCACTGTGTTGCATTTGTTGTCAATAAGGTGTCAATGATTGAATGGATGACATGGAGTGTCAATATGTGAATGACAGAGGATGTGATGGTGATGGTGATGTTGTTAATAAGATTTCAAGGATTGAGTGGATATGTGACTGAAAAGGTGATGGTGATTGTTGGAGAATAACCATGGTACTAAGAAGAATGTCACTTAGGAGAATCACTATGTGGAATAGGAGGTAATGGTTGAAACATTCTCCATACAAATCAGATGATTGTAGAACTGATCTTGAATTTCCAAGACATGTATCAAGGAGATACAATGTCACAACATTGTTAGAAGTCCATTCATTGTCTTCACAATGCATGAGGAGATAGAGAAGTGCCATCCACAATTACTAAGTCGATGAGGAATAATGAAGGGTTCCATCCACAATCACTAAGTGGATGATGACAGAAAGGAGAACCATCCACATCAATAAGTGGATGAAGTGAAGAAGTTCCATACATATCTACTAAGTAGATGAGGGATGAAGTGAATGAGAACCATCCATAGCTACTAAGTGGATCAAGTGGTTTGAAGAAGACCATGCACTATCTCATAATGAATGAGGATTTGAAGATGTGTTCCATGCATAATCTATGTCTGGATCAAAGAATAATAATGAAGATCAAGTGATTTATGATTAATTGTTGATGAAGATGGTTGAGAGATCCTTGGGAATTCCATTCTTTAATAGAGAAGAATAAGAGATGTTGAAGAAGATATATGTAGTTATAAAGAAGATGAAGAGGAGAAGAAGTATGGTTTGGAATTTTTGTACTTGGTTACATTTCTTTTATACAAAGTACCAACTATGTACATTAACAAAAAAGAAGCCAACCAAGGAGGCCAGCCGAGGTCCCTCACCTCAAGCACATGCGGGACCCGAGGTTCAACCGCGCACAAGGGAAGTCCTCAAGGCCAAGGCCTCCCCGAGGCATGGTGCGGGCCATGTGTAAGCCCGTGAGTTCCACACGGTGATGAAACTGTGCAGCATGGGTGCTAGGTGCGCGCCCGGAGGAGCAGAGTGGGTGGTAGAGTGCGCTCACAAAGAACCGGTGAGGGGCGGCACCGGAGGGGGGAGAGGAGTATTCTAGGATGGTAGCGGCAGAGCATGTTTGTTAAACCGCGCAAAAATCGCGGCGCGATTCGATGTGGGACGAGTTTTAAAAACATGGATTTAATCTGCGCCTTCCATCTGATCTCGCGTCCGATCTAAGCCGCACGATCCATCTGCGACGCCAAGATATAATCATGGCCGTTAGTGTTCATTAAAAACATATCCAATGGTGCTAGAGTCGTCCTCAACCTCCCGCCAGATGAACCTACCCCTAAATGCCTCCCACGAACCAGAGGCACCCGAGCAATGGAGATGGTGCTCCCGACCACCTCTGAAGAACATGAAGCCTCCATGATGATCATTTTGACGAACCGAATACATGCATGCATTAAAATTTTCATGCACGCAACAAAATGAAGAAATTTGATTGAGGCTGAAGCAAAAAATGTTGTCAGGCAGTGTGTTCATTCATGGATCGGTTGTAAAGAAGGTTTGCATGCATTCATAAACTCATTCACGTGATGTGCACAACAAGAATGAAAGATCTTGTGGTTGAAAAAGAAAAAGGAAACAACCAGGATTCAAGCATCCTCTGTTCCAAATTTTTAAGCCGAAGATCTCAGGAATTCTAAATCCCGATATTCATGGATCTTGATCGCCCTCCTTGCCTACAAAAGGTAAAGCCCGAACCGAGAAGAAAGCTGCAGATCATCTGAGAGAAGTCCGGCGAAGCTCTGAGCAATGCGAAGAAAAACTCCGCGCACAACCTGTGCAGCAGAGTAGCCTGGAGTCACCCGAGGCTCCAAGGGATCCTTTCGCTCAACCCCTGTGTGAAGGAAGTTAGGAGGAGGCCTCCCTATGCATTGCCCTTTCGCAACAGGGAAGAAGTCGAGCCGCGAATTTGCGCACCCACAGCTCGCATACTTGCACGGTAGCAAGTGGCTGCACTTGCGCGCCCTCTGTGCCCGTGAGCTCGCCTGGCAGGAGGAAGCCATCGTGCCACCTGCGCGGTTGGAGGAAGCTTCCGCACCTGCGCGGAATATGGAGTTGTCGTGCCACCTGCACGGTAGAAGTTTCTCCCACACCTTGTGCGCTTATAGGCTGGAGTTGGCCGCATCACTTGCGCACCATCCATTGATGTGGGTTCAGGTGAAGTGAATCCCACACACCTCTCGGGTGAGTGTGTGCAAAGAAGAAGAAGTGTGGGTGAAGGATTCATGCAAGTTCATGTCCCAGACCCTACGGGTTGTGTGTGCACAAGTGGAGTGTGCACACTTTGAAGAAGAAGAAAAGAACAAAGTGTGTGCATAGAAACAAGAAGGTCGAAGCCTTAGCGTGTGCACATGTGAAGGAGGCCATACCTTCCTTGTGTGCCCAAGTGAATGAATATGATACATTCATATCCATGCATGTATGAATAATTGAACAAGTGGGTGAATACCTTGAGAAGAAAGAGAGAAGGATAAATTCACACTAAATAACAACACACAATTTGTTTTGTGTGAAAAATAATTAAAAAGTGTGACTCGAAGAAGAAGGTGTGTGTGCTAAAATAGTTTACACCCTTTTAAGGGTTTATCACACCAAGAAGAAAAGGGGAGTGCCTTCATTCATGCATGCACATGCACACATAAATAATGTTTAAATTAGTGTGTGTGCATTTGAGAAGTCCAAGAACAAAGGGTCTTGAAGATATTTGAGATTCCATGCAAGTCATGCATAATGAATGAGAAGCCATGCAATCAGTGCATAATGATTTAGAGATACCATGCATTCAGTGTATGATGTTGGATTGAAGAGAGACTGAATCCAGACTGAAGTTAAAGACATCATTCATCTGAGTTTTCAGTAGTTGAGAAGACCAAGAATATTGAGTGGGCATAATGAGTGCAAGAACATATTTCCCAATCAAGATTCTTGAAGACAGTGGTGGGGTCATCCTTAGAAGAAGGAGATAATGCCCAAACAAAGAAGATAAGACCCGGTCAGCACCAGTGATCAGAATAAGTGAGCAAGGCCAGTAGACCTTATCCAAGGCTGTTGAAGACACTTGAAGAGCTTAAAAAGAAAAAAGAGCTACTCATGTGACTCGAGGATCCAGGAGATGACCGCCTGTGAGACTCAGGGTGGAGATGTCTTTGGTGGAAGCTGAAGCAGGCCAGTAGGACTCTAGTAACACTATGGGATATCGTATAAAGAAACTCCTGTGGGACTCAAGAGCGATATAGTGTGACTATGTATCAACAATTGTAATTACTAAATGAAATATAGTTTAGAAACCATGTTGGGGGATTTAACCAAAATGGAAAGGACATAGGCCTTTGGAGAAGAACCTTGTAAATCCTTGTGTCCTGTGCCTTTACATTTACTGCATCACTCGAGTAAAGGCTGAGAGATACAAGAAGAGTGGACCGAGGCCTTAAAAATCCATAGAGGTTTAATTGATAAAGAATCAATTAGTGAAATGTTTTAAAGGATCATTGATTCACCCCCTCCCCCTCTCAGTGATCAAACTGATCTGGGCACTTCAAACCTGGTAGAGATTGTGATGGAAAATGAATTAAATCGATTCACGATGCGGTAGTCTTTTTTACACATGATCGACAGTTTCATTCCCCATTTCATGTATGTGTATATTGTAATAGGTTAATAAATTAACTATGTAAAATCTCAGTATATAATATATGTTGGTGTTATTATTATTTTCATATTTGGATGAATATTTAAGGAATTATAAGAATGTGAAAAACGTACATGCATGGTTAAGAAATTAACCTCTTCTTCAAGAACCCTGTTTATGTTTATACATATAGCCTTATTATGTTGATTTTATAACAAAAAAAAGAATCTAAAAAGTAAATTTTTTTGTTACTAATATATTTGAGTAGTAACGGGTTGATAAAGAATGCTCAAGCAGTGAATTTAGTACTAGATAGTGGGTGGATATTTGTTTTATGGGGGAGAAGACACACTTCGAATTTATGAAAATTGAAAGTGGTGCATATGTTTTTATGATACCAAAAGGCTCCAATATGGATTATTTTGGAACCATGGGTTATATAAGGAGACATAATTGTAATAAAATTAAAATTAGACATTTTTATAGGTTATTTTACTCATCGTTTTAGTTCAACCCTAGGTAAACCTCTTTTAACCTTAACCAAGGTAACTAATTTTTACTATTTTTAAAATTCATTTTGGAAGAAAATAAATTTCTATATTAATAAATAATATAAATTATTATGATTAGAAATATAGTATTTTTTTTAGAAAATCAATTCAATTATGTGGTATAATTCAATTTAAAATTAACTCACAAATGTGATGAAAATATGGTTTAATAAAGTAAATATATTCAATTTATTTGAAAACTTTTATCTAAAAATACCATAGGAAATTATTTAAAAAGACATTATTTAGATTGAGAAATAACAAATTAATGTCTGTTTAGCATTAAAAAAATATTAAAATAAAATGCTGCACATAAATGTTTTAAACAAAAAGGTAGTTTTTTTATAAATATGTGAATATTCTTACTATAAGTTGGTAAATTAATTTTTTTTTTAAATTATAAAAAATTAACTCTATGTTATTTTTTATGTTATGGATTAAAAAATTAAGTTGGTTTTTAAAAATAAATTTTATAAAATTCGTAAATATTAATTTTAAAGTACGTATGAAAATCATGATGAACTCGTTTTTTAGAAAAATACAGATTTTTAGAAAACATATATTTTTCTTTGAAGTATATTTTTTTATTAATAATAAACAAATGACCAATGAAATTATTTTGAAATATATTAAATATAATATTTAATAAAAAATTATTCCTATTAATAACCACTATTTTTTCATTTGGTTTTTCAAGTGGTATTTCATTACAATTCATTTAGAAATGTGGTTTTATATTTAGTAATCTATCGAAGAGATTAATTTTTAATAATGATATATATGATAATGTCTCTAGATGTTATATTATAATCTAATCATTATTTTTAATTTAATATATTCTACCAAACATGATGTCCCTCTTTTAAAAACTCTTAATATTACATTATTTTAACATTCAATATATTTTATCCTCCCAATTTGTATTTTCTCTTAGAAATCATTGTATTTGCATTTTAAAAACCCCATTATAAAATCCCACAACATTAAAGGTATTTATAAAACATCCATTTGATTCCATAGTAAGATAAATATGAAGATCTTCTGAAATAACACATAACTACTTTTCCATATAATACAACACCAGTTAGAAGTGAAGATATGATCATGGTATAAAATTGTAAATAATTATGGATAGTTATAGAGATCCCTAATCATATGAAATTAAATTAAAATGAGACCCAGAACAATAATCCTATAAATAGTGAAAACACAACCAATTCATCCTAATTGAATATAATATGATCAATAAAAATTCAAGATCTTTTTTATAGAGTTTGGGGAACATTTTACGATCTAGAATAAAGAATATAAGGAAACATACTTACATGAAAAAATAAAACCACAATATCAACTTTTTAACCAAATTATTTTTAATCAAGATGAATTTTTCATTCATAAAGCACTAAAAAAAATCTAATAGATCACGTAATCCACAAATGAATAAGAATTTATTCCTTATATCATAAAATACTATCTAAAATTGAGATGGTTAACATAGGTTATGATAAAAAATAGTATACACATTCATATGAATAAACAATACATATTACTTCCAAAGATCCAAAAAATAATCATTTTAGATTATTCAATAAATAAGTAACCCTAAATCACAATTAACCTAAATTTTCATTAAATTAAATATTATTTTAACTCCAAGGTTAGATAATTTTATTTTAACCTTCATCCTAAAACTTAAATTTCATTCTAGAAAATTAATCCTACAAGTTATACCTGATGGTTATATATAGAAAAACTCAATAAAACTTATCCTAAAATATATCTACTTACCATTGAATAAAAAAATTGATCATATAATATATTTCCCAAAATCAACATAATAGTTTACAATCAAAAATTTTAATTAAAAAAATAATAATAAAAAATACATCATTTAGGGAAGTGTTAGTTGAAACACCATATTCACCCTTCAGTTATGGGTTCAAGAACCCATGTATTTCCCAGCTATAATGGGTTGTCACCTAGGATGTTGGTTATACTTTTTCCAAGACGATGTTAATATAATTACTATATCATTCCTGAATTATAATAAACCATCATTAAAACAAAATAAAAATAATATAAACCTTAAAGGTTACCAATACCTCAAATATTATGTCTATTTAATATTAAATAATTATTCCTCAAATCAATTTTTAACTAAAACATATACTAAACCAATTAGGTATTTTTTTATAAATGTCACTGGAAATATCCTTAATGTTGAACATATAAATCCTAAAAAAGGAGTGTTTATGGAAATTGAACTTATTATCACCCATATGATCATGAATCCATAATGTTATCTATAATTCATAATTTGATCATACATGAAGATATATATTCTTAAAAAATTAACATGATCCTTTAATGTTTCATGATTCTTATAAACAAAATATAATTGATAAAAAACATCAAAAATATAATTATTCAATAATAATAAAGATATAGTTCCTTTCTCATTCTAGTAGTTAACCATTAAGAAGGTAAATGACTTGGATAACTCCCTAGTTCACCCATATTTAATAGAACATACTTATAATGGATTTCTATGATGGAATTTATTTCTTTGCATTAAACTCTTCAATTTTCCATGAAATTGTTTTCCTATTTCTCAATTTTCCACACATAAAACATTTTCTTATAACTTTATTATAATATCCTATTTATTACTTTCCAAATTTATGACCTTTGTGAAATTAATGCTTCTATTGTCTAGGTTCTCTACAACTCATGCTCTTACCGGACTCTATCCTTATCATCTCTGGTAAGACCGAGAGGTGGGTATGGATTATGTTGTAAATCATATATCCTCACAATTGACTAGAAATATTCATGATGTATTTTACTGTAGTCATTAACTAATTTAGATGATCATAATTATCACATTTTCCATCATATTCAATGTTAACAATATTTCTTCTCGTTTTATCAATTGACTAAAAAAATAGTGTGAGAAACAATATTCATAGGGGGAAAACTATATAATCATTTATTGGGTGTCTAAATCCAAACATGGATGTTTAGATCTTTGAAACCATTGATATATACCTGGACATTCTTTATCATAATCTATTCAAATCCGCCATGATAGTTCATAATGAAAAAGGTAATTATCCTAAGAATATCCCATGGGAGTGTCAAACCAAGTGAAAAGTATGAACAATTTATGTGCACTATGTAATGATCATGTTAAATACTAATGCACCCATTTTGGGGTTATTTCCACTATATAAAACTATTATTGAACCATTTCCACTTATAACATCCATAGAGGCGGGAGTCCGATATAATATCCACCTTGTAAATTATTTATTATGTTCATTCTTAAATATATTCAAATCCCAAAATATTTTTATTTTTTGTAAATAATCATTTCTTACAACTTGTTCACATGTTTTATACTAAACTTCAACTCATTCAAAATTTAAATTCATAATCCTTAAAATCCCAGAGTTGTTTTTTACATAATTAAATTGGCTTAACATATAAGTAATAACATCTCGATGGACTGAACTGTTTTTTAGTATTGGTAAACTATATATATACATGTATCACATTTAAATTTGAAAATAGAAAATATAACATCTAATTTTCTAGAATAAAAAATTAACCCCTTTAGCATATCCCTCTATATCAATCATAAAACACTATAAAGAATCCAAGGGAATGAAACATAATAAATGGGAGAGCTGAAATTTTTAATAAGAGTATGAATATAATGGATATTGTCATGAATAAATAAAGAATAATCAAAAAAGAAAGGTAAAACAATGAAATTCATGTCATTTAATCAATAAATTCAAAATAATATGGATGGAATAAATGATGATCAAATAATTCCAAATAAGTATTCACTAGAAATTGAAATGTATCCATTAATATTATAATAAATTTAATAATCACATGGACATTAATAAATAATCTCTTAAAGAGCAAACAAAAATTTTCAAAGGTTATATACTTATCTGTAGGGCCTCATTCCAAGAAATATTACATACAAGGGTAAGGTCTGGGAGAAACACCCAAGATAGTTTTTTATGATACATACTAATGCATCAAGGGGATATAGTGGGTTTTATCCATTAATTTATAAGTAAAATAAATTCCTCATATGAAAGGGGTGACAACTAATCAAAATAAGCATTGGTATTGGGAAACTATCATACAGAATTTGAATACATTCCGCATTCAATATACATAATCATAAACCATCCAGAGGAATAGGATTGTTATTAAAATTTTACATCCCCATTAAAAAATGATCACAAAAAATATAAGTAAATAATAAAAATGGTATCATTACAAAATATTCATAGTGGATCAAAAGTGGAATGAGGTTTATTGACATTGAAGAATATAAATTAGATAATGATATCATTAAATAATCATGTGGAAAATAAACTTTCCAATTTAAAAATCACCATTTAAAAAATATTCATAAAACATTATTGACCTAATTTTCTATGAAATAACCATTTAAACATGTAAAATAAACATTAAAAAATTTACTTTTCATTACAAAATTATATGGTTTACATTTCATGTAACTAAAAAATGTTCTTTTCACACTACTGTAAAAAGTGTAGAAAGTACATCGCTTGAAAATTGAAAAATTGATTTATTTCAACCCATTTAATAAAAAGATATGAATGGGTAAAAAATTTAATGATTCTTTTATATAATTTAATAAAAATGGTTAAATCATTTTATAAAAAATGGATATAGAAGAAAACGGATTCCTGACGGAAGAGAGAAATAAAGTTAGATTTTCTTAAGAACAATCTAATAATAATTTAGTGTACCAATAATAGAGAATTGATATCAGTACAGTAAATACAAATAAATGGTCATAATATAAGAAAATAGATTAGGTATTATATTTTTATATAAAATATATCCCCCAATAGGGACATGGACATAAAAAATCCACAATAATGATGAGATTTTGAAATAAACCCTTACTACATTGGTACATTTTGAACTATAAGCCCCATGAGTGATATAACATTAAATGAACCTTTAAATACCATGATGATAAAAATATTAATGATATGATAAATAAAGGGGAATTATATATGCCACACTATATAAATATGTGGTGTACATGGAATATGTCTCATAGAAGTTAATGTGATACAAAAAACCCTTACAATGATAAAATGTTGATGAGGGAATTAATCCAAGATTCAATTATGTATATAAAATTTTAATCCACATAAAGAAATTTAAAATAAAACAATTTACTATAAATATTAATTACACATATAATCTTGTAATATTAATGATAATGAATAAGTAATATGAGCGAGTGAAAATAAAATGGTTTATGACTCACATTCCACTTGGTAACATTCTTGTTAAATCCCCTTGGTTGAAGTAATACAAAATAAAAAATAAAAATATAATTCAGTATGAATTATTCATGATGTATAATGTAAAATTGGATGTTTATGAACCATATAAAATAAATTAGGTTCATATTATTAAAATATGCCTCATTGAAGGGAAATTAAAACAAACTCCCTAACCAAATGTATGATTTCCTTTGTAAATGATAAAACTTAAAATATAAAAAATATAGATTTATTATACATATATTATGGAACCATAATAAAATATTCCATACCATATATTATTTACTTATAGTCTTTTATGATGCATTATATAATTTTTTTAAATCACTATATCGTGTGATAAATGATTCTTTTTTCATGTATGTTTGGGTTCCACAATTTTGGTCCTTCTACACCGATCATGGTTACATCATCCAGAAAAATAAAAATATGATAAAAATATCATATATAATAATTATATAAGTATCTATACCATTCCAAAAAAAATTGTTTTTGGAAAATGAGTGCTATCATTTATGGATAGGGTATGTTTTTTATAAGCATGAATGATGTTTCTATTTCTCTAATAGGAGAAATTAAATAAAAGTGAAAAATATTTTACCTTTAAAGAAATATTAATATATCTGACAAATAATATAAATTAATTAAATATATCATTATTAATGTGCATGTTCAAATAAAAAGAAAAACATTTCTCATTTTTATATAGAGGTGGCAGTTCACATGTACGCGTGAGGGACATTATTGTTTCCAAATGGGTAGGATGTGGAGAAGTTATATATACTATTATAACTAATAAAAGTATAATAATTGAATAAATGAATATTAATATTTTAACTACATCTTTATATCCAATTGTGAGAGGTAGTGAATTTAAATGCTTTACATTAGCTCATGATGTGGTAGTCTTCCATACACACTATTAATGGTTTTGTTTCCCATTACATAGAAGTGGAGATATAGATAGGTTAATAAATTATCATAATCACATGTAATTATATAGTAGGAAACATTGATACAATATTTCCATAGGTTGAGAATATTTGAAGGATTTATAAGAAAAAATAAAATGCAATCACATGGTGATGATTTTTACCTCTTCATCGGACAACCTCTATTGGTTTATAACTGAAGCATGCCTAAATTGAATTTTTGATGAGACAAATGGTTCTAGGATGTGGTGAGGGATTTATGTAATGAATTTGAAAATGTATTTTCTATAGCAATATTAATTGGTAGAGTGATGAGGATAGGTGGGTCAGTGGCCTTTTATAATTGGGGGAGAGGGAACACTTGGAAGTTTTTGAAAGAGAAAGTGATACCCAAGTTTCTGACCTGAAAAAATGATCCAAAATTGAACATTATCAATCTGAATAGGAATTATGATAAAAATATGTTAATATATTGTAAATTAAACCTGATTCTAGATCATTTTAACACTTTCATTTTTAGTTTAACCCCTAGTAAACCCATTTTATACTTAACTACGGAAAATAATTTTTTCTCTTTGTACCAATCAATTTGAAAAAATATTAATTTTACCTTATTATTAAATATATATTATTTAGATTCAAAATATATAATCTGTTTTTATATATTAAATTCACATAAGTGTAAGAATTTAGTTTAAAATTTTACCCATAGGCATGATGAAAAAAGGATTTTCAAATAAAACCCTTCAAATGATTAAAATTTTTTCATGTGAAAATTTCATATAAAACTGAATCTAATTAAATAATTTGGAATAATAATATTATTATTAGGATATTTTTACTTTAAAAACTATTATAAAATAAAATTATTCATGTAAATTAATTAAAAAAGAGGTAGTTTTTAATAAAAATCATTATCTTTTATTATTCATCGAAAAGTATTATTTTTTAGAAGATTCTCAAAAAGTCACTCTTAGTTAATTTTAACATGCTAGTTTCAAAAATAGAATTATTCTTCAAATCAAAATTTCAAAAATTAGTAAATAATTAATTTAAAATAGGTGTGCAAAAAGAGATAACCCCATATTTTAGAAAGATATATTTTTTCAAAAAATATATTTTTTTCAAAAAAATTATGTTTATGATTATTTATAATAAATAGAGAATAAATTAATCTATTTATAAACTTATAAAATATAAATATTTCATTATTAAGTAACGTTTATTTATACTAACCAATTTAATGCCTTTGTTATAATGATATATTAAATTACATTTAATTTTGTCTAATAGTTATGTATTATATAATATATTGAAGATATTGATGTTATTATAAAATAAATATATCATAATGTCTCAAGGTGTTAAATTATCTTCCAATCCTAGGGTTTAATATCATATATACTCTCAAACATGACGTTCATCTTTTAAAAATGCATTGTGTTTCAAGTTCATTTATCTAGGTCCTATATAACCCATAAATTAATTTGCTAAATTATTATGATAAATAAATTTATTTTTCTTGGTTTTTCATATTTTTTTTCCATTTTAGAAGGGTTTTAATTATAAATAACACATTTTCAATCATTTTGTGACTTAAAAATGAGAAAATAATGCATCATTTGTTCGAAAAATGTCACAAATAATATATTGATCATTTCCCTTATTATTTATGAGATACTAATAATGTTTCTATAACAAAATGTGTCATAATATGCCGATACGCTATAAGAAAATGAGTTCTTATAAGTGCATTTTTTCATATTTGGTAATAGTTTTTAAAAACAGTCATATATTACAGGGTAAAGAATTATTTCACAATATTTTATTATAGAGTTTTTTATATTGATTTTTCTAGAGGAAGGTTAATATGTCACTATTCATTTGGTGGTAATTTTTATTTTTATTTTTATTTTTAAATTAAATAAATTAAAAAACTATATTTCTTCTTATATTAATCACTTTATTATATTTATTTTAATATTTTTTTAGTATTTTATATATTTTATTTTTTCATGTTTTTTATATTCTTTATTTGTCCACATGCCCACCCCATTGTACATCCAACCCCACCCAAACCTAATATAAACCCCCCACCCCCCTCCCTTGCCCAAGACCAGGCTTTTCCTACCCCTGCCCTAACTCTAGGCTTAGCCAACAATCCACTACCATAACATGCCTACTTCACATGAACCGGTATGAAAGACTATTATGATAATGAATTATTAAAAATATCTAAGATCTG
The DNA here is from genome assembly GCA_963277665.1 of Viscum album. Classification (NCBI taxonomy): domain Eukaryota; kingdom Viridiplantae; phylum Streptophyta; class Magnoliopsida; order Santalales; family Viscaceae; genus Viscum; species Viscum album. The sequence continues at coordinate 1,386,147,447 of OY728153.1, forward strand.
TGCCCCCCTCCAATTTATAAATAAAATAACAAACCATTTTCCCATGTAACTACACATTGGCATATATACATATGTGTATATGTATGTGTATCTGTGTGTAAATTGATTATACCAAAAAATATAAATATAAATATCATTAATTATTTTATAAATATGTTTATGTTTATGTTTATCTTTTCCCTTATCATTATCTTTATATTTATACTTATAATTTTATATAAAAGTTATTTATATAATTATATTTATCTTATCAATTATATTTTTTTTTATATATCTATTTTTAATTATGATTTATATTGTGTTTTATATATTCATATTTACAAATAATTTATATACTTATATTTATATATATATATTCACACATAAAAACATGTTATTATATATTAATATCTATAAATTGTTAATATAAATTATTTATTATCTCTCACTTAATAGATATATACATATATATATATATATGTTCTCATATAAATATAAAAACAATTATACAATTAATTAGTGAATTAAATATTAATATAGAAGCACCACAATTATGATTAAATATATTAATATTAATATTATCATTTATATTTATATTTATATTTCTATTTATATTTATATTTATATTTAAATATTTATATTAACAAAAAAATTCTATTTGAAAACATATATTTATATTAAAAAACATTTGATAAATGTATATTTATGTTCATAAATCTCTATATATGTATTAATATACACGTTGACATATATGGTTATATATTTATTAATGTATATTAACATAATTGAAAATTGTAATACATATTTATTAATTAATGAATATAATTTCTGAATTAATTAATATTCCTTAGAAATTGTACAATACATATCACTAATATAGAGGCCAAGGTTTTTCCTTGATAGAGACATAACTCTTTTTTATTAAAGGATTACTCAGTACCCTAATGGAGTAAAATGGTAAAATTTTTCATTTTGATGAAAATGAAAAAAAATCGATCATACTTTTGTTCTCCCCTAACATGATGTTGACTCCGGATTGGAAATTTGGTTGAACTCCAAGATAGTTTATTTTAAAGGATATTTAATATTATTAAATAAATAATTTTTTATCTTGAAAACATGAATTTTGGTGTCTTATTAATGGAATCTCAGATGAAAATTGTGACATAGTGGTTGTGTCCTAAATATAGTGTTTTACCTTTGGGAAGTGAATTTCATTTGATCTATTGGTGAGTCATTGAAAGAGATTGCTACGATTCATCTAATTAAAATACAATCTAACCCACTTTCCAATTTTCCACTAATTTAACTTTATCTAGGTAGGGTTATCCACCTCCTTGAATGACCAAACCCAATATGGGAGATGAGGATGGGAGAGCTAGATCATGGAGGGAGTATTTCTTTATTTGTATCAATGACATTTTGAGGATTGTGGTCAAATTGTGAAGCATTGGTTGTCACAACTATGTTATAGGTCATGTATTTTATATCTTAATGTTGTGTTATTCAAATGGATAAATTAATTCTTCTCATTCATTATTTATTGTATATTTTGTAGTAATTTTTTTTTCCTTATGGTTAAATGAGTTTATATATAAATACCTTCCACATATTGTCATTTATAATCAAATAAATTTTGGTAAAAATGTTTTCACACCATCACATTTACTTTATGTTGATGAAATTACTCTTCATGTAAAATCATAATTAAAAAACATATATTCCATTAATGTTTTCTAAACATTATGACTATGTTTTTGGGAAATCAATTAGCTTTAATTTTTATTATTATCTTCGGTTGTATCATTTCTATTTGAAAAGTATTAAGGATCATTTGATCACTAGTAGTGAAGAGGGGAACCTTTATATTTACATATCTTGGTGTCCCCTTATTTTGGGGACATATTAGAAGACAAAAAATGAAGGAATATATTAATGAATCATTAATCTGATTGAATAATATAATGGAATGACCATTTTAGAGGCTAGAAGGGTGTGCTTTTTCAACTCAGTGATTAACTCAAAACATGCTTACTAATTCTCTTTATATAGATGGATAATAAGCCTCATTGAAGAACTTCAATCCATGGTAAGGAAATATTTATGGATTGGATCAGTTCATGAAATTAAAATATGTATGTTTTCTAGAAGTAATGTATTAGACCAACTGAGTTGTGTGGTTTTGGTATCAAATGTATTAAAATTTTTAATGAAGGAATTCTTAAAAAAAGTACATGGAATATATTGAACTCTAATGAATCTATTTATTTATTATCTAGATGGTTTAAATAAAGGATGTTATGAGGGTATCCTCATAATCATGCATGTTATATTAGTAATTATACTATGATTTCTTATAATGATATTATGCAAAATTCAAAAATTTATGGTATGAAAAAAAATCAAATATCAACTTCTATAATACTGCATGGAAAGACAAACCATGTAAATAAATTATGTATATCCAATCATATAGGAACCAAATGACAATTTCTGAGAATTTATCACTCAATAATGGAATTGATTAACCTGGTCCCAACCAAGATGATATGGTTATGAAGAGATGTTCTTTCATTTAATCATAAATACTCAAATAGAAGACAAATAGAATGGGTTATTTATGTGAAAGATATTATTACAAAATGAAATGTACGTGATCCTTGATTCCACCAAAATGGATGAAAAAAATTTATAATACCCTTCATGAAACCCTAAAGATTATTTATTCTATATAAAATATGAAAAATTATCTCATCTATCCATGAATAGTTGAATATAGAAGAGTAGTAGATAGTCTCAGTAAGTCACTTTTGCGTTAATTCCAAAGAGAGCATAAAACATATTTTTATGGAATGTGGGTATCCAATAGTGATAGAACATTATAGTATTCTTTTTTAAAAATAATATTTTTATAATCATGAACTTATAAGATCTCATGGTTGATATAAAAAAAATCATGTTTGTGTGGGAAGGTATATAAACTGTTATTAAATGTTGTTGCTTCAGGTTTTTCATTTTTTGGAAAAAATTGAATGATTAAATCATTGATAATCAGTCACCTACCATAAATGATGGAATCATCACAATGAATAGGAAGTCCCATTTAGTAGAATGTGTTAAGGTTGAGGAAATTAACATTAATATCAATGATCTCAACATCTAAATATTGTTTGGTGTAGATGGTTGTCCAATGAAAGAATTGGTAATAAGATATGTATGTTGGATCCCCACATGTTCGTCAAGGGAGAATGTTAATGATGATGGTGTGTTTTTAGGAATATTGGTCCCATCAGGTTCTATATGTGTCTTTCACACCCATAGTGGTTTGTAAAGGGTTATTTCAAAATTATATCATTATTGGATATAACTATGAGGAAGAATTATGGGTGAAAATTTATGCCATCTAATGTGTGTTTTACCATAATTGGAATTTATTTTCAGTTGCATCTGACTCGAAACTAGTTATCAAGGATCTGAAAGGGAGATCCAATAATGTTCCTTTGAGAATCCTTCATTAATAGATTGAACGCGTCAATCATAAAAATAACATCAATATCATTTTATCAAATTTCTATATAAAATTTATTCATTTGGAAAATTCTTTTTTAAATAGGTTAAACATATAGATGGGGATGAATTCATCCTTTAGGACCTTGTATTGTTGTGTATCTTTAGTGGATGAAGATATTAGTGATGTAATTCACTACCATCTTCCAAAAACTCCTTTTATTTACTGATATTGTTTTTCTACTTTTTAGATGTATTTGAGTGCCGGGATATCATTGACACTAAATCGTTTGTGTATTTGTAATAAATTTTACTAGGGTTATTTCTTATTATTGATATTGGTAACTTATATCTATATTCTAAATTCAAAAATATTATTCCCCTTGAATGTTTACACATTTATTTGACCATGTTAATTCATTATAAATGCATTTTTAGATTAACGACATATATGGTTGGAGTCACAATAGCCACAATCCATTTATTTCCCTTCAACTTTTCATTAATTATGAGAAGAAACACCAATATAATTCATCATTGGACTTGGTTTTAATATATTATTAAATGTGAATGAAAATATTTGGATTGTTAGGGATAGAATTTTGAATAAAGTCTAATGTACACTAGTTAATGAGGGGTTCGGTGACAAATTAGGTAATAATTGAAAACATCTTTGATGATTGAGGATTGTTCCATAAAGAGATATGAAGGATTTGATGGTGGAAAATAATGAAGGGATATCTAACGATGTGTAAAAATTATTTTATGAATCTTTGATTCGGTAAATAGTGAATGGGTCATTGGAGACATGTTAGAATTTCAAATATGTGTTATTAGAGCTAAAAATAGTGAATATGATAATAATTTTTCCCAAAAATTATGATAAAATAGATATACAATAATGATTTGGGTAGTCTAACAGAAATATTCCATGTATAAACCCAACTGAATTTCATGGTTTTCATGAATTTTATATATCTTACAGGGAGATATTAATAGTAAAAAATCATGTATATCATGTTGTATGACTTTTAAATGTACTGGAGTATAGATTGGGTAATTAGCTGGCCCCACATGTTGTATGGTCCAAATTACATGCAAAGTATGACTCATAAACATTAATCAAATATCATCAGAACATGAGGAAGTTCCATGGATTCTCTGTATGGAATATAACATTTTAACACATGTAATGTATATTGAAACAACTTAAATTAGTTTATATGGTATATATGCCAAGATAAGTCATATGTATCCCACATTTTGTACCATTTTAATAAACTCTATATTTGTATACTTCGCCTGAATGGATTTTTGGGGCTTGTCTCATAATACCACAGTGTTCTACACACATTATAATCTAATGAGCATATCATGTACAACATCATCTCTGTATTATTTTCATTTATTCTCACCTAAGTGTGAAAATGCAACACTTGGGTTTTCCACTTCGATAAGTTTTTAATATATCACATAATGTAACTTGTTTCATAAATTTTAGGATGTTTTCTTAAGAATTATAGTATAGATGATGGACCTTATATTAAGAGGAACTTCTTCAGAATATTAGTAAGATTTTTGGTGAATACGAGCGGTGGGTAATACCCAATTTTTTTTATGGATAGGGTAAAAGTCCACCATTTTTATTATGGATTTAAGTACCACCCGACAGGTATAATAGAATTGATTTACAATTCACTTGGTGTATTTACTCAATTGATAAATTTCTAATGTTCTACTTTAATGATTACAAGTCAGGATGCCCCTGTACTCTTGGTTGGCTAGATATCTACCCCCATGTTGGGGCCTCACCCCCCCCCCCATAGACACTTAAAAATGAACACCTATGAAGATAAGTGTTTTCCTTTGAGATAGGATTCAGTTTCTTCTTCCATTAGAGATCCATACCCCCTAGAATAACATGAACTATTAAGAAAGATATGGGTACCACACCATAGATATATGAGTCATCATATGAGTTTTCTGGTCTAAGTTGTTATGGAGAAGTTTTATGCAGACATTGTGGGTATTATGATATATATTTTCTATTTTTTTCATTTGAGTTATAAAAAATATTTTTGCTATTGAATTTGGGATTTATATGACATCCAATGTTTTTGGTATCTATAGATTCTTGTGAGATATGGACCTTCATGAAGTTGAGTGGTGAATACACTATTCTTTTACCATCCATTGTTGAATTGACTATAGAGATTATCTAGTTACTTTTGTGTTATCTTTCTTATTCCCCCCAGACCTAGGATTATAAGTTCCATATTGTTATTTTCATTAATATTTTTATTCCAAGCAACACTCACCACTATATGAGACATTTTTTGGCATGTATTTTTTCTATACCGACATTAAATAGTATAGATATGATGATAGTGGTTTTAGAGATGATGCATGATGTACATCATGAGCATGGTAGTGTATGATGGTTTGTGGCATTGATAGTTACTATTAGAATTATCTTCCACTAATTTATAATAGTATGGGGGTGTGTTTCCCTATTGAACTTTAGTTTTTCTTGGTGATATTATAGGTTTTATTTTTAAATTTTGGATTTCTCCATTTGGGTGTAACAATATATAGTTGATGGCTTATACATATACTATAATACCATTTAGTTTTCTATATATAAATGAGTTGTATTGTTTGAATATATATTATGTACAATTAATTAATTATTATGATAGGTTAATATAGGCAATGTCCTCACATTAATATGTCACTAGCCCATAGCTTGATGAAGGTGCTCTTATTGGGGAATGTTTAGATTAGTGATAGTCTAAGTGGTTACTAGATTGGTCTGGTAATTTTAGAATTTTATCAGAGCAGTGTGAGTCCTAATGATTGTGTTTTGAGTTAGTATTCATGTGAAGATTGGTTTGGGAATTGGTGTTGTGATACTATGGGAGGTCTTGAGTTTAGTTGTCAAATAAGGGATATCTATGTAGGTTTTGTGTTTTGTGTAACCATTTTTTCAGACTCTAATAACTTTTCAGTCAAACCATAAATCTAATTCAACATTTTCAATGTATATGTGGGTATTTATATGCATCGTAGAGTGGTATGTCATTTCTTCCTTGTGTTTTATCACCCAAAAATCCTCTAGTAAATTTGGACTTATTTTTTCAGATATGGGATATGACGTGAAGTAAAATTAATTTTATTCAAAGTAACAATATAATGTACTTTCGATAGTTTTTACGTCTGCTTCCACTAATCAGTAGAGAGATTATTCATCAACTTGAAAGTGAATAATGGTTTATATTTACCTAGTAAATAGTGGGTTAATCATCTCCAATTTTTTAATTTCAGCTTTTTATAGAATGTATTGATGTTCAGACTATTCCAATTAAGGTTATATTTAAACTGAATTAACTATATGTGTTATGGTGATTGATGTATTAGGGGATTATGAGAAAATCCTAATACATAGGTGGTAATGTATTGTTTGGAGTCTAATATTTACATTTTACTATATTTTACAAATACCCTCCGACCAGATAATGGATCTTGCATCATATTCAACAATTATAGTATAGTGTGTCATTGGTTAAAATTTACCTAAATTCATGACGGTATTTCTCTAACCTAGAAGAAGAGCGTGATTTGGTTCAGGAATCCATATATAAATATTTTGAGGATGGTATATTTTGGATGGTGTAGAACCTTTTTTAGGGAAGCATGACCATGAAAATGTATTTTTGGGAATTTACAAAGGAGGAACTCCTTTTCCATGATTCCAAATACACTTCATTTAATATTAATATTTTTTGTCAAAAGTTTATAATGAGATTAAATATGTAGATAGAATTTATGTATACCCCACCTACAGTAGATATATAAAATGATTGATAATAGTTGGTAATTTCCTTTTTTAATTTCAACCTATCCTAGTATAGCTAGATGTGTCCCTATAGAAATCAAGAATGTTCTCATTGAAAACTCTCCAGGATATAAAAATATTTAAAATTATATATTTTCTATTATAGTATTTATAGCATTCTTCAAGGATTTCCCAATATGATAGTTTGTGCTGTAAAGGAAACTAGTAATGGGTGATACTTTAAGACATCTCTATCACCATTATCTTGTAATCCTCAAAGTAGAAATTGTACTAAATATCAAGCTACATATTTTCATCTATTTTGGAAATATGAAAATAGGAAGTACCAAATTGGGTTTGATATATTATTTATCTTTTCATTGTTAATACTTTTGTTCATTGATATTGGTGTAATCCATTCACATTATTGTGTGTATTTCCAGTGTTGGAGATTCTATTAGCTTACCTTGATAGTCCTCTTCATGTGGAGGCTCTTAATATGGTAATTATACATTTTATTATAGTATGTAAAAGTTTAATATTACCCTCAAGATAGGGAGATAATTTCTTCATGATTTATTTATGATGGTATAATTCCTTATGTCACCAACCTCAGTGTTGGTAGGATGGATCAAGTTCGTATTAGGGCCATAATTAGTTGGACATATGGGTCTATGATAACCTAAAATGATGATAGAGAACTATTTCAGGGATGAATTAATGATTCTATTATTGAGGATATCACTTTCATAATGTTTTATTCTAGGGATATACTGATATCCCCTCTAATTTATTAGTCAGCCAAAGTAAATCATAAAAAAGAATCACCTGGTCTGATACAGACTACCACATCACATCAGGAACACATTCCATTATACTATAGAATTTTTAATGGTAGTAAGTGTCTAAAGTGGATCATGGTGAACCTATACCCTCAATTAGAGAGAATATAATTTAATTAATAACCAATATTATAACAATACACAATCAGAGTGTGTGAAAATCAATAATATATCATATATAATGGATGAATTGTAAAATAAAAAAATGAACTCATCATGCCTATATATATGAAATTAATCACCTCATGGGCCAATCACATTCACAATATATAATTATGATAAAAGAGAATGTGGATTTTAATCCAAATCCAAGACTCGTCTCCTCTTGGTCTCTAGACTCATAGTGAGTTATTCCACTCAATGATAAAACTCATGCATTATCCCTACATGTACCTACAATATGTGATGTCTTCTAAGGTACCCATGTATCATGGATTCCTTATAAGGTTTTGATTATAACATTGTTGGAAACAACTAAAATGATATTGTACATAACTGGTAAATGAAATTTACATAAATGTGACAAGCTTAGTAGAAGGTAACTAGGAAATAGATCTATTGAAAATAAATAAAAAATATTCACCAATGTACAATAATGTAATATTCAACCCTACACCATGAAATGTTTTCATAAAAATGTTGTGCCAAACCCTGATCGGGACTTATTTGGATCCATTATAGAATATAGCTACAAATGTTGTCATGATCATCTATCAATCAATATGAATACCTATATATCCCAATTAACCCCCATGAAAATGATTCTTGGGTTAGGCCATAAGGCCATCAAGACCCCATAACCATCATGGATGTAGCAACTAAGACCATATATAATGATACCTGCTTATATCGGGCTATAAGGAGTTCATATCACAACACTCTGTATCGAGTCAGTCTACAAAAATATCATGCCTCCTCACTATCATGGGTTAGGCCTCAAGGCCATCATAACCCATCCCTCTGTCTTGTTCTATATTTTTATCAATTGTAGGTTATGAATTCTCCCCCACATAGGGATAATAAATTCATGATAATCAACCCATCATTAGTTACTCAAAGATAAACCACCTAAGGCCATACATCCATAAACATAAGGGCATAACACATATTGGAACAAAATAACGTATTAAGTAAGATTATTAATATCTCTACATGCATACACACATGTGATCATAATCATATGTGGGTCTCTTAGGCTATACATTTATACACATTTGATCAACATAAAACATGGTTCTTATGGGTTATATACACACAAGTGATAGATCTTATGAAGTTTTCTCACCGACATAATCATACACCAATGAGGGTCTATGTGATCTATGTCACATGTTTTTTATCAAATAATTAGCCAATAGAGGACATCATCAAGCTAGTGAAAAAGAGCCTATTGAGTCCCTTTCCACATTATACATTTATATTTTACATTGTTTGTTTTATTACACATGGTTTAAGTATTACTAAAGAATTAATCATTAGATGTTAATAATAACAAATTTATGAATTAAGGGTCATTCATCCATTGTGGGAATAATCATATCACATACCAATATACCATGTATAATATCATATTCCAGAGAATATGGGACCACCAACCTCAACATGGAGCCATCACTATCCATGAAAATCCATGTTACTTTTTCTAAGTAATCCAAGGATATTCTACCTCAATCGATAAATATGAGGTCCTAAATATTGAACTAGATATACAATTAAACTAATTATAAAAAAATTATATTTCAATAAATTTTCCTAAGTTAACATAAAACTAGTACATATAGGAATACTTTTTGAATGGCTTACCAATATAACTACCTACTTGGAACTATAGCCAACAACCCATTGATGGTTTTTAAAACTCTTCCAACTTAATTATAGGGAAAACCCTATTTATTAACCCAAAAAAAAATCTATTTTATCGTAATTAAATTGTAAATTGTAGATGAAAATTATTCAGTCGACTTAACTTAGTAATAATGTTGTCTAATAGATTTTGGGAGACTCCTAACACACTCCAAACCCAGAGACATACAAAATACCTAATTTGATTCCATGATAAGATGGTAAATAAAAAAAATTTGGACCAAAAAATAATTTACACCAAATGAGAATATCCGAAATGAAATTCCAAACAACTACACAAATTCATCGTCATGGTACATTCTATGGAAATGAACATCCAAAGAACTATTTTTCAGGGTCAACTACACCAAGATCCACTAGAATTTTCATTAAATTATATAATCAATATAATTAAAACAAAATTCTTGAATGATCATGAACAATAGTATTCTAAGAGAATTGTGACATTAAGGATCACAAGGGTTAAGACATATTAAGAGAAATCATCATTGACAAACATAATAATGATCCACTTTAACATGAGTAAGAAGGGACGTAATATGGTTGATGAATTTGGGATATCACCAAATGGTCTGATATTATATCTAACCCAGGTCAAATGGGTATCATAGGGGGATAAAGGGAGATCCAAGATGAATGGATATCTAAAATTAGAGCATGGAAAAATAATCCTTGGTTTTTCGATGGCTAAAAACAGAAAAAATTAACTCAATAATGTGCTATCCCAACATGACTAATCAGCTATATAGTCTGGTCCACCCACTTGTCGGTGGTATACCAAGCACCCAATATAGATTCATCAGTTTTTTTGTTAGTCTTACTAGATAACAGGGATACTTCACACCTCTTATGTTAGTTGACAGATTTTGTAGAATATTTGGATGCTTTTTGAATCCTATAAGGGTTAACCAAGATCTGATGCATCCACTGATATATTTTTCAAGTCTGAAAATACCACATTATTATTTAAAAAAATTTGTATCATAGTTTAACAATTTTCAATCTAAATGTTCTATCCGCTAGATCAAATATTATAATTCTCACAAAATATCATAACTAGTAATGATGTGGGTCATTAAAATATCCCCCATATGGGAATTCTCAACCAAGATATGTTATGGTTGTACTTGAATCATGATAATAAATACACCTGTTTCACCAAATATAAGTCCTTCATTATGTAATATCTATAAATTCACATCAATTGCTTCAAGTGTGACTATAATCATATACACCATAAGGAATGCGTAAATTTTGATGTCAACCCACATTGATATTGTGATTATCTCATATGTTTAAATATTCACATCGTAGTATCTTCATATATTCATCATAACTCATTTTGGGTCTCAATACAATAGAAATCACAATATAGAACCTTATAATGAATTCTCAATGAAAACCTTATGTAGTTCAGTTCAATCGCACCGGGTCAAATGTATTGAATGTGATTAAAGTTGGTCCCCAATACTCATTTCGGGTATTAACCCAATCAAGAGTCTATACTGACCAAATATAACTCAATACACCAATCATTCTGGATATGAACTAGAAAATCCATTAAAACCATTGTCGTACCCTATATGATGAGATGACTATTGTTTCAACCCCCTGATAGTCCAATTCATAAGTAAAACAAGTCATTAATCTTCCATCGGACATCCAAAAAAGGAACCTATCCCAATAGATGAAAATACATTTATACACTAATCATGATATCATAATCCTTATAATAATTATTAAATAGATCCAAAATCCTTATTTAATTATGAACCAAATTCAAAGGAAACTTCCAAAATGGTTCACCAACCTCTCACACTAGTCATATGGTTCTCAGACATTCACCAACACACTAACAATCTGATACAGTATTTAATCATACTATCTATGCTCTGAGTCTGATTTCGACATATGTTCTTCATAAAACATAATATAGGGAACTATCATAATGAATTACTCGCTAAATAAGATGATCTTTAGTACACCACACATCACTCTTTAGAGTAAATCTAACCTTTCACTAGATAGTATTATAGAAGAACGTGCCCCTTTCCACAATAGATTCATTCTCACAAGACTAGATTGATGCCCCCCCATAAGATATTATACACATCACCTTCCATTTCATTAATTATTTACTAAGCCATTCCCAAGGTCATAATCAAATGTTATGACAAAGTGTGAACTTCTATTCACACATGATTTCCCAGTAAAACATTATGTATTGTGTAGACATTATTTTAAATAATTCCCATTACTTATCCATTACTTATGTAATATCCCACCAAAAATGAATCTCTATACACATTATCCCTTAGACCACTGAGCCCTATGATATGCACACCAAACACTTGTGTTTATAACTCCAAGGTTAACCTAGAAATGATTCAATGAGACAGCTACTACAACTAGCGATTCTTTTTCATCACCAAAATATTGAACATTCTAAATGGTCTTCATGAAACCGAAATTATTTATAACCAATAGAATATATATTTAACGACGTACATAATTTAACACACATAAAGTCTTTTCCCGAAATACAAGACAAAAAATCCTTCTTAGCAATGAGTGAATTATTGTGAGTCATAGACCTTTAATTCAAATTCATAGTTTTTATAAGATGTTAATGAAATACAACATGCCAGATCCCCCAATCCTAGAACCCAAGATTCTTTTTTCAACATCAAAAATCTATTTTATCCATGTGTGAACTATGTGTTTAACCTATACCCAAGCATATCTATATAATCATTATCATAGACATGTGTTCTCATGGTGCTTCAGTAGTCATGCCTAGAAGTAAGAAAGTCATGTGTTTGAAATTTCCTTCCTTTTAACCGAAACCTAACATCAAGAGTACTATCACTTAGGGATCTTGTTGGAAAAAATCCCTCAAGGTTTCCACTCATTTTTTTGATGTGAGTGTTTTTTTGGATAATGTATGTTGACTACGAATGTGTTTGGTTTGTGTTTTTGGAAACATGTTCTTATGGTGTGTAGTTACCTAGTGGTTGAAAAAAAAATGGGCCTCAAAATGGAGATTTTGGCTTTTGGAAAAGGAGTGTTATTCAAAATAATTCATTTCATGGACCATGAAGTATAGTTTTAGACCATAAAAGATATGTATAGAATAGTGATGGAATATCAAAAATGGAATGATTTATGTATAGAACTGTTATGTGGACCTCAAAGCATGCCATGTGGACCATAGTGGGAAAATGGGTTGCAGGAGGATCATAGTTCATAGGATGCTTCGTGTTTGGGGGGGGATTGATGTTTTTGGAAAGAAAGTGGAGATTTGTTGAGCTACAAAGGTTTTCATCAATAGAAGATATCGGCCATAGAAAATAGATAAAGGCACTATGTGGACCACATAATATAATTATCAGTTATGGTTGAAATTCATTGAATATTTATATAAAATGGATTATTTTGTTTTAATGTTCTATTTTCCTGTATTAGGTCCCCTAATCCGATCATTATGAAGAATTATTTTCATTGGAAAACATAATTTCTCTAGAAACAATTTTGTGATGTTTCACGTTGTTTGCAGGAAGATAATTCCACGAATGAAGAGGTTCATGAGGGATGATTCCCAAGAAAGAATAAAAATTCAATTAAGATACTTAATGGAAAGGGATTTTTAAGGAATTGTATCCCAGAATGAATTATCCATATAAAAATCATAGGTATTCCACAAGAGAAGAAGCAGTTTATAGAAACAGACGTGGTTCACCGAAGAAGAAGTAGTTTGTGGAAGTGGAGGTAGTCAGTGGAATAAGTTGTTGTCCACTAAGGAAGAGGTGGTGTAGTAATCAATCCCACATTTTGGTTTAAGGAATTTCACAAAGGATTCATGATAGTTCACAGAGGAACAACTCACGAAAGAAATTTCCACAAACTAAAAATGCATAGAAAAGTGGTTTTCATCTATACGTGAAATTATCACTTCAACATAAAATCTAACTAGATATGAGGATGTGTTGATTAATAAAAATTATAAAAACTAAATCTCCATAAACTATGTAGACCTATAAGTTAGTAAACTATGAGTGGATCCCTTCCAAGAGAAGATAGAAATGGTAGTTGAGGATGGTGATTCGTTCTACAGGTACTGATACTAAGAATAGATAAAGGGGGAGGACCTTGGGAATGATGTGATCTATCAATAAACCATGTAAAGGAAGTGGTCCGGGTTATATAATTAATCTTTTCCAAATATCATTATTATATATTAAACTTATTGTATTTGGTATTGTCAGCACATTTATATTGTATGCTCCTTGGATGTAGCCTAGTGATGGTGAACCAAGTAAAAATATTTATGTCCTTGTTCTTGATTTTTTCCATTAAATTTATTTCATTATCATTTGATAAAATTGAAAATTATACAATCAAAATTAACATTAATGATCATAATAAGTGACCCTTTTAATAAAGAGTTCATGATTCAGTCTTGTAGGAAAAAGATTGAAAATAATATATATACCTTGATTCACCCCCATCTAAGTAGGTTGGACCATTTTAGACCCTAAAATTGGTATCAAATCCAAGTTAAATTTGTTGATTTATTTTCCCTAAAATGGTATATTGTACTATTATCATTTATGTTTCTATTTTTCTAATCAGGTGTGCCATGGTAAAGAGAATAACTAAAAATAAGAAGCATATGTTAGGTGGTATTCCTCAGTGTGGATGTTTTTATGAAAAAAAATTTTGATTCATTTTAAGGAAAAAAACATTTCACTGAAAAATGTTTTGGATGAATCGGACAGGGAAAAGATAAACTCACTCAATGATTCTATAGTAACGAGTGAAGAACATGACATTCACAGTGATTTTGAAACTACTAATTTAGATGAAATTGAAATAGGGAGAAATGTGAAAGTTGTCCATGAAAAAAGTAATTAGACCATAGAGTGGATGAAGATTTTCAAATCAAAATATATCTAGATCCAAGCATTGGAAATTGAGGTCAAAAACTAATAGGTTTATATAAAAGGAATATTGATGTGGCTACTGATCTGAGGGGGAAGAAATATTCCCAAGCTGAAGAACTGAAAAATTTGTCTATAATGTTAGAAAAACTAAAAGCTGGTGATAGGGGAAAGAATATAAACATATAATAAATTCAGAATCTGAAAGCCAAAAAGGATGATCCTTCTATATCTCTATCTAAACTAGTTCAGGAAAATGAAATTCTTCAATAAGAGAATTCATGCTGTATTGATTCTATTTCTCAGACAAATTCTAAGTTAATGTAGAAATATTACATAATGGATGATCTCACCTGAGAATTAGACTATGAAATGAGTAGTGGGAAGAATACCAAGAGATAACTTAATTATAATCATTAATCCAGGTATATGATGATTAAAAAATTAGTAGAAGATGTATAATTTGTGGTCAGTCCAAATTGAGTGATGCAACACATTTATTATTTGATTATCCTTTATCAGGTGATTAAGAAATGAAACGAAAATATGCGACTTCAGAGAAAAAACATGAAATGATTGTCGCATCCCAAATACCATATAGTTAGGGGAAATATGGTATTGGATACGATGAATCCCATCTATTTCATGATAATAAGAGTGCATTATAAATTTATAGAGATATGAAAAAATCGGTGCTGGAGATAGTCCTAAAAAGTTTTTTATAGAAACAAGTGATAACATGTACTATTTTTGTGGATGGAAAATTCATACGTCATGCTTTTGATTTGAGGGACCAGAATATATTTCTTATTGTGTAGAATTTTTTTAATAAATATGTAAATAAGTATAATATTCTTGAAAATATTAAATAAAAGTCTCTTAGAATAAAGAAGTTGTCAAATGTTATTATTTTGGAATATAAAGACACATCATTAGTCTGTGTCAATAATCATGATGGCTCAATGTTGGAAGAATAACTCTGGATACACCAACATATAATTTTAGAAAAGGTTAAAATGACGTATTACTTTAATTGAATATGTATTTTATGTTTTAATCATTGGAATTTGGAATGAAATTCTAGCAGGAAGAATGAAGTGTAGGAAAAGGAACCCTGAAAGTGATCACGAACAATTGAAATGTATAATGAAAAAAAAAATATTTTAAAAAATTATGATAAGTTGAAAAATAAGTTTATGTCCTGAGGTGAATCACATGGAGCTCAATAAAATGTGCATCAATCACCTCCGTTGTTACACTCACAACAACCCTCTATAAAGAATGTGAACAAACCTGTTTAAAAATGGAGGAGATGGTCCAATTATTATTAAGAAGTATGTAAGTTTAGTGATTGAATTATCCTCAACAAGAAAGGGTGGCATGACTAGGATACTGATTAAAAAAAATAAAAAATGAATTCCTTGAAAAAATCACATGTCATTACATATGGAGAGAAGTTAAGGAAAGATAAAGTCCACTCTAATTGAGTAAGAAGCAAGAGGAGTTGACCAGTAAAAAGATTCATACACAAATAAGGATTCACGAATAATGGCATATTAGTAGATAATAATAAAAAATCTTCAACACTATAGTGAACAGTTTACTTATGATAATTACAAGGAGGTAAGTAACTCAGGTGGAGTTGAAGTGGAGATGAGGTTCTTAAGAAGATATTAATGTTGAGTAAGAGGAATCATATGGAGATGTGAATTGGGTTCATGATATGAATGATGAGATTGACTAAATAGAAAAGAATAAGACAAGGGATGTTATTTAGAGACCAAAAAATAAGAATTTCATTGAGGCAAAATGGTTATTTCAGAACAAAATGAATGGAGATGGAACAATTATTCAAAAAAAAGAACAATTAGAATTTAAAGGGTTCTCACATATAGAGGGTATGATGATTTTGACACATTTTAACCTATTTCAAGGGTATAGAAAATAAAATTATCCTTGGTCATAGAAGTGAGAAAAAAGTTCAATGATTTTTAGATTGATGTTAAGTTAGAATTTCTAAATTGGGTTCTGGAGGAAGAATATTATATTAAGTAGACAGATGGTTTTTTCATTCATGAATATGAAAATACAGTTTATTGGATAAAGAAGGCTTTGTGTGGTTAAAGGAGAATTCCAAGAGTATGTTACTCAGGGACAAATCATCTTTTGAAGAAGCTCGGTTTTCTACATGGTGGAGTTGATTACAATCTATATGATAAAAATGATAGTACTAAGAGTTTTATGGTTATATTATATTTCAAGGATGTAATAATATATGTATAAGATGAACAGTAATGAACAAAGTTTTCTGAATTCATGAAATGAAAGTTACAAATGTTAATGATTGGTGAACTAATGTTTTTCCTTGGTTTATTAGAGACACACGGAAACAATGGAACATTAATTTTTTAATATAAAAATGAAGGTGAAGTTTTGAGAGGGTTTGTAGTGCATAATTCTAAGGAGATGAAGAATCATGTATTTACTTAGATAAAAATGTCTCGAGATGATAAGGAAAAGTTGTTAATGTCACCTAATACATGAATATCATTGGTTTCCTATTATACTTAACAATTGTGTGACTGGATATATGTTTTATACATTCAGAAAATATAGTATCAATTCAATCCCAAGGAATTCCACTTAATTGTAGTGAAAATAATACTTTTTTATATCAAGGGCATGAAAGATTTTGATTTTCTGTATAATGAAAAAACTCAACAATAGTTATTGGGATATAAAATTAACGATTAAGATGGTTTAACTACTGGTAGAAAATCAACATCAATTGGTTAATTCTATATTGGTATATTATTCATTTATTGGCTAAGAAAGAAATAGGATTGAATTTTGTTGAGGACCGTAGAAGCTTAATATATTATGGATAATCAAGAATTCACATAGTAATTGTGGATGAAGTAGTAGCTTGATCATATGGGATTTGAAGTTATGTCACCAATCAGAATCAGTTTAAATAATTGACGTTCTATAAGTCTTAGAAAAAAATCCATCCTATCACTTAAAGAGAAATCAAACTAAAATAAAATATCATTTTAACAATGAGTAGGCAGATCATGGTATTGTGACATTGGAGTATATGGCTACAGGAAAAAGGTTGTGAACATTTGGAAAAAGTCCTTACCCAAAGAAGCATTTGAATGGCATCGACTGGATTTGGGAGTTCAGTTGACTCAACACACTTAATAAGTGTCGATGTGGACACGTTATCCCCGAGATATGGTGGGGGTTTCCCTATTTTGCTAATCTGTGTTCTTTACCCTATGGAGACCATGATAAAGTGAGCTTCAAGTTCATTAAAAAAGGGGAATACGTTGTTGATATTATAGTGATAAAAAGTATTCATCAATATATATGGATATGTTGATATGTAGATTAGTGAGATTTCGGAGTATTAAATGTGAAGATACAAAAGGTGATCAATCAAAAGAAATATATCATGAAAGATGAAGTTAGTGATGAAAGAAGATTAGGGGTTTTGAAGGATTTGGAATGAAGTGGTTCATTGATGGACATTACATTATACTCTTTTTTCTCATGATGAGCATGTATCATATGGGCTTATAGTGTGTGTTGAGTAATTTCTTGATCGATATCCTAATCATAAGAATTTAATAGCTATAGGATATGGAATAATATTTAATGAGGTATCAAAATATCAAGTTTTCAACAAAAACCAAATCCGGGAAATTTTTCGGAAAAATATCTCAAGGGGTACTCCCAGTGTTTTTGGTTGGGACTGTGTTTGTTGATAATGCCAGATTACCGTGAATGAGTATTGTTGGTGTTTTATGAAGCTAGTTTTTGAGGTTGTTTAGTTTCCTAATGTTTTCCAAATTCATTGACCTCAAAATCTGGAGTCTGGTTTTTTGGAAAAGGAATGTTTTTTCATTGAATTATTTTCACTGAGAAAGACGCATAGTTCGCGAACTGCAAAGTAGAATTGTGGAATAATGATGGAATATTAAAAAAGAATGTTTTTCTTCATAGCAGTGCTATACGGACCTCCAAGATTGCTACCCAAAACGCAAATGAAAAAATGTTTCACCGGAGGGTCATGGTATTCAAGAGGATTGATGTTAATGGGAGGCTAGTCATTTTTGGATCTATTGGGGTGATTTTAGGATCTAATTTTTTTTCTTATGTGGAATAGATTGGTCTCCATAAAGGGAGAAATGTGTTATGTAGACCACATAGCGTAGTTCATAGTGAATATAGTACTAAAAAATGATTTAAGTTAAATGGATTAGATGGTTTTCCTGATCTATTTTACAATATAACGAAAGTTAATCCCCTCATTATTGAGAGCTATTTTATTTAGAAAACATCCTTTTTCTATGGATAATTCAGTGTTGTCCAATGTGGTTTGTGGGAAGATAATTCCTTAAAGTGGGGGGGGGGGTTGAGAGGGAGGATTTTGCAAAATGAGATGAGTAATGAGGAGATAATTTATGGAATGGGTTTTTCATGGAACTATATCAGGATAAAGAGAGCAGATCCATGGAGGAAGTGGAGGCAGTCTGTGGGAGAAGAAGTAGTCTGCAGAAACAGAGGTGGTCTGCACATGAAGAAAAAGTACTCATGAAGTTAAGACATCCCATTAATGAAGTTGTTATCCATGGAGGAAGAGTTGTTCCATGGAATAATAATTGGTCTATAAATAAATCACACCACATAGTGTAGCACATTTCATAGTGTAATTAGGTATGTTCATGGAGGAATAGTTCGTGAAAGATATTTCTTAAAACTAATAGTGCATGTGAATGTGTAATTCATATATGGGTGAAAACGAGACTTCAAAAGAGAATCTATCAACATTTGAGGATCTAAGAATTCATGAAAAAGAAGGGAACTACATTTTTATAAACTATGTGGGACCTACATATCCGTAAACTATTAGTGTATCCTTTCTAAAAGAAGTGAGAAAAAGAAGAGGATGATGGTGATCCCTTCCACCAGCAGCAAGCCAGAGAAACTGACAAAGGGAGTGACCCTTGGTAAAGTAGTAATCTACTACTAATACTTATAATACTGGTGAGCTGGGGAGAATATTTTTTCTATCCTGAATATCATTATTGTCTGTAAGGTAAAGAGAATTTGGTAAACTCTGCACATTTCCATTATATGCTCATTTGATGTATCCCAGTGAGAGAAAACCATGTAAAAATATTTTTGTGCTTGTACTTTCATTACTTTTTAACTTTCAATTCATAATCATCAGATAAAATTTGAAATTATATGATCAACATTAACATTAAATAGAATAAGTTGTGACCCAAGTAATAAATCTCTAATGATCCAATGGGGAAATGACTTGTTTGAAATGAATATCCATAACCTCAATCACCCCTCCCCACCCTCTTGGGGCACCTTGGCCCCTTTTAGACTTAAAAGTTCTCTATAATCCAACATTTTGTGTAAATTTAAATGTCCTTCTTCAAACGCTTAAATTTTTTGTTAACATGGACCTAGAATTCTCATCTTTGAAATCTACACTTCAGGCATTAACCTTAACTATTTCTTCACACGGAGTCATCCTTATTCGATTTACTCTAAAGAAGAACAAGGAATCAAATTTATAGCAACATGATTCATATATCTTGGTCCAAAACGGTATTATAAATAACCCACAATATGGTTTCATTATGTCTTTGAACTAATGGAACATCATATTGGCACATCTCTATAAACATGCCATGATGGAATATCCTTTAGACTATCCTTGTCTAAGGTGAATATAAGCGTGGTTTGGTAAAACAGAATTCCACTCAAGGAAACATAAATTACACCACATATCATACATTTATAAATTTGATAAACCAGACCTACATAACTATGGCATGTAGGAGATTCCTCATTAGTGTAACATACTTCTAATAAGGACGTGACGATTACTATTGAATCATCAATGTATAAAAGATTTTCATCATCATCTCCACCTTCATTGTCTCATAGGTGAACCATTACATAGTATCACATTACCAGTTATATAAATAATACATTTACATGGGTTTGTATGATTATAATTTCCTCAGGAAATCATATCTTTAAACATAATATAATTGGTTGACATAAAGGAATCAGATGTCTCCATCGTAAGTATAATTCTGAATATGAAGCATATATGTCATTTGAATCCTACATGAAGAAATTGATTCATGTGATGAATCATTTAAATATTTAGGGTTGAATCTTCATTAATATTAATGCACGGACCTCTTTTTGTCTGGGTAGTGGGAGACCAATTAGATAGACCATATGCCCAAGGCCAGGTGGTCCATGAACATGGCCCAAAGGCCTAGAGAAACACAATTAAATTCCCGTTTCTGATATATAAAATATTCATATACATATAAAATCATGGACCTAAAAATCCATATGTTTCTAATGAGTTGAATTTATATAGAAATAATAGCATAAAACCAAGTCATCCATTGCATATCCTAGTAACTATGCCTTCCCTTGAGATTGGTTTTCACGACACACCAAACAGATTTTCATCATATGCTGTAACATATTCCTATGTCTCATATATATGAAATCCCCAAATGATTAAAAATTTATCAATCTCAAACTATTTGGTAATATCCCAACCAAAAATAAAAATATTAG
Organism: Viscum album; assembly: GCA_963277665.1. Classification (NCBI taxonomy): domain Eukaryota; kingdom Viridiplantae; phylum Streptophyta; class Magnoliopsida; order Santalales; family Viscaceae; genus Viscum; species Viscum album. The sequence continues at coordinate 1,386,169,043 of OY728153.1, forward strand.
AGCCAGAGTACATGACCTTAGGTATTACTCCTTTTTTCTCAAAGGCTTCCCACTTGTAGTGATGGTCTAATGTTGTTCGTTGGGTTTCTATACCATCAAGAACAGTTCAAAATATCCAAAATAACCAAACATATAATATAAAAATATAAAATTACATAAAAACCAATAATATATCATATATAATGAATGAGTTTTGAAATAATATATCGGAATGTTCATACCTGAATATAGGACATTGATCATTCACTGGGATGATAACATATATAATATATAAAAAGAATAAAATGACAATAAGAGGTGAACCAAAATCCAACCCTAAACTCTTACTGGTCTCCAGAGTCATATCGATCTATCCATATCAACAATCAAACATAGACATCTTCCCAACAAGTACCTACAACAGATTAGGCTACTCTGGTATTGAAGTGTTTTGGCTACCCTATAGAGGTATGACTAAAACACGGAAGGGATACACTAATGATGTATCATAACTTATTGGTAAATTCAGCTTATTTGAATGAGATATAAATATTAGAATGTAAATAGAAAAAACATAAATGGAACAATCATTACAATTAATCCATAATTTATAATAATGAAACAACCAACAATATACTTTACAATTATCTGCAAACCAAGATTCCATGAAACATAGTCATACCTGGTTTAGCTTCATGCTAGATTAACAGTTATAACAGTATTATGGATCTTATTTTCACCATATAGCCACACTATATATCATTGTATAGAAACAAGGATAAAGAGTCTCAATCTAGGACATAAGGCCATCATGCCCTATCTCTATCATGGATTAGGCAAAAATACCATCATATCCCCATAGAACCATGAGTTTTTTCACACAAACATTATTCCCTACAATTATTATAGGTCATGCCTCAAAGCTAACATGACCCAACACAATTTTTCAATCCGTCATCATCATCAACAAATGTCATGCATGCTCCCCCTCTAATGTGTAATCAATCCATGAATACCCAACAATCACTTGTTAACAGAAGAAAAACTTATACATGCCACATGTTCATATACAGTATATCAGAACACATATACTTATATCATAGAAAACCAAGAATGTGGTTTAATATACATATATTAATAAACCCATGTGATCATCATAAAACATGGGATGAATGGGCTACGCACACACATTCATTCCATATAAAACAAGGGTTTCATCATCTATGCACTCACATATGTGATCAGACTACAAGCATAGGTATCGAGAACAGAATCAAACACCCAAGAGGTTCTATGTTATCCAAGGAAAAAAATTGTGATCAAACCCTCCACCATTAGTGATTATCATCAAGATAATTCATAAGGGTCCAACATGCCCCATGTAACTTTGTTTAGTTATATTAGGTATGGTTCCATTAATTATGTATGACATGAGGATCATTAACTAATTAATAATGATATGAAATTCATAAGACAGTTATGAATGGAGTAGATTTTCCAATTTTGTAAAAACTCATATCACAAACAAATAATCCATGTATAACTACTTTTTGTAGAAAACATGTATCCAACTACATATAAGAAAAGTCATGATTCTTTTTCTAGGTTTTCCAACATCATTTAGAATCAACCAATAACCATGAGGTCATAAATCATTCCTAATAAATCCAATTTAATTTTTTATAAATATATTATAATTAATTAAATTATTATAAGAATACTAAAAACCTGAGGAAAAAAGAATTGCTTCTGAAAGGCTTACCTGGTATCACCACTTAGTAGGAACCTTGACCAACCTCCCATGGCTGATTTGTGACACTCTTCTAACATTATTCCATAAAAATACATATAGAACAAAAAATAATCTATAATCCTATTTAATAAAATTAAAGTGAAAACTATTGATGAATAATATCTATGTGGTGTACCATATTTTAAATCTAATAAAAACGATTTTGTACCACTCTTGTAAAACTTTAGTTCTTATAATTGAAAATTCCCTAATAAAATTCCATCATATGAAGGCTGATCTAACTCAAATTGCCCAAAAACTATAGAATTATCTCTTAAGGGACATACCTTCAATGAAAAGACCAAAAATGGTATTTTTTTATCCTCACAATATGTCCTCTATCTAATTAGATCCAATTACCCTTGATTCTCAAAATATTCCTCCATGATAAGGTTGAATTTTCATCTAATTCGTTAACAAAATTCTACTCAATGATAAAAAATTGGTCAAGATGGTGAAAGAGGAAAGGATTCAGGAGAACTTGGAAATCATGGATCACATGTTTTAATACATACAATTAGGAATCATATATGATGAACAAAATAGTGATCCTCGACCTCAAGAAGGATAAGATATCAAATATTGAAAAAAGAAATAAATTTTTAACTAAATTCTCCAATTATATTCACCTATATCCACCCCTTGGAAATGTGATCTCATGGAGGGAGGAGAATATGTGATCCTAGACAAATAGGTAACCTAAATTAAATTCATACATATTAATCCTGATTGGGGATTAGTGTTGAATCAAAAAAATTCCCACAGTAATGTGAATCCCAATATGACCCACTAGAAACTCGGTCAACGTAAAACAAAAAGACCATGTGACATGAGCCATATAGTATAGAATCACCTACTAGAATGGAAGTCCATCTTGGTATGAGGGATAATTCCAAAACCATCATTTATCTAGTTGTCACATATGTATCCTCAACTACATTAAGATTCCTCCACCTGTTACCAAAGCTCTGATTATCCTTATAATCCTACATTCATGTCTAAAAACACTTTTTTATGAATTCTAATAGGAATTATCTATGTTTTATTACTAGTTATCTAAATTATCCTTCCAAAAGATGAAAATTTTAAATTCTTTCCAAAATCAATAACATATATTAAAGAGGTATTTTATATCCTGGTCGAGCATAAATATGTAACGGTATACATTGGAAACATGTGGAGATGAATAGAGGGGTTTTTACTGGTCAATAATGTGGCTATTTGAAATAACCTTTTTTTAATTATATATTATGTGAAAAATAATACCTAGTTCTCTAAATTTTCCTTTCACTGAATAAAAATTTTAAATTCCTTAAAAAATTAACAACATATAATGAAGCGATTTTTTACATCATGAAGGACATTGGGATTTAATGGTACACATTGGAGACTTATGGAGATGAACATATGGGTTCTTTCTGTTCAATCATGTGGTAATTTGAAATCATCTTCCATTTTTGTAGAATTATATAATGTGGGACAAAAATTGGTATCCATAGGTACTTATTGAGATCTTAGTAACTTCATTAGGTGTAATTAACAACTTTTATATGATTATGTAATTAATAAATAATTTAATTTATTCATCCTTAATTCCACACACATAGAGTTGAATTAGAGTGTTGGAATCCTATGTTTTAGATAGTATTTTATATCTTACATTGAGTGAACTCATAGTGTGGTGAACTCTGGTGGTGGGATTTATAGATCCCTTAGGTCCATCCTTTTTAGAACAATTATTAAAATGGTATGGTATCAATTGTGCTATAGAAATATTTATACTATGATGGATTATGAAATCTAAAATAAATAATAGTGGGGTAATAGTGGTCACCATTAGAAAGGATTATATGTTTAATGGGTGTAGGAGATGTATAAGTATCTATTTTTATTATAACTATTTTTGGGTGAATTGGGAGTCTTTTTGTGTCTTCCATCGATTATGATGGCCCTAACAAATCAATTGTTGTAGGAATCCAATCATGGATGAACTAATTGTGCAATTAAGTATGTGTGGAATTGGTTGATGTAGTATAACTGATTCGTTTTCCTAAAGGTGTTGAGTGATTCCTCATGCTTCAAGGTTGAAGAGTTTCTCCATAAAGATCATCATGGTTGTATGCATTAGTTTTTTTAAACTAAAAGTATCATTGTAGGATATATTACATTTAGGTGTGGGTTTAATAGATCATTAATGTTTATTTTTCAGTGAATCTTGATATTAATTTAATGATGGTGCACTATAGGTTTAGTTTCTTCGTCTATTTAGTTTTAGAAGGTGATATACTAGGTTATAGAGTCTATTGGGAAAAAATATCTAAATAAAAAGGAACATCCACATCATATTTTTACAAAATGGTACATCAATGAGGTATGGTTTTTTTTTTGAATCTTAGTTTAATAGAATGGATTTGTATTAGTATGTTCTCATCAATAAATATTTCAAGGAGACATCACATCCTAACTAGGTTATCTTTGATAGTGGATATAGTCGTATTTGATGCCATAACAGAAGATGTGTTTTCCATGAATGATAGAGAAAGGATCAATCATTAGAGATATTATTGTCATTATACTTGATGTTGGTGGTATTTGCTTGTATTCCATGTAGAGTGACAATTATAAGTTAATGATAACCTAAAATATTCCATTCCTATTAGCACATATAGGGAATGTGTGAAATATTTAGTGTAATCACATAGGGATAGTGTTTTATATGGAATTATCTTTATGTTTTATTTACCCTGTGACTATCATTAAATATGGGATGGTTGGTGACCATTCCATTTGATCACTTGATAATGAATATTCCTAAGGATGATGGTGATGGGTCATAGTTTTCATTTTTAATTACGAGAATAAGTTACATGATGTTTGAATAGTTTTTAGTATGGAGTTATTGTGGATATCATACATTTAAATATTAATCTATTATTAAGGATCTCTCAAAATGGGATTTAACTGATTAAATCCCATGTGGGAGTGTAAATCCAAGAATGTTGGATGTGATGATATTAGACAAAGTAAAAAAATACTTTCCCAGTGCAGTTTCGTCCCATGTTCACATAGAGAATGTACATCTAGAGGTGTACTAAGTGCATATGATATTTTTTTCTTCATATAATGTTGATATTATGTGATATTTTTAGTTTATAATATAATTTATTACTTTTTCAATTAAAAATGTTTTTAAGGTGGTGAATGTTTCATCCATGACCTATTTTATCTCTATTGTGACAAGAATATGTGGAACTTTCCTTACAAGTGCCTCTTCATATACTAGAGTGTTCTAACCAATTTTTTGGGTTGATGTATAATATGGGAAGACTTATTTTTTGTTAAAGACAATTTTAAATCACAACATAATAAATATGTTAATTTTTATCATAAAATATCAATATTAATGAATAAATTCTAAAAATAAATTACTTATATATTATTAAACACACCCAAACTATATTAAAATGAGTTATAGTATTATCAAAAAACTATATGTATTTAATTATGATCACCCATGGGTTGATTATATAAAACAAGTATAGCATCCCACCTTTTTATCACATAAACTTTAATTACATTTTACAAAACCGAGGATCTTTAAGGTTTAGTGTCTTGGAAACCAGGAACTTAAAACATGAAAACAACATAAAGAATTCTTCTTAAACACTTGAAAGGCTTCTCCTCATGTTCACCCTAGTCTCATTACTGAATCTCATAACCTGGGGACATACATCAAAATAAAGGGTGAGCAGAAGGCCCAGCAAGGGAAACAAGTGAAACATTTTACATATGAACTTGGGATACATCAATAAAGTCGTGAAAAGAACTTTAAGGCATGAAAATGAAATCATGAGGCATATCATAATAAAAATAAAACTTTTTCATAACTTGAAGATGTGGCTGAAACATTTAATATTGGCAATCGTTTCGTTTCACCAAGGTCCATCCCCAAGGTTTCGTTAAAAAAATTACCAAGGTTATTCACCAAGGCGTCGTTAAAATGGTCATCTCTAAAGATTAAGTCTTTACCCAATGCATTGGAGCGCTATCAGGGCGCACCCTTAAATTTTCCTTTATTATCATGTGAGCCACATATATCAACATCAAACATTTCATAAATAACCCATATAGCATAAAATAAATGGGTTTCATTTCATAATCATAACATTTTAAAAACTGCTTTAATGACATGATCTTTACGGCACTTTAAACCCACGGAAAGGGAAGCGGGTCTCATGTATGTAAATCCCAGAATTTAAAATGGAAAATTTTGATATATATGTGAATACCCTTGTAGAAATAAGAGCTTTGAGTATTCACTTTATAACATAAAATAATTTGTGAGAAAAAAGAGAGGCATTTTGAGGGGGAAAATTCTGCAGCATAACGGCTATGTTACAAGGTTTTAGAAAACATTGAGAAAAGAGGGGACATGGGTCAAACATTCATAAATTACCCATCATACAGTAGAGGGACAAAATATAAGGGATTTATGAACATGGTAATGAAATTTGAAAATATACCATATGAAATGAAGAACATGAAAGGAAGAAAACAAAACAAGATTTCTCTTGTGAAAATTCGGCAGCCTAACGGCATCACTTAAACTTCAACAAAATTGAATTGACAAGGTCAAATAGGGTCTCTCATCATATGAACATAAGAGTCCAGTATGATAGATATAGAGATCATACCCCAACATAATATAAAGGAACTTGAAAGAATTGACATGAAAGTAGAACTTCAAAACGAGAAGGGTGAAGAACCACTTAAAAATTCGGCAGCCTAACGGTGCCACTTAAGACATCAAAATACTGAATTGAAGAGATCAAATGGGGTCTCTCATCATGTGATCATAAAATACCAGTATGATAAATATAGAGATCATACCCCAACATAATAAAAATGAACTTGAAAGACTTGACATGAAAGTAGAACTTTGAAAAAGAGAGAGGTGAATGACTCCCTTGAAAATTCGGCAGCCTAACGGCGCCACTTAAACATTCTTAAAATGAAATGATGAGAGTAAGAGGGGGTCTTTCATCATATGAACATAAAAAGGGCAGTAAGAGGAGTATAACAGAACATCCTCCAAAATAAGAACATGGAGCATAAAAGGAATGACATAAAAGAGATCACTTGAAAAGAAAGAGAGGGGTCAGATCCCTTACCTTAAAATGTAACTCTTAAACCTCAAAGGTTGGGACCTTGAGGGCTTGGGGCACCTTGGGAGGACTCCTTGGGAGGTAATGAGACCAGAAATTCGTTGGGGAATAGTGGGGAGTCGAATGGATGAGAGGATGGCTTGGTATTTATAGGGAAAGTGAGGGGACAAGGCATTAATGGCAAAGGGACACCTCATTAGTGGTTTTGGCAAAACCATGGGCTTGCCCATGGTATTTGCCCATGGTATTGGCCACATGGGACACCTCGTACCTTATCTCACTATTCATAATTCGAACATATTGATTACAAACTTAATACATCATTTAATGATGTCATTAAACACCCGTAACTTAAAAACTGTATTTTCACTATTCATCAAAAATTCAACTTTCTCAGAATAATCCCAAAATTTCACCTTAACCAAATATCAACGTTCTGATTACAAATATGAACTCCATTTTATAAAAATAATTTTCTAAATATTTTTAATTTAATTTTTAAATAAAAACACTATTCATCGAAAATTCATTTTTTCAGAAAAAACCCCAAAAATTACCATAACATAATATCGATGCTCTGAGTTCAAAAATAAAGTCATTTTTATAAAAATAATTTTCTAATTATTTTTAATTAAATTTTTAATTAAAAAACATTATTCACCCGAAAAAACTAATACTTGAATAATAATTAATGAAACCGTTATTTAACTATTTTATTGAATAACATTACTTAATCAAGGTGCCTAGATTATTTTAAAACTTTATTTAAGTGAGATTACTAATCCATTTGGTCATATTACTAATCCTAATCATAAAATCACTATTCATAATTTACTATTCATCAAAAATCAAGTTGATCTTATTAGACTCTAAATTTTGTACTGAACATAATTGTAGAAGAACATTTTTCGAAAATCATTACACATTTTTAATTATTTAAGGTTTACACAACCATTTTTAAAATATCCTTTTTCTAAAATTCATCAAAAATATGCATTCAATATTTATCCGATCATTTGAAAATTCATAAACATCATCATAAGAAGAAATCCAAATTTTTATTTAAAAAAAAGATTACACAAGGCAATTACGGTCTCGTTACATAACCCCCTTATAATACCAGCATAGGACCTAAGAGTAAGGTGTGCTAGGGTGATAGAATTTTGGGGCGGCTCAGTCAACATTGCCCGAGTAGTAATTTCTATCAGTTTGAACTTCTCGCGAAGGCGATTCCGTTCTAGCTTCACATGATGAAGTTCGGCTTGGATTTGGTCCAGAGCAAAGCCCAATGGTGCTACCTCCTTCCCAATCTCTGTTAGATGGGCTTCGATCGGCCCAAGGCTACTAGGTGAGGCAATCAAATCTTCTTTCTATAATAATTAACCAAGATTACTTAAATATAGAGACAATAATCAAAACATTTTGTTCACAGTGGTCATATTGACCGATGGTCATATAACACTCAAAAACCAATGGTCTCATTTTATTTATAATCATGTTTATCAAATAAAACATTTTTTTTTTGAGTATAAAAAATAACACATGAAATTAGGAAACAAGATTTATTCAAAATTTCGGGTCGTTACAATCTTCCCCCCTTAAGAAATTGCGTCCTCGCAATTTTTTTAAATTGGGTTTTGAAATTTCATTGAAAGTCCCACATCGGAAAAAGAGTCAGTAACACCATTACTTTAAAAGAAAGAAAAGGAAGTACAAAGGCCACCCGAGTTAACCCACACTCGGGTTCCATGTAGGAAAACATGGACATGGAGGAAAAAACAAAGGGTCAGTTCTGAGAGATAGTGATAGAGAACATGATTAGGAGAAAGTTAACCATGAGAAAATACCAAACTTATGATGTGTGTAAACGGTCTTTGATTACCTAGTGGGAAACGTAAACCAACAACATTTTTGTTTTACGTTTCTTTTCATAATTTTGAGGATTTCATTTACTACATAGAAAAAAAACATAAGAAAATATACCTACCTTCATGTAGAGTTTCACCCTTTAACAAGTCCCTACCAACACTAATATTTTCGCCAAATGATGAGAATTCAAAAACACTTGGCCTCATAAAACACAAGAATCATCTTCTATAGAATCACATAATCTACAAAAGATTAACTATCTATTTCTTCTATCTTTAAACATTATCCCAAAAACAGAAAGGTTAAGGTAAAACAACTCTTCAAAAAGAAAGAATCCCATAGGAATAGAACCTACTTTTAAATCTTCAAAGTTCCATGGTACTACCCAACGTTCATCATAGACCACTCCATAAATAACGGTCCTTAAAATTCCTCAAAATAAACCAAACTAAGATTGAAACCCAAATACAAGAAGGATTTGATAACATAGTCTTCCAAAACAACTTCATTGTTCATCTCCAGACAACATCAACCACTCCTAACATCTTATAACAAAAGTAGCTAACCTAAACATATTTTACCCAAGATAGGTTAATCATTCCCAAAAGTAACCTAAATTACTATAAGTCCACCTTAAATTCATCAATTCTTCAAAATATAAGTCAACCTTACTCCTCAATGAAAATACTATAGTAATCTATTTACCTCGATCATATAGGGTCCCCAAAATAGTGAACGCCTTCCAAAATAATAATCATCTTTTAATCCCCTAATCATCTCCGACATATTAATATGGAAATTGTCACATTTCCTATCACATTGGTTGTTGGGACACGTTATTCCATTTCCCACCATTAACTAAGAAGATAAAGTATAATTAGAGGCTTAAATACTTAACCAATAATCATGAAAAGGAACTTAAAGCATATAAGGATAACTTGTAGAAGAAAAGTATACCCTAACTTGTGATCCCCTAGGTTCCCATCTAGGTTATCCATGATCATATATTCTTATGTGAATCTTTATTTTATTTTATCTTTGTTCCTTTAATAATGGTTCATACCAAGCTTATGAATTTACCAAAGCATATCCCCTGGGAGTGTCGTAACCAAGAGTGCAGCAAGGCCCGTTGTCATGTACCAGTTCCCATTCGAGTCTAGCTCAAAGCGGTGTTTTCGGGTTTTACCCCTATGTACATCTGTGCCAGAGCCACCTCTACCTGCTCGTATCCAGACAGGGATGTATTTGCTTGGCAACCCCTTACTCAATACTCACCAAAATACCAGAATGATTTCCTATATTAAACTTTTCTATAGGGTTCCTCCTAGAGTTTTCATATCCTAATTTCCACAAATAACTAAACCATCCTTTGATACCAACTATAGCATCCCACCTTTTTATCACATAAACTTTAATTACATTTTACAAAACCGAGGATCTTTAAGGTTTAGTGTCTTGGAAACCAGGAACTTAAAACATGAAAACAACATAAAGAATTCTTCTTAAACACATGAAAGGCTTCTCCTCATGTTCACCCTAGGCTCATTACTGAATCTCATAACCTGGGGACATACATCAAAAGAAAGGGTGAGCAGAAGGCCCAGCAAGGGAAACAAGTGAAACATTTTACATATGAACTTGGGATACATCAATAAAGTCATGAAAAGAACTTTAAGGCATGAAAATGAAATCATGAGGCATATCATAATAAAAATAAAACTTTTTCATAACTTGAAGATGTGGCTGAAACATTTAATATTGGCAATCGTTTCGTTTCACCAAGGTCCATCCCCAAGGTGTCGTTAAAAAAATTACCAAGGTTATTCACCAAGGCGTCGTTAAAATGGTCATCTCTAGAGATTAAGTCTTTACCCAATGCATTGGAGCGCTATCAGGGCGCACCCTTAAATTTGCCTTTATTATCATGTGAGCCACATATATCAACATCAAACATTTCATAAATAACCCATATAGCATAAAATAAATGGGTTTCATTTCATAATCATAACATTTTAAAAACTGCTTTAATGACATGATCTTTACGGCACTTTAAACCCACGAAAAGGGAAGCGGGTCTCATGTATGTAAATCCCAGAATTTAAAATGGAACATTTTGATATATATGTGAATACCCTTGTAGAAATAAGAGCTTTGAGTATTCACTTTATAACATAAAATAATTTTTGAGAAAAAAGAGAGGCATTTTGAGGGGAAAAATTCTGCAGCATAACGGCTATGTTACAAGGTTTTAGAAAACATTGAGAAAAGAGGGGACATGGGTCAAACATTCATAAATTACCCATCATACAGTAGAGGGACAAAATATAAGGGATTTATGAACATGGTAATGAAATTTGAAAATATACCATATGAAATGAAGAACATGAAAGGAAGAAAACAAAACAAGATTTATCTTGTGAAAATTCGGCAGCCTAACGGCATCACTTAAACTTCAACAAAATTGAATTGACAAGGTCAAATAGGGTCTCTCATAATATGAACATAAGAGTCCAGTATGATAGATATAGAGATCATACCCCAACATAATATAAAGTAACTTGAAAGAATTGACATGAAAGTAGAACTTCAAAACGAGAAGGGTGAAGAACCACTTAAAAATTCGGCAGCCTAACGGCGCCACTTAAGACATCAAAATACTGAATTGAAGAGATCAAATGGGGTCTCTCATCATGTGATCATAAAATACCAGTATGATAAATATAGAGATCATACCCCAACATAATAAAAATGAACTTGAAAGACTTGACATGAAAGTAGAACTTTGAAAAAGAGAGAGGTGAATGAATCCCTTGAAAATTCGGCAGCCTAACGGCGCCACTTAAACATTCTTAAAACGAAATGATGAGAGTAAGAGGGGGTCTTTCATCATATGAACATAAAAAGGGCTGTAAGAGGAGTATAAAAGAACATCCTCCAAAATAAGAACATGGAGCATAAAAGGAATGACATAAAAGAGATCACTTGAAAAGAAAGAGAGGGGTCGGATCCCTTACCTTAAAATGTAACTCTTAAACCTCAAAGGTTGGGACCTTGAGGGCTTGGGGGCACCTTGGGAGGACTCCTTGGGAGGTAATGAGACCAGAACTTCGTTGGGGAATAGTGGGGAGTCGAATGGATGAGAGGATGGCTTGGTATTTATAGGGAAAGTGAGGGGACAAGGCATTAATGGCAAAGGGACACCTCATTAGTGGTTTTGGCAAAACCATGGGCTTGCCCATGGTATTTTCCCATGGTATTGGCCACTTGGGACACCTCATACCTTATCTCACTATTCATAATTCGAACATATTGATTACAAACTTAATACATCATTTAATGATGTCATTAAACACCCGTAACTTAAAAACTGTATTTTCACTATTCATCAAAAATTCAACTTTCTCAGAATAATCCCAAATTTTCACCTTAACCAAATATCAATGCTCTGATTAAAAATATGAACTCCATTTTATAAAAACAATTTTCTAAATATTTTTAATTTAATTTTTAAATAAAAACACTATTCATCGAAAATTCATTTTTTCAGAAAAAACCCCAAAAATTACCATAACATAATATCGATGCTCTGAGTTCAAAAATAAAGTCATTTTTATAAAAATAATTTTCTAATTATTTTTAATTAAATTTTTAATTAAAAAACACTATTCACCCAAAAAAACTAATACTTGAATAATAATTAATGAAACCGTTATTTAACTATTTTATTGAATAACATTACTTAATCAAGGTGCCTAGATTATTTTAAAACTTTCTTTAAGTGAGATTACTAATCCATTTGGTCATATTGCTAATCCTAATCATAAAATCACTATTCATAATTTACTATTCATAAAAAATCAAGTTGATCTTATTAGACTCTAAATTTTGTACTGAACATAATTGTAGAAGAACATTTTTCGAAAATCATTAAACATTTTTAATTATTTAAGGTTTACACAACCATTTTTAAAATATCCTTTTTCTAAAATTCATCAAAAATATGCATACAATATTTATCCGATCATTTGAAAATTCATAAACATCATCATAAGAAGAAATCCAAATTTTTATTTAAAAAAAAGATTACACAAGGCAATTACGGTCTCGTTACATAACCCCCTTATAATACCAGCATAGGACCTAAGAGTAAGGTGTGCTAGGGTGATAGAATTTTGGGGAGGCTCAGTCAACATTGCCCGAGTAGTAATTTCTATCAGTTTGAACTTCTCGCGAAGGCGATTCCGTTCTAGCTTCACATGATGAAGTTCGGCTTGGATTTGGTCCAGAGCAAAGCCCAATGGTGCTACCTCCTTCCCAATCTCTGTTAGATGGGCTTCGATCGGCCCAAGGCTACTAGGTGAGGCCATCAAATCTTCTTTCTATAATAATTAACCAAGATTACTTAAATATAGAGACAATAATCAAAACATTTTGTTCACGGTGGTCATATTGACCGATGGTCATATAACACTCAAAAACCAATGGTCTCATTTTATTTATAATCATGTTTATCAAATAAAACATTTTTTTTGAGTATAAAAAATAACACATGAAATTAGGAAACAAGATTTATTCAAAATTTCGGGTCATTACAACAAGACCCAAAAATAATTTAAATACTATATATGATTGAAAACATGGTATATGTCCATGCCCATTCCTATCACCTGAATCATACCAAGATCTAAAACTCATCCACCAATAGTAAAGACCTTTCCCTAACCTATATCAGGAACAATTAAGCCTAATTAGGTAAAAGGGATCCCAATTAAGGTGTGAGTAAAATATTTTAGGATACCATAAATAGTGTCCCTAAACAAATAATTTAAATAAAAATTCATGTATAGTGTGATATTGTGGAACATAAATAATAGAAAATAAAAAAAATAAAAAATATGTCACATCCATGGGTTTTACTCATCCATCCTAGTTTTACTCATGATTTGTAATAATCGTCTGCAAAAAATTATCTAAATTATGATAGAATAACTAATTCATTGGCTCCATAGACAATATATGAATTTCCATCAAGAAAAATATTTCTTTTGATATATCAAATAAATTATTTCTTTTTCAACTATGATCTAGTACAATATTTTTTAGTCCAAATTTTCATGGATATTGAAGTTTTTACTAACCAATGAAACAATAGAAAACTCAATAAATAGAAATAATGATAATTATAAGAAAATATAATGTTAATAATTCAATAATTATTGCAACCAAATAGTTTTTAGAGGAGAGACAAAAAAATAGATGAATTGAAATATCAATTAATGAGAAGGTGGAATTAAATTGATTGGTTTGAGTAATATAAATTAATTAATTAATTGATAAATATATTTTAACTAATAAATAATGATTTTTTCCAAAATAATCGATTGGTAAACCTTAGGATGAATAAATCCTATAATTTATTAATTATATATTTCACCTAATAAGAAAAATTATGGAATCAATTTTCACTGTGAACAAAATTTTCATTAGATCATGGTGTTTTACTCTTAATGATAAATCTCCTCTCATTTGGATATTTAAAATAATTAACATTTAAGAAAAAAGAGTAACTAAAATGAAGGATGGTAGGAATAAATCAAACTATTAAAGTCCAGAAGAAACCTATTCTATTGAGATGTTTAGTCAATCTACATTCTCCAAAAAATAATATTCAGTAACATTAAATAATAAAATTTGAAATTCTTGATGAAATAATAATTTTTGGAAACATACTTATCCTCCATTGAAATACTATGGGAGATCTCCATTATCATCTACCTGATCTCATATCTTCTCCCTAGGGTCTATCCCCTATATTTGATCCACTATATGTCTCATCAATCACCACCCCACCCATAAAATGATATAAATAAAATTTTTAATTAATAAATTCAATTTATTATAAGGACTAACAACCTCGAGAATAATAGACAGTGAACCCAAACTCAATTATAAGGCATCTATAAGCCAGTTTTCACTATTCACTGTCATCCTTATAGGTTAGTCAACAAAAACCCCTCAAACTAAATGACTCACCCCTTCCATGTGTGTGTCAACAAACCCATGTCAATTATTGATTCATTTTTCATCTTTACTATCAATATATGTAGGATTCTTCATCCTCCTATGATCTTGTCTTTTAAAAGTAACTAATGTACATTTTTACATCTTATATATAGTCTAATATAGCATTACCTAATCCCCCATTTTTTCATCTGTTCGTAACATTATATAGAACCTTAAAATCAAATTATCTACATTTACACAACATATATTCTATGAATTTAACTTATTGTGACCGTATAATGTTATAATATATAGCTTGTGGAGATATTGGATCAATACTAGAAAAGACATACTGTAGAAATCCTTGTTAAGAAGGCAATACATACGATGATTAGAAATAGTTTTAAAAACATATAGTATTGTGATATTTATATGAAATTAATTAAAAAATAAATGTCTTTTGAAATTTTAAAATCAATATGAACTGGAAATACTAATACAAGACTGATGATTTATTATAATTGATGGATACATCATATGAATCAACATAAATCCTTATGAATAACTAATCATAGATAAAAAGATTCAAACTCCATAAAATATTTTTTTTCTATAAATATACTTATGGAAAGAACATAAAACAAAGAATATTTAAATCTAACCCTCAGAACATCTAAAAACTTAATATATAAATTTTAAAATAAAAACAAAAATAAATTTATTCATAATATATATGAAAATTAAACTAAATATCTTCTTAATATATCAAGCCCAGAAACTATAAGTTTCATGATAATAGCTATGGAATTAAAATTTCTACACAATTTACCTATTATTCAATAATTCTCCATTAAAAAAATATTTTTACGTTAAAAAATAAATTAATTCCCTAAATAGATGTGGTGAACATGTACTAAATTATGTCCGTAGAACATTCCCCAAATGAAAAATCTTTTCTCGTCATTAAGAAATTAATTGATCAATCACAATTGATATTAAATCATCTTAAAAGTGAAGGACTTACAATTCCAAAATAAGATTATTTTCAAAGATATTTCCCCTAAGTATTTTATAATGTAATCAAGGATATTACTCTTCTCATATGATAATTTCATGGATTTTTTTTACAGAATCAATTGATTTTAAAAAATATTAGAAGATTTATTCAAACATAACTTTTCATTTAAATTAACTTTAAATATTCTCCATTTTTTCAAGGAGAACATAATCACATAACAGGAACACCATAATTATATAGTGTTTTTGGATGATTAAGGAAATTAATTAAAATAATGAATAATTATATCACCCAAAATTTTATCTTAATACACATAAAACCCAACATAGTGTTACAATATTATTTTATATAACATTTAAATGCACAAATTATAAGATTCATAATTATTCGAAAAGTTAAAAACCAAAAAAATAATCTTTTTTCCAATTGTTTGATCAAATGTCTGATTTATTAAGAGACTATAGAAAATGGTTTTATAAAATCATGCCCCTGGGTAAATAGAATTTATCAACCACTTACATAAGAACAACAGTCTTAAAAAATATGAAATTCCAAAAAAATTGAAATTGAAAATTTTATTTTTAAAAATAAAATTTTGTATTTTTTTGGAATATCGATCGATTCTTATAGAAGACAAGTTTACCACAATATAAAGACCCTTCCCCCACACATAAAACTCTAAATAGAACAAAAAAAATTAATTATAGGTTGAAAGAAACATGAAAAAACATGTCTTAATATTGATTAGTAATTTAGAACATTAAATAATGTATTAAGGGTCACAAGGAAGGTTTAAAAACATTTTCCCACAATGTAATAGTGAAAAACCCATAAAATGAAAGAAAAACATGTTTCTATAATATATTTTTGGAATAATGCATGGTATTGAAGTACAATTCTTCTCAATAAATTCAAAAACGATATTCAAATTGTTCTTGTATAAAAAAACATTTAATTACATTAATATCAACATATAAATATATCAAACATTAGAATGAAAAAATTAATGCGCAATTAATTTAACTTTTGGAACGAAACATCAGGTTAATGTCAAGTTCTATGTATTTCATTCATGAATATATAATGAATAAAAAATAATAACATGTAATGAGTGATATTAAATATTTTGAATTTTAAAAAATACTCCTGAAAATAGAATATTTCAACATTGTATTCCCAACTAAAAAAACACTCTTTCTTTATCCCTATTTTTTCATGAAGTCCCCTGGTTTCTCATGTTTTACCATACAATTAATAAAAACATTATCATTAAATGATAATAGTTTTATGATAAAAAAAGAATTTCAATTACTTATTTGTTAAGGGGGTGAAGTTTGAAGTTTTTTTATAGGTGTTCTCATTATATTACTAAACAACAAGCTTTATTTTTCTAAATTTTTTTAATAAAAAACAGAAAAAATCATATATAGAATAACATTAATGTTTATTAAAATATTAATTATCTTAAAAAGAATTATGGTTTAACACCAATGAATCATTGAGGTTAATTTCCTCTTTCAGATATAGTTGAAACCCACTTTTAAAATTAAAATATATCATTCAATACCTTGAGATACCACTAAAAATAGTGTATTATCCTTTTACCATAAAATAAAAATGGTCCATTCTCCTCTACAACTTCTTCCTCATCTCTATTAACTAAGACTATCAAAAACTTTTATGGTCTGTAAATTGTTTTTTTAGTTTTCCTAAAAATACCATTAATATATAATTTAAAAATAAAACTGTTTATCCAAAAATAAAGTATTTTTTTCCCAACGATAGAGTAATGAAAATCCTTCATTCATTTCTTCTATAAATTTTTATTTTCATATATATATATATATATATATATATTTAAAACTCATTTAGTTTACTCAAATCAAACATCCTGCACTCACTGGAAGATTTATAATGAATGTTTGGAGTATTCCCAACACAAAAATAATTGTGTTATATATCAATATGTAACTGAAATGAAATCATCTAAATAAACATATAAGGATTCATTATTGTGGTTATATTTTATGAAAACATATATTCCCAAATATCCTTATCAAATTTAATAAAAAAATATATCCTAGATCTAGACATTATTTTTTTAAAAATTTCATATGTTATCTGTTAGAGATTAAAATTTTCTCATTTTAATATGCACAATATGTTATTCTACTTTTATAAAAATATATATATAATTCGATTAAATATTTTATCATATTATTATTTAAATTTTTTCCACTTTTAGATATATAGGATTTAGGGAACCGAATATTTTGTGAAATTTTTAATTTTAATAAATTGTACTACACATTTTTCTTTATATTAGTATGTTTAATAGCCTCATCCTACAAAGAAACATAATATATAGCCATAAAAATATATCCATTCCCTGAGAATACAGAATTGGCCTGCTAATATCTGATCCATATAAACCAAAATTTTTATGCATATTGTAACACCCCAAGCTTCTACGGTACGTTTCCCTTCGAATAATGTGATAGCGTGTGTTGTACGCAACCTCGAGTTCTAACACACACCACAACTAATTAAACTAGCCGTTGTGAATAGTAATACCTACTTTTTGAAATCATATATATTTTATATTTCAAAATGGACTTCATTTTTAGATTTGGAATATCAAAATTAGCCTAGGGTGAAATTTTGGTACTTTTCGGATAACTTTTATATTTTGATGAATAGTGAAAATTACTAAATTTTAATTAAAAACAACTTTTTTAATCAAAATAATTAATAGTGATAAATTGTGAATTTGAGTGGTTTTAAAGTATATTTAGAATATATTTTTACGATTTAATATAATGTTGGTCATTGGACATAATTTTACAATTAAACCGAACATAAACAAGTGTCAATCTTTTGATAGTTATTACCTCTTAAAAACACGCTTTTTGTTTTGACAGCGGGAATTAATTTTAAATTAATTTCTGCCACTTCTGTGTTTTGAATTTAGGAAAATGGATTCCATATTTGGAATCAGGATGTTCAAATTGTGTAAATAGGTAACTTTTATTTTTAGACATTTTGAATAGTTACTGTGGTAAATATTTTATTTACCATGGTTAAAGGGTAAATCCGGTAAATAAGGGTTAAAAAATAATATTATAAAAATACAAAATTACCCTAAAACGTGTCCTAACCTTATTGGTGGACACATACCCGACCATGGGCATCCTTGGGTAAATTTGGGGACCCCTTGGATCCACTTGTATGTGGTAGGGACACATTATATTAATAAAGTTAAAATAAAAATAAAAATGGCATAAGCTTACATCTTTTAGAAGAACAATTTTTACATAGGGTTATACATGTTGAATTTTCGATTATAAATATTCATTAGAAAGCTAAAACGATTTCCTACATAATGATATTTTATTTATAATTTTTAGACATCAAATAATTTAAATTATTAATGACACAATAATGATGCAATGTTTACCTCATTAATAAATCATTTAAATAAATAAGATTATAATGATTAAAATATTATCTAAAACCTGTCCAATTCTTATTGGTTGATGTTATTTAGAATATGAGTCATCTTATCTTCGACCTCAATGATTTTTGGACCATTATAAACCGAATATAATTATATTATAAAGTAATACGTTCACTATTTCCTAAAGAGCCCCTCCTCCCCCTTATAAAAGGAGACCACTTCTACTCATTCCTCACACCTCTCAAGCCACTTGGCTCGTCCAAACTCTGCCCAACTAAGCTCCCCACATCCCTCTCCTCCTCCTTGAAGCTTCCCCTTAGGCAGAAAGCATTTCAACAAGTCCTTTGGTTCCAACCAAAGTGAGTTACCTAAATTAAAGGTAACGATTTCTCTTAAATTATTTTCATTTATTTTGCTTCTTCAACCCCCAAACTCTTTTTATTTCCTTTCTTTTGTAACAACACCAGTATCCTCAATATACTAGGATGTTGTTATAAGAAGGATTCAAACTACACATACACACAACTCCATCTAATGGATGATGAACATAATGTTTCTGTGGATGGCAAACTAACGCCTCACGAAACGATGATTGTTCAAATACATCTTACCGCCTCTCATGGTGGCCATTATGATGGCACTGTAATTAAATATGATGTTAATGATATATATTTTATATATAAGCTTCTTTAATTCCATTTTATTTCATACCATTATTCGTTTCATGTTGTATATACATACGATAATTTCATTTGAGGAAGTGCGGACTACCGCCCCCTTAAAATGATATGACTCGTTCATACCACACATGGAACGTATAAAGGATGGTGTTAATGAACTTAAGTAACATATATAAAATATTATATTATACTGGAATAGTAATATACCTATGTATCATTTGTATTCGATTCTTTTAAAATAAAAATTAAATGGAAGTAGCGTTCGTGCGTACGTACGGACTACCGTCTCCACGAACGCGATGAGATTCATTTTCCATCGTATCCATTCATGTATAATTATCATTTGATGATTTAAAAATGATGTTTAAGGACTTGATACCATTCTGTATTTGAATAATATACAACTTATCCTTTACAAACATGTCTTACGTAACAAAACATACAAAAGCAAACAAGTAAGTTCACACCCGAAACAGCGATAATACTAAGATATTATTATCAAATCAATATTAAAAGATCATATATGATATCATATTAATGTATATGATTCTTGTATAATTTATTAACAATTATTTCACTATTATACAGGAGGTTAACCTACCCCAACCAAGGAAAAGTACAAGGTAAGTGTTATTTCACAATCTCTTCATTATCCGAGGTTGTATTATACGTAATAATCTACTGGGATCTCTTTATCATCCACATCCATGTTTCGTTGAAATGTATTTCAAAACATTTTTACTATTTACAAGAATATGGGTTAAAGTCATTTATACCCTTGTTTGACTTTTTATAAGAGGTTTATAAAGGATTCTTTCCGTCGTTTTCAAAACAAGGTCCTTTTTAACCTTTTCGACTGAATTGAGGTAAGAATGTTTTTTTTAACTTATACGGTGGGTGCGGTTATTTTCCGCCGTTATAAAATCGTCGAAGCTTTCCATACAAGCTTATAAGAATATTTTCAAAGAAAATGTTTTATTTTATATGGATCTTAAATGATTTCAAAATAAAAGGAGATACTTCTTTAAAAAGAATTTTGATTTCATCTATGTCAACATCCTTTGATGGATTTTAAGATTATTTTAAGTTGATTTATTATGATACAAAACTTCTATATTGTATTGAAGTTTTTGTGATATGTTTGACTGTGGATGTGGTATTTTTATACCATTCATAGTTTATGGTGAAATTATTGACATTTCGTATGCTAGTTTTAATACGAATGTTTATGTTATGTTTAAACCTTTTCATATGGGAATGCATTGGACTTGATAAGTGACGGGTGGAGCCCGCTATAGCTCCTCGATGCATCGGTAGGTCTCATGAGACAAACTAGTGTCTTGGCACAAGGCCTTGACAAAATCTTATTTGTAGTCTTGGCACGAGGCCTTGGCTATGTGGTTATGATAGTTTGGCATTATGCATTCCAACATTATGAAAGTGGTTATTGATTTTTGCATGTGATTATTCGATTAGTAGAATATCCATGTGAATAATTAAATGGCATTATTTCATTTTATTTATGCCATACCATGTTGAAAGTTCATATTTAAAAGGCTTTTGTTTTAGTTATACATTGCCTTAAATGTTTATTCTTTCCGCTATATTGTTATCCTTACTGGGCATTTGAGCTCACCCCTTTTCTATGTTTTATTTTTCCCAGGATGTGAAGAAGTAAGTTATGAATGACCTGCAGGGATTTTATGAGGGGATAATAGTGTGGTCTATTGAGACATTATGTTGTTGTAGTATTTTTTCATTTTATAATGTAATGTAAAACTTATGAATATATCTGGCATTTTCCAAGGCTACTAAACCAATCGGTCTTTCGAGATTTGATCTTTCTTATGATCATGCCAATGTTATGTAATAATGCACCGACTCTGGGTAACTGGGGTCGGGGCGTTACAGTTGGTATCAGAGGAAGTTTAGTACAAACCTTGGAATCTAGATTTAGATAAACTCTGATTAGAGCACATAGACCTAAGATGAACTTTGAGGATTAGTATAGAAGAACTTCCTAGAATTTTGGTATTGTAGAGACTTTGTGAGTTTTCCGAGCAATACATCCCTTTCTGGATACGAGCAGGTAGAGGCGGCTCTGGCACAGATGTACCTAGGGGTAAAACCCGAAAACACCGCTTTGAGCTAGACTCGAACGGGAACTGGTGCACGACAACGGGCCTTGCTGCACTCTTGGTTACGACACTCCCGGGGGATATGCTTAGGATAACTCTCACTTTCTTTACAAATCATTATGAAGGGTTTATGAGTATATACTTCCTCAAAGAAAACATATTTATGATTATGGATTATATCCATAGATAGTTCAATTTATGTTTAGTGTTTTATAAGTATGGGATTATGTATTTTGATTCATAAACTAATCTAGTTTATGCCATTGTTTAGAAATGGCGCCTAGTGGAAGAAATGGAAACCGTATCAATGCACGCACTCCATGTAGGGATTTCCCTCCTGCTCAAGATAATTATAGTGGGGCTGGTGATGCAACTGGTGCTGATCAGCTAATCACCGTACTGGGACAACTTACTCAGGTTATGAATAATAACCTTACCCGTATGGAGCACCCTGATCCGCAGCGTGGAGGATCAATGTTAGATCGATTCATGAGACAACAACCACCAACGTTCAATGGGAGTACAAATCCCTTAGTAGCTGAGCAATGGATATTTTCCCTAGAGAAAATATTTCAGGCTTTGGGGAGTAGTGAAAGGGAAAAAGTTACCATGGCAGTTTACCGCCTCACTGGAGATGCTGATCAATGGTGGTCATTGATTCAAAACATGAAGGAAGATGATGAAGTATCAAACATGGAATGGAGGGAGTTCAAAGATCTGTTTTTAGAAAAATACTTTCCTCGCGACCATCGAGCAGATATGGAAAGGCAATTTCTGAGTCTGAGACAAAAGGAGGATGATAATGTCACAAAGTATGAGGCTAACTTTACAAGGTTAGCGAGGTATGCTGGAGATTATATTCGCAACCCAAGAAGTAAGATTGATCGTTTCTTTGATGGGTTAAAACCATTTCTCCGTCGAGCATTAGTCTCACAATCCTTTTCATCGTACGAAGACATTGTCTCATGTGCTATCAAGACCGAAAAGGAATTCTCTAAGTCTTATGACTTTAAAGCAAAGAAAGAGAAGAAGAGACCTGCTGATCAATCTGGGAATGGAAATAAGGGGAAGAAGGGAAAGGTTGAATATCCATCTTGTGGTAAATGCGGGAAGAAACATCCTGGTACTTGCTTGAAGGGAATGGGAGTCTGTTACAAGTGTGGTGAAAAAGGCCACCAAGCTCATGATTGCAAGGGGAAGAAGGAAGCTACCAACGTTCAGTGCTACAATTGCAGGGAGATGGGGCATTATGCAAATACATGCCCTAAGCGTCAGGAGAACTTACCTCAGAAAAGGCCAAGGGATCAAGGCCAGGCTTATGCTATCACTACTGCTGAGGTAGAAGCTCCGAAAGACGTGGTGACAGGTAATTTAATGGTTTCCTCAAGTTTAGCAAATGCATTATTTGATTCTGGATCATCGCATTGTTTCATATCTTCCCAGTTTGCTAAGAAAATTAGATATTTCCAATTTGATTTAATAAGGGAGTAGTCTGTTAAAACTCCTAAGGGAAGTATCGTTGCAACAAAGTTTTGTGAATCAGTCCCCATTAGAGCACATAAATTTTCTTTATCTGCTGATTTCATCGTCATACCTATGATTGAGTTTGATATAATCCTCGGTATGGACTGGCTTTCGGACTATGATGCGAAGATTTATTGTAAGAAGAAAGAGGTTACGATTCTTGATGATAATGATAAGGAGCACCTTATTTTTAGAGAAGAATCGTCACCACCTAATTCTTATTTAGATCTACCCCCAACAGCTCAACTTAATTCAATTATTGGGGAGGAAGAGAATGAAATAACTGTCGGTGAGGAAAGGAATGTTCAAATAGAGGATGTACCTGTTGTGAAAGAATTTGTAGATGTATTTCCGGAAGATTTACCTGGACATCCTCCAGAACGAGAAGTTGAGTTTTCTATTGATTTGATTCCTGGATCAAGGCCTATATCGAAGACCCCTTATAGAATGGCCACTGTAGAGTTAGTCGAACTAAAGAAACAACTATAGGAATTGAGTAATAAGGGATTTATTCGCCCTAGTGTTTCTCCATGGGGAGCCCCTGTTCTTTTTGTTAAAAAGAAAGATGGATCTATGAGGTTATGTATCGACTACAGAGAGATCAATGCTATAACAATAAAGAACAAGTATCCCCTACCTCGTATTGATGATTTATTTGACCAACTGCATGGAGCTCAATACTTTTCAAATATTGACCTTCGATCTGGATACCATCAGTTGTGTGTGAAGAAGGAAGACATTCCGAAGACAGCATTTCGAACCAGGTACGGGCATTACGAGTTTACTATAATGCCGTTTGGATTGACTAATGCACCCTCTATGTTCATGGATCTGATGAATAGAGTTTTCAAGGAGTATCTAGATGAATTTGTGGTGGTATTTATTGATGATATCTTGGTATACTCCAAAACCTACGAAGATCATGAAAATCACTTGCGCATTATCTTGAAGACTCTGAGGAGGCATGAATTATATGGGAAGTTTAGAAAGTGCGAATTCTGGCTTCAGGAGATTTCTTTTCTTGGCCATATTGTCTCTAAAGATGGAATCTCTGTTGATCCTTCTAAGACCAAAGCAATCCAAGAATGGCCAGCACCTACGAGTATAACTGAGGTACGCAGTTTTATTGGTTTGGCAGGTTATTATCGACGTTTCGTCCAGAATTTTGCCCGATTGGCTAACCCATTAACGAAGCTCACACGTAAAGGGGTTAAATTTGTTTGGACAAAAGAGTGTGAAGAATGTTTCGAATAACTGAAGAGAAGATTAGTCAATGCTCCTATATTGACTTTACCATCGGGGAATGATGGGTTCGTTATTTATAGTGATGCATCGAAGAAAGGACTTGGTTGTGTCCTTATGCAAAATGATAGAGTTATTGCCTATGCATCACGACAGTTGAAAATTCATGAACAAAACTATCCTACTCATGATCTCGAGTTAGCAGCAGTGATCTTTGCTTTGAAGATATGGAGGCACTACCTCTATGGTGAAAAATGTGAGATTTATACTGATCACAAGAGTTTGAAGTATATTTTCTCACAAAAAGAACTCAACATGAGGCAAAGGAGATGGCTTGAATTACTCAAGGATTATGATTGCACGATACACTACCACCCGGGGAAAGCAAACAAAGTAGCAGATGCTTTGAGCAGAAAAGACCATGGAGTTCTGAACATGATGAGAATTGAAAGGGATCCAATTTTCATGGATCTAGTGAAGATGGATATGGGAATAACCAGGGAAGGTGAAACATCAATGCTTTTTCAAATGGTTGCCAAACCATCTTTACTAGAAAGGATTAAGAGTTCTCAGAACGATGATGAAGAATTTCAGAAGAAGATTAAAGCTGTGAATGATGGGAGATTGAGAGACTTTGTGAATGAAGATGGAATTTTGAAATTCGGGAAGAGACTTTGTGTTCCCAATATACCTGATCTAAAAAGGGAATTGCTGGATGATGCTCATAGTTCCAAATTCTCTATACACCCTCGGAGCACCAAAATGTATAGAGATTTGAAGGAACATTTTTGGTGGGACAACATGAAGAGGGAGATTGCTGATTTTGTGTCAAGATGTATGGTTTGTCAACAAGTGAAAGCTGGAAGGCAACAGCCTGGAGGAGTCATGCAACCTCTTCCCATACCAGAGTGGAAATGGGACAATGTTACGATGGACTTTGTCATGGGGCTACCAAAGACTCCTAGAAGGAATGATGCAATATGGGTGATTGTTGATCGTCTTACCAAGTCAGCACATTTTCTTGCTATAAGAGAAGATCTACCCCTGGAACGTCTAGCAAGACTATATATTAATGAAGTTGTGAGACTTCATGGAGTACCCCTATCGATTGTTTCTGATCGTGACCCCCGTTTTACTTCAAGATTTTGGAAAAGTCTTCAGAAATCCCTGGATACTGAACTTCATTTGAGCACTGCTTACCACCCTCAGACAGACGGACAATCAGAACGGACTATTCAAACCTTAGATGACATGTTGAGATCTTGCTCACTTGACTTTCAGGGTATGTGGGATCAATATTTACCTCTGGTAGAATTTTCCTATAACAATAGCTTCCATTCGAGTATTCAGATGGCACCATATGAAGCGTTATACGGAAAGAGATGTCGTACACCAACCTGTTGGGATGACGTTGGTGAAAGAAAACTTGTAGGCCCAGAACTGGTGGAGGAAACGGTGGAAAAGGTGAAAGTAATCCAAAATCACATCAAAGCAGCTCAAAGTAGGCAGAAGAGCTATGCCGATAATCGAAGGAAGGATTTGGAATTTCAAGTCGGTGATCATGTTTTCCTAAAGGTATCTCCATGGAAGGGAGTCATACGTTTTGGTAAGACAGGTAAATTGAGTCCCAGGTACATCGGACCTTTCGAAATTCTAGAACGAATTGGGGCTGTAGCTTACCGATTGGCAATGCCGCCAAGTCTCTCCAAAGTTCACGATGTGTTCCACGTATCTCTGTTGAGAAAATACATGCCTGACCCAACGCATGTACTCACCTATGAGGAATTAGAACTGGAACCCGATATGTCTTATTGCGAAGAGCCCGTCAAGATTCTTGATACGAGAGAACAAGTACTGAGAAACCGGACGACGCGTCTGGTAAAAGTTTTGTGGAGAAATCATAAGATGGAAGAGGCAACGTGGGAACCCGAGGAACTTATGATGAAAAACCACCCGAGTCTTTTTATGCAGTAATACCCTAGAAATTGCGAGGACGCAATTATTTGAAGGAGGGGAGAATGTAACACCCCAAGCTTCTACGGTACGTTTCCCTTCGAATAATGTGATAGCGTGTGTTGTACGCAACCTCGAGTTCTAACACACACCACAACTAATTAAACTAGCCGTTGTGAATAGTAATACCTACTTTTTGAAATCATATATATTTTATATTTCAAAATGGACCTCAT
Organism: Viscum album; assembly: GCA_963277665.1. NCBI lineage: Eukaryota > Viridiplantae > Streptophyta > Magnoliopsida > Santalales > Viscaceae > Viscum > Viscum album. The sequence goes on from OY728153.1 coordinate 1,386,196,099, forward strand.
TTTTAGATTCGTAATATCAAAATTAGCCTAGGGTGAAATTTTGGTACTTTTCGGATAACTTTTATATTTTGATGAATAGTGAAAATTACTAAATTTTAATTAAAAACAACTTTTTTAATCAAAATAATTAATAGTGATAAATTGTGAATTTGAGTGGTTTTAAAGTATATTTAGAATATATTTTTACCATTTAATATAATGTTGGTCATTGGACATAATTTTACAATTAAACCGAACATAAACAAGTGTCAACCTTTTGATAGTTATTACCTCTTAAAAACACGCTTTTTGTTTTGACAGCGGGAATTAATTTTAAATTAATTTCTGCCACTTCTGTGTTTTGAATTTAGGAAAATGGATTCCATATTTGGAATCAGGATGTTCAAATTGTGTAAATAGGTAACTTTTATTTTTAGACATTTTGAATAGTTACTGTGGTAAATATTTTATTTACCATGGTTAAAGGGTAAATCCGGTAAATAAGGGTTAAAAAATAATATTATAATAATACAAAATTACCCTAAAACGTGTCCTAACCTTATTGGTGGACACATACCCGACCATGGGCATCCTTGGGTCAATTTGGGGACCCCTTGGATCCACTTGTATGTGGTAGGGACACATTATATTAATAAAGTTAAAATAAAAATAAAAATGGCATAAGCTTACATATTTTAGAAGAACAATTTTTAAATAGGGTTATATATGTTGAATTTTCGATTATAAATATTCATTAGAAAGATAAAAAGATTTCCTACATAATGATATTTTATTTATAATTTTTAGACATCAAATAATTTAAATTATTAATGACACAATAATGATGCAATGTTTACCTCATTAATAAATCATTTAAATAAATAAGATTATAATGATTAAAATATTATCTAAAACCTGTCCAATTCTTATTGGTTGATGTTATTTAGAATATGAGTCATCTTATCTTCGACCTCAATGATTTTTGGACCATTATAAACCGAATATAATTATATTATAAAGTAATACTTTCACTCTTTCCTAAAGAGCCCCTCCTCCCCCTTATAAAAGGAGACCACTTCTACTCATTCCTCACACCTCTCAAGCCACTTGGCTCGTCCAAACTCTGCCCAACTAAGCTCCCCACATCCCTCTCCTCCTCCTTGAAGCTTCCCCTTAGGCAGAAAGCATTTCAAAAAGTCCTTTGGTTCCAACCAAAGTGAGTTACCTAAATTAAAGGTAACGATTTCTCTTAAATTATTTTCATTTATTTTGCTTCTTCAACCCCCAAACTCTTTTTATTTCCTTTCTTTTGTAACAACACCAGTATCCTCAATATACTAGGATGTTGTTATAAGAAGGATTCAAACTACACATACACACAACTCCATCTAATGGATGATGAACATAATGTTTCTGTGGATGGCAAACTAACGCCTCACGAAACGATGATTGTTCAAATACATCTTACCGCCTCTCATGGTGGACATTATGATGGCACTGTAATTAAATATGATGTTAATGATATATATTTTATATGTAAGCTTCTGTAATTCCATTTTATTTCATACCATTATTCGTTTCATGTTGTATATACATACGATAATTTCATTTGAGGAAGTGCGGACTACCGCCCCCTTAAAATGATATGACTCGTTCATACCACACATGGAACGTATAAAGGATGGTGTTAATGAACTTAAGTAACATATATAAAATATTATATTATACTGGAATAGTAATATACCTATGTATCATTTGTATTCAATTCTTTTAAAATAAAAATTAAATGGAAGTAGCGTTCGTGCGTACGTACGGACTACCGTCTCCACGAACGCGATGAGATTCATTTTCCATCGTATCCATTCAAGTATAATTATCATTTGATGATTTAAAAATGATGTTTAAGAACTTGATACCATTCTGGATTTGAATAATATACAACTTATCCTTTACAAACATGTCTTACGTAACAAAACATACAAAAGAAAACAAGTAAGTTCACACCTGAAACAGCGATAATACTAAGATATTATTATCAAATCAATATTAAAAGATCATATATGATATCATATTAATGTATATGATTCTTGTATAATTTAGTAACAATTATTTCACTATTATACAGGAGGTTAACCTACCCCAACCAAGGAAAAGTACAAGGTAAGGTTTATTTCACAATCTCTTCATTATCCGAGGTTGTATTATACGTAATAATCTACTGGGATCTCTTTATCATCCACATCCATGTTTATTTGAAATTTATTTCAAAACATTTTTACTATTTACAAGAATATGGGTTAAAGTCATTTATACCCTTGTTTGACTTTTTATAAGAGGTTTATAAAGGAATCTTTCCGTCATTTTCAAAACAAGGTTCTTTTTTAACCTTTTCGACTGAATTGAGGTAAGAATGTTTTTTTTTAACTTATACGGCGGGTGCGGTTATTTTCCGCCGTTATAAAATCGTCGAAGCTTTCCATACAAGCTTATAAGAATATTTTCAAAGAAAATGTTTTATTTTATATGGATCTTAAATGATTTCAAAATAAAAGGAGATACTTCTTTAAAAAGAATTTTGATTTCATCTATGTCAACATCCTTTGATGGATTTTAAGATTATTTGAAGTTGATTTATTATGATACAAAACTTCTATATTGTATTGAAGTTTTTGTGATATGTTTGACTGTGGATGTGCTATTTTTATACCATTCATAGTTTATGGTGAAATTATTGACATTTCGTATGCTAGTTTTAATACGAATGTTTATGTTATGTTTAAACCTTTTCATATGGGAATGCATTGGACTTAATAAGTGACGGGTGGAGCCCGCTATAGCTCCTCGATGCATCGGTAGGTCTCATGAGACAAACTAGTGTCTTGGCACAAGGCCTTGACAAAATCTTATTTGTAGTCTTGGCACGAGGCCTTGGCTATGTGGTTATGATAGTCTGGCATTATGCATTCCAACATTATGAAAGTGGTTATTGATTTTTTCATGTGATTATTCGATTAGTAGAATATCCATGTGAATAATTAAATGGCATTATTTCATTTTATTTATGCCATACCATGTTGAAAGTTCATATTTAAAAGGCTTTTGTTTTAGTTATACATTGCCTTAAATGTTTATTCTTTCCGCTATATTGTTATCCTTACTGGGCATTTGAGCTCACCCCTTTTCTATGTTTTATTTTTCCCAGGATGTGAAGAAGTAAGTTATGAATGACCTGCAGGGATTTTATGAGGGGATAATAGTGTGGTCTATTGAGACATTATGTTGTTGTAGTAGTTTTTCATTTTATAATGTAATGTAAAACTTATGAATATATCTGGCATTTTCCAAGGCTACTAAACCAATCGGTCTTTCGAGATTTGATCTTTCTTATGATCATGCCAATGTTATGTAATAATGCACCGACTCTGGGTAACTGGGGTCGGGGCGTTACACATATTAATTCCCTTTCATCCATCTTATATTTTCTACCAAAGTTTCCCACACTTTGACATTTATTGGATTAAATTACTAAGATCATAGAATCTATGACATTATTTCACCAATAAAGTTAGGATTAATGAATACATTAGTCTGTTCATTCTCCCCCATGTTGTACCCCATAGTTGTAGAGTGACATCATTCCAAAATGTGTAAAAACAATTCTTGAGCAATGCATCTTATCGTAATTAAATCATAATAATTTCATAATAGTATAGGATAATACCAAACATAGTAATATAACGTTCAAATTAATCTCAACCTTTTTATATAAATGATATACATGGGAATAGATCCAATAGCTAAAAAATTAGTGAATTTTTCACACTAATTGTGGTATTTTATTGATATTATATTGTTTTTCCGATCCAAGAATAATGAATTTATATCCTTGATCATCATTTTCAGGAGGAGGATAGTCTAGAAAGGATTTAATCAACAAAATTTTCAACACCCATATAATACATAATTTCTAAATTAAATTTCTACAATAGAAATTTCAATCTCATATGTCTTATCTTGGATTATTTATTAGACTAATATACATGAGAGTAGCGTGGTATGTGAATACTATAACCAAAATCCTAATTAAATTCTATCGAAAATTTTCAAGAGATAACCTAAAAATGAAAACCATTTTTGTTATTGGTTAATTATTTTGAGAATCATATTGATATTTTATAATACAATAAACCACTTGTATCCTCCCCTCCATTATTTTCTCAAAAAATTACTCTAATACTGAAATTAATAGTATCACACATTAATTTAAATTGAAATCTCAAATTAAGGGAAGTAATAATTTATGATGATCTGAGCCTTTACCCCATAATATTTAATTATTACAAGCCCATCTCATCAAACACAATGGATTTTTCCTTAACCAAAAGAAATTGATGGGGAAAATTGATTTCATAAAAATATTTAATAAATATTTGGTAAAATATAACATGGCCTAATGAACACCTTACACCCACACCAATTTTCAAATGGGTAGCTTTTAGTTCACCTTTATTTTAAAATTTTCAATTTTTATACCCATCATTGAGCCCATTTAAGCTTGAACAATATCCTTGGTAAATATAGATTAACATATATCAAAGTTTTAAAAACAAATGACTCTTGGTAATTTTTTTTCAACAAAAATATGGATTTTAATGGTTTTATAAATAATTTCTTCCAACTATAAAATTATCATCATTGAATAATTATATTATCCTTTCTATAATATCAATTATTATGACCATAATACACATATGAATAGTTGTTTGATCAACAGACATGCTAATGAGATTTTTTAGAAGAAATGTTTTCTAAATGGGCTTGTGACGGTGGTATCTTTCTATAAATTAATAGATTTTGAAATGAATTTGTAACTATAAAACCCATTAGGACACTGAAATAACTAATTTTCTTCCAGAAACATATGAATATGATCAAAAATGGCATTGTAAAATGAACATTCTTCTTGCAGAATAATTTTTCTATATTCAATACAGAATCTCCAATTTTCCACTAGCCTATCATGGATTTTTTCATTAAATAATTTTTTTATAATATTCTCCAAACCCATTCAAGGAAAAAATGATAGGTATGAATCATTAGAATTAAAAAATCTTAAATAATATTATATCATCGAGAGATTTTATCAACTTCTCCTGAACCACAATGTTTTTGTTGGTTTATAGTCTTATCGTCCCATTAATTGTTGTTTTTTAGTTATGTGTTTTGGGAATTATATCCATTTATAATTAATGGATTATAATCTTACTATCTTCTATGGTCGAATGAAAAATTTAATTGAACATCCTCATGATATTTAATAAACTCTAGTCTAGATGATCACTAATATGATTTGGTATTATAATAGTTATTAAATATTTATAAGCTAAATACAAGTGTATCAGTTTATCTAGAAAGGGTTTATGCTACTACAGGGTTTATTTTTTTCAAAAGGGAAAAAAATGGGCCTAAAAGTTTAAAAGGACCTAACATTTAAATTGTTTAAAACATGGATGAATTATTCTTATTCATCAATATTGGTTTAATAAAACAAATCCTAAATTAAAATATTTCAAACTATGATTTGAATTATTTCATAGGAAAACACATCTAGGTTCTCCAAAAACTCTTCCTCATACTCATATAAATATTATACTTTTTAAAAAAGATTATTCCCATAAATGTTTTTAGTAATTAGTTTTATATTAATCTCATCTAAAAGTTCCTAAAACATTAGATGCTCATATCTTAAATAAATATTACATTTTATGGTCTCTCTATTATTTTTAAAAACATTGAAATCCAAAAAATTTCTCCTAAGTGGAAAATAAATAAACCCATAGAAACATCATTTTCAACTACTCCTATGGCTAGGAATATCTTACAAAATTTTAAGGGAACCTCTTTGTCACACTATATGTCTAATATAATTAAATCAACAGGTCGGTACAATATTCTTACACTATCAACAAAGTCATCCACTCTCCCAATCATGTTTGTAATATATTACTAAACTATATTCGAGAAAACTATGGTGGGGTGTAGTTATCATAATATCATGTAATAAAAATGCAAATGGGATAAAACTTATACATACACCATGTTCACATAAATAGGTATAAATACCACTATCTCTTGAGGATAATTGGATGACATAGATTACTAAATCTATGATTTTAGGAAGTATCCTATTATAAATAATAACATTACACTCCACTATTAGACTATATATATATAACTCATTACAGTTTGTGTCCACTAATGTACATTTTTTATAATTTTTATCATGATGGGATTTTAGAAAAGGATTCAAGGAAATTAATTTTGACATAATGTTCCCTAAAATACTCAAGAAACATGATGATTTCTAGTTTCTGATTCTTTCATCATTCAGTGATAAAATTAAATTGTTGGGGAAAATGTTTTATGGATATTAGTCATCCTGTCGAATTATTATTTACTTTCTCCTCTTATTATCATCTTAGTTTTTAATGTCTTTTTTTAATTTGATTTTTAGTAGGTAGAGTGGTATAAAAGTTACATTTTTCATTATTATATTATTTTCTAAATTACTTATTTTCATTATTTTGACCTTACTATTTATCCCATATTTTATTTTGAGCCATACTAGTATCCATTTTCTCCCTAAAGAGTTTACAAACCACGCATAGTTTTAATATCCATTTCATTCTCTATATGGATAATTTTAGTTTTTCCCAAAGATATTATTTTCCACTTCTGATTATATTTCTTTTTTGTTCTCCCAATATTCATTCAAGATTATGAATCCTAGAATATATTTTTATATTATCAAAATCAATTCATTAGTTTTTGAATTTTGTACAAATTTTTGTACATCAAACCATTCTATCAACTACTAGAACGAACCCCTAAATTAATATTGAGAATTAGTGTTTATAACCTTATCTTGGTTTTGAAATTATAGTTTTTGATATTATAAAAATTTAGAGGAATTCTTTCTTATCATATATGTAAATATCCAAGATAGATAAGGGTGATTTTATAGAATGGGTCATAGATACTATAAAATGGGTCATCTCTACTCTAAATAATATGAGAATAGACTTAAAATTAAAATATTCTAATAGTTGGTCCTGAATGTAAAAATTGGGGTATAAATTTATATATTAGAAACATATACCACATTGTTAACTTCTTCTCTAAGGGTTTAGTTTTTTACATAGACTTACAATTTATATTACAATTTTTTAGTAATTCGGATTTCAATAAATCCTATAGTTGTTCCATTATTTCATCAATATGAGTAGTCATATGTTAATGACCAAAAATTTTATCAAATAAAATTCATTTCTTATAATTATTTATTGTAGATTAAATCTTGAAAAATAATATATATTTCACAATACAAACATTACAAATGAATAATAAATGAAATAATAGTTATTTCTAGAAATTAGGGAACCCATACCAATATAATAGTAACTTGGCCATTAGAATAGTAATTTGACTGTTAGAAATTCTATAAAATACAATAGAATAGTAACATCACCTTTGAATGTATAAATAAAATTTGGTTATCTTATGAATGAAAATATAATATATTTATATCATTGAATAAGTAAATATATATTTTAAAAATTATAAATTAAGTATCAGTATTTTTGTAAGTTGTAAATATTTATTTAAAATTTCTTAATTAATATAATGATTTAAAATAAAATTTTTTCTTTAAATTGCTTCGTAAATTATTATTTTCTTCTCTTTTAATTATTATATTATTTTATGGGACCTTAGTAAATTTTTTAAAATGTCATTAAATCTGTTATAATATTAAAATCAATATTTTTTCCATTATATGATAATTTTAATTAAAAATTAAGTTTATCCTATTTAGAAAATTATCTTCCTATAATTGAGTCCATTATTGAAATCATTATGTCTGAATTGTTCAAGTTTTATGTATTTTTAATTTTTTGAAATAATTCAATTTTTGGGTGAATAGAAAAAATATAGTTTTTCACATGAATGGTTTTTCTTAAATTACATCATTCATGATGTAATTGTGAAATAATACTTTCAATAACAATATATTCATCCATGGAATATATAATTTCATAAAATTTTTATTAAAATAAATAATCTCAATCTCTAAACCTATAAAGAACTTTCCAAAACAAAATGTCAAATGTGATTCCTTAAAATAATAATTTTTCTTCCTTACCAATTTTCCTTTTCAATAAATTAATAATATCGATTTGTAAAGCTTATTTAAAAACCTAAAATCATTATATTATGTTTATATATGATTTATAATTTCAAAATTATAATATTTCAATTTTTACCTTTGATATATTTTTTTATTTAAAAAATACCCCCTCCTCAATTATAAATAACCCCTCTACCTCCCCTTCAAAAACCACTCCTCCATACCAATTAGAAATGATAATATCTTCTCCAATAATCCCTCTAAATCCACATATAATACATATGTATTTCTTAGAGTAGTATAACTCCAAACACGGTGGAGTTATAGTTTAATACATGATAAGCAACATCGTGGAGAGAGTATGTCTCTATTAACTCTTCCAGCTTTTATTCTTCACTTTTCTTATTTTACCCTCTTCCTCTAAACACCATATAATAAAACATTTATTATAAAATAATTAAAATATATATAAATTATTTTAACAAACTATAATTGTCATATTTTTTACAAATATAAATTTCATATGTCTTTTTCCTGCTCTTTTAAAATTGTCTCTTTAAAGGTCAGGTAACCACCTAAAGAGATGTTTCTAGGAAAATTATTATAACCACCATCATATATGGTTAGTTTGAATTATATATTATATATGAATATTTAGTTATATGTATTATATGGTTATTTAAATAATTATACTAATGTATAATATCCAATGAATAAAATATCAAAATCATTTCAAAACAGTATGTTTTTAGTAAAATATTATATCAAAACACAAATATTTAATCCATGGAAATTAATAAATATAATCCCATTATTATAATTGATAACTATTTTAATAAAATTACTTTAATTAACTTTTGTATAAATTTTTTAATAATCATTATTTTATGATTTAGCAGGTTAAGAAGTGATGAATGTTAGTTTGAATTATGGTACGGGAAATTCTCGAACCAAACTCTATTTAATTGGGTTTCCATTCTTAGACAACATTTTTAGTATGTATAGTCCATTATCATTCCCTAAATATAATCTATACATCATTATATTATATCTTCTGGGATATATATGTTTCCAATATGGTTTTATGAATGATGAAATTATTTTTCCAACAAAACTCTTCTTTCTAAAAACACACATTTTACTTATCTTCTTATTTATTCTCCTTAACTCATGATTGATAGAAAGAATTTTATTTATTATGGGAAATCCAATGTTTATTCATGAATTTATTCTTCATGAAATAATCCTATTTCAATCCAGGGGTTATTTTATTTCCATTATTAGTGTATGTTCAATGTGGCACACAAGAAAATGTAAATGTAATGATGTGAAAGGTGCGCCTAGAATTGTATAACGCATGAAAATTTTATGATGTAATGGGTGAACCTAAAATTATAAATTTCTCCAATGCATTGTTTAATGTTATGTATCTCCGTAGATAAAATAAAATAAGTATAGTTTTTGACCACTAATACATGATGCTTCATTTGTATACACTTCCACTTTTCAAGAATTTATTTAATGATTTATCTCATGATTATGATATTATGATAATGTTGTTATAATAATGACTTTGATCACCCCATTTTATATTGATTCATGTTCATATCAATCCTCTTACTGGTCTTTTAGATCACCCATTTATTTGATGTATTTCAATAGGTGATTACTTGTACTAAGGTGAATGAGATGGACACTAAGAACCTAGAAAAGAAGAAATTAAATAATTTTTGTCTTTTATTATGTAAAGGTTATGTATGGTAAATTTATTCCTAAAACACAAAATTATTTTATGAAAGATATGTAATTATATTATGTTTTCTATCTTTAAAATGATGTAATGGTGAATTAAGAAAAATTAGTGTCTCTATAAGATGTATCATAGAACAGTTTCGTTAATTTGGGAATTTGGATTAGAGAACCTTAGTGAAAACCCTTAGTATGAGTCTAATTATACGTAAGAACGCAATAATAATTGTTTTTGAAAATTATAATCATCTAGATACCACAATATATATCTTTATATATAATTTTTCAAATTTGTAAATTATTTATTCATCACTTATTGACTTATGTTTTGTACTAACATTTTTTATTCTAGATAATGGTGGGAACTAAGAGAAACCATTCCAACATATCATGCATGAGACAATTATTCAATTTCCAAAATGACATCTCCAATGCCCTGGGAGGTGGAGTTAAATCATTCATGTTGATGATTACCCAGTTGTATCTAGTTATGAAGAATAAGAATAATACTATGGACTGCATTCTGTTACCTAAGATTGAAAAAATATTAATCAAGTTCTTTTTATGGAAATGACAAGTGATGTTTATTGGATATTCCAATCCAATAGTCATGGATCATTGGGTAAACTTAATGGAGAATATTTTCTCTATTCATCACCATTTTGAGATGAAAAATGTGACTTTGGTTGTTTCCTGTTTAGATGGAGAGGCCAACCAATAGTGAGAATTTATTATGAACACCAAGATGAAGGATAATAAGAGATGAAGTGGGAATAAATTAAAATAATATTTCAAAACATGTATTTCCATCAATTCCTTCATAAAAAAATAGAGAGGGAATTTATAGAGATAATGAAAAAGTATGTTGAATCTATCACGATCTATGATGAAATCTTCACATAGCATTAATGGTACGCTTTGGGTTTTGTTGTCAACAAGGATAAAGAAATTGATATATTATTTACTCCATTAAAAATCTCCCTTATAAAGGCTATATAAATTCAATAGTTTTGGAGTTATGAATAAGTTTTCTATTGTGATCACAAATTGGTGATGTAGTTTGGAGAATGTTCCCATGGATATGGTGAGAAGAATTGAATGATGGAGTTTCAAACTGGAGGACCAAATGAAAAAGTTGGAAAGAAATTCTAGCCACCCACATGTCAAAAAATGTGGGAAGATTCATAATGGTAATTGTCTCAAAGGGATAGGTAAATGCTATAAGTTTGGTAGATAAGGTCACAAAGCTCATGAATTTCATGGATACATGAAGATGTTGTCTAATACAATGGATTAAAGGAGATCACCAACAATTCTATAATTCCAAAACTATAGGGACTAGGGGCACTATACAATCGAGTGTACAAATCCTTGAGTCCTCAAGGGTAATCATCATCACTAGCCACCAAATCCAAATGAAGAAGGGAATTATTATTCCATCACTACAACAAAAGTGTACCAAGGGAATGAAGTCATAAATAGTATAAATATTATTCACTCATGAATGAAAAAAATCGTTATTTGATTCTGGTTCTACACATTTATTTATATCATGCATTTTTTCTAGAACTATTGAATCATTTCCAAGAAAATTAGAAGTAGATATATCCATAAATTCATAGAGCAGTGTAACCATTTCATCACAAGTGTTGTACTCATCTCTTATTTGCGTATGTGGGAATATTATCCCAGAAAATATCATGATACTTACCTTGGTAGAATTAATTTCTATACTGGGAATGGATTCACTATTAATATATAGATAACACATCAACTATTATGAAAAAGAAAAAAATTCTTATTTTGAAACATACCCTACTCCTATAAAAATCAAATGATGATCATGAATGTCCTTTGTAAAATTCTTAAATGGCGAGGGTATTGATTTCCTAGGAAGAAGCATACCTCACTGATATGTTTTAGTCAAAGGAAGGTATCATCCAAGGAGAAATATCCATTGTGAGGGAATACAGTGATGTATTTCCTGAAGTATTACCCATACATCCCCTGGATCATGAGGTATAGTTCTCAGTATAACCCAAACCGAGAGCTACTCCTATATCAAAATTCACTCCTATGATGGCCTTGATAGAATTGGAAGGGTTAATAAAGCTTTAACAAGAGAATTTTGAGAATAGGATAATAATGACTACTACATATCCTTGGGGAGCTCTAGTCCTCTATGTAATGAAAAAGGATGGGTCAATGTGGTTGCTTATTTACTATTGATATCTCCACAAAATAACCATAAAGAATAAGTATCCTCTTTCAAAGATTTATTGCATGTTCAATCATCTATGAGGATATCTGTACTTATCAAAGGTGGATCTCTATTCTAGATATCATTAGTTAATGTTAAATAAGGAATACATTCATAAGACAACCATTTAGAAAATATATTGGCACTATGAGTTTTTTGTGAGGCACTTCAGACATACTAATACCCCTGTATTCATTATTCATTTTATTAGTATATTATTTATAAATTACCTTTTTAAAATTTAGTAGTGTTTATAAATAATATTCCCATCTAATCCAATAGTAAGGATGGACATTAATAACAACTAAGGATTTTATTAGAAATATTTTCTAAGGAGAAGTTGTATAAAACTTTCAGCAAGTGTGACTTTTGGACACATCTATTAAAATTCTTGAGACATGTGATCACATGTTAGGGAATTTTTATAGACCCTTAAAAAAGGTCAATTTAGGAATGGCCCAAACCTTTTAATGTAAAAAAACTATCCTTTTCTTAATGTAGCAGGGTATTACTCATGTTTTTTGAGAAAAATATTATGATTTTCTAGTCTAATAACTAAGATAACAAGGAAATGGTTAAAGTACATCTTGATGGAAGAATGTGAGGAATTATTCATGGAGCTAAATGAAAGGTTGGTCACAGCACATATACTCAAATTTCCAATAATTCTATATTTTATTTTGATATATAGTGACACTTTAAATAATTTATTCAATTGTGTACTCATGCATAATTTTATATTGATAGCTTATACATCATGACAGTTAAATATCCATGAGCATAACTACCGGACCAAGGATCTAGAGTTAATAACAATGATTTATTCCATGAAAATTTGGAATCACTGCCATTATGGTGATAAGTGTGACATATATATCGATCAAAAGAGTATAAAGGATATATTCACAAAAACGTATCTCAAAATGCATCGAAGGAGATGGTTATATGTAATAAAAGGCTATGATTTATAAATTTATTATAATGCTTGAAAGGAGATTTAGGTAGCTAATTATATTATAAAAAAATAACCTACAACTCTATCCATGATATGGAATGATAAATACCCTATCAACATGGACATGCAAATAGAATTGATGGAAATCATAATAGAAGGAAACACATCCAACCTTTCCCAAATCATTTCCCATCTATCAATCTAATAGAAGAGTAAGGAGGCATAAAGGGGTGATTTGAAGTTACAAAATAAGATGAATAAAATAAATGAAGGGAAGATATAAAAGGTTAATATTTATGAATATGGTGGTATTTGGTTTGGAACTAGGCTTTGTGTGCATTAATAACCAAATATAGGGAAAGAGTTGTTGGATAATACACATAAGTGTACATTCCCTATACATACTGTTACCACAAAGATGTATAGTGATCTTTGAGAACACTTTTGGTGGTGGAACAACATGAACAAAAATATTTTGGAGTATATATCAAGGAGATTAATATGTTATCATGTTAAATAAGACCAAAATATTTCTAATGTTATAATGAATCCATTTCTTATACCCATGTGGAAATGGTAGAATGTCACCAGATACATCATCATTGGTCTCTTGAAGACATCCAAATGAACCAATTTAATTATGGTTATGGTGGACCAACTCACCCAGATAGGAAAAATTATTTCTATACAGGAAAATTTCTCACTCGAAGAAATTTCAAGGGTATACATGTGAAGGAAGTGGTGAATATTAATGGGGTTCTACTTTCAATCATCTTTGATCATGATCCAAGTTTCACATCTAAATTCTAGACAGGTCTGCAATATTCCTTGAGTAATGAATTAAATTTTAACACGATCTATCATCCTAAAACGTATGTTCATTCTTAAAGTACTATTTAGAAAATTGAAGGCATACTAAGATCTTGACAAAATGAATTCAAGTGTGTATGTGATCATTATATTCCATAGGTTGAGTTATCATAAAACAATATCTTTAACTTGATTATTCAGATGGCTCCGTATGAAGCCTTGTATGGAAAGAGATATAGAACTCAAACCTATTGGGTTTAAGTTAGTTAATGAAAGCTAATTAGACTTGATCATATGCATGAAATTCCAAAGAAGGTTCATCCATCCAGCAATATATCAAAGCTACTAAGAGTAAAAAAAAGTGTTATGCTGACAATTGTCGAAGGGACTTTGAGTTCGATGTTGGATTTAAAATCATCCTTTGAATATCTACATGGAAAATAATCATGATGTGTGGGAGAAAAAATAATCTTATCCCAAGTTAGATTGGCCCTTTGAGATCCTTGATTTTAGAGGAACATTGGCCTATCGGCTTGTACTTCCACCGAGTATGACTCAAATTCATGACGTGTTCTATGTATCTAACAAATATACTATTTTCCTGAATATTTATATTTATTTAAATTATTTAAATTCTAATAATTTATCAATATGAGTTTATTTCCATCTATTTTGGATTAGTGGTATGTTTTGAGTGAAAATATAATAATTTGTTAATTCTAGAATTTTTTATAGATTTTTATTATAGGGGTATTTTCAAAATAACATTTATAATATAGTTAAAAATGTTGTGATTATTATTTTTATGATTCATTTATTTATTTTCTTCAACTTTAACTTGAGGCCAAGAGATTATTCGAATGAAATGAAGCCCCAAAAGTCAATCAAATTGAAAAATTGTCCTTGTGGATAGTGCGGACCCCACCTCTATAACATAAGCATATTTTTGGACACACACCACCAATTTAGGTGATTAAAACTGAATATTAAATAGGAATCATATGTTCATTCGACTAATAAATTACATGTAGTTACTCAAAAATTAATGGGGAAATTGAATGTTATAAATTGGAAGAATATTTTAACAATACTCTACTAGAAAAAGTCATCCCTAGTGTTAATTCAATAAATTCATCTATTTGTGTCTATTAAATGTGAACTTTTTGGAGAAATTAAAAAATATTTTTTTAGAAATGATTCATGAAGACACTTATACCCAATTCATCCACTTGATTGTGGTAACCCATAGATACATTTGAAGGAATGTTCTGTAACTGATCTTTCTACCATTGAAGACCCATTATGACTCCTAAGATATTAATGGTCTGTTATGGAAAACAAGGTCACTTACATGACTATATATAAGTGTCTAATGGGGGATTGAAAAGGATATCAATTAGATGTATAATATGTGGTTGTCAGATATTACTTCAGGATTTTTCTTTCTTTTTTTTATTTTTGCTTTCATTTCCCATGTAATGCATTTTTCTTTTTTAAATTATAAGGTTTCATTAAATTTTTCCATCCTTATTTTTATTCAAATTATAACTATATTTATTTCTTATATATTTTCATCATGATCTCTATTCAATTTTTCAATGTAAAGTGACAAAGTTGAGGCTTGGACTAGGGGGCGGTTCCACGGTGTTCTTTGTTATATCACTTCAATTCAAAATGTTTTAAATCAATTTGTGTTTGATATGGGAGTGTTTCATGGGTGTGGCAATCATCCACCATGAAACTATTTACAAATCTATTAATTTTATTTGATTAATTATTTTACCTCACTTATCTTAGGAATAATTTCTGTATAACAGAGTTTGTGATTCCATAAGGGTTCAAATGACATACAGTAGAGCCAAGACTTTTTGGAATAACATTATCGTTGGAGGTGTTATCTGATTTCACTATTGGATGAGGTGTGGTTTGGTTTCACGAATGAATAATAAAGTCATAAAATAATTAAATCAATGGTATTTTATTCATTAATGAGGTTTCACCAAATGAATTATCAAAAGGAATTTCAAAAATTAATAAATAATTAATAAACTTGTGTTATCAAACCCTAGAACATGCCCTTTCATTCTAATAATAATTCTCTCTGAATTTGTATCCAAATATAGTATAGTTTATTTCATTATTTCATTTATATTTCAGATTTTCAATAAAAAAAGAAAATGATTTGTTTTGATAAATTAATAAAACAATGAAAAATTTATTAAGTGAATTAAAAATTGGTGATTGTACCGAATACAATGCTCCTCAGATGAGACAACCCTTATGAGCCTCTGTTCTACATTAGGAGTAATAATTTCATTTTCCACACCCTACAATAGGTGATCATGAAAACCGGAGTTGTTCTCGGATAACTATTCGATTTTTAAATCTAATTTTTCATTTTTTAGATTATTTTCAATTGTTTCCAAATATTAAAACTATAAAAAATATTTTCTCATGATGTATGAAAATTTCAATTACTCTAAATGGAATAACAACTCATAGGTGCAACATCAACAAGGGGAAGAGTTTTTAGAGTTCAACATAGCTCAGTTAAAGGATCATAAAGATTCAATTAATGGACTATGATGAAAAACTGGACAGCTAACAAACATTTCCATGCTTCCCAATAGAAACCACATCCTAAACATCATATGGGCTATCAATAATATATGGGTGACTTTTGGACTGATTATGAAGAACAAAATCATCTCCCCATTAAATCCAATGAACCTAAGCAAGTGGTGGAAGAAATATTTCCACTCATCTTTGTAATTGAGGAAAATATGGAAGAGGTTAACTACCTAATTCAATGCATCGAGACTCACCATCAAGAGGTACTCATCAGTGAGTTAGTGATTGAACAAAAAAAACTCAGGGAGATTATATTATTTTAAATTATTTCAATGATTATATTAAATATGATTATATTATCACTCCTTATTTTCTTAATATTTTATATTTGTTCATTTCTTATCGTACCTTAGAGGAATATAATATAACTGAACATGTACCTCTTGAGGAACACATTAAGATCCCTAATTCTGATTATCATACATTTGAGGATGCCCAAGAAGACAACCACGTAGTAGAGAACGTGGAGATAAAGATAGAGGCTAATCATATTGAAATTGTTAATATTTTCTATAATTTAAATTATAATTTTACTAAAGAAAAATTAACTTTTTTACATCCCCTTATAATAGTTAATTCATTCAATCGATGTTGATCTAGCAATTGAAATGAAGGAGAAAGTTTCTTATGTAGCAACCAAAAAGTGGATGACCCATATATCATCCTACCCCCAATATGAAAGATGGAATTAATTGTTAGGGGGATTTATTTTATATATTCTATCCATGGATCATTTCCCACCACCCACAAATAATTACAAGTAGGGAAAATCCCCAAGTCGTGGTTAATGTCAAAAAAGATCCACCCACAATCTAATTATGCGTAACATCTCATAATTACATTTTTATAGAAGTAAATGATGCCAAGTCGCACTTGGGGGATCATAACATGATTTATATTTACATTATTTATTGGTATTTAAATTTAATTTTTAATTTTTTTTTCTTTCATGTATCCCACTACCTCTTATCTTTTAGAGATTAAATGAAATGATCCTTCTTCTTAATTTCGTAATTTTATTTTTTTGTTGTTCATGATGGTTAAATGAAGCACCATATATCCATAGAGGAAAGATGAATAATCTTCATTTATAATAGGAATTAACTTTTAATATTTTATTCTTTTAAACTCCACACGTGTTTTTTAAAATCATGTTTTGATCTTTAAATTGGAAGTTTTCATGCACACACTAAAATTTTTATTTAATTGACATTTCTACGAGACATTATTATCTGTAGAATCTTTTGATTGCATGTTGTAGATTTAAATTTAAAATAAATTTAATGATTAAAATGAAAATTTTAATTTTTAAATTGAATCATGGATATTGAAATGATGACTCATGATTTGAGGGAAAAAATTTATTCATGTGAATAAAATTTCCCAACAATTGTTCATTATTTGATTTTATGAAATTCATGTAAATTGATTTGTTATTAGTAATCATCTCATAATTAATTTTTCCAAATAATATCTCCCATTTTTGAGAGGATTTATTGAACAAGTACTTATTAATTTAACTTCATCATATTTCATGAGTGATCTTGCTAAATGTCACCAACCACAACTTTCATTTGAACTTGCCAAAGTTATAACTATGAAAAAACACATTGAAAATGTTTTAAGAATATTTTTATAAACAAGATATACATAAAATATCACCTTTTTCATTGATCCTTGTTTAGACCATAGAGGCCATGAATGACATTTTTAGGGATGATCCATGTTTCAATCAATTTTTATTCCTTCCTACCATACTCATAATATTTGAAAGATATTTTAATGTGGAAGTTGTAGGGTAAAGGGAATCACAATAGAAGGTATAATATATATATATATATATTAAAAAATATGTGTGGGGTGATTTTTTTGGGTAATGTGAACGGTCCATTGATTTTTTCTTTGAACTCTTTATTTTTTCCCCTCTTGAATAAAAAAATAGAAATAGGAAACTAATTGGTCATGATTTGGGGAATTTAAAAATCATAATTAAAAAATCTATTGTTTTTATTAGAATTGGTAAAGAGGTGTATTCTAGCTTTATTCAAATCATAACATTTTATAAAAACAATAAAAAAAGAATTTTTTTTTGAAAAATTAAAAAAATTAAAAAAATTAAAAAATTAATATTCAAGGGGTGCACAAATCATTCATTATGCTTTACATTGATCATGAAATTACAATGTGTTTTTGGGGAATTAGGAGTTTTTACTTTGAGGGAATAATTTCACTATAGTTTTACTTTTGTTATCATGTATTGCACTTATGTGATAAACCTCTTCCTTGGGCATTATTTTTTAGAGCATAAAATCCTACCAACCTTAAATCTTAGAGTCATTTGAACATTTATTGAAAAGTCATCATGATATTATGTGACTTTTATCATTACAAAGAAGAAAAATTTGTTCATTTACATGCATATGGATATGTATCAAGTTCTTAGGATATGAGTATAACTCTACTTGAATTGTATCAAGGGATATGAGAAAAAATATTAAAAGGTGAGTTAAATCATGATGTGAAATTTTTAATAATAATAAATTGAAATGTTTGAATGAATGAAATGGGAAGTTCTATAATTTTTCAAAGGGGATAAGTAAAATACTTGAATTGATTTTTTTCATTTAAAATTGAGAAATTAAATTTATATTTTTTTGTGTAATTTTAATATTTTATTTGACATAGAAAATTGATTGATTATATTACCTTCATATTGTAATATTGGTAACGTTGGTGTCCTCTAAATTCCATATTGAGATTTTTTTATATATAAAAAAATTTTTTAAGTTTGTGATAATTGATAGAGATAAAATTATCCTCATTTTTTATATGTATTTCAATTATTTAAATCCTCATAATTTATCAATTTAAGCGTATTTGCAAATATTTGGGATTAATGGATTGTTTTGAGCTAAATTGTAAAAAATGGTTCATTATGGAATTTTGATATATTTTTATGACAAATATATTTTAGGAATAACCATTATATTATTGATAAATTTGATGTGATTAATTTTTTTATGATTCCTTGATTTATTTTATTTATCTTTTTCTTAAAGAACTAATCTTATTTGAATTTAATGAAGCCCAAAAAAATAATGAGGTTGAATAACTGTTCGGATGGACAACAAGGACACCAACACCGTAACAGAAGAATAATATTTTCCAAACACCTCAAATTAATGTGATTCCACATAGATATGTAAAATTACTCATATTATCATTCTAAAAATAAATTTCATGGTTTATTCGACAATTTTGGTGGAAATTGAATGTTATAAATTGGAAGAAAATTTATAGAATTATCAGCTAAAAAAGGTGTTCCTCTATGTTTATACTATAACTTCCACTATCCATCTCTAATAAATGAGAAATTTAGAGGAAAATTTGAAAAAATATTTTCAGTCATGTTTTAGGAAGACACTTGTCCCCAATTCAACAAATTTATTAAGGCAATGTGTTGATGCATTTGAAGGAATGTACTATAACTGAAATTTCAACTGTTCGATGACCAATTATGAATCTTATGTCATTAATTATATATTATAAAACCCCAAATATAAATCATTGGAAATAAATAAGAGTCCAATGGTGGATTTAAATTTATATCAATTGGTGAGAGAAGTTGTTGGTGTCAGATACTATTTATGATTTTTCTTTCTTTTCATTTTATTTCATTTTTCATTTCGCATATAATGAATTAATTTTTTTTATATTAAAGTGTGTCCTTTTCTTCTTCCATTTTTATTTATTTTCCAACTCTAATTTTCTTTCTCTCCTCCATATTTAATTTGTGATCTCTATTCACATTTCAATGGAATGTGACTAGCCCAAGGCTTGGCCTGAGGGGAGGTTTTATAGAGTTATTTATCATTTCACTTCAATTCAAAATTGTTTAAATATATTTTTGGTTGATGAAGGAGTATTTCATGGGGGTATCAGTCATCTAACACAACACTATTTACAAATACATTCATATTATATGATTCATTATTTATCTCTCCCTTCTCTTAGGAAAACCCTTTATACGGAGGGGTTGGGGTTTTTATAAGGGTTGAAATGATATACAATGGAGTTGGGTCTTTTTGGAATATCATTATTTGTTGAGGTGTTGTAGTATTTTACTATTGGAGGAGGTGTGTTTTGGTGTGCTAAAATCATGATAAAATCACACACTCAATAAATCAAATGCTTATAATTCCTTAATGAAGTTTCACAAAATGAATTGTCATATTAAATTTAAATAATGAATAAATAACAATTGAACTCGTGTTATCAATCCCTGGAAAATAACCCTCCTTTCTAATAAGAATTATTTCTCCATATTCATCCACATTTTGTATAGATCATATCTTCATTGCATTTATATTTCATAATTTCCAAAAACACAAACAATTAATTGTTTAGATAACATAATAAAAACAATAAAAAGAATTAGATTAAAAGAATTAAAATTTTGTGATTGAACTGACTGCAATGCTCCTCATCTAAGATGAACCTTGCTAGCCTATGTGCAACGTTATAAATATAATTATTTTTCTACATTGACCAAAGTTAGGTTTTGTCAGTATCCCTTCTGAGTAAGTACATACCAGATCCCTCAAATATATTGAACTCAGATACAATATAGCTTGAATATGATCTCTCTTATGAAGAGCAATCAGTAAAGATTTTGGAATGGAGAGATAAGGTTTTATGCAACAATACAACACACCATGTAATTTTTTTTGAGGAATCAATAGTTTGAATAAGTGACTTGGGAATTAGAAGAGTCAATTTTGGATAAATACCGTCACTTGTTTTTGAAAAACAAAATTTTGAGGGTGAAATATAAAAAGGGGGAAGTATGTAATGACCCAAGCATTAATCAATGAAAAATACCTTCTAATAATAATATCAATAGATTAAATCACATAAAATAGCATAGATATTAAAATAAAAACCTAAAAATGAACAATAAACTAAATAAAAGGTATTTCATGAAATTATGCAAGCGATACCAATGGAATAGTCACTGGGCCATTGGTAAAGTAATATGACCATTAGTAATTGTAAACCATACAATATAATAGTAACATCAACTTTTAAATAATAAATAAAATTCTCATATCTTATGAATGAAAATATAATATATTTTTTACATTAAAATATGTGAATAAATATCAAAGAAGGTAAATTTTGTGTTATTATTTTCATAAGTCATAAATATTTATTTACAATTATAGAATTAATATAACTATTTAAAATAAAATTTATATTCATAATATATATTCATAAAATTATAATTTTTTTCTTATTGTTATAAGATAATTTTGTGAGACATTAGTTAATTTTTGAAATTGTGATAAAATAAATTATAATATTAAAGTAATTATTTATCCCTATAAATAATTATTTTAATTAAAAATTATATTTCTAATATTTGGAAGAATATTTTAATAAAATTGATCCCATTTTTGAAATCAACATGTCGAAATTTTCAAATGTTAATTCTTTGGGAATTTTCTATAATACTTAAATTTTTGTGTGAATAATGAGAAAATATAGTTTTTCACATAATCAGTGTATCTTAAATTACAAAATTAATGATGTAATAGTGAAATAATCCTTTATTGAATATTATTTTCAGCCATGGTATATTTAATTTTATAAATGTTTAATTAAATACCAATAAAATCAATTTTCAAACCTAACTTGAACTTTCCATAACCAAATTTCAAAAGTGATTCCTTAAAATATTAATTTTTCTTTCCCTCCACATTCCATTATCATAAATTAAAGAATTTGAATTATAAAGTGGATTTAAATTCAAAAAATAATAATATTATATTAAAATATGATATATAATGTCAAAAAATAATTATTTCAAGTTTTACCTTTCATATATTATTTTATTCAATATTTAATTCAAAAAATACCTCCTCCTCAAGTATAAATATTCCCTCTCTTTCCCCTTGGAATAAAACTACTCCCCGTCCATTCCAAAGCATAATATCTACACAAATTGTAACGACCAGAACATTTTAATAATTTTTGTTTCCTAGTTTTTTGTGTTATTTTATTTTATACTCAGCAAAACTATTTCATTTAATAAAATGAGTATAACCAAAATGAGACCATTGGGTTTCGACTGTTATTTGACTGTTGGAAACTAAATATTACAGTTATTTTCTATAAATACAGGTGATCTTGGTTAATACATAAAGAAGATTCGATGGCCCCTTCTAGTAGTCTCGGTCTGATCAAATCCAATATGATGGAACATGGGAAGGAGGTAGCACCAGTGGGCTTTGCTCTGGACGAAACCCAAGCCGAACTTCATCATGTGAAGCTGGAACAGAATCCCCTTCGTGATAAGTTCAAGATGATAGAAATCACCACTCGAGGAATGTTGGAAAAGCTACCCCAAGATTATATCACCTTAGCACAACTTACAATTAGGTCATATTCTAGTGTTATAAGGTGCTATGTAACGAGACCATAACTGCCTTATGTAATCCTTCGAGAGAAATAAAATTTTTATTTCTTCTTAGGGTGAAGTTTGTGGATGTTCAAATGTTTGTATACTTATGGTATGTATATTATTGATGTTTTGAAAAAAAGTATATTTTAAAATATTTATGTAAGACTTAAATAATTAATAAAGTGTAATGATTTTTTAAAAAATGGCATTCTACAGTTGTTTTCAGTAAGAAATTTAGAGTGTAATAAGATCAACTTTTTTTTGGTGAATAGTAAATTATGAATAGTGATTTTACCCTTATGATTAGTAATGTGACCAAATGGATTAAGTAGACTCACATAAGAAAGAACTGATATAATTTAGGAACCTTGATTAAGTAATGTCATTCAATAAAATAAGTAAATAACTGTTCTAGAAATTATTAGTCAAGTATTAGTTATTTCTGGTGAATAATTTTTTTTATTTAAAAATAAAACTAAAAATATTTAGAAAACTATATTTATAAAATGGAGTTCATTTTTTAATCTAGAGCATCGATATTAGGTTAATGTGTTTTTTGGTGATTTTTCTGAAAAAAAATTGAATTTTCAGTGAATAGTGAAAATACAGTTTTTAGTTTCTCGTGTTTAATGACATCATTAAGAATGTAATAATTATGTAATCATTCTGGTAGGCATATGAATTGTAATATAGGGTATGAGGTGTCCCAAGTATCCAATACCATGGGAAAATACCATGGGCAAGCCCATGGTATTGCAAATACCACCGATGAGGTGTCCCTTGGCCATTAATGAATTGTCCCCTCACTTCCCGTATAAATACCAAGCCATTACCACATTAATTTAATTTACAAATCCTCCTTAATGAATTTATGGTATCCTTACCTCCCAAGGAGTCCTTCCAAGGTTCCCTCTATCCCCCCAAGGTCCCGAATATGAAGCTTTCTAATTTACTCTTCAAGGTAAGGGAATCTTTCACCCTCTTCTTTTAAGCCATTACTTCCTTTATGTTTTGTCTTCTAGTTTCCATCTCTTTTTGTTGAGGTTTTGTTCATATATGTTATAATTACTTTCTATTTGATATCTATTTGTTGAGATACCCCTTCCTCACTCATCAATTAGTTTTTATAATTTTTATGTGACATCATTAGGCTGCTAAATTTTTTGTAAAAGGAATCATGTATTCTCTTTTACTTTATGTTTACTTTTCCTGTTCTATGTAATTAAAATTTCCATACCATGTTTTTATATTAATTTTATTTTATTTATATAATTTATTATATGTTATTTATGAGTGGTTTGTCCTTGTACCCTCTCTTTTCAATGTTTCCTAAAAACATGTTTTATAGTTGTTATGATGCAGAAATTTCGCCCCAAATTTTCTATCTCTTTCTCTCTAGAAATTCTCTTTTTTTATTTATATGAATACCCAGACCAATTCAGTTTCTTTAGGTGTTCATTAATATATAAATATGATGTATTTTATTCTTTAATTTTCATACATATAACCCTCACTCTCTTTCCAAGGGTTATAAATTACATAATGATCTTATTTTTTTAAGAACTTTTAAAACATCACAATCTTGAAATGAAAACCATTTATTTTTTTCTCCATGGATTATTTATGAGATGTTTGATTATAATATATGTGTCTCACATGAAAGTATATACATATTATGGGTTCTCCCTAATAGCGCTCAAATTCATTGGTTAATGAATTAATTTCTAGAGATGACAAGTTTTACAATACCTTGGCTAACAACCATGGTAATATTTATGACACCTTGGGGATGGACCATGGGGATATGTTCATGAATGTATAAATTAAATGTTGAAGCCACATATTCATGGTAAGTTCCAAGTTTTTTTCATTATTATATTCTTATAATTTAATTTCTCATGTCTTTAGGTTGTTATTCATGTTCTTATTGTTAACACAAGAAAACGGATTCCCTTGTTTACCCTTACTAGGCCTTCTGCTCACCCTTTCCTTTGATGTATGTCTACAGGATAGGAGATGCAGTAGTTTTACATAGGATGACCCTATGATGAATCCCTATAAGTGGTTTATAATAATGTTTCATATTTTATTCATGTTTTATTGTTCCAAATTTTTAAGACACTAGACTTTAAAGATCCTCGGTTTGTAAAATGTAATGAAAATTTATATATTAAAAAGGTGGGATGCCATAGTTGGTATCAAATGATAGTATAGTTATTTATGAAAATTAGGATATGAAAAATTTAGGAAGAACCCTATATAAAATTTTAAATATAGGAAAAATATCCTGGTATTTTAGTGAGTATTGATTAAGCGGTTTATCAAGAAAATACATCCATGTCTGGATACGTGCAGGTAGAGGTGGATCTGGCATAGATGTACATAGGGGTAAAACCTGAAAACACTACTTTGAGCTAGACACGAACGGTAACTAGTACATGACAATTGGAATTACTGCACTCTTGGTTACGACACTCCCGGGGGATATATTCTGTTAATTGTAAGCTTTGAATGAACCATTATGAAGGAATTATATAGAAATTTAATTGTTTAAGCATGAAGTTTTAAGACATAGAATCATTTATAGTTAAAAGATTCATAAATGAAATAAGTTTCTCACTAAGATTTTATTCTTATAGATAATGACAGGTAATAAGAGGAACTGTGCAAATGTTGACCGCAATGGACCATACGCTGATGGCCCTCCGATGGAAGATGGCATGGAAACATTCATGCGAATGATGAAGGAACTGACTCAAGTTATCGGAAATAACTTGAATCAAGCTGAGAGATTGATCTCACCATGAAGGAAAAAACATATTGTTGAGTCCTTTATACATTAATTACCACAAACCTTTAGTGGATCGACTGACCCATTTATTGCTGAGTAGTAGATCAGTTCCATCGAGAATATCTTTTCTATGCTCCGCTATTCAGAACTAGAGAAGGTCACCCTGGTTGTCTATCGCTTAGAAGGAGAAGCTGATCAGTGGTGGGAACAGAAAAAAACACGAGGCCAATTTTGGATATGGAAGCTATGGAGTGGGAAGAGTTCAAAAGGAAATTTTTTAGTAATTATTTCCATTGTTCCATGCGAACGAGGATGGAGAAGGAGTTTCTCGAACTAAACAAGAAGGAGAACAAATCTTTCATAATCTATTACATGAACTTCACCCGACTTTCACGATATACCTCCAGCTTTTTCATGGATCCAAATTCTATGGGTGATAGATTCTTCGGCTGACTAAGACCTCATCTATAGAAGAATCTAGCCAACCGAGACTACGAAAGGTATGAGGATATCATGCGGAGTGTGATAAAAGTCGAGCTAGAGTTTGGTGACACACAATGGTCTCATAAATTAAACGGAAGGAAGAGATCGATGGATCCTAGCTTAGGGAGGACCTTTGATCAGGAAAGAGGTGGAAAGCAAGTGCAATATACCATGTGTAATAAATGTGGGAAGAAGCATTTGGGGAACTACCTGATCAAGAGTGGGAAATTCTACAAGTGTGGAAGAGATGGCCATGTTGAGAGGAATTGTCATAGTGAGGTGAAACCTCAACTTCTAAACACAAATGATAAGGGGAATATGGTACAGGCCCTAACAGATGTCTTGTGCTTTAAGTGTGGAAAACATGGGAACTTTTCCTATCAATTTCCAAATATGAGGGTAGTGTAGGGGAACCACCATCAGCATCAGCAAAGGCCAAGGGATCAAGGCCGGGCTTTTTCTATCATGATAGTTGAAGTCGAGGCTCTGAATGATGTGGTAGTAGGTACTCTTGTTGTTCTATCAAAGCTATAAAGGACTTTGTTTGATTCTATTTCTATGAATTCCTTTATTTCTTCCATGTTTGCCAAGAATTTAGAATGAACCCTTGATTTTCTAAAGTAGAGTTAATAGTCAAGACTCCTGGTGGGATTATCCAAGCATCATCAGTGTTTAGAAACTCTAGTAATTACATTAGTGAGCTTAATATTATCAAAAATATAGTAGTGATTCCCATGCTGGAATTCGACATTGTACAAGGGATGGATTGGCTCTCAATGTATAATGAAATGATCAAATGTAGAAGTAAGTAAATCTATGTACTATTAAATGGAATACCAATAGTTATCTTCCAAGGAGAGATATCTCAACTAGATCATTGTCTAGAGAAACACCTTATATCTTTCTTTATGGAGTTGATCGGTGAATAAGAAGAAGAAGGATATGAGAGTTTAAGGATAGAAACTATCCCCATCATCCTAGAATATGTTGACGTTTTTTCTGAGGAGATGCCTAGACCTCCCCAAGAAAGAGAGGTAGAGTTATCAATTGAACTCGTACCTGGATCTCATATGATATCAAAGACCCATTATATGATGGAAAATGTGGAGCTGGAAGAATTAAAGAAACAACTCCAAGATCTTTTGGAGAAGGGGATAATCTGACCGAGTGTGTCTCCTTGGGTAGCACATGTTATCTTTGTAAAGAAGAAGTATGGATTGATGCAGCTATACATTGATTGTAGAGAACTGAACGGGATCACAATAAATAACAAATACCCTCTTCTAAGAACTAATGAATTCTTTGACCATCTTTGTGGGGCTCAATGCTTCTCTAAGATTGATCTTTGATCTAGTTATCATCAATTGAGGGTGAAGAAAGAGGATATTCCAAAAACTGCCTTCCTATAAGGATATGGGAAATATGTGTTTGTTGTTATTCCCTTGAGACTGACTATTGCATATGCTATTTTTATGTATATGATTAATAGATTTTTTAAGGACTACCTTGATAACTTTGTGGTAGTTTTTATTGATGATATTATGATATATTCTAAAAGTCGCGAGGATCATGAGGATCATCTAAGGGATATTTTTCAAACTCTGCAAATGGAGAGGCTTTTTGGGAAGTTCAGCAAATGTGAATTTTGGTTACAACAAGTTGCTTTTTGGGTCACATTTTAACCAATGAAGGAATAACAGTTGACCATTCAAAGAAGAATGTTGTAGCGAAGTGTCCTCAACCTAAAATAATAACGAAGATTCGAAGATTCCTTGGTTTAGTAGGATATTATAGTAGGTTTGTGATAAACATTTTCACGACTTTCTAATCCATTAACCAAGTCAACTCGAAAAGGGTTCAAGTTCATCTGGACAAAGGAGTGTGAGGAATGTTTCCAAGAGGTGAAGAAGAGATTGGTTACTCCACCCATGTTAAATATGCCTTTAAGTATAAAATTATTCATTATTTTTAGTGATTCATATCTAAAAGGGCTTGGGTGTGTCCTTACGAAAAATGAATGATTTATTTCTTATGCATCTCGATATTTGAAGACTCATGAGAAGAATTTTCCTACGCATGATCTGGAGATGGCTGCGGTTGTTATTGTTATGAAGATATGGAGGCACTATCATTAATTGGATAAATGTGATATATACACAGTCCATCAATGTTGGAAGTATATTTTCGCACCAAAGAAATTGTACATGAGACAAAGGAGATGGTGGTAAATTCTTAAATACTATGATTTTTTAATTCATTATCATCTTGAAAGTGGAAACAAAGTCGCTGATGCATTAAGAAAGAAACACCTAGTTGTTCTTTCCATGATATGGATTTAAAGAGAACCATTGATCAATGGCCTAGTAAAGTTATATGTAGGAATTATAAGGTTAGGGACATCATTAACCCTAATCCAAATGATTTATCAACCATCATTACTAGATAAGATCAAGAAAGCATAGAAAGAAGATCCTTTGTTATAGAAAAATTTTGAGGTTGTAAAGGATGGGAAGTTTCTAGAGTTCAATATTGATCATGAAGTATTACTGAAATTTTATACAAGACTATGTGTTCAATATATTCCAGAAATAATGAAGGAGCTGATGGATGATACTCATAGCTCTACTTTCTTTATATATCCTGGAAGCACAAAAATGTATAGGGACCTTTGTGATCAATATTGGTTGGATAATATGAAAAGGGAGATTACTGAATCCACATTAAGGTGACTAGTATATTGTCAAGTAAAGGCATAGAAAAAACTTCCTAAAGGGGTATTGCAACCACTACACATACCATCCTGAAAGTGGGACAATATCACTATGGACTTTGTCAGTGGTTTTCCAAGAACATCCAAAGGAAACAATGAGATATGGGTTATTGTGGAACATCTCACCAAGACTGCCCATTTTATCTCCATTTGGGATGATTTCCCTCTTAATCAACATTCCAGGATTTATGTGAAGGAAGTGGTAAGGTTGCAGGGAGTTCCACTTACTATTGTATCTGATCGTGATCCAACGTTCACATCAAAAATTCTGGAGAATTCTTCAACATGCTCTGAGCATTGAATTGAATTTTAATATGACCTATCACCCCTAAACTAATGGCCAATCTGAGAGGACTAGTAAAACACTCGTGTATATGATGATAATGTGCTCAATGGAATTTATGGGTGGATGAGATCAACATCTCTCTTTAGTTGAGTTCTCTTACAACAACAACTTCCACTAAAGCATTCAAATGGCACCCTATGAGGCTATATATGGGAAGTAATCTAGAACTCCTACTTGTTGGGATGAAGCTGGGGAGAGAAAGATTATTGGGATTGATCTTGTGCAAGAGATGATAGAAAAATTCCCTGACATCCAACAACACATTAAGGCTGCTCAGAGTTGGAAACAGATCTACGCTGACAATTTTCGAAGGGACATGGAGTTTGATGTCAGTGACAAGGTCTTTCTTCGAATTTCACCCTGGAATAGAGTCATGAGGTTTGGGAAGAAATGGATGCTCATCCCTAGGTACATTAGCCCCTATGAAATCCTTGATCATGTGGGAGTAGTGTCTTATCGACTTGGACTTCCCCCAAATCTACCACAAGTTCATGATGACTTCCATTAATCCCTCTTGAGAAAGTACATATTTGACCCCTCACATGTACTAATCCCAGAGGTGGTACAATTGGATTGGAACATGACCTCTCTTATGAGGAGCAGCTGGTGGAGATCTTGGATCGTAGAGACAAGGTTCTATACATCAAGACTACCCACCTTTTTAAGGTGTTGTGGAGGAACCACAAATATGAAGAAGCCACATGGGAACTAAAGGACTCTATGATGTAGAAGTACCCACACCTTTTCTC
Source organism: Viscum album (assembly GCA_963277665.1). Taxonomy (NCBI): domain Eukaryota; kingdom Viridiplantae; phylum Streptophyta; class Magnoliopsida; order Santalales; family Viscaceae; genus Viscum; species Viscum album. Next base: position 1,386,226,270 of record OY728153.1, read on the forward strand.
CTCTAGGGGTACGAGTTAAAAATTTCAGGGATTAAATTTCATAACGGGTAAGAATGTAACTACCTGAACTTTTTGATAATTTTTGTTTCCTAATTTTGTTTGTTATTTTATTTTATACTCAACAAAACTATTTCATCTAATAAAATGAGTATGATTAAAATGAGACCATTGGGTTTCGACTATTATATGACTATTGTTCAATATGACAATTGGAAACTAAATATTACTATTATTTTCTATAAATAAATGTGATCCTGGTTAATACAGAAAGAGGATTTGATGTCCCCATCTAGTAGTATCGGGACAATCCAAACCCATATGACAGAACTTGGGAAGGAGGTAGCACTAGTGGGATTTTCTCTGGACCAAACCCAAGTTGAACTTCATTGTGTGAAGCTGGAACAGAATCACCTTTATGATAATTTTATGCAAATAAAAATCACCACTCGAGAAATTTTGGTCGAGCCGCCCCAAGATTCTATCACCTTACCACACCTTACACTTAGGTCATATGCTGGTGTTATAAGGGGATACGTAACAAGACCATAACTACCTTGTGTAATACTTTGAGATAAATAAAATTGTGATTTATTTTATGGTAATATTTGTGAATTTTAAAATGTCCGGATAAATATAGGATGTATATTACAGATGTTTATAAAAAATGGATATTTTAAAATATTTATGTAAACCTTAAATAATTAAAAATGTGTAATTATTTTCAAAAAAAATTCTTCTACAGTTATGTTCAGTAAGCAATTTAGAGTCTAATAAGATCAACATAATTTTTTATGAATAGTAAATTATGAATAGTGATTTTACGCTTATGATTAGTAATGTGACCAAATGGATTAAGTAAACTCACTTGAGAATGTATTGATATAATTTAGGTACCTTGATTAATTAATTTGATTCAACAAAAAATGTAAATAACTATTCCAGAAATTATTAGTCAAGTATTAGTTTTTTCGTGTAAATAGTTTTTTTATTTAAAAATTAAATTAAAAATAATTAGAAATTTTTTTAATAAAATGTAGTTCATTTTTGAATTTAGAGCATCGATATTAGGTTAAGGTGATTTTTGGGGATTTTTCTAAAAAAATTGAATTTTCGGTGAATAGTGAAAATACAGTTTTTAGTTTTTGGTGTTTAATGACATAATTAATGATGTAATAATGATGTAATAATTCTAGTATACTAATTAATAGTAAGATAAAGTATTAGGTGTCCTAAGTGGCCAATACCATGGGAAAATACAATGGAAAGCCCATGGTTTTCCAATAGCAGTGATGAGGTGTCCCTTGGCCATTAATGACTTGTCCCCTCACTTTTCCTATAAATATCAATACATTACCTCATTCATTTCATTTACAAATCCTCCTCAACAATATTAGGGTCTCCTTTCCTCCCATGGTGTCCTCCCAATGTTCCCTCAAGACTCCAAATGTCCCAAACATGAAGCTTTCGAAGTTACTCTTCATGGTAAGGGAATATTTCACCCTACTCTTTTTAGCCACGACTTCATTTATGTTGTATCTTCTAGTTTCAATCTATTTTTGTTGATAGTATGTTCATATATGTTCTAATTACTTTCCATCTCATGTCTAATTGTTGAGAGACAATTTACGCTCTCATCAATTTGATTTCAGAATTTTTATGTGACGTCGTTAGACTGCCAAATTTTTCGTAAAAGGAATCGTGTCTTCTCTTCTCTTTTATGTTTCGTTTTCTTATGGTATGTCATTCAAATATCCATAACATGTTCTTATCTCCATGTTATTCTATATTTACATTGAATTATAAGTAATTTATTATGGGTTTACTCTTGTACCCTCTCGTTTCAATGTTTTCTAAAACCATGTTATATAGCCATTATACTGCAGAAATTTTGCCTCAAAATTTATATCTCTTTATCTCCAGAAATTCTCTTCTTTTATTTATATTAACACTCAAAAATATTTCATTTAATTGGGTGTTTATTAATATATAAATATGATTTATTTTATTCTCTAATTTACATACATATATCCCTCATTCCCTTTCCATGGGTTGTAAATGACATAATTATCTTATTTTTTAAGAACTTTTAAAACGTCACGATCTTGAAATAAAACCCATTTATTTTATTCTCTATGGGTTATTTATGAAATGATTTATTATGATCTATTTCGATCACATGAAAGTAATGAAATATTAATGGTGTGCCATGATATCTCTCCAATGCATTGGGTAAACAATTAATCTCTAGAGATAAGAAGTTTCACAATACCCTGGTGAATAACCTTGGTAATTTTTATGACACCTTGGGGATGGACCTTGGTGATATGTTCAAGAATGTATAAAAAAATGTTGAATCCACATATTCATGTTATGTTCCACATTATTTTAATTATGATATACCTATACTTCTATTTTTCATGTCTTTATGTTGTTATTCTTGTTCTTATTGTTAACAGAAGAAAACAGATTCCCCTGTTTACCATTACGAGGCCTTCTGGTCACCCGTTCCTTTTATGTATGTATCGAGTATAGGAGATGAAGTAGTTTTATGTTGTATTATCCTATGATGAATCCCTAAAAGTGGTTTAGAAGAATGTTTTATGTTGTATTCAAGTTTTATTATTACTGATTTCCAAGACACTATACATTAAAGATCCTCTGTATGTAAAATGTAATGAAAAGTTATGTATTAAAAAGGCATGATTCCATAAAACTCCTCCCTCTAAATCCTCTTAGAATAAATATTCATGTTATAGTGAAATCTAACTACAAACACAAAGGAGATATAGTGTCATACAAGAGAAGCTACGTTGATGAGAGAGTAAGTGCCTATTAACACTTCCCTCTTTTTTCTTCTCTTTTCTTCTTCTTTCCACTTAATTTCAAAAAAATATAATAAAAAATTGATTATAAATTAATTTAACAATATATCTATTATTTTTACATTCTTTAATTAACTTATTTGCGAAAAATATAAATTTTATACTTCCCTTTGATGTTCTTTTAAAAACGTCTTGTTAATGGTCGAAAAACCACTTACGGAGATGTTCCAAACAAATTTATTATAAACAAAATCAAGTGTGGGATGTATGAATTATATATAATATATTAAAATGTAGTTAAATTTCTTATATTATTTCATAATCAACTATACTAGTCTATAAATCACAATTAATAAGCTACCGAAATTATTGAAAAATGGGAAATTGTTATGTAAAACACGATATACAAAATGCTTTAATTTCATTAATTGAAATTTATAAATATAATAAAGTTATTATAATTGATAAATATATTTATAAAATGAGTATAATTCAATTATTAATCAGTGTTTTTATAAAAATAATATTTTTAGGTGGTGAAAAAGCGAAAAAAATTAAACAGAAATTAACATAAGGGGAATTCTCGAACAGAACTCCTTCATTGGGTTTTCCCTTTTTTCACCTCATTTTCATTATGTATATTCCTTTAATGTTCCTTAAATATCATTTATTAATTATTATATTATCTTTCTGGTATATAATGTTGTTCATTGAAAAATGAAAATATTTTTCCAAATGAACCCTACTTTCTAAAAAACACGTCTTTTACTTCTCATTAGATTGTTTCTACTTCACACTAGATTGATACTAAGAATATTAATCCATTTGGGAACTATAATGTTCAATCATGAATATATAATTGATGAAAATAAACACATTTCTTATATTTTTTTATTTTATTTCCTAGATTGATATATGTTCTACGTTTCATACATGATAATGTAAATGTTATGATGTAATGGGTGCACCTAGAAATATATATTTCATATAAATGTTATGATGTGATGGGTGAACATGAATTTATTTATCACTATAATTCATTGCGTAATGTGATTTATATGATGAGATAAAGTAACATATTCATGGTTGTTTACCACTAAGACATGAAGATTTATTTTTTGCATTTCCACATTCCAAGCCTTTATTTAGTGCTTCCTCCCGGGATTATGATCCGATTAATATATTATGATGGTAATTATTATTTTCACCCCATGTTATATTTATTCATTTAATTATATATCCTCTTACTAAGATTTTACCTCCCCCTTTCATTAGTGCATATCCTTAGATGATTACATGTACTATGGAGAATGTGAAGGCCACTAAGATGCTACAGAAGAAGGAATTAAATAATGTTTATGTTTTATTATATCAACATTATGTATGGTCCTAATTTTCCAAAAATACTAAATTGATTAATCATGGATATAGAATTATATTAACTTTTTATCTTTAAAATTATGTAATAGTAATTTAATGAACTATTGGGTCACTATACATTTCCAGCAACAAACAAGAGTTTTAATCTTCCCTGTTGGCTCCTCTTGTCCTTGAATATATGTATTGTTATTTAAATGAATGGTTTTGTTGAAACCTGTAGGATATAGTTGTTTTCATAATAAAAAATAATGGAAATATACAAATTCTATTATCTCTATGGAAATCAATTATGCCATAATGAACAATATATTTCAATTATTCAATAAACCATATTTATGCATCTTACTAGTGTATATTTACCTATACATATGGATATAAATTAATTTGGTTATGTTCTGTGGAAGGAATACACTTTATGAGTTTCTTATAGTCCCTAGCACCGTTAGTTCAAACGACTCACTGATGTTCGACACACTGATGATCGACTCGCCGATGGTCGACTCACCAATGGAAGACATACTGATGATCAACACACCGATGATCGACTCACCGATGGACATCACACAGATGAATGACACACCGATGATCGACACACCGATGATAGACTCACTGATGGATAACTTACCAGTGGAGGACACGCCGATGGAAGACTCACTGATGGAAAAAACACCACCATTGATAGAAGATTCACTGATGGATGACTCAACGATGGTCGACACACCAATGGATGATTCAGCAATGAATGAATCACCGACGAACAACAAACTGATAGCACAAATGACTAACTGATACCCTGAGTCATTGATACCGATGGAAATAACTCACCAATACTTGGAGTCATCGATGCAAATAGACCGACGATGACAGACTGATTCGAATGAGTCACCGATACTTATGACTCACCGATAGTCATATATATTGTTTCAAATTTGTTAATTCAAATTTATTTATAATCGTCATATATAAAGAAATTAATGTTTCTAACATTATTTAATGTTGTCTATAGGACTACCCGTAGAAAGTACAAGGTACATGAACGTGGGGAGATGTTCATGCCTACTGGAACATGAAGTACAAATGTATTAGAAGCTAACCCATGAAAAAAGTGTGAGATTGTAAAGACCCAAAAATTATTATAAATCTTTTTATTATATATGAATTTTACGAGTCCGTGCAAATTGATGGTGGGTGATTATGATGCCTGCAATGCCCTGAGTGAATTTATGAGCTTCTATTCGGGTACGTTTAGTAAACTTGAGAGTGGGTTTTTCTAACTTTTGAACCAGTGGTGAGAATTGAAATTTGGGGACACCGTTGAACTCGAAACAATGGTATTCTCTTAAGCAGACTTTCACCTCAACAGCAGTTTGTCGATGGTAAAAGTTATAATTTGGGTATTTAGTGAAAGAATAAAATTAAATAAAATTGTCAAACATTTTATTTTTTTGGATCTCCCATGTGGATGATGAGAGGATGGGACTACCATAACTAAACATCCCATGTGAGGTTATAGAGTTGGGGACCACCGGGATTAACCTTCTATGTGGGTTATGGTGGTGGGGACCACCCGACACTAAAACCCCCTTGAACTCCCCTCTTAATGGGAGAAAAACATCTTGAACTCCCACAATTAAGTTGTGAGACCCCCTTAATTAATTATGCCAACTCATCAATTAATTAAATAAGCTAATTTGAAATTGTGCCAACTAACATAATTGATAACTTGTTCTATTATGTGGGGATAATTATCACTTTAGTGGAATTGAGAGGAAAGGGTTGGAAATAAGAGAATATGGAAGACCACATCCTCCAACGAAGAGATCCTCTAATGAAGAACACTAACACACGACTTCGAATTCTTCCTCGAGAAATCTATAATGGTAGAAATCTTCAACAATGAAGAACCACCTCCATCTTAGAGGGTTTATCCAATGAATGTGCTCAGGATTAGAGGTGTGTGGTGGGCACGACGAATGTCGACGACATCAACTTCCCTTATCAACGTCAACAATAAAATGAGGTAGGGGTGTGTTTAAAATTGATCAATGATATTTCCTTCACGCATTGATTCATTTTTTCTTGAGAAGTATTCTACCAATATAACATAGAGGGTCGGGTCCAAACAAACATGGAATGACCTCGATATCGTTCTTCATTATTTGTGTGTTCCTTGCGATGGTGACGGCGACTGGTGTCGGTGGTTGGATCCAGGGGAAATCGAAAACCGCGGTCGGCACCACGCTCGGCCACGACGAAGGCGACAAACGAAGGGCAGTCTATTAAGCCAGCCACCACTGAAGGCACGGTGCACCGCTGCCCTGCGGCGCTCGGCCGCCATAGGGACGCTGCCCCACAGCCAGCACCCTCCACAGCGCCATTGCCCGCGGCCTCCATCATCCCCTATACTGCCGCCCGCGACCTCTACTGTCTATGGCTCTACCACCCCATGGCATCTTCGTCGCCGCCGTCGTGGCCTCCCCGCCCTAACGGCCCTATAGACACGCTGCAGTTGCAGCCCCGCGGCCGTGTCACCCTCATGGCTCTGTAGGTCGAACCGTCCAGCGTGGCCTAGGTTGAACCCAACCGGTTAGGGCCAAGTCGGGCCGGACCTGGACCCACTTCGACCTATTTATGCTCTTTTGGCTATAAGTTTGGTTTCAGGTGTTCGTTTGAAAAACCATCAATGGAACTGTAAACCATGGAGTGAAGAGATTCCTTTAGTATACCCCACTAGAGATTTGGATAACATTTGGGAATGGTTGGGTTAGATCGAGCACGAATCCTACCCGGACCTTGTGACTAATAGGATAATAACTCACAGACCGGGCATCCGATTGATGCACCATTTGTTGCGTTGAGAACCCTATGATGTGGAAGTCCATTGAGATACTTCTTTTTGAGACTTTGGGAAATTTATAGTATCGACCAGTGGATTCTAGGGAAGACCCTCCTAGAGATGAGCCATCCTAGTGTGGGAACCCAGTAGTTGGCTGTGACATGAAGAATAAAGAGAGATCTTGTGTGGGTTAGCACCTAGAAATCCTTTGGGGGTTAGCACATAATGAACCTGTGTGGGTCAGTACTGAGGGATGCTGTGTGGGTGAGCACCTAGCGATCTTGTGTGTGTCTGCACCTAGAGATCATGTGTGGGTCAGCACCGAGCGATCATTTGTGGGTGAGCACCTACAAATATTTTATGGGTCAGCACCTAGGAATCCGGTGTGGGTCATCACATAGCGATCCTTTGTGGGTCAACACCAAGTGATCCTATGTGGGTCAACACCTAGCGTTTCAGTGTGGGTCAGTAATGAGTGATACTGTGTGGGTCAGTACTAAGTGATCTTATGTTGGTCCACACCGAGCGATCCTGTGTGGGTCAGCAGCAGAGCCTCTTAACAGAGTAATATGATTTAGTAGTTACATCTAAACATCTCTTCTATTGTACTTTAGTTATACCTGGTGTAAGAAATGTTTTTACCTTTGTGGTAATTTTCATCATATTAATACTTTGGTGGTATTCTTTTGTGTGGCATACCTATGTGGTACTTGCCTTCATGGTATTTCATCCTTTATGGAACAGTTGAGCTTCGGGCTTTGGAGTTGGACATTGTATTTACCTCATGATTGAGATGGGATTACATGATAACTTAGGTATACGTATGGGAATATACCTAAGATGGGTTATCTATTGTTTCCTTGTAGTTTATCCTTTATGGATTTTGTGATACCTTGAGGGTCTCGAGGTCACTACTGTGTACCATTACACTCACCCCTGCACGGGTTATACCCGAACCTCATTGTGTTTGGTGTAGAAAACGGATAGAGTTGACTAAGGATGAGAGTACCAAGACGGGAGGTAGCTCGAAGGTGGATGTTAGATGAGGTGTACCATAAAGATGACCATTTGAGGGATGTACCTACCCTTCTGGTAGGATCCTTGGTAGGTAATCACAGGAGCTATTCCAGTTTACTTGTACTTTCAGTTTCATGTACATTCCAGTTGGGCATGTATTCTAGCCCCTTTTTGTTTACTATACTCCCTCTTTTACTATACAGTTTTCTTGAGTTCTTATCTTTTTGTGTGCTTGGTTATGTGTGTTTATAGGTTATAAAGGCAATTCCTTCCCATTTTTAGGGAATATGCCTTGGGTGCTAGTTGCCAGCCCATAGCCTATGGAAGGCGAGCTTGGGGTAGTCACGACACGAGCCCCGGGGGAGGGGTCATGAAAAATTGGTATTAGAGGAGTTGGTTCTACCATGGAACATAAGACTCTGATATTTTTAATGGAAATAGTGTTAAGTGTAGTGAGTGTGGTTATTAGTTTCGGGAATCCAGTGTTGGTGCGGCGACCGACGTATCTATACACCAGGACCCTGAATTCGGATTTCCGACCCATTTAATGAATACACTGATTGTGTATGTCTTTCAAGAGTTTTCATTGTGATCTATCTAAGTCAGCTCACCATGTATAACTTATTGACCATGGAACACCTGTTTATTTTCTAGATGCCTCCACGCAGACAACCAGTAAGGGTTCTGAGAGTTGTACACACTATTATCCCACTAAGCGATGAGGCCTTGATGCAGGGACATCTTCCAGTAAAGGCACCAATGGAGGCACTAGCGGTACCATTACCCATTGGGCCACCAATGCCACCAGCCCTAGCCACAGAGGGTGCACACCGCTTGAGTGGGTTTGCATGAGTTCAAGCACCATAGGCCACCGAGGTTCAGGGGAGAGACGAACCCATAGGCGGTTGAGGATTTGATAGAGGTTGTGGTGAGAGTCTTCCAACTGCTGGGGACACCAGCTGATCTCATGGAGATCCTTACCACTAGCCTTATTTAGGAAGAATCCAGCATATGGTGTAGCATGAATCTCCAGGATCACGATGAGGTGACACTTCTCTCAGTAGACATCGAGAGCCTATTTCTGGCAGATATTATCCCAATAACTCTTTGTGCACTGCACATACAAAAGATTCTTCATTTGCAGTAGGGAAACATGAATGTGTCTTAGAACTCAGTGAGTTTCACTAACCTCTCACACTACTCCCCTGATATGGTTCGGGACCCATTCTTCAGGCCCCAGGCCTTTGAGCATGGGCTCAGGAAGGAGATAAGGGTTTCGATGATCTCACTTAGCATCCCGACGCAGGTGGGGGTGTTAGAGCGATCCCTCTTAGTGGATATTTTTCTTGATAAAGAGTCATCAGTAGCGAGACCCACTACCAGACATCACGTTGTGGAGTCGTCTGTAGCTGGCATCAGACAGATGTCACAGAGGTTCAAGAGGAACTGACCTACAGGTGGACGACCACAGAATTCAGGGTGGGTTGTGTAGCGCACCCGAGGCAGACCCATTTATTCTAGGAGCGGGCAGTGTTACACAGGTGGTAGGTAGGGTCACATGGATCATGACTGTCTGACCCACCGTAGGGGTGATCCGCAGAAAATCAAAGGACTACCCAGGCAGAGATAGTGATTCAACCGAGGAGCTCCGTAGGGAGAAGGAAAACATGGTAGAAGAACTTGTCATGCAGCTAGTGGGAGGCGACGATTCGAGATGTTACCACCACAACCACCACCAGGAGGTCCTCCCTAACTACAGGGAGCAGGTGGACAGGGGAGAGCCCAGCTATAGGTAGCTGAGGCCTACGATCACGACACTCCAGAGATGATACGAGGTACAAAATGTGTCTACTCCACCTTAGATATAGTACTTATAGACACAGGTGCATGTCATTATTTTATTTCCACTACCCTTTTTCGGAGATCGAAGATTTCAACGGAGATGTTGGCTCGATCCTTATGGTTAGATACTCCTATGGTAGTAGATTTGACGATTAAGAACTAGTGTCGGCAGTGTGAGCTTACTCTAGGAGGTGAGAGCTTTAGTTGGGATCTCTTAGTAGCAGCATTGAGGCCTTACGATGTCGTCTTGGGTATGGACTGGTTATCTATAGCCCATGCTCAGATTTACTATATTAGGTATAAAGTGCAGGGTGTCTGCTCAAATGAGACCATGTTTACCTACACCAGAGAGAAGGGATCCTTTGCAGCACCTGATTGACTCACCCAGAGGAGAGTGCAGCCAATCACTCATCAGTTGGCTAGTCTTACCCTCGGAGCAGTTGATATGGAGAGTATGAGTTATCCTGTAGTGGTGGACCAGTATGTGGATGTCTTCCCTGATGATGTTTCGGGTCTACCTCCTCATATATAGGTGGAAATTTATATTGACCATTACCCTGGTATGGCACTGATATCAACACCAGTGTATCAGATGGCTATCGCGGAGCTTCCTGATCTGTGTGTACTATAAGAGGACTTGTAGGGGAAGGGATTCATTCGGCCCAGTGTATCTCCTTGGGCAGCCCCGATTTGGTTCACCCAGATGGCGGATAGGAGCTTGAGACATTTTTTTAACTACTAGATCCTAGACCAGGTGACCGTGATGAACAAGTACCCACTTCCGAGGATTGATGTCCTCTTTGATTAGCTGAAGGGAGCACGATGGTTCTTGAAGTTAGTCCTCAGATCAGGTTATCACTAGCGCAGAGTATTACATGAGGATGTGTAGAAGATAGCTTTCAGATGTCGATACGTCCATTACAAGTTCTTGGTTATGTCTTTTGGCATAACCAATGCCCTATCAGTGTTTATGGGAATCCTGAACAGGATATTTCAACCATACCTTGATCTATTTGTAGTAGTATTCATCGACGACATTCATATCTACTCAACTGCAGAGGAGGAGCATGAAAATCATTTGCGGGTAGTACTGGACACACTCCAAGATCAACGGCTTTATGGTAAGCTCTCTATGTGATAGTTCTAGATCCGAGAGGTGCACTTTCTGGGACATGTCATATCGGAGGTTGGAGTTTTAGTAGATCCAGTGAAGATTGAGGTGGTACATTATTGGGAGCCACCCAGGAGTGTGACAGAGATATAGAGTTTCCTAGGTTTGGTTGGATACTACCAGAGGTTTGTGCCAGATTTCTATAGAGTTGTTTAACATTTATCAGCATTAATGAAGAAGGGGAAACCCTTCATATGGTCAAAGATATTCTAGAATAGATTTTAGGAGCAGAGGCAGAGGATGACTAGTGCCCCCATCTTGAGTCTTCTAGAGGAGGGCGTAGGGTACGTAGTCTACTGCGATGCATCAGGGACCAGACTCAGATGTCTCCTGATGCAGGGGTGAGAAGTGATCACATATGGTTCTCGGCAGCTGAGACAATATGTGCAGAACTACACTACCCATAACCTGGAGTTAGTAGTAGTGGTCTTTTCCTTGAAGATGTGGTGAAATTACTTGATGGGAGAACGTTTTATACTGTACTCTGACCACAAGAGTATCAGGTATATCTTCTCTGAGAAGGATCTGAACCTGCGATAGCGATGTTGGATTGAGTTCTTCCAGGACTATGACTTCGAGATAGTCTATACATTTGAGAAGGGGAATGTTTTAGCATATGAACTCAGTATGATATATGATATACATCTTCTAGGTGAGGCGACAGAGTAGTTAGCCGCTTTACAGATATCCTTTGTGGATCTGGATGAATAATCTTTTCTTCAGTATCATACAATCACACCCCCACTTATTCAGTGAGTCAGGGAGGCACATCATGGGGACGCTGAATGTGAGGCTCGACGTGCTCAGATATCCACAGGGTAGGCACCTGATGGAATATCTGAAGGTGGGGAGCATGTCAACCTCTTCAGAGGATGTACCATGGTACCAGTATAACTTCAGGATGACGTATTGAGGGTGTTCCACATGTCTACTCTAGAAGTACTTCCAGGAGTGGCTATGATGTACCAGGAACTCCAACGACATCATTGGTGGCCAAGAATAAATAATGTAGTTGCAGAGTTTGTCTCTTGGTGCCTCACTTTTCAGCAAGTGATGGTGGAGCATCAGGTACCAGCAGGCATGGTTCAGTCTTTGGAGGTCCCAGAATGGAAGTGGTATAGGATATACATAGACTTTGTGATAGGAATTACACATACATGCAAGGGTCATGACTCGATTTGGGTGATCGTCGAATGACACACCATGTCATTCCACATCCTACCGATCAAAAATCAGGGTTTAGTAGAGATATTGGGATGCCTATATGTGCAGGAGATTGTGCATATACATGGAGTAACCATGAAAATTGTCTCTGATCGAGATACACATTTTACTTCCTGCTTTGTAAGGGTTTGCAGGAGGGCTTTCAGGATGCATCTTTGTTTGAGCACCACCTTCCATCCTCTGACGGATGACTAGACTGAGTGGACCATTCATACCCTCGAGGACTTGATGTGTTCTTGCATCCTCAACTTCGGTCATGGCTGGGAGGATCACTTTCCTTTAGTGGAGTTTTCATTCAACAACAAATATAACTCAACCATTGGGATGACACCTTTTGAGGTATTGTACGGGTGACCTTGCAGATCACCTTCATGCTGGACTGACTTAGAGGAGTCAACACTAGTGGGACCAGATATGGTACAGGCTACCATAGAGAAAGTGAAGATCTTCTAGGAGCGGATGAAGGCTGCACAGAGCAGGTATAATTCCTATACCAATAGGATACGGAGACCTCTAGAGTTCGAGGATGGTGACGACATCTTTTTACGGGTCTCACCCCGATGATGTTTACAGAGATTTGGCCGAGGCATCAAGTTATCTTCGAGATTCATCGGACCATTTTAGGTCCTCAGTAGTGTTGGCGAGGTGGAATATCGCTTAGATCATCCACCTTAGTTACACTAAGTGCACAGCGTCTTCTACGTATCCCAGCTGAGGAGATACGTGCATGACCCTTCCCACGTCATCGACCATAGAGAGAAGGACGTCGACGATGGGGTGACTTTTACGTAGGTTCTAGTAGAGATTTAGGATCGATAGGAGTGGGTCCTTCATGGGTGGTCGATACCTTTGGTACGCATTCATTGCCAGCACAAGAACCTCTAAGAGAGCAGATGGGAGCGAGAGGATCAAATTCATGCTCAGTACCCCCACTAGTTTCTTTAGTTTGAGTTGTGGCTTACGGGGAGGCAAAGCCTTGGGGTGGGGGAATGTAAGGACCTATAAATTACTGTGATTTTTTTTAATTAGATGGACATTTTACGAGTCTATAAAAATTGACGGTGTATGATTCTGAGGCCCGGAGTGCCCGGTTTGAATTTCTGAACATTTATTGGGGTACGTTCAGTAAACGTGCGAGTGGGATTTTCTAACTTTTGAACTGGTGCTCGGAATTGAAATTTGAGGACACCGTTGAACTCACAGCACCAGTATTCTCTTTAGGAGACTTTCACCTCAATGATAGTTGGTCAAAGGTGAAAGTTAAAATTTGGGTTTTTCATGAAAGAATAAAATAAAATAAAATTGTGTAACATTTTATTTTATTTGGATCTCCCATGTGGATGTTGAGAGGTGGGGACCACCAGCACTAAACCTCCCATGTGAGGTTATGGAGGTGGGGACCACTAGGATTAACCTTACATGTGGGTTATAGTGGTGGGGACCATCCGAGGCTAAAACCCCCTTGAAATCCCCTCTTTATGGGAGAAAAACCTCATGAACTCCCCCACATTATTTGTGCCACTCCATTAATTAATTATACCAACTTCTCAATCAATTAATTATGATAATTTAAAATAGTTCCAACAGACATAATAGATAACTTTTTCTATAATGTGGGGATACTTTTCATTTTTGTGGAATTGATAGAAAAGGGTTGCACGATGAGAACATGGAAGAATACATCCTCCAACAAAGAGCTCCTCCAACGAAGAACAGTGATGCATGAATTTGACTTCTTCATCGAGTCATCCTCCAATGGTGGACATCATCAAAAATGAAGAACCTCCTCCATCGAAGAGCGTTGATCCAATGAACGATCTCAGGATCAAAGGTGTGTGGAGGGTGCGATGAATGTCGACAACTTTGACTTCTCTCATCGACGTCAATAATCAAATGAAGTAGGGGTGTGTTTAAAATTGATCAATGATAATTCCCTCTTGAATTGAATAATTTTTACTTGAGCTAAATTCTACCTCTCTAACGTGGATGGTTTGGTCCAAAAAAACATTGCTTGACCCCTCCATCATTATTCATTATTTGTGTGTTCCTCGCAATGGTGTCGACGACTAGTGCCGGTGGTTGGCACTAGTGGAACTCAAGAACCACAGCCGGTACCATGCCTGATCGTGACGAAGGTGATGAGTAAAGGGCGGCCAGTCAAGCCGGCTGTCGGAAAAGGAACGACGCCTCCACCACCCAGCGGCTCCACCGTCCGAGGAACCACTGCTCGCGGCCTCCGCTGTTCGAGGAACCGCGGCCCGCGGCATCTGCCACGCGGCCTCTACCTTCCGCGGCTGCGCCACGTGCGACCTCCAACATCTGCGGCACCGCTGCCCACAGCCTCTGCCCTGCAGACCTCACCATACGTGGCACTACTGCTTGTGGCCCCCGCCATCCGCGGCCCAGCCACCCATAGCCTCTCCACCCTCACGGACCCACGTCCTCGCCACCCTGACCGCCCTACAGCCTCTCCACCCTCATGACCCATGTGGCCTCTCTCCCCCCTCACGGTCCCCGCAGCCTCTGCGCCGCCCCGGCCGAGCTACCATGCCGGGCCACCCAGCGTGTGCCGGACCCAGCCGGTTGGGCCGGGTAGACCCAAATTGGGTCAACCCAGGCTGGGTCGGACCAGACCTAGACCCACTTTGACCTATTTATGCTGTTTTGGACATAACTTTGGCACCAGGAATCCGTTTGATAAACATTCAACAACACTGTAAACCATGGAGTGAGATTGTTCCATTAGTATACCCCACTGTATATTTGGATAAATTTGAGGAAAGTTTGGCTTGGATCGAGGATGAATCCAATAGGGCCCTCGGGACTAAAAGGCTAATAACTCACAGACCGGGCGTCCGATATATGCACTGTCTATTGCGTTGAGACCCATATGACATGGCAGTACTTTGAGATACTTCTTCATGAGAATTCATGGATGTTGAAGTATCGACTAGTGGCTTGAGGAGTGGACACTCTTAGAGACAAGAAATACCAGTGGGGGGACCTAGTAGCGGATTCTTAGGTGACGAATAAGAGATATCATGTGTGGGTCAGTACCTAGCGATCATGTGTGAGTCAACACTTAGAGATCATGTGTCGGTCAGAACCGAGTGATCTTGTGTGGGTCGTCACCTAGCGATCCTGTGTGGGTCAGCACCTAGAGAGCCTATGTGGGTTATCATTAAGCGACCCTATGTGGGTCAGAACATAGCGATTCTGTGTGGGTCATCACCTAGCGATCTTGTGTGGGTCAGCACCTAGCAATCCTGTGTGGGTCTGCACGAAGTAATCCCATGTGGGTCAGCACCTAGTGATCTTGTATGGGTCAGCACCAAACGATCTGGTGTGGCTCAGCTCTGAGTGATCCTCTGTGGGTCAGCACCGAGCGATCTTGTGTGGGTCTGTAGTAGAGAATCTTAACAGAGTAAAATGATTCATTAGTTACATATAAACATGTATTCTACTATAATTCTATTATACTTGGTGTGAGATGAGTTTTTACCTATGTGGTACTTTCTATCATGGTAATACCGTGGTGGTATTCTTATGTGTGGTTTACCTTTGTGGTACATTCCATCGTGGTATTACTAACTTTGTGGAATAGTTGAGCTTGGGGCCTTTGAGTAGGACACTGTGTTTACATCATGATTGATATTAGATTACTTGATATATGAGGTATATGTATGGGAATATACCTATACATGGTTATTAGTGGTTTCCTTGTGGTTTATCCTTAGTGGATTTTGTATGATCATGAGGGTCTCAGGATCCCTACTGAGTATCGTTATTCTCACATCTGCATGGGCTATGCCTAGATCTCATGTGTTTGGTGTCGACGACAGACATGGGTAACTAAAGATGAGAGTACCAGGACTGAAGGTAGCTCGGAGGTGGACCTTAGACGAGGCATACTGAAAAGGTGACTATTAAAGAGATGTAACTACCTTTCATGTAGGATCCTTGGTGGGTGATCACAGGAGCTGTTCCAGTTTACTAGTACTTTCAGTTTTTGGTACTTTCTAGTTGGGATTATATTCTGGACCCTTTTTGTTTATTGTACTCTCTCATTTTCTATATAGTTTTCTTGTGTTCATATCTTGTTGTGTGCTTGGTTGCATGTTTTTATAGGTTATAAACTCAATGCCTTCCGAGTTTTAAGGAATATGCCTTCGGTGCTAGCTGCCATCCCCTAGCCTATGGAAGGCGGGCTTGGGGTAGTCGTGGCACGGGGCCTGGGGGATGGGTCGTGAAAGAGATAGAACATGCCAATGTGAAAATAGTGAAAATAGAAGTACTAGAAAATTTGTGTTAAAAAATCCAAGAACTCAAAGCTAGAGTACACGAGGAGTTCAATAAGACAAGAAAGAACATGTTGAATTTCTCTGAACATCCTAACATCGAAGAGAAGAACTTTTCACACATGGAACCAAGAGTATAGAGGCTGTGATAATATTTCCAGAAGCCATCTTCCAGAAGAGGACCCAAATATCATTTTCTCGAGTTCATTCTAGTCCAGAGCTTCACTGCATAACAGAAAAATATTTCTAAACTATATTCTTCATTTATAACTCTGTTGTGGTCTTGTGTTTACCTTTTTTAGGAGTGTGTGGATCTGTTTGTTTCACACACACAGTCTCCTATTCATAACTAGAGGATACTCAATATCCTCACACTCACTCTATTTTTTTACTCTTGTATACCACATAGAATAGTTGAAGAGATCAAATGTGATCTATTTGTTACTTTTCCCAAGAATGGCTATGTTAGAGGTCAAGTGTGAATGGAAACCTTGTGTGTTTTTGTGAACCAAGATCCATGGTGTGGATACAAAAGTTTATTAATATAAATTTCATAATTGTAGGTGATAACCAAGTAGATAGGACTAAGTCTCAGCTTGATATTGAACCTCTTGTTTTTATCCACTTTGTATTTTCCATTTAGTTTAATCCGGTTCAAATAAAACTAAATTTAACATTGACATTTATTTTAGAAAGTGATTATATCTATTTTGAATCAGTATATTTATTTCAAAATTATGACTAATCTTTAGATTGGTAAAGCAAAGAAGTAGTCAATATTCTGAGAAGTTAATTGAACATTCAAGACATTTATAAAATCACTACAAACTGACTTTGATTATATTTTATTTTATGGATATTTCTTTTAAGAACGATTTTTAACATAAATTTTTTTAGATGCTCAATTAACCCCCCTATTGAGTTATCTACTTCGACCAAAATTTTGTATCAAAGGCATTAAAATTATTTTTAGTTTCCAAATTCTTTCAGCTATTATTGTAGTTGTTTTTTAAGGATCTTAAAATTTAAATTCATTCTAAAATTTTACATCCTCGAAATTATTATAAAATTTATATCATGGATTACAAATTAGAATGGAATTCTACCAATATACCATCTTTCTTTAAAACAATAACTATGATCAGTGGAGTCTTACAATGAAAATACATCTAGAAAGCATGATATTCAAAATATGGACTACTATTGAAAGTAAATATGAAATTCCTAAAACTTCTTGAAATAGATGGGATGAACCTACCAAGGTTTCCTAAAACAATAATTTTAATGAAATGAATGCTCTGTACTATGAACTAGGAGATGAAGTGTTTAATCGTATTTCGTCTTGTAAAATAGCACATGATATTTGGGACAATATTTCTATCTCTCATTAGGGAACATATATTGTTAAAGAAATGAGTATAAATACTTTTATTATTAAATATGAAAACATCAGAATAAAGACTGACAAATCTATTTTTGATATGTATCTCAGGTTCAATGAAATTGTGAATACCATGATTTCTTTAGGAAGAGAGGTTATAGACAAAGTTCATATTATGATGATTCTACGATTCATACCAAGAAGAAGGGGAGGGAAATATGTGACCATTAGAGAATCATGCAACATTTATAATATGCCAATGAAGGAATTGATTGTAAAATTAATGATGTATGAAGAGTAATTGAAGGTAAATCAAGAAGAAGATGAACCAAAATTAAAGTTTGTAGCCTTCAAGTCTACTTCCTCTAAAACTAAAGAAAAAGTAAAAGTCCAAGATGGTGTATAAAGCTTTAGTAGTGAAGATTTAGTATCAGATATCGATGAAGAAATGGCCCAGCTAGCCCGAAGAATCAATAAATTTTATTGGAAAATGAATTTTTTTCAGAAAGAACTATTACTATGGGATGTATGATAACAATGGAAACAAGAAAAAATATCGGACGAGAAATGATAAATCTGAAGAGATAATTTTTTACGAATGTAAAAGGAAAGGACTTGTCAAGGCTGACTATCCAAATATGAAATACAAGAATAATTATGGAAATACGGATAAAAAGTATAAGAAAGAAATGAAATCCACCTGGAGTGCCTCTGAGGACAACTCTAGTGAATCTTATACTTCTCATGATGGGAAGGATGATATGGATAATATGTGTTTAATGACAAACACAACTGAGGTAACCTTAGACTCTCTTTTATATAATTCTTATTATTCTGAAAAATAAAGCGAGTCTCAGAATATGAAAAATGATGAATTATTAGAATAATGCAACATAATATTAGAAATATTATATGAGTTAAAATATATGTATAAATATTTTAAAAAACAACATGCTCTTACTAGGATTGTAAAATCTTAACTTACAAGTGAAAAAGTGAAAAATCATCAATTGTTCATGGAAAACAATGAGTTAAAATGTCCAATGAGCAATAGAAGAAGTACTTAGAAATGTTTACCAATGGGAAAATACCCTCACACAAATTCATGGTATAATAATAGCTCCTAATTATACTTTTTAGATAGGATATCAACCAGGTCAACATAATTTACCCAAACCACATTTTGTAACCAAATCTGGAAAATTTGCTTCTTTCTTCAAAAACCAGAATTTTATTTCATGTTTCAATTTCAAAAAATATTTTAACTCATTCAATTCTTCCAGAC
Organism: Viscum album; assembly: GCA_963277665.1. Classification (NCBI taxonomy): domain Eukaryota; kingdom Viridiplantae; phylum Streptophyta; class Magnoliopsida; order Santalales; family Viscaceae; genus Viscum; species Viscum album. Next base: position 1,386,245,526 of record OY728153.1, read on the forward strand.
CAAACTATGTTTATTTTTCAAACACTGTATATTCTACATATAAGAATCCCATAAGATATTTTTAGGTTCTTAAAGCTTATATTAATAATGTATGTGGACCTAGACAAATATGGGTACCAAAATTGTTTCTTGGATGAACTGCTTTGTAGGTAAACTACCTAAAGATCTCCTGTAGAAATCTTTAGTACATGGACAGTGGGTATTCAAGATATATAAAAGGGGGACTATTGAATATTTAAAAGTCTTATCAATATTTATGGAGTACATTTACATTTAGTGTCAATGATAAAGGAAAAAACATCCACCTAGGCTAGATTGGTAACCCTAACTCTATTTCAATATCCAAAGTACTTTATATTATTGGATTAAAGTATAACCTGCTTACCATATCTCTATTATGTGATGATGGATTTAATGTAAAATTCAAAAATGATTCATTCCATGATTGTTAGGCCAATAATAACTTAGTATTTACTAATATTAAAAATGTTAATGTATATACTATAAATATAGACACACTTTCCACATAGAATGTTTCTTGTCTAAATGAATTTCACAAAGTACTAGATCTAGCATTGATGACTAGGACATTGAAACATACACTTTCTTAAAAAGTTAACTAGAAAAGAATTAGTTAACTACCCACCCTAATTAGAGTTTCCAGAAAATAATTTGAGCAATCTGTGTTAAAAAGTAAAGCAACATAAAATATTTTTCTAACCAAAGAAAGAAGTGACTACTTCTCAAACTCTTGAGTTTTATCACATGGATTTTTTTGGAACATCTAGAGTTTCGAGTCTCAATGCAAATGACTTTTTTTATATTATTTTATTTGATTTTTCAAGGCATACCTGTACCTTTTTCATAGCTCACAAGAGTGAAGCTTGTTCTCACATTAACAAGTATTCTAGGACTATAGAAACTCTTAATGGACATAAAATTAAATCATTAAGAAGTGATCATGGCTCTGAGTTTGAGAATCATGATTTTGAATCTTTTTTCTCTCAAAATTACCATAATAATTACTTCTATGCCCATAGGACACCTCAAAACAATGGTTTGGTAGAAAGAAGAAATTGAACCCTAAAAGAAATTGCATGAACTATGTTAAATGAATATTAACTGCAGATTTATTTCTGGCTTGAAGCTTTTAATATAGCTTGTTACTTAATAAATAGAGTCTTAATCCATCCCATCCTTAAGAAAACCCCTTATGGGTTGTGGAACAATAGGAAACCCAAATTAAGTTATTTTAATGTGTTTGGATGTAAAATTTATATTATAAAAAATAAAGATAATTTAGATAAAATTTCCCCCAAATGTGATGAAGAAATATTTCATGGATATTCTATATCAAGAAAATATTATAGAATCATTAATAATAAAACAAAATGTGTGGAGGAGCATACACATGTCATGTTTGAGGAAATATATCCACATGATCCTAAGACCTCATAAAAAATATTGAAGAGGATATGTCCAATCTGTACATTAATGATAAAAACTCAAATCATCATATGAAGGAATCAGTGAAAACTACCAGTTCTAGAAATTCCCTGTATCCTAGCCATAATGAACTAGATAAAAATTAAAAAACCTAAAATAACTAGTCCTATATTTACCAGAACAACTAGGACCCTTAAAATCATCATTTATATGTTGTTTTTGGATATTTATATAGTGGAACAAAAACTAGAGATTCGATGAGAAACCTGGTTGAACATCAAGAATTATTGTAACAATATGAACCTAAAAATATAAATTATTCAATCACTGATGAATTTTTGGTAAAGTCTATGCAATAAGAACTTAACTAGTTTGAAAGAAATAATATTTGGAAACTTGTAGATATGACAAAGGATACATTGATCATAGGAACCAAATGTGTGTTTAGAAATAATGTGGATGATGTTGGAAACATAGTTAGAAAAAATGTTAGGTTGGTTGCATAAGTATATAATCTAGAAGAAGGAATTGATTATGAAGAAACATTTACACCAGTAGCTAGGCTTGAATCCATAATATTCTTACTTGCCTATGTAACACGCTTGGATTTAAAACTTTACCAAATGGATGTCAAAAGTGCATTCTTAAATGGTTATATAATTGATGATGTTTTTTTAACAAACCTGAGGTTTTACAAATCTACATTTTCCTAATCAAGTGTTAAAATTATCTAAATCTTTAAATGATTTGAAATAAGCTCCAAGAGCTAGGTATGAAAGGTTAAGTAATTTTCATATTTATAAAGTCTTTAAAAAGGACATTGTGATCCTACTTTTTTTATAAAAATAATTTCAAAATATGTTTTAATATCTCAAATATATGTAGATGATATTTTCATTGGATCTTCTAAAAATTATTTATTTAATGATTTTTCAAAAGTAATGAAATGTGAGTTTGAAATGAGATTGATGGGTGAAATTAAATATTTTCTTGGATTTAAAATATTTTACAATAAAAAATTTATTATTTTAAATCAAAATAAGTATATTAATGTTCTTTTGAAAAGATATGGACTTGATAGAATTAAGAGTAGTGAAACCCCTATGAGTTCTAAATGTATGTTAGTTCTTGATGAAAATTGAAAATTGGTTTATCCAACTGTATACAAAGGAATGATTAGGATTGTGATATACATAACGTCTAGTAGTCTAGATATTATGTTTAGTGTGTGTATGTGTGAAATATTTAAATCAAGCCCAATAGTGTCACATTTAAATGTTATTAAAAGTGATTCCAAATACCTCAAGTATAAAACTAATTTATGATTGTTTTATCCTAAAGGAATACATTTTTATTTGGTTAGTTATTCAGATGCTGACTTTGGTAGATTTAAGTTAGAAAGAAAAAGTTCCCCTAGAACATGTCACTTTTTGAGAAATCCTATCATATCGTGGTCTAGTAAAAAGAAAAATTCAGTTGAATTTTCAACTACTGAAGTACAATATATTTCTTTTGGAAGATTCTATGAAAAAATTTTGTGGATGAAACACACCTTATTAGACTATGGATTTCAGTTCAGACATATTCCAAAAAACTGTGACAACAGAAGTGCTATTTACATTTCTAAGAATTGAATTTCACATTCTAGAACAAAACATATTGATGTAATACATCACTTTTTGAGAGATCATTGTCAAAAAAGTGATATAACTCTTGAGTTCATTGGGAATGAGCCTCAAATTGATGAAATATTCCCAAAACCCTTAAACTCTAAGAGAATAAACTACATCAAACATGAACTAGGAATGATAATTCTCTAATTTCCTATCAAAACTCTATTTCATTTGAAAAGATCAGTGAAACATATATTTGAACCAAATCGATGAAATCAATCAGTGAAACCAATCAGTGAAACCAATCAGTGAAACCCATCAGTGAAAACGATCAGTGAAAATAATCAGTGAAACTAATCATGTGAAATTGTTAAGTGAAACCGGTTTGTGAAACCAATCAGATGAAACTGATCAGTGAAACCGATCTGTGAAACTGATCACGTGAAACTAATCGTGTAAAACAGATCCTATAAAACTGATGCCTTTAAGGACCCCTTTTGTAATTCTATCGGTTTTATGTAAGATGAAATATTTTTTTGTTTTTTTACTGTTTTTCAATTTTGTTCATTACGATTTACAATCTCTAAATGATATAATTAATTCAATCCATCTTGACCTTTCACCTTTTTCTATGCCTTTGAACCTTCTTCTCTTCGACACTCTACATCTATACCCTCAACATTTCGACTCATTTCGAATCAGAACCCTCGAAATAGAAAGTAAAAAGTGTGTGATGGATGAGCCCATTGAATCTCCATCATATCAGCGTGATATGGGTGAGTCGAGCAGTACTGAAAATCAAGGTTTGGGAATCCGAGTTATTACAGGAGAGAAAGAATTTTTTGCAGAAGGTCTTTTGTCAAGAAGGTTACTCGTACTAAGGGTGATATAATCTCAAGGATGGATATAATGGTTCTCAAACCATGAAAGATGGTTTTATCCCCAACTTATGCATGATTTTTATCTCAACTTCATAATATCCCCTGATCGAACTGATGATTTGGAGGTGATGTCTATATTAAAGGGAAAATAGATAAATTTTCATCCATAGAATGGTATGAATGCTTGTAAATGCCTCATAAAGGTTTCTATGTTGATTATTAGGGTAACATTCCACCTTTCATTGATTTTTTTCATATGTGGATTCTATGAAGGAGTTGACTAGATGTGAATAATTAAGGAGTTTACTTCTAATGAATTCAATGGAGAAGCAAGGTTACATTTTACGATTATTCAACATCAAATCATCCCAATGAAGGGATATTTATTTACAGTGAAGTAATAGGATGTATTCCTGATTTAACTATTAAAAAAGGGATAATGGTGAATCTTTATTGGTATCTAATGGTTCACATTTCTGATATGATAAAACCATTAAAGAAAGCAACATGTTTTTACTATCCTAGGATGATCTCTACAATTCTAAATAAGTTGGGATATGTGGAAGTAGGAGATGAAATGATTAGTGCCTACAATGGTGTCTGATCTGCAAGAGAAGGATGATTTTCTTAAACCTGTAGAATAAATGCTGGTCAGAAGATGAAGAAAGACTGTATGAGGAGTTCAATCCAATTGACCATCCTACCAGAGTAAAGAATCATTTTGATCCAGGCCTAAAACTAGGAGAGGAAGATTTCTATTCAGATGAGAAAGTTGAGGCTGAGTTTCCAAGGGAAGAAGGATCTCTTGTTGATGAAAGGAGTGATCCTGATATTGCTAAATTCCCAAAAGACATGTCTTATGGACCTGTAAGTCCACTATTGGATTTACCCTCAAGGGTACCTTTTTTCAGTGATGAGGATGATAATGACATAGAGTTAAATGGTGTGGAAGGACATGTATCTATGTTAGATGACGAGTCTGATGATGATTATGATGATGATGATGATAAAGAGGAAAATGATGTGCATGTTAGTGATTCATTAAAAGTGGGACAACAAGTAGTTTATAGAGCCTGTGAGTAATCTATACATGGAACCACAGATGGTGATGATCATATTGAACCGGAGGCTGTTGATCATGGATATGTTGGTAATGAAGATATACCTCACCATTCTGTTGTTGAAAATCCAAAAATCATTCACGATTTGAATGAAATTACAGCTGGTGGTTATAAGGAAGAGGCTGACGATCTGGTGCCTCAGATTGAGGAAGTTCCTGGAGAAGCTGAAGTGGACTGAGTACATGTAGAACCCCATGTTTAGTTAGTACCTATGCCAAGAAAAGTTATTTTTTCTAGAGGGTATGATGAATAAGATGAAGAAGATAAAATTATATATGATCCTGAGGGAAGAAGATTTTGGATTACAACTATTGAGCTAAGAGACTAGAACTGTACTCTTGAGTGGAATAGAGATCTAAGATGCATTCTGTTTGGTTTGGAATATATCTCTGATGAGGAGATAGCGGCACCGCCTCCTTCTCTGCAAGTTTAAGATAAACCAAATCAGGTTTCACTTGCTTCACCAGTTTCTCCTCCCATAGTTGATCCAGTAGCACAACCATTGCATACTGACTATGTCACTAAGGCTAATTTAGATCAATTAAAAAGTGAAATCTATGATTCAGTGAGAGACTCGGTTTAAATTAGTAGTGTATCCTCTACTTCCATGAGTATTTCAGATGCTGATACTACCAAAATTTCATATTTTGTGATCCAATAGATTCAACCAAATCTCATTAACATAACTGAAACCATCATTATACATAATAATTTTATAAGAGAAGAAGTAAGGAAGATAAGAAATGAGTTAAATTCTCTAACCAATTATTTCAAGGCCTATTTTAGTGGTGTGAGGGAAGTTCTTATGAACTTAGTGACACATCTACTGAGTGTTTATTTGAAGAAATTCAAAGAAGATCTTGGAATGATGATTGATGGTCCATCTAGTTCTACAGGTGGGAGTGGTGATTTTGCTGATTTGTAATATCTCAAGGTTGTTATAAGAGAAGAACTCAAGAATATTCAGAGTGATTTAGACAAATAAACTCTTGAAAAGGTACATAGAAATATATACCATGTTTGCAGTATGGTAAGGACGTGCACAAATGAAACAATTTTTGCTCACAAAGGTATTAGAGTGAAAATTGATAAGTACTTTACCATGATCTCTAAAAAGATTGATATCTTCAATAGCTTCACTTTTTTATCTTAAAATCTCAATATTCATCCAATAATAGAATCCTTCATGAAACAAGTCTCTCAATTGAAGTATTTTAAACCTTTTCAGAATAAATTCCTAAACAATAATGATGATTTTGAGAAGGTCATGCAATATAGTGGTGAAATCATTAATGTTTTCATCATTCCCCTCAAGATGTATCTACATGTTCAAGATGAGGCAATTGTGGTTCCTCGAACTACTTCCATTGGAACTAACTCCAACCTCCTCCTCAGATGGGTGTCTATCAGGCCATTTACCATATTCTACTAGTCATTACTGCGCAACCTCAAAGTCGTGTGTTGTTAGAAATGGGATCTAGCCTTGCTGCAAATGTCCCTACATGTGTTGTCTTTCCTGGTATTCTCATTAGAACACCTCTTCCCACTGCCAAACCAACACCTACTGATCCTACTCCTGATCCATAGGATAAAGGAATAGAACCTTAGAATCAAAAACCATAGTGGTGTATTGTGTATTTGATAGGGATTTGTATCTTTGTTTTTCTAATTATACTCTTTTGAGCATCAATGGAAATCATTTTTGTCTTTATTATGTTTCTCATTTTCATTATGTTATTTCTATTTCTTCTTTCTCCTGCTCATAACCTTTTTTTGATAATCCCAAAAGGGAGAGAAAGTTATAGGCATACATTATTAATTTTATGGGGATTAACTCTGGCATAGAAAATATGGCATGTATTCAACATAATATATATACATATATTTCCATTGATCCAATATTAGAGGGGGAGCTTTGTTTTAAAAAAACACAAACAATGGAATGTTTTAGTTATATAGAAAAATAACATTTATTAAGGTAAGATAATTCATGTAATTAGTATTCCTCAACATCATATGTATTCCATAATTTGTTACTATCAAAAAGGGGGATATTTTTGGACCCTCTAGGATATAGTGGTTCTCATAATCAGAAATAATGTCAATATAAAGATTCTATTAACTCTTAATAAATCAATTATTCCATACAGAAAATATATTTCAATAAGTCAATAAACCATATATATGATTCTTATTAGTGTATATAAACATATACATTTAGATATGACTTAATTTGGTTAAGTTCTATGTAAGGAGGACACTTTATGAGTTTCTCACAGTCTCTCGCACTGTTAGTTCAAACGACTCACCAATGATCGACACACCGATGATCGACTCATCGATGGTCGACTCACTGATGGATGACACACCGATGATCGAGACACTGATGATTGACTCACCAATTTATGACACACCGATTCTCGACACACTGATGATCAACACACCGATGATCGAATCACTGATGGGGGACACACCGATGATCGACACATCATTGATTGAATCACCAATGGATTAATCACTGATGGGTGACACACTAATGATTACCACTCCAATGGATGAGACCCCGATGTATGACTCAATGATGGTCGATAAACCGATGGACGAGTCACCGATGAATAACTCACCAACGGGCGACAGACCGATAGCACAAACAACTCATTGATACACTGAGTAATTTATACCGGTGGAAATAACTAACCAATACTCAGAGTAACCGATGATGATAGACCAATGACGGTATACTGATAAAAATGAGTCACTGATACTTAATACTCACCTATAGTCATAAATATTGTTTCAAATTTATTAATTCAAATTTATTTCTAACTGTCATATTAAAAAAATCTAAAGTCTCTGAAATTATTTAATGATGTCTATAGGACTATCCATAGACAGTGTGAGGTACATGCACATTGGGAGATCATCATGCCTATTGAAACTTGAAGTATAAAAGGATTAAAATCTAAACTATTCAAGAGTGTGAGATAGAATAGACAAATGTGAAAAATAATGAAAATAGAAGAACTGGAAAACCTTTGTTCAAAATTCCAATAACTCAAATCTATAGTACACAAGTAGATCAATAAGAAAATCATGAACGTGATTAATTTCTCTAAATATCCATCGTCCAAGAGCTGAACATTTCACACTGGGAATCTAGAGTACATAGGCTACGATACTCTGTTCTAAAGCTATAATATAGAGGGGGACTCAAATATCATTTTCTCTACTTTAATCTAGTCCAAAGCATCACAGCATAACACACAGAGATTACTAAACACTATTCTATGTTTATCACTCTGTTGTGGTATTGGTTTTACCTTTTCGAGAAGTGTGTGCATTTTTTTTGTTTCGCACGCACTGTCTCATGTGCATAACTGGAGGATACTCAATATCCTCACACTCACTCTCTTTTTAACTCTTGTATCCCGCATAAAATAGTGCCAGAGATCAGGTGTGATTTGTTAGTTTATTTTCCCACAAAAGACTATGGAAGAGGTCAAGTGTGACCTGGAAAAACATGTGTGCTGTTGTGAACTCCAATCTAGGGTGTGTATCATAAATTTTATTAATATAAAATGCTTGGTGGAAGGTGATCACCAAGTAGAGAGGAATATGTATCATCTTGATACTGAACCTCTTGTTTTTATCCACTCTGTATTTTTTCTTTTAGTTTAATCTGATCTATATTTATTTCACTTAAAATAAAACTAAATTAAAATTTGATAGTTAGTTTAGAAATTGTTTATATCTATTTTGAATCATTAGATTAGTTGCAAAAGTGTGACTAATCTTTAGATTGGTATAGCTGAGAACTAATCAATATTTTGATAACTTAATTGAAATTTCTAGATATTTAAAAATTCACAACAAACTAACTTCGATTATATTTTAATTGGTGGATATTTCTATTAAGAACAATTCCTAATGGAGTTTCTTATAGATACTCAATTCATCCCCCTCCTGAGTAATCTACTTTGACCAATAAGTAGTTATTAATTATTCTTAATTATTTAATTGTTTTTTCATTGAAATTGTCTCCACCAAATTGGTCAGTGAAATTGAAACCTTATTGTTATATCCTATTATAAGTGACATCCACACGGAGATGGGTAGACAGTATATGATGGGGAAACTACTTGAGAAGGTCCATAAATCTATTCTAGGACTCAAAAAATGCATCTCTATACTCATTGTAAATTTTTTAATTTTGTTTCTAAAATCTCCCTTGAGACACATTTGGTAAAATTATATTATAAATGATTCATAGATTTCTTCCCATATTTCTATGATACTATCATCAAGAGATATAAAGTAGTTCCAAACATTCTCTTTTATAAAAAAAATGAACACTCTAATTTTATGATCATTTTCAATATGCTGTTGATGTAGTAATTAATTCAATATATCATAAAACTCATTAACATAGGATAATGTGTCCTAATTTGACAATCCATGAAATTTGGGTTGTATTGAAAGATATGACTATTTCAGTTCATATTCCTAGGATCTATGAGCTGTCCTATTTTTTGAGGAATTTTTAAAACTCATGGATTATTGGAATCCCTTACCCTAGGCCACTATATATCATGTTTAATGGGGTATTATAGCAAATGTGTTTCATTTATATAAATATTCTATCTCTCCTAGATCTTTCATCTTAGTCTTATATTTTTTAAAATTTATTTATTTTTATTAATATCTGTAATGTGTCTATGAATTTTGGGTATTTCAATATTAAGATTATTTATATTTTATCTTTTTTGCATGTACAATATTGAATTTTATAGGAGTTTTAGAAAAGTACAAAGGATATTTAAATTTTTTATAAAAAAATTTTGAAAAAAAATTGTTTTTATTTTTATTTTGAGGTTTACTTGGTCTTGGGAATCCTTACATTAAAATTATTCCAAAAATATTTCACCTTTTCATTGTACATAAACCATTACATTTTTATTTTTCATTAAATAACTAATTCAATAATGAAAATTATAAAACCCATTTGGAATGTAATGTTTATACTGACCAAAGAATCATATAACTCAATAAATGGTAAAATTAAACAAAAAATTTCATAATGATGATTCAGTAACAAAAGAGTGTAAATAGTACATAGAGGGGATAAAAGTCCTAATAATGAAAAAAAATTAATGGAAATGAGGAAATTAATTTACAGTTTTTGAATATGGTTTCCTTCATTGATGTATTTTTTATAATTATTTGAAATGAATAAGGAATTAATTTTACAAATTTTATAAATTATTAAATCTAAGGATAATTAAATCGAATAGTTTATTAACTATAAAACTCAATCAATAAAAAAATTGAAATCATTTTTTAATAAGAACAAGTTGTTTTTATATTATTGTGTTACTCTCCAAAACAAATCTCATTGAAAATTGGTTTTCTGTGTTTCTAATTGGTATTTCATGAATTCAATCAGGAAACAAAATTACTTGAATCTTGATAATATGATAACGATAACTCCCAATGAATTAATAAGATATTAAATCCAATGAAGACAGATAATAATTATGTAAAATGGTAAAAATAAGAGCAATATTATTCATCTAAGATGTTTATGCGATCAACATTCTCAAATAAATAAAAATAAATACCTTAATATTAAAATAGTAGAAATAGTATAAAATTACATAACAAATGAATTCTTATTTATACTCCTCTGAGTCACTACTACTGATCACTACAGCCATTTGTATAATATTTTATCATCACCCAAGATTCTATCCTCTTTATGTCACATCACCCCCAGTGATCATACTCCTCTTTTGAATTCATATGAACAACATATGGTGAGGACTTCCATCCTTGAGAGTAATTGATAGAAATCCTGAGATTGATTTATAATCCCCCACATGTTTACTATAATAATTAATTATCACCCTTATATGTTACTCATGAAAACCCCATCTAACTAAATTCAAATACACCATATAAGTGTTAACATAACCCATTTAATTCTTTATTATAATTTATTATTCTCTGACAATCTTTAGAGGATACTTCAATCTATTAGAGTTTGGATCGACCTCCACATGGAGTATATCTATATATCCCTCAGTTAGACCCAGGTAACATTTAATAAAGATCTTTCTTTTCATTAGATCTTAACCTTCCATAGAATTTCAATCTAATGGAATCTGTCTTTATAAGACATGGAACACATTAACTTATAGCCATAGGAACATATGACATCAAATGATAGGTCTAATAATGACTTATAATCAATACTGATGAATATATATGATATAATAATATACTATGACCTGAAAACCCTACAATAACATAAACAAATATGATATTATGGGAATTTAAATCAAATATTACATCAAAACGGAACTTGGAAAACATATTTGATGTAAAAAATACCTAATAAAAACTGAGGATGTCTTATGATATATGGAAAAGTCAAACAATGTTATGTGAAATATTTGGAAAAAACTATATGTAGCGAAAAAATGTCTCTTCAAAAAATTACAAGACCCATAGGACATTTTTCTATAAAATATATTTATGATAAGACAATTGAATATAGAATATTTAAATATTACAACTAAAATACCTTAAAAATTAATATTTAAATTTTAAAATAAAATATAATAAGAAATATGATCTTCGGACATTGTAAATGTAAACCAAATAATATTTAAATTATTCTATCCAAAAAATCATCATTTTTATAATAATAACCATGAAATTAAAAAATTAAACAAAACTTTTACAATATTAAATAATTCTTAATTATAAGTACATTTTAATTAAGAAAAATAATTAATTCCTCAAATAGATATGGTGATCATGCATCCAATTAATATAGAATTAGTTAGATAGAGTATAATGGAAGCATACTCATGGAAGAAAATCATACTTCTAATGTTTTTATAATTAATATTAAAATATCTCATATATAGATGACGATAACCTAACCACATGTCGATCATGGAGAACAATTGAAATCTCTTCAACTAGTTAAGCATGTCACAAATATGAGGAACAAAATTTGATTAAAACTGGGTTGAACCTCCTATAATCCACAAAAAATAGAAAAAAACCATCCAAATTCATTGAAAACAAAATGGGGCACCCCAAGGATAGAATCTATTGCGACCAAATATCATTACCTCAAGATCATTTAGATGATATTATATCTCTTCATTATATTCATTTTCTATACTATAATGCATATAGGCTCTGTACCTCTAATAAATTCAATCATAAACTCAACCTACCTCTTAAGTGGATTCCTGATAACTACATATTAATGGAATCCTATAACTAGTCAATAAAACAAGAAAATAATATCTAATACATCTCTACATAATCCAAAACCACACTAGAAAACTAAGATAAAATCATCCTTATCTACCTATGATCTTTTCCCAAATTCCATGCCTGCAAATACCATCCACCTAAAATGACATAGTCGTCACCATTAATTGATGTGAAATAATCCCATAAGTGATAGTTGTAGATATTTACTCAATACCTTGTTAAAAAATCCATACCTAGGATCAAATCAAAACTTAACATCCCTAGAATTAAGAAATACAAGAGTAATAGATATAAATAGATCATGATAAAAACATATTATATCCTTAATCACCCTCAGATCGCACTGCAAATGGAGTATCAATTGACATCACATCATATAGTTACCCAATGATCAACATTAAATCACTACGATATTAAAGTGATAAAAATTAATATTATGTATAAATATTTACTAAATAATGTGAAAGTGTGATTCTACTATGATCTATCCATGAACAATTGAAGGAACCTCCTCATGTACAATAGCTTTCCACTCAATTGCATAGATTTGGACTATCCCTATGCCACTTACATGGAACCACGACCCTTGTATTCATTGAGAAGAACTTATATACTACAATTACTAACATTGATAACCACAACACCTCTACACCCTAACTCGATAAATAAACTCTAATTACCTCCCTTTGAAAGAGAACACGATCTTGAAACTAAACCATGATCTTGTTAATCTTTATTAAAACAGTTCTTTATTCTATAGAATTGTAAATAATACCAAATATAGCATTTATTCTAAAAAATATGATACTAAATTATAATTTGAAGTTGTAATGGTTGTGTATGACCCAAATTGGAATAAAAAAACATAACAGTGAAGTACAGACATGCTGATTAAATGGAGAACCATGGACCTAAATTTCCTAACCAACACCACTCTAGTGAGAATCACTAAAATGCCACCATGTAAAACATGATGTTTATTTTAAAGTATGTCCCTGCTATAATAGTTATGTGGTATGTTGAATAATGGTGATTATAAATTCTTCCTTATCTCATGCATAAATTGATCATTTATATAAATTTAAAAAGATAATTTGAATCATTCACAATGTTCAAACACAATAACAAATAAATATATAAATATAAAGTAACATTTACATAGATATTTTACTTCATTCACCTAAACTTGTTTATGATAAAAATAATTAATAACATGTCACATCTCATCCAAGGTACGTTGCCTCAACATCCCATCCACTCATTTCTTCCCAAGACTTTTGTACAAAATATATTATCAACATCAACATAAAACTCAAAAATAATACTATATAAGATATAACAAAAAATATCAATGTATTTGATCCATAATTACCAAATCTCTACCTCCTAATATTCACATAAATGTATAGTGATTATTCATTTATAAGATTAATATTTAATGAAATTAAATGTAATCACACTTTATGCCTTATGGCCAAATATTCAATTCATTTCACATCCATTTTGATCACAATTTTTCTCCTTCTCATTATCCTTTATTCCCTCTGCATATTTCTTTTTATTCTTCTATACAGCAGAGTACAACATATCCTAATAATTTTTAAATTCCTACTCAAAATTATGATTTCAAGGAAGTAAAAACATAGTCGACATCAAATCCATCCACAGAATTGTATCCTTGTGAATATACACCATATAAATCTATTTATAATATTTACAAGTATTTTATATTATCCAAATATTTGGAAGGATACTAAAACATCAATATTGTTTTAATCATCTAGATATTAGAAATCACAATGTGGAACCATTCATCACAGCCTAATAGATCGGTCAATTATCAAACTACCAGTTTCAGCATAGTGTGACTAAGTTCTTCAAAATGTGACGGTGATTCATTTTTCTAAAAAACATAATCATTAATTTCCTGGTTTTACATCCATATTCACTATCTAAAAACGTTGTCATGATAGTCCGATTTTGGAAATTGATTATTTTTAACTGAAGTAAAAGGTTACATAAAATTATTCAATGTAAGAAGCATTATATATCATCTAGGTGAACCATTTTTATATTAAAACTTTTTCATTATTTATTTCGTGATCAATAATTACATATTTGATTATAATTTAAAACATTTTTCCATTTTTACCGATCTTCTCAGTACAACATACCCTTATATATACATGGTCTTGTTAACCACATATATAATATGTTTCCAATTTACTTAAATTTTAAATCACTCCCCAAATGTATTAGCCCATGGTCGATTATGTATAGTAGAGGAAACTGTTTACCTTATCTTCATATTGGTGTTATTGGAATTTTTGTACTTTAGTGTGGAACACTGCTAATTTTTAAAATTATAACCCCACTCAATCCATGATCCATGTTCTCACACCATGATCTATTCCATAAATCTTCATAACCTTTGAATTATATATCTATAAATCTCAACATGACTCTAATATAATTCAAATATTTCATACTCCACCAAATATAATTCTATATAATTCTAATTGAAAGTAAATCTATCATTAAAACTTTTTGTTACAACCTTATCCCCCTTTGGTTTCTTATTACTCCATATGTTATGTTATTTTACTTATTCCAATACAAGATCCCAATATATGTGATATGAATATCACACTGTTGTCTTTCTGTACCAATGAAAATAAATTTCAATGCATTTTTCCTTTTTTAGATTTGATCATGCCAAGAATATATAAATTTACACAATTCTAAATACTATGAAATGAGATGGTATAAAATTCAATTAGCCTAAATGAGTAAAAACTCGTTGTAGCAAACATGAGAAATATTTAATTATGAGAACTGTATTCTTATTCACTAGTCAATCCTTCTCTACTTTTTATATATCATATATTTGGTCTCCATATTTCTTCTTATACAAACAAATCTTAAATTCTTATAAGAAAAAAATATTGTATTAAATCATTTTGTAAAATGAAGATATAGAATATAATTCCTCTTTAGTTTGATGAAATAGGTCAAAATATGAGGTTAAATAATTTATTTTATAAGAAATTACATCCTAAGGATTTTTAAGAAGATCTACAACCTAATTTTGACTGCCAAACACCTGAACCATAAATTTTTTTATATACCTTATCTCTTAATAAGTAATAGTGGATCTCAGTGTGTTTCATGTGAGAGATTAATACTAGATTATTTTGTAACATAATATAAATATTATTATTTCACTGAATCAAAGCCGATTATCAGGAAAAATCCCCAATAGAATGCAGATTTTCCATCATTCATATATACTCTATAAAAGAAAATGGTATCTAAAATATATTCTACCAATAATGTGATCAAGGAGACACTATGATTCTTCTTACATAGAAATCCTAGGAAATTTTTTTAAATGAAAAATGAACTACCACTTATTGATTTTCGATCTATATAATTTCATTACTTGTGTATATCATAACAGCCCACCATATCCAGATCCTCCCTTTTATTATAAACCAATATTTGGTTTACTGTTTATTGAATATACCTCATTATCCTTTCACTTCCAAGTTATGTTATTCTTTTAGATAAACCTGAAATCATACCTACATCCATGTATTATTTATTATATCATTCCTTCTTTAAGAAATAAATATTAAACTCCCAATAATATTTCAATAAAAATATTTAGTATACTATTATACTCTGCTGATTCATTCCATGTCTCATTCCAATTGATATCATAGTTGAAACTTATTTTCATTTTTCCATTGTAAATATAATTTACAACGCACTTTCATATTACACATATTATATGATTTTATTTCCTTTAATTTTTATTAATTTCAATACGATAACATAGTTCAATCTCTAATCCTTGAAATATCAAATTATTAACACATCAATTATGATTCTTACTAATATAATTCCTCTTGCTGTATTAACATATGATATCATCCACATCATCCATCACCATGACCTAAAAACCACCCAAGTCATTATCATATATATTTTGATAGATGTATCCTCAGTTAAACTAAAACATAATTTGATATGTTTTCCTTCTGGAAAACCAAGGACATTCATTTTCTTAATGATATTCAAATCCTTTTTAAATAAAAAAAATTTAATCATCATTTCCTAAAAGTAATAATATTGGTTGATTGATGTATAATTATTCATGTAAGACCAAATTAACATATTATATATTTAAACCCATGTAAAAATAGTAAAAATACATTGGATAAACTCTTCTAGGTAATTTATAATTGACTCCATTTCTTCCACTAGAGCTAATATTTACTCATCACCAACTCCTTCAAATTGTGCAGATACATTACACACCAGCCACACATTATATGGACCCTTATTACATGATCAGAAAATGTATTTTTCAAGCCCCAATTTGTATAAATTAAAATATGATATCTTGGTGTCCCACAAATATGGAAATCCTCACCATTCCTCGAACTTCCATATAGAATGGTTCTCAAAACACCAACACCTTTATATAAAGAGTTACTAGAAACACCATGGTCAACCCTATGTAGTTCCCCATCATATACCAACAACACTTCACCCTGGTTAGTAGGAGGCCCAAGAAATAAACCTATTAAGACTAACTAGGTTGAGGCATGTATTTATGATGAATAGGAATCTAAATTTAAAATATAGAGAGGGGTAGTAGAAAAAAACCTCCCAACCTTATTCTTCCATCTTGCCACATCAGACTACAAGGTCCCAAACAAGTTATAGAAGTAGTGAATGTCATAACTATTCTGAAATATGTGGTATCTTTTCAATGATTGAAGTCTAGACACTACCATTATGTAGGATACAAGTGGTACCTTCATATTATCAATATACTCTGTTTTTATGTAGACGTAGATGTTATTTTCATGGATCGAGACCTAGAACTAGAAATTACCAAGCTAAGCCTAAAACATTATTTCTGAAATTTAATCTCAATTAATTTCCAAATGATCATAGAATCCACTTCAAGGATCCATATAAAAGTATGGGGAAATTATGGACCATTACACTACACTGCACCTAAAAAAGTAGAAACCCCAGGAACGACATCCTCTAATTCCATACCTCTGATGAGATTAGGGGACTGAGTAATGCATGACTCATATGATCACTTAAATTTAATTCCACCACTTTAAAGATACCAAGACATCATGAACAGAGGGAGCGGACTACAAAAAAATATTTGAAATCGACCCCTCAATGCACTTTGAATGCATTTTAGACATGGAAGGAGTAGTTGTGATCGACAAGAATGATTTTTGTATAATATGACTCCCATCAAGGGTTTCCATTTCACCCTTTTCATATATGATCATAATTATGCCTACTAAAATTGGCTGGAATAGAATTTGTCATAGATTTTGTAAATGAGTGGACCCAACCCACCAAGTTTTTGGAATATTTACAACAACCTCCAACAATTGGGTCATCAATCATTAAGAGGATTTCAGACTTATAGGGAGTAGTTTCAAATCAACCCCATTAGAATAGGATGAGAAAATTTTTATATCAATCAAAATCACTAGGTTCATCAAAACGTTACAAGGTCCTATAGATATTAGTGGAATTTCCAGATCATCCCCATCAGGATAAGATGGGGGAATTTATATCTCAATTCCCATCCCAGGATTCATCAAACATTGGCAAGAATCATTAAATCCTCAACAAAATTTTTAAAAAATGACATTGGTTTCCCCAACTAATCCATATCCTATGGTTCTTGGGGAATTCTCATCATTATCATTGTATATGGAATTAGAATTTCTCAGGTTTGGATAAAAATATCAACAATCAGAATCCCATCCATTCCTCTAACCTCATAAAAATCCTTTTCTATTTGGGGTTAGTTTAGAATGCATGACCAGAAATTCCTAAAAATTCATTACTAATAGACCATGATGGAAGTGTGTGGAATGAGAAACCAAAACCCCTAAGGGGAATAATACAAAAAGGTCCAATATTTCAATGGGTCGAAAAAATGACCATGATACAAGTAGTGGAGAAACACCCGATTTTGTTGAGAGTAATGGGAAAACTACCATTTCTCGATACACCTAAATAAATTTTTTCACTATCGACACAATAGATAATGTGGATACAGATGTAACTATATAGGGAAAAAATACAGAAAACATATCTTAAGTAGAGGGTGATATGGATGCCCAGACTAAGGTTGCGTGTACATGGAACTAGAGGAGAACCCTAAACCAGTAACCCCTGAATATTGTTGTTTCCGCTATTCGAAGAAACATTGTAAGAGATAAATGAAATGAAGTGGTTATATCACACTCATTACTCAGAAGAGATGAAATTCCATCCACATTGGAGAATTTAGTACAATATTACAATGAGATACAAAATCTTAGGCAACCCAATGGGGAGGTACTCAGAGGAAACATTCCCATAGTGTACCTTCATTAGGCTAATATGATTATATATGCACCCCCATATCAACAAGGAGTCAATGGACCTAAAAAGTAGCATATGAGAATTTTTCTAGCTCTGGAACAAGGTATCAAATCTTATATAAATGAGGAAATTAAAAATGATCAAAATAAAACTCCATTATATAAATACGCATTCCCCATATAAGGAAGTATTTCTGTATTAGCACATATTTAAATATATGAGATTTGAAAATTAGGACACCTCATTAATCACCTCCCAAAACCTATAGATTGAAAGAGCCTAGATATCTGTACCACCATAACTACTCAATGTTGTTAATTATTTAAACACTCAATTGAAATCCTTGGAAGGGGACCACACACATATTCTAACTAATATGAATCCATATCCATAATTTTATGAGGTCACTTTGTCCCCACATAACATTAGAAATCTGACCTTCTCAACCATTGATGGCATAGGGGATCTGAAACAACATATCACGCATTTCGTGTTCTAATGAGGCATTATGATAGGTCCTTGAGATCAATATGAGGAAAACAATTATTTAGTTTTTGGTACATACTCTATTAGGGACATCCTATTTTTGGTATAATAGCCTTCCAACAGGATCCATTGTAATATGGGAAGTCTTTATTCATCAATTCCATCATTAGTACAACTCTATGCTATGTAAAACGATAGTCTTCAACAATACCAAAAGAATGTAATGAAAGAATGATATGGCGTCTGAATTTATTAAAATATGTAAGGGTTTATACAAATCACATAACATACATAGCTCATAAGACAAATTGATTGAATTATATACAGAAAATTTAGGTATAAGTTGGAGAAACCTCTTATCCTGATGAAATATCTAGGTAGCTTCTACGAGTTTTAATAAATTGGCTGGGTCCTATAAAATTTCATTCTGTATTCCAAAGATAAATCCCAACTTATAACCTCAACACAATGTAAAATTGATGGAAAGTTTGATAATTTCCTTGTTACCCTCCAACTAGTAATAGTTCCCATTCAAGCACCCAAGTAGGCCCCAAACTTAATGGTGCCTCCCATAGAATGGTCATAACTACATAATCACCTTCAACCTAAAGAGAAAACTGGTTAAGTTCCACCCCGGTATTTAAGGAATTGATGAACATGGCATACTACTTTCAAAACGAGTAGGTCATTGGTTACATATTTGTAGCCATAGATAATAAACTACACAGTCTACCACAACCCAGAAAACACAATGACATCAACCTCACTTATTTTCTTTAATACTTCCCCTTATATAGGTGGATGGGGCATACTATCTTGGATTAAATTGTCTTCAAATATATTCAACAAAGAATGATTGTTTTTTGACCTATTTTTTTGGAAAATTCCATGGAATATGTGACATGAATAACCATTTCCGAACTAGAGGAAGAGGATTGTTAGAAATAAGAATCATCCTAGCATGGATAGAAGTTAGATAATTGGATGACTCTAAATATAGTTAATTGAATAGATTACACCATGAGATAATAGATTATCAACCCATAATGATCCCATATACTTGGTTAGGGAAATTTATAATGACTCTTAGAGGTTAACGTAATCATCAAACACAAGAGGAGATGGAAGAAGAAGAGTTGTACTCAGCTCCTACTAAAGCTATAACTCTTGCAAATTACATTCCTATAATATCTGGAGAGTGGGAACTATCCCACTAAATAGATCCCTATCAGATGAAGATATCATATTAGGTTCTATTAATGTAATACACATTGAATACCCCCTATTTGAGGATGAATAAACCTCCGAATGTGAGTTCCCCATACTGAATAGGGAGAAGAAGCCCAATAGAAAAGGTTCAAAGGAAACATGAGACAATACATGCAAGGATAGATCCAATATCTTTGTCACATACCTAAAGAGTACAAATATATATTCAAGACCCATAGGAAAACACCCCAATAAGAAAAAAACATGTAGTTTCATCAAATACCTCTAGTGGTCATGTATGCCTAGTCATCTTACATGAATACTTGGAAGGGTTGAAATTGTTTGATGATTCCACAAAAATGAGAAGGAAATCATGGACTATTCCCCAACAAGAATATTCTCCCTCAAACCTCTGCTCAACCACCAGACACATCCACCACGAACACATTATCTCATAATACACACAATAAGGAGTTGTCCCACAGCAGGATGCAATGAAATTTGGAAAAGATTAGGACATTCTAAAATATTTGGTAGTTATCCATTCCAAAATATCAATCCATTATGCTCCCAATATTTCAATTGAATATAGGGAAAAACAAATCAAGGCCCTTCATAGCCTACAATTGTTTGATATAGAAGTCACTAAAATAGAGGAATATTAAGGGGGGACCATTCCATAAAAATTCTATATCTCTATATTATTCCTAGATTAGAATTATAAGGATTTCATCTAAGGATATATTAGACACCTATGTGTTTCACGAAAACTTGATTATGTTGAAATCTAATGGTATTTGATTGAAAATAGTTTCCAGATCAATCTCACCAATTAAAAAAACATTGAAATTTGTGATATATTTAGGGATATTTATCTCCTACAGAGAAAACCATACATTGTTATAATAAGAGAGTGAAAAAAAATCTCAAGGATCAATTTGGGTATCTCACGTCTAATTCTGAATTCATGGTTATCAAGAAAGTGATTCATTTTATTTTCATACTCGAAAGACCTTGTATTCATATCCCCATAGTGGTACCTTTAACATGTCATCATTTCTTGGAATGAACCCATTGAATGGAAGGTATGCATAATACATGTTGAAATATCCCCCTTCAAGTCTTATGATGCAACATATTCTAAGGTATCCTTCTTTCAGAATGGATGTAGGTTTCAACCCCCAATTTCTTGGGGAACTCCCATATAAATCCTTGGCATATGGTCAATAATTATTATTTTCTACAAATACCCCATATTTAGGTAATAGAATTAATCCTATATTCCAATACATCTTTGATCCCTTGTGGCATCAGGAAAAAAATAACTCGAACTCTAGAATCTCTCTATGATGAATTTGGGAATTCAAGATGACAAAGTTTCTTTCTATGGACTTTCTCAACCACATAGTGATAAGGATTCCCCCAAATTATCTATCATGTCTATAAAATATCCCAAAAAGTTAGAGTTTTAAGAAGAAAAGGCTTCCATATTGAATGACACTCTAATTTTTGAGGAAGGATTTCCCACTAACACCAATGATCTCATTTAGGTGATTCTGTGAATGAAATAAGAATTGTAGCCTACATTTACATCATGCCTTGTGAGGAGTAGGATATGAAAATTCTATTTTGAAAGAACAATAAATATTTGTTTTCATGGATATATATATATATATATATATATTCCTTGAAAGAACCTTGTAATGGATACACACCATATTAGGTTACCTAATGATCATTGAGATTTCAGGTAGGAAGCTCGGTGGATGTACCCCTCTCATTCAACTATTATAGAGGTAGTTTTGGAAAAAATGATCAATGATAAAATTTGTAGAATTTTATTAACCTAGATGGCTTTCCATCATCACCCCTATTATGAAAAATAATGGGAAATTCATGGCCTGCATTGATCTCAATGATATTAATTAAAATTACATCGATGAATATCTCCCACTATTGATCACAAGAATCTAGATCAATTATAGTATGGTATACCAATCCCTTTCATTTATGGATGGGTATTTAGGGTACAATCAAATAAATATTCCCCCTAAAGAAGAGGAATCATCCATATTTGGAGAACCGCATGGGATCTTTTTCTATCCGACCATGCCCTTTGGATTAAATAATACTAGTGCGGAATACCAACATTCAATTAATCATATATTTGATCCCTTATTGGGATGAGTAGTCAAATGTTATGTTGATGAAATTGTTATTAAATCATGATAATTATGTTATCACTTCATGGATCCTCAAAAAAATCTTAGATATGCTTCAAATAAACAACATGATGATGAATCTGTTGAAGTTCACTTTTGGGGAGATGTTAGGGAAATTTCGTGGATTTTTTTATGCCAGAAAAACATTATGGTCACAACATAAAATACTAGGTAAATTTTTGAAATTTCACCCCTCAAAATATCTAAAAACTAAGGGGATCCAGGCCCACCTCTCTTATATTCACCATTTCATGACTAACCAATCCAAAAAGTCTCTTCCCTTCACAAATTTAATAAAGAAGGATGTTTCCTAATGATGGGATGATATATTCCAAGAATATTTTCAATTTCTCAAGAAATAATTCCTTGAACCCCTATTCTTGATGCCTCCAAGGGAAGTAAATTGAATAACATTATATGTGACTTCTATGGAATGATTTCACATCACTCTCCTCAAAAAAAAATTATGCAGGGTGTAAAAAAAGTCTATCCAACCTTATCTGACTGATTCTATGTACCGAGACTCTGTATTCCTGTTTAGAGAATAATAATTCATGGACATCTTCATAGTGACAAATTTAAGGCCTTACAACACAACAACATCCACTTGGTCTCTTGTATCAAATCAATCAAGTATATTCTTCATTTTACTATGTTATGTTGGGTTTTTTCCTTATTAGACGTTTTTTGGGAATAGTCTACCATCTATTTCATGTCATAAGAGTTAGTGAATGTGATTTCCCTTGGATATTTCCTCTCTATGCATCCCACCGCGAAAATCCCACGTATAGGCATTGAGCATCTAAATAAAGAGGTTTTATATGTCCATGGAACTCCCTAAACATGGGACATGTTTTTTTATGGTACATCTGAATTTTTTATTAGAAATATGTTATAAAACACTTTGCTCAATCAGGTTTGTGTATAGATTGTATTAGTATCTCTAGGAAATGCATTTTCGACATGGAACAATTCATCCAGATACATGTAGCCTACCTAAAAATTATTTGTGATTCAAATCATGTAATTAAACATATAAATTGATTACATTCCATTATGAATGATGAATTGGATCCTATTACTAGTTATATTGAACGACATATAGAAGAGTTCCCTTTTTAAACCACATTGCATCATGTCCCACGATCACAGAATTCTTGTGTCAATGAAATATATAATGAATGTATAGTACTATCCAACCCTGGTCATAATGAGGTGGAATTATGAATCACACCCTCAAGGATGGTCTCATCGGTAAGATTCTATATCATTGAAGCAATTAATCAAGAGAACACCACCCATAGAGTGATTAATTGCTATATATCCCTAGATGGATGGACCCCATAATTGAATCTCTCCAAAATGGGACATACATACATACTGAACCAGAATGAATATATTACTCAATTATTATTTAACATTACCCTTTGGGATGGGTTAAATAAGAAAACATTCCTTTAAAATGAGGCATTGATGGAAAACTCCTCATATGCATAGTATAATTAGAGATTCTCATCATCATGGAGAATGAACATACATACTCCTACAATTCTTATTAGTCTAGGACAATGATCTCCCATAAAACTAGAAGGATTTTTTACTACTATTAAACAATTATATAGGACTATATTTAATTCCCCAAGGAATTTCTTATGTGCCTTATCCATGAAATCGTTTCCCAACAACTCTAGAAATTTTTATATACAACTAAATTTTATAGTCCATTTTTTGTATGGTGAATGTACATTGTGGGGCTATATCACCTAGCCACAAAAAATCTCTTTAAGTGCATCCTTAACACTACCGATGTCTTTTCAAAATCAGTTGAGGAAATAGTAATCATTTAATTAGGGAAGAATAATCTCATTTACTTAATGATGTCTTATATCATTAATAAATTTAAACTCCCTAATACAATATTGAAGGAAAATTACAATAACTTTTATGAAATATATTTAAAGAAAATGTAGCAGGAGTACAACATAATCACATACCACTCATACCTCAATCATATAGATAAAAATTGATAAATTGAGACCTTCAAAAGGTTTCAATAGAATATACTCATGAATATGGTAGACAAATACAAGATGTCCTGCCCAGAAAATATCTTCCATGCTTTATGGGCCTACTGTACCAATACGTACACTAATAAATAAAAAACTCTATATTCATTGGTGTATAGAGTCAAAGAAGTGCCTCCCATATAAATAATGTTCCCCTAACTACAAATATCTATCTATGGAAAACTCTCGGATGATAATGAATCACAAAAGTAGTTGCATGAGTTGTAATGGCTCGATGAGAAAAGGTTGTTTACACTATTCAATCTTAAAGTTCATAAGAATCAGAATGCATGATCCTTCAATGAAAAAGATTTCCACTATTTATTCCTTCATGTATAATTGGTATTGGATCTCATAATTACACTAAAACCAAGAACGAAAACTCCAAATATAGAACCAAAAGTGAAGGGACATATATCTTATATAAGGTCAATCATATTAGAGCATAGTCACTGGCTATAATGGATGGGGAACATGTTACACCCCCACTAGTTATAGGTTCCTGAAGAAATAATTTTCATAACCTTCACCAAAACCTATTGTGTTCTAACTGAAAGATGTTAATATTTAGGGAAAACAACCTAGTCATATCACATTATACTACACAATACATCAAGACAACATGAATTTAAAATGTACAGAACAAGTCATGTAAGAAATACATTAAACTACATAGTGTATTTTGTACTAGTAACATGAAGTCAAACTACATGATATTTATAAACTACATGATGTTAAATTACATGTAATATGTCCTCACCACATGATGATAAATTATGTGAAAATCAAATTCTCACTGAATATTCAACATATATGATCTACATCTTTGAAAAATATTAATGAAGTTCCATAAGTCCTACGTGATATTCCAATCGAAATTAAAAAATTCCAATATAAGTAACTACATGTTGTGTGATTCCTATCATCATAGGATATATAAATATTACCATATTTCAATTCTCAGGTCTAGCCACAATATATTAGTATGGGTCTCAAAAATATCACACTCTATGACAATGTATTCATCACATGTCATTCAAAGGTAGTCTCACCCGAGATACTAAGAAAAGGAGTCTGTGGGGAACTAGCACTGGATGAATCATATCATGAACACATGATTCCTCTCATTTGAAGATTCCCTAAATTCCTAGACATCATTAATATGGCTTAAATCCTACTTTATTTTTAGGTCAGTTAACATCCATCCTTATGAAAGACGTAAAGCATCATGGATGATGTCCTCTCCGTATGACACTAAGCTATACAATTTTTTAAGAGCCACATGTAGCTTCATTATGATCATAAAATGATACATAGTGATTTCCAAATGTCCATTCATGGGTTCCACCATGATATTTGATCAATTCAAGTCACATTTTTTTATACCACATTACACTAAACTACATGGATGATGTCTTCTCCACATGGAAACTAACTTCATAGTTTTATAGAACTATGTAGAACATGATTCTCCTTCCAATGTTATATGTAGGGAAACCAAGACCATATATCTTATACAACCCACCAAATGATAAAAAATTCCCACATCCTTCATTTTAATAACCACTATGTGTTGAAACAATCTATTTCCATTTCTATTTTTCTTACACCTATCATAGATCAGATAGGATTGGGAACTCTGGTAAAGGATTCCCTTAATGATTTATGTATATCAATTCATTTCATGAGTATAATTTTCCTAGATTTAAGACATTAAAAGGAATAATAATTTCCCTTTCTGTATGATTTTAAAATGCATAGTTTATGTATCATACATGAAATAAAAATATACATTTCATGTTCCCTCACCTGAGAGGGCCACTCTCTATGGTGTAGGTATTCCAACACACCTCTAATAAGTATCTCTATGTAGCATGATTCATATAATCACAGGATATGTAGTAAGTCCCATATATCCAATCTTAAGTCTATCATTAATAATCAATGGAAAAAAATTACCCTCTATGTATGGGTCAGACTTGTGCAGAGATATTCTCATTTAGGAACTACATGTGGTTGATTACTATCATCACATGATACAAAATGACACCCAAATTACTATCCTAGGTCAATTTGAAATAATAAATGTGATCAAACCCACCTATGTGTATGGGTTAGACCTATAGAGTGATTATACCATTCATGAACTATGTGTTCCTTGATTCTTTTCATTACATTATAAAATGTGATGATGGGATCTCTAATATCATGTAGGTATACTAAAATCATCCAGAATAATTCCCTTATGTGTTGGTTCAATCCTACATAAATAGTTTCTTGTTCATGTACTAATGTTTCTAGATCCCTATTACCATAAGATACATAGTGACATCCAAATATCTGATTCTATGCCTATAAAAAATATAGAAATGTCTCCAACCTACACACAAGTCACACTTGCATAAAGTGATTTTATACAAGAAATACACATATCATGATTCCATCCATCATCAGATACACTGGGATACATGAATCTTTAATCATGGGTTAAAAATCAACATATAAGATAATAATAATGCACCCTCAAGTGCATATGGGCTTGAACTATACAATACGACTTTTGAGTTCCACCCTCACATAGCTTAACTAACTACCTAGTTGTCATTTAATTCTCATTCAAAAAATGGATCATGTTTTCTTAGGGAACCTAGAAGGAAAATATAGAAATCTTGATTGAGGCACACATATATTGGAAAATAGATTCCTTACCAAATGATATTAAAAAAATATAAAACATCTTTTTTCCATGATGTTAAATTTCCCGATTAAAATATTTACCATATGAGGTTAAAATATATAAAAAAAATTCGCATTGTATTTGGTTAAACATCGGGGAATGAGTCCTTATCACATGTCTCAATGCCACAAGGAAAATTACATATTCATAAGAAATTATAATTCTTTATAGATACATTCTCACAACATGATGTTAAATGTGTATGAAATCATCTATCTTCATTATTTTTTAAAGGAACTCACGATCCTCACCTTCATCCACTAGAGAATGGGGTGCTTCCATCATTTTTGTGTGAGCCTCAACTCTTAAATCACACATCATGTCTTGATCACCTTTCATTATTGAAAATCATCCATGGACATTGTAAATGAAAATATATCTATCTATTTTATCATTACATTGATGCATAAGGGCTTTGACCTACCAACTAGAGACACATTCGCCTTGTAAGAAGGTGTTTTTTTATAGTTTTGGGCCAAACATCACCATGGTAGAACCGAAAAACTTATTGAATTTGGGTCTATACTTGAAATGATTTTCAAATTTCATTACACATGGTCTATGAAAATTCCACAATGATTTTCAATATTTTATCCCATGATCAAATGGATATTGGAGTACTCTTGACCCTAGGTACCCTAATTAGGGTTTTTTTGTGATATTCCTCTCAAACCAGTCCCTTTAGCATCATGAACATAAACTATACACACTTTGTTAAATGTTTAAGGACCGAAAAAATAGTCTTTGATGGTTTAATTAAGATGAAATTAAATTTATAGTTAAAGAGAAACAAAACAATTCAGGTTGAAAACTGAAAAATGTATTCTCGAGAAAAATTTATGTTTTTTCTTTCTAAACTCTTCATATCTAGAGTTTTGGAAAAAGTTATATCATAAATAAAATAAGGAATAAATCTCATAGGGATAACTTTTAAAACCAAGTAAAATTTGATCCATTCTATTTGGACCACATATTCCATGAATGATTTCGAGTAATGAGTTTCCCCATCTCCTCTCTATGAAAAATAGTTCACTATGAACCTTTAGAACTATTAAGGTGATCAATTTTTTTTGAATATTATAACTTCTATAAATTACACTTTATGATTTGAACACTAGAGTGTCTCCACAAACCTTCCATGTCCCTTGGAAGATAATTCAAGACCTTAAGATACCCTTTGTTTTGACTATGAATATATGTATATGGCTCCGATATATGAGCTCTAGGCCATCAACCAAATGTTCCATTATCATTCAAGAATTTATTTTTGGTCCTTTTGAGCCATAACTTCACCATAGTGGAATGAAACAACTTATAGTGTTTTGGGTAATCCTTAAAATGATTTTCATATACCATCCTAATGACATGATAACATTAGACCATGATTTATAATCCTCATTACCGTACTATTCAAGAGGATGTAACATCCTTAACATTAGCTCAATATTTTGTACCATTTATCATAGAACAAATGTGGAAATCCATTCTTGAGAATTGTGATGGAACATACCATATGACTTGGAACCTAAGGCTATATTGTATGATCCTTCCCAAAAAAATAATAACTTATCTAGGGATCTGGAAGCCTTCCCAGATATCCTTTGATCCATTTCAAGCTTTATCTCCTAGAAGTTTTAGTGATAAAATATATATCAGGGCTCGTACAAGATAGTGGTAATCTTCTCTGCATGACCTTGCCTATAAGACTATTACTATCATGGATATGGGATTTGACCGACCAAATATAGGTATATCCTTCTTTCTAGAAATTAAGTAAAATACTCATCTTCCCTACCAACTATGTGGTGGAACCTGGCATCACGTAGTGTTATGGGTCATCCGTATTATGTTCTCCCCATTCTATATTCATTAATACAATATTTTTTATTATTAATTACACCACCCATATTCCAACTATCCAAGTTGACCTAAGTTAACTAATATTTTACCCTCAACAAATACCATCTCCAAAATATTTCATGACCCTTTATAAACGAATGGGGATACTTCTGTTGGACCATTATAATGAAGCATAAGGGCTTTGACCTACCTAATAGAGTTGTCTCCCTCTTTTAATAAATAAACTCCATACCTTGTGAGACTTAGAAACTCTAAAAAAGAAATCAACATGTCTGTTTTGTGTTATACTAAGTATGTCTTCGCCATTATAAATTTATTATTCATGTCCCTAAAATAAGACATCAAACGGTACATCATTTCACATTCAAACCACATTACATTAAACTACATAGAATATTCCCTTTCTTCATCATGTTAAAATACACAGCAGATTCCCTTACCAAATCAGATTAAATATCATGGAGAAGACAACTTTATAGATGGTATTTTACCAGTAAAATATTTCTTGAGAAAAAATAAAATAATCTATAGAAACATAAAGTCTGATTAAAATGATTATAAACTATATCAGCAAATAGTAAGAGATGGATGGCCCTAAACTACAACACATTAGTGGTCTATTTTGAAAAAAATATAAAATGTAAAATATAAATAGGAACAATTCCTAGTAGGTTGAAAACCTAAAAATGGAATCTTTGGAAACTAATTCAGTTCCCTCCTCACTAGATACCCACGTTGTGTGATCCAAGAAATTTTGAGCACTCAAAAATTGAAATGAAATAAAAAAATAGGTATTATACTCATAAGAGGACATCCAAATCAAAATCCATGTATATTCCCAATAAGTATTCCCCCATATAAAGATAAAGAAACTGTTGGGGAAATATGACTAATGAGATACACAGATTTTGGGTCCCAACATATACCCTTATAAAAAATCAATCGTTCCTCCCTATGTCCAATGAGTTCAGAGAAAAATTAGATCACTCTCCCGTGGAGACACTCATATTTTACCCAGATTATCGATTTAAATTATAAGATCTTGATAAAACTGGGGAAGATTCATCAATGATGAATCTGAAGTTGAAGTAAACTCATGATCATTTCTAATGAAATTTCTATTTGGAATTATTAATTCATATTCAGGTGTTTAGGATTACTTTATATCATAAAAATGATGGGAATCATTGATGATTTATAAAAAATTAGATAAATAAAGCTCTATACACATTATGAATGAAATAAATATTGAAAATGATAAGTAATTTTCAAAAATATTCATTCATAGATATGGTACATAAAATAGGGGGAATATAAATTTTTCAGATACTCTATAAGTAATCCATCAAAAAAAACATTTGTGATAAGGATATAATATAATTTTATTGAATGAATTTGTAATGTAAGCTAGGTTTTGTTGAAAAGAATTGATGGACTGTCAATGGGTTGCTCACCTCCCTTCTTCAAGGGATACATGAGGATGAAGAGTATAGATTATAGGAGAAAACTAATAAAATATTTTTTTAGTGTTCGTTACAGAGGATGATTACATCAAAATATTATATTTTTAGTGACTTATGATCTCCTCATGTCTATTTATCTTTGTGGTCAAGGCATCCATCAGGGCGAGTAGTTGAGATATTATCTAAGGATTCTATTATTGGGAAACTAAAATTCCCTTACTACTATGACTAGGGGAGTCCCATCATAAAAACTATGTAGGACCTTCTCATAATCATAACAATATTTTTTAGTCAGGATGATTTTTTTCATGATATTATACAGTGGTTGTTGGTTAACATCACCCACCCTAAAATAATGAAAGATCCAAAGAAGGCATTCTAGATGGTTAGGAAATGTTTCAAAGGAACTATCAGTGATCAAGGTGAAAATATACATCCATATTATCCGGTAGTATTCTTGGTATTTTTCAACTACTGGGGTATGTATGTCAGAAGGAGGAATGATTGGATGAGATGAAAAAAAGAAAGATAGAAAGTCACATGCGCTCCTCTACCAAATAATGGATCATCTAACACTTGTATTGATGGAACGTTTTCCTCATCATATTCTTCCTCACTACTGAGATGGTCATCTCTGGGATGAGGGAACTTCATTGAAGGGGCACATGAATCTTGAATCATCTTTATTATCTCTACAGATAAAGGGATTAGATATGTACTTGTTTTATCTACATTATGGACCAACATATTTTTCACACCAACTGGATACTCTTCCACCAAAATCTATGAATAATCCAAATATAAAATGTTGTGCAATTCAATAGGTGGATGTTTAATCTCGTATTTTTGTGTATTAATGTGCTAATATAATCCCAAATTAGATGATAATATTGGGATGTCATTCTACACATATTCTGACTTAAGAGAGAGAGAAAACACATTGGATGAAACTAAATTGATGAGGAAATTTATAATTGGCGCATGGTTCTAAAATTATATTTTCATTCATATGGGCCTTCAGAACCACATTTTGGAAATTGATTATTTTATGCCCACTCATTGATAGAGAACTTACAATTTTTAATAATTATCTTTTATGGGATAAGATAAGTCATAAAGTTGATATGATCATACCTACATAGTATGCAAATAGCCTATTTAGGTCTAAGAAGCCTTGCTCTACCCTGGAAATATTCATCATCCTATATATAGATAAGGCATCATGGATCATGGTAGTATTGTGATATTTATAACAGAAAAATATTATCATTGATTTAGTTAAAAACTAATTTTAAATAATTTTTAGTATAATATGAGAATTGGGCTTATTAAATATTGACCTAAAGATGGAATAGGTGTGAAAGAGTCAGTATGGGCAGATTAAGAGGCCTTTCCTCAACTAATTGAGCTTCCACCACCAACATCCTAACACAGATTCCCAAAAATGCATCCTTGGTTGGGAAAATCCTTTCATTTACATACATGGATAGAATATACAAAAACCTAATGATTGTGGTTATATCTATTCTCACTCAATAACACCATGTACCATACTACCCAACCTCATATATTTCTTAATAATATATCACTCTATCATAAAACATTCTGGAAGGTCAACATTGGGGGGAAATAGCTGTTATCCATTCCCCATTATGATAGAGAAAGATTTTAATATATTACACAAAGGAAATAAATTATTCTATAATAAGATCATTCTATAAATTCTATATCGAAATGTTATTCATGTCTCTTCCAAACACTAGAGTTTTTGTGTGATTTTTACATAGCTTCATGACATGAAGTAATTCTTCAAAAATATCCCAAAGAGGATATATTGTGCCCAGTCGATAGGTATCCCAAAGACTGATTCATATTGGGCCATGGGATAGATTTATGGAATTGTTTCCATGGGAATTATGACTGATTACTTCATTAAGAATATCCTATTCATAATAGGTGATAAAATGATAACCCCGCACAACCTCTTAAAGGTGAAAATCATGTAGCGAATTGGAATATTATACAAAGCTCTACCAAACCAAAAATAACCCATTGACATTCATCATAAATATTTCCTCTCGGCCGTATATCATACTTTAAGCTCCATATGCTTCGCATATTATTCATAGAGGGGGATACATATGTTAGAATAACATTGGGTGATGATATGGTAAGAAAAACCAGAACAATCTCATCCCCTAGGGGAGTTCTCCAACATCTAAGAAAACACTTTAGACTATTCATTGACTAATTTAATTCATTCAAAAATAATCACATGAATGTAATCTAGGGAAGCTGATAAACATTGAGATAAAAGATTATAATAATGATAGGTAATGATAGTATCATAGAGGTAACCAAATCATTATAGATGATGCATTTGTGATAGGGGATAATTTTGATGTCAACGTGAGAGAGGCCCTTTCAAAGATTCATTATCAGAAGACATGTGATACTGAGGATCTTTGTTTTGGTTACTTGCAATTAGATCCCACTAGATAGCTGTATTGGAATGTTCCTAGTAAATGGAATCCATCTTTACAAAAAACAAAAACATGTCAAATAAGTGTGAAATCCTACCAAAATAGGTTCATGACCCATGTATAATCTTGTAAATTTCATAAACCATGAAGGGATTCAAAATAAAATGAACTAATAAAAGTCTCATGAAACACATGAACCCTGGATACCACAAAAAAACATAAATTAGGTAGGTCTTGGGAGAAAAATCACCCATAGTGTTTCTCTCCACTGTGTGACAAGTCATAAGGCTTATGATCACGTGACACTCAGAGAGTCCTTCAAACCACATAATGATAGAAGTTATCATATAATCCCACATGTGGGTCATGAAAAACCTATAGGAGAGCCATATAGTTGAGGATCTAGGTCAAGTATCAATCAATTCACAAGAGATGATTAGTCAGTTCATCAAATCATTTTTTGACCCCAAACATATTCTGTTCCATTGGGTGTCATGAACGAATCATTGAAAGCAATCTTTGCATATGCCTTAAAAAATAGGTCACGTGAATAGTTCTTGTGAAGAGGTTTGGAGAATGAGATATTGTGTAAATGTATTGTAAAAGGTCAATGCAATGGATGAAATCATGAGAGATCTATAGAGTCGGGGATTCTAGTGGAATTATCACCTCTTTTTCCTACTATTTATAGGGTTATCTATGGAATAATAACGATTTCCTGAAATCCCACACATCACTAAAGAAACTTGTCTGAGGTAACCCCAACGGTTCTTGTGGGAATTTACATTCCTAATTATAATGTCCTTATCCCTATATAAATAACCCCCAATGGAGATAATTCATTGATTCCCTCCAAGTGATCATCAAAAAATCTAATATTTAAGAAATACCTAAATCATGTGTATGATTTTATCTACAAAAAATTTAAGGGAAGGTGTCCAAATAATGGGGATCATGTATCCTTTGAAGGTAAAGATGATCAAATGTCCTTTTGAAGGTCATTTTATTGGTTCATGTTTTGTGAATGATCCCCTTTTAATCACATGATGTCCCACTTATGAATCTTTATTATCTTGGTAAGGCTCCCAAATAAGCATTGAATATCTCATGGAGCACGTGAGAACATTTCCACTTTGTTTCAAAAACTAATGTTCACATGTCACTTTCATCATACAAAGGGCCTCATATATTTCCATTTAATTAAGTGATTCTACTTCATATCTTCCTAAAAAATGGTGGAATTTTCCAGGATAATTCTCAGACATCATCACCAAATGCAACATTGATATTGTGATACAACACATATAGATAGTGGTATTTTCTATGAAAATTCTCAAATATCATTGTGAGATACAATAGTGATACTATAAAACATAATTGATAAGAATTATGATAGTGGTTGAGGATAATTGTATGAATACAGAAGATCTCATTCCATTGTAAAAACGTGAAAGAAAAAATGACAAAAGTTTGAGCTTCTCACTAAGGAAATATATGAAGATCTAAACTAAAAAAGTGGTTATACACCCTGGTTAATCTCTACTGATCTTGGGATATTCCCTCAAAAAGAAAAAATTATCACCCAATGAATCTTAGGCATGCCATCATGATACTATAATTCCTCCTTATCATGCAACCATTGTCATACAAAGGATCCTAGACAATTTGTCTTTGATCACATGATATACATTTTCATGGACTTCCCTATTTCATTAATTCTCCGAGACATGTCTTCATAAAAATTTGAAGGAAATATTATATTTAAATATGATAATATGAAATCTATTTGATTGGATGAGGTCCAATAAACATAGATATGGAGGCACATTATTATGTTCATTTAATTCCATAGGACGCATTAGAAAACCTATGATGGTAACATACAAAGTGCATGATACAAAAATACCTCCATAGACACTAGCTAATATTTAAGATATGTGTGCCAAAACATTATCTATATTAATAGGTCGGTGATTCATGTATGTCACTCCCCCTAAACAATAAAAATGGAATCAATCACACCCACAGTTCATAGAATCTACTGCATGGGAGTACAGGAGTGGATTTCGCAAAGAGGAAGGTCACAAAATTGGGGACTGGCCTAAGGGATCAAGCTGTGTGAATATGTTTTTATACTAATCTCTTATTAGATTATGTGAAGGAAATATAGAATTTCATCAAGGTTATGTGAAGGGGTTTACACATGTTGACCAGGTCACATGAAACCTACATAGGCCAAGGATTGAAAAGCCATGAGGCATGCATGCAATAAAGACTAAAAATGGGCAATGAAGATGGAATATTTACTTGAAGAAAAGTACACTAATATACATGTACTTTGCATGAAATAGCTAGATCATGTGACGTTGACCGGGAATGTTTCCTAAGTTTTCAATACATTTCAGACATGCCACCTATATTTTATAAATTCCACTGTACGATTCATCAAATTCACATGACATCTTATGGACAAGGCATCTAGTTCATTTGATGGATTTCGTGTATGTCATCCAAGTCTTGTGAGGCCCTCAGGACATGTCATCTATTATATGAAATGAAACTCAAGCATTTCAACAATGTTTTGTGATGACCTTATACATTTTATGTATCTCTCATGAAGTCTTCTTGCCTATCTCATGATCCATATTGAATCACTAGGACATGTCACCTATTTCATTAGGAAAAACCCAGAAATGTTTCTATTGGTCATGAAATCGTCCTTATACATTCCATCTAGATCAATAAATGTCTTTTATACTTGTCATTCAGATTATGAGACATCCTCAAAATATGGCATCCTTGATTATGCAATGTATTCAATATATACAATCCAGATCATGTGACGAACTTTAGAAAAGTCAAATGAATTGTGTGATTAATTTTGGACGTGTCTTTCATGAAACCATGACATGTTTTGACAGCATAAAACCTGTTAGGACACTCATGACATGTCAAAAAGTAAATCATGACATGTATGTCATGCACCCTAGGATATGATAACCTTTCCAATTGGTTATTTTTGGACATAACCCCAATTGAACATTGATAATTCTGATTCCTTTTTTAAGTATGGTATATAGGAATCCTTCCTATAGACCAAGTTCACATTGGAATCCACCTTAGTATAATACCCTCTATATCTCAATTGAACTATGATAACTATGATTCTTGTTATGACCAGGATAAGTAGATTGCCTTTCTAAGGCCCGAGCTCAAATGGGAATCCACCTCATTATAATTCCCAATATATCCCAACTGAAATAAGAGAACATTGATTCCTTGAATATCATGGATATATATTACACCTTCTTAAGGCTCGATCTCAATGGGAATCCACCTTAGTTTAAGACCCTCCATATTTCAAACAACCTCTCCTTTGGGACACAACATCTTCCATGGGATGATTAATCCATCAGCAGGTTGAGAATCAAATTGAAATATAAAGACTCTAATTCCTACTATAACCAAGATATATAGGAAAACTTCATATGGATTGAGCACCATATCAATCAATCTGTCAGCACTGCCTCAGTTTACAAGTCCCAACTATACATATAGTGAGACATGTCACTTTATAACCATTGATTCTCAAAATAATCATTTCCAATATGGGCTTTGGGATTTAAAATAATCATATCAATTTCACTATGAATTCTCCCACAGTAAGGGAAGAGTTAGTGTGCATCCACATTCAACAATATAATATGATTTCCCCCATATAAGGGTATCCACCTCGGTGTATTTCCTGATCAAAAATCAAACTATGATGAATTTCATTCCTTTTATAAGAATGAAACATAGGACGTCATCTTATGGATTGATATCAATACCCAGCGTATAATTACTCACATATATTTCCTTTTTTCATGAAGTTAAACTATAGGGTTTCAAAAAAAATTAATATTTTATTCCTATCATAAATAGTAAAAGTAGGATTCCTCATTAAGGTTAAATCCCAAATTCGTAATATTAATCACCTCCATAGATAGTAAAAAAATCTAGAGTGAATTGTGATATGCATTCAAAATATAAGAAGCTAGCCATTTTAAAGTTATCGTATGGAATTGATGAATAACCATGAATACATATAGATAGAGTTGTTTCTAAAACCCCAAACTATAGATTACTGTATTCAACCCGTGGTTATTTTTTAGGATAACTAGTTATGTATCATCATTATAAAGATATTTATGAAAAAATCATAAGTCTATTAGAGATTCCTAGAGTAGGTAATAATTCCCTAAAAAATTGGTGTGATGAGCATGGAATCACATCCTATCAACTAAGGTGAGTTCCTAATAATCATTGGTTATGAAACCCTAAATGGATAAATACCTGCGAAAATCATGTCTGTAATCATTTATAGATGTGGGAAGAATGGGGTGTTTCTATAAAAGACCAATAAATAATAATCTCAATGTGCAGGATTGTGAAAAAACATTCACCCCCAATCTATCATCAAACCCCAAGAATCCTTTTAAAAAGGATGTAAATACAATGTGAAAGCATGTACTGAAAAAGTAAAAGAACCATTATAGAAATTATGTGTCATGTACCCAAAACATGGGGAAGTCATTCAGTTATTTTTCTATGAAATAGTTGAACTAATATAATTACACATTAACATGATGATGAATATGTGTAAAAGGTTTTAAGGTTTAATCCCCATTCTTTTATGAATTATGTTAATCCCCCTAAGATATTAAATGTACATCACTCAAGTTAACTATTTCCATTTTAGTAATGTTTGGAAATAAAATGAATTATGGTTGGGTGGTAAAGTGTGATGACTACCTCGATGATCAAAAAATTGGAATATGAGATTTGTGAATAAATACAATGCTTATTCCAAACCATTTTAATAATATAAGATTAACAATGTAACCATAGTAGAAATCATGAGTGAACCAAAGAAGATATATATAAGGGATCATTAAAAGTAATACAATGAAGATGGTAAATTAAGTTTTATCTGGTCACTTATATGTTAAAACTATTTATTAATAACCAAGGTATTTTCATCATGGTGACTATAAAATGTATTACATATGTAAAAGGGTTTCATTGAAAATAAAACTACCAAATGAAAATGAAGAGCTCATTTTTTCATGATGGGAGTGTAAAACATTCATCCAAAATAACCACTACGGTTCTAATGAATTATTTTTGGAAAACATGGTCTTTTTTTGAGTAATTTCTCTAATCTAAAGGCTCATAGGGATGGTAATAATCAATAACTTCCAAATCAAAGGGAAAAAAATAAGTTCCATGTAATCAAAACTATGGAAGTGAGTTCCAAAAATAATGTAGAGTGAGGTATAAAGGTAAACCACTCTATAACTGTTAGTATTATATTTCAACATTTTTCAACCCACTACTTCTACTATAGAATATTTTCTAAAAAAAATCATATCTATGGATAGATGTTCAATTTTTGATAAACTATTCAAATGGTTCAATTATTTTACCCCAGGTTTATGATGATGGTAATATTTATTAAGAAAATATTATTATCCTTCCATGATAAATTTAATGTGATTTTGTAAATGGATTGGTTCTCTCCAATTAGATATAAAATTAATTAGGTTAAGGATATAAAATTTTATATCAACCATTAATAGTTTATTTAAGGATGATTATGAACACCCATTATATGTAAATTTTATAATGTGAGTCTTTATACCAAATTATGATATACTCTTGTATGAAATGGTTAAACAAAACATGAATTTTAGGGATAGAAATATTCTTATAAAAACATATATATTCTTTATGTATATAAGGTTAGTATCACACGATAAATAATATCTCTAGTTTCAACTATCTACATGACACTTTTATATATATTAATTAGTAGGTAATAATTAAAATTCTAGGGTCATAATTTATTGATTGGGGGAAAATGTAATAATCTAGGATTTTAGAAATCATATCCATTACATAATCTATAGGTTTATTATTATAATATTTTTACATTCATTGAATTTTAATACATTAGAAAATAAGTCATACTAAGAAGGAATTATAACAATTACATTTATTTCATTCATAATAAAAAATTACAACGTTAGAACATGACACTGAATAATAAACGCCAAGGATTATTAATCATTGTGGACTAGTACATCCATTATAAATAAATAAATTTATGTGTACAATAAATAGAAATGAATAAGATCCTAAAAATATGAGATATCTGGAATCAACTTTGTCTTTGAGGATCACCAATAGCCAAAGAAAACATATAATGTGGAAGAACTTCATGAATGGAGAAATTATATTGTTAGATATACAATTCAAAGTATTAAAATGAGAAGATTGAATGGAATAAGATTATAAATACTATATATATGTGTGAAATATGGTCATTACAAATATTTTATTTTCAAATATAGTAATTTATAGTAAGGTTGTTACAAATATTTATTTTCAAATATAGTTTTTACACATACGTCTGTTAGATATATATCCAACAGGTGTACTTAAGTTGTGTATTGAAAAATGTATAACTCACAATGAAATAAAAATATTATATTAAAATATTATAAATATATATATGTGTGTGTTACATATAAATATTATTATTATTAATAAAATCCGACATGACATATATAAATTTAAATAAATATTTCATTATCAATTAAGTATTAAAATTTGATTTTAGAATATAAATACTTTTTAAATGTTATTTGTTAATGTGTATTTAGTATAAAAATAATATTTATTTTATAACAAATTTTTATTTGATTATTTTAATATTTTTATTAATATATTAAATTTAAAATTTCATATTTTTTAAATGTGAATTGATATATTAAATTAACTTAAATTTAAAATATATATGAAATATTATTATAAACAGATAATTTTATCAATTCTATTTTTCAATAATTAAAATTATTTTATAATTGATCCATTTTGTTCTAAAAAATATGTTTTTTTTAAATTAAATTTTATAAATCAAAATTTGTTTTTTAAATTCATTATAACAATATTATAATATTATGAAATTTTTTGTATTCTTTTTAAATAATATATTTTTTGTTCAATGGTTAAGGTACATATTTTGATGAAAACTATCACTTTTATAATATAGGAATGAAATAAAATATTAGGAAATACTTAATATATATATATATATTGTTTTTAATAAGAAATATAGATAATTTTAATAAAATGGTATTTATTTAGAAAAAATTGTTTGATATTTTTAAACTCAAGTAATATTTTACAATAAAATCTCTTTTTTGCACATTTAATCAATATTAAACGTTTTCGCTTTTAGAAATTGAATATAAACAAATTTATTTCCTAGTTTATAGATAAATTTAAATATTAGTGATAATTTTTAATTTTTAATTTATTCATAAATATAATATTAGTTTGATTAATTTTAATTATCTTGATAGTGGTAAAACAGTTTCCATTAAAGAATTGTATTATTAATATTGTGAAACTTTTTTTCTGATCAATTAAATTGATATAATTTTTATGATTAATATAATATTATTTATGAATTTATATGTATTTATATTTACAATCATTCAATTGGTAATCAATCATAAATATGTTTAAGAACAAAAATTGTTTAAAATTCATTTTTCTACAATATTATTTTTCTTATATATTATATATATTAATTAAAAATTATGTTCTACCAGAATTCTTAATTTAATTAGAATAAATGATTATTCATTTTAGGTTCATGGAAAAAAATGGGAATAATAGCTACCATATAATTTAAAATAAAATATAAATTACATATTCAAAACCG
Source organism: Viscum album (assembly GCA_963277665.1). Lineage (NCBI taxonomy): Eukaryota > Viridiplantae > Streptophyta > Magnoliopsida > Santalales > Viscaceae > Viscum > Viscum album. Next base: position 1,386,286,600 of record OY728153.1, read on the forward strand.
AATTACCAAAGTTTAATAAATATTAATAAAATATTAATTATCAATGTCAAAAGTTTTGAAACAAGTTCAAAATGTTAATGACTTGGTTGAGGATTTATCAAACCAATACCGCACCACTCTCCATTATTATGATATTTTTTAGTCATTGACCATATAATCATGTATTCATATAATGGAAACAGGAAAAGTATTCACAAAATTTCTTTTTCTTCACTTATAAAAGTGATTCACTTCCACCCCACCATAGCATAATCTCCCATTTTAAATTCCCTTTGATCTATACCCAAACAACATATAATATTTTAATTTTATCATCATTGTAATCATTTTCTATATATGTTATCTTAAATCCTTCACTTTAGAATAAATATTTAAGAGATGATCAAGTATCTAGTGTTAGTATTACAAATTTATTAATCTTTTCTCTATAATCATTCTCTAAAAAATATCTTATATCCATAACAATATAATGAAACAATAAAATAATTATTCTTATATGTTATTTAATAAATATAATACCCATTATTTATTCCTCTCCATAATCTATGAAAAACATACTCATCATTATTGGGGTCTATAGACTACCGCATCCAAAAAGTGAGATCTTCTATTTTTTGTCAAATACATTCCTTGATGGTAAAAGTGATGTGAAGGAATAATAAACTAGATATATATATATAATTCATAAATTTAAAATTATCATTTTCCTTTATTATCTATCATTTGTTGAGAAATGGTGATGATAACTGGGTGGAATTTTGGACTACCTCTTCTATAAGAAATTACATTAATTCTTCTTAACCAAGAATTATGTATGGAATTAATAATATAATTAATATAAAAAAATATTTCACTAAAACTATTAATATTATATATATTATTTCTTTATTTTTAATTATTTCTACCATGTTCAATATACATATTGAGTTATAAAAAAAGTAACCGAACGACCTCAAGAAACCAATGTAGGAAAGAAAAAAAATAAAAAAAAATATTAGAGTTAAATGAGATTAAAATATTATATTTGGTAGAATAATTTTCTTATGTAGGTATTTATTTATATTAATTTGGTTATTATTAAAGTTAATAATAATTTTGGGGAACTTTTAGACATGAGGTTAAGCATCTATCTTACCATCTTTATGAATTTTCTGTTACACAATCTCTTTCTTTTAATTATTTTTCTGAAATATTTTTGTCACATACCAATTAATTTTTTTCAAATATGTACCATATATATATATACATATATATCTATTTAAATTGAATTTTTCTTCTTGTGGTTTTTAATATTTTAGTTACGTTTCAAATTCCCACTATCTAGTCTACCAAATTTAGCCAAACATTTGATATTTCATGTATTATGTAAAGAACTACCCCATAAAATGTTTTTAATTAACCATTATATTTTATAACCCATAATTATTTTATAAAGAAATATATTTTTTCAGTTCTATTTTTATATAAATTAATAAATTATTTCCTCCATTAGAACAATCCTTTACATATAAAGGTTCACCCAAGTTTACTTTCTTTCCTTCTTCTCCAAGATCATTCTTATGAATTCTATATATTGGAAATAAATGATTAATAAATTTTTCCACATTTAAAATATAATAATACCAAATTATTTAATTACTTCATATCTTTGGAATACTTATGATTTATCTTTTTTTTCCTTGAGATAGAATTATTAAACCCACTTCCTTCTCTTAGGTTTGAGCTTGAATATGATTTATTTATAGTTTATTTTCCACTTTTGGAATGCATGTATATGATTTTAATTTATTTGATGGGTATGAATAGAATTATATATCCTTCTAACGTATTTGGTATATATTTATATCTCACAAGATGTTGTGTATGGGATTAAGGAGTTAGAATAATCTACCATGGGAGTTTATCTGCTTTATAATGATTTTATTAGGAGTGATCCTTCACTTATGATTCTTATATCAAGGTTTATACTGTTTCCAAATTTTTATAATTTCACTAACATATGATATAATTTCCTTATTCCATGTTTTTGTGCTTATAATCATCCTCATTGTGATATAATTTTATGCTTCTTGGATCACTTATATTGATGAATATTATTAGGACCTAGCCTTGAAATGTTACTTAATCATGAAATTTAGCCAATAAAATACATTATTACACATTGAGTATGTTTTTGGGTTTATAGATGTAGAGAACTAGGATAACTATCATACATAACATACCACATTCATACAAGATGATACTACTAAAAACAGTTTCCATTTTTATCAAAATATAAAACATTAAAGCTTAAAACATGATTTCATTGAAAAATATTCTAGCATCTAACTTGGCTCCCATTTTTTTCTTAAACATTCTCATAACCTGTGAAAATCATTTAAAAATTGGAAATTATCACAAAAAGCTCAGTAAGGGATATAAAAAGCGGGAAAGAACAAATTAGTCCATGGATACTTATAATGTATAAAAACATTTTCAAAAGACATACTTATCACCTGTTTATATACATACTTTATGAAACAATATATTTCCACAAGATTCCAAAAATAAATAAGAATATAAGTAGAACCATGAAGGTATCTTGGATAATTACTTACATAATATTGTAACCCTCAGGGCTACCTAATAATTTATAACCCTCACAACTACCTTACAATTTGTGTAACCATCACAGTTACACTTGGAGTAACCATATGACTGACCTCCGTATTAAACATAACTAATGCATTGGAGGTAAATATAGGCCCCACCCTTAATCATTAAAAATTCCCAAGAACCATAACATAATCATAAAACATGAATACTTTCATAAAACATTGCCTATGAATTTTGTAAAAACAGAATTGTAAAAGAGGATTTAAAATGAAAATCCCCTTATGAATATCATACAATTAAAGAGAGACATAATAGAGTGGATGTAATATGTATATAAACTATAAATACACATAATAAAACATAATATAAACAGAACCCATCAAAAAAATAATTCTAATACCAGATAAATAATGAAGTAGAAGGATAACACAAAGAATCGAAATCGAGTTAAGAATTCTCTTACCTCTGGATTTTCATAGTTAAAACTTATTTAAACCCCATTCATAATGGTTAATATTGTGTTATTAGTATTTTAAAAAAAACATGTTCATGTTTATAACTTCTTATATGATCATTTCATAACCTCATTTCACCCTTTAATTGTTGGTATTTTGTTCCATGTATTGTTTAGGGATCGTTATTTACATGATTTCCATGATTGGTTCATGAGGGATGTTCTTGTCAATTGGAAATGAAACTCTAGAATTGGAATGGAATGGTATTAATATATTTCCATTACCATAAATTAAATCATTTATCATTTTTAATTCTTTCATGAGGATAGTTCGTTATTAAAACATTATTGATGATCGTTTAGATCATTTTAGTGGTTCTTTAATAATAAAGACTACATTTTGTTTTATAATTTAAAACCATGTATAAAAAATAAATCAACAACCCTGGATGAGATATAATACATATATTATAACCTAGTTCAACAACTGAAATGGTTTCATGAACATACTTGATATAATTAAAGAAAATAGAAATCACATTGTCCACGATGTCATTAATTTGACACATCATGAAAATGTTTTTAATTCCATAAATAAGGGGGAGAGGAGGAGACGATTGATGATGAATTTTCCATGAACATTAAAAAATCTAGGATATAAAATATTATAGGGATTTTATGCTATTTGTATAAGAGGAGTTTAGGAAATAATAATAATACAAAGGAACTCAAAAAAATAGAAAATTTGAGAAATTCCTTACGAAAATTCGGCAGCCTAACTGCATCGTTTAAATTTTCATAAAATAATTTTATGAGAGAAAAGAGGTATCTCGTCATTATTACATGGTATGATCTGTAATGTGGACATGGAATGAAATATATTAACATAAGCTCAAGGGAATGAGAAATAATAACATAAAATGAAAGTAATGAAATAAAATAAAAGAGTGTGTTTACCTCTTGATATCTTCTCCGTGAGATCCCTCTTAAGGATTCTTGTTTCAGAATTTTTGTGAGACCAATATCTCTATGACTTGGGGAAGATCCTTGTAAGGTGTATTGGGGAAAACATATTTAATGATCAAGGAATGATATGTGTGTGAGGATGAGGGGAATGAGGGTGGTTTTTATAGTGGAGGAGTAGGGGCATTTTTCATTATTTTAATCATTATTATAGTATTCCTGCTCATGACTAAGAATAATCTTAATTCAGGTGACCCCAAATAGTAATAATGGAATGTGAGTTCAAACCAAGTGATATTACATCATTTATGATGTCATAAATAGTGTATTTTACTGATAATTTGAATATACAATATTTTACTATCATTCACTATTCATCGAAAATTTATGAATTTTAGAAAAATCCCAAAAATTCACCCTTACCATTTCACGACAAGAATAATTCAAAAATGAAGCCCATTTTTTGAAAAAAATTTACTAAATATTTTAAATTTAATTTTTAAATAAAAAATATAATTCAAAATTTTAAAACTTTAAAATTATAACTGCTTTTATATGACATTGAAAAATTAACCAAAATGTCATTATCTTATTGTATTAAGAAAAAAATATAATATTACAATTTAATAATCATTAACGTCATATTACTATATATATTACTAGTCATAAGGGTGTGTTACTATTCACCAAAAAAACAAAGTTAGTTCTATTAGGCTCTAAATAAATTACTAAACACAATTGTAGATGACCATTTTATGAAATTAAAAACACAAAATTGGAAAATTGTTTTTAAAGGATGGTTGTAAATATCTAATTAAAACAACGTTCCATTAATTTTCATTTATTTTTAAAAAAACCTTGGGGTGTTACATTATCCCAACCTTCTGAAAAATAAGTTCTCAAAATTTTATATACTTAATAAACAAGTGAGGGTGCCTTTCTCTCATAGCATTTTCAGACTCCCATATTTCTTCTTCTACCATTTGGTTTCTCCACAAAACCATTACCTAATGTATTTCCTTATTCTGTAATACATGCTCCCTTCGATCAAGAATCTGAACTAGTTTCTCTTTATAAGAAAGGTTTTCCTCCAGCTGAACTGCTTATGGGGTCAAGACATGTGATGAATCCAGCACATACTTCCTCAACATTGACACCTGAAAAAAAAATTACGTGAGAAAAATTGGATGCAATGCTACTCGGTATGCAACTGGTCCATCTTTCTATATGATTTTAAAAGGGCTGATAAACTATGGACATAGCTTCCATTTCTTACCGAAATGCATCGCACTTTTTCATTAAGATATTTTAAGGAAAACATAGTCACCTACCTTGAAAAGGAAGTATTTCATTCTGTTATCTACATAATTTTTCTTCTTACTCTGAGTTGTCTCATGTGTTGTTGTGTCATCTTCACATTCATAGCCACTTCCACTAATAATTCTAGCCCTATAAACATTCATTCACTAACCCCATACCAAAACACTGGAGTCTAACACCGCATTCCATACAATGCCTCAAAATGTGCCATATGTATATGAGAATAAAAAATATTATTATATGAAAACTCATCTAGAGAAAAATTATGATCCCAACTTCCCTGATAGTCCATTTAACAAGCACGAAGCATATACTCTAATGTCAGAAGTGTTCATTCTAATTGACTATCTGATTGAGGATGAAAAGCTGTAATGAAATTTAATTTTGTGCCCAATGACATCTGAAGTCCCTTCAGAAAGTTATAAGTGAACCGGAGATCCCAGTCAGATTCAATGGAAAGAGTAATGCCAGGTATCCGGACAATATCTTTGATGTACAGTTGATAAAGCTGATCCAAATACATTGTATCTCGAATAGAATTAAAATTTATAGATTTTTCCAGCTGATCATCAATAAAACAAATCAGATTGTTACCTTTATTAATCTTTGGTAGTCCCACCGCAAAGACTATGGATACATTCTCCCATTTCCACTCTAGCAGTGGAAAATGCAAAATCATCCCTTTCAGTAACTGCAACTCTGCTTTAACAAGTTGACATGTCATGTATTTCACAGTAAAATCATCAATATCTCTTTTCATTCCATCCCACCAAAAATACTCCTGGAGGACTCGGTACATCTTAGTACTGTCAGGATAAACTGAAAATAGATAACAATGAGCTTCACGCAACAATTTTTTTTTCAACTGGGAATCAAAAGGCACACACAACCTTTTACCAAATTTTAAAACACAATCTTTATCAAGGTCAAATTATGGAAACTTACCCATTTTAACCAATTATACACTTTTTGTAGCTCATGGTCTTCTATATGTGCATGCTTAATTTTATCTGATAATAAAGACTCCACTAAAACCTGAGACAAAAGAGAGGTTTTTCCTGCACCAACAACATCTAAGATAAAATTCATCAAATAATTAATCAAGGGATCATGTTCTAAATGTAACATGGTTAATGATTCATGATGTTTTTGACTCAGGGAATCAACCACTTTGTTTTCTTTTCCATGATTTTAGTTGATCGTGCAATCTAAATCCTTTATAAATTCAAGCCTTATTCTCTTCCTCATATTTAATTTATTTTTAGTGAATATATACTTCCAACATTTATGGTCAGTATATGTTTGAAATTTTCCTCCTTATTAATGATGCCCCCAATTTTTTAAAGGAAAACCACAACATTAAATTACAAATCATGTGTGAAATAATTTAACTCATTAGGTTTAAGTTGTCTTGAAGAATAATAAATTACTTAATTATTCTGCAACAAAACAAAAACAACTCCCTTTAAAGTAGCATTATTGTAGATGACAAAATCACCATTTCGGGACAGAATGGACAAAACTAGAGCATTTACCAATATCCTCTTCAGTTCCTGAAAACAAACATCCCATTATTTTTTCCAGACAAACTTATCCCCTTTCTATGTTAACATAGTTATCATTCTAGATAACCATTCAAAGTTCTTAACAAAACGTTGGTAATAACTTCCTAATTAAAGAAAACTATGAATCTCTATAACATTTATGGGTCTTGTAAATTCTTCAACCACTCTTGTTTTGGATTGATCAGTTGTTATTCCATCCTTATTTACAATGTTCCCAAGAAAATAAATCTGTTGTAACCAAAAATTACACTTGTGGAATTTCCGTATAGTTTCATTTCTTTTAAGGTATCTAGAATAACCCATAGATGTTTTCCATTCTTCTCTTTATTTTTAGACAATACTATAATTTAATCAATTAATATAACCACAAGCATATCTAATAACTCATGATATATTATACTCATAAGATTCATGAATAAATTAGGAGCATTAGTTATCCCAAATGTCATAACAACAAATTAATAATTCCCATATCTAGTACAAAAGGATTTTTTCATGATATCATCATCTTTCTCATTCAGATAATTGTATTTGGATCTCAAGTCAATCTTGGAAAAATACTCAGCTCCCTGGAGCGGATAAAAAAAGTCATTGACATGAGGAAAAAGATACTTATTTTTGATAGTCATGTTATTCAAAGATCTATAATCAATGTAAAGTCTGATGGAACCATCATTATTTTTAACAATCTAAATAAGAGCACCCCATGGTGAAGTGAAATGATGAATTAATCCATTATAAGGCAAATCTTGCAACTAATTTATCAATTCAAGAGGTTCTATTTGGTCCATAAGATATGGGGGTTTTGAAATTGTCTTAACATCATGAACTAAGTCAATTTTTAATTCTACTTCTCGATCATGAATGAAACCAGCTAACTCATATAGAAAACCATAATGTTATTTATTTACCACTGGCACAAAATTAATCTAAAAAGATCCCTTGTTTTTAAAAATATGATCAAGATAACATTCATTTATATATTTAAATAGTTTCTTTGCATCCTGATATGTTATAAATTGTATGGGTTCATTATTGTATCCAAACTAAAACTCTTTCTGAAAAAACATCATTAGCTCTACAGTCAATCTTAGCATGATAAACCAAAATCCAATCCCTTCCTAGAATGACATCAAACTCAACTGTGGAAAAACAAAATGGTTCTAATGTAAAGTCTTTCCAGAGACAATTATATAAATATTATTATAATTCCTCTTTGACATAATATTTCCCATTCAGTTTTAAAATAATTTTCTTGTTTCATTTATTGAGGTGATATTTCCCATTTACCCTAAAATTTCTCCGAGATGAAGGTATTTATAGACCTCGTATCAAGAAAAACATTAGAAAAATCTGAGTAAACAAAAAAAGTACCTAATACAACATCATTGGATGGATCAACATCTACTGACGTTCTGGAAAAAGTTCTCACCACACCATTCTGCTTATAGTCTGGCTTCTTTATATCATTTGGATCTCTCTTTGTTCAGACATTGGAATAGTGACCCATCTCACCAAAATTAAAACACTTTACACATTTCTTATTAGGATTTATATTTGGACCATTTTCATTACAATATCAGGCCATATGTCCAAACATACCACATTTAAAACCCTTCCCAGTTTTGGTAAGAAATTTTCCTAGGTGCTTTTTTCCACACATTTCAAAAATAGGAAACTTGATTTTCATACCATCAGATTACTTTTTTTGATTCTTACTAATCACTTGCCATTTGGACCACTTCTTATATTTGTTTCCAAAATGCATTATATCATCAGAAAACTCCATCTCTACCCTTTCAGCACATCAGACAAGTTTCTCATAACTTTTGAATTCACAGGAGGCCAACGCCCTTCGGTTCCTTGGCTTCAGTCGTGAGTAAAATCCGTTGATTTTTATATCAATATCCTGAATAAGATTTGGAGCATACCTCTATAGTCATGTGAATTTAACTTCATACACAGCCACTAAATATTACTCCTTCTATTTAAATCCAATTAATTTCCTCTCCATCCTAATTCGCACCACCTTAGGAAAATATTTTTCAAGGAAAAGACTTTTAAATTCACCCCACTCTACGGAATCAATATCCACTCTATCCCTGATATTCTTTACCATTGACCACTACTAATTAGATTCATCTTCAAAATGATAAATGGAAAGACTTTCCTTTTTATTTTCGGAACATCCCATAACATCAAATATCCTTTTAGTGGATTTAATCCATCCTTTAGCCACTACTGGGTTAGAAGATCCATTGAAAGAAAGAGGGTGTTGTCTAATAAAATTCCCCAATATTGTCATGTTACCTTGTGGTACCTCTATTTGTTCTATTTCATGGATTTCACTGCCATTTATTGCATGTGTCAGCTGATCCATTACTATCACAAACATCTTGGTTCCAATCCCTACCATTTCGGGCTGTAGATTCATAAGGATGTCGTTCTGTCATTTCCTCTTATCTTCAGCTTCCATGTTGCTTCTACAGAAAACCATTATGAACAAACATATATTTTATGAACTAAAATGGTAATATTTAAATTCTATATCATTTCAAATTGACCCTATAGTAAGGAGAATTTATGGTAATATATTAACATCATCCTAACACCTAATGTTATCTAAACCATCCTCTTATACCAACTATAAGGACCCTGCCTTAATACATTACTTAATATTGAACTTTAGTCAAGAACATACATTATTAAACAATGAGGATCTTTTTGAGTTTAGATTTATAGAGAATTATGATACCTTTCATACATAACATACTACATTCATACAAGAGGAAACTACTAAAAATAGTTTCCATTTTTTTAAAATATAAAACATTAAATCTTAAAACATCATTTCTTTGACATATCTTCAAACATTTAACATGGATTCCTTCATTGTCTTATGCATACTTATAACCTGTGAAAATAATTTAAAAACATGAGATCGGCACAAAAATCTCAGTAAGGGATATAAAAATATGGAAAGAACACATTAGTCAATTAATACTTGTATCATATAAAAACATTTTCAAAATAAGTACTTATCACATATATATATACTTACATTGTGAAACAAGAGATTTCTAAAATATTCCCACAATACATAAGAACATAAGTAGAACCATAAATTTATCCTTGGGAATTAATTACATAATATTTTAACCCTCACTGCTACTTTATAATTTGTAACCCTCACGACTACCTTAAAATTGGTGTGATCATCACAATTACACTTGGAGTAACCATATGGATGAACTCCAAGTTACACATACACAATGAATTAAAGGGAAATATTTGTCCCACACTTTATAATAACAAATTCCCATGAACCATAACATAATCATAAAATATGAATAATTTCATAAAAACAATTCTTTTTAATTTTGTAAAAACAGAATTTTAAAAGAGTATTTTAAAAGAAACCCCCTTAAAAATAACATAAAATTGAAGAGAGACTTAATAGAGTGGATGGAATATGTATATACACTGTAAATACACATAATATATCATAATATAAATAAAAACCATCACACAAAAAATTTTAATACCACATAAATAACAAAGTAGAAGGTTAACCAAATGAAAAGGAAATCAGGTTAAGAATTCCCTTTCCTCGGGTTTGTCTTACATAAAAATTGTTTAAACCTCTTGTATAATGGTTAACAGTGTTATATTTGTATTTTATAAAAACATTTTAGGTATATAATATATTATATGATAATTTCATAACCACATTTCACCCGTTAATTATTATTAATTTTCCTTGCATTGTTTAGCGATCGTTCTTTACGTGATTTCCGTGATTGGTTCGTGATGGATGTTCTTATCGATTGGAAGTGAAACAACAGAATTGTAATGGAATGGTATTAAAATATTTAAATTACGATAAATTATACCATATATCATTTTGTATTCTTACATGTGGATGATTCATAATTTAAAACATTAATGATGTTATTTTAGATCACTTTAGTGGTTCTTTCATAATAAAGACCTCATTTTGTTGTATAATTTAAAACCATGTATATAAAATAATTATAGAACCATTGATGAGACATAATACATATATTATAACCTGTTTCAACCATTAAATTGTTTTATGACCAGAATTTAAGGAATTAATGAAAATTGAAATCACGTCGTCCACGATGTCGGTAATTCAACACATCCTAGACAATGTTTTTAGTTCCTTGAATAAGTGGGCGAGGAGGAGAAGATTGATGATGAATTTTACACTAACATAAGAAAAGATATAATATAAAAGATTATAGATATTTCATTCATCTTGGATAATAGGAGGTGAGGAAGGGAGAATAAAATAAATTAACTTAATATAATTTTTTTTGACAAATTCCTTATGAAAATTCAACATCCAAATGACGTCGTTTAAATTTTCATAAAATAATTTGATGATAGAAAAGGGTTATCTCTTAATTATTACATAATATGGAATATAAGGGGGTTATATAATTTAACACCCCAACATATTCCAAAGGGAATGAATAATAATAATATAAAAGGAAAGGAAAGAATGAAAATAAAAGAAGATGTTTACCTCTTGATCTCTTCTCCTTGAGATCCCTCTTAAGGCCTTTGGTTTTGGCCTTTTGTTGATACTAGAAGCTCTAAGACGTGGGGAAGAGACTTGGAAGGAGTATTTGGAAGAAAATAGGCAATCATAAAGGTTTTAGAGGTGTGGGAGGAAGAGAGGAACAAGGGCGGTCCTTATAGTAGAGGAGAGGGAGTATTTTTCATTATTTTATTCATTATTATAATATTGTTTCTCAATAATATGAATTAACTTAATTCATGTGACTCAAAATTGTAATAATGGAATGTGAGTTGGAACAAAGTGGGATTAAATCACTTATGATGTAATAAATAGTGTATTTTACTGATCATTTGAATATACAACATTTTACTGTATTTCACTATTCCTCGAAAATTTAAGAATTTCAGAAAAATCCCAAAAATTCATACTTACCATTTTTCGACGTTTATAATTTAAAAATTAATTCCATTTTTTGAAAATAATTTTTTAAATATTATTAATTTAATTTTTAAATAAAATCAAACTTAATTAAAAAAATTAGTTGTTTTAAAACTATAACTTCTTTTATATCACATTGAAAAATTAACGAAAATTTTATTATCTTCAAGACTTATGAAAATAAAATAATAGTAAAATTATAAATTCATTAGGGTTATATTAATATTTTTATTACTATTCATAATGTTATGCTACTATTCACCAAAAAAATTTGGTTCCATTAGGATCTAAATAACATACTAAACAAAATTATGGATGACCATTTTTTGAAATTAAAAATATAGAAGTGGGAAAAATTTAAAGGCTAGTTATTAATATCTATATAAAAAAATGTTTCATGCATTTCGATTTTCTTTTAAAAAACCATATCGTGTTACATATATCCATGTTTATTCCCTTACTGGGCTTTCAAGATCACTGTATTCCATATGTATTTTCCCCATGGATTTTCATATAGTTTAAGAAGATCTATGGGAGTTTGGATTACTACATATAATTTTGGATAACTACTATTTTTTCATTTAATATGATATATTTTATTCCAAGTCTTTCTAAAAACTAGACCTCCAAATCATTGGTTTTTAGTTATTGTAAATATATGTAAAAAAACATGAAATAATTTATTTAAGTCTTGGGTCACTATACCATTTGTTATTATACAAAACAGAAGAAAAATTAATGAAATATCAAATAATATCAAACTATTTCATTTTTATAGTAGGGATATGTGATATCCAACAACATCTATCTAAGGAAATTGGTATAAATATGATGTTTAGTAAATAAAATTGAATTTTATTATAACAAGTGGTTTTGTAAAAAATCATGCACCTAATGTTGAATTCCATAAAAATATCCAATTTCACAATTTTTAATCCACCTTATCCTATATAATGTAATAGTATGTCTCATTTTTTTCATGATATATTGTTATACTAGATTCATTATTAACATAAAAAAACTCTTATTGTCGCACTAAATTCATATCAGTTATCATAAAACAGGTCCATCCATAACCAACTATTTCAGTATCTATATCAATGTTGTGTTGGACATGGAAACCAAAATATAATCAACATTTTTGGTACTCATGGATACATTATCGTCACTATTATATAGAAATACATCCAAATTTATTCCAATAAATAAGGACCCACCACTTGTGGATTTTTTTATCCATAATATATCTTGAAATATATACCTTGGAATAAGACACTAAATATAGATCTTCCCATTACTTGAAAACCAATTCATAGTTCAATATTCCTTTAATATACTTCATAATCCTTTTTACTTCCATGAGATTTTCTTTCTTTTAATAACTCACAAATCATACCATGGTAGGACCAATTTTGAATATTTTCTAGAATACGCATCCTTTCAAGGCCGAGGGGGTTAATATGATTAGAGGGTATTCCCTTAGTCATCAATATTATAGCCCCCCTAAGGATTCTTGCTCTGTACTTACTTTAATGGATTGTTTAATAAAAATTTGACATTGGATTAATGGATTACTCACAACTCATACAACCAGGCATGTATGTTGAAGATATACAGTCTTATTGTTTGAGAAATAATGATATATCAATAAATAATAAATGAAAGGTTGTTTCTACTCAATTTATGTCTTAATGATTTCCATGTTTTATTCCAATTTTAATTAATCATGAAATTTTATTACATTATTCAATTTTGAACTTTTTAAAAAACTCCAATAGTTATTTCACCAATGAGATGACTGTGTTTCCAAATATGGTGTTATTTAAACAAATAAATAAACTCAACTCTCTAATCATTAAAATCTCAAATTTTGGATACAAAAATTCTAAAATATTATCAATATAATGATTCTTATTGCCACTAAAAATGGCCACATCATCAAACACAATCACTATGACAGATTCTTTACTATATAGATTCATGTAGATAACATGATTAACTCCTCTCATCTCACATTCAAAATGTCTCATATATGTGTTCATTCATGGTTAAAAATTATATGTGATTAATTTATGATATAAACAAATATTTTAATGAATAATAATTAAGAATCATTATCTGGAATAAGAAATCTTAATCCTCTATTTAACATCCACTTCAATGAAATTATATCATTACATCTACTTGATAAAATCTAAACCTCTATTTAACAACCACTTATATGAAAATTAAAATTGATTATACTCCTTCAATAGTATTAATGAATATCAAAATCTTTATCTTATGCATGAACATTACACACAATCCATAATTTAATCGATACCACTCATCCATGTTCATAAAAACATATTTTTGAATTCATTTATTGTATCCATATCATTAATATATCTAGGTTTGTCCAAGATTTCACATTATTTATACTTATAAATTTGGTCTAACTCATAATTCATATCCATTATACATGATTCTATGTTTGTATATTCATCAAATGAGGTTTTTTATACCTCTAAGAATATTTTTGTGTGCAGGATTCATCTCAATATTCATACCATAGTTGGAGTTAATTTGTCTTTAATGATTATTTTTAGATCAACATCTAATATACTTCTTCATGTTTGAGTCATGGGATTAATCCCTTGATCACTACAATATTCAATTGATTTATCTTCAGATTCATCATCAATTGTGGGATCATGAGATTCTCATGAATCCAAAATTATATATTATAATTGGTCATTAGTTTATTTAGGGGAATAATTAAAGAATTATATTAAACTTCATATTCAAAAAATTAACATCACTACTTTCTATGCACAAGGTATAGTATCCATTATCAAAATATGTGAAAGACACATGTTGGTGATTAGAAGGTGTAATGTTCTTGAAACCAAGTCAATAAATCCATACCTAATATTACATTAAAATTACACATATCTAACATAGATAAAAACTAAATATATCTATTGTTCATGTGGAAAAACATAGAACGTCATCAAACACCAAAATATTGAACAACCAATGTTGTATCGATAGAAATCACTCCATATAGGTACTTGATGGTCAACCCCAGATTGTAATAATAATATGAATATATAAATGAATTTGATTTAATTCTTTCAACTAAAAAATATATAAGGGTTTCATCTACTAAAATCATACATTTAACAGTTAACATCCCTTTATCATGTTTAAAATGTATTGTCTCAACAAAATTATGTTGGCCAACCCCATGACACTACCATGACCTTTTTATTCATAGATATATAAAGGATAACTAATACGTTACATATAATGAACTTAAGAATCATAATACCTTATCATCCTAGCCATCTAGAAAACTTTAAATACCACCCTATGATAAATCACATGGTCTTTCCATTTATCCATGAACCCATGTATCAACCAGACCAGTAGCTATTTTAGAAAAGTGTGGATATAAATATCACATATAGCTCATCTTTTAATAATAATGAAACTCCATTGGAATTTTATGGAACTATTGTAGTGAATGAATTAGCTTTTCATGCTGATAACATATCAATAGTGTCCTACTATATAATGAAAATACACATCCATGTCACTAACTAGCATAACTAGCTCTTCTCTAGTTATAATCTTTAAAAAACTCATTCAACTACCTAAATACTTTTGTGTCCTATGGTCCCTCTATGAAACCTAAAATAGTGGGAGAATTTGGGTAACTAGAATTTTTTTCATATCTCAATTTTAAATTCGTATTTTTTTTCAAATTTATAGGCACTCCTTGAATCTATCATGATTATTAAAAATTATAAATAAATATATAAATATAAAGAAGAATATAAATATATATTTAACCTAGCTCACAAAAACAAGAATATACCGAATGATCTCATGCCAAAAATGTATTAATATTATAAATAATCACTACTCCACCTAGTTCATGACTAAAATATTTACGAAAATATTAAGACTCATCAGTGGACCATGATCTCTTCCTCAAATATGCCCACTACATTCCATGAGGGTTACACAAGAGATAATTTTGACATATTGGATGAATAAATTAAGATAACTATAAAAATATAACACCAAATAACTATGTGTGTGTTCCATAATTCTCTAATCTCTACTACTTGGTCTTTCCAAATGATTATATTAACTCATCAATTATATTCCTTATCTTCAAGGATATTAAATCCCATCAAACATTACTTATCAATAGAAAAAATTAAATAAAATTTATATCCTATTGACTCACCATTTTTCTCTTTCCTGCTATTCTTTATTATATCTCTATATTTCTCTTATTTTCATCTATATAGTATATTACAACATATCCAATGTATTTTCAAATTAAAATTACAAATTTATATTTCAACCAATAACCTAGTTATTAGACTCCAAATTACATTTATTTTATCATTTCCATGTGAATATCATTGATAAAACTCCTTTTAGACTATTGATATTAAATCTGTAGTATCTAAATAGTTAAAATATGGATAAATTATCAATATTTTTTAAATTCCCCATATTTTGGAAATTTCAATTTTATAACATTCATCACAATCTAATAGTTTGGTTTCATATTCATTTACTAGGTGCATCAAAATGTGATAGTATGCTTCATAGTTCGACCATTTTTTTTGTTTCTAAAAATCCTGAAGCCTTACTCTCATTGTAATTCTTGTATCTAGATGATTTAAACATCGAGTATTGATGTATTTCTTCAAAAAGTATCAAATGTTTCATAGAATGAACAAGGATATTTAAATTTTTCTTTTTCTATTATGTATTATCCATGTGACCCTTATAAATATTCACACCTTTTAATTTTTCAATTCTAGATCAACTATTACATATTAGAGTTTAATTTAACACTTTTTTACATTTTATACCTACCTACACAATTCTAGTTACCATTACGTATACACGGGCTTGTAAACGATATTTATAATAATTCGCCATTTTTCATAAATTTACATTCACTATAACAATTTGTGGTCCTAGTTGCCTTTATATGTTGTTGTGAAAATATTTTATCTTTTTTCCAGATCATTCAAGGTTGAATTTTCATACTAAAGTATATAACACTTTGATTTTGTAAAATAAAGCTCCAATCATAACAAGATCCATGCACTCTCCCTATGATATTATTCTGTAATTTCCACAACCTTTATATTATATTTCTATCTATATCAACTCTTCATTGAACTATTTTACACATTCCAAACACTAATAAATGGAATCAGGTTGGCTTCCAATTTATAAAAATTCTCTCATTAGAATATGTGGTTAAAATATTATTTCCTTTGAATTTTTCTCCAATCCTCTATATGTTCACCATGTTTATTTATTTTAATCCAAAATACCCGAACCGGTGACATGAATCTCCCCACGTTGCCTTTATCACCCTAAAATAACCAAATTCAAATCCATTTTAATGTTTTAGAATTAATAATGAAACATAATTTAGAACCATCCACTATGAAGAAAACTAATCACAAATGCAGTTAAAAATTATCTAAGACAACATGTTTTAAAACACATTGTATGAAACAATTAAAATATTCAATTTCAATAATTTTATTCACATTCATTAATCAAACCTTTTCATTTCATTTAATCCCACATGGATTGTGTAACCCCATATCTTCTTATACCCAACAAAAGATAAATTCATTCTATATCGAACAATATCCAATTAAATAATTTTGTTTAATTTAGATATGGTATATCCAACCTAATTATACTGAGTAAATTATTTCAAATATGAGGCCCAATCAATAATTTTCAAACATAATTTTATCCACTTGTTTTAAAAAAATCTATGAGCTATTTTTGAGTTCTATAAAACTCTTATTTAAAAATAATTCCCAAAATTTCCTTTTAAAATTTTATAATAGATATTATTTAATTATTTGGGAAATATTTATACATAATTATTTGTTAATATAAAAAAACTCTAATGGTTGGAATGATTCAACATCTGTTATCATAAGAACTATCTAAAATCATAATAATATTATATTATCGATATAAACATTGTAATGTACATGGTAAATTAAATATAATACTCCATTAAAATAATAAATAATAAATTAATATTATTCGTACATATCCATAAAATGTAATTTCTTTCAATTATTGAGGCTCAACCACTTTTTTATTATGTATCAATAATATTTCTTGCTTATTTTTTATATGAATAATCCCCCATATAGATATCACCTATTTCATTTTAAACCAAACCATAGTTTAGTGATTCAAAAATTCACCACATTATCATTTTCTCTACCATGAGATATTCTTCCTTAAGATAACTATGATATCATACATCCAATAATGTATTATTGATGATATAATTTCATCTTTTATTAAGTTATAATAAACTCCCAGTAATTTTTCTTTAAAAATTTTGAGTCCACTCAATTAATCTCCCAATTCATTCTATGTTTAATTTTAATTTTTATCATACTTGAAACTTGATTGAATTATCACATTATAAGATTCTTTAACACCACTCCTAATATTTCACCAAAGAGATGATTTTTTTTACTTTATTTTAATTTACATTCAACCTAGTGATGTAGATCAACTCTCTAGTAAATAAAATCTCAAATTTCAAACATAAAAAAATATCAAAACTAACAAGTATAATTCCATTTGTTATCACTAAATATGATATCATCCACAAAAAAGACCACCCTGACCTGATCACCACTCAATAATTTCACCTATATATTTTGATCAACCTTTTATCTACTAATATCATCAATTTTTATATGTGTTCATTCAGACATACCAAGCACAAGTTAACTTTATTAGGCTATATAATCTTTTTTTCAATCGAAAAACATTTTAATAATAACACGTAATAAGAAATCCTACTTGTTTTTATTGTATAATTATTCATTTAATACCACATCATGAATTATATCTTAAAAATTATAAGAAAACCTAAAACATCCATTGATCAAAATCTTTTAGGATATTTTTAACATATTCCATTCTCCCCATTAGAGAATTTTTTTCCCACAACATCAACTCCTTGAACCTATGAATTTCCCTTAAAAACCAGCCTCACTATATTCAGGACCACTATTCAATGATCATAAAATATATTTCTGAATACCCATTTTTACCAATAATAATATGAATTCTATCTATATACAAATGTTCCTAATACTGATTCCTATCAATTTGGTCCAACTCTTTATTTTTTATTTCAACCATGATTTATCATCTGTTACTTCTTCAAATGAAGTTTGTTATGCCTATGATAATAGAAAAGTGGGATCTGTTATTCTATTTGTTTTTTCATGTGTTGGGTAATATTTTTTCCAAATAATTTATTTTGATAAAATTAAAATATACACATTCTTTTTTAATTCATGGGTTTACTCCCTTCATCACCATTCACTTCCTCTGATTCAACATCTGAATCATCATCAATTGGGGGATTTTAAAATTATCATGAATCCAAAATCAACACTTATTATTTTTCATTTAAATATTAATTAATAAATTTTTATAATTTTCATTATCGATATATTTAAAATCATTCAGATCCATGATATCACCAGAAAGGGCATATCAGTCACCCTCAATATACCTGAATGGTACTCATCATGGATAGAAATCGATGTATCCTTATTACAGATTCGTCAAAAACATACCTAGGATCACACCAAAATAATACATCTCTAATACAAATAAATACTATATATATCCACTAATTAGGTGGGAAAGCTCTGAACATAATCAAACCCCTTTATATCACACTATTAAGGGTGTATTGTTATATATAACTCTCTAAATATACTCAATGGTCAATACCAAATCAATAAAATATTAATATGATATACATACATATCCTAAACCAGTATAAAATAAATTATATTCAATTACATATTCTATCAATATCATACCTTGAACAGTATAAGGACACTCGTCATTGTTGATAGGTGTCAAATCTATGTTGTGATGTTGGCCTACCCTATGGAATTTCCCAAGACTCATAATCACTATATACTATATGGATCGCTCATTCTATAACCCTACTGACCCTATGAACCATAGAATAACTATACATTTAATATCTTTAAAAATATAAACTACCTCCATAAGATAAATCATAGGACATATCTGTTGATCCATGATCTTGTCAATGACCATGACCATTTTTTGGCTGTGTGGATATTGGATAAAAATACAACAGCAGAAACATCTAAAATTAATAATGACACTCCCTTAGAATTAAATTGAAAAACAATATCCTATTACACTACATAAATTTATAATATTTAATCAATTTAGTACTAGTATGCTATGGAGAAAAAGTGTTATTTCCCTTAGTGGGATGACCATCACTACTTCGACAAGAATCATTGGAACATCACTTTCTACAGTTGAAATACCATTCTAACCCAAGGTCCCACTATAAACCGTAAATTTTTATTGAATTAGGTTGGATAGAAATTTATTCTTATCTTATGTTTTAATAGATATTTTTATAAGTTTTTTAATGATACATTGAATATATCTTGATGGTCACACACAAGTGAAACTAAATTATTAAAAAAATTATGAATCAGAAACACATAAATTTTACTTTGTTCACCCACACTGGGCTACATACAGGGTTAATATATAAATTATTTCTTTATATAGAAAATCATTACTAATACACAATTTAGTTATTAAATTCATTAGGGCTATCTCATAACTCAGCTAATTTATTTGACCATTTCTTCTCTTCCACTAACATTATTCCATTACAGTTACACAAAGGTTAATGTTGACATAATGCTATAACTCAAAAATATAACTATTTGAAATATAAAATCATTAAGAATTGTTTTTATCTATAATTATATAAAATCCACTTCCAAATCATCAATGAATTTCACAATAATACTCCATCAAAAACTATGATATTTAATAAAATTAAATACAATCACACATTACTCATTAATACCAAAAAAATAAATAAATTACATGACACATTCGCTATCCTTTTTACCCTTCCTAATACGACATGTTCAATCAATGTATTTACCTTATGTTATATTAGAAAACATATTATATTATATCATTTGAATTTGTAATTTTAAATTCACAATTTTTATTTCTTCTATATCGAAAATTCTTATACATAAAATCAATCCATTAAATTTTATATAAGAGAATCGCAACTGTAGTATTCCATTTAAATTATTTATTATCATTACATATCTTTTAAACAATTAATATACTACCAAAAAATAAATATTGTTCAAATTATATTGATTTTTAGCAATAACAATGTAGAAAATTTCATCACTTCTTGATTGATTAGTTTGTTTCTAAACTACTTTTTTCCTCATTGTGTGAAAAGTTTATTCCAAATGTAACCTTTATTAATGGTTCTAAAAAATTTTAAGCCTATATTTAATGCCCCTAAATCTATCTCCATAATCTAATCATCACGGTGTGATAGTGTATTTCATGGAGTGGCTAGTTTTTCAAAGAGTAAAAATTATACATAAAAGTTTTCATTTTTAGAACTCTTATTTTTAATCAATGTGACACTTATGTATCTTTTAAATTTCTTTATTTTTCAAATCTATATTATCCATTAATTATAACATTTTAATTCCTTAATTATCTATATTTTAGTGTTTTAAACTTCATACTAGTTTCCCTTAAATATAAAGGGTATTATTAAACATATATATCAGACTTTACCATTTTATAAAAATTTACATTCACACCCCTTAAATATTTTCTTACTGAGCTTTATGTACAATAGTGAAAACTACTTTACCTTTTCCCAGACTGGTACTGGTGACCATCACATATTAAAGTATAGAACAATACCTTCTTTTAAACTATAAATCCACTCACTATATGATCCATGTTCTCACACAATGATACTTCCTAATATTTATAGATCCATAATAGTATATATCTATCTATCACAACAAAACCCTAAACCTCATCAAAAATTTCAAACTCCCTTAAGTAGGTTCTTGTAGACATCTAATTGATATGAAAACCTGCATTACAATTTGTGGTTACAAAATTCACCCCATTTATATTTTTTTCAATCCTCTATATATAATCAAAAGTTTATTTATTCTAATCCATGATCCCTTGAATATGATATGAATCTCTATATATAGTAATTCTACCATATTAATAAAACATTCCGTTGTTTTTTCTTATTATAAATTAAATCATTTCCAAGTATTCAAAAACATCTACTCCATAATAAACAAGTAAATAGCTAGTAATAAATTCATTAATACTACTTTTTTCTACATTAAATATAGGAAATAAGTTAAAGAGTTAGTTTCTATAATACTCTTCATATTTATTGATCAATCCTTTCATCATTCTAATCCCACATAGATTTTGTCCTCTAATGTATCATCCCATACATTTAGAAATCATATAATTTTTATGATCTATATATAAATAATTCTAAAAATTATTTCTCTATATTAAATGAATTGGAATTAACTATGAAAAAATTCATATAGTATAGGAATTAAAAAAACATTTTATTCACTCATAATAAAATGTTGTAACAAAAATAACATGAAATTATTTATTATATATTATTGATTATTATACACCATGGACTATTATATCCATTAAAATTCCATAAATTAAGAGGGGAAAATAAATCTAAATAATATAATATTAAACACCATGAGATCTCTTAGATAATTTTCACTCTTGAGGATCACCTATAGAAAAATAAAACTGTTAATTAGGAACAATATCGTAAATATAGAAACCATGTTTTCAAAAATAAAATTAAATATATGGAAGTGAGAAGTGTGGATTGAATAACTTTATAAAGACTATATATCAGAATGAATTATGATCTTTGAAAATATGGTCAGTGAAAACTTGTGAATTGTAATTTTTTTCCATGTATGGTTATTATATATGTGGTAATTTTATATACATCAGATCGGTATTCAAAAATCAAGTATTGTTAACAAAACATTAATCATAATAAAATAACAATATAACATTAAAATATTAAATATATATATATAACGTTTGTTTTATATAAATATTATTATCATTATTAAAATTTGGAATGATACATATTTAAATAAAAATAAACATTTCAATATTAATTGATTACTAATTTTAAATTTTAGATTATGAATAACTAATTAATGGTATTTGTCAAATCATATTTAGTATAAAAGTAATATTAATTTTCATTGTATTTTTATTAAGTAAAAATTATTTTATTCTAGAAAATTTAATATTAACTTTTAAAACATTATAAAATAATAACTAAAATATTAAAATTAGTTAAATTATAAATCCCCAGGAAATAATATTAAATAAGAAAAATGGTTAAAACATCATTTTTAAATTAAAATATCTTTATATATAATTTATATTTATTTATTGAAATCATAAATATATAAATTTAAGATTTATAATTTTATAAAATAAACATATTTTTTTAATTAATTATATAAAAATTATTATTGTCTAGTTTTTTGACATTTTTTCTAAAAATAATTGATTTTTAGGTCAAAACTAAAAATATAAATTTTGCAAAAAATATAAGTTTTTCAATAATAAAATAACATAAATTTTTAAGAAACCAATTTTATATATATAATTGATATTTATAAATTATTATAAATCACTTAAAATCACTATGATAAATTTATTGAAACATGTTTACGATTTTGGAAGACCAAAAAATATTACAATCTAAAAACTATTATTGTATCCTTATATGAAGATTTAGACATTATAACTTTTAGAAATTAAATATAACAAAATTTATATCATATTAATGATAAAATTTTAGATATTATGTAACATTTTAATTTTATTTTTATTTATCATTATAATATTAAAATGATTAAAATTAATTACCGTAGTAATAAAGAAACAATTTTTTAAAGATTTGTTTTGTTAATATTTTGTATTTTTTCCGAATAAATTAAAATGATATAATTTAAATTATTACTCCAATATTATATCAAAACCGATATATAATAATATTAAAACTCGTTAAATTTTTAATGAATGAAAATTATGATTAAGAACAAATAATGGTAAGTAGCCATTTTTCTACCAAAAATATAGTTATTTACATATTATAAATTAAAATTTAAAATATAATTATACCATATTTTGAAATTGAATAATTATAAAGTGGTTTTAAATTTTAGTTGAAATAATAAAAATTCAATAATATAGCTTACCTTATATTTTTAAATAAATTTAAAATTACTGAGTTAAAAACCAGTTACCATAGTAAAAGAATCAAAATGAAAAAAATGAAAAAACAGACTATGGTAAAATACATGAAACATTTATAAAACATGTGTGATGAGAATTTTTGACTCTTTTCTAACAAATATCTCACACCCATATCAATTATTTTGAAATTTTGGAGTCATCGACCAATTAATAGGGTAATCGTATCCTGGAAGTGAAAAGGGTGTTCTAAAAATTTCTTTATTCTTCACTTAAGAAAGGGGATCCTATAAACCCGTATATGGATGAACATCCCATTATAATTTACCATTAACAAGTACCAAAACTAAATATCATATAATTCCCTTTCCCATTCTTATGCCATAGATATCTAGAATTAACCATAATGACTTCACATCCAAGGAAATATATAAGAGAAGAACAAGTATCCAATGTAAGTATTGCCTTCTTTGCAATCATTTCCCATCAATACTTATCTTAAAAATAACTTTTAAACATAAAAATATAATGGAATAATTTCATTAATTATACTTATATTTTATTTTTTTAATGTAGAAACCATTAATTATTTATCTGTATCCACAAATTATAATAAAAGCACCACTAGTGTGTTGCATGGACTACCACCTCCATAAGGTTATATCTTAAATTTTTCATTATTTTCATTCATGGATTGTGAAAATGTTTTAATGGATGAACAAATATTAAATATATAATTTAACATTGGTTTTAATATTTCAAAATTATCATTTACCTTCATTCCCAATAATTCATTGAGAAATAGAAGCAATAATCTTTGGTACGTGTGGACATCTGCTTCTATGATAAAGGAGTTTAATTTTTCATCACCTCTAATAATTGATTGATTTAGAATTTTATTTCATATTTAAACTTCTTTTTATAAATTTTTTAATATTCATGTTATTATAAAACAATTTTACAACACATTTGACCATTTTCATCATACATATAGAGTTATGTAAAACTTGACCAAGCAACCTCATATTACCGACATAGGTAAGAAAACCATATTATAAATAAATATAACATGATATTCATTGGTCCATGATATATAAAATATAGTTTAACAGATTTCTTAGAAGAAAAATTAAATTTAATAAGGAGATGTAATTTTATATCAACTTAAGATAGTTTGTGTAATAATTATTATAAATAGAATTTATAGGGAAATTAAAAATTGTGATTATAGATATAGAATTATAATAGTCACCTATATTAAAATGTTTGATAAACTATTAATAATATATATAATCCTACTCTTAGTAAAAAACATTTATTTCCAAAGTTTTTATGGTTAATATCACTCTAGATATTATATCACATGTTTTAAATATTTACATGACATCCTTAGATATTTTCATTTTTTTGTAATAAATAAAATTGAATTTATAATATTTATATAATGTGGGGTAATGTAACTCCCCTGATATTTAGAATGAATATTCATTCCATAATGAATATTTTTATAAATATAATCATTATTTAATATATGTTCAAAGAATTTAAATTGATTAAGAAATAAGATTTACAATATTGGAATTAAAAAATATCATTTTATTCATTCATAAAAAGAAATTTCAAAAAGATAATATGAAACTAACTTTTAGACATGAGGATTATTAATCTATATGGATTATTACTTCAACTGAACGTGCGAAAATTTTAATATTACAATAAAAATAAAAGAATAAAATATTCAACACTGGTATATCAATTGAATCATCGTCTCCATTAAGGGTCACCAATATCCAAATAAAACCTACATTGAGGAATAACATCACTAATAGTGAGATCATATTGTCAGATTAAAATGGTAACTATTGAAATTAAAAGTGTTAGTGGAATAATTTTATAAATACAACATATAGGAGGAAAATATGGAAATTTCAAATGTGTCCATTGAATATACGGTTGTTACAAATATACTAATTTGAAATATAGTTACTTAAAATATAGTAATTAATGGAATGATTTTTTCATGTGAATCCAAAAGGTATACTAAATTCTGGTATTGTTTAAAATATATATCTCACAGTGGGATTAAATAATGTTATTAAAATTTTATATATAAATATATATAGGTTGAAACTCCCTTATATTTGAAATGAAAAACATTATTATTGATAGCATATATGAAACACAATACAAAAAATAGATGAGAGTGCAACACCTTGGTACTTTAATATATATTTATTTTAAAATAAATTCAATTTCTCTAATAGCTTTTGTTACACCTAACACCTAGTTTTAACGAACTGTGACATACAATTAATATTATTTTTTAAAAAAAATATATATTAAATACCTATTAAATATGAAGCTATAAATTTAAATAAACTATTTTGAAAAATTAATAGTGGGTATATTTTTTAAAATCAAATATACTGATAAATAACTCCATAAGTTTTTCAAAAATCATTATATGTTTTGAAAATACATTTTCTCAAAAAATGACTCATTACAAAAAAAAATTAGACAAAATAATGTTATTATTTATTCCCAAATTATGAAATATTGATTAATAAAAAATTATATTTTTTTAATAATCACATATAATTTCTATCACATGAATTTCGTAGATTTTTTAGAAAATATTGTTTTTTAGTGGATAGTGATAAATAATTATTTTTAAAGAATATCTTTTTATTAATTTAATTATTTTAAATATATTATTATTATTATCTGATATAAAAATAACATAAGTATTATTTAGTTATATTTAATGAAATTAATAAAATTTTAATCATATTTATGCTATATTTTTTCATGTTGGTTTTTGGGTTAAAAGCACATTTTTTTGAAAATTGTTGTAATGTGCATAATGTTTCCCCTTTTTAATTAATCAAAATAAACCATAATGAAGAATCATATAAATAAATTTATAGATTTAAAATATTTATTTTTATGTTTAAATTCATATAAGGTTTATCCATATTCATACATTTAATATAAGATCATCTTTTTCTTGAAAAATACAATTCATGAAAACCTGATCTTTTGTCTCATCTATGAGTTTAGTGTTACATAAAATTATAAAAATTCTATAAATTTAATTTAAAAATGTATTTAATTTATTTTAAAAATATAATTTAAACTTTATAATAAGGTAAATATATATTTTATCATAATTAATTGTGAAAAAATCAAAAACAAAATATTACCATGGTTTGGTTGAAAATGGGTTTATCGTGGGTTAAAATAAAATGATAAGGGTAGTATTTTCAGAAATATTAGTCAAAATATTATTTGGTGTCCATATTACTAACATATCATATACCAAGTTCTAATATTTTTCCATTTGGATTAATTATTCTTTTGAATGACTTTATCATTATGTATTGTTTTGGGAAATTTCCAAGTAATTTCCAAGTGGGTTCTTTTCTCCCACATAAAAAAGAGCACCACATACCTTTATATCTTCTCACCCATCAAGAAATATAATAATGAAAAACCATACCAATATATGTCCCAAAAATTACTAGACACACTCTAGATATTTTTTCCCTCCCAAAATATCAACACGATGGTCTTTGATAAGAGATCCAAAGAAGGTTCTTATACGAAAAGGTAATTATCTTCAAAAAGATCCAACTTTTTCTTTCTTCTTTTTTGAAAATGAATTATGAATTAACTCATATGATATAAAAAACCAGTGTTTAAAATTAAATTATATTTTTTATGTCACTTTAATAACCAATATTCTTCTTCACATCCAACAAATGTTAAATGTAATTGTCGATCGTGTGTAGAACAGAATACAACCTCAGGAACTGATGTAATTTGTTTTACACCACCACTATTCGAGGATGTATAAAATGATGGATTTAAAATATTTATATTATATTTAGAAAATTATTATTTTTCTTTAATTATTGTATATTGTATACATACTTGTTATCTATTTTTGGGGGATAAGGTAACGTCGATTTTGTGTACAGTGGACTAACACCATGTCAAGCGATGTGATTAAATTTCACATAAGATTTATATAGAAAGTAATAAGGGTAAATTTAAATAATATACATGATATATTTAAAATAATAATGACTATGTAAATTTGAGTTAGTATATACATTCATTTTGTTCCATCTGTTGAGAAAATGTAAACTCTTTTCATTCGTATGTACGAATTACAGTCTCCCTGAACAGTGAAATTTATTTTCTATCATTAATTTATATTAATTAATTTAATAACCATATAATTATTATATATGATATGTATATAATTTTTTACATTATGGATTTATTTAACAACGATCAATGTAGATGGACTGAAAATACCATATCAAAACATACATGAAAAACAAAGTAGTTTTTACCTGAAATGTGTTTTAGAAAGAAATTATTGAAAAACAATTAATAAAAGGTTATATTTAATTAATATATGGTATGAGATATATATATATATGTGGTTAATTTAGATATGTATAGTAATACTATATTAATTATGTTGGATTTTTTAACACATACAATAGAAATATGACTGAATGTAAGGGTTTTATCATCTCACGTTTTCTTATATGATACATATTCCATATTCATCACTTATTTCTTTTATGTGGTGTATATTATAAAAACATATTATTAATATACATAGATATTAAAATAATTTTAATGAATAATTAAAGCATTCAACAAACAATCGTCCAAAGACTGTACTAGTCTAGTGCCTTTGGAAACATGGAAACATAAACACTGATACATAAGAGAGATACATTTTATCACACTATTTGATACATTAATAAAAACCTTTTTAGGTACATCATACATAATAAATTTATTCATAATATTTGTAAGAAAATATAAAAAGGGGTGACCTCAAATTCCTAGTAATGATAAAGAAGGGATACATGTAAGAAAAATTATGAGTATAGGGGTATGAGAGTGTGAAAATAACATTAGAAGATCATAAAATTAATATCATATATCATAAAAATGAATTATGTAATAAGTCATGGATGTACATAAGATATGAATCATAAGAAAATATGAAACATAATCTATTAAATAATATCATTGGAATAATACATGGAATTGTGGAATACCTATACATGTGATATCATTCCTTAGAATCAACACACATTTCCAAAACCTGTAAGGAATTTCATGGGAACCTCACCTATAGGGTGGGACACACCACCATCCCTAGTTTTAGTCCATTCCTTATAAGGGATCAATATTCCACATCTTCCCATTGTGGAGCGGGTTTCTCCATCATCAAACATTATAGTGCCTAATCCTACTGGGTGGGACACACCACTATCCCTAGTCATAGTAAATTCATTATAAGGGATTGGTTTTCCCCATATTTCCATAGTAGACCATGTTTCCCCATATTCCATCTCCATGGTGACTACACCAACTGAGCAGGAAAAACCACCATTGTAATGGCTCAGACCCTCCTTGTCTATTACTTTTCCAAATTCTTGGTGTTTGGGGTGCCCTGGAATCCTTTAAGGTTTAATACCTTTTTAATGTGGTATGAGGCCATTTTAAAGATTGTAAATAATGTTCTAATCCCCAACAGTGGAGATACCCTCAACAGACCCAAATTGTGTGTCGTTGTTATGAGTTTTCCTTTGTTTAATTGAAATACTTTAACTCACAGCTGTTATGGACACCTGTAAGAGTAGAATTATTAAATAACAATTAATTCCATCATTTGTAACTGCCCAAACACATGAATAATCCATGATTGGCCTTTAATTCCATTCAAGATTTCATATCTCGTAACTCTAGGATCTTCCCTTTTATCACATTGAGTTTATTTCATCTTCTTGGCTAGTCTCCTTCCCTTCCCTTGGTTCATTTGGAGTCTATCTTCTTAATGCTAGTTGTGAGCCCATGCTAAAGCCTTTCCTACCCGCTCTTGGAATCCGTGGAGTTCTCCACCTGTAAGTCCCATATTCCTAGTTCTTGGCTTGGGGAATAAAACATTGATTGTTGATTATCCAGGTAGGGTTTTTTCCATCCTCTCTCTTTACTTTGTATCATGAGGGGTGGGTATTATAATGTTCCTTCAGGGATAAATGAAACCAAACATTAATGAAGATAATAATTGGTATTTAAATAATGAAGCGGTTTGTTTTATAATGATGTTTACACTTTTATCTTTGCATAAATGTGGTGAATTTTTTGTGCTTACATCCATTGAAAATCGTGGCTATTGGTGGTCCATTCTTGTGCACTAATGAACCTCTATTTTCAAGATAATCCTGTGATTTAATGGCTATAACATGAAAATTGGTAATCCAAGTAGACCTAATTTATTAAATATATTCCCAATAAATAATAATCCCTGAGTGATCACCCCGATTAACCAAACGGAAAGGAGGAACTTAATGAATGGTGTGTTTTAAAAATCTTGAAACTCCCTTGCACAATTCTAGTGACATTTATGGTTGTTATGCAGATTATTATTAGGTGATGTGGATGAAGATGGGATCCCCCATTGTGTAGTTTTTGGTTGTGAATTTTGGGCTGTTTGTTGGGGCTTGGTTTTGTTACAGTACTTCAAGGGATATCATAGATCCCTTCTGTTGTTGTAACTTTACAGGAGAACCAGGTGTGAATACTTAAATTGTTGTCTAGATACTTTTTCATCCTTGTCTTGTGGTTATTCCTCTTAGTTACCTGGTAGTGAGGAGTTATTTAAACAGAATCACATGAACCTGATAAAAAATGGTTTTAATGGGGAATTGTTTTCCAAGGATGAGTTGTTCTCTGGTTGTGGTTGTTGTGTTTTATATGAATTAATACTGACAAGGGTTTTTGTGTATGAGCTGTTTTGGAACTTTTATGTTGGGATGAGTTCTTTCTTACCTATATGTATAAATTTAGTTCTTATGTTTCTTATTCTCACCCAACCCAAGTTGAGAACATCATGACGAACACACACATTTAATGTGGTAGGGTTTATTTTCCAACACTCCTATGAGTGGCTAGTTATTAGCTTCTTTTCTACTCCCTCTCCTAAGTAGCCCAAAACACTTTGGGCAGGCTATGACATCTTGAGGTCCATTAGAGCCCATGATTCTTCGGGCAATGTTGTTTTTGTGGTTAGCCAAAGTGTGTGAAGGTAGTGTTTGTTTCCCAAGAAACTTTGGGATGATGACTAGGTGTCTTCGGGCATGGAAACGAATATTATGGCCCAAGAGACTTTCGGCATGGTACCGATTGTGGTGGGCTAGGTGTCTTCAGGCGGGGACGTGTGGTTAGTGAAGCCCACATGTGTGCGATCAGGGTATGGCATTGAGACTACGGTGAGAGTGGGGGGGTCTGATGCATAGGATGTTATCAATAACCAGTAGGAAATTGGTGTGGGGTACCCAAACATCGATTTTTTTTACTATTACCTTACCTATCTTGCGTTATTTGGGAAGTGTTCCTTGGTGAGGTTTTTGGTGGATAATTCCTTTTCTAGGTTCTTCGGTTATCTCCTTTCTTTACAGGGCATTAGAATGTATCCCCACTTGTGCATGGGAGCCTTTGTTTTTACCTACTGAGTATACATGTATACTCACACTACGTGTATAAAATAGCTTTTAGGTTTCCAGGAGGACTTCAGGGACCGTGCGGGACCTTACTATCTCAGACATCAAGATAGTTTTTATTGCGGTTTTTATTTCTTTTGATACATTCCCTTTGGATTTTTCTTGTACTTTTATGACTTTATATTTTAACATGCAAATGGGAATTGGTTTTGGTTTTACTTTTAACCTCAGTTTTGGAGTTGTTTGGGTTTTTTTCCTTGTATCTCCTGCTCCTACAAAATAAAAAGGGTAACAACTTTCATATTACATTTTTTTTTGTACCATTGGTGGTAGTCACCACTCCGAGGCCTATTTTAGGTGGGACATGGGGATCATTATCTCTCCTTCAACTTGATGAGGGAAGGGTCTAGTAGTTTTATGTACCTTCCCTCGTCTTGGTGGAGGTGGGTCAAGAAAGAATGGTATCAAAGGCTGATGGTTGAGAGATATGATGGAGTTTGGAGTTCCACATTGTACGGATTGCAAGGGAGGGTAGGGAAATGGTGTTTGGAAATCTTGGTGCATGTAATAAGCCAGGGAAGACTGGTTAGGACACGTGAATTGATGTCCCCCCGTGATCTAATGCAAGGACTCTAGACCTACCGAATGACAAAGTGACGATACATTTATTTCATGGTAGATACCCTAGGAAAGGTACAAAAATCATAATGACTTTTGTTGTTATGTGTTCTGGGTGTTCTGGTAATTTAAATAAAAAAACTTTTTGGTAAAAAAATTAAAGGAAATCTTCTACACTACTCGGGCTTAGGCATTCCTTCTTTACCTTGATATTATGGAACCCATGTGATGACCATGAGTAGTGTGGGAGATTGAGGACTAGGAGGCTAATCTGGATGATCAGCAGAGGACTGATCGAGAATAGGTGGATGACCAATGGCAGAGGACACATCGTGCACTTTAGCAGAATACCCACAGGATGTATGAGCGAAGCATCTCGGACATCGAGACAGAGAGCTGTCTAGTGGAGCTGGTGATAACTTTCAGCTTGATCTAGGATATGATAGAGTACCAGGTTCCTCTACATGTATTCTAGATATGGGGATCGGTGCATCAGGGTTGGATGATTTAACTCCGGCAGAAGAGGAAGGTTGAGGTTTTGTGGGATAAATTCGAGAAGGATTTCTAGGTAGAATTCATTTCATCTATGATAAAGGCTGATAAGAGGCATGAGCTACTCTCCCTCAAAAGGGTAGTATGTATGTGAGGGAGATAGGGATCAAGTTCAAGGATCTCCTTCGTTTTTCTTCGGAACTATTTCTAGATGAGGAGTCTCGGGTGAGACGTTTAGGGGATGCACTCTGACCCTCTCCCTAGTATGTTGTTATTCCCTTCACTCTACCGATGTACATTGATTTTTAGAAGAAGTTGTAAGTGGTGGATATGATGCACATTATGTGAGGTGTACCACGAGAGGGGATCCAGTTGGGCTCGTCGGAGGGGAAGACCATCAGTTGTAGGCCTCCAGCGTCAGGGCCTTCTAAGTTTTAGCCAGTGGGGAGTTGGCCTTAGTAGTTCCAGTTTTGAACTCCCAGTCCTCTCACTTTACATATGAGCCCAGGACTGAGATGCATCATATGTGGAAGCCCAGGGAGTCATCGAAATAAGTGTCTAGACCGAGTGTAGTTTAGTTGGGGTGTAAAGGTCCAGCACCCACCGCACAAGCAGTAGTTTCAGTCGAGGCTCTTTCATCCACAATAGTAGGGAAATTGAGCTCTCACTCCTCCAAGAGCATAAATTTCTAGAGGAGGTCGACCACCGGGTTCTCCTCCGAGACCTTGTCCAGGGTGTGGTTGGGGAGGCAGTCCACAGTCACGGGGAAGAGGATTCGGATGTGGGCATTTTCATGCCGAAGAGGAAGATGTTCTAGTAGTGTTAGAAGTCGTTCTAGGTACGATCAGTTTGTTTAGAACTCTTTCACATGTCTTGTTTGATTTAGGACCTTTTCATAGCTTCGCTTCAACCATCCTTTCCCATACTCTAGGTATAGACATATAGAGACTTCCAATGCCCCTGGTTTTAAGTATTCCAGTCAGAGGTCAGACTTGCTTGTCTCATGTTTTCCAGGGATTTAGACTGATGTTGGAACCACATCAGTCCAGTGGGGACCTTATTTTTCTACACAGGCTACCATATGATATCATTTTATGAATATAATGGATGTTATTACTGTGTTCATTATCTAATTCTTCTATAGAAGGGTCTTGTTTTCAGATATGGGTGGACAATGTGTGACTTTCATCAGTGAGCAGGGTTTCTAGGAGAGAAGAAGGTGAGTGGATCCCCTTCTTTCATTGTTAGATGTTCTGTTAGCAAAGTCAGCAGATACAGAAATTTTGTACCTCCCAATGGTCATTAGTGAGTTCCTAGATGTTTTCTCTAGAGAGGTGGTGACTCTACACCCTTGACATGATATTGAGTTTAGGATGGTCTTACAACCCGATTCCAATCCAATTTCGATGGATTTATATAGAATGTCACATTCTGAGTCATGAGAGTAACTTATTTAGATTGATTACCTAATAAATAAGGGTTTTATCTGACCGAGCACATCACCATGGGGTGCTCCAGTCTTGTTCGCAAATAAGGAAGATAGTGGACTCGGGCTATCTATAGACTACCGGAGGCTGAACTAGGTAAAGGTTAAGAATCGTTACCCCCTCCCGAGGATCGAAGATATAAGGCCCCAGCCTTAAAACATTACTTAATCTTGAATTAAATGAATAATTCACATCGGGGACCTTTTTAGGTATTGAGTTTTAGAGAATTAGGACATAACTATTACATCTCAAAAGATTACAAATTAGACACTTCTAACAAGTTTCCATTTTTTTCATAAAATAAAAAATCTTAAATGAAAGATGACTAGTTCCATGTTTTAGATGGCATATCTTTCCTAGATCCCATTTATGACCATATTCATATTTAATACCTATGGGAAATATTTCAAAAAAATGGTATGAGCATAAAAAGATCAGTAAGGAATACACAAAGAAAGAAACTATTAGTTTTTCAGAACAACAAGTAAACCATTAACACTTTAACATAAGTAATATGTTTCACCTTTATAAAGTAGTAAATACTATTCACTGAAAAAATTATCACTACTTACCCTTTTGTAACCAAAATATTACCCATATATAGAACACATAACATATAAAGGTAACTTGGAACATAAACATACTTAAATGGAAAAACCATAAGGTCGAATTCCACACATGTCACTAAATGGAATAGCCATACATCAGACTTCTATACCCAAAGCCTTGGTGGTTATAACGTAACCACCCATCCTAGTATTCACGGAACCACCCGTCATTTGGTTTATCATGTAACCACCTGTAAAATGTCCAATTACCATTATAAAACCATAAGACATAAAACAAATTTAAAGGAAAGAAAACATTTCCAAATTTCAATCACAATACATCACTTAATTATATTGACATAACAAATCCATTATCAAAATAATTTTCAATAAAAATAATACATAATAGAGTATATGGTATTTTTTTTCTTTTAAAAACATTACGGCTTGTTGAGGAATCCAAAGATCAAATAATACTCGCGGCGGCGGAAAGGTCGTTGTCACTCTGTACGTTAAAAGAAACATTTATTTTTGTCATTGTGTAAAACACTTCGTAGGAAAAGATTCCCTTTGAATGAAATGAAAAGTAAAAGTTGTATATACATCATATAAAATAAAGTCTTGTATTAAAACAAAATATGTCTCAATGAAAGGGGATTGAGATGAAGTCCCTTACAAAGATGGTATCATTAGATTAAGGATAAATCAATTACATAATTATGTGTGAAAAATATGAATACACCCAATATAAGTGGATATAAAGTTTAAAACAATTAGATGTCATCCACACTTATTCATAGCATGACATAATCAAGAAGTAGAGGTTTGACCCAAATAATTGAAATTGGGTTAAGAAGTTCCGTTACAGAAATTTGATGGCCTAACGGTGTCACTTTAAAATTCAGAAAATGAGTTGATGAGAGCCAAAAAGGGTATCTCATCACTTGGACATAAAATTTACAGAAATAAGGATATATGAGAACATATCCCAAAATAATAAGATTTAAATTAAAAGACCTATCAACAAGAAGTCTTTTAAAAAGAGGAGGGTGAAAGGTGCCCTTACTCATTTGGGTAACTTTAGACATGTACACCCCATGAAAGAAGGTTCATACAATGAAAATTTAAGTACCCATAAATGAATGTATATTACTCAAAGATTAGAATAATGGGAATTTCATAAACCACTCAAAGGATATAGTGACAAATATAGCATGAATCTCATGAGAATAAAAAGTGAGATAAAAATCCCGTACCTTCTTATAATAAATCAAGTCATATGACCAAAAGATAATAAACACCAAATTAATATCAGAATACCATGAATATAAATAGAATCATGATAATATATATCAAATTACAGTACACAATACACCACCTGAAATAAAGAATTGGCAAACAATTTAAATCTCACATAATTAAAAGTGAGATAAGAAATCCCCTTACAAAAATTCAACAGCCAAACGGCGCCACATAAAAATTCTTAAAATGAATAGATGAGAGTAAGAGGGGGTATCTCATAATATAAAAATAAAAATTAAATTATGGTGAATATAAAATAATATCCTCCAACACAATAACATGGATAATAAAATAAGGGACATAAAAGAGAGTACTTGAAAAGAAAGAGAGAGGTCGGATCCCTTACCTCGTATCCGACGTGACTCGATCGTTCTTTAATCTTATGAAAAATTTACTAAAGTTAATTTCTACTTGCTTAAGAACATTTTTCAGGTTTATTATTCCTTTTATTTAACTTATTACCATGTTATAAAGATTATGTAATAATTTTTGTTAATAATGTTCGTTTTGTCGATATTTTGTACTTGAGTCAAAATGGACTTCTTATAATTACATGTTGTTCATGTGGTCAAATGTTAATTATATCTAGAATGATATTAATGATTTTGATATCATATATATCATCTATATAAAGAATATACATGTATTTATAATAGTACATAACATTTAGAGGTAATAAATTAAATGCACCGTTTATGGAGACGGTAAGTCATACGTAAGCATGAACGCTACTTCTATTTCTCTAACATATTTAATGGAATTAAAACAGAATTATACATAGGAGTATTATAATTCTATTATTGTATCATACATAATATCATTAAATCTATCCTTTTTACATACCACATATGGTATGAATGAGTCATATCACTTTGAGGGGCAGTAGTCCACACTTCCTCAAATGAAATTATTGAGTTTACACATAATGGAAACCATAAAGGTTTGCAATATATTAAAAATACAGAAGAATAAAGAAAACATAAACATAATATATATCATATATAAATACAGTTCCATCATAATGTCCACCATGAGAGGTGTTAAAATAAGATTTAACAATCATGGTTTCGTGAGGCGTGAATTCGCCACCCACAGAAACAGAATGTTCTTCAACCATTAGACGGAAGTGTGTGTAAGTGCAGGTAGAATCCTTTTTCATGACAACATCCTATTATATTGAGGATAATGGTTTTATTATGGGATCAAATAATATTATGATATTGTTGAGTGAAGAAGTAAAATAAAAGAAAGAAACTCGAGAGAAGACATTACCTCTAAATGAGGTAAATCTTTCCGATTTGAGCCAAAGGCTTCCTTGGAAAGACTTCTGCCCAAATTCAGGCTTCTAGGAGTGAGAGAGGGATGTGTAGAGATAATATTAATAGTGTTTGGACGAGCCAAGGGCTTGAGAGGGGTGGGTAAGGGGTTCGAGGTGGGGGGCTTTTATAAGAGGGAGGAGGGTCACTTTTGGAAAGTCTTGAAATGTTACTTTATTATAAAATGGTTTTCAGATTTTAAAGGTCCCACAATGATATACTTCTAGGATACAATGATAAGGGTTTTAAATCCACCAATCCAATAGGTTTTCGAAAAGTTAAAGTCTTAGATTTTACATTATATTTTAATTTTATTTAAATCGTTCATTAATGAGGTAATCACTACATAATCATGGTGTCAAAAATAAATTTATTTATTTAATGTCTAAAAATTATAAACAAAATACCATGATGTTGGAAATATCTGTAGATTTGCAATGAATATTTATGGTCTAAGAGACAATTTATGTAAAAAATTAAAATTGTTTTACTTAGGTGTTACATAGTTTTGTTATATTTCACTTTCTTTAAAAAAATATGATAAAAGTTCACTATCACACAAAAGTGATTCCATGGGGTTGATAAGTTGGAACAAGGAATCCCATGGTCCTCCATGACACCAAAAAAAGGATTTGGACACATTTTGGGGTCATTTTATAATATTATTTTATTATTTTATTACCATTAACTACCTGATTACTAATTAATCATGATAATTAAAAATAATAGTTGTTGTTACTATTCATAATGTCCAAAAACAAAAGAGTATTAAGTACATAATTTGGGCCTTATGATTCAAAATATGGAATCCATTTGACCAAATTCCAAACATAGATATTTTAGTAATTAATTTAAAAAAAATTCTCATTATCACAACCAAAGATGGGTTTTTAAGAAGTAAAATTTATCAAAAGATTGACTTGTTTTTACATCCAATTGAAAAGTGAAATTACATCCAATGAAAAAAATTGTATTAATTTATAAAACCATAATTCAATTACAATTTAAAACCAATTATAATGAAAATCTAACTATATAACTAAATTAGATGAAAAATCAGTTGTGAAGTAAAATGCAGTATTTTTCACTATTCTTTAAAAATTGAATATTTGTCGGAAAAATACCAAAAATTTATAAAAAGTAAATTTGATATTCCAAATTCAAAAATGATTTCCATTTTACCAAATTCAAAACATATAAGTTTCATTAATTAATTTTATAATTAATTTTCGATGTCAAGACAAATAGTGTGTTTTTATGAAACAATATCTATCAGAAGATTGACACTTTTTTATGTCTAGTTTCAAAGTGAAATTAATTCCAATGACCACTATTGAATTAAATTTTAAAAATATATTCTAATTAAACTTTAAAACCAACTAAAAAGATAATATAACTATATATATTAATTATATTAAAAGGAGGTTTTGAATTAAAATACAACATTTTTAACTATTCATAAAAAATGAACATTATCGGAAAAATAACAAAAATTTACAAAAAAGTAAATTTTGATATCTTCATTCTGAAGAAGGATTTTATTTTTTTCAAATATAATATATAAAATTTACAAAATGTGGATTTAAAAAAGGGTTCTCTATCAAAAGGTGGTTAATTTTCCTTTTAAAGAATATTACAATATTTATACATAAAATTGGATTCATTCGCATTTTAGGCCTCTTACATTTATTGGATAAATGTAAAAATATTTAACAAACATATATAATAACTTTTTTGTTAGTTCTATTCATTCCCGCAATTACAACGGTTAGGCATTTACTACCATTTAAAATAATATTATTATATTATTAGTGTGCAATGTAAGTTTTCACAGAAACCTGTTGTTGCGTATCATGTATGATATCAAACATAGAATCCCCTTTAAAGTAAAATTAATATTTAATTGTAAAATATTATTAAATATGAAAATTTCATATTCTTTATTTACATGGGATGTTACATAATACCTTTTTAATCAATTGAAGGGGGCATGATGGTTCTCCATGATTGACCTACGATCATGATATCACCAGTTGAGGGTGATGGAGGGAGACATCTTTAAGATTGTCTTTAGGTGTATATATGGGAAATTTGTGTTCACATTCTTTTCGTTCAATGTCACAAACACACCAGCCATGTTCATGAGATTCAGGAACTCTGTCTTCCATGAATATCTATTCTGGTTCATTATTGTGCTTATTAATGACATCGTGATCTAATCAACATACAAGGAGGATCATGCCAAGCATCTGAGGGTAGTTTTAGTGGTCCTTCGACAACACCAGCTCTATGGGATGTTGTCCAAGTTCAAGTTATGGACATGAGAGGTGCACTTCCTTGGACACGTGGTGTTCGGGTGGGGAATAGTAGTGGACCCATTGAAGTTCAAAGCCATTGTCTCTTGGGTAGCACCCATGAATGTGGATGAGTTTTGTATTTTACTAGGTATAGTAGGTTACTACATGATATTCATCCCCGCCATCTCCCGAGTCTTAGCACCTTTGATTTCCTTGACCAAGAAAGTTCAGGCATTCGTTTGGAGTGAGAAGTGCAAGGAAGCCTTTAGATATCTAAAGGGGAAGTTGGTTACTACCCCGGTGCTAAGGTTTTTATAAGAAGGGTTGAGGTTTGAGTTGTTGTGTGATTCGTTAGGCCAATGTTTAGGGTGTGTAGTGATGCAACAACAATGGGTGATCTCTTATAGGGCTTGGCCATTACGACCCCATAAGTGTAACTACGCCACCCATGATCTGGAGCATGCAGAAGTATTGTTCACACTGAAGTTGTGGTGGCATTACCTCATTGGGGAATGCTTCGTAGTCATCACGGATCACAAGAGATTGAGGTATGTATTCTCTCAGCGAGACCAGAACATGAGACAGTAGTGTTTTATGGAGTTTCTTCCAGACTATGAATTCAAAATTTCCTACACCTCGGGAAAGGGAAATGTGGGTTTCGATGCCTTGGGTAGGAATTTGTGGAAGGAAGTTGTTCAAGAATTGGTAGATGCATGAAAGGAAATATAAGTGGTTTCTTCCTTACACTTGGATTCAAGGGTGGAGGATGGAAGATGTTGTCTATTCTAAATGATAGTGTGATCCTCTCAATTTCTATAGGTGGAGGAGTCCCAATGTGGGGAATTAGAGGATGAAGTGATGCATGATTGTGTTAGCAATTGTGATGCTCTGTAAGGATGTTTGGAAGATGGACATAATTAGATTCTATTTCTTGGAATGTTTTTTTGTCCCAATGGAAATGCCTGAGAATGGTCTTTGTGAGTACCACAACCCACCCCTAGCGGTACTACCAAGAGTTTCCAAGATGCACCAGGTCTTGAGGGGTCACCTTTGGTGGCAGGGGAAGCGGGTAGTGGTATTGTCTGTGGAGAAGTACCTTGTGTTTCAATAGGTGAAGGTTGAACAATTCACCCCAGGAGGTCTGTTATAGCCTTTATATGTCCTTGAGTAGAAGTGGGATGTCATCTCAATGGATTTTATTACAGTCCTACCCAATGTTCAAGGAGGATATGATGAAATTTGGGGAGTGGTGGACCAGTTGACGAAATAGACTCACTTCCTGGAAATCAAAAAGTAGAGTGTGGAGGATGCAATAACATAGAGCTACGTGGATGAGGTGGTGCAGTTTCATGGAGTTCCAAGGTCCATAGTGTCAGATCAGGATACACGGATTACCTCACCGGCATGGAAAGGATTGCAACATGCTTTTCACACCTAGCTATTCCCCAACACTGCATTACATCCCAGATAGATGCGCAGATAGAGCAGGCTATCCATATGTTTGAGGATATGCTACAGGAATATGTTTTGGACTTCGGCTGATCATGGTTATGACACTTTCCTCTGGTATATTTTTCCTACAAAAATAGATATCACTCTACCTTTGGCATGGATCTTTTCGAAGCCTTGTATGAGAGATTTTTTTGCTCACCCATGTACTGGACAGTGGTTGGGGAAGTAGGCGTTCTTGGCCTGGAGGTGGTGTAGAGCATTAAGGAGAAGGTTAAACATGTACTAGAGATGATGAAGCTAGATCAGGACTGAACAAAGTCATATGAAAAACATAGGATGAGACCCTTGGAGTTCGAAGTTGGGGGAAATATGTTCTTGAATGTCTCCCCTCGGCATGGACAATGGTGGTTTGGAAGGGGAAGTAAGCTTTCTCCCAGGTTCATAATACCCTTTGAGGTGTTGCAGTGGGTCAGCGAAGTGGCTTATCATCTAGCACTACCACCGTCTCTACATAGGGTGCATGATTTCTTCCATGTGTCTTAGCTATGTCAGTATATACACAATGATTTTCACATCCTAGACTTGGGAAATATAGATATTGAGGATGATGCGACATTTCTAGAGCGACTATTGTGGATCGAGGATTCTGAGGAGAATGAGCTTCATGGACGAACCATTCCCTTGGGTTGTGTGCTATGAAGGCATGGTGGCCTCAAGGAGAGTACCTGGAAATGATAGGCATAGATGATCGCCCAGTACCCATATTTATTTTGTGTTCTGTTTTGTTTTGTTTTTTAATTGTTTGTGATGTAGTGCTTGCCCGTGTTAACTATGAGATAGGTTGTTTCCCTTGTTCTCAAAATCTGGTTGAATAATCCTGAATGTGGGGAGGGGAGGACCTAATCCCTAATCAAGATTCATTAAGGTGGATGCGGTAAAACCCGTGCAACTAAGTCAGTACTTCCCAAAGAGGATAGTATCTTGACATAGAGAAAGGGAATCCCTAATCCATATGAGTGGATGGTATGACATTTACATATTTGTCTAGTTACTTAGGGGATAGTAATGGTAGTGTATCCATTGTTTTTTAGGAAATATATGATGGAGGGGTGTTCAAAGATATTGAGGTTTTTTCCATCTTTGGAACCACCCTAGGGTAGTTCTGCCGTGAGAGGTATATTTTTAGGTGGTTGTTTGGACCCATCTCTTTTATTTGGGTTTATTTTTGATTTTTGATGATGCGAATAGATTGAGAGGTATCTGATATAATGTCTCGGACCCTCCCGGTCCATTACATTTCCAAATTCTGGTGTTTGGGGTGCACTAGACATCATTAGTGAGTTATGAGGGAAGCAGTGTCAGTGGGAGGGTGTCACCGTGGTGTCATTGATTGGTCTCACCGATCGATGTGTCCCTAGTCAGTGAGTTCCCGATCAGTCTCACTGATCACATCCTTAGGGGTTGTCAAGGGTTTTACTCCCCAGTTTTCCTGTAACATCTTATTTTTTATTTAATACCTCATTAATGTAGTATGAGGTTGTTTTAAAGGATATAAATGATGTTGTAATCCCCAAGAGTGTGGTAACCCTCAATGGACCTAAACTGTGCTTCATTTTTATGTAGTTTCCTCTGTTTAAATAAAATCCTTTAAATCCAAAATGTTATGGCCACCTCTCCATTGATAATTATTAAATAAAAATTAATTATATCATGTGTAACTACCAAAAATCATGTGGATACCATGATCAGCCTTTAA
This sequence comes from Viscum album, assembly GCA_963277665.1. NCBI lineage: Eukaryota > Viridiplantae > Streptophyta > Magnoliopsida > Santalales > Viscaceae > Viscum > Viscum album. The sequence goes on from OY728153.1 coordinate 1,386,329,500, forward strand.
ATCCATTCAAGATTTCCTATCTTGTAACTACATGATCTCACCTTTTATCACATAGATTTTATTTCTTCTTCTTTACTCATCTCTTTTCCTTACCTTGGTTTATTTAGAGTCATTATTCCCAAGGCTAGTTGTGCGCCAATGTTGGATCATTTCCCACTCACTCTTGGAATCTTTGGAGTTATCCTCCTATTAGCTTCACATCCACTATTCTTGGAACAAGGAAGGAAACATCAATTTTTGATCATCCCATTAGGTTTTTTCCTTCATCTCTCTTTATTGTGAATCGTGTGGGGTGGGTATGATAATGTTCCTTCGGATATAGATGAAACCAAAACATAACTAAGATAATAACTAGTTATTAAAGAATTAAGTGGTGTGTTTGATGATGATGTTGTACTATTTTATCCCTTCTTATTTGTTGTGAATTTCATGGGCTTACATCCACGGAAAATCGTGGTCATTGGTGGTCCCTTCGTGCACACTAATGAACCTTTATTTTCTGGATAATCTTGTGATTCAATGCTTGTAACATGGAAACTGGATAATCAATCAAATCCAGTTGGTTAATTGGATTCCCAATGAATATGAATACCTGAGTGATCACCCTGGTTAACCAAACAGAAAGGAGTAACATAACGAATGGTGTTTTTTAGAAAATTGGAAACTCCCTTGCTTTATTCTAGTGATATGTATGGTTGTCCTGCTGATGCTGGTGAGGTGATGTGGATGGGGATGGGATCCCCTGTTGCACAGTTTTTTGTGGTGAATTTTGGGTCAAATGTTGGGGCTTGGTTTGGTTCCAGTACTTTGAGGGATCTCATTGACCCATTTTTTTGTCGTAACATTAAAAGAGAACTGGGTGTGAATGCTTACATTGTTGTCTAGAAGTTGTTCCTTCCATGGAATGTGGCTTTGCCTATTATTTTCCCAGTAGTGTGGAATTATTTATATAGAATCACTGGAACATGAAAACAATAATGATTTCAATGGTGAATTGTTTTCCAGGGATGAGGTTGTGCTTTTGTTGTGGATGTTGTGTATTGTATGAATGAATTGTAACTAGGGTGTTTGTATATGAGATGGTTTCGGGACCCTTTGGTTGGGATGAGTGATTTTTTACCTATATGTATAAATTTAGTTATTATGTTTCTTGTTCTCACCCACCAAAGTTGAGAACATCATGCTGAACACCCCAATTTTATAGGGAGGCTGTTTTTCCAACACTCATATGAGTGGGTGGTTATTACCTCCTTTTCTGGTCCTCTCCCATGTAGCGCAAAACTCCTCGGGTAGGATGTAATGCCCTGGGGTCCATTATAACCCAAGATTCTTTGGGAATCATTTTTTTTGTTGTTGACCTAGGTGTGTGAGGGAAAGGTTTGTTTCCCAATAATCATTGGGATAAGGCCCCAATGACTTCAGGTGTGGTAGTAGTTATTCTATCCCAGGTGTATTTGGGTGTGGTAGTAATCGTGGTGGCCCATGTGTCTACTGGTCGGGACATGCAGTTGTTGTACCCTATGTATGTGCGAGAAGGGTATAGTAGTGGGATAGTGGTGAAAATGGCAGGGTAGGTCTGACACATAGTATGTCTTCAATACCCAGTGGTAAAGTGGTGTGGGGTACCCAAAAATCAATGTGTTATTACTATTACCTTATCTTTTTAGTGTTACTTGGGTAATGTGCCTTGATGAGGTTGGGGTGGATAGTTTCCTTGTTGGGTTCTTTGGTTATATATTTTTCTCCCGGGGCATTAAAATTCTTCTCCACTTATGAATGAGTGCCTTTTATTTTCCCTACTGAGTATAACTGTATACTCACCCAACGTGTATAAATCTGCTTTCAGGATTCCAGGAGGACTTCAGGGACCATGTGAGACTGTACTAGCTAGGAAATTTGGACTGTTTCCATTTTCTTTCTTTCTTTTGGTACTTTCCCTTTGAATTTTTTATGTACTTTTATGGGTTTATATTTGATCATTCATATTGGAATGGGTTTTAATTTTTACATTTACCTTCAGTTTTGGAGTTTTTTTTGGTTTTTTCCATCATATATCCTGATCCTACTAAATAGAAAGGGTAATGCCTTCCATGTTACATTTGATTTTATATCCTTGGTGATATTCAACACTCTAGGGCCTATTGAAGGTTGGACTCAAGATTCATTATCTCTCCTTCAACTTGGGTAAGGAAGGTTCTTGCAGTTTTTTGTCCCTTCCCTCGTCTTTATGAAGGAAGTTCAGGACAACCATCCCTAGTCGATTTCCATTCCTTGTATGGTATCAGGTTTCCCCATATTCCCATAGTGTGTCAAACTCATCGTCTTGATCCACATTATTATCTCATGAGATATAAATTTCTACTCAATTCCTTCGAGGGAGATATTGGTCCAACCCATCTTAGAATAAAATCATTCATACATGTGAAAGAAGATAATCAAAATTTCATCATATCAGGGACCATAAATTAGATGGGTTCTATAAATATAAAATCAGAAACCCTTGAAATAAAATTTCTATAATTAACATTTCATCACATCATAACATGTGTAAAGGATATAGGTTTCATAATTATTTCATAAAAGAATAACCCATGAAAAGAAAAATGTTTCAAAATCATATAACTCATGCAAGATAAAATGGTGACATAATAATAATCCCATAAAAACATAAATCATTCAAGAAGGAATATGAATGTAACCTTTGAATCATTTCCTTGAAGGGAAGGGCTAACATCAACATATGTTATCATAGAAATAAACTAACTTGGATGTATATTTTGAAAACATTCATTGAGGTAAGTATCCTTTATTCATTGAAATAATATATTGTGATCTATAAAATTTTTTGAAAACCATTTTACTAGAAAATATATGAAAGAATATTGAAAACATTTTGAAAACCATTTCGTTGTAAATGGTTTGAAAACTTATAAATAAATATTGAAAATGTTTTTAAAACCTTTTTACATTAAAACTTATGAAAGAATATTGAATCTTTTTTGAAAACCATTTTCTTTGAAAACATATAAAATAATCAAAAAATTGTTTTGACAGCATTTCCCTAAACAACTAATTAAAACAATGATTTTCCAGAATATTAGGAAAATAGTTTCATTAAATAAATTAATATTTTAATGGAAAAATAAATGGAATGACGGTCATGATGGAGGGTAAATTCATACATGTTGAACATTCATTTAGAACCCTAAAATGTTTAAAAATGTGACACGATAATAAAATAACTTGAATAGTCCTTTTTAAAAAGAATTTTATTTAAAAGGTAAATCATTTGTAAAAATTTATTTTAAATATCATAGGATAATGGTATAATATTTTTGTAAATCTTTTATAATACATGGTTTTGAAGGAACAATGATTTTCTAATGAAGAATGTGCATGTTTGGGATTTCATAAAAACATATTCTTAACAATATTATGTACCATATAGTGGAAAACTGGAACCAATATGAGAATATAAAATTAATAACCAGATGAGAATAAAATTCATGATTTCCCTTGATACATTTTTCATAATATTTCATCAAATGTTGCACAATCATAAAAAATCTGAAAAAGCGATGAGATTATTACAATAAACTCTTGCCACTTGGTAGTTTTGAATCATAGTCCAAATTTAGAAAATTTAAATTACATGAAGCTTAAAATATCATTAAAATATGTATATTTAAAATATAATATTTTAAATTTAGTATCTACACTTAATGAAAAATTATAGGTGCATAACATGACATGTGTCTTAAAGATGGAAAATCAAGGTAAAATTGTTTTACCAATTTGGTAAATTTTGAGATATAAACCCCAAGAAAGTAATATCATAAAATTTATATATAAATAATCATAAATTTAAATTTCATATTTATATAATACATTCATAAGAAGTATACAAACAACAGAAAATTAATGGGAGGTGAATAAAGTATGTATCACGTGAAAATAAAAAGTTAGATGAAAATCTTTTACCATGGGTGGTGACTCTCTTCGTACTCTTAAGAGATCCCAATATAATAAATATATGTAAATTATATATATTTTACAGAAACATATTATTATATATAATTTTATATATGTATTTATTATGTATTTATATTTCCCTCTTCTTAACAATTCTATGTTAAGATTACGCTTCGGGTAATATTGACTTTGTTTTTCACATGTGCCTTAATTTCATATATCATTGGTCCTTATAAATATATAATGATTTAAAGAATATAAACCATTATAAAAATATTATTTATATTATTTACATTTTTATTATAATAATCTATATAATATAGAATTATTAAATGGAATACACTGTTCATGGAGATGGTAGGTCGTACATACAGATGATTGTTGCTTCAGTTTTAATGACGTATTGAAAGAAAGAATGTTAATGAAATATATTTATATGTATATATGTATATAATAGCCTTTTAGTAGAATTATTATGTCATATATATCATATAAATTCACTAAAAATTTCCTTAATACATTCTATGTAGTGTGTGAATGAATCACATCACATTAAGGGGGAGGTAGTCCACACTTCCTCAAATGAAATTATTGTATTTTCACAATATGGAAAGAAAAAGGGTATGTTATAAATAAAAATTATTTCAGAGTAAAGGAATTACAAATATTAAATATATCATATCTAAAAACTTTTTCCTACCTAATTTCCACCATGAGAGGTGGTAAAGTAAAAATGAACAATCATAGTTTTGTGAGGCGGAAATTCTCCGTACACGTAAACAATATGTTCATTACCCATTAGATGGAAGTGTGTATAAGTGTTGGTCAAAAAATTATCATAAAAATAAGCTAGTATACTTTTTATAATTATTTTTCTATATAATCATGAAATATGTTGGGTTTAGGGAGCGTATAATGGAAATTAATGAATGGAGTTTGAGGGAGGGTGTTACCTCATAAATGAGTAACTCTTTTGGTTTGCACCAATGTCTCCATGGGAGGATTTTTGATCAAAAAGATAATTAAAAGGGTAAGGGATAGTATCTATGAATTGTATTGGGAAAAGTTCAGCCAAACCTAGGTTTTTTGATAGGTGTGAAGATGAGGGATAGGTGGTGGCCATTTTTATGGAATGGAAACGACACACTTGGAATTTTTAAAAACCGGTTAGGTGTACCAAATGTTTTACCTAAAAAAGTTCATATGAAACCAAAAAATCTAAATAATTTTATGTTTATGGATGAAATATGGATATCCACTATGTTTTAGACAAGTGTATAGGTCATTTTTGACCTTATGTTTATGGTTTATTCCCTTGTTATGCTTAATTTTACCTTAATTATTATAAATAATTTTATTTACTTTCACTAATATTTTTGGTAATGAACTATGGTGAACTTATTAGAAATTATAAATTATGATGATTCCAAATATGGAACCCATTTTCCCAAATTCCAATAACATAAGTGGTGGAAATTAATTTAAATTTAATCCCACTAACCATACGACGCTACAGGTTTTTGAAATAAAAACATCTAAAATATTTTTATGTTCTTATAGTCAATATCAATTTGAAATTGATTTCAATAACCTAAATTGGATTAACTGATAATGAAATGATTTTATAAATATTTAAAAACTATTTTTAGTTTAATTTTACTTCATAAATAAAATTGACGAAATAGTTGTTTTGAACTAATGATCAGAATTTGTTAACTATTCGTTAAAAAAATAGATCCTATCGTGAAAATAACATAAATTTACCCTAACATAATTTTTATGTTTCATATTAAATTATGAAATTTATTTTTGCATATATAATCCTTAAACATTCCAAAAATTGGACATAATATTTTTTCACCATTAAATGGTCATAAATATTCTTTAAAATGAAATATAGTATTTTATGAATAAAATAGGGTTTATATTTATCTTGAACCTATAAAAGAGATTGGATATATATCAAAATAAGTTTACTGAATATATTGTACAAATTTTTAAATTTAGTATCACTTAATAATTGTAGATAATTTGATTTATTAGTGTAAAACAACTTTGTGGATATAATAATATTTTCCATTATATTTAATATATTTTCATTTTTATTTTGAATTAATTTGAAACCAATGAATTAAATTTATATTTTCATGAAAAAATATTTTTATAAGTTAGTTAACCCTTTTCATAACTACTAATATTAAAAATAGGTTATATTAAAAAATATTTTAATAATATGTAATTATTTAGTATAACTCAGTCTTTCATGTTACACAATCCATCAAGGAAAGTAATTGTTACATGTAATGAAAGCTAACCTCTGTGTCACATATAGAGAAAGATAAAATTTATGTCATTTATAGTGAATGATTAACTAGGTTTTCTATATAACTTAATCCAAACACTATTATTTAATATAAAAAATTATTTTTTGTGTTGCATGAAATGGAATATATAAAAAAATTTGAATTAATATGAAAAATAATCCACAATATATCTATTTGTTAAATTATAACCCCCTTAAATGAATATCTACCTCAAAAGTTGTTTGGTTTATCAAAGTTTTAAAACATGAATGTTTCATTTATAGAAACCAACATCATATAAATGAATACTAAAACTTCCCATAAAAAGGGAAAGTCGAAACCGTAACAGTTACCCATGTAACATATATCTTGGTTTACACATAGGAGAAAATATGTTGGGTGTGAAGACTCGATACAGATAAATATCATAAATATTTATATGGAGTGGCTGAGGTCATCAATCAAATAGTTGAATGGTCTAATAAAATTTTAGAGCCTCAAATTAAATGATATTTGATTATTTAAAAGGCCAGTGGTTCAACAATAATTATGGTATTAGGTAAAAACATTATTTATCATTATCATATCTTTGTGTAATTATTTTTTTGACCAATAATATATTTAAAATATAATTAATTGATATATTTTTGTAAAATATCATTCTTTGGTTGTTAATTTTTCTATTTCTAATTTTTCAACTACTTCTTGAAATGGATTTCTAGAAAATAACATTGATCCCTAAAGCATTAAAATACACTTTTAGAAGTTCTTAAGGAAATTAAAATAATTAAAATTATAACAATTTTTCTCCATATATCCTTAAAAATATATATAGAGAATATATTAATATCTAAACATAAAAAACTAACGCAACTATTTCTCAATATATATTAATTCATCAAAAGATATTATACATTTACCAGGACATCACGTTGGATGGTTGTAGTTTTGAAACCCTTCTCATCATTCAGTTATGGGTTCAAGACCCATGGACATGCCGAATGTGACTGGTTGACACTTTACATACAAGATGTCTATTTCTAAAACTGCACTAATATAATATCCAAAATAAATATGATGGACATCCAAGAAATACGTGTAGTCAGTAAATAACCATTTAACTACTATTCTAAATACAATATCAATACATAAATTCTACCTCATAAGTTTAACAAAATATTTTCATGAATTGTTATCCTTATAACCGTTCTGAAATATGAAAATCCAAAACATTTGAAATAAAATAAAAAAATCATCTTAATAATGATTCCAAAAATATCACAAATAATCACATGGTTGTCACCTTCCAAACATCTAAATACCATGATCAAATATTCCACTAAATCATGGTAAAAACTTAAATTACCAAGAATCCTTTTGGAAAACCTAAATGCATCCTTCCCTGAATAATTACTTGATGTATTATTTAAATACAAGAAATTATAAACTTCATCCTTGTTCAAATAAACTAATTTTTCAATAATCAGTTCTTGGGTAATTTTTAACTTCCAATATACTTATTCATATCCATCATACCGTTATCTAAACATCATTTTCTTATTATCAGAAAATAATTAAGGGTCACATTCCCCTAATAAAAATATCACTTTTCATTATTATCATCACCATTCAACATGTTCTTATCAATCCTAAATAAAAACATAAATATTAAAATACTTATATATTTCATGATTCATGTAACATAATCATTGAATTCCAAAACATAAATAATTGATTCATCTAAATTTATTCTTAAACCATCATTCAGGCTTCATCAACATATTCTTTTATATTTATTTCCTAGAATATGAAATATTTATCATATTTTAGGGTTCCTTAAAATTAATCTATTCATTCTTCTTATTCATAATGTAAAAAATATTGGAATAACATCACATACCTTTCACATGTCAATTTTGGTCTCTTTATATTCATAAGTATAACCAATACTCATACCACCTTCCAAATTCTCTTTATGAAATATAAAATTCTGAAATCCATTTACATAATGCCCATAATTTTCACACATAAAACATTCAATTTTAACCATGCTCTTTATAGTTATCTCTATTGAGTAAAACCTGAATGTATAGGGTGAGAAACACATATAAAAAATAAACCCATATAATCATGAAACATAATAACTTATAGGATGTCCAATTCATGACTCTTACTTCTTTAATCTAGAACACATTAGGTAAATCCAAGGTTATTCATAGTAATCCTTTATTTAAATCCTACATGATGGTTCATAAAGAGTTTTTAAATTCTCAATCCTTATCCATTATAAGTGTCAAAAACTGTGTCATGCAAGTATTTTTATCATTTACTATGTTATTCTATGTTAGACCGAATGCACCTTGTAAGATTTGTTACCCCGTGGTACATCTATACCATATCCATGTGAGATTTTAGTGTCCTGATAGGGATGTATTTAAATGAAACCTCTTATTCTATACTTTACTAAATTTCAAGTACATTTTCCTAAATATTAACACGAAATTATACTTATCAAAGGAGATATCACTTGACATATCCTTAGAAATATAAATAGAGATTTCACTAAAGTTTTTCTCATCCTGGTTTCTAAAGATTAACTATAAGTTTTCTCAAATAAAAACAATTAAAACTCAGACTTAACATATATATAAATTACATTAATTTTTAGGGATACCTAAAACATTAAACTAATAGACTCTCAAACATCATATTAGTCTAGTGATTTTGGAAACATGGAAAGATAATCACCAATACATAATCATTCGACATTATCTTTTATGAGGTTCTTCATGACTAGCACCATTCTTACACACATCATACTTAATACATATCTTCATAACATGGGGAAGGAAACATAGAAGGGGTTGAGCTTAGATACTCATTAAGGGAAAAATGAGAGATATGCAAGCATAAACATGAGTATAGGGGGTATGAGAACATGATCATAACATTATAAGATCATACCATGTATATCAAAGATGATAAACATGAATAATCGAATAAATACTCATAAATAATAAGAGATGAATCCGAATTAAGTAAATAAGATAATCCATGAAATAATATAATTTGAACAAGACATGGAATTTTGGCATACATATACATTTGATATTATTCCCTATGAGTCAAGACTCATTACTAGAACTTATCGAGTCGCTTATTAGGAATCACACCTACTAGGAAGGAGACACAACCATCCTCATTTTCATTTATTTCTTTATAAGGGTTTAGGATTCCCTATCTTCCTTGCGTGAAGTGTGCTTCCCCATATTCCAACTTTATAGTGACTACACCTACTGGAAATGACACACCACAATACCTAGTTACAGTTCTTTCCTTATAAGGGATCAGTATTCCCCATCTTCAAATAGTGGATCGGGTTTACCCATCTTCCACATTCATTGTGACTACACATACTGAGCGAGAGACACCACTATCCCAAATTGTAGTCCTTTTATTTTATGGGATCATGTTTCCATATCTTCCAATATAGACTAAATCCCTTATACGTGATTCACATCATTATTATATGAGGTATAAATCATTACATGGTGAATTAGAGGGAGATATAGGTCCCACCCATCTTATAATAAAATCATCCATAAATGTACAACAAGATAATAAAATATTCATCATATTATAACCCATAAATAGAGATGAGTTCGATAAATATCAATTCATTTCCAATGAAATGAAATATGTATCATTATCATTTCACCACATCTTAACCTATGAAAATGAAATAGGATTAATAATCATTTAATCAAATAATAACCCATGAAAAGGAGAATGATTTAAAATAATATAACACATGGTAGAGAAATTATTGTTTTAATCATTATTATATCAGAACAAAATACATTCAAGTGATAATATAAATGGAACCTTTCATTAATTTCATAAAAGGTGTGGACTAACATCAACGGATGTTATCATAGATGGAAAATAACATGAAAGGATATTTTGAAAACATTACGTGAGGTAAATATCCTTTCTTCATCAAAAAACACTCTTTAGAACATAAATCCTTATGAAATCCATTTTCTTGAAAAAAACTTTAATTATTATAAAGAAAGAATAGATATCATTTTGGAAACCTTTTTCTTTGAAAAAAATTTAAGACAGATTGAAAATGTTGTAAGATTGATTTTTCATTAAAAAGTATAAAATAATAATGAAAAGGATTTGAAAACCATTTCTTTGAAAATAATGTTAAAACTAATAAATAAATCAATAAATATTTATTAAAACTGTTTAACTAGAAAAAATTACGAAAGGGGATTGAAATTTTTTGAAAACCATTTTCCTTAAAAACATGTGAAAGAAAATTGAATATGTTTTGAAAACCATTTTCATAGAAACCAATTTAAATCAATGAATTTCCAGAATACTAGTTAAAACGTTCATAAAAAAATAACTTTTTAATCATATAATGGAATCTTAAATGTAATTATGGACATGATGGTTCTTAAATCTGTACATTTTGAACATTTATTTTACACCAGAAAATGTTTAGAAAAGTGCCTCGATTGGAAAATGAAAGAAAAATTCCTTTTATAAAAAATTTATTTAAAATTTAAAACATGGATAACAAATTATTTTAAACATCATAGGATAATATTCTAATATTATTGGAAATATTTTAAAACCTGTGGTTTTGAAGGAAATGTGATTTATGATGGACAAGAGGGGAAGGTCAAGGTTTCATAAAAACATTTTCTTCACTATCTTGTGTACCCAAGAGTGAAAAAGTTGTACCAATACATAAATATATCATGAAAACCCATATAATAAGAAAATTAATTATTGTTCTTGAGATATTTATCATATTATTTTATGAAAGTAAGCACATTCATAATCAATCTCGAAAACTGATGATATTGTTTCAGTAAACACATACCACATAGTAACATTGAACTATTGTCCCCATTTAGGAAAATAAAATTACATGAATTTTAAAATATCCTAAAAACAAGTATATTCATGAAATAACAATTGAAATTCAGTAGATACACAACCTGAATATATATAGGTGTGTAACTTGGCATCAGTCTTAAATATGGGAAATCAAGACAAAATTCATTTACAGATTTGGTAACTTGTAAAACATAAACCCCCTGAAATAAATATAATAAAATGGATATTTAAATACTCCTAAATTTTAATATATTAATCATAGAATACATAAATTTATTGTATATAAACCACAGAAAATGAATGGGTGGTGAATTAAGAATGTATCTCATGGAAATAAAAATGGATATGAATTTTTTTACCTTGTGTCTTGACTCCCTTTGTACTCATAAAAACCTCATGTATAAGAAATATAGGTTTATTATAAATATTTTATAGAAACAAATAATTATATAAAATTAAATATATGGTTTTATTATGACTTTATATTACACTCTTATCAACAATTCTTTGTTAGGGTTATGCTTTGGGTAATATTCACTTTATTTTTCGCATGTGTATTAATTTATCATATCATCACTCTATATACATATATCATGATTTCTAGAATTTAAACCATGAAATAAATATAATGAATATTCTGTATATTTATATTATTATAATATATAGTATATAATTATGAGACGGAATACACCATTCATGGAGACAGTTGATCGTACGTATGTGTGAACACTCCTTCAATTTTGTTGATGTATTGAAGGAAATAAAGTAAATGACATATGTGTATATGTATATATGTATAAAATATCATTATTATATATTTTATATTTTATAAATATTATATAGTTTCACAAAACATATCCATAATACATTCCATGTAGTGTCTGATGGAATCACCTCACATTGAGGGGAGGGTTATCCACACTTCCTCGAACGAAATTGTTATATATACACATGATGGAAAGCATAAGGGTATGTTATAAATAAAATATAATGAAGTATAATGTAATTAAAAATATAATATATATCATATATAAATATATTTCCCATCATAAATTCCACCATGAGAGGTGGTAAAGGAAAAATAATCAATCATCGTTTTGTGATGTGGTAGTTTATCAAACATGTAAATAGTATGTTTGTTAACCGTCAGATGGAAGTGTTTGTAAGTGCAGTTAGAAAAATTATTATAAAAACATTCATGTATATCGATGATACTATTATAGTTATACAATCATTGTATAGGTAGAGTTCATGGTGTGGTTAATGGAAATAAAAGAAACGAGCTTGAGGGATGGTGTTACATATATATTGGTTAACTTCTTTTGGTTTACACCAAAGTGATTCCTTGGAAGTATTATGAAAAAATAGAGAATCAAAGGAAGAATTTTGAGTTATTGGGAATTTTATTTTGAAGCTCATTTCTTAACTTATGTGGTTTGAGTGTTGTGAAGAAGAGGGAGTGTTGGTGGCCTTTTATATGGAAGGGAAATGACACACTTGGCATTTTTGAAAATCAGTTATCTGTACCAACGTTTTTACCTAAAAAAAGTCATACCAAACAACACAAAATCAATATAATATGGTTTATGGATGAAATATTTCCATCCAATAGGTTTTGGATAAGGGGATAGTTAATTTGTGCCCTTATGTTTAAGGATTATTCCCCTTTTATGCTTAATTTTACCTTTATTGCTATAATTATTTTTAATTACAATCACTACTATTTTTTGAAAAAAAATTATGATTATCTTATTTTAAGTTATAAATAATTATTATTCCATATATGGAATCCATTTTTCCAAATTCCAATCACATGATAGGTCGAAATTAATTTAACATTAATCCCATTAATGGGATGACATTGAGAGTTTTTAAAGTAAAAACTTCAAAAATATTGCTTTGTTTTTATAGTCAAACATAATGTTAGATTGATAAAAATGACCTCAAGTATATTAATTAATAAAATATTATCTAAATAAACTTTAAACCCAATTTAAAATGTAATTTAACCCTATAAATTTATTATATGAAAAGGCATTATTGATCAAAAGTTTAGCATTTTTTTAACTATTAATTAAAAACTTATACCTTACAAAAAATAAAAAAATACTTACTCAAACCAAATTTTTTGTTTATATACAAATAATTAAGTTTATTATTACATATATAAACCATAAAAATTTTTAAAATTGTATTTAAAATTGGTTCTCCATTAAAAGGAAATAAAATGACTTAATAAGAAATATAGTAATTTATGCATAAAATTGGGGTTTTTAAATCTAAATCTTATATAAACTATTTGATTAATGTATAAAATATTTTAATGAATATATATTATATATATCATTAATATCACTCAATAATATTAGTTAATTTAATTTTTTTGTGTAAAACATCATTGTTGTTAAAATAATATTTTCCTTTATATTCGATTTATTCTCATTTTATTACTAATTAATTGGTAATAAATGAATCATTTTATAATTTTGTAAACCATATATTTACATAATATAGTTAACCAATTTAACAAATAGTAATTTAATGACTAGTTTATTTTAAATAATATTTTAATAATATATCATTATTTAATAAAACTTGGTCTTTCATGTTACACAAGTCATCAAGGAAAGTAATTTTTGCATGTAATGCATGGTAACCTCAGTGTTTCATGTAGAGAAAGATAAAATATTTGTTTTCTGTAGACCATGTTTAAATGTATTTCATATAAAATAATCCAAACACTGTTCTTTAATATAAAATAAAAAAATTCAATGTTTCGTGAAGTGAAAAATATCCAAAAGATTACATTAATTCAAAAATAAAAAATCCACAAAATCTTGGGGTGTTAGATATATTCTACCCATTTGATATATTATATTTTGAATCTATTTGTATTAATAGTATCTTAGGTTTCATTGGATGTTATTTATTTAATGGGCATTTTGATCAAAATTTAACAATGTGGTAATGATTTATTTCACAATCTCATCATTATTCGAGATTGTTAATGTTGAAGTCACCATTTTGGGAATTATTTGGTTTTTAATTCTCAAACATAATATATTTTAATTTCATTAGGTAATTAATTAAAATTATAATCATTATTACCATTTTCTCTATATTTGGATGTTAAAGTTATTATGTAAATGTTTTTAAATATATTCTATTTTATTTTATTCTTTGGTAAGAATTATATTTTCTTCCAGAAGAATATTTTCAATAAATTTTTAAAAAATAATGATTTTATAAATTAATTATTAAAGAAATTTTAACATATTTATTACTTATTTAAAAAAATTGAAAGGATTCATCTTTTTATTTTTCAAACAAGGCATGTTGGGATTTTAGAGAAGGTGGAAATAATATTCGTTTTAACATACTTGACATGTATATAATTTCTTATCATCATGTCCACTCGTTGTTTTGGGTAATAATTTAAATTATTGAAAAATTATTTTGAAATAAAAATAATGTTAAAATATTTTTTGAATGATTATTTTTAAAAATATATTTTCAATGTATAAAGGATATTTTTCTAAAGGATGTTTTAATGGTCTCTATATGTATTTTCATTTCAAAATTATCATAAAACCTTATTGTCCTTTGGATATAATGGGGATATGTTAAAATGATAACATCAATATTATATATCTATATATTTTATGATCTCATTGGATAGTGATGTTTTAATTTTATAAAATTCATATTATTTTATATGGTTTGTGATTATGTTTATTTATTGGGGAAATTTTTAACATTTCATATATCAAATTTTCAATATGAATTGTTATCATGATTTCTTTTCACTGATTTCATATTTTGGATTCATTAGACATATTATTTTATGGGTGGGGATCATAATTACATATCCCATTTATGTATTGTTAGGTTTCACGAGACAAATTAATTGAATAAATTAGATGTTTTTTTGCCCATAGTTTTAAACTACCATGTGAAAGGTCTTAAAAGTTTGTTTCATAAGTCCAACAGTATGAATCCCATCATTATGGAATAATTTATTTATTTCCATATGATTATTTGATTAATAATAATTTTCACGGGAATGATTCTTGCCCATGTAATTATGCATAATGATTTTATTTGATCAATGATTATTCTTTCCATATTATACTTATGTTATTGATTAAATAGAATTTGTTTCAATTATTTACCATTATATATTGATTATGATTTATTTATTTATATCTTTGACTATATGTATACCCTTAGTGAGAATTTTAGATCACCAATTTCTTATATATTATTCTTATGGATTCTCGAATGAGTTGTTTATTGATATATACGTATATACAAAGGGTAATAACAGAGTTCTCAATGAAAACAATTTTCTATTTTATGTTTTTAAAATTAATTTTAATTTCATGTATTTATCTTATATATCAGGAATAACAAACTCTTCGGACATTTGGGATATTATTTCTTATATCTAGTCCTAATTTAATAATGTAACCACCAACTCTGGACTAATTGGACTGGGGAAATTATATTTGGTATTAGAGAATATTCATTAGAAGCCTTGAGAACTAGTCTAATGAAAACATATATTAAAAAACATAACCCCTTGGCATCCTATTGTATTTTTAAGGTAGTTATTATGCAGATTTTCCAAGGGATATAATCATTTTTGGATAAAATAAGGGGATGTGGTTATAGAAATTATTTACCTATTCATAATAATTCTAAAAAAATGAAACATAAAACTTGACCCGAGAATTACCTATTATGGGAAAAGGGGATTTACTATACACCTATTTGGACACTCTTAGGTGATATACTTTGGTTTATTCACATTTCATTTTGAACCCTAATAAAGTATTTGAAACGATAATGAGGATAGATAACTATGGTTAAACCTACAATGTCATATATATATTAGAAGGTGTCAATATTTACAAATCCTATAAGTAATTATATATAATTATGTGGTTCCCCATAAAGAATACTATTTCTCACACTATTATTTTGGGTTTTATTAAATGCTAGGAACCATAAAGAAATGGGTTAACATTGAATGTGATTCATAAATTTTTAATGAGCAATAAAATTGGATCATAACTAGATTAAATGATATTGTGATTATCCATAATCATCTATCACGATATTTGATTAAAAACAATATCATTAACCAACTCTCAAACACCCCAAAGGAGAGAAGGATAGTGTCTGTTGAGAGATAAGGTGGTGGAGTCCATTGGGGAAATTATATTACCTTTATTTTTTTTCCAGAATGTGGGAATAATTACTCGAGGAAATTTCCAAGAGGAAATGTGTGAGGAATTTTGTTTGGAGAAGAAGAAAACATAGTATGTAATTTAGAAGGAAAATTGAAAAGTTCAGTTAATAAAATTTATGAGAATAATGTTTTCCCTAAGGTATTGTAAACAAATGACTATTTTAAATGTAGATAGTATGGGAATTATGTAAATCAATGTGCTTGAGAGAATGAACAAGAAGAAGATTAAAAAGGTTTTAATAAAAAATGTATACTATTGATGATGAAGAGAAGAAAATAAATAAGTGTTGAGGAAATGATTTAGAATCTTGTATAATTGATAAATAATGAAGAGGATTTATTTAACTTTGTATATATTATAATTAATGTTTTATGTTATATGAAACATGAAATTTCATGACCCGTCCCCTGGGGCCCGTGCCGTGACTACCCCAAGCCCACCTTCCATAAGCCAGGGGATAAAGACTAGCACCTAAATATGTATTCCCAATAACCAGGAAGGCATTGCCTTTATAACTTGTAAACACGCACAACCTAGCACACAACAAGGTTCGAACACAAGTCAACTGCATAGAAAAAACTGTGCTAAAAGTAAAATCAGGCTGAAATACAAGCCTAACAGTAATAGTACAAGTACAACTAGAATAAAATACAACTGAAGAAAGTGGAAAGCAGCTAATGGGTCATCCTCCGAGGTTCATACCTGAAGGGTATGTAAATATCGCCTCCTCTGCACTCCACGTTCGCCCGTCTCCTCTGTGTACCATCAGGTCGTATGGTCCACCTCCGGGCCCCATCTAGTCCTGGTACCCTCAACCTTGATTAGCGTTGTATGTTGTCTACACCCAACACAATGAGGTGTGGGCATAGCACATGCAGGGGTGAGTATAACGATACTCAGTAGGGACCCCAAAACCCTCAAGGTGTCATAAAATCTACAAATGATAAACCACAAAGAATGAAGTCAACTATCAGCCCTACTTAGGTATATTCCCATACATTTACCTATGTTATGAAGTATACCCATCTCAATCAAGGGGAAATATAGGGTCTAACCCAAAATCACAATGCTCAACTATTCCACAAAGGAAGGAATACCACAAAGGTAAGTACCACATAGGTAAGCAACACCGAAGAATACCACCAAGTTATTACCATGATGGAATGTACCATATAGGTACAAACATAGCTGAAACTATGTATGACATAATTATATTAGTAGAGATGATTAGATATAATTACTAATCATCTTACTCTATTAAGAGGCTCTACTTCCAACCCACACAGGATCGCTCATTACTGACCCACATAGGATTGCTCGGTGCTGACCCACACAGGATCGGTCGGTGCTGACCTACATAGGATTTCTAGGTGTTGACACACACAGGATTTCTCGGTTCTGAACCACATAGGATCAGCAGGTGTTGACCGACTCAGGATCACTCTTCATTCTTCACATCACAGCCAGCTACTATGTTCCTGCACTAGGATTGCTTGCCTTCAAAAGGGTCTGCTCCTCAAGTCACTAGTCAAAACTCCAACTACCACAAAATCCATGATGTAGTATCACAAAGGACCTCCATGTCATAGGTGTATCAACACAACAGACGGTGCATCAATCGGACGGTCGGTCTATGAGTTAGTAGCCTTTTTTCCTGAGGGCCTAGTTGGATTCATGCTCATTCCAATCAGACCATACCCCAAAACTATTTAAATCTCCAGTGGGGTATACCAAAAATATTGTCTCGCTCCATGGTTTTCAGTACCACTGATGGTTCAACAATGGGAAGGCCAGTGAAAAATTTATTGCCAAAAGAGCATAAAGTTCTATGTGGGTCTGGGTCCAGTCCGACCCAGCCTGGGCCGACCCGGTTTGGGTTGACCCGGCCCAACCCGCTGGATCCGGCCCAGCCCGTGCTGCAGCTTGACATGGGTGGAGTGGATGTTGTGAGGTCCATGGAGGCCGTAGGGCAGGGCAGGGTAGCGTGGAGGCCGCGAGGCGGTGCGGGGAGGCGCAGAGGCCGCGAGTGCCATGAGGGGGTTGGGTAGGGCCACTCGGCGATGAGACCGTGGGATTTCGAGGCCACGAGTGGCACGAGGTTGCAACGCGGTGGATGGCCATGAGAGGCGTGGAGGGTCGCGAGGCGGTGGGGCCACGGGGCGGCAAGGAGGCCACGGGCGGCTAGACCGCGGGGCATCATGGGGGCGCGAGCAGCACGGAGGGTCGCGAGGTGGCGGGGCCACTAGCAGCTATGCCTGTCGGGTGGTGTCATTGTGCCATCACCTTCATCGCGACTAGTGGTGGTGCTGGCCCATGTTCGCGTTTGTTGTTGTGGCACAATATCACCTTCTTCGATTGAGATGAACACACTGTTCATGATGAATGGTAGAGGGGTCGGGCTATGTTTGTTTGGCATGCACCCTCCGCGTTAGAGCGATATCACGCAGCTATAAACTCATCCAGATTTTACAATGAATTATCAAGAATGGGTAAGAAAAAGAAACTCAAACAACAACCCTACATCAATGTTTCGTTGATGTTGGTGTGGGAAAGAATTCGTAGATGCCGACGTTCATCTCACCCACCACACGCCTCTGATCTGAGCACGTTCGTCAGAAAAATGATATTCGATGGAGGTGGTTCTTCATTGTTGAAGATGTCCACAGTTAGAGGATTTCCCGAGGAATAAGTCAAAGTCATGTGTTGGCATTCTTCATTGGCGGATCATTCTTCGCTGGAGGATGTGTTCCATCAAGTTCTCTCAAAATCTTTTCCAATCCTTTCCCCAGTGAATTCTCTCAACAGAATTAGCCAACAAAAAAAGTGTTTGTCCAATTTAAAATTTGGGGCACAAAACAGGTTAGCAACATTAATTCAATTGATGAGGCATAATTAAATGGGAGAATAATTAGTGGGTAGGATGTCTATGGGTTATTTCCTCACTAATGATGAAGTTCAAGGGGTTTCTCCCATTAAGAGTGTTCAGGTGGTCCCTGCCATTAATTTCAAATTGGGTGGTTGGTTCAGGTGGTCCCCACCTCTTAACACTCACATGTGAGGTTTAGGCTTTGGTGGTCCCCACCACCATAATCCATGGTGAGGGTTTCTAAAATAAAAATGTTTGACATTTTTTATTTAATTATTTCATTAAAAGCACATAAAATTATCTTTCACTCTCAACCCACTAGGGTCGTGGTGAAGGTCTCCATATGTAAATATTTGTTAGTGCGAGTTCAAAAGTGCACTAAAATTTCAATTCTGAGCACCGGTTCAAAAGTTGCAAAAAAACTACTCGTACATTTACTGAACATACCTAAAAAAAAGTTCAGAAATTCATTCTGGGCACTCCAGGAATCGGAATCACGAACCGTCAGTTTTTCCAGACTCTTAAATTTCCCATGTATTAAAAAACTTATAAGGAATGTCTAGGTCATTACATTCTCCCCTAACAAGGGCTTTATGTCCCCATAAGCCACAACTAAAACTAAGGTAACAAGTGGGGGTAATGAGCACATATCTGAGCCTCCCACTCCCATTTTCTCTCCTAGAGGTTCCTGTCCTACCAGTGAACACACAGTAGAGGTATCGACTGCCCACAAAGGACCCACTTCTATCGATCCTTAATCTCTACTAGAACCTCAATAAACGTATCCCCATCATCAACATCTATCTCGCCATGGTCGATGATGCGAGAACGGTCATGCATGTATCTCCTCAGGTGGGATACGTGGAAGACATCGGGCACCTGGTAAAACTGAGGTGGAACAGCTAAGAAGTATGCCACCTCACCAACTATGCTGAGAACCTAAAAAGGTCTGATGAATCTTGGAGATAACTTATCACCTTGGCCAAATCTATGAAAACCTCATCGAGGTGAGACCGTTAAAAATACTTGGTCGCCATCCTCGAACTCAAGAGGTCTCTATCTCCTGTCGATATAAGACTTCTGCCTACTCTGTGTAGTCTTCATCTGCTCCTGGATGATATGCATCTTCTTTGAAGCAGCTCAAACCGTCTCTGGTCCCATGAGTGGTGAATCCCATGGGTCAGTCTAGTACAAAGGTGATCTTCATGGTCGCCCGTACAATGCCTACAAAGGTTTCATCCCAATGGTGGAGTGATAGATATTGTTGTATGCAGAATCTACCAAAGGAAAGTGATCCTACCTGCTGCGACCGATGTCAAGGACATAAGCACGTAGCATCTCGCTGAGAGTTTGAATGGTTCACTCAGTCTAGCCATTCATCTGAGGATGGAAGGTGGCGCTCAAATGAAGTTGCATCCTGAAAGCCTCCTACAACCCCTTCCATAGGCGAGAAGTAAAAAATCCATCATGATCGGAGAAAATTATCAAGGGTATTCCATGTAGCGACACATTCTCTTTCACATAGAGGTGTCCCAGGATATCTACTAAAACCTTTTCTATGATCTGTAGGAAGTGGGCCGACTTGGTGAATCGGTCGACGATCACCCAATTCGATTAATATCCCCTGGATATATATGGAAGTCTTGTCACAGAGTCTATGGATATCTCATCCCACTTCAACTCTAGGACCTCCAATGGCTAAACCAAGCCTGCTGGTACATGATGATCTACCTTCACTTGCTAAAAAGTGAGGCACTGAGAGACAAACTCTGCTAAAAATTTCTTCATTACCGACCACCAGTGTTGTCATCTGAGATCCTGGTACATCTTTGACACTCTGGGATGTACCGCTAGAGGGGATGTGTGGAACTCCCTCAACACTTCCTCTCGAAGTGACACTGGCACCATGATACGTCCTCTGAAAAGGATGATGTGCTTCCCACCATCATAAAATCCATCAGGTGCCTATCCTATGGATATTTGAGTACGTCAAGTCTTGGGGTCAGTGCCCCCCATGCAGCACTTCCCTGAATCACTGAAAAACTGGGGGATTAACTGTAAGTAACTGAAAGAATACTACTCCATCCGGATACACAAAGGATATCTACAAATCTGCTAGATGCTCCATCGCCTCACATAGACGTTGTATACCAGATCTCTTACTGAGTGCATATGCTACAATGTTCCCCTTCCAAGGAGTATAGACTATCTTGAAGTCATAGTCCTAGAGGAACTCAAGACAATGCCACTGTTTTAGGTTCAGTTCCTTCTGAGAGAAGATATACATGAGACTCTTGTGATCAAAGTACACAGTAAAATGCTCGACCATCAAGTAATGTCACCAAATCTTTAAGGCGAAGCGCACTGCTGTTAACTCTAGTTCATGGGTAGCATAGTTCTTCTCATACTGTCTCGGCTATCAAGAACCATATGTGATCACTGCTCACTCCTGCATCAGGACACATTTGATCCTTGTCCCTGATGTGTAGCAGTAGACTACATACCCTATTCCCTCCTCTGGAATCCTCAAGATGGGGGAACTATTCATCCTCTACCTCAGCTCTTGAAAACTCTGCTGGCATCTCTATGACCACATGAAGGGTTCCCCCTTCTTCGTAAATGATGATAATGATGCTTTAACTCTGGAAAAATCTGGCACAAATCTCTAGTAGTATCTGACCAAACCTAGGAAACTCTATATCTCCGCCACACTTCTAGGTGGCTCCCAAACAAGTACCACCACAATCTTCACTGGATCCACTACAACTCCAGCCACTGAGATGAAGTGTCCCAGAAAGTGAACCTCTCGGATCCAGAACTAGCACTTAGATAGATTACCTTAAAGTTAGTTCTCTTGGAGTGTGTCCAGTACTACCTGCAAATGGTAAGAATGCTCTTCCTCAGTAGTTGAGTAGATCAGAATATTGTCGATGAAGACTACTACCAAGCGATCAAGTTATGGCTAATATATCATATTCATGAGTCATAGGAAAAGTGATGGAGCATTGGACATGCCAAATGACAGGAAAAAAACTCATAACGTTCATACTGACACATGAAAGCCATATTTTTACAACCTTATCTCATACTCAAAGCTAGTGATAGTCAGATATGAGGTATATCTTCAAGAACCACCGTGCTCCCTTCAGCTGATCAAAGATGTCTTCAATCCTTAGAAGTGGGTATTTGTTCTTCACATTCACCGAGTTTAGGCACCGATAGTCAACAAAAAGTCTCAATATCCCATCCACCTTCTTGTAAAAAAAATTGGGGATACCCAAGGAGAAACACTAGGCAGAATGAATTCCTTCCCCTGTAAGTCCTCCAGATATACCTGCAGCTCGGGAAGCTCCGCAGGAACTATCTGATATGCTGGTGTAGATATCGGTGTCATCCCAGGGTACCAGTCTATGTAAAAGTCCTCCTCTATATGAGGAGGTAGACCCGGAACGTCATCAGGGAAGACATCCACGTACTAGTCCACCAATACAGAATAACTCAGACTCTCCACAACAACTGCTCTGAGGGTAAGGCTAGCCAACTGATGAGTGATCAGTTGTACTCTCCTCCGGGAAAGTCCATCCTGTGCTGCAAAGGCTCCCTTATCACTGGTGAAGGTAAAACTGGTCCCATATATGTGGACACACCTCACTTTGCGCCTAATACTGTCAATTTGAGCATTAAATGTAGATAACTAGTCCATACGCAAGATGATGTCGTAAGGCCTCAATGCTGCTACTAGGAGATCCCAACTGAAGCTCTCACCTACTAGAGTATGATCGTACTACCTAAACTAGTGTGTAATCATCAAATCTTCTCCCGTAGGGGTCTCTAGATGTAAGGATCGAGCCAAAGACTCCATCAGAATCTCCGAGCTCAGAATGAGGGGAGTGGAAATAAAATAATGAATAGAACCCATGTCTATATGTTCTACAACTAAGGTGGAGTAGTCATAGATTGTACGTTGTATAAACTCCGGAGAACCGTGATCATTGGCCTCAGCTCCCTGGAGCTGAGCTCGCCCCTATCTTCCTTCTCCCTATGGTCAGGGTAGACCTTCTGGTGGTGGCGGTAATATCTTGAATTGTCACCCACTGCCAGCTACACGACCAACTCCTTTTCCATGTCTGGTAGCTCCCTGCGAACCTCCTTGGTCAAATCTCAATCTCAGCCTAGGCGGTCCTTCAACTGTCTGTTGATCATCTGCATGGTGGGTCGGATAATCACGAGGCATGTGACCCTACCTTCTACATGTGTAACAATACACGCACCTTGCATGACTGGGTCTTCCTCAGTTGCCCCGCACAATCGACCATGAATCATGTGGTCATCCACCTGTAGGTTTGGTCCTCTTAGACCTCTACGACATCTGTATACTACCAGCTACAGAAGAATCTGCTACGTGATGACTGGTAGTGGGTCTCACTGCAGGTGACTACTCAGCAAGGAAACTCTCCACTAAGAGGGATCTCTCTAACACCCCCTCCAGCGTAGGGATGCTAAGAGAAATCATCTAAGCCTTGATCTCTCTATTGAGTCCCTGCACAAAGGTATGGGCCCTGAAGAATGGGTCTCGCACCGTATCTGTGGAGTAGCGTGAGAGGTCAGTGATCCTCATTGGGTACTGAGCTACAGTCATGCTACCCTTTAGAAGATGAAGAAGCTCATATATGTGCACTGCGTGAAGAGTCACTGGTACAAACTCTACCTGAAATAGGCTCTCAATGTCTTCCCAGAGAAGTGTCACCTCGTCATGAACTTGGAGCATCAAGCTCCACCATATGCATGTTGCTTCTTGTAGAAGGCTGGAAGCAAGGATCGCCCAGAGATCAGTTGGTGTCCCTACATGTCGAAAGACTCTCACTACAGCCTCTATCCAATCCTCAGCTGCATGTGGGTCTGTCTCTCCCATGAACCTGGGTGGCCTCTGGAATTGGAACTCATGCAACATGCCCAATCGGCGTGCATCCTCTGCTGCTTGGGCCGATGGCATCGGTGGCCCAATGGGTAATGGTATCGTCGGTACCTCAGTAGGTGCCTCTACTAGAAGAGGGACCCGCACTGAGGCCTCATCACTCGGTGGGATATCAGTGCATACTATATCTAGAACCCTAGTTGGGTGTGTGTGTGGAGGAATCCTGAAAAGGAACAGGTGTGCAATGTTCAATAAGTTATAAATGGTGATCTAAATCAAAGAGATCACAAGGAAAACACTTTAAAACACACATGCAATCAATGTTTTCATGCACGGAGTCAGAAATCAGAAGTCAGGGTGCTGGTGTCTGGATACGTCAGCCACCACAACAACACTGGGTTCTGTAAACTAATAACCATAGTCACTACACATACACTATTACAATTAAAAAGAACAGAGTTTTATGTTATACCTTATAAATGACTCATTTGATACCAATTTTTCACGACCCATCCCCTGGGGCCCATGTTATTCCTACCCCAAGCCTACCTTCCATAGGCTAGGGGCTGGTGACTAGCACTGAAAGGTGTATTCCCAATAACCGGATAGGTATTTCCATTATAACATGTAATCACACGCAACCAAGCACATAGTAAGATACGAACACAAGTCAACTGTATATCAAAAAGAGTTCTGAAAGTAAAAAAGGGGTCAGAATACAAGCCCAACAGTAATAGTACAAGTACAACTGAAATACAATAAAACTAAAGAAAGAGGAAAAAGGGTACTGGGTCGTCCTCCGAGGTTCCTACATAAAGGGTAGGTGCAGTTAGCCTCCTCATCACTCCACATACACC
Organism: Viscum album; assembly: GCA_963277665.1. Lineage (NCBI taxonomy): Eukaryota > Viridiplantae > Streptophyta > Magnoliopsida > Santalales > Viscaceae > Viscum > Viscum album. The sequence goes on from OY728153.1 coordinate 1,386,354,585, forward strand.
CGTCTCCTCTGCATACTGTCATGCTGTATGGTCCACCTCTGAGCCCCATCTAGTACTGGTACCCTCAGCCTCGATTAGCGATGTCTGTCATCTGCACTAAACACAACAAGGTGCGGGCATATCTCATGCAGGGGTGAGTATAACGATACTTAGTAGGGACCTCGAGACCTTCATGGTCTCCCAAAATTCACAATGGAGAAACCAAAAATAATGAAGTCAACTATCAACCCTACTTAGGTATATGCCTGTACATATACCTAAATTATCAGGTATACCCATCTCAATCAAGAGGAAACATGGGGTCAAACCCAAAATCCCAAAGCTCAACTGTTCCATAGAGGAAGAAATACCATGAAGGTATGTACCACATAGGTATGCCACATAGAAGAATACCACCAAGGTATTACCACAAAAGAAAGTACCACACAGGTACGAACTCAGCTCACACCAGTTATAACTTAAGTATAGTTGTAGTGATGATTAGAAATAACTACTAATCATCCTACTCTATTAAGAGACCCTGATACTAACCTACATAGGATCGCTCGGTGAAGACTCACATAGGATCGCTCAGTGCTGACCCAGACAAGATTGCTAGGTGCTGACCCACAAAGGATCACTAGGTGCTGACCCACACAGGATCACTCGGTGCTGACCCACACAAGATCGCTAGGTTCTGACCCAATCAGGATCGCTCTTTATTTTTTACGTCATATCCAGATAATAGGTTATTTCAATATGATTTATCATCTCTGGGAGGGTCCTATCCTCAATCCACTAGTCAAAACCCCAGCTGGCATGAAGTCCACGAAGAAGTATCACAAAGGACTGCCACGTCATTGGGGTCTCAACGCAACAGATGGTGTGACCACACTGTCATGTAACGTAAAATTGATTATTTCTTAAGGTTGATTTATAGTATAGGTTAGACCCTAGGTAATCTATCAAGGATAATTGGTGGGTTTTGAGTATGTATTTTTTAAAAAGAATTACTAAAAGGGTGGGAGGTTTTGTAAACAGATTTAAGTAAATTACTTAATTAAAGAGTGTAATAGTTGATAAATAAAGGTGGTGTATTAATAATTTTGAGAGAATAAGATCGTTCCAAGTTCACTACACATATTATAAAGTTAATTGTTCTTAAAAATTAATATGGTTTTGTTTATTTCTTTGGTTGAAGGTTTTCAAGATCTTGACTCCCCTCTTGCCTCTTCAAATGATGCTTAAAGAACCACACCTTGGCACAAAAATCGTGTTTCCATGATATGGTTATCAAAAATATAATAATAGGTCTACCAAATCATAAATAAATCTTATGTATCTGTGAGATAATTATTATTATTATGTTTTCCAATCAGAACAACCCAAGATTCCCACTTGAAATCTCAACCCAATCGGTGTTGAAATAAAAATCATTCCACTTAATTATATCAAATGAAATGTAATCAGGTGAAATCATGTCAAGAATCAAAATAAGTGAAATATTAAACACATAAAATATACAAATCTAGTAGAAGAACATGTGCTGTAACTCCCTCCCAAGTTTGTTTTTCTCCCTCAAAATGATCATCCATCGTTTAGCTCACCATAGGGAGGAGGAGGAGGCTCGGGTGGAACTCCCTCTTTATCCTTGATTCCCCTATGAGGATAAGGGCCTCTAGAACACCTTGTGTGAAGACAGAACTTATTTGGTTCTCCTAAATACCTGAGATTTTCCTCCTAGACGAACTTCCAAATGAGGATCCCAAGGTTCCATTTTATAGGAAAATGGGAAGGTGGTTTTGAGTGCATAGAATTCGTAATAACCGCCTGTCACAGGTGTTTCGACCTCCAGACAACCTTATATAGATTTGGAGAAAATAAAAATTTTGTATCCCCTTATATTGGTTGTCTCGACTAAAAGTGTGGCACAAATTGGACACCTATAGCCCAAGATATGGACAGATCCCACCACACCACATTTGACATCATGAAGACTCGGTGTGCTGGATAGATTAGGTTAGTTTAGACACTAGATGAGTAAAGGAGTATTGGTTTCCTTCATAATAAATGTATCCCAATGAAATTTTAACTAGGCCACAAAATAGAAGCCCAATTGGATGCACGTTTTAGTATAAGTGTGCAGATTAATTCACTGGTGTTCTTGGATCCTACGCAGCTTTGGCCCGTTTTTCTTGGACATCATCATGGCCCCCCAAATCACCTCCTCCTATAATGGAATCATCCAAACAAGTATCATTTCCCTTTTTAACAGTGATTAATACAAAATAAATTTTTGAAACATGGAATGCAACTTGTAATTATTTTTATAATTCTCAATATAAATTTTTTTTAGCATAGTCGTGTAAAGGTGAAAATTACACAGTGAATCGTGGTACGATCACACCCCCACACCTAAAAATTTTCACTACATGGAAAAGTCACATATCCAAATAAAATGAGGCATATATATATTCCCAACATCATGAAGATATAACATTTGATGATGTTTTAATGCTCTATTGTAATGTGATCAATATATGAACCAAACAAAGGAGTTCTACCTAGTGAAAATGGGAAAAGATGTCTCATAAATTATATCGCAATGAAATTTAAAGAGATTAATAAAACCAATATGAGAAAGGAAATAAAAAGTCAAACATTCCACTAACTCTCCATGTGTGTGTGTGAAAACCATTTCATGTTATTCTTTCCACTCTATATCCAATAAATATATTTTATTTTAACATTATTTAGATTTAAATGAATTTTCACCAATCCTTCCCTACATCCTTTGCAATCATATTTTAAATACCCACTCAATTAATTATCCCCAAAAGTCAAACCATAATCTCCCAACATAGATATCCCCAAATGTTGTACATTTCATCACTCTCCTCATTTATTATTTTTGTTTTTTAGATGTTTATTTTTAACAAATCTCAAACTCATCTCTTAACCATTGTTTGATCTCCTCACGAAACTAATTAAAATAGTTATAACATGATAAAAGGTTGAGGAGGATTGGTTTTTGACCGGCTTAGGACACAAACCTTTTTCTGAGGGAGTACAATAGTCAAACATTAGGTACACACACATAGGTCAATATGGTAAGGTAATTAAACAAATCGGATAAGGAACGAACGTATGAAAATATCATTTCAAGATGAAAATTATTAACCTAACATATTTTTTCCATATATTAGTTAATAAATATTCACAATTCGTGGTTTGGATCAAACATTTATGGAGATATTAGTGAAACAGTTTCCCCAAAAACTACTTACACAAGGGGCATCAATCATCTCAAATGTTTCATAGTGATACAACCATTTATTTAATTGATAGAAAACAAATTCTCTAAAAATCACTCCCTGATGTTAACTTCATACAAATATACTTTTTCACAATTATTTATGGTATTTTTACATCCACCCCTTGATGGTCACCAAATCCTGGAACTTTGAAATTTTTGATTGGGGGGGGGGATGAAAATACCATAAATAAGGCCAAGAAGAGAAGAAAGAAAGAGAAAAGAAAAAAACAATGAAAATTCCTAACTAATATAGGAATGTACCCATCCCCCAAACCTAGAATGTGGAGTGTCCTCACTATAATAATTGAAAATGTGAGAATGAAGGATAAAACCTTTTGCATTTCACTAGTATGTTTCTTCTTGAACATGGAGTTCCTCCATTGGGAACTCTAACAGGGATTCATGGAAGTTCATTAGCCGCTGACCAATGACAGTGATGGTTTTCTTGGTTTCTTCATTTTGAACCTAAAAAACACCGAATGTAGATACATTAATAACAGTTTATGGGCCAAACCAGTGGGAATGAAGCTTACCTAGATGCATCTTTAGCCTTACATTATAAAGGAGGACCTTCTTCCCAATAGGGAACTAACGATGAAGTATAAGACGTTCTTGGGTAGCCTTGGTTCACTAATTATAAATCCTAAAGTTTTCATATGAATCTCTTCTCATTTCTTCTAACTCCTAAATATGTAGCTTCATTTGGGAACCCGCACTAGAAAGATTATAATTGCATTGTTTGATGGCCTAGTAGGCCCAGTGCTCAATCTCAATTGGTAGGTGACAACACTTCCCAAACACAAGACGATAGAGTCAAATTCCAATGGGAGTTTTGAAAGTAGTATGGTATGACCATAATGAATCATCAAGTCAAAGACTCCAATCTTTTCTATTGGGTTGAACTGTTTTTTGAAGAATCTAATCTACCTATTTATTTAATTCCTCGGATTGACCATTGGTCTATAGATGATATCCAGTAAACCCTCTATGACTGACCCCATACAGACACAAAACTGATTTCATTGTTCAGTTACAGAAATGAGAACCCTGGTCACTGATAATGAACCTAGGTAAGCTAAACCTACATATGATTTGGGTTATCAAAAATTCTACAACTACCTTAGAATCATCATTCCTTGTAGCTTGTGTCTCTACCCATTTTAACATATAATGAACTACCAGAAGAATGTACAAGTTTCCAAAGGAATTCGGAAATTGACCCATAAAGTAAATTCCCCGAACATAAAAAATGTCATTAAAGAGAAATGGTTGTTGTGGCATCTCATTTATTTTAGATACATTCCCTATTCTTTGACAACGAGGAAAAGATTTTCAAAAATCATGGGCATATTGAAAATAGTTTTGGCCAAAAAAGGCCTGATTGAAGGACCTTGTGAGAAGTTTGTTGGGGACCAAAGTGGTCTCCAAAAGAAAGATTGTGACAGAATCTAAGGACATACTGAAACTCACTATCAGGAACACAACTCCTAAGGACATGATCACTACAGGTGTTCCAAAGGTATGGGTCATCACAAATGTGGCAATGAGACTCATGTTTTAGATGACTGGCTTGGTTTTTTTTGAAATTAGTAGGAATTCAAGATGCTACCAAATAATTTACAATTTTGACATACTATGGATTAACATCTTGCAATCGATACAATTTCTCATCTGGAAACATGTCAATAATGGGAATACAGGGGGATGAGTCAATTTCCAGGGATGGGTGCATCCTACTGATATTTTCAGCCACCACATTCTCTACTTGTTTTTGATTTATAATTTCCAGATTTAATTCTTGAAGGAGGAGAATCCAATGAATGAGATGTGGTTTGTACTCTAGTTTCATTTGGAGATACGGGAGGTCTGCATGGTCTGAGAACACAATGACATTGGACCCCAAATGGTATGACCTGAATTTTTCTAAGGAAAATACAATGGAAAGGAATTATTTTTCAGTTGTAGTGTAGTTTTCTTGGGTAGGGTCCAAAGTATATGCGGCATAGGCAATGAAATGTGGAGCTCGATCGACCCTTTATGACAAGACTGCCCCAATTGCATAGTTAAAGGCATCACACATGAGCTCAAATGGTAAATCCCACCGAGGTAGTTGGATTACTGGGGGTGAGATGAGAATCCATCTTAACTTATTAAAAGCTTCATCACATTCTTTATTAAAAACAAATTCTTTTTCTTTTTTGAGTAATCAGGAGTGGGGGAGAGCAATTTTACTGAAGTCACAAATAAAAAGACGATAAAATCCAACATGCCCTAGGAAAGACCACACATCCCATACATTTTTGGGGAATTTTAAGGAAGAAATAACATCCACTTTTTATTTATCTACTAGTATTCTGTCCCCAGAATTGGAATGCCCTGAAACTATACCTTGTCGCATCATGAAATGGCATTTCTCCTAATTCAATACAAGATTAATTTCAATACAGCGACATAGGACTGAACCAAGAATACTCAAACATTCATCAAAACAGGATCCATAAATAGTGAAATCATACATGAATACTTCCATGAAATTCTCTAGGTAATCCAAAAAAATACTAACCATGCATCGTTGGAAATTACCTGGAGCATTGCATAGACCAAATGGCATCCTCTTATATGCAAATGTGCCAAAGGGACAAGTGAAGGCAGTCTTTTCTGGTCCTTAGGGGAAATATGGATCTGAAAGTATCTAAAATACTCATCAAGTAAACATTAGTGGGACTAACCCACTAGCATATCTAGCATTTTTTTCAATTAATGGAAAAGGGTAATGGTCCTTCCTGATGTGTTGGTTTAGTTGGAAATAGTCTATACTGAGATGCCAACTATTCTGCACATGGGTTGGAACCAATTCATTAATTTCATTTTTGATTACTGTCATTCCAATATTTTTAGGAACTACTTGAATGAGACTGACCCATTGGCTATCAGATATGGGGTAAATGATTCCAATAGCCAATAATTTTGTTACCTCATTTTTAAAAATTCTAGGAGGGTTGGGTTCAAATGACAGTGTGCCTACCTCACTGGTTTAGCCTCATCATTTAACAAAATATGATGTGTACAAATTTATGGGCTAATATCACGAATGTCATAAAGTGTCCCTCCTAATGCTTTATATGCTACCTCAATAGTTCAAGAAATTTCAATTCATGCTCATGAGAAAGTGAACTAGAAATGATGACGAGAAACTTGATTCTATTCTCAAGATATGAATATTTTAAATCTTGAGGCAATTGTTTTAGATCCAATTTAGGAGGATTTTGGATTGATGGGAGTGTGTGTGGAAGCGGGTGGTCACTGATCTCATATAACTGCTCAATGGTATCATCCTCATATGAGGAATGAGATTTTACCAGCATAGCAGTATCATCGATGGTTATTCGATCCTCATTGTTTAATAAATTATCATTCAATGAACAAGCATGACACTTTTCTAGACCACTACAACAATCAATTCCTAAATCATTCACTAGAATTTATATCAATGAAGAAAACTCAGAAAGGGGTCAGGGGAAAGAAAAGTTGTTTTTTCAAGGGTAGTAAGTATATCAATTGAATTAACAGAGAGAGGGGAATGCACTTCTAAGGGGTGTTGCATGGCATCAAGGATATTGAAATGGACTATGTCACCACCAAATTCCATAGATAATGTACCATTGTGGACATTAATTATGGTTTTGGTGGTTTTTATGAAGGGTCTCCCATATATAATTGGGGCATGTCCATTCATCCTATAATCCTCCATTTTAAGAAAATAAATGTTTTCAGGAAACATTAAATTTAGAACCTTCCCAAGAACATCCTATAACACTCCAGAGGGGTGTACGGTACTCCGGTTATCCAGTTGAACAATAATTCTAGTGGGCTTCAGTTCCCCAAACTGCAATTTAGAGTAAATGGAGTGAGGCATCACATTAATAGAGGCACCTAAATCAAGCATAACATTAAAAAAAGAATACCCCCCTATGGTGCTATGAATTGAGAATGTTCCAGGATCATTTCACTTGGTGGGATGGGATGGCTCTATCAACGATGAATCATTCCTCCCCAATCTCACCTTCTCATCTCCATGAAGTCTCATTCAGTGTGTACACATATCATTTAGAAACTAGGAGTACCGTTGAATTTTCTTCACAACGTCAATAAATGATATGTTAACCTACACTTTCTTGAAAAAATCCAATATTTACTTATAAAGCTCAGTTTCCTTTTGATTTCATGGTTGGGTGGTCCTCTGAGAAAATGTAAGTGGAATGGTTGGGCTAGGTGACTCATCAATATACACACTCTTTCCTTTGGAAGGGATTTTCCTAGGACAAGGTTCTTCAACATTTGGAACAATTTTAATGGTTGGGATGGAGGTTTCCTCAAGAGGGGATGACTCTAATGGAGGATTCATTTTACTTTCATGTTGTTTTCCACTCCTAAGGGTGATGGCACTAACATTTCCTTTATACTTAGGTTTAACTATTGGTTGAGAGGGAATTTCACCTAATCTTTGACTTTGAATTTCACTCACTAAGTTAGCTAGTTGTCCTAATTGGGCTGTAGGTCTTGAATAGGTACCTGAGTGGTTTGTTGGAATTGAATACTATTGGAAACCATCTTTTTCATCATATCATCTAGGCTAGGTTCAGGTTTTGGAGGGTTTTGTTGGAAAGGACTTTGAGGTGGTTGAGGATTTCTGGGTGGTGGTGGTGGATGACTACACTGCCCTGTTTGGTTCCATTGCTATTGAGGTTGGTTTGAATTACCCCTTACCTATAGGGTTGGTTCTCCTTCCACCTGGAGGTGGTTGGATAGTATGGTTCTTGCCTTAAGTGTTGGTTATAGGGGTGGCCTGGAAATATTTCCTCACAACTATTAGATATTTCCCATAATTTAGGGCATTAGTCTATGTAGTGGGTGCCATAAGAACATATACCATAAGGGATGGGAGGAGGAGATTTGGATTTCCCTTGGGAAAGAGCAAATTTTCGATAAAGGGTACTTACCTCTTCCAACTTTGTGTCCACCTTCTTCTCGAATTTATTACTTTTCACCTCATGGACACCTCAAATCAGTACATTAGACCTTGAACCAAATTGTTGTGTGTTTTATTCTATGTTATCAATTAAGGCCCTTTTATCAATTGGGGTCTTATCAACTAGCGCACCACTTATAGTAGCATCGATCATATTTCAATCAATAGGGATTAATCCTTCATAAAAATATTGAAATAAAGTTGGTCACTTATTTGGTGGTGTGGGAAATATGAACATAACCTTTTAAATCATTCCCCATATTAATTTAATGTTTCCCCTTGGTATTGTCTTATATTACATATTTCCTTCCTTATTACTGCAGTTCGATAGGCTGGGAAAAATTTTTCAAGAAAAAGGAATTTCATGTCCGCCCATCCTCTTATTGGGGAATTAACATAATATACCAAATCTTTTGCAGTTTCTTCTAAAGAAAATGGGAATGCCCTAATATTTACTTGTTCCTCACCCACATTAGCAGTTTTAAATGTTGAACAAATAGTATGAAATTATTTCAAGTGTTGTGTGGATCTTCTCCATGAAGTCCATGGAATCTTGATAATAGACGAATTAAATCAGATTTTTGTTCAAAAATGGGTGCCTCACCTAGTATTGAATGTATGTTGGTAGAATATCAACATCAGGTGAGGTTAGTTCTTTTAGTGTTCAATTTTTTTCAGCCATTTTATTCACGTTAATTTCAGTTTTCATGTTAGTTCAAGAATAAGAAGAAGAGTGAGGAAAAGTTTCAATGTGCGGTGTGTCCTCCTTTAAAGTGTTGTCTTGTGTGTCTCGGTGTCGTTGACGTAGGGTCCTCTCCGATTCATGTTCTAAATGTGCTAAATATCTATAATTAGAACATTTCATACACTAAACCTACATAAAAAATAGATCATAACTAAAATGGATTGAAAATGTATAAGTGAAAACAAATAAATATTCACAAAAATTATAAAAACATTATAAAAAACAAGAAATAAAAACCAAAGTGCTCCCTAGTAATGATGGAAAAATTAGACCGCTCTGTCATGAAATGTCAAATTTATAATGTTTTTAAGGTTGATTTATAGTCTAGGATAGACCCTAGGTCGTCTCTCAAGGAGTGTTGGTGGGTTTTTAGTATGTATTTTTAATAAGAATTACTAAAAGAGGGGGAGGTTTTGAAAACAGATTTAAGTTAATTACATAATTAAAGAGTGAAATAGTTGATAAATAAAGGTTGTGTATTAATAATTATAAGAGAATAAGATCATTTCAAGTTCAGTACACATCCTATATAGTCCATTGTTCTGAATTTTTAACATAGTTTTGTTTAATTATTTGGTTGAAGGTTGTAAAGATCTTGACTTCCCACTTGCCTCTTCAAATGATGCTTGAAGAACCACCCCTTGGTATAACAAGTGTGTTTCCAAGATTTGGTTATCAAACATATAAAAATATTTCTACCAAAGAATACTTAAATCTTATGTATGTGTGAGATAAATAGGATTATTATGTTGTCCAATCGGAACAATCCAAGAATCCAACTTGAAATCACAACCCAATCGGTGCTGAAATAAAAAGGATTCCACTTAATTTTATCAAATGAAATGTAATAAGGGGAAAGCATTTCAAGAAACAAAATAATAGAAATATTCAACCCAAAAATTACACAAAATAGTATAAGAAAACGTGTTGGAACTCCCTCCCAATTTTGTGTAGCTCCCTCAAAATGATCGTCCACCATTTAGCTCACCATCGAGAGGAGGAAGAGGCTCTAGTGGAACTAACTCTTCATCCTTGATTCCCCTATAAGGATAGGGGACTACATAACTCCATATATGATGATAGTACTTCATTGGATCTCAAACATACCAGATCTTTTACTCTTTGTTGTACTTGCAAATGAGGAGCCCAAGGTGTCATTTTCTAGGAAAATGGGAAGGTGGTTTTGAGCACACATAATTCTTAAAAATACTTGTCATAGGAGGTTCGACCTCCAGAAAACCATATATATATTTTGAAAAAATAAAAAATTCATAACCACACCTCTTGGCTGTCTCTACCAAAAGTTTGTCATAAATTAGACACATATTGCCCAACATATTGACAGATCATAGCACAACACTTTTGACATCGTGCAGATTCGGTGTGCTTGACAGATTAGGATGGTAAGGATAATAGATGGATGAATGAGTCTTGGGTTCCTTCATTAGAACTGTAGCAGAATGAAATTTGGTCCAGCTCACAAAATATCAAGCTAATCGGATGCACGGTGTAGTATAAGTGTGTGGATTAATCCACTGGTGTTCTTGGATCCTACATTATTTTGGCCCATTTTTCTTGTACATCATCATGGGCCCTCCAAATCACCTCCTCCTACAATGGAATCATCAAAACAGGTATCAATTCCCTTTTTAATAGTGGTAAATTCAAAATAATTGATTCAAACATAGAATGAAAAATGTCATTATTTTTATAATTTTCAATATAAAACAAGTTTATCGTAGTGGTGTAAATGAGAAAATTACATAGTGAATCGTGGTACGATCACAGTGCGTCAATCGGACGCCCGGTCTGTGAGTTATTATCCTTTTTGTCCTGAGGGCCCAGTTGGATTCGTTGTTTATCCAACCTGATCATACCCAAAATCTATCCAAATCTCCAGTGGGGTATACCAAAGGGACTATCTCGATCCAAGGTTTCCAGTACCACTGGCGGTTAATCAAATGGACGCTCGGTGCCAATGTTATGTCCAAAAGAGTGTAATGATAAAACTGGGTCTGGATCCGGTCCGACTCGGTCGGCCCAACCAAGCCTGCACCAACCCGGTTTAGGTTGACCTGGCCTGACCCGTTGAGTCCAGCCCGGCCTGGCCTGGGCGGCGTGGAGGCAGCAAGGGCCGCGGAGGCCGCCGGGAAACGCGGGGTGGCTCAGAGGCCACGAAAGCCATGACGCGACACAAGGCAGCGCAGAGGCAATAATGGCCACAACGCGGAGTGGGGCGGCGCTGAGGCCGTGAAGGCCACAAGGGGCTACGGAGGGCTGCTGGGTGGAAAGACCACAAGATGGCAAGGTCACGGGGGGCGTTAGGTCGCGGGGCGGGGGAGGGTTCCAAGCGGTACAATGGGCAGCGGGGCGGCGCGGAGGGCCGCAAGGATGCTGGACCGTGGGGCAGCACGGAGGTCGAGGGCAGCGAGGCCCCGGGGAAATATAGAAGGCCACGAGTGGCGCGGAGGGCTGTGAGGCAGCGGCGGCTACAGGTGATGCGGTGGCCGCGGGCGGCGGAGGCCGCAGTGTGGTGCCATTGCACCATCGCCTTTTTCGCAGCCAGTGGTGGTTCCAGCTGCTATTCTTATTCATCGCCATGACACAAAGTTTCCTTCTTCCATTACGATGAATACACCATTCAAGATGAATGGAAGAGGGGTATGGCCATGTTTATTTGGCCCTCACCCTTCGTGTTAGAGCAGTATCAAGGGGATATAAAATCTTCCTGATTTTACGATGAATTATCAAGAATGGGTAAGGGAAATAAATTCAAACAACCACTCTACATCAATAGTTCATTGATGTAGGCATGTGAAAGAATTTGTAGATGCCGATATTCGTCGCGCCCACCACATGCCTTCTATATGAGCTCATTCTTATGAAAAATGCTCTTCGATGGATGTGGTTCTTCTTTGTTGAAGATGTCCACCATTGGAGGATGTCCCGAGGAATAATTCAATGTCATGCGTCGGTGTTCTTCATTGGAGGAGTGTTTTTCGCTAGAGTATGAGTTCCTCCAAGTTCTCCAAAATGACTTTCTAACCTTTTTCCCAGTGCATGCTCTCAAAAGAATTATCCAACCAAAATAAAATGTGTTTTTCTAATTTTCAATTGTTGGCACAAAACAAGTTGTCCACATTAATTCAATTGACGAGGCATAATTAAATAGGAGAATATTTAATGGTGAGGAAGTCCATTGGTTAATTCCTCATTAAGGAGGAAGTTCAAGTGGTTTCTCCCATTAAGAGGGTTTGGGTGGTCCCCATCATTAATTTCAAATTAGGAGGTTGGTTCAGGTGGTCCCCACCTCTTAAAACTCACATGGTAGGTTTAGGCTCGTGTGGTCCTCACCACCATATCCCATGCTGAGGGTTTCTAAAATAAAAATATTAGATATATTTATTTTATTTAATTCTTTCACAAAAAGTAAAAAAAAATTATCCTTCACTCTCGACCCACTATAGTCGAGGTGAAGGTATGCTTAAGTGAATACTGGTGCTGTGCATTCAATGCCGCCCTCAGATTTCAATTCCGAGTACCATTTCAAAAGTTACTAAAACCCACTTGTACCTTTATTGAATGTACCCCCATAAAAGTTCATAAATTCATTCTGGGCACTCCGGGCCTCGGAATCACGTGCTGTCAATTTTCGTGGACTCCTAAAATTTCCTGTATATTAAAAACATTACATGGATGATGGAGAGTTTCTCCCTCATAAAATGAGAGCCTCTCGCTCCACTTCAGGGGGATTTATGCAGAAATTGTAATGGTGTGTTGGGACTCTATTTTAGAGGACATGAGGAAGAGATAGTTGGGCACTTTGAAATATTTTTTGAATGCGGCAAAAGACATGCTAAGCCACTGTATGATTATTTGTGATGGGAATCGTCCACGGCCGACGTCTGTGGGACTGTTGGAGGTAGAATATTGTGCTAGTGGATTGACCACTACAGACAACGTATTCATAACGGATGATGGATCTTTGACGATAGAAGTAATGAAGGCGGTTAGTGATGGTGAATTAATGGTGGTGGTGGATGATGGAACCCCGATGGGAGTGGATAACAATTTATGTTTTCTGGGTCAAGGATCACTTGGTTTACTTTCAAGTGAACCGTGTTTTCAGGGGATGATGGTTGGATATCCGCCTCGATAGCATATGTTGATATAGAGCCTGTCTGGGATAAATGCTGAAGGGGATGAGTTTCATGTGCTGGTTTCATTTCATGGATCCATTTACGTTGATTTACATTGGCTTTGGGATCCTGGGGGTTCCACCCAATGTAGGGTTCGGAATGGTTCCGACATGACTTATGGCGTTCTACATGTGCACGCTCCTTGTTGGGGAGGCATGTTGTCCAACTACAAGGCTGAGGAGAGCCCTGCCTGTGGTGTGTTTGGTAGATCTCCGACATGGGGATCCCGATGCAGAGGTGAGGGCCAGCGACGCTTTAGTGGAGTGCAGGAGCCGATGATGGAAGGGTTGTGCACTTGGGATTCTTTCCGGGTGTGGAGTGTCAACGAAGTCGTGCCGTGTGGGATCTTGGCGGTGTTGCGCATCTTGACAGAGGGATGGCTTGGGGTGATAGAGGTGACGGGATCTGGTCCCCTGCACGGTGGCATTGGACCAGTGAATCTCCAGTGAGGGGACACATCCTCACGGTGAGATCTGGCCATCCAGTGATGGTGGGGAGATGGTGTTGGTAACGTGGAAGGATGTGTTGCAGTCGAAGGAGTGTGACAGGGCGACTTGTCAAGATAGGGGCTTCGTGGATTTTATGCTCTGGCGAGGAGCACGATGGCGGTGAGGTGATTTCTGGCGGATAGGGAGCAGGTGACGGAGATGAGGACGGTCACGTCCGCAGTGTGATTGGTGGGGTTGACCACAGAGGTGTGGGAGGAGTTTTTTTTGCTAAAGGACCATTATGCAGTCACTTTTGTTTGGCTGTGAGAAGAAGATCTGCGAAGGTCGTGGTGCGGGCCATGAGGCTATGTGTTGGAGCAGGGTCATCATTGGCTTTCAGTGATTCTGATTTACAAAAGGAGCGGTTGATGTAACCTTGGGAGATGGATCTCATGAAGAATGGGATGGCGATGGAGCTTAGGCGGTGGCACATATGGCAGCGCGTTTTCCAGGGGTGATTCGGGATGGTGACAGCCTGACTTGGACAGGCGTAACAAGTGGAATTGGAATGCGTACAGGGTGGTTAGTAGAGAAGATCTGCGGGGATCTGAAGGGAGACTTTTATAGATGACTTTGTGATATGCATGGGGGATGTGTGTTCTGGAAATCACTTGTGCTTTGGCTTTGTTTTTTGGGGATTTCAATCCATCTTTGTTTTAGGTTCATCTTTTGTATTTGGTGGTGTTTTTTCCTCTTGTATTGGGTGTTTGTGTGTACTTTTATTTTAATGAATAATTTTTTAGGACCGAGCGCACTCAGATCCTGAACATTCCTGGTAAAAACATTACATGGAATTTCTAAGTCTTTACATGATATATATATATATATATATGTGGGTTTTTCTATAGAATATATTCATTAATTATTTTTATGAAAATGTCTAATAAAACATATGGCCTAAAAATTGATTTAATGGAAAGGTGATATTTTATAGAAAACACATGATTAAGTGTGGATAACTAGTAAATTTTTCATGAAATTGGTAAAATAGTGTTTATTATAGATAAATTAGTGATTAATTTGGATAAAGTAAATTAGATTGTGTCAGTGAACATGGAATGGATTAATTATTTTTTGACAAAGTGATTTATGTTATCTTTTATGGAGTTTATTATATTTTTGGATTTTTATAATATATTTGATAATCTGTTATTTTATTTTTTGAATAAGTTTTTTTCATTAAGAAATTTTTGTTGATTAAGGTATTCAAAAATTTGAAGTTATACATTTAGAGACAGTTTATGTTGTATAGGGAATATAATTTTATATTAAATTAGGAAATTTAGTGTCCTGCATTCTAAATTTAAAAAATTTAAATTCATTAAGACAATTTTTCAAAACTTCTTATTTTAAAGAAATTAAGTAACAGAATAATTTGACCTTTGGTTGTTATTTGATATCATTTTGGAGTAATTTGGTTTTTGTTAATATCTAAAGAAACTATTAATATCTTGATACAATATTTTGTAATGATGTGATCCATTATAATTTTAATTTAGTGCTTCACGAATGGAAATTCATCTTGAGAACTCCTTTTTTAGAGAATAAAATTTGATAATTGTTGGTATTTTTTAAAGGGTAAAATTATATATTTCAGGTAATTGTTTTTCATTATCTTCTTAGTCTAGAATCTAAAGGATTCCCTTGACTATAGGAAATTGATCTTGAAACATCGATATTATCATAGTACCTTTATATCTAATGAAGTGGTGGTCTTTTCAATCATCCAATTTTTGTTTTAGTTATGGACTATCTCATTACCATTCACCTTATTATGATGAATTACCTCTATCACTCCCCATAATTAATTGATCATTTCATCTATGTCAATATTTTCCCTAGACACATTTTTTTTCATATTATGAAACCTGGTTATCTTTCATTTATATGACCATGATAATTTACATTTCTTTTAATGAATAATATTTACTAAACCTTTTTATAATTTAGGTTTTCTACGAAGGTTTTACTTATGGTAACGAAAATAGAATTATAAGGGTGAAGCTTATTTTAGGGGTAGAATGTAACAACCCAATATTTTAATAAAATAAAATTATGTTCAATAAAAAATATTAAATGAAAAAAATGTAGGGGATAATGCAACAACCTTAGAAATTATTATAAATTTAGTTTTAATTAAATTTCAATTTCATCTATATCTTACATTATAACAAACTCAATGTTTTTCCAGACTATGATATAATATTAATATTATTATTTCAACAAGGAAATTATAAGATAGTTTTTAATCATTATCGTGTGAATTAGAAATGATACATTTTAAAATAAAATAATAATTTAGTTTTAAGAATATAATAGATTGAAAAATAAGAACATAATTTTTGGAAAAACATTTATATTATTCAAAAAAAGGTTTTTCTAATGAATGATTTTTTCTGATTTTTGTGAGTAATTAAGTTAATAATGTTTTACAAAATTTATAAATTTTATTTGATAGATTTATCTTCATTTCTATAATCATCATATAAAATTTTACATATAGTGAATGTTTTGTATTTTTCAGAATAAATCTTTTTCCAATAAATAGTTAAAAATACCAGTTCTAGTAGAACTATCATTTATTTGTATTAAAAATTAAATTAAATATTACAATTATAAACTTTATTATGTAAAAAAATAATATAAATATTATTTTTTTATATTTAATACAATTAATAACATTTAAATCATCTTTATACTATATTTTGGTATGTATATTTTTTTTGGTTAAAAAAACCCTTTCTGAAAAATGTTTTAAATTTGTAATGTTTCCTAATTTTAGTTAATAAAAATAAAACCTAGTGGGGAAATATTAAATAATATTTATATTTTATAAATCTCTATTTTATTTCATTAAACTCATATAGAAATAAATTTTATTTATATAGTTAATGTAACACCGTATTTTTTCCAAAAAATATATTTCTTAAAAAGTGTTTTTTGTCACGCTGGCGGGGTTAATGAAAAATTAAATACCTTCACTAATGTTAGTGGATTTTTTTTAGAACTTATTTCATATTTTCAATCATCAAAATTTATATTATATACTATCTTAGACTTAATCTTTTACTATAATTAATAGTGAAAACAAAAAAATATTCATTACTGCTGTTAGGGAGAAAGTGGATTTACTAGGGGTTAATCTAAAAATATTACTTATTTTATCCATTAAAACATGTATAAATCCAATTATATATATCCATTTTTTAATCTTATATTATAAAAATACATAATATATGGTCATTTTGAAGCATTTGTTTCGTAATAACTATATCATTCTGGTTACCGTTGGGAAATTTCTATGTAGTTTCAATGTGTGTTCCTTCCCCTACTTCTAAAAGGAAACCACCACCCATTGTTTTTTCAAACCACTGAAGAAATATAGATTTTATAATCCTGTCAAAAATCCATACCCACCTACTTTAGCAACATTTTAGAGCTTTTTTCATCCCAAATACCAACACAATTGTCTTTATTATGTGACTTAAATGGGATTCTTCTAGGTGATTGTAATTGTCTTCACTAACCTCCTAATTTTCTTTGAAAATTGTCTATATTTAATTATATATTAAATCATTCAATATAAAAAAACTATTATCTACCATATACGTATATGATGTTATTTTAATATAGTAACTTATCTCTGTCTCCACTTTCATCAAATGGAAAACAAAACTGTCGATCATCTATATAGCAGACTATCTCCTTACAAACCGATGTAATTAATTTCCCATCACCACATTTAATGATTGGATATAGTGATGTATTTAACATTTGTATATTATATTAATTAAATAATTATAATTATTTAATTATGATATCACATATACCTACTTACTTTCCATTCTTAGGGGATATGATAACATCGATCGTGTGTGTGGCAGACTACCACCTCAGGCTGCGATGTGATTAAATTTTCACTATGCTTTAGTTGTAAGGTAAAAAGGGTATATTTAATGTATAAATTTTATGTATGTGACATAATAATAAATATTCTAAGGTTAATTTATATATTCATTCTTTTCATTCTATACTTCAAGAAAATGGAAACAACGTTCATGCATATGTACGACTTACCATCTCTGTAAATAGCGTGATACATTTTCGATAATTATCATATATAGATTACTATAAAAACAAATATAATGATTTTATATTATATTAATAACTTTTTTTATATTCTTGATATGTTGTATTAATAACCAAATTAGAAAAACAACAAAAATCAAAACAAACATGAAATACAATGTAGTTGTTACCCAAAACATGATTTTGACAAAGAATTATCAATAAACACCTATCAAAAGGCAAAAAGTGAATAATTTATGGTATTATATATATATATATGTGTGTGTTTCATGACAATATTTATAATAGTAATATATTTATTATACTCAAGGTTGGAACATGTATAATGGAAATAAAATTGAATGTAAGGGTTTTCTCATCTCACTTTTACTTTTGTGAGACAAATATAATATTCAAAACATATTTATTTTATGTGTATTATATACATACCATTTGATATGTCATATATTTAATGAATTTATATATATGGTATTTTAAGATTTATTTGAATTTATTTATTACATGGGCTTTAAAATAAAAATATAATGATGTGGTGAGGGTTCATCTCCCAATCTCATCATTATTTGGCATTTGTTATGCTAAAGTCTCCCATTAGTTAATTAATCGGTATCTCTAACATAAAATAAAAATACTTTCCTATTCACTGTTTATTAATAAAATATTCATTTTTTATTACCATTTTCCCCTATTTGAATCTTTTAATTACAAAAAAATTGTTTTTAAAGAAAATCATTTTTATTTCCCTCTTGATGGAAAATATTTTTTCTTCTGAAACAAGGTTTTTAAAAAATGTTTACAAAAATGTTTAAAAAATTAAAAAAATTATTTATTAATGCATTTTTTCAAATGATTGAAATTTTATAAAATATTTAATGAAATCTTCATTTATTTCAAACTAATATATTTTGGATTTTTTTGAAAATACAAAGAGAATATTTATTTTAAAATACTCAACATGTATGGAATTCTCTTCCATTATGACTACATGATTTTTTAAATATTCTATTATATGTTTGAAATTTAATTTTCAAAGTATTTTTTAAAGATATTTTATGAAATTGTAGTTGTAAAAATATATTTCCAAAATAAAATGTTTATTTTCTTCAAAAATGATTTAATGATATCTTTAAGGATTTTATATTCATCATTTTCATAAACCATTGTTATACGTATGATCTCCTAGGGATATTTTATGACTATAAAATCCTTATTTTTTCTCTATATGGTTATTATCAGTTTGACTGGGGGTGTAATAGTTAGATGCCACTCTTATTGTTATGGATATTTTATGATTATGTTTATTGATTTAGGTAATTGTTAGTGTTTCTTATGATATAATTACATAGAAATATTTACATAGATTATGCTTCAACAATTTCATATAAGGAATGAATTAGAAATATAAATTTATAGGTGGGTTCCATAATTACCTAACCCCTTGATGGATCTATAGGTTTCAGGAAGAAAAATAGTTGGCCAAAATAATGTGTTTTTAACCATAGTATTAAAGTATCTTATAATTGGTCTTAACAGTATATTTCAATTTCCTAGAATAATTAATTACAATATTAATTAGTTAGTTATTAAGGTCTTTATGATTATTCAGTTATTAATAATAAACATGGATATGTTTCAATATCATGTTATTATGTATATATAAATTATTTGATCATTGTTTATTCATTTCATTTTATTCAAAAATTATAGATTAAATGGATTTTGATTAAGTTATTTACCATTATATATTAATTATGATTCATTTATTAACAGATTGTGTTATATGCATACACTTACTTATCTTGAAAGCTTAACCCCTTCATATGTTTCATTATTTAGGATTTTGGGATGAATTTCATAATTGATATGTAAGAATATACTAAGGAAATAATGGTATTATCAATGAAAACAATTTATGTACTTTATGTTTTCAAATGTAGTGTAAATTTCATGTATGTATCCATTTTTCCAATACAAATAAACTTTTCAATCCATTTGTGATGTGATAGATTTTATTTATCACTAATTTAATAAATTGATCACCAAATTTAGGTTACTGGTGTTGGGGTCCTTACATTTACCTTACTTATATATAGTAATATTATTATTTTTAACATATAAAATTATATGTATATAAATTCAAAGAAATATTTTAATGTGAACTGATTTGTAGAAATGAATTTTAAAATATAAATAATTATTTAATGGGATTAGATAATGTTTATTTAGTATAAAAAAATATTTATTATCAAAAAACTAATTTCTAGAAGTATTTTATATTTTTACCTAATTAAATTAATTGAATCTTTTAAAATATTATCATATATAAAATAATATATTAACATAACAAATATTATTATTCTATATGAAATAAAATGAAAAATACATATTGTTAAATTTTTTATTTTTTACTAACGAGGATTTTAGTTATTATTTCAATTTTTATTTTAAAAATTAAATTTTTTATTTTTTTAATTTTAGTTTCATAAAATGAAGGTAGGTTTTTAATAGGTTATATAAAATTTACCTTTTTAAAAATTCTTATTATTTTTCTGAATAATAGATTTTATGTGAATAGTAAAATAATTGATTTTACAGAAAACACACACTTTTAGGAAATACTAATGATGTAAAAGTTTAAAAAACCCATTTTATGTACAAAATATATATTTAATAAGAAATATAATTTATTTAAAAACACTATGATGAATTTATAAATCAAATGTTTCACATATTTAAAACACAAGTAATATTTTACACTAAAAACTATTTTTACACGACTATATTAAAAATTATACTTTATCACATTTAGAAATTATTCAAAACTAAATATATTTACTATATGAGTTCATAGTTTAAATATTAATTAACATTTTAATTTAAATTTCATGGAATAAATTTAATTTTATAATGATTATTATTAGTAACAGTGATAATGGTGAACTTGTACGTTTTAAAATAATTGATTAAGTAATATTGTGTTATTTTATTCTATTAATTAAAATTGATATAATTTAAATTATAACATTTAAATAATTTAAAATATACATAATTATATTAATAATCATTCAACTTGTAATAAAAAATAAAAAATATTAAGAACAGTTTACAGTTAAAAGTCAGTTTTCTATAAAAACATTATTTTTTATATATTATACTTGTTAATTTTAAATGTGATTTTAAAATAATTAGAAATTAAATTATAATCCAGATATATTAAATTTATTTTAAAACCAAAAAATATTATAAAAGTGTTTACCTTATATTTCAAAATAAAATAAAAATTACTAAGTTAAAAACGAGTTACCAAAGTAAGAATAAAAATTGTTAAAACGTAAAAACAAATATGGTAGAAGAATTGAAACGTGCATAAAAATTATCTTTAAAGTCATAGATATTGATTTATTAACCCGATACCATACCATAATCCATTATTATGAAAATTTTTACTCCTTTGAAAAGGATTAGTGTAATGATATGATGGAAGGTTAAAGGGTATTTCCAAAAATTCCCCTTTCATTACATATAAAAGGGTATCACATCCACCCTCTATAGTTACACATCTCATTAGAATTTCTATTTTATGTAATTAAAAAATATATCTTGTGGAATTAATTTTATCATCATTGATACCTTGATCTCTATAATTTATCATAAATCCTTCACCTCCATGGAACTCTCTAAGTGAAGAGAGAAGTCTCCAATTTAAGTATCCACTTTTTTATAATATTTAATCCTTAATATTTATATTCCAAATGTATTATATCCATAATAATATAATGAAATAATTACCCTCATTATAATTTTATATAATTATTTTAATTGAAAAAAAATTATTTATTTCTCTCTATCCTTTATGAAAAACCAAAGGATCATTAGTGTGTGGTGAAACTATCACCTCAACAAAGTGACATATTCCATTTATTTTATAGCCACAATTCATTGATGGTAAAAAGGATTTAATGACTGAATAAATATGCTTTCTTTTATATAAAGAGGATTATTAAATTTAAAAATAATCATTTATCTTTTTTCACCTGTAATCATTGGGAAACATGAATACTAATTGTGGCTTTGTGTAGACTACCACTTCCACAAACAATGAGTTTCATTTTTCATCACCACCCTTCATAGGTGGATATAAAAGTATATTTAATATAAATATATTATTTCTATAAAACTATTAATATCATAGATTTTATGAAACTATTTTGCAACTCCCTTGATTGTGGTCAATATACACAATGAGTTTCTTAAAATTAGGCCAAACAACCTCAACTAAAAGACGTAGGAACGAAAAATATATAATAACTAAATATAATATGATAGTTAAAGGACCTTGAAATATTAATTATAGTATGAAAATATTTTTAATAATTATTTAATAAAATTAATTTGGTTATTCAGGAAGTTGTGTGTATGTGTAGAGCACTTTGAAACACTATGTAAGGGGTCTTCCATACATCCTTTATGATATTCTAGTTATGAATTATCATTATTTTTGTCCCTATTATGAAATATTTTTATCATGAACTTGTAATAATTTTCTATATATATATCCCTTAAACATATACCTATTTAAATATCTTTTTCATTTTTGTGGTTATAGATTTTTTAGTTCCCTATCAAATTCCCCAATTCAAGTAATCCCAATTTAAGAGAAATTTCCTATTTCTTATCTTATATAAAGA
The DNA here is from genome assembly GCA_963277665.1 of Viscum album. NCBI lineage: Eukaryota > Viridiplantae > Streptophyta > Magnoliopsida > Santalales > Viscaceae > Viscum > Viscum album. Next base: position 1,386,377,118 of record OY728153.1, read on the forward strand.
ATCAACCCCATAAAATGAAATTAAACAATTAATAGAATCCAAAAACTAAAATTATTTTATGAAGAACCTTCTTATTTCATTTCTACAGGTATAGAAATTAATTTCTTCTTTCCATCTTTAAAATGATACTTTTCCAAACAAGATTCACCCAAATTGTATGTCATTGTTATGTCTTCTCATAGATCATTATCCTGAATCAACTATATTGTAAAACAATGATAATGACCAATAATTATTTGTAAAATATAAAAAACACAAATTATTTCACCTTCCATTTGTAATCATTATAATTTATCATTCAATTATGCATTGAATTAAAATTTTGTTACTCACTTTATTCTGTTGGGTTTAGTCATGCTTATGATTTATATATGGTTTAATTTCCTATTTGGGCATGAATATATATGATTCTAAATTATGTGATGGGTGGGACTAGAATAATACATATAACCAATGAATTTAGAAATGATTTATATCTCATGAGATGTTATTCATGGGATTAGGGAGTGAAGCTAATCCACCATCGTACATTGTCCACTCTATTATGATAGTCTTTGGAGTGACCCTTGACTTATATTTTTTATATCAGGTTTCATGTGGTTTCAACATGTTTATGATTCAATGATCTTATGATATCATTTAATTTTTACCTATTTCCATTCTTATGATCATCTTATTTATGATATCATATTATGCCTCCTGAAACTCATGTTATGATTTATATCCATGTTTATACCCTTTCTAGGCTTTCTATATCACCCTTTTCCTTATGTATTTCACCAAAATATCATATGTGTTTTATAATATCCATAAGTGTTAGGTGCACTATATTGAATTTCAAATAATGATATTTTTATTTACATTTAATAGTATGTATTTATATTTCTTGTATTTTAATCACAATAGACCTCCATATCTATGGGTTATAGTTGTTTGAAAAAGTATGGGAATTTTTTTGAAATAAAGTGTGCTTATCTCTTTGGTTATAATAGTTCGTGTGAGAAATTGGGCTATCAATTTTTGGATATTTGGAAGAAAGAAAATTAGTGAGAACCCTATGGGATAAGAATATGTATAGGATAATAAAATTAAATTTGATAAAACATTTGAGTCTACTATATTCTTACAAATGACACCTTTACCTAGATACTAATAATGGATATATACCCTATAATCAATGTACCTAGGGATAATACCACCAAATGGGAGAATTATATAATAACTCAATCATCAAATGGTGTATAAATTATTTTATCATAGGAAACCCTCATTTAATACTCCTGGGGGATGGGGATATCAATTGGATAATAATATTATATTCATAAATTGCTATGTAGTAATGAATTTATAGTTAAATTATCAGAATGATTTGACATGTATATGATATCCCAACATATGTGACCTTGGCTAAACAAAAATTTACATAAGATTAACAAATGGAAATACTATTTAATGTGATGATAAAATAGGGTAAAAGGTTTTCAAGATGATTCCATTTTTTGTTATATATGATGATTACCCCCCTATGATTTTAAATGTTAGCCTCTCATTTTAACCCTTTGGGTTTTAGTAATGTTTGCAACTAAAAAGAACGAAGGTTGTTGTAATGACCAATGTTTTGAGCTAAGTAAAAATTCAGGGGAAATTTTAACTTTCGAATTAACAATGATTATTGTTTTCGGAATCATGATTTGTAACTTAATTATATTATTTGGAACACTTAAATGTGTTTTTATAGAATTGAGTAAAGTTTTGAGAGGTTTATTAGGTGCCACATTGAGTTTAGGGAGTGATGGACCTCATAAATCTAATGTTTGGAGGTTTTACACTGGGTGAACAGTTTTTCACAAGTAGTTTGTCCCTCATAAGAAAATCATGTGGCCTATATCAGATGAGGAGAAACACCTGAATAGGCTACGCATGCTTTACCAATACAATGCTCCAATCCCGTATGTTTAGTGCCACATAGTTAGTAACCATGGTTCATCGCACTATTGGAGCATGGTTTGGGAAACCATGTAGCACTAACCATGTGAGTTGTTTTCCAAATAAGTGGTTATCGCACAATTGGAGAATGGTTTGGCCAAAGTATGTGGAAAAAACCATGCAACTCAGATTTTTTGCTGAAATTACATTTTTCTCCTTAATGATTTTATGTTTCTCTTCCTTATCTATTCCTCATCCTCCATCTGTGTGCATCTCCTCTCCTCCCTTTTGTGAGATTTACTCCTCTCCAAACTAGGCATAAATATAACTCATGGATCTGTTTTTTGAATCAAATATCATCGGTCTCTATATATTTCTATTGGCATTGTCTTGAATCCCCTATAATCTATTTCAATTTCTTAATTCATTATGATGTTCTATTTTGGTGCGACCTTATGTTCCCTATTTTCAGATAGTATAGTAGTTTCTTATAATTCTTCCAAACTGGACCAACTCAGATCTTTATATTGAATGAGTGACAAATCCTAAGCACAAGGTAGGTGTTCTGTGGATTTTTTTCTCATTTTCCATCAAATTATAAAAAACATTTTTCTGCTGCACGCCATCCTTTTCCATGTGCTTCTTTATAATTAGTTCCTTTATATCAAATTGATATTAACACCATGTATTATACTCATTGAGGATCATTGAGAAGTTATAATATTACAATATCGATCAAACAAATCCCCTTGCGTGCGATGAGTTAATTTCCCCCTTTTAATTTAATGATTTAAATGCCTGAAATACCATCTATGTGTTAAGTTAGGATGATAAACAATATTTACCATATTTGGTGTTTTTCCAATTGTAAATTAGACCTCCCAAGATCCATTATTATCATTAAAATTAAATTTAATATTATGTTAGTTTTATAAAAATGAATAATAATGTTAAATGAGTTGTTTAAAGAATAATTTCATATTTTTATAATAAAACCCCTCAATGAGGTTAACTAACTTTTAAATTACAATGTAATGAATTGTGTTATACATTTCAATTAGATATATTAATTTTTCAATTACCTATGCCTTTTCTCTTGCTAGAAATATTGCATGTTCATTTCATGGTCTACGAAATGTTTCCTTAAACATTACACCTTCTAAGAGCATGCTCTGGCCCACTCCTCCTTAAAGGTTTAATGACTCAAGATCCACCTAAGGTCTTGACATTACTTATTTTATCATGGAACCTTTCTAGGTGATCACTAGAGCTAATTAAATTTTAATTAATTGCTAAATTAAATTAATGGATTGGATTGAATTAGATGGTTCAGTCATGATGATGGATTCCCTTAAATGATATGACATGTTTATATCAAATTGTTTATGTGGAATTAACTGTAAAGGGTGGTAAGGTCACACCATTTAGTGCATTATTATGTTCATTTTTTATTGTAATTTTTAGTAGGAATTCCTATGTTATATTGGGATTATATAATGTAAATCATGAGAGGTATTGCCTCATGCTTTGTATTATATATATGATAATACCTTTATATAGGCTAGATAAAAGAAAATAATGAGTTTTTTACCTCAGGAATGTTTATTATAAATATGATTATGCCCTATAAATAGGTTATAGAATAATAATAAGGGTTATGTTAAGCATGACGACATCATGATCCCTTAAATTGAGTGTTAATCATGGCATCTTGCACCAGTGATACAATATGTGCGATGGGATTTACATTCTATAGTCCATCATTAGTGTCTTTTTATGGTGGTCCATTCACTATCCTGAGTGTTATTTCATGATGTCTATAAATCTATTGTGATATAGGACTTTTACCCTATTTATTAATCTTTTGGACTCATTTATACTGATTATGGATGTAAGAGTTATGCCCTTGTCTAACTAGCAACTATTATTCGGGGTATATGGAAACTTACATTGGCATGTACTTAGTTCATATAGGTAGATTCAATACAAAAAAATATTATATAAATACATATTATTATTATATATTTATGGTAACTGATTAGATGCTTATTCTAACTATGTGTTGAAGCAGGTATAGGCGACAGGAGTCCCATAGGAACTTGGGAGGGTTGTGGTTTATTTATTCAACAGTACTTTTCTATCTTTCTTATTATTCCTAAACACTACTGTACATTATATTTCATGGTCTGGATTCATTTGTGGATAGTGTGTGTGACAGCATACTAAAATCGTTATCCCACACCCTACTCGGGGAACCATTTCACTAGGGGTACCCATGTAGACCTTCTATTTTTAGGACCATGGTTGATTTCTTGATCTATTTAACTTACACCCGGGTGTTAGGAGGACATGATCGATCTGGTGCTTAGGATTCATGAGGTGTTTTCCCTTGGGAATTTCCTTTTATTTATTTTCATTATTCATTAATTTTACAATATCTTTTTATAATACTATTTTTTTTCATTATGTGTCACCATAAGGAAATTCATTCATTAATTTTATATTGTCATTGACCATATTTTATATAGAGTTATTATTATTATTATTATTATTATTATTATTCTACTACTATAAATTTCATTTATTATTTATTCCACTATTTCATATTGTTTATTGAATATTATATCATGATTATTCTCTAATCATGAGGGTATAGTCTCCCCAAAATGAACTCTTTAAACCCTCACTACTTTTAGTAAGCCTCTAGAAAGTGATGATGCATACTTGAGGTCATATGACCCATTGGTCTGACTTCTATATTTGTGGTCAGTTTGTTTAGGAAAATACAGGTGTGAAGGAAAATTTGATAATTACCTCAATGATCAACCCATTATAATATGATATGGACTAATAAATCTTGTTATACTTGTAATCTTGCTATCACAATATATAATTAACAAAATATCTGTAGTTGAAATTTTCATTTCACCAAAGATGGGAAGGATATATAGTAATGAAAAAATATGCAATTTATATGATAAAAAATGTATATGAAACCACCTATATTACAAAAATATAGAAAGAATAACTAATAGAGTTTCCCTGTGGGGATTTAATATACATTAAATATGGGAGAGGGGTTCATTGAGTATTAAAATACCATAGGAGAATGAAGAGGTCAGTTAGAATGATTGGAGTGTAAAACATGCATCCAAAAGTAATATTAACGGTCGAATGCCTAATGTGTGGAAAAAGGGAAATTATTTAAGTCTATTATCTAATTTAATGGATAACATGGATGATATGAATCAACAAAATCCAAGGGAAATGGAATAAAATAATGCATATTATATTGAAACTAATTAACTGAGTTCTAAATATTTTGTAAACTAAGGAACACCAGTCAATTGATCAAAAACATTGTGTATTATATTTCAATATTCTTTAACCAAGGACATTGTACCTTGAATATTTTTAGAGATCATAAAATCATCACCTCCATGACTAGATGTTTAATTTTTGATAAAAAATCTTATGACATAATTATTTTATCCCAACTTTTTATTTATGGGAATGTGTCTTTTGTAAATCAAGTTATCCTTCCTTGATAAATATATTAGGATTTTGAAATGGATTAGTTCTTTGCACTTAGTAGAAAATTTATCTATAATAAGGATGCCCCATTTTATATAAACCTATTATAGACTATTAAAGGATGACTATGAAAACACTTTATAAGGAAATTGTATAATGCGAGTCTTGATTCCAAATAACAATAAACTCTTGACTCAAATGATTGGATAAAAACTCAATAATAGGGATAAAATTATTCAATAGAGAATTACATTTTTTCAAAGATTGTAAAGTTTAATTAACTATAGAAATTATATCATGAGTTAATTATATCTAGACTAACCCTTATATATTTTTATTAGTGGGTAATAATTATGATTGTGAGGATAATTTATTTTACGGGGAGTATGCAATCCCCCTTATTTTTTAAAATCATATTATTAACATAATCTACATATTTATAATTTTAGACTTTTATTCTATGTGTTCAAGCAATTGAAATAGAGTAAGAAATAATCCCGAAAACATAAAAATTAAACAAACAACATTTTATTCATTCATAATTTAAAATTAAAATAAAATAATATGAAAAATCACATTTTACCCCATGTATTATTAATCTACATGGAATAGTGCATCTATTAACAATGGATAAATTAAAATGGAATAATAAATAATAAATAATTAAATCTTCAACACTATGAGATCTCTTGGAACATATTCAACATTTTCGAACACCAATTTCGAAAAAAACTTATAATGAGGAAGAACATCACGAATAGAGAAAACAGACTTTCATATATATAATTAAAACTTTGTAAATGAGAATTTTTAATGGAATAAGTTATTAAATACTATTTTTTGGAATAAAATATGGTAATTAAAAATATGGTGGTTGCAAATGTGGCCATTGGAAATATGATTGTTATGGTTATGGTTACTAAATATATAGTAATTGGATATACATCCAATGGGTATACTAAATTCAAGTATTTTTAACAAACAATATAACTCGCAATGAAATACAAATATGATATTAAAATATTATAAATACATATATTTACATTATACATATTATTATTATTATTATTATTATTATATGATATGATGTATATATAAATTCAAATAAATATTTCAACATCAATGGAGAAGAAAAAATTAATAAAATAAAATAATTAATTAATAATTTTTAATTTTTAAATCATAATTAATATAGAATTAATATTTATCTTTAATGAAAATTTTAATTAAATATCATATATTTTTTCCTTGTAAATAAAATTGAAAATTTTTATATATTATTATATATTAACTAATAAACTAACACCACTGAACTTATAAACCGATATGAAATAATATTAAGAACACACAATGTTAAACAACAAATTTCTTAGTAATAGTAGTTTTTTATAATTTTTATTTCCATTTAAAATATAAATTTTAAGATGTTGATTTTATAAAACAAAATTCATTTTTTGAGTTCAATATATCAAAATTATGTTAGTTTCATTTTTTTGGTATTCTCTTGAAATAATAAGTTTTTAGATGAATAGCAAAAATGATAATTTTGAGAAAAATATTAACTTTTATAAAAACTAAATAACATACATGTTTAATAAAAATAAATTCATATAAAATAGATATTTTATAATTAATATAATAAATTTTTAAATACTATGTTGAATTTATAAAACATATGTTTTTTATTTTTGAATCTTAAGTAATATTTCACACCAAAAATGGTTTTTACACTCTTATATTAAAATTTAATCATTATAAATTTTATAAAATTAAATATATAAAAATATAATTCCAATTTGATTTCAAAATTACAGTTTTAGTTAACCATTTAAGTATCATTTTTATAAAAAATATAATATTAATATGACAAATGTTAATTATTGTGATGAGGGGAAAACATTTTTTTATGAATAGATTTATTAATATTATGTACTTTTTATATAATAAATTAAATTGTTCCAATATAAATGGGGTATATAATATTATATATATATATATATTATCACTCATTCAATTGTTAATCGATACTGAATAATACTAAGAATACATAATGGAAAAATTCATTATTTTAAAAAAAACTATTTTATATTTTATTTATTCCAAATTAAAATATTATTTTATCAGGTAAATAAATTAAATTAGAATAATTAGAAATAATATTTGGGTTTTAATCATTAAAATTTGGTTATATGTTTTTTCTTATAGTTTTAAATATAATATAAATTACATGGTTAAATAATATGTTATAAAGTAAAACATAATAAACAATGATAAAATGTAATCAAAATATAGAGACGACTTAAAAAATGGTTAAAATATGTGCTCAATGTCTTGGTTGAGGATTTCTACAACCAATACCACCCAAAAATAAATTATCATAATGTTTTTAAGTAATTTACCTAGGAATATCATAATTATATCATGGATGATTAAAGGGTATTCCCAACTTTTCCTTTTTCTTCACTAATAAAAGCGGATCACATCCACTACATAATGGTCAAAATTACAATTAAATTATTCAATGATAATATTCAAAAAATAAATTAAATAGTGAAATTTTTTAATCTTTAATACCGTAATTTCAAGAGGATACCATAAATTCTTATCTTCTAGGTATATCTCAAAAAGAATATATAGTCTGTAAGATAAGTATTACCTACATTATAATGTTTTCTCGTTCATATTTCCCTTTAATATATCTTATATCTATCAAAATATAATGAATTAATTTTTTAAATTGTACTTATATGTTACTATATTCATGGAATTTTCATTACCTATTTCCTTCCTTACACTAAGAAAAACATAATGTCATTAATGTGTTACGTGATCTACCGTATCCACATAGTGACGTCTTCCGTTTTTCCACCTCCACTGTTAAAGGAAGATTAAAAGGATTTAATTTATAGTTAAATAATATAAATATATGTATATATATTATAAATTATAATAAAATCTATGAATTATCATTTATATTTATTCCCTCACATTCATTGAGAAATTCAAATATTAATTTTTTGTATGTTCGGACTACCGCTTCCACGAGAATCCAGTCTCATTTATCATAATCACCCATCATGGATATATATAAAAATATATTTAATATATAAAAATTATATCCAAAATTATTTATATTAATTATATTATGAAACTCTTTTACAACTCTTTTTACTGTTTTCAATATTCATAAGGAGTTATAGAAGAATTGATCGAACAACCTCAAGTAACTGATATAGGAAAGAAATATTATATTACAAATATGTAACATAATGAAGTTAAAGAACATTGAAATATGAAATATAATTGAATATTATTATTAAGTGATAATTTAATAAAATTTAGTTGGATATTAAGTAGGTAAAACAAAAGATCATAGAACTTTCAGACATGGTGTAAGGGATCTTTTATACTTCCGTTCAGAATTTTCAGTTACATGTTCTATTTATTTTTCTCCATTTTAGGAAAAATTATTTTCAGCCACCTATTTTATTTTTTATATATTTCCATTTCATATATACATAGTATAACATTATTTTTATTTTTTTAGTTATGAATAATTTACTTCCATTCGAAATTCCTGCTTTAAATAAACAAAATTTTGGGTAACATTCCTCTATCTTGTCTCAGGTAAAATATAACCCCCAAAATGGTTTTTATAAGATTAAGAGATTAAAGAACCATAATTTTTTATGAATAGTACTCCTAGTTCAATTCTAGTTTTGTTGAAAATAAAATGGTATTTCTTACATCAAAGAGATAATTTTCTTACAATGCTTCACACAAGTGGTATATTTTTATTCCTTCTACTCCTATATAATTTTAATGAATTATCATTATCTGAAATCAATGTTTAAAACCAATAATTAATATTCAAATATAAACATACTTAATGATTAAATTATTTCTTCTCTTAGGAATACTATCGATTTAGCCGTTTCTTTTGACTTTAACCAAAATTATAAAGCCCACATTATACTCATTAGTTTGATAATGATTATGATTTATGTGAGGTTTATTTTCCTCTTTTGGCATGCGCATGTATTATTTTAATTTTGTTTATGGGTGAGAACAAAATTAAATATCTCTCTAATTCATTGGGTATTGAATTATATCTCATGAGACATTATGTAAGGTTTTTCAGGGTGAACATAATCCAACATGGGACTTTTTACACATTATTATAAAGTTATTAGGAGTGATAATAGAATTTTATTTATAATATTTTGTTTTATGTTGCTACCAATTGTTTAAAAATACATGACCTTTTGATATCATTTATTAATTCTATGTTTCCATACTTTTGATCATCCTCTTTTGGATGTTTTTTATTCCTCTTTACACTCATGTTATTCTTTATTTCTATTTTATATAATTATTAGGATTTTTGAGCCACCATTTTTCTTATGTACTTTCCCTTGAGTATTTCATGTAGTTTTAAATGATTAGAGGGATTTAGGAGTACTATATAGAGTTTTATAAAATTATGGTGTTCTTACATTTGTGATGATATATTTTTGTATCAACCAATGATTTTAAAAGAGGAAGATGATTTTTTCTATCATATATGACACACAACACCATTCTTCGAGCAGAATGAAACTCCCCATTAATTTATTATATATTTTTTTATGTTTAATCTCTTCAATAGCTTTTGATTCCCCAAACATCGTGTTTAAACAAAACATGATAATCAATTAAAATATTATAATTTAAACCTGGCCATTTTAACATAACTTTTATGTTTGTGAGTATCAATAATACTTACAAAATTATGAAAATTATATGGTATTTTAATTGGTTATTTCATGGATGTAAATAATGTTAAAACCATTAGAAATAAAAAAAATTCTAAATTTTTTTTAAAAAAGAAGGTACATCTATGTTTTGTGTAAACAATTTAAAATTATTTTCAACCAATTTCTAAAAATGTACTTTTAAAATTATTATAATTATTTAAAATCATTATATTAATAGTAACATTCAGTGAAATTTTGGTTTTTATGGAAAATATTATTTTTAGTGAATAGTAAAAAATATGTTTTTTGTAAAATTGTCATTTATTTTAAATAAATTAATCACAATTATCATTTGATTTCATTTAAAAATTTTATAAGTTTTATTTAGTTATATTAAATCAAATTAATTACTTTTAAATCTTATTAATATAGTATTTTAGTATAAGTTTACTTTTAGGCTTTAAAATAGTTTTGTCAAAATTTGTTTTAAAGTGTATAATGCTTACACACTTTAAATAATTAAAATAACCCATAATAAAAAATGATTTAAATAAAATGTAATTATTTTAAAACTATAAATATGAATTTAAATTAATATAATTATTATTACTTTTCTTATTGTTAATTTTATATATTATTTTCCTTAAAAATGCATTTGCTTCAAAACTCATTTTTTCACACGTCTGCAGGTTTAGATTTAAATTAAATACTACTAATTTTTAGAGTAAATTTTGAAATAATGGATTTCATGTTTTGAATAAAAATAATTTATATTATTTAAAATATCCATTTAAAATTTTTACCATAATAAATTCTGAAAATATAAAAAATTAATTACTACAGTTATTGTAATAATGGGTTTAGTCATGGTTAAACTAAAAATATAAGGGTTTGAAAATGACCTATTTTATAACAAATTAATATTTTATAATAATATTTATACTATATATCTTATAATATTGTAAAAATTTCTATTTTTTGCTTCTTAAATTGAGAAAAAATGCATTGGAGTTCTTTTACATCAATAATTCTAAGTTTATCCTCGCCCCAACTTATAAAAGGCTACCCATCTTCTTCTCCTTTAATCACTTTGAAAACACTTTTTTGACTAATATATTACCAAATAAATTTTCTAAAACACCCTTCTCAAAATTAAATTATTGGTTTGGTTACAAATCCTAGCTTGGAAGTATTTTTGTACAAACCAAAATAAGTTTTTTGAAGAGGAGGTAACATCCTTAACAAAACCTTTTAATTTATATTTGATTCCACATCCTTAAAATCTTATTAACACGTGATTATATAAAAATATTAATTATATTCCATATACTACGTCATATTTCTTTTAATGGGATGACCTAAAACCATCACCTTCTCCCTCAAATAGTAAATGAATTCATTGATCATGTGTGTGGTGGACTAACACCTCATGACCCAATGTAATTCATTTTCCACCATAATTTCCCACGTATTTATATAATGATTTATCTAATGTATAAATATGATATATATTATGTAATTATACTTGTGTATTATAATATCTTACATAACTTATTTCTTTTCATTCTTAATGGAATACTATATTGTTTCTCGTGTGTACGGCGAACTACCAGCTCGTGAAACGATATGATTTGTTTCTCTTTTATGATTTACATAAAAGGAAATAAAGATTAATTTTATGTTAATATAATTTATTCATGAAATATTAATAATTATGAGATATAAATATATCATATAATTTCTAACATTATAATATATTGAATAAATGATAATATCATTCATGTTTATGGTGGTATACCACCTCACGAAGTGATGTGATTAGTTTTTCACTAGTGCTTTAAATAGACAGTTAAAAAATGAAGGTTTAATGAATATATGTGAAGTATATGAAATGATATCGATTCATTAAGATAAATATACAATCCACCATCATATCCTTTCATCCTTTAAGGAAATTATGTTGACTTCTGTGCATATATACAACCAATATTTCATTTAAGTAATGTGATTCATTCTCCCCAAAATCAATATTTCTTTATTTTATAAGAACCAAATTTTTAGTTTAGTAGGAACTTCCCAAAAATCACACCCAATTCAAATTTTTAAAAAAATATTCCCACTCCTTCAAGTGATTCACACTAACAATTCAAATTTAAATCTAAACAGACATTAATACATAAGACTATTAACCCCATAGATTCATGAACCTTCCCATCATCTGCATCCATAACCACAGCACTGGTGGTGATCCACTAGAACCCCATCATCATCATCATGCATGACCACTAGAACCAGATAACTCAAAGCTACACCAAATGAATGACCACCGATAAATACCATCACCATCATGGATAGGCCATCGAATACTGGATCTCCCCTGCCGTTAGGGATACGACTAGTAGAAAAACACCAACTAAATTGACTACAATGTCATGGTTGAAACACCGTATCTAGAAACCTTGGACCATAATGAACACTTTTTTCAAGTCCATGCCACATGTAATACTGAAACCCACTAAAAAACCCCATAACCTCCCCAAAATATTCCATAGATTAATGAACTATAATTGTAGTGATATAGTAAGAAGTAAGATAATATTTGAAATGGATAAGTCTTCAGGTGAGACATATCCCACTACATCAAAACAATTTCACTGCAAATAAGGAAAAAAATACTAGTCAGTATTCATGGAACATCATCACCACTCTTTTAATACATTTTAAAACCTCCTAGAGAACCACTTCACAAGACCACAATTCAGTGGATCAGTGGGCCATAAAACTAGTGTATAGAAGAATTGAAGCAATAGTCTACTTCATTCATTGGGAAGTTGTGATTTTATGTGACCAAATCAATACGGTATTACATTTCAATCTAATTTTTTAGTATTTCTTAAGCTTGAATTTAAATTAATGGATATTATTTAATCATTTTTTAATATACACATTTTATTTTTTTATACTCTGGTCTTTCATGGAGTTTTAATGAAATAGTACCATATTTCTCTCTTTGGTACTTAAAATGATTGAGAAAATGTTTTTAAGATAATCTATCTTCATTTCACATTTCAGTTGAAAATACATTATCTTCAAAATATGTCTCTTCTAATAATTTTTTCAAAAATCATTTACTATAATTTTTTGAAGACAATTTTACACTTAATTATATTTTTACATAATTAATTAATTATAATATTCTATATGTATTCTAAACAAGGTAATATTTGAATGTTATTACAAAAATTAAAAGGAATATTTATATATTTTATCATATTCATCATTAATGAAACACTTCATCCATTATGATCACTCAATGTTTTAAAGATTCCCCTTTATCATTCATAGATTATTTTCAAAACAAATTATCTAATGTTTGATAAATTTTTTGATTTTAAATAATTGCTTCAAAAATATAAAGGATATTTCCTACAACAATTTTTCAAAGTGATCATTCAACATCATTTATCATCTGAGAAGACATATTTTGATGTTACTCAACCTGAAAAAGTAATTTTATTAAAAAATAGAATCATTTGAAATGTATTTCTTTCAATGAAGAACAGTTTATATTATTTATTTATTATAAATTATTGTATATATGTATCAAACATGTATTCCTAGTTTCTTTACCATTTCCTTGATTGGGTGACATATTCCTTGGGATTATTTATAAAGTTCCTTTATTATGAAATTTCCTTTCAATATGATATAAAGTAAGATTATGCCACCCATTTTACTTCCCTCAGTAATTATTCTATTTTTAATTATGATTGATTTACTATATGTGCCACACATATATCATGAATATTTTATAATATGTGTTCTTATATTGTGATCATATTGATTTGATAATTTTATACTCTCATGAGGAATCATATATGTAATTACGGAGTAAGCATAATATATTATGGGACTTTATCCACTATATAATATTTCTTAGGATGTTAACCTTAACTCAAGTTTATGTATTGTTATTTGTTTCTACCACATTTCCTTTGAAGCCATGATCTTAAGATACCATGTTATTTATGTTATGCTTCCATGTGATTACTCATATACCTTATCCTTTTTGATTTCATATTATACATTTGACTCACATGTTTTGATTCTTTATCATATTTATTCCCTTACATGGATTTTTAGCTCGCATATTTCTTTATATTCTCTCTAGGCTATCCCGAGCATATTTTGGAGCTCTAATGGATTTTAAAATCTTAATACAGAAAATAAAATAATTATTCTATGATTTATGTATTGATAACCTTGTATACAAATGACTATAGGACTTTAGGATCCTTCTCTTTTTTGATGGATATTTATATTTAGGAATCATGTAATACAATGTACTAAAGTATTGGTTCTCCTTACTTGGGATCCAAGGAAATATTTTGTTTTCCTTTGGAATCTAGTATGAGAAAAAATTAGTACGATCAATAAGGATATGTCAAAGGATGAGTCAATGTGTAGGAAAATGTAATGGAATTTTGGTAAAGGATAGATTGAGTGAGTTTCAAAAAATTACATCTCTTATTGGATACTATAAGTGGATATTTATATGGCATAGAAGTTCATAAGTTTCATAACTCCAAAAATAGTTAATTTTGATGGACTAGATAATTACATGGTGAAAAAAACACACCTCTCCACACTCATGGTTCGATGCTTATGGTGATGTGCTTTGGAAATTCAAAATCTCATTATGAACTATCATGAAGTATTTGAATAGATTTTGACTATGAATAACCCAGTATAAAAATAATATTTCCTAGATTGAAAATAGGGTCTCAGGATTTAGATATCCTATAATTTATTTTTCATGATTATGTGGTTTCCCACTATGATTTTTTTTACTTGTATAGTGATTTATGGATTTATTCAATTGAATGAAACAAAAGAAACTAGGTTAACATTTAATGTGATATACAATGAGATGATTAGAAACCAAATGTAATTATAACTATATTGATCGATATTTTGATTATTCCAAATCAATAATCATGGAATATGATTAACAACATTCACCTTAACCAACTCATGGAATCACCTATGAAGATAATGACATATTTTTCATAGAGTTCGAGTGGAGGATACCATTTAGGAAAGAAGATTTAGTTTCCAATATGTATAGAATATAGGAATAATGACTTTGGGGAATGTCTAAAATGAATGAGAAGTTGTTTTATATATGGATAATAAGGGGAAAATTTATGTAATTTTTGATGAAAAATAAAAATTTCAGTTTTCCTAATGGACTAGAATAATTGTTCTCCTATGGAACAATCAATGGATTAATGATTTAAATGTGGAAAGAAAGGAAATTAAAAAAAATAAATATACTTGGGGGAGTGATAAAGAATGTGATCAACATGATTTTATAATTTTTATTTACTATAGGTGATTAAAATTATATAAGAGAACTATGAATTTATGTTGGTATTATGTAATCAAAAGATGAAGCCAAGTTAGTGGTTTAAGAATGAATTGGAACAATTGAAATTATTATATACTAGAATTTAAGAATTATATGAGGAATCAAATATATATATATATATGGATTTTTCTATAGATATTTGGAATTATGAATTTTCAAAAGTATTTAAAATGGTACATATGACCTATAAATGTGATTCAATGGAGAGATGATATTTTTTTTGAATTATGTGATTAATGGAAATATAACCCCTAATATGTTCCTTATATTGAAGTAATACTTTTTTGTTTATAAAAATACATGAATTATATGTATATATAAAATTTTATAGTATTGATGTCCATGGAAATGATTACCAATTTTATGAATAAGTGTTTTATGTTATCACATATAGTGTTTATAGTATTTTTTGTTTTAAAGAAAATATTTTATAACCTTATGTTTTATGTAAAGAAATTAGGAGAAATATAAATTTTGGAAGCACTAATTTTTTCATTTTGGTTTTAAGGTAATCAAAGTACTCACATATTTTGGTATTTTACATTAATATCTACATTATTTCATTTTGGGAATCTATGATATTTTTATTTTGGAAATTTAGTGAACTTCCTTCTATATATTTGGACTTTAAATTTGGATATAAAAATATTATATGTTTATTAAGTTTAAATATTTGTATAATGGATTTATTTGAACATGGGGTGTTATTTTATAACTTTTTCAAACCATTTTTGTCTTGGAAAAAATTTAAGAATAGTTGGACTGACTTTTTATTCTTTTATTTAACTAATAATCTAGAAAATGTTAAATGTAGTCCTTTCAGAATAAAAATTCCTATTGTTTTCTAATTTCATGGAGTAATAGATTATATGTGAATTGAGATAATCACATCAGAAGGATCAAATTTTTTCTATAAAATGGAATGATATCAAGTCATTGTATTTGGATATGTTCTTAGTCAAGAGGGTAAATTAATTCCTCAACAGTAGGAAAAGGATAATGAAAAAAAATATCTGAGTGCCTTTATTTCCAATCAATAAAATGTTCTTTCAACTCATTATATATTTCTGGTTTTGACGTATTGGCATTATATTAATCATTACCATTCATGAGATCAATGATATCTATCACTCTCTATAAGTCCCTGGGAATTAATATTCTCTTATATGTCAAAGTTTTCATTACCCACCAATGTTCTCCAATATGGAACCAAATAATATGTTATTATATATGAACTTCATACATTTTTTCCCTATGGTCAAGAGAATGTTTTCTTAACACTTTTTATGATGTGGGTTTCCAAAAATGGTATACTAAAAATTCATACCCTTGATTATCAAGATAAAGATTAAATTATAATGACACAACTTGTTTAAAGGGGTAGAATGTAACACCCTAATATTGTAAAAGTGGAAAATTATATTTTATAGAATATATGTCATGAAAAAAATGATAATAAGAGTATTTAATACCCTAGAACATTATGATATATTTCATTTTCAATTCAATCTATTTGATGTCCAGTAATTTATGCAACACGAGGTTTAAACGAAACATTATACTCAATAAAAATACTATTGTTTAAACATTAATAATATAAATTAGTAATTAAGTAGAAGAGTATTAATAGTAAATAAATTATGAAACTTATATTGTAAATTATATTTTTATCTACCAAATATATATAAAATAAGAATCACATTCAAGAAAAATAATTGTTTTTTGAAAAACACATTTTTTTCAAAATGATGTTTTATTCGCACTTTACGCACATAATCTGAAATTAATATATAACAGTTTTATAAATATTATTTTTGAAAAATAAAAAAAAATTCTAAATTATGATACCAATATTAAATTATTGTGAATTTTTTGTATTTTTTGTAAAATATTAAATTTTTAGTGAATATTGTAAAAGACTGATTTTGATAAAATTGTCATTTATTTGTAACTAATTTATTCCTCTTAATGTTATTACATTACATAAATTTAATATAATTATTATTTATTTATATTAAATCAAATTTATTACATTTTAATCATCATTATAATGGATTATAGTATATGTTTATTTTTGAGCTTTAAAACACTTTCTATAAACTATTTTAATGTGTAAATTTTTTAACCATTTTGAATTATTAAAATAACACATAATGAGGAATAATTTTGTTTAAATTTATAGATAAAATATAAATAAATATTAGTTTAAATTCAACTAAATATTATTTCTTTTAAAATATTTAATATTTGATCGTCATTTCCTTGAAAAATTCATTTCACATAAAGCCATTTTTTCAACACATCAACATGTTTAATTTTATATTAAATTAATCCATTTCTATGAGTTTAAGTTTAAAATTTTATTACATATATATAATCATAATAATTTTTGACTCTAATAATTTTATGATAATTTTTTACAATAATGAATTGTAAAATACTAAATTTATTTATGTGGTTAACGTAAAACTAGGCTTATCAGGAGTTAAAATAAATATATAAGGGTCAAAAATGAACACAAACATGTCTAATTATTATTTTATGGTCTTGGTTTTACAAAATCTCTTCTAAGGATCTAAATTGGTCCAATTGTGAGCATTTTTTCATTTGAAAAGTGTTTGGGGGAATTATTTCTTTTAAGACATTTCAAGTGTGTCCTCTCTCCCATTTATAAAAGGTCGCCCCATTTCCACTCCATTACAAACAACAAAAACCCTTTTATTCCACCAAATAATACCAAAATAACATCCCTAAATAAATCCCCCAATCCTATAATCCTTTTTCATCCTTAATCCATCCGATGATTAATTTTAATTCAAACCAAAAGATGTTTTACAAATAAGAGGTAATGTCCTTAACCAATAATTTTATATTAGTTCTTCTTACACCTCCTTAAAATACTATTAAACCATGATTATATAATAACCTAGGTATCTAAAATATATTTATATGTTGTTATTTAATGATAATGACCTAGAACAATCTCTTCCTCCCTCAAATGGGAAATGAAATTGTTGATCATGTGTACGACAGACTATAACCTCCGGAATAGACTTAATTCTTTTTTTTCCAAACTATCTTTTTAAGGATCGATACAATGATGTATAGAACATTTATATAATATATAAATTAAATAATATTAAATCTATTATTATAATATTATAAATAGATTCTTACTTTACATTATGTTGGGAATATGATAACATCGTACATGTGCACGGAGGACTACAACCTAAGAAGGGGATCTGATTCATTTTTAACACACACATTAAATGAAAGGTAACAAGGACTAATTTGATTATTATATATGATATTCATTAAATATTAATCATTCTTGAATATAAATTTATCATATACATTCATACCTTATCATCCAGTGAATAAATGATAATGTTCTCTATGTGTATGGCATACTACTACATTTCGAAGTGATGTGATTATTTCTTTAAAAATCATTTAAATTTAAGGTAAATTATTAAAATTTAAAGGGATATATTATATATATATTAAATAATTTTTATTTTGTAAAATTAATACACAATCCAATTCTTTACCCTTTCACCCATTAATTAAATGATATTTTCGTTTTTGTGTGCATACGACCTACCATCTCCTCAAAGTAATATGATTTATTCACTATGATCAAAAATAAATAATTATTATAAATATGTATATTATTAAAAAAATTATTATTCTTAAAATATTCATATTATTCTATATATTATGAAACTATAACCAATTTTCATGATTTCGAACATTTATGATGAAACATTCCGGAGAAAACAAGGAAATTAACACATAAAACAATAGTGATAATGTATGATTACAAACAAATGGGTAATAATAGGTTATAAAAGGACAAAATATGATTATATAAAAATTAATATTATTTTTTTATAAGTTATCAATAGTTTTAAAACAACATTACATGAGGTTAATGATTTCTCAACTAAAGGGAAGCATCAGGTAAGGGGCTTCATAACTCAATTTCCATTTGGTGATTTATATAACTAATTCATTGATTATATTATGATAAAATTATGTGTGAAATGAAAATTAAATTATTTATGTTTTATTTACAATACTATTTTTTTACATATAAATTTATTACCCAAATTCTCCTAGTTGATTAACTCCCACCTCAATGAAACAAACATTGTAAGGTTTTCTTCTCAAACTACATTCTTTGAGACACATGTTCTTTTATGCACCTAATTTGTTTTTAATGGATTATGTGAATAACCTTAACATAATATATCATCAATACTTCTCATATCATGATATTTTATGTTAAATAATTTCTACTTCATTCAAGTGATGTAAAGATTAAAATGATTCCAAATTTGGATGGGATTATATTTTAATCTTATTTAAATCAGTATTACATATTCTTAAAATATATTTTGAAGGAAATTATTTTATAATTGCTTAATAAAACCCTTTAAATTTTTCTCCCCTATTTACACATGACTTTTTCAAGTAATATTACCATTTTCCACTCTTTGGTAATCAAAATTATTAATAAACTGAATTAATGAAAATTTTACATCAATTCTTGCATAACTAGAAAGTACATATTCCAAATCCTTATTTCTATAAATATTTTCAAAAATTCTTTTCTGTGATTTTTTAAATAAATATTTACCCGTAATTGTTTTTATAAAATGTATAAAAAGTAATGTTCTTATCATTTTTCAAACTAGGAAATTCTTGACATTTCATTACACAATGTTATCGGAATATGTGTTTTTTAACATATTTGGAAAGAAATAAAATCTTATTCTATCATAACACTAAAATTATTAAAGATTCCCTTTTATTTATAAATGTCATTTTCAAAAATGGTCTTCTTTATTTTTTGAGAACATTTTATATTTTACATAATTTTTTCAAAATGGATTTTATATTTTCCTTAATAAAAGTTCAAAGGGATGCTTAAAAATCTTTTTCCATCTAAGATGACGTCAATTTTTATTACTCAAAGATAAAGGATATTTTAGTCAAACTTTTTATTAGTGTTTATAAAATTTGTTTCTTCAATTATGGAAGCCTTTTATTATGTGGATTGATTGTAAATTATTATATATATTTATCTCAAATATATACAATGTTTATTTTCCCTTCCCTTAATGGGTAAATATATGTTTTATGATCATTTCTCAAAATCCTTCATTATGAAATTTTCTTTTTATATAATATAAATAATAATATGAATTATATTTTCATCCCATGGGTAATTATTATGTTATTCTATATTATTTATTTCCTTTACGTGTCACAAATAATTTGTTAAAATCATATAATGGGTGTGCCCGAGTTGTGCTCTGATTTATTGGGTAATGTAATAATCTCATGAGGTGTCATGTATGGGATTAAAGAGAAAACCTATTCCATTATGGGACTTTTCCACCATGAGTTATTGTCTATGTAGTTATTATTAAATCATATTTACTTCATGTTATATGTTCTTGCCCTATTTATTATGATATTATGATCTTATGATACCATTTCATTACGTTATTCTTACATGTGATTACTCATGTAGCTTCAATTTTATTGTCTCATGTAATACATTTTACAAATTGGATATGTTTCATTATCATATTTATTAAATTACTGTTATTTTTATCTAACCCTTTTCTGTATATATTTTCTGTCTTATAAAATGTAGATTTAGGAGCATGAATGGATTTTAGGATCTTACTTTGAAAAAAATAAGAATTCCATGTTTTGAATATTAAAAACCTAGCCTTCCAAATAAAATATAAATTTTTTATATCTATCCTGTATTAATTGATATTTATGTTTATGAATAATGTAATTTAATGTTTAAAAGAATTGGGTCACCATAATTTGTAATCCTAGTCATCCAATGTAACTATAATTCCATATCTTTATATTGTAATTATTATAATAGTACTAGAAAAATTAATAAATAAAATGTGTTCAAGGATTGGGTCATTAAACATTGTATTCTTATACAAGAAAACATTCCTACAAGAAAAAGAAATATCAAAGTCATCTTTACATTGGGTAAAGGGGACAACCAACCACCTTAGTCAAAAAGAATTTGTTGAAATATGTGTTTTAGTTAACACTAATCAAATATAATTATAGCCAGTGGTTTTGTAAAAATTTATTCCACTTAATGATGAATTGAAAAAGAACTAATTTCATAATCTTCTTCTCCACCTTATCCTTTATAAAGATATAAAATAACCTAATTTGGTTTATATGAGAGTGTTCTAACTAATTCTGTAAACATAATAGCACTCTCATTATTTCACCGAATTCATATTGGTTATTATAAAACCAATCTAAGAAATACCAACTAGTACTTCAACCATATTAACTGTGTGTTGTCCTTAGTAAACAAAATATATTATACATTTATGTTCTCATGTATAAAACATCATTATTATTATATAGACATATATAACAATTTTTTCTAAAGAGGACGGTTTATCTACTTTTAAAATTATTATCCATAATATTTCTAGCCCAAATTGCATCTGAATTAGCCACAAAATCTGGATCTTCTCCATCATTGAAAACAAAAACATAGTTTAATTGTCCTTATTGTAACTCATTTTTCATCTCACATCTATTATATGTACTTCCTTTGGATAACTCTGAAATCATATCACTAATAAAATATATTGAATATACTAGGTCTTATTTCTATAATAAATAGTAAACTCATACCACTTATAAAATATTATTTATTATCTACTGTTATCATTATTTAGGTTTTTATTATAGAATATTTGTCTTCAATATTTTTTATTGAATCAATATTGATACCAATTATCCTTGTTTTAGTGACCACCTTTTACACAAGACTCTTCATTTAATTCAATTTAAAAAATGTCATTAATTGAGGGATCAAGATATTCTTAAAAGTCTTAAATTATCTATTATTACTTATTATTATCTTTAATAAAAATAAAAATAAAATTATATTCATCTTCATAGTCAAAAAATTATCAATATATTCACCATCCATGGAATAACATTCACCCCTTATAGATGTGAAATTGACCCATATGTGATAGTAGGATAGTTTCCCTTAATATTAGGTCAACCAATCTATACCATGGTTCACGTAAATATCTAGACATATCTAGAACAAATAAATACTAAAGATGAATATATCCATTGATCATGAGGAAAAAATCATAATATTATCGAATGCCCTCAGATCACCCCACCAAGGGAATTTCAATATAAATCAAACCATATTAGTACTTTATAGTCAACCCTAGTTCAATAAAACAGTGATAATATATAAAGTAATTTGATTATCTCATATCAACTAAACCAAATAAAATGGTGGATTTTACCAAGATGGTACCTGAAATACTTTCAGGCACCTTATCATGTTAAGCAAGTACATGATCAACAACATAATGTTTTCCTACCTCATGCCACTATTCTTGAATCTTAATCAAAAGATACCCTGAGGTTCACTACTATACCGCTATTACTGACCCTAAGAACCATAGTACCATACCACCCTCACTATCTACAAAAATTAAAAATTTGACCATGAGATAAATCATATAGTCTAGTCATTGATCCTTGACCATGGTCATCATGATGGCCGCTATATGTATATGAAAAGAAAGAATAAATATATCACTGATACCACATCTTCTTACAAGAAAAAACATCATTGTAACTATATAAAACTATGGTACTATATGAACCATCTCAGTATAATAATAAAATATGATTACAGACCAACTATACTAGAAAAAAGAATTACTATTGATCTAACAATCTTGATCATCTTCACTATGGTGATAATCACTAGAACACATATTCCAACTACCTGAACATTATTGTAACCAATTGTCCAACTGTAAACCCTAAAAGGGAAGGTGAATTTGGTTGAATTGAAATCCCTTCTTATATTATGTTTTACTAGGTATTTTATTCACATTTAAAAGGACACCTTTAATCTGTCATGATTATTTCTTACAACCATAGAAAAATATAAGAAAAGAAAAAAAAGCACATAAAGAAATATTTTACATGGTTCACAAGAACTAGGATACATCAATGAAGTAAATATAATGGATTTATAAAAATACTAAATAATCGCTACTCAACCATGTCTTTAATTATAATCATTAGTAAAATCTATATACTCATTTAGTGACTATGGCCTCTTCATATCCTCATATTACTTCATTCCATGAGGATTACATGAAAGATAACGTTGATATATAGGTGAAACTCATGAAGATAAATTTTGAAAATATGACACCAAACAACAATGGGTGTTCATCATAATTGTCTAATATCTAATTCTTAATCATATAATAAATGAATATTAACTCTTCAATTTTAATCCTAGTTTTCAAGAAATATAGATATAGTCACACTTCACTATATAATAAAAACAATTCCAAAAAATCACAACTAAGTTACTCTCTTTATTTTCCATTTCCACAGATCCTAAATTATATATATATATATTTATCTATTGTACTACTATATATTATATTTCAATATATCCTTTAATTTTTTAAAATTAAATAAAAAATTTATACTTCAAACAATTTAGAAATTATTCTACTTAAAATCCATCAATTGAATAGTTTCCATGTTAATCTCTATAATATAACTACATTTAGACTATTAATGTTTATTCCACATACAGTAAATAGGTGTAAGATTTCTAAATAATCGATATTGTTCAAATTCATCATATTTCTATAATAATAGTGCGATAATATTCATTCTGATTTAATATATTGGTTTCTTATTCAACAACAATTTTTTGTCATAGTGTGATGTGTTTAATTAATTTATAACCTATATTGATGTTTCTAAATGGAACAAATCCTAAGATTCATGTTCTTTATTTTATCATCTTGATTTGAAAATCATGGCGTCATTAAGTTCTTTATGGTGAGGTAAATTTGGCATGTAATAAAATGGTTGCTAAAATTTTTCTAAATATGAACTCAATTTTATCATCAAGGTGACCTTTATGTTTCTTCATACATTTTCATTTTTAATATTAGAACACATTCCAATTTAATTCAAAACAATGTTCTATTTTAGGCCGGTATATTTTTTCTTGGATATTGTTACATATACAGGGTCCTATTAACCATACCTATAAGACTTTAAAATTTTAAAAATCTACATTCACAACCCTTATGTATTTTTATGGTTACCTTTATATATATCTATAAAAAAAGTTAACATTTTTCCATACTATTGTTTCTAACTTTAATGTTCTATAGTCCACAATATATCTACTATTTTGAGTATAACTCCACTCATTGAATAATCCATGTTTTGGATCTATGATCACTTCTAAAAATTTCCAAAACATTCATATTATATATTTTTCCAGCTAAACTCAACTCTAAAATGATTCAAAATTTTCAATCTCTATAAAATGGAACCCTATTGACTTCTAATTGAAAATAAATCCAACATTACCACTAGTGGTTACAATATTCTACCCCTTTGGATTTATAAATCCTTCATATATTCATCAAGTTTATTTCTAAACCAACATCCCCTATATATGATATGACTCTCCCCCTTTGGTAATTATCCACCTTTGAATGTAAAACTCAAATCATTCATCCTATTCTATATTCAATCATGTCTAGATATTTTAAAACATACACTATTAAAAAGATAAAAATAAACTAGTAACAAATTCTCTAATACAACATGAGATTAAACATATTGTAAAAAACTACAGAATGAGTTAATTTCTAAAATTATATTCATATTTATAAAAAAAATCTTTTTTCCTTCTACTACCAAAAATTCTATGTCACCCTATATATATTTATACCACATAAAGTAAAAATTCCTATAATAATAAAAAAAATATCCAAGTAAGTAATTTTATATTATGGAGAGAGGGGTTATAAAAACATTATATTTTGAGGATATTTGATGAAATATAATGATCATCTGATTATTTTAAAACATAATTTTAACTACAGGTTTTGTAAAAATATATGAAACATGATGTAAAGTTCCAAAAAACACTAATTTAATTTATATTTTTTATCCACATTCTCCATTATTAAGTTAAAATAGACTTAACATGTTTCATAAAATGGTGTTATTATATATTCATTATAAAATTAATATAAATTAATTTTTTCTTTTGATTGACATTGATTATCATACCACCTATTTAATAACATCATAATATTTCAGCATCAATATCAATTGTCTATAATACGTTATAACCATAATATATTCTTTGATTTTTGGGATCAACAATAAATTATAATACTTCTTAAATTTCCATTGAATAAAATTTATTCTAATGAATAAGGATTCTCCACTTTGTCATTTTCAATCCAAAAAATATATATCCCATTCATTGTCTCAATAAGCTACCAAATCAAGATCATACCTTGATCTGAAAAAAAGCAACAATTTATTTTTACCTAAATTTACCTCCCTATCATTTTTAGTTTCAAGATATGTTCCTCATTCGGATAACTCTAAAGTAATAACTCCAATCATGTATTATTGATGATATCATGGCTTGTTTTTCAATGAAATAGTAAACTACCAATTATTTTTGCAAAACATTTTTAGTACACTCCCTTATAGTCCCAAATTTTTCCATGATTCATTCTAATTGCTATCAAAGATGAAACATATTTCCATTATTCTATTATGAACATATTTAACACCACCCTTTCATATATAACATGTGAGATGAATTTTTTTCCATCATTTTTATGTATATGAAACCTATAAAAATAGGTGAACTCTTTAATCCCTAATATCGCAAATTCTAAGGCCATCAATTATAAAATCTTGTTAATAGAATTGATCATGCTATCAATAAATTTGATATCATCTACATAAACCATTAGCATGACGATCTATTCACAGAATACATTCACATACAGATTGTGAACAACCACTACTTTCTTAAACTTTAACTAAATTTGATATGCATTCATGGAAGCATGACAAGATCATTTTAGATTATTTTGTCCATTAAAATAAAATTTCAATATGAGTAAATTTAAATCATCATCTACATAATGAAACCACACTAATTTTTTTACTTATAACTATTCATTGAAGACTCTATTTATAAATGATATCTTTATATCCATTTTTTGGTGGGTTACATGAGTGTTTATAAAGGGAAATTATAACAATATTCTTCATATAGATAACTAAAATATGAACTTAAATCATATAAAGAAGTTTGATATATTATGATTTCATTTATTAGGGATACCATCATCCATATAATTCACCTCTATGTAAACAAGTGTGATAATGTAGTTTGTCCTAGAGAAAAATCCTAGACATTACATCAATAGATTAATGAGACTAAAAGAAAGATTAATCCTTCCATTTCTAAAGGATAAAAAATTGGTTGTGTAATAAACTTAAATTCATAAATTGGTCCAACCATTAGATCAAGAATGATTGAACAAATTGATGACTCTAGTAAATTCAACCTCAGGGGATGATGTCAAACCATATATACCATATAATTAACCAATAAATATCTTGTAATTGTCATGAAAGATAGAACCACATCACAAGATATTTGGGTTTACATTCATGTCACCATCCAAGTTTATTTTGATCCAATTCCAGAGGGTAGGTTTCCAAAAAAACAATTTGTGTCCTAGTGAGTGGTTTTTAGTTTCCAACAATAAAAAATATGTTCAGCATATTTAATTCTTGAAAATAATTTTTAAAATTATAACTTTGGAGTTCATTAGTCTCTTTAAAAAAGATAAAAACATTCAAAATAGATGATTAATCATTTAAGGTGGTATGGTGATAAAATAGAGAATTTCTACCATATTATATTATGTGATCTAATTATACCACCAAAACTTGAAATAGTTTTCCCATATGAAGAGATAAGTAGGTTCTAGTATCATAGTGGAGCAAGAGAAAATTTTAGTATATTTACAGTATGAGGATTTTAAATCGGTCAAATACAACATTCCATATAGATTAAGTAGTGTCACGGTTTAGGAAATTATTTCATTAATCCCCCTTACTCTTTTTCCATAGATAACACCCCAGATAAAGAGAAATGCGAAAAACATGAAATCAGATATCTATGAGAAGTATATTATGTGAAAAAATCCATATAAAATTCAGACATGAATGCCTGATATTTTGCCTTTTGACCCAAGAATAATCTTGATTCAAAATATTAAAAATAGATTGGTAATTTTCCAGCAATCTAGGATTCCCAATCTTAAAGGTACCCAAAAAATAAACTCTTCATGTGTATAAAATTCATAATTTTTAACGATTTATCTGACCTCATTATGTAATTCAAGGTGAGGTATATCATAGAAATCCTTGATAGAGACTTAAATTTACAAGAGTGGTTCCTAGGAATGAATGGTTGTGGTATGAGGATATTTGTTCGAATTATCAAGACATAATTTGAGATATAAATCCTTGTTTTAAATCCATCATCAGTTTTCCACGATGATAAATAAGGAGGAATTAATTGCTTTCTACATTAATGATTACCTATATTAATTGTTACCATGGTTTGTACTTCCTATTAATCAAAATCCTAAAATATTCAGGGTAATCAATTTTTTGTTTTTGATGATTAAAGTTAACCGAGATTTATGTTAGTAATTAAATTAAGGGGTGTTATTTTATGCCCAATCCTCCATTGGTGAGAGTATTTTATCATTTTTTCTACGGAATTGATCCATTTTTCATTCAAAGAGGCTTCCTCTCTTGAAAAAAAATTAACACAAGCATTAATATTTTTTATTATTTCCATGTTTTATTTTTAGATCATAGAAGAGTAAACCAATTTGAATATAATTATGTATATGACAAGGAATGTCCAACCATTCATTTAGAGAGCCTTTATTTTCAATTTTTATAGTTAGTTTTTGACAAGATATTCATGTATTAATATGTACCTAACCATTGGACCCCCCAAAAACATTGAAAATCCAAGGTAATTGAAGGGAATGATCCCCTCTCTAATTCAAATTTGCATCCAGAAGCAAACATTCATAAAAAAACCAATGAAAAACTACTACCAAGAAAAGTCTGATTGCTCCAATTATTTTAACTGGAAAATAGGTTTCCTCAATATCAACCCATTCAACTGCTGTATATCATTTACACACTAACATCACTTTATTCTTGAACACCCTTCCATGTACATAAAATTTATTTTTAAATACCAATTTTTTACAAATCACATATCGATGTCTATGAGTATCCAATACTTCCAATATTTGATTCTTATAAATTTCGTCTATCCATTTATTTGTTGATTTCTACCATGATTCATAAATTTTTTCTTATTATAATAAATCAGGTTCTTCATCTGATAATAGATTATTTTTTGTACTCTTTTCATTCTTTAGGTCTATATTGGAGGATATTTGTCTCCAATAAATTTCTAGGAAAAAATTCAACTATTATTTTATTTTGGAATCATATTTTTACTCCCTTTACCATTACTCCCTTACTCTAATTAAACTTTAGAATATATTTCATTTCTGAGATCTAGAGTTTCTCCTAAGTCCACAATTAACTTATATTCTTCTCCATTGACATATCCAGCGAGAAAAGTCTATAATTATCCTTAGCTTCCTAATCAAAAACTCTCATATCACTACTTTTACATATAAGAGAATAATACACTCCCTCAATATAAAAGAAATAATATTGTTGGTAATAGTAGTTTATGTGAAATTGGTAAAAATTAAACCAATTCCTACCAATGATAAAATCAAAATTTTACATCTCTAACCAAGAGAAATAGCAATGATATAGATATACACTGATTCTAAGGGAAAACATGAAACATCACTGAACACCCTCATATCAAACCATCAAGGTCATATTGATAGACATCACACCATATATATACGCGATGGTTAACCCCATTTCACTTGTATACTAAAAATATATAAACAAATGTGATTCAATAGTATAAAATAAAATTTATACATGATTAGATTCTAATAATATCATATCTCGAACAGTCAAACGGACCTCATCATGGTCAACAAGTGTCTCCTTAAGAATAATAAGTCCGCTAGCCTCTATCATATCCAAATAATCTCTAGATACCCTGACTAGAACTATTATGATATCAATAATTCCCCAAGAACCATTGAACCTCCACACCGAAACTTGATATAAAAACTCCAAGTACCACCCTACAATATAATAAACGATATTCCACTGATCCCCAATCTTGGGAATCACTATGACCACAATCTAAGTGATATTAACTCTAGTAAAAGTATCTCATATGGTATATATTTCTAAAACAATTAAATTCATTTAGAATTCAATGGAATTTTGTTACTTGATGACCAAGCTTTGAATAATGTCAACAAACAGCCTGATCCTTTCCAAATTATAAAAAATAACCATGGACCTTATTGTACATACCATCGTCACTCACATGAAAATAACTAAAACAATGCATTTCACAACATGAAATCATTGTAACCTAAGGTATCTCTATACACCATAATAGGGATAACGAATTTGGGTGACATAGAATTTCTTCTTATCTCTCATTTTTTATAATTTATTTTCCTTGAATTTGAAAGTACACATTGAATCTGTCATGATGATTTGACAAAAGTAAAACAAAATATAACAATGTAAGGAATTATAGACATAATGATTTTACTTCATTCACCTACACTAGGCTAAACCCAAGGAACACATATCCACAATTTGTTTAGATGATAAATACACAATACTTCACTAGTCATTGATTGAAATAGTTTGGACAATATCAATACTTATACAGTGTTCATGGAATCTTCATCACATCCACTCACTACTTTCCCAAAGGGTTACAAAAAACATAATTTTGATATACATGCCAAACTAAAGAAGATATCTATTGAAAATATTACTCCAATTATTAATGGGTGTTCTCATAATCATTTGATATCCACTTCCAAATATTCATGTAAATTCATAATAACTCTTTAATTTTAATCCAAATATTCAATGAAATTCAATTTAATCTCATTTCAAAGGTTATACAAAATACTCAATAAATTAAATAACATGTTCACTCTCATTTTTCTCCTTTACAGTGTCTCCTAATAATTCCATATATTTCTCTTATGTTCACTTTTATAGTAGATTGTAATATATCCAAGGAAGTATGAAATTCATATTCCAAATTTATATTTCAACCAAATTTCAATTTTTTATACTTCAAAACCATCCAACTAATAGTTTCAAAGAGAATCAATATTATATAACTCAATTTAAATTATTTATGTTCATTATATTACCTCTAAAAAATTGAAGTTTATCTAAATCATCAATAATTTTCAAATTTTATATATTTCAATAATCATAGTGTAGCTAATTTCATCACATCCTCATAGATTGGTTTTTTTGTTCAAATACCACTTCCATAATAGGGTGATAGATTGGATTACATTTTAACTTTCATTGTTGTTTCTAAATATCCTAAATCCAAACTAAATTGGTCTGGCATCTATCATCAAGGTTTAAACATCTCAATGTGTTAGATTTCATCATAGTAAGGCTGATAAATTATGGAATGAATAGGGTACTTACAATTTTTTAATGTATGACCACTTATGCATCATCAAAGTAAACCTCACATATTTCTATATGTTGTAATTTTTTTATGCCTAGATAAAATCTTAAATAATCCAGTGTAATTAAATACATTTAAACATTTTAATCTAGTCTGATCAGTAGTTGTTTTCTTTAAATATATAGGTAAATATTGACCATACGTATAAGCTATACCACTTTTCAGAAATCAATATTCACACCCCTTATGTATTTTCCTAGTGATACTTATTTATAGTAGTGAAAATAGTTTACCTTTTTTCAGGCTGGACTTGTTGACCTGTAGATATTGTTGTGCATAACACTACCATTTTTAATCTACAACTCATATCATGACATGATCTATTTTCTCACACTATTATTTGTTCATCTAAATTCTAGAACCATTAGAGCATATATATATCCATCTCACCGTGACTCTAAACTACAAAAATCATCAAAACTTTATGAAATGGATACATTTTAACATCAAATTGATAATAAACCCAACATTACTACTGGTTTTTTCAAAATCCCCCCCCCCCCCTTGTTATTTTTCTTTCGATAACCCATATGTTTTATATGTTATGTAATTACAATCCATGCACCCCTGTATATGAAGTGACTCCCCTCCAATGTCCATTCTCCCTTCTTGAAAATAAAATTCGAAGAATGTTTTCTAATAAAATTTTTGTCATTTTCAATCATTAATAAATTCTACTATGATAATGACTAAGATATGATCTTGTAAGAAATTATCTAAGCATAATTGAGTGAAAATCATTGTTGGAAAAAATATAGAGGTCATTAGTATAATTTTATTAACATTTTTTTATCAATAATTGTTTAGTTTTAATCCCCCATATAAATTGTATCATCATCTGTTTTTATACCCAATAATTGATAAATTCATACAAGAAAAATGAATATCCTAGTGAATAATTTTGTTAAATAGAGCGAGTGGATATCGAACAACCTTAGTTTGGGGATATAGGTTGAAATATCAGGTTGAGCCAAGTATTTTTGAATAGAATAAAGGATAGTGGTTTTTTAATAAATATTTTCCATAGTTTTTTTGTTTCAAAGAAATTTTATTTCATAATTTTTTGTTTCTCCTTTAACATTATAAAGTAAAAAATGGATCTCAATGATGTTTGGGTGAGAGTGTTATACCAGATTATTTTCTAAAGTAATATCACTATTTTGTTGTACTGAATCAATATATATTGTCTTACAATATATCTAATAACATAAAACTACTACATCATCAATATAAAATATATATAATAATTAGTGGACATGACATATTCTTACTTTTTACACATATTGATATGTTATCCTACTTCTTTTTTAGATGTCCAAAGAAATTTCTTCCATTGAATAAGGCTCCACAACCTATGTATTTTTTATCAAAGAAAAATTATAAACCCATATTCGTCTAAATAATCCACTAATTACAGATCTTTCCTTTATTTTTATTTCATATTATTGTTTATTTATTTTTAAATATACCTCATTTTATTACTACCATGAGATATTATTCATTTGGATAAGTTTGAAATCATATTTACATGCATGGTGTATTACATATATCATAGCTTGTTATTTTATGAAAGTGTTTACTCTCAATATTTTTTCTATACAATATTGATTCCACTCCTACGGTCTTCTAATTCATTTCATAGTGTCTTATAATTTTTATTGGAGTTGAAATTGGTTTGAATTATTCTATTATAAACTTCTTTAACACCTCTCTTATAGCCATTTGAAATCTGACTGTCAGAATAGTACTTTGATTGACAGGTATAGTAAACAAAAAATTAGAATAGTATCCTCACATATGGAATTTTGAAATAATATTAATCATTAGTATAAATGAAATATGAAATATTTCTCCCATGTTAGAAGTAAATATTTGTTTTTAAAATGATATATTGAGTGTTTAAATTTTTGTAAAACTTAATGTTTTAATTAAAATATTATAATAAATATATTGATTTAAAATAAAATTTATTTTCATTTACTGGATTTATAAATAAATATTGTGCTTTATTATAATAGTAATTTAATTTTTTTGGATAACATAAATTTTTTTAAGAAAGTAACATGAATTGGTTTCCCAATTCATGCGAAATGGAATTTATTAAATCAAAAAGTAACAGAGAAATATCAAGGTGTAATGGGCTTACACCAATAGAAAACAAGGAAATAACTTCACAATACATTGAACCTTAGAGGGGAGAGAAGTATTCCTTCAAGCAGGACTGCATCTGAATCTGAGAGCACAGAACTTCAAGATAAGAGAACTGTAGCTGGAGTCTCAAAGCCAACGGTTGCATCAAACCAAATCCTCCAAAAGGGATCTTAATTGGTCATAAGCAGAGTAAAGATTCTGTATATCAGATCATGCAGAATCACAGTGCAAACTTCAAAAGTAAATCAAAACATCCTGTTGGAATAAAAAACATAGCAAAAAGCCAGAGAGAGATTAAGGACAGAGCCTTCAAGAGGACCATCTTCAAGAGAAGAGAGCCAGAAAAATATGCAGATGATTCTGTTTCTAGGGAAGCAGCTGCTCTGCAGTCCTTTTTAAGATCCTTCTTCAAACCGAGCTGCCAGACATCCCAGTCTAGCTTTCATAAAGCCTGTAACTGATTTTCTATGAAACACCTCACCTTAAAACACATCAAATCAGAAAAATCAGAATGGTTCTGCATAGATACAAACAAATCTAGCCAAATATAACAGAGCACAAGTAGTCATTAGCAGTCTGAAAATCAGAAGTGCCAGCACATTAATGTAGTATCAGCTCAGAAAAAAAATAGTCCTCCCAAAAAAGCCAGAAATTCCAAAATATACTAATCTAGATATCAAAATCTCAAGATATTGAAACACATTTTTATGAACACCACTGAAAGGCAATAAACTTCAAACAGAAACCCAGAATCCTCAAGAACAAAAATAATGAAATCACAAAAAGTCTACAAAAGCAATATCAAGAAAATTGTGATTTCAACTTCAATTTCTTAAAGTAAATGAATTTTATAGCATCTTGAAATTGTTCCTCATTAAGAGTCCCATTTTTTCACTCCTGTTTCAACAATTCTTGTTGCTTTCTCATATGAGAAAGACACTCTTGTACTTCCTCTTTTGTGAGATGTTGTGAGAAGTGATATAAAACAATGCTAGATTTCTCACATTTTGATTTTCCTTGATCTTTTTCAGGGGAAACCTTTTTATTGACCCTAGTCGACCTAGTGGTGATGGTTCTTTCCACTTGAGAGTAATACTTACGTCTTCTAGTTTTTTTGGGTTTGGGGTGATGAAACCATCAGTATCCACTATTGATTTTTTTCCTTTCCTAGCCATGGCTTTCAGATATTCTTCTTCTAATTGTCCAGGCTTGTCATCCTCCTCAGTTGATGATCCACTACAATCGGAACCATCTTTTTGGACCTTTTCATATATATCTTGATCTGTATTAACAGATCAAGTAGGACAGCCCTTTTCTGTCTCATTCAATGATCAATCACCAAGATTGTGATTTTCTATGCTGTGCTAAACAGAAGCATTCTTATAAATAGCATTTTATTGAGTAACCCTATTATCCATAGAAATTGATTCTGTATCTTTAGAAATAGCCGTGACAAAACCTGCAGTTTGGTTTTCAGAGTAATGAGAATATTCTTTATGGTCCCTAACCTCCAAATTAGGTTCTCTAAGCTGATCATTAGACACCTTATAGGTACTTAGATGATTAGAATTGTTAGGGATTTTAGAAGGGGCTGAGGTCTGTCCCTCAACAGAGGCAGAATTCTGAGAGTTGTGAGTTGTTTGGAAACTTTTTCCACCAAAAATGACTTTAACTGCTTAGTAGGGGAGCTTATTGTTTTCCACAATTCTTGTGGACATGAACAGATTTAAAACATTTGTTGCAAAATTATAGAAGTTTTTCAAAAACTACATTCTGAACAAAACCATGTCCCCATTTTGAATCCAAAAATATCTTGGAAGGTCCTTAGAGAGATCAATCTCAGTGCATACCCTTGCAACTAAGGGCCTTGTCAAATTAATGGTGGCATAATCTAGTTTTATTGGAGTACCAAACAGTTTTGCAATAGCAAATAGGGATTCTCTTTTAAACAAGTGAATCGGTAAATCAGGAAAGGCAAGCCAAATCGGAGCAATGGGGTATTCAAAACCATTAATTTAGTCTGGTGACCATTTAAGAACTTTCATGGAGGATCTCCCAAAATTCCAAAAACCACGCATCCTGAATCTATAATAATCCTAATCTGAAGAAAATCTAAAAAGAACATTCCAAGAGTTTAAGAAACTGATTTTGAAATCGGTAAAACCTATCTTTTCCAGAGTATTTCTTTTGAACAGAAGAGAATGTCACTGCTTAGAGAAATTACCAATCAAGGAATACTGAAAATCAGAGTAAAGTGAGATTACCTCTTCCATCGTGAAAGATATAGCGTTTAAACCACAATGTCTGAAAGCTTTCAGAGCAATATGCTCTACCTTTCTTAGGTCAGTGGATGAATCAGCACCCACGACTACATCAGCAAAGTACATAGCTTCCCAAAACCCTCTCCTAGGGTTTGCTT
Organism: Viscum album; assembly: GCA_963277665.1. Classification (NCBI taxonomy): domain Eukaryota; kingdom Viridiplantae; phylum Streptophyta; class Magnoliopsida; order Santalales; family Viscaceae; genus Viscum; species Viscum album. The sequence continues at coordinate 1,386,412,949 of OY728153.1, forward strand.
TGCAATCGCCTACACCCAACAGCTCCTTAGCTCCCACTCCCATCACCATCTCTTTGGATAACATAATTATTATTAAAATGATTGAAATATAGATAATAATATTAAAATTGACATTTTCCAAATAAATGAAGAATTTAATTAAAAATTTAATATAGCATAATTTTGAAATTATTTTCTTTAAATGGATTAAATTTTAATAATCTAAACATTTTAAAAATGTTAGGGTGAATTTTTATTATTTTTATAAAATAGTTGAGTTTTTTATTAATAGTGAAACATGAAATATTATGATATTTAACCATATAAGATAAATACATGAAATTTTCATTCATGGATGATGTAAGTACCCATTAGTTAAAAATAATGTGAAGCATTAAATATTTATAGTCACACTAATAAATAATATTGATAGTATTGATATAAAATAATAAAATAATATGTTTAATATTAAAAAAACTCTCTAATACCCCTATAAATACCACCCCTCACGAACTGTTATCCTCGCAATTATAAGCCTTGGATATTGCCAAATTTTAACCAATTTCCCTTTAAAGTTATCTCTTCCATGTCTTAGTTCTTTTGGTCACATCCAAAGATGAATTTAAGGATCCAAAAAATGTATCCAAAGAGGAGGCAACCAAAGAATGGGAAAAATTATCTTGTAAACACATTTAATTTATTCATCTTATACCACCCAATTATATTTTACATACACATATAAATAGTAATGATAGTATAATAAATATACTAATGTGTTATTATTAGGGTGTAATATTCTTCTTCTACCCTTCCGTATTTCTATTTTAAAATGAAAATGTTGTTTAAAATATGGTTGGTTCACAACATCTGGGAATAATGTAACTCATTTTTCTCCACCACCTTCATGGATGGTTATAGAAAAAAAATATTATGGTTAAATATGATTAAAATATGTGTATTATATCTTATTTAAACATTTTTAATGTTTTAAAAATAATATAATTATATCCACTCAATTTAGTTTAGGATGGTCGATAAAGTGGCTTATATGTACTATCTTCTTAACGTTAACATTTTACTAAGTGAATCATTCCTATTTTGGGATACAAAATATATTTAAAAAAATTTTAATATCTAAAATTACATGAAGGTAATTTAATTTTACTTATGTAGTTTTGTTACCATTTTACAAGAACATCCACAATTATACAAAAGTGATCCGACCATGGAATCATGAAATGAACACCCTTGGAAAAGAGAAACTAATCATTATGTCTCATGAAAATGGTTATAAATGAACAAAATAATATTATAAAAAATAAAATATAGATATAATTTATTTTAAGTATTTAGTTAATTAGTTTAATTTTATTATTTAGGGGATAAAATTCAAGTGTAGAATGATTCTATAAGATAAGGTAAGGGATCTCTTTGAACCACATTTTTCTTTGGGTTTTGATGTTTATCTCTCAAAATCACTTTAATATTTATTTTATATTAAAAATGATTAAATATTTTATATATATGTATCTTACATATATTCCAAAATTATATTCCCTTTCATTGATGTGTTAATACATTCCATTAGTTCATTTCTGAAAATTTTATCTTTAAAATATAACTCGATTAAGGGGATACTCTCTATCCCTTGATCCTCATTTTTTTCAAATGAACACAATATTTTCTCACTTATTCTTTTGTAAATAGATATAAACATTCAAATTATTTAATTTCTTCTTATTTTTTGTAACAAAATAAAATTATCTTTTATAATGATAAAAAGTAGTATTATACAACCCATTTTATTCCATGTGTAATTCATTTGTTTGTACATTATGATTAGTTTAATTTTATGGAACTAATAATCATGTAGATGTTATGATGGCTGGATTTTTTTCCTCATGATATAGTATGTATGATATTAGGGAGTGAACCAAATCCATGATGGGACTGTATACAAAATGTGAAGTTGTCTTGACTATTATACTTGACTTATGTGTATGTTATGATTTATTTTTCATAAACTATCATATATTTCAATGATATTATGATACCAGGTTTTTTATGTTATTCCTCTTTATAATTATCTTATGAGCCTTGAAATTTATTGTATCATGTTATTTCTTTTCACTAATATTATACACTTCATTATCATGTTTATTCCCTTAATTTGATTTATAGATCACACCATTATTTTATGTATCCCCCTTATTAACTTATAAAATATAAGGATATAAAAGCAACTTAGGTTTTCATTTTGGAGAATAAATAAATATATTGTGTTTTAGTTAAAATTCAAAGTATTGTGAACCTAGTCTTCCAAATACACTTGGCCTCATGATCATTATGTTCTATTTATTTGATATTTATGTTTAAAATAATGTGATAATATTTTTAAAAGGTTTGGGTAACTATGATGAAGGTCCCGGTACATTTTCCCCACCTTGTCATGCACTACTAATGGAGATGTATGAAACTCCCTCAACACATTATCCTTTAATATTGATAAAACATTTTTTGATTCCCAAAAATTGATGATGTGTTATCCACCTTAAAATATCCACCAAGGGAATTCCCAATGAATATATGGTCACGAAAGACCTCGCAATTGATATCGTCAACCTATACCTTCCTAAAAATATAAATAAATGGAGTTTTAATAACTAGTAGCTGGATTTATACTAATCTACCCTCATCCACAAAGGATAATTTTGGAAAGGCCAACTACTTTGATGCATCATTCAACAACTATGTATGTAAATTACAGCTGAGATAAGAAACCACCACATTCCCTTTATCATTAGTATAGACTATCTCAAATTCATTGTCTAGTAGAAAATCAATCCATCATATGTACATCATGTTTATAAGTTTCTATGATAATAAATGCATTATTCAATTTTAATCATAGTAGATTATGTATCTCTCCCTGATAAGATACTGTCTCCAACACTACATGGTGAACACTACTAATTACAACTCAAAATAAGGGGTAATGTAGTTATTTAAATGGGGTCACAATTTTTGGTACTCATATGAAATATCTATATGACATTTAATTATAAAAAAACAAATCCTAGTTGTGTAGGAATCATAGAACTCTACATAATCAACTCAGTCCTTTGGTATTATAAAGATGTGAATGCATGACAACCATTTCTGTAACTCCCAAAATCCTAATTGTATTTCTCTATCCAAACAAAATGAAACCCCTTTCTATTAAAGTAAGGTAGATATGTCATGATCCATGAGAAATGATTCATGAATATCATATAATATACACCAACCCAATGTTATATTTGTACCTCTGGCATGATCATAGGTGTCTTCAAAGCATGCACTAGAAAAATATTCATTGGTTCGACAACTTCTACCTTCTATCAAAGGATATATCCTTGGATGTATACCTATGAAATCTTAAACTAACACTTCGAGATCATCCCAAAAAAAATTCCACATATAGTATGTCTAAGACTATATTCATATTTTTTGTATACTCCTTAGATTCTGACTTCTTGAGGATATAAATAATGAAGACTACCAAAAATTATTATGGGATGGCCTGAAATATCAAGATCATGAGTCCCATGTATAGTTATATGAAGTTGGACTTCACAAGGAGAATCACCAAGTACCCATTGTGAAAAAAATTAAATGATAATTCCCTCTTTGGAATATCCACCACTTAATATTGGTGCTAGTGATAACTCAAACTAAGGTAAATCTTCAAAAATCATTAATCCCCTTTTAGTTTGTCTATGTTTTCATCAATAAATTATAGTATATACTAATTTTTAATCATCACATATCTTTGGAAACGAAATTTAAGAAAAAACGCAAGATCTCATCCACCTTCAAGGAGAATAAAACAAGATCCTCCCATGGGGACACACTGGGTCAGATAAATTCTTTCATCCATAGTTCCACTATTGTACCCCTACCACTCATATACCTATTAGGGCCACCTCATATTCCATTGATGATATTGGGGAAGAACTGAGGTTTAGGAAAATATAGAATATGATCTTTCTATGGGGGTGTAATCTCAGTAATTATTAAGAAAACATATCCTCATAATCCTCCACTATTATAGGGAATTTAAAGCTCATAACGACAGTTTCACCATGTTTTATAAAATAAAACTTTGGGAAATCACATGAATCCTCCTATATAGGATCCGAGAATGCTCTATTAAAATTTTATTTATCATTCAAAAAGTAAAATATTCTCCCACCAATAAAAAAACCTCAACCATTTTTGATAATGGTCAAGCTAGACATTGAAGGAAAATAATATACCGATATTAAGAAAAAATATTATGGTCTTACTACAACTATGAAGAGTTATCACATGAAGATCAATCTCCTCTGAGAGTTAGGTCACACATCTAATATATGAGTGAGATCAAAAAATATCTCATCAAACACAAGGACATATTCTTATTTCAAAATATCATGTTATGGGTAAAAAAGGAAATAAAGGTTCACTCTTGTATCTATCAAAACTTTACCTAGATATAGAATACATAAATTATGCCATGTACTATAATTGGAGCCTTGGGTTCATAAACCTTAAAAGTATATAGATAACCAAGGTCCCTAACATCCTACTCCATGACCATGGAGTAGACCACATTGAGGTTGTGGTTGTGGTATTGGATCATATAGAAAACCACTTCCCACATCTCTTCTAAATATTTTTCCACACCAACCTTTTAGTGAATCCTTCTGCTCGTTCCATTTCCTATGTCTAGTAAGCTTATTCATATCATCTATAACTATTGTATATTGTTAGTTTTGAATCCCTATGTCGTGTGAGATCATTAATCACATGAATAATAATACCTCCCCCCAGTGGACTTACTTCTCCTTCAGATGTCCATGCATATTAATATCTCCAATGTCATAACCTTATAGTACTATCTTTCATAACTCTTATCAATTGGTCATCCTCACTCCAAAGTCTGAGAGGTGTCAACCACTAAAACTCTCAATGAATATTATTCCTCTATACATCATCATCACCATGCATGTTCAGAGATATCTATTACTTGGTATGATATAATCAATCCACTTGAACTACTAGAGGTGGGTCTACATGCCACTCAATGGAGGGGGTCTAGATTGTTATCTTGTAATAGAGAGAGATTTTGGATCAAGCCCCTTCATAGAGGCCATATAACCCATCTTATCATAATAGTGAATCCACTATGGGACTCTAGTTTTCTATCATTAGGGAAACACCCTACAGTATAATAAAGGTATCATGGTTAAATTCACATATCTAGGGAGATGAGTCCAAAAGGATACGGAATCTGCAAACCATTTCTATATAATACATGTACACTTTTTTTCCTACCACCAGTGTGTACATATACTAATTCCACATCTAGTTTATTATATTCTCAGTGAATGGATGTATTATTCACTAGACCACTGTTGGGTTATATTTCCAAATAGAAAAACTAGAGACACTTTAGCATTAATTCCCTAGTATCCTAAACCAATCCATAGGGAAATACTATCTCCGAAATCTATTCCAAAGAAAAAATTATGCTCTAATACCACATTTTTTTACTTATCCCACTATGAAATGCATATAATATAGTAAGATGAATGTGATACCGCAAGCTAACATTTAAAAAGATAGGGACTGGTGACTATCATCGAGTAGGCATATCACAGACATGGCGGGGATATTTCTTTAAGTAACTGCACACATGCACAAATATCCAAATCCACTAATTATTATAGTAAATTGAACTAATCTTAGGGACATAGTAGAAAAATGAGCTACATATATCACATAACTGTGTATGAAAGAAGATGAAAAAGTATAAAAGGTAAAATACATTCCCAACAAAAAGATATAAGGTCCATCTATAGAAAAAGGGGATTTATATCTAAAATAAAACCTACACACCCATTTTGTTTATTATACAGAACCAATATGGTCCACCATATCTTTTTAGAAATAGGAATTCATAATATGATTGTTCATCAATATAAAAAACTTTATGTGTCGGTAGAGGCCATGTAGGGGTAATTATATACATACCTTGAAAGATACAATAAAATAACCAAGAATAACGCATAAATATAGAATAATATCATATAATAAATAAAAGGAGAATAAAAAATTAATATTACCCGAATAATCTCAATGATGTACTCACCTCTCAGTGTATTTCCTCACTCTCAACCATCCACACAAAACTCCATCATCACAAATCTTGCTTCAAAAGTATTGATAATTATATATAGTACAATCAATATAATAAATTTGGAGAACTATAAACATGTATAATGGGTGAAATAACAAACTCTGATAGAGTATCCTTGTCCCATTTTAGATCCTCAACAGAACAAGGTTATATAATGAAGGAAGATCTATGTCTAATTTATACTCCTAGATGGGAATCATTGTACACCAATAAGGACCCATGTCCAATATTAGCTTCTTAGATGGAAAATATTCTTCTTCAGTGAAGGATATTTTTCTCATTCACCCTCCTGTATATTAGATAAATCTACAATATTCCTAGATGATCTGTACCCCAGTAATGTGGGTGAAATACATGACCCTATAAAAATCCACCGAGTAAAGGATCACTACCCTACTCAAACTCACATGGGTGAGATTATAATCTTTATAAGGATTATTTACCCATTTTTTAAGATAATTGACTTTACCATGGGATTAATAGGGGAAAATCCATTTCAATATGAACTTTTGTAATTTTTTTAGATGAGTTTGGAATGTAAAGAGGGGTACATGAAGTGTCTCATTAATCCCATCCATATTCATGTTCTTCTAAATCACATGAAATTCCTTCCTTTATATATATTGTGTTCTATATACACACCCAAAATAAATAGGTTAGGATTAGTAATCGGAATGTGTATTTTCCCTATATCCATATACTCTTCTCATGTATATATATGTGGTTGTAAATGTTAGATGGCCCTTGTTTACTAGGTGTGTGCCTCTTCTCGTGTATTTTTCACTATCCATGATTGTGTACCATGGAGCATACACATCAAGATACAAGGATAGGGGTCACATTGAATGTTAGAAATTTAAAATATCATGTGATATTATTCTCATCCCAAAACCCATACATCAGGGTGTTTAATTCAAAACAATATGCCATAAAGAGTATAATTTTTAGACAATTGATATTTTAAAAGGTCACATACCTTTACAACATCGACAAATAATTTTTTTAAGATTCTCATCCAAAATGGACACTAATCTATTCTACTTGGGATATAATCGCACCATAAAATTATTATATCATAACCATTAACCAGAATCACAATCCATATGGATTCATTTCACTCTATATGATGGGTAATGAGAAAAATGTCATCTTAAATCCCATATAAAGTCATTTTCACCATGTTTGATCCTCTTATATTCCATAAACAATGATTTCAAACCTATAATAATGATCCTTGAAACCCTTATAAAGATCTCATAATAAAAAAGGTTATTGAAACTAGTTGAATTATTGGACAATCAAATATTGGTGATGGAAATTTATAGAATGGAGGGAGATACCCTTCAAACATACAAGTTATAAGACCAATATTGGACATCTTACACTTGTAAAATGTAATCAATAGATTAAGTAGGTATCCAAAGTGGGTTGAAATAAATTAATCAATAATTATTAATCATAAAAGTAAAAATAAACTTATAGGTTATGAAAAAATGACTGATCTATGAATTATTTCTTGAGGAATTAATTGATGTGATTCATGATAATAAAAAAGGGGTTTAAATAAAAAAATTAAGGCCCCATCTCAAGTGTGGATTGATAATTGGAGAATAATTTATCTTTTATTATTTCAAATAGGTATCCATAATTAATTTTTGAACATCTATCCACAATCCCACCATCATTCTCTAATTCTAACTTATATAAACCTCCCCTCGAATCACTAGGGTTATATAGCTGACCCTAGAGATGACATATGTAAGGGAAAAAATATATTTTGTAATGTTTTATGGTGATTTTTTATAAAAATTATTAAATGTAATTAACATAGAAATTAAATTTAATATAATATATTCTTTTGACTACACTTAACTAAAACACCTGCTGCTAAAAATCATTATTTCAAACCTATGACAAAACATGTATTCCAGATTTAATAGAGGTCTCAGATATCCAATATAAGTCTTTTTATAGACGATATTACATTATTTATAAAAATAGTTGTGCGTGTGATAAATTATATTAAATATATTTAATGTATGAACAAAAATAATTTAAAGGGCTAGGAACATCTTGTTGACTATGCTCCTTACTCAAAAAATATTATTTCAACATTTTATCAATGTTTCAAGAAGTAAAATTGTATTCATTAAGTATTATATCATAATAAAAACATATATATCCATAATCACTTTTTAATGACCTAGAACCTAATATCCTATAGAAAGTAGTTTATTTTTTTACATTGGTATTAGAAAGAAGGTATCACATCATGAAGGACTAAATAAATAAGTAAACATGGTAAAATAGATTAATATTTAAAATTCACATTAAATTTTAAAGATAAAATTAAAAATATTTTTTCTTTTAGAATAACATTATTCCATTATTCATATCCCTATATATAAATCATAAAAAACTTTCGAGGATCCTCGGGAAAATAAAACATAAGAAATGCATGAGCTCAAATGCTCCATAATCGGATGAATACCATATAATATATCGTTAATAAATAATAATAATCAGTAAAGAAAATATAAAAAACATAAAAAAATTATTTAGTTAATCAAATGTGAATAATATTTCAAAAATAATTGATGATACAATAAATCTATATAAATAATCACGTGAGATTGAAACATATCCATTGGTATTCAAACCAATATAATATAACATTGTAATAAATAAATTATATCATAATGAGGAATGTATAATTCTAGATATATAAAAATATTATTACCTTTTAAAAGATGGTTTAAATTTTTGGGTAGAAACCCATCTAATTTTCCCAAATAATTTGTCTCGTGATACATATGGATACATCAAGGGGTTATTTATAATTAGGCCCCACCCATCACAAACTACTCTCTATGAATTCATCAAAGGAAATGGGTGAATCATAATCAATATAATAAATCATTTTAAAAAACTAACATATGAAATGGTAATACATACACAAATTAATTAAACATAATCATAAACCATCCAGAGTAATATAGTGAATCGTAATAAAATTTTACATCCCATGTCAAACATATCATAATGAATCCAAATAAATAATAAGGATGATATCAATAAAACATATTCCCTATGTATCAAAATAATAATTAAGGGTTGATTTCATAATGAATATAAAGACCTTAAAATTTTCATTAAAATGTTTTTAAGGGAAATTACATTTAAAAATTGAAAGTATTTTAAATAAAAGTTCACAAAATATTTCTGAATAAATTCCATTTAATATACCCCTAGAACATTTCAAAAGATCTTTAAAACATTTATTTTTCATGATGATAGAAAATTAAATTCATTCAATTAATGTTAAAACAATGTCTCATTTATCATTTTTTTGTGTAAAATACGAACGGGCCTTGTTTAGAAAATGACTTTAATATTCCATTAAATATTTATTTAGTAAAAATGGTTTTAAATTACATTATAAATCTCTATTAAAATGTTGAAAATAATGTTTAAATCATTTTAATAAAACATGGATTTTGATGAAAAAGGATTTTCGACCATAGATAAACATATTCTCATATTTTCTAAAAAATATTTTCTCAATCATTATAAGTAACAAAAGTGAAAAAAATAGTAATAATACTTTAAATTTTCATGAATAAATGTATTATATTAACATATAATTATTTTAATATATTAATAAAAAATAATTTCCCTTAGGGAGATTCAAACATAAATAATATTGAATAATGATGAGGCTGTGAAATATACTCTTTTGTCTTTGGTAAAATTTGAATCACAAGCCCCAAAAAATAAAATAAATAAAATAAATCATAAAATACAAAAAATATTAATATATTAATGATATATATTTTCATAGGGTTATTATATACATAACAAAAAGAAATAAGTAGTGAATATGGCTTATGTCTTGTGAAAGTAAAAGTTAGATGATAAACCATTACCTCATGATTAAATTCAATCATATGTGTCTGATACTCATATATAAAAAATATAATTATATTAAAAATATATTATAGACCCATTATAATATATACCATACCATATCTGGTTTAATGATATTATTTTATCAACAATTTTTGAAAATTCTTAGTCAAAATCATTATTTTGTGTAATAATTGCTTCATTTTTCATCAATATTTTAGTTCAATAATTTTGGTCATTTAACTTTTATCATTGTTACATCATATATAGAATTTTATAAATGATAGAAATATCACATATATTTATTATATATTTATTTATAGTAATATATTATAGGTAGATATATAAAATGGATTACATTATTCATAGAGACGACATGTTTTACATATGCATGAATGTTGCTTCCATTTATTCGATGGATTAGACGAGAGGACAATAAATATTAATTAATATATATAAAATAAATATTATTTATTTTATAAATTTTATTTTTATCAAAATACATAATAATTAATATCCATGTGAATATAAAATGATAAAAATTTAACATCCCAATGTGGAGGTTTTATTCCACATTAATGCATGAGCGACGTTACTGTTTTCAAATGGATTGGATGGTAATAATTTAAATAAGATATTATATTTATATAATTATATTCATATAATATATATAACCTAAATTCATTAACTACATCCCTACTACCTTTCATATAAATTGCATGTGATAAACAATTCACATCACTTCGTGAGGGGGTAGTCCGCAATACACATGAGAGATGTTATCATATCCCGCACAAAATGGAATATAAGAAGGTATATGTTATATATTAATTACATAAATATAATAATTTTATAAATATAACATAAATATATTTAATCCATCATTATATTAATCCTTAATGGTGGTGATTTAAAATTAATTATATTGTTTCACGAGGTAGTAGTTCTCCACACACAGGATCAACAGTTAGATTTCCCATTTGATGGAAGTTGAGGTAGATCTTGGTTATTTCATTAATATTATAAAATATCATTATATATTATATAATTTATTTAATATATAATCATAATTTAATAAGATTTTAAATATTTTTAGGAAGTGATTAAATAAATACACTTGATGAAGAATTTTACATCTTCTTCAGCGAGCCTCTTTAGGTGTTTTTCATAAAGAATTATTATGAGGGATTACTAATAAAAATAGTAAATATAGGATGTGGGTATGTAATTATAAAATTGATCTATTTAGGTTTTATTTGAAGAAAATTTTTATTTACATTTTAATGTGGGAGGAGAGGGAGGCCTTTTATAAGTGGAGGAGAGGACACACATAAATTTTTGGAAAAGATAAAGTGATACCCATTTTTTTCATGCAAACCGGCTCAAAACATGTCATTATTAAACATTAGAGGTTTTTGGGTTGAAATATTTTAATCTAATGGGGTTTTACATGTTTTAAACCATTATTAACACCTAACATATTAGTTTTTACCACTATGTTAAACTCATTTTTACCAATGCTATGTTTATTAAATTTTTTTCACTATTCAAAATTCATAAATTTATTTTGTTTAGTTTTAGATAACATAAATTATTATGATTTAAAATATATAATAAATTTTCCCAAATTCAATTTTTATAAGTGCCAAAATTCAATTTTAATTTATACCGTAGTGGTATCGAATGAGTAGTTTTCCAAAGAGAAATGCCTCAAAAGTATATAATTGTTTAATAAACATGACTAATATTAAATCGGTTAAAATTAACTAAATTAATATAATTTTGATATAATTGAACTATTTTTACTTTAAAGTTGTTTTAAAATATAATTTAACATTGTAAATAATTTAATCTAAAAGTCCCTTTTCAATAAAACAACGTATTTTTCAATATTCATAAAAAAATAAATGGTTTAGAAAATTCTAAAAAAACCCCAAAGATAAATCTGACATATATAATTCAAAAAAAATTATTTTTCAAATAAATTTAACAATTGTTTTAAAATTAATTTTAAATTATGTGTTCAAATTGTGACTAATCCTACTTTTAGAAAAATATTGTTTTTAAAAATATATATCATTATCTTTCAAATTGTTCTACTTATATTTATAATAAATATAAAACCACTAGGTTTATTTTAAACATATTTAGTCTATATAATTTTATTAATATGTTTATTACAATTCATAACCTCCATCTTAATAGCTATGGTATAAGTTTCACGGTTAAATACTAATATTCAAATAGAGTATTGAATTTTGTTTAAACCTAGAATAGTGTTCATCAAAAGATATCTAAGACATTGAATTTAATGAATTATATCACATAGTATCAGGGTTTTATATTCTCTTCAAATATTTTCTTTTCTTTTATATACACAATCAAACATTATTTTCCTCTTAAAATCTCCTGGGGTTACACACATGTAGATTTTTTCATGTTCTTGTTCCGTCAGTCTGACTTCCTACAAGAAAATTGATAAAATAATATATGTCAAGAATGTATTTAGAAATATAAAATCAGATGTTAATATTTAATTAATGATTTTTTTACTCTATACTTGTAATATAAATATTTATCTATTTAATTATTATACCACTTTTCATTTGTTAAAAAGTATTGAAACATGCATATCACCAGTTTCATCAAAAATATCCATAGCTACAATTATTATAGAATGAAACTAAAATTTTATAAAATATCTTTAAACCTAAATTTAGTTATCGTATTTTGTCTTGGAATGCTAATATTTTGTATAATATTGAATAACAACACCACAGATTATGAATATAATTCAAAACAATTCACAGTAAACACACCTGATATTAAAAATTGATAATAGCTAACTAATGTCCTTATATATAATAAATAAAAATGAATTTTATAAAATGTTATGGCTATGAATAAGGTTATTAAATTTGTTATTATGATTTTATATATATATTTTTAGTGCGGTCAACTAATATAGAATTCCAGGTAATGGTTTCCTTATATCATTTTGAACTCGATGGGACGTAAATGATATTGTGCACTATAATTTATTTATATATTTTTTTAATTTCATAATTTTTCAAATTTGAAAATATATTCAATTTCATGATATTTTAATTTCTATTTCATATTATCCCTATCATTCTCCTTTGATTATTATGTTATAAATTCTATAAGGTTTTAATCAACTCTTTCATATTCATTGGGCAATAGACTTTCGTACTTGAATATTCATTTCCCGGACTTCAATAATATTTCCATTCCCTATTTCATGTGGTATTTTCATATTATTATTGGGTAGAGCTAATTTTCATCATCATTAACACCTTCTTTGTTAAATGTTTTATGAAATAAATTACCACTTTTGTAAAAATGACCCATATTCTTACAAATGGTTCTTTTTCTTCCATATAGAGGTTTCTCCTACATAAATTATTATATTTAATTAAATTAGAATATGTTTTTACTTTTATATTTTCCTTTTACATCTATTAGAAGGATAATGTTTTATGTTTTCCCTAATGTAGTTTTTCTTTCAAAATTGCATAAAAATATCAATAAAGAGGATTCTTTTCATTATTTACCAATCCAATTTTTTTATATTGAATATTTTTTAAAAGGATTCATTTTTTTCTATTTTTTATAATAATATTTTCTTATTTAAATCTATATTCCTTCTCAAATTTTTTGAATGTGATTTTAAATTCATCCATTATATCAATGTATAAAATGGTTTGGTGATTTTTTTTGAATTTATACATCAATTTTCATCTATGTTTTATCTCTTAGAAGTGATGTTTTTATCATCATCTATATTTTATTTTGATATGATTGATTTTGAATAATGATATCCTATGATTTCATATGTTTATGTTGTGTGATAAGTTTATGAAACTCATTCTTTTTCTATGAGATCATTATGATATTTTATGATTAATATTAAGTGGCACACATATATATGGATAATGATGGGAAGGGTCATATATCACCCTCAAATGCATTGGTTTATGTTTATATCTCATGAGATAGTTAGGGATTGAAATATTGTGTTTGTTGAGATAGGCTTCAGCATAATGGTTTTAACCACATTTTTATTTGTGTACATAATGATTTTATTCATATAGGTGTTGGATTAATGGGATTTTTAAAAGGGTTTTCCTATGATTTTGGTTGTTCCACTTTTCTATGTTTATTATCAGGTTATTCCGTATATTCAATATGTATTTTATTTACCTAAAATTACCTTATTTCTTAATTATACCTTATTTTAAAATTATTCTACACTTTTAAATCATGATCATATTTTTTATTTTTATTGATATGTATTTTGAACCATATCGTATCTTTTATGATGCATTTATAATCATCATAGTATTATATTGATCTATAATGCTTTATGATTATCCTCATTGGTATTATAATCTTTTATTATGATATTTATGCCTACATCATATTTATGATATGACACATTATGATATGTGTTTCCTTAATGAACGTCTGAGATCACCCCATTGTTATGTTTATATCCATCGAGTTATAAATAAGAATATATTATATGGGATCCCTAAAATGGTCTAGAAGAGCATGATAATGGATTATATTATAAATATTTTGTAAAATATGTTGTTTATCTGTACAGTCTCTTAGAAATTTTACTTTTTTCTTGATTTTTGTGACTATTTTTGAATTATATTATCTAAATTAGGAAATAAATGTATTTTTTTATGATTAGATTATGTTGCTTCACTGTAGTTTAATACCATTCACTTTGTTTTCAACATTTTATATATTATATATTGTGTCTAAAATTAATTTAAGGTTTTTTAAAATTTATCACATTAATTTATATCTAATTAAAAAATCTTCTAAAAAAGCATTAAAAACACTTGAATCATCATTAAATAATTTTTTATGCATCAATCATTGAAATTTATACCAAATAAAATACTTGTATATAATGAATATATTCTGAGTGAACATCTCTCTTAATAGATAACAAATTTGAACTCAATCAATTCTTCTATAAATTTTAATATCATCCATCAAATGAGGGTACTCCAATTTCATTTATAAAATTCTCCATTATAAAAACATCTTCTGAAAGATTCTCTAAGAAATAACCATTGTTTCTAATAACACATGGTGTAACAAAATGTCCTACTATACACCCTAATAGGGGGAATAAATTGGAGTGAGTTGATATTTTTTATTGTGTAACATTCTTCTAGATTTCTTCCTAACTTTTGTAATGAAACCATGAATCTATCATAATGATCACACATAAGAAAAATGAAATATAGAAAAATAAATAATCACGAACACATATTTTTACATGGTTTAGAAACACTAAGATTGATCAAATGATCACACATCAATGATGTGTTAATAGAAAAAATAATTATTATTCCAATTTTATTTTATTATAATATGTAGAATAAACTCATTCCTTATTCACTTTTTATAGCCTCTTCTTGTATTCTCCTCTCTACTTTCCAAGATGTTTTAAAAAGATAATTATGAATCATAGGTCAAATATACAGTGATATCTCTTGAAAACAAAACACCATATAGTCAATTGTTTTCTCAAAAATTATATTGTCTCTACATATTGATTCTCATGGAAATAAATAAAAATCTTCACTGTTAATCTTGTTCTTTAATGGAATTCAATCTAATTACACTTTATATATTAATAAAAAAATAGTCAATAAATTCCATAACAGATTTATGATCCTTTTTCATCTTCCTAATATCCGTTATTTCATATGAATATTTCTCATCTTCTCTTTTATACATTATATTTGAATATATTCTATGGATTTTAAAATTAAAATTAAATATTTAGATTTTAAATGAATTCCATTATTATCTATATTAAATCCATGAATTGAATAGTTTCCAATTTAACATCCAAAATAGAACTCTATTTAGACTATTTAAGTTCATTTCATATCTTATAATAGTTGAATGAGTTCTGAATCATCTATACCATTTGAATTATCCATATTTTAGCAATAATATTGTCTATAAAAATTCATTTAATGATAGATCATATTTTTATTCAATTACCAATTGCATCATATCATGATAGAGTGTTTCAGAGTGTGACCCTGATTGTTGTTTCTAAACAAAAAAAATACTAAATATCATAGAAATTATTTTATATTTCTGTTATAAATATCATATCAAGATAGAGTTCACTATGGTGTGGTAAATATATCATAGTGTGAGAACGGTACTTCAAATTTTTCAAAGTAAAATTTTTTTTGTCACCCAAGATAACCTTATGTATCTCCAAAAAAAATTTAGTTTTTATTTATCTATCAACCATTAAATATTGAAATGTAATTCAACATTTTTTCACATTTGGAACGGTCTTCCAACACAAGTTACCCTAATATATATGGGCTATTACTATCCATTTGTGAAGGAAAATATAATTTTCTTGAAAATATCCATTCATACCCCTTATATATTAGTATAAAAACCTTTATATATTTTATTACATAAATTAATATTTTAATGACTTTTCCAAGTGACTTTCTTATACTACAATGTAGAATAATTCTATTTTTAACACTATAAATCTTCCCACATAATGATCCATGTGCTCATTCTGAGGTATATTCAACCAGTTTCTTGAGAATTTAGACCAAATAATGATACCTAAACATGAATCTAAAATTATTCACACATTTAAAAATCCCACAAATGAGGTCCTATTTAGTTTTTATTTAAAAGAAATCCAATACTACAACATGTAGTTATAAGGAAAATCAACTCCAAAACATATCATAAGAACCTAGATTACTAGAGGGCCTATCCCTAACCAAGTTCCTCTATGTAATAAGTGCTTCATTAGTGGCCTCAAAAAATTAGATAAGATAAAAAAATCACTTAAAAGTGAATCATATATCACTACTCATCTAAAAAATTCAAATACCTTATAATCTCTTCTTCCTCCAATTAATGATAAAACCAAAGTGACTTAGTAAATTTGGCCACATAGTCCATCACTAACATACTCATCATAACAATATGCTTATAATATTGATATTTAACACCTATAAATATCTTGAGAAGGAAAATTTTTAAGAAATGAGCCCAAAATCTATTCTAGGATAGCCCAGAATTTTGATCATCAAGGATAAACCATCCCATATGCGCATTGCAGGTCCTCAAATCATATATATATATATAAAGAGAAATTACACAGACCATGTTGAGGTGTGAACCTATATTATTTTTTTATCCTCTAGTGTTTTGTTGGATTTTAACTGTTATGTAATCATGAGGAATCAAGAAATGGTAATTGGGGTCATATCCTGAATCGACCATGTATTCCTTGACACTACTAACGTATTGAGGTTTTCAATGTAAGTTAGGAATAAGGTCTCTAAAATTTCCCTCAACTCTGTATAAAAAATATATTGAATTTATATTACTTCCAATTATAGTTATCTTCTATATTAATTCAATAGGAGTGCGGGAGAAATTTGGAGTACAATTTTTTGTGTTCTAAAATTATAGAAAACTTCCTAGAATTTGGTTAACTCCACATATATTTGGGTACCCTAATACCATAATAATGGTTGTCTTGGGTTATAAAATTTTTTATGTATTGTACATAAGAATGCTCAAGTGTAGGAGATATTAATATATGAAAATTAGTTTAGTTTCAGAATCCAATAGGATATATAAGGTTTAACCCTATGATGTGTAATAGTTAACTTTGTCGTGTGTATGGTTTATAATACATTTTGGTTGCCTAAAAATGTGATATAAAAGGTTAAAATTGATATATAAGGGTTCTAAAAGAGTATATATTTTACAATATACTCATTTACCTATGATTTTTATTAGAAAACACTATGATATATAAGGGTTGCGATAGTTATATTAGATAATTGGTAATGTACTTGATACAAATGGGTTACCTTGTGATGTGTAAGAGTTAGGGGAATAGTTAAGTACCAGACATGTATGGGTTACTCTATATTAAATTACTATAAAAAATAGTAAAATTATATATAAGGTTTGTCTCTTGGGTGATTCATAAGGTTCACCTTATATTAAGGGTAACTTTTATTGGTCGATAAAATTGTTTTGAGTGGGATCCCCTGTGATGTATAAGGGTGATACCCTATGGTGAATAAATATTGATCTAAGATGATAAAATGATAAGGAATTTAGTAAATAAGGGTTGGTATGTGATGTACATATAAAATTATATCCTTCATGTCTAAGGGGACACATATAAGGGGTACTCTGCCATAGGTCAATGCGTAAAGGTTAATCTGGTGTTTTTAAGGGTTTCTCCAAACGTAATAGAAATTTGAGTATGATGATTTTTTTTGCATTTTTTATAAAACAAATAACTTATTAGTTTAAATTATATATATAATTTGGATTAGCAAAAAATTTCTAAACACCAATTACATATTCTCTAGTTTATTTCATCATCTCACTCTTCCTTTATTCTTCGGCGATCCTTATCTATTTTCATTAGTTCCTCGTTTTTTCATCATATGGATTAGAATTGGGTAAGGCTTTCAATCCATAAATAATTTCTTGATTAATTATCTTTCTTTTTCGTAGAATTATACCAATTATAATTATTTATGACTATCTTTATGGATTTCTCAAATTTTATTGATTTCTGGTATTTGGGACCAAATCAACCAAATATATTCAACATGAATCATCCTACATGTATAAGTGATGTGGTCATTAAGATATAATAAAAGTTTAACTTCTTTTTTTTTGTGTTTTAAATTTGTGTTTGTGTTAAACTAATGTGAAAATGATATAAAAACATAATTAAATGGTTTATGAATCTTTCTTATATAAGAATCACCATGATTAAACTATGAGATATCTAAGGAAAATTATAGAATTAAAAACATTAAGTAGTTAAATGAGGTGTTACTTGATAGGTACCCTTAATGGGAATGATCCATAAATTTATGAACATATATTTCCTTAGATGATTCCTTAGTGAGCATGGTTGGGAACCTTTGTTGTAAAAATCCTAAATTATTGAAACATTGTATTGTTGATCCATGAAATTGAAAAGAATATTCTTGATAGTAAAGCACAAATTTAAAAAGTGTGAATAAATGGTTTAAATGTGAATTGGAATCAATAAATCAAATTTCATATATAGTTGATTTTAATGGGTGGTTCAGATAGAAGATATGGTACTGGACCAGAACCCATACCCATTTTTCATGTCTCTTATTTTATTATTATTGGGTTACATTGGACCTTGGTGTATAATATTCACCCATTGGGGATAATGGGTAGGTTTTTTAAAAGTTATGGAATGTTATAGTGTTTATATTTTTATAGAATGGTTTAAAATATTTTCCTAAGGTATATAACTAATATAGGATATGTTTCTAGTTTATGATTATTGTTATTATTATTGCTAATTTCACTACTATTTATGGTTACCTGACATAGGGGTTTAATATCCCCATATATTATCATACCCCTTCCACTACTCAGCATCCTCTGGTGTACGAGGAGGTAATATAGAGGTTATATAGAACTCTAGTTGAGTTACGTATATCGAGTCTTGTTAGGGTGTTACAAAGTAATATCACATCCCTATTTTATTTCATTTATCTTATAGTTTGGATATGGTATAAAGTAGAAAAAATGATTTTAATTCCTATAAAATATCTTGTTTCTATGAGTAATGAACCAACTTATTAGATAATTATTCTCAGGTGTCATTACAGTATAGTGGGGATAGTATCTAGGGTGGTAGTTTTTCATGTTCACCAAGGAGTAGATAATATTTTGAGTGTTACAGGTGGTGGTGTTATTCTAAAATTCATTCTTAGTGAAGTGTTCCTAAAGTTGAGTGTCAATTATATATGAATATATGGTACCAATAGAGGTATTATCAGGATTCTAAATAGTAATCTAGTGTTATGGGATTTAGAGAGATGTAGGGTTCAAGGGATGGTTTTCATGCGACATAAAAGTTTGGTAGTTAGAGTTACATCGGTCATTTAGGTTATTATTGAGTTTTTTAAACCCTGGATCCTATATCTATTCAAATATATAAGACAGATCCTATAGAGGATCATGATATCATATCTCAACTAGATTATTTAGATGTGAATGGGTTTATATAGTCATGTATCGACCATGAGGTGATCAAGTATTATTCCCTAAGAAGGTGGATGATTCATTGGGGTTGTGTGTGGATTATCATATTTTGAACCTAGTAATAGTAATTAATTGATCATCACTCTTACATATTGATAAGTTATCTAACATGATAGGAGGGGGTAGAGTGTTCCCAAAGATATATTTCAGATCAAACAATGAAAAATTTAGGGTATTTCTTATAATGAAACTTATATATAATTCAAGAGAAGGTATATCTTGTAATATTAACTTGTGAGGCCATTCAATTCGATGGATGTTGATGTTGTGATTATGGAATTGATGAATCAGATATTCTATTCTTTCATGGATTCTTTTTCGGTAAATGTTTTCACAGATATTATTATTTATTCCTATTCAATGGTGTAGCACACTCAAAATATATAGACTTTTTTTGGTATAATATGAGACAATATGATTTATTCCAAGATCTTGATGTATTTGGATACAATTATTTAGGTTCTCATTTAAGGACATGTGATATCGAAGGCTGGTGTGTTAGTATATCCCCCAGAATGGTAAGGTGTAGGTTTTTTCAAAGTGGCTCAAGAACATTTTTTATATCTATATTTTCTTGGGTTTATTAGGTTACTAAAATATTTTTGTAATGGACTTATACCAATTGAAATCTCTAATGAAAACCCTAACTAATAAATAGGTGAAGTTCCTCTAGTCAAATTTTTATGTGGGATCCTTTCATAAGAACAAAAAGGTATCACATGGTATAAGAATTTTGACCTTTTATGAGCTTGGCAAGGTTATGTCAGTGGAATAACACAATGCATGATCATGATTTTCATGTGGTGGTACACTCCCTAAGGTATTGGTGGAACTATCTTCAGGGTCAGAGATTTGTGGTATATAATAAAAAGTAATAGATTGAGGTGTATTTTTAAACCTTATGACATGAAACTTTAGTAATTAGGGTGGATAGATTATATATTCTTCTTTGAAATTGAGGTGTTGTATACCCTTAAAATGGGTAACGACACTACTAATATGATATGTAGAATGACTCAAGCATAGGTAATGTAATAGTTGAGTAGTGACTGGTTGATGATGGGCCTCTTCACTGAGATATTCCTCGATGCTCAGGATTATCAGGATCGATAAACCCTTTAATCCTTATATATCACCTCCTCACTCCAATGAAGTTTGAAGGAGAGTCTGCTATTGGATTTAAATATTTTATTGATAAGGTATTGTGTATGTTGTGAGGAGAAACCTCAAGACTTTTCACATTATTCCTATGAGATCCTTTATATATGAGTATCTGTTTTAGTGTAATACCACAAGATTTTATGGTATGTCACTTACAAATTTATCCTCTCTTATGGCTTATGTTGCAAAGTGAAATGAGCTTACATGAGCCCTGATATACTATTAAATATTAACATGTCCATTTCAATAGCGATGTGACCATTAGAAATAGTAATCTATACATTAGAATATAACCTCACATATGATGGTATATATAAAATTTTGGTATTTTATAAATGAAAATATGATATAATTTTATAATGGAATAAGTAAATAAATGTTTTAAAATCATAAATTAAATGTTGGTATTTTTTTAAATGTAGATTTTTAAAAAAAAAATTATAATTTATGGAATAATTTAAATAAATTTTACATTAATTAAATAATATTTAGAAATTAATATTGTTTTCATCATAATTATAAGATAATATTATGAGCCTATAATTAATTTTTCAAAGTGTTATAAAAAATATTATAATATTAAAATTGATATTTTTTTAATAAATTATGATGTTTTAAAAAATTATATTTATTATATTCAGAAACTTATTTTCAAAAATATAGTCTAAATTTAATATCTAAATCCCAAAAAATGGTTACAGTTAATTTTTAGGATTTTTCTAAAATAGTTGAAATTTTTTTGAATAGTGAAATACGGTAATTTATGATATTAAAATTTTTAAGCCAAATACATAACGTTTTGAGTAATTTATGGTCTATATATGATTTAAGAATTATTAGTAAGATCTCACATGATCTAGTTACATCATTTAGTTGTAATATTCAACACTCTTCTGGTCTTCAGCAAAAATAATAAACTAATGAAGAAAACAATAAAAAACACACCACTCCTCCCACTATAAATACCTACCCTCCCCGAATTTTCTTCATGAACCTTCTAAAACTTTTAGCATGCTTATATTCTTCCCAATTAATATCCCAAACCTCCTCCCCCGGTTTTCATCATGTTGGTATCACCAAAACACTATTTCCATGTGCCTTAAGGAGGTACTGAAGGAGACAACACTCAAGAGGTAAAACCCTACCTCTTTCTCTATTAGTTTCTTTTCCTTTCATATACATCCCTAAAATATCCTATAAAAAGTAAAATGATAACTCAAATATCATATATATAGTTTTATTTTATTTTATTTTAATGTAAAATTGATCATTAAATCTCTTCTCCCGTCTTTTTTAAAAAATGTAAACATCATCAATGATGTGTCGATTTACCACTTTCATTCATAATGAATTTCATTTTCCATTGCCTCCTTAATTTCTATTCATAAAACTATTATTATGATTTAATAATATTTTAATAGAAATATTATAAGTTATATCATGTTTATTAAGCAATATATAGACATAAAATTAATAAATTGTGACATAAGTTGGTGTTGTTCGTAAAATCCAACCAAAAAAATTAATACATTTTGATCAAACTTTTATCTCATGAATAATCCTAATATCATATAAAAAATGATACATGTTACCATTTAAAATATTGTATAATCATTAATACTAAATTATTTCACTTATATATATGTTATTCCCATTGGACAACAACTCGTAGGTTTATACTCAAGTGAAACGACCATACCACAAGGTAACGAATGCTCCCAGAAAAATGAAATTAAACATTATAACCCATCAAAATTGAAATAAATGAACATAATAAATTATATAAAATATAATTTATATTCAATAATTTATTAATTAAGTAATTAATTAATATAATTTTATTATATTGTACATTAAGTACAAGTGAATAACACTTTCTTACATAATGTATGGGTTTTCTCATCTAACATTTATTTTCTGTGAGATATGTGTTATTCACCACTTCATTCTTTTTTTTGGTTTTTATATAAATCTATTTTATAGGATATATCATTAATATTTTTAAATTCATGTTATTCATTGTTTCATTTGAGGGTCATTAATTTTAGGTGGCATACAGTTTGACTATTTTTTAGTTGTAAGGGAATTCTTAACCCAAAATCCATTCTTTTAGTTAAACATATACACTATTGACTATGTAATGATACAACTATTTTTAAAATAAATTCTGATTATTTTTTAGAAATTATGCTTTTTTATGTGAATTTATAAATGATACGCATCAACTATCTATTTGGTTAACAATCACACTTTCATTTAAGAAAACTCTTTTAAATGTTTATTTTTAATTAAAAAGGAATGGTTTTTTTACTTATTATGAATGAGTATATTTTCTTGCATCATAGTGTCTTAATTTTTTCATAAATAATTTAAAATTTTATATGTTTCATTTCAAATAATATTTGGTCTTTTATAAATACCTTACTTTTTTAATTAATGATTTCAATGATAAAAAGGGAATTTATCTCAATAAAGTTTCAATGATTTTGTTACATTATTTTCATCTATAACAACACCCTCTATTAAATATAATGCATAATGGAGTTTTAACTCATAATATTCCATATATCATATTTTATTGAATGACTTATGATCATTTTGACTAGGGATGTAATATCATGATACCATTTTTCTTTATTACTCTGGATATTTTATGATTTTGTTTACTGATTAGGAAATTATTAACATTTCATATCCTAGTTTCAATATGAATATATATATCGATTATATTTCACCACTTTGATATGACGAAGTCATTGGACTTATTTAGTGTTGTGAGGGGCCCTATATATCAACTTGATGAATTGGTAGTTCTCTTGAGAGAAACTAGATTGGGTTTTGGTTGAGGCCTTACCCATTTGTGTAAACTTCTTGGCCAAGGCCTTGATGGTTTGTTTATGATTTCCCAAATTATGAATTCCCTCATTAAGGTATTATTTATTGATAATACATGCAATTTTTTTACTAGTATAATATATATGGGTAAGTATCATCCTCATGTGATTATTTATATGGCATTTTTATTAGCATTTATTAATTCCATATTATGCTCAAGATTATGTTTTAATGGAATTAATTTTTAGTTATTAACCTTACCTTATTGTTTATGATTATTTATGATAGATTATGTTTTATGATTACCCTTACTAAAAATCGGATATCACCCCTTTCTTATATTTTATTTTTACCTAGCATGCGAATATATATATTATGATTGACATGTAGGGATACTCTAGAAGAATTATAGTGTCTCCAATATAGTTACTCTATTGTTTTTCATTTCAACTTGTAATGATACAATAATATTTTTGACTATTTTATCAATGCTACTATTCTATTCTATATTTTAAATTACGATCACTTGTACTTATAATCAATGTAATATAGTAATATATTGGATCTAGTCTATTGGGGGTTCGGTCTTTATAGTTGGTATTAGAGAAGGTTTAGTAGAAATATTGGAAACTAAATTTTTTAAAACATAGATTAGGTAAATATAACCCTATAACTTATTTGGGAATATTAACATGGTAACCAAGATTATGATTTTGAGATTAGAAATACATTTTTTCATTAGTGTTTAAATTTCATAATCAAATTTAGTGTATTACATTGATTATAAATGGTGTAGAGTGGAAGGAATGGAAATTGTATCAATGCACATTTTCCATGTAGGGATTTCTCTCCAATGTAATATAATGATGTTGGAAGTAGATAGAAAACTAGATATGAACAACCTAAAACTATATTAGGACAACTGAATTAGGTTATGAGCAATAACCTTACTCCCATGGAGTATCCTAATCCACAATATGGTATAACAATGTTAGAAAACTTCATTCGACAACAACCTTCATCTTTTAATGGGACTAAAAACTCGTTTTTAGTTGAGAAATAGATATTTTTCATAGAGAAGATTTTTATCTCTTGGGAAGTAAAATTAGGTAGATGTTTATCATGGTAGTTTATTATCTCTCTAGATATTTTATTAATGGTGGTCATTAATTCAAAACATAAAGATGATGAATAAATTGAAAATAAGTATTGGAAGGAATTTAATGAAACTTTATTTGAAAAATATATCCTCCTCCAACATAGAGTAGATATAAACATGAAAATCATGAGTCTAAGATAGCAAGAATATGAAAATTTTCCAAAGAAAAAATCCAACAATATTAGGTTATCAATTCATGACACTAACTACATACATAATTAAAGGATATATATTAACCATTTCATTTATGTTCTTAAAACAATTCTACAATTAGAACTAGTCTCCCAAAAATTATAATCATATGAGGATATAGTATCATTTTTCAAAAAGATGGAGATTGAATTTTACCAGCCATATAGCATTAAAGGTAAGAAATATAAGAAGAGTAATGATGATTACTCTAGAAAAGAAAATAAGACAAAATAGAATAAGGTAATAATATAATTTAAAACTTTCAATAAATGTTTAAAGAAACATCATGGAACTTACCTATTTGTGATGGGATTTTGTTACATGAGAAAAAGGATATTGTGACTAGGATTCCAAGGGGAAGAAAGAAGTCCGAAATTTGAAATGATTCAGCTATAAGGAGATGGGACATTATGTAGATGAATTTCATATACGTTAAGGGATGTTTCCTGAAAAAAATGACGAGGAAACAAGTCCATGATTATGAGTCATACCAGTAGAGGATAATGTTCATAATGTTGTCATGGTAGGTATATTAATTATCTCATCATATTTAGAAAAATATTTATTTGATTCTATATCATTTGATTCTTTTATATCCTCCTAGTTTTCAATATTAATTAAATATATCCAATTTACCTTAATAATAGAGATTTTAGAGGAAACTCAATGAGTAACCCTTATTATATAAAATATTTTTCGTGTATTTCCTATTATGAAACATAAAAATTTCCTAGTTGCAAATTTTATTATAACACATTTCATTTATTTTGATATATATATTATTATGTACTAGAATTCAATATATAATTTGAATATTAATTACAAAGAGAAGTCAATTTTTATTCTCAATGAAGATATAGAATTTTTAATATTTAGAGAGAAGACTTCATTAATTGATTCACATCTAGATCTACCTCTAGTAGCTCTTCAAAATGATCATCTTGGAGAAGAAGAGAAGGTAAAACCTACTGATGAAAAGGGTGACCAACAAGTTGATGATGTTCCTATTGTACAATAATACATTAATGTATTTCCAAGAGAATTTCCTAGAAATCCTCTATACTAATAAGTTGAGTTTTTGTTGATCTATTACCTAATTCAAGACCTATATGAGTGACTCCATATTTAATTGACATGGTTGAGTTTATTGAGTTAGAAAACCAACTAGAAGAATTGAGTGAAAAGGTATTTGTGCACTATAGTGATTCACCTCGGGGGGGGGGGGCGTATTCATTTTGATAAAATATAAGATGGATCAATGAGGTTGTGCATTGAATATTGGGAGATCAATTCTATTATTATATATAAAAATCATCCACTACCTCACATTGAAAACTTATTTTACCAACATCACATAACACAATATTTTTAAAAGATTTTTCTTCATTATGGATATCATCGATTGCATGTAATGAATGATGATATTTCAAATATAGTGTTTTGAGTTAGGAATGTACGTTATGACTTTACAGTAATTCCATTTGGACTTTCTAATGCACCTTTAATTTTTAATAATATAATAAATATATTATACAATGAATATCTTGATACATTTTTTGTGATATTTATTTATGATATTTTTGTGTAATCCATTATCTCTAGGGACAATGAGAACCACTTGTATATTTTTTTGAAGACTCTTAGAAGAAAAAATTTATAGAGTATGTGTCTCAAATGTGAATTATATCTTCAAATAGTTTCATTTCTTAGACTTTTTTTCTCCAATGATGCAATCTCAGTTGATCCTACAAAGAAAAAGTCATTTTGGGAATGGCCTACACTGATGAATATAACTAAGGTATGTAGTTCAATTCATTTATCAAGTTACTATTGGCATTTCATTTAGGATTTTTCTGATTATAAAACTAATTAACAAATCTTACTAATGGTGGGGTTAAGTTTAATTAGACAATGGAATGTGAAAAATGATTTTAAGGATTGAATAAATGATTATTCAATGATCTAATATTTCATCTACCATCAAGAACTGCATCATTTTTTATTTATAGTGATGCATCAATGAAATGACTAGGTTGGGTTCTAATAAAAATGATTGAGTTATTTATGATGAATCAAAGTATTTAAAAACTCATGAATATAACTATAAACATAGGATCTTCATTTAGAAACTAAACTTTTTTCTATGAAAATATGGAGACACTACCTCTATGGAAAAATATGTCGGATTTATACAAAACATATGAGTTTGAAATATATCTTATCATGGAAAGAACTCAACATGAGGAAAATACGATAGATCGAGAT
This sequence comes from Viscum album, assembly GCA_963277665.1. NCBI lineage: Eukaryota > Viridiplantae > Streptophyta > Magnoliopsida > Santalales > Viscaceae > Viscum > Viscum album. The sequence goes on from OY728153.1 coordinate 1,386,440,842, forward strand.
ACTCAAGGATTGTGATTTTTCAATACACTACCAACTAAGGAAATTAAAATATCAATTGAATATAAAGGATAATTAATTTATTAACAAAATTATAATTAAAAAGGATACTTTATACATTGATCTATTATATATGGATTTGGGAATTATCAAGGAAGGTAAAAAATCACTACCTTTTTAAATGGTTTCCAAACCATCATTATTCAAAAGGTTAAAAAGTTTTCACTATTATGATGACAATTTTTAAAGGAAAATTAAAATTTTCGATAATGGTAAATTGGTAGAGATCGTATATGAAGATGGCATGTTAAAATTTTTGAAGATGCTTTGTGTTCCCTCGATACTATATCTGAGAAAGGAATTATTATATAATTTTCAAACCATGAATTTCTATATACAACCTGCTGGAACAAATATGTATAGAAATTTGTAGGAACAATTTTTGTGAGGTAATATGAAGTGGTGAATTGAGGATTATATATCAAGATGTTTATTTTTTCCATATATGATGGCTAAAAGACAATATCCTAGAGGATTCATGCAACTCTATCCACTCCGATGTGGAAATAAGATGACATTACTTTGGGTTTTTACACAACATTACCAAATTATCCATGAAATAATGATAAAATATGAATAATTGTTGATATAATTACCAAATTTGTGCATTTATTCCCTACGAGGAAGGATTTTCTAATGGATTTTCAAACACAACTTTATATTAAAGATTTTATAAGACATCATGGTGCACCATTATCGATTTTTTCAAATTATGATCCTTGTTTTGCATAAAAATTATGAAAAACAATTCAGAATTATTTGGATAGTGAGCTTTATTTGAGTCCTTCTTATAACCCTCATACAAATCGACAGTCTAAAAAGACTGTTAAAACATTAAAAGACATTTTGATATCATTATAACTTGAATTATATAGTATGTGGGATTATTATTTACCCTTTTTAGAATTTTCCTATAATAATAGTCTCCATTCATATTTTCAAATTACACCGTATGAAGCATAATGTGGTAAGATATTTCATACACCAACATGTTGGGATGGAGTTAATGATTGTAATCAGGTAATCTAAGAACTTATTAAGGACGGAATAAAATAGGTAAATAATTTTTAGTCTCATAAACCATCATTGATGTGGAAAAGGATCTATGTCAATAACAGGATGAATTATTTGGAGTTTCAAGTGGTAGATCATGTCTTATTGACGGTATATCTAAAGAAGTGTGTTATAAGATTTTGAATGAAAGGGATACTAATCCCTATGTACAATGGCCATTTCAAAATTTTGGAAAGAATTTTATTTGTAGATTACTAATTCATATTGCCACTAAGTCTATCCAAAGCTTTTGATTTGTTCCACATCTCATTTTTAAGGAATTACATTCCAAACCCAAAACAGATTCTCACTTATGAAGAAATAGAATTATAACCTTGTTTATCTTACTATGGAGATCCTATCTAGAATTTAAACATGGTATAATATATTTTGATGAATCAGATGACTCATCTAGAAAAAGGTACTTTGGAAAAATTATAAAATTGAAGAGGTGATGTGTGGACCAATGGAATTTCTGGTGAGGAACTACCCAAATAATTGTATGAGGTGAAATTTTGGAAATTTTGAAGAAGGAATATTCTATGGAGGGAAGAATGTAACACTCTAATATATTACATTATGACAATTTTAAATTTAATATCTTTGATAGCTTCTGTTTCATGAAACATCGATCTTAAAGGAACGATGATATATTATTAAATATTAACATAACCATTAGAATAGTGATATGACCATTAGAAATAGTAATATAGAACAAGAATAATTACCACACCGATGATATTATAAATAATAATTAGTTATCTCATAAATTAAAATACAATATATTTATATAATGGAATAAGTAAACAATTTTTCAAAAAAAAGGAAAATTATCTCTTAGTATTTTTGGGAAAGATAAATGTTTATTTCAAATTTTAATATTAAAATAATAAATTTCAAAAAAATTTCTTTTCATAAAATAGATTCATAATTTAATATTTTTTTCCATTATATATATAATATAATTTTATGATACCACAATTTTTTTTCAAAAGTGTTGTAAAATCAGTTATAGTATTAAAATCAATATTTTTGAGTAAATGATTTTTTTATTTTAAAAATAAATTTCTCAAATTTATAAAATTATTTTCATAAAATGGAGTTTATTTTTTAAATCTACACATAAAAAAAATGGTTATGGGGTTTTTAGTATTTTTCTAAAATAGTTAAATTTTTGTTGACTAGTGAAATATGATAATTTAATGTATTTAAAGTTATAAGACAAATACATGAATTTTAGAGTCATGTATTGTGTATGGGTGTTGAAACCACAATTTTTTAGAACTCAAATTCTATACTTTATATGTGTAGTAACAATAATCAAGTCTATTGATAGTGAGGATCCAACTTAATTAACATTGTAATAAATTAATCAAAAATAGCCATATCCTCTCACTATGAATACCACCCCCACCACCTCTTCCCCTCACACCATCTAATCCAAGTATTATGATTGTGTTATATCTTCTCCCCATACCAAACCTATTACAAACATTTTTTTCTTTCTGGTCTCACCAAAAGACCATTTCTATGTGCCTTTATGTGGTTCTTAATAAGACGACACTTGAGTGGTAAAACACTCCCACATTCTCTTTAATTTATTTTTCTTTCTTATCCTACCCTCACCTAACATTTCTAATGTTTAATGATATATCCTATGTTATATATATACTATAATATTATATTTTTAATATAATATCCATCATCAATTCCCTCCTCGTACTCTTTTTGTTTTTAAAATCAAAAATAGTTTTGTTGATGTGTCGATTCACTGCCTTCATGGATGACGAGTTTTCATTTTCCATTACCACCTTCATGTCTAGTAATAAAACTGATATTATGGTATAATTTTTTTCTAATATACATATTATCAGTTACAAAGTGTTCAATAACAATATATAATCATAATATTAAATAAAATGACACACATTTATGATGGTCATAAAACTGGAAAAATAAATTAAAACATTTTCCTATACATTTTTTTCTAATAAGTCATCCTCATACAATTTAACCAACTGATATATTTTACCATTTAAAATTTTGGAAGTTCATTAATGATATAAAATTTCAATTTAGGTGAAGTTATTCACATTTTAAAATTACTTCCATATTTATACTTAATGGAACAAACTGTAAAACCATGAAATGAACACTCATGGAAAAAAAATTAGACATCATAATCCATCCAAATTTCTATAAATGACCTTATTAAAATTATAATAAATCAATTATATTTTTAATAAGTTCTTTATTAATTAATTAATTAGTCTAATTTTATTATTAGTTACATTAATTAAAAGTGAATAATGCATTCAAACATAAGGTAAGTGTTTTCTCATGTCACATTTATTTCTATGAGATATACCTTCTTTGTCGCTTATTTATTCATTATGTTGTATTTATACTATGAATATATATATCATATAATGGAAATATTTATCTTCATGGTATTAGATTTTTCATTTGATGATCATTAAATGTATGGGGAAATTTTTTGGATAGTTTTCATAGGGGTAAAAGAATTATTAACCCAATATCCATTCTTTAGGTTAAAAATTATACTCCATTGATTATTTCATGTTTTAATTATTTTTAAAATTAATTTTGAATATATTATTTTTTATTTCAACACTATTTATTGGGATTTATAGGTGATTCATACAATTGTTTCTTTGGTTAACTCTCACACTCTCTTTTAATAATTAACTTATAAATGTTTTTTTTTTCAAAACACAATAGGATTTTTTTTACTTAAACTGAAAAATATGATTTATATATTTCATAAATTATTAATGTTTTCAATAATTAATTAAATGTTTAAAAGGTTATTTTCAAATAAAATACACTCTTTTATAATTTTGTGTCTTTTTGAATAAATTGTTCTAAGGTAAAAAAGTGTATTTATCTCAAAAAATATTCAATGATTTTTGTTAGAGTATTTTCATCTATTACAACACCCTTAGTTGAATCTTATGCATAATTTAGTTTTATCTCTTAAGATAACATCTACTATATTTTATTTAATTATTTATGATCATTTTTACTGGGGATATACTATCTTGATATCATTCTCCTTTTTAATCTAGATAGTTTGTGATTGTGTTTACTAATTTGGGAAATTATTTACATTTCATATGATAGATTCAATATGAATGTATATTTCAATTTTGTTTCAACCTTTTCATATGAGTAATGAATTGGACTTATTAAGTGTTTCAGTGGTCCCACTATAGGCAATCTTTGTAACAATAGGCCTCATGATAAAAACTAGATTGGTTTATGGTTATTTTACCTATTTATATAGAATTTATAGAAGAGGTATTTGTGGTATGTTTTTGATGTATCGCATTAAGAATTAACGCATTATGAGATTATTTATTGATAATCCATGTGATTATTCAACTATTATAATATTATTAGGTAAGAATAATTCACATGTGATTTTTTATATGGTGTTATTTTATCAGCTTTTATTTATTCCTTATTATGATTAAGATTATGTTTTAATTGCAAGTGTTTTTAGTTATTCACCTTGAATTATTGTTTTTTATTATATATGATTACTTTTAATTGTATGATTACCCTTAAAGATCATCTTAGCTCAACCCTTTCTTCTATTTTATTTTTCCGTATGATGATAAGATGCATATTATTATTGATATGTAGGGATAATCTAAGTGATTTGGGGTGTCCCCAATGGAGTTATTATGTTGTATTTCACTTCAAGTTGTAATTTAATAATTATATTTCTATAAAGCTTTATAAATATACTAAAATAGTTAGTCCTTTGGGATGAAATCTCTTGTAATTAATACCAATGTTATAATATAAGGAAACAACTCTATGATATTAGGGTTGAGGCCTTTACATGAAGTACTTATAAAAATGTACAGTGATTTGATGATAGACTCTCATATCTTGAGATGGGTTATTCACCCTAGTTTTACCATGATGTAATGTGAAACTCATAAAACTTATTTATGGAATTGGATAAAGAGAGGTATGGAAGATTGTTTTTAAACTATGCTCAACCTGTTAGGGAGTGAAGGCCCAAGTGGAAGTGGGATCATATGAAAATGGATTTTCTAATGGTTTCTCAAAGGATTCCCCAATATAGTATTAAAATTTGGGTTGTTATAAACCAATAAATAATGTTTTATATTTTTAATCATTCGGAGCGACCATCTCTATTGATGAGATGGGTGTGGCCTATATTCAAGAGAAAGTATATCTACATGGGGTACTTTAGAGAGTTTTTTTAGACTGGGATGATCATTTTACATCACAATTCTAGAAATGGCTAAAGATATACCCAGAAACATAGGTCATTTTGAGCACTTCTTTTCATCATCAGGTAAATGGGTGATCTGAGCATATCATTCTAATATCAGATGACATATTATAAGAAGGATTCCATGATTTTGGGGGTTTATTTGAAAATTAACTGAAACCTTATGATGGTCCTTTTAAAATTATTTCACTCTTAGATACAAATATATCCTTTTTGAGAAATTAAAATTTAGGTCATGATGATCACCATTATATTGTATTGAAGAAGGATATTTCGTGATTATTAGTTCAACTCTCATGTAGGTTATACTGAATCATATGAATCTGATCAAGAGGAAGTTATTTGACATATATAATAGGAAACTTTATAGGATAACCACTATTCATCCCCTAGAATTCATCATGGGTGTTCGGATGTTCAAAAAAGTGTGTCCTAGATTAGAGCATCATCGTATATAAAGGTTAGGTAAAATGACACCCCAGATATGTGGGCACATTTCAGGTCTTAGAGAGGGTCTCTATAATGGAATACCAATTATCTCTTCCTTTTCATGTTAGTTTTATAAAAAACATGTTTCTTATGTCTTGGCTTCCGTGATATAATAACATCCATTCACATGTGACTAGTACCTATGACTATGAGCTCAAGGCTGGTGTATTATTTGAGGAGCATTGGAATTGTATAGTATACCATATTAAAACTACACTATAATTGAATATGTTCCCTCTGGTAGGATTTGAGGGGAACTATGGGAATATCCAATAGGGTATATGAGAGTAGGATTCTAATAATTGGGCGCAGTGGATGGAGTTTTTCTTTAATGTAACATTGTGATGTTCAAGAATGTTGCTCGAGGATAAGAGGCTATATTGAGTGGAGGATATATCTTCATAGAATGTAATGATGTATAAACCTATTATAATATTTTCCAAACCCCTTTTGTTTTACTATTTATAAATTTTATTAAAATGGTCAGATATTTTGGAGTGATAATTCAGGTCATTTCATTGATCAACCATGTGTATTTAGACCCTATTGAGGTGTCAGAGTTTCACTTTAATCTAGGAATTGTGAATTTATAGTCTCTACATACTTTATATTGGAATTATTTTTCATTTATATGAATTTATACGAAATTTAGGTTATTTTTTAATTCTGAATGTTTGTGGAAGAAATTAGTTTTATAAGTTTAAATGTTCTATAATTATAGTAAAATTTTAAAAAAAATCCATATCCCTATACTTATGGATACTCTAATACCTTTTTAAGTTTTTTTTATGTAATAAAATTATCTCATTCACATGTATAATATACCTTACGTATAAATGTTTCATACTCTCGAGAAATTAGTTAGGTTTGAGAAGAAAATGGGATATGTATGGGTTACCCCTATTATGCCTAATTTTTAATACTATGGTGTGTATTGTTTATCATACATATAGGATTTCTATGGAAAATTTCATATATAAGGGTACCCTAGATATATAATTTTTCATATAGAATAGATATTTCACAAAGTATTCTTTTTTTATGTGATGTTTAAAGGTAAACTACATTGTAATTTTGGGGTACTAATGTTGTTTTAGATAATTAGAAATGTACCCAATACGTAGGGGTTTCCCTATGAGGTGTTAAAGACATATAAATTGTAAAGTACCGTACACATTTGTGTATACCTATGTTTTATAAGGATTGTAAAATTTTAAATTATTATACCTAAGGGTTTTTTTGGGGGAGATATATATGGTTCATCTTATACGTAAGGGTTATTGGTATTGGTTGGAAAAATGATTCAGTGTGCGAAAACATATTATGAATAACAGTGATATCATATGGTGTGTAAAGGTTTATATGAACATTTAAAATAGTAAAATATGGAATATGTAAGTGTTGAGATGTAACCACCATACATAATCAAAATTTTTAAGGCAAAGGTTCTGTACAAAAGGGTTATTCTACTGTAGAGTGATACGTAAGGGTTGATCTGGTGATGTGTATGATTTGTTTCACACATAGAACTAAATTTAATTTGATGATATGTTTTCTAGTTTTTCTATAAAAATTATTAAATTTGTTAATTAAATATAACTTGTAGTTAGTCCCTTTTATATATATGATAGTCCAGTATGCATTGGTTTTCTTCTATATCTCAATATTTTTTCCCTCTTGAGATATCTTCGTAAATTTTTATCCATTACTCGTTTAATTTTTCATAGGTTGTAGGCATGGGTAATGTTATCTATATTATAGTTTTTATTTGTTAGTTTCTCTCACTATTTATTAGACTTATATTGATTATATCAGTTTCTTCCTATTTTAATTGAATTCATTGATTTTTTTGAATATTTTCATTATAGAATGAATCAACAGAAACTATTAAAGGATATGATTTATATAGTCTAATTATTGGTAATCCCTAAGATATCCCTAAATTCAAATATCACTTTTACATGCATGTGATGTGTGGTCAAGCTAACCTAATGTATGGTTGACCTAATACATAATTAAATGGTTTATAAATTTTATTCATTTTAAAATCACATTTCTTATACTATGATTAGTATATGTTAGATTTTAGATTAAAAACTTTTGTTTTATTAAGATATTCTAGACTTGAACGATCAGGATGGGATTCATTAGAGGCATAGAAAAATTCTAGCCACTTTAAAATAACAATTTTGATTATATAGATTTATATGAATTTCCTTGATAGAAAATAAAAAATATAAAAAGCATGGTTAAATATTTTAAATTTCAATTTTATTCAAAACCTTATATTCTGTTATGATGTTCGGTTAATGATTTGATGGTCATATACGAGGTGTATGCTAATCCCACTGAGACTTGTGATATATTATGATATTTGGGGTGATCATTAATCCCAAAATGATTAATGTCAAATATTGGTATCTATGGTGGAAAATTATCCTTATTGGGGATTTAGGATATATGGTGTTATCCAATCATGGGTCTGTGATAAAACCCCCAAGGTTCTGTGATATCTTGTTGTATCTATGGTGGGTTTTAATACCCTTGATACTCTATGATATGTGATGTTATCTTGGGTGGGAACCCATACCCCTAAGGATATATGATATAATATGGTATTAGAGGTCATTGTTAATCATACTGATACTATATTCTATATAGTGTTATCTAGGGTGTGATCTAATCCCCATGAGACTTGGTTATGTGTGATGATTTTTTGTCCACATATTTATCTGATACCTAGTTGGGGTTTTTATTATGTTTAGAGGCAGTCAACACAAGTTAAAGTAGGTCTATTAATTATTTGGATTCACATTAGAACCCAAGGATAGATAGTGATTTTCTTAATTTGTTTTAATTATTTATTATGGAACATCAATATGGAATCTGTCAATTATGGGTATATTTAATGACTCCATTGATTGTGGATCATTGATTTGTATTCACTCCCTGATGAAGCATCGTAGGTACCCAAGTATATTTCATGGTCTCATTTCTTGAAAATGGATGTAAGGACCCAAACAACTATAAATCAAATTAGAATTTTTTATTTAATTAAATCTCTTATGGATATAGAATACCCAAGATCTTCTTTTTCTTTTAATACCCGGTTGGATTTAAATGTCCTTTAAGTATCATTATCGTTGACAATATAACCATTGAACACTAATCACATTACTAGTATAAATATAGGGTTTTAACAAATCCTTTTAACATAAACAAATGAAGTGATGGGATCAACCAGTAGGATCATTCCCTATGAAATCCATTTTTCATAGATTCCTATAGATATAGAATTAATGGGATTTTCCCTATACCAATCCCAATCTAAGATCCCACAACTTAAGAATGAATGAAACTTTTTATGGGTGAAGTTCAAGCTCCTCGAGATAATGACCCAAACAATGTTCACTGAACTTCCCCCTAAAATCCCCAATATAACACACATTACTCTTATGATGTATGTTGGTGAAATAAAGGGATATGTAACAAGACCCTAGCATTATGATTATGTATATTATTTTTTTATAGAATAATGAATATACATTCATTATATTATTTGTACTTTGTAGATTATTTTTAAAGAACATATAGTATTTTTGGTTAATAATTAAATTCAATTAAGAATTATTTTTTTACTAAAATTATTTTTGAAATAATTATTATTTTTAAAAAAAATAAATGATCTTATAATTTTTATGAATTCAAATTTAGTTTTAATTATGTTTTAAAAGCTATTTTTTGTCAAAACTCGTCAATTTTCAATAAATTTTAGTTTTCATTTTAAAAGTAAAAATTAACATATTTAGAAAATTATTTACATAAAATTAATATTATTCTTGGAATTAGGATGTTGAATGTATCCAACAGTGAATTTTTTCATAACAGTCAGTGACAGTCGATTTTTTGTGTGAACATTGAATACCATATAAATATATAGTGTGTTTTATGACATCATAATGACACAATAGTGATATAATAAATATAATAAAAAGGTATATTTGGAAAAATATATGTTTTAAATTTAAAAATAATCTAATTTTTTGTGTATTTGATTAATTTTATATTGCCTTAGTGAATCCTCTAAAACATATCATATATTTTTTGATTTTAAAATCACTTCCTTAAAAGTGTGAGTCACCTACACCTAAGAAAGGTAAATATTCTGATATATTTATCCCATAACCATATAAAATAATTTATTCCACTCCCCTTTTCTAGAAACCATGGGATTGGTTGTGGTTTAGAATATTTTATTTTATAGTGATCAAAACTGTAAGCACCCGGTGTTTGCAATAAAAGACTTTGGAATATTCTTGATGTTATTCCAGAGCAGCGCCTTCAGACAGCGTACGATTCTGAGCCCCGTTGTGGCCGAAATTAAATTTTCAATGCTTTTACACTGGGCATGCCAAATAAATAGAACAACTCCTAAACAGTAACTCAGATTGGAAAACCTAAGTCACCGTTGAGTTTGAAGCGTGTCGTTACACTGGGAGGGGAGTAATTTTCACGGGCGCGACCCTCTAGTGAAAAATCCCACCAGGGGCATTTTCATAATTTAGCGGCCTCGGACTTTAAGATTTATAAATTTTAAATGGGAGCTCATAATAAAATTCCAAGGTCATTGTTGTTCTCGGGAGGTGGTGTTTACCCTAGGGGAGGATTAACCTCGACCCCGTCGAGAGTTTAGGATGCGGGTCAATTTGGGGGTTTAAATTAATTAAACTTTTTAATTAATTTTCCTTTACTTAAGACAAAACCATCCCCTCCTTCTTCATTTTTCTCTAGTGGAAGAACTCCCAACAAGGAAGACCTCTCTCTCCTCAAGCACCCCTCATATCCTCAACATGGCGTTGTGGATCCGACTACGGCGGATCGACAACGAAGCGTCGTGCTATGCCCAAAGAAGTAGGATCATTTCATTTACATTTTATTTTTCCCGCATGCTTTGACCTCAATTTGTAGAGTCTAATGGATGTAAAATTGTCTAGGAAAGACCATATTCGATTAGGAATCGTTCTATGATTTCCAACGGATGTTTCGGCTTGAATTTTGGAGTCTCGGGGTGCCCGATGGGGCCCCAGGAAGTTTTCCAGCCAAACACCCTTTTCCCAGTGGTTTTCAGGGTGGATTGGCAGTCTATGGATGGTGGTCCAAAGCGGAAGTGGCGGCGGGCTCTCCAGAAGCGGTCAACGCGAGCTACAGGTTATGGTGGTCTTCAGTGGTGAGGCGGCGCTGGCCGGGCGAGGCAGCGAGCGACCAGGCAAGCCTGTTGGGGCGCGACGACAGCGGGGTCACGGCGCGCGACCCCACACGGGAACAGAGACCCTAACTCATCGGGTCTCCATGGAAGACTTCGAATGGCCCTCATGGTCGGTCAGCACTGTGCGGACCCGGGGTCCACGGCCGGGTCACCCAATTGAGTCGCGGGTCGGCGCGGGCCGGTCCAGGCCAAGGGGTTCGTCCCCTCCGACTTCGGACACCCATAATTTTCGCTACAGGTGTCTGTTTTTTATGATGTCTATGTCAGTGAATTCCTGGTATCAAGATGATGCTTTTGAGATGGTTATGGGAGTTTTTAATTCTCGATATGGGGACCTCGGTGGTACGACACGCCCGTTATGTGGATTGGCGTTATTCGAGGGGTTCTTGTCTTGGGCGGCGCAGACACATCCGAAGTCTGTTTTGAGCACCGTCAGCGGCGTTGTGACCTTGGCATCGAGGTGTAGTTTCCCAGTATGGTTTCAGGCATTGATGCTGAAGTTGAGGCATGGGCCCCATGGGTCGTCTTTTAAGTTGTGAGCAACGTTAGCAACATTTTCATCACACGTTCGTTCATGGGGTGCAAGTAGTTGTTCTTGAGTGTTTTTCCGAGGGAATTGCAATGGTGAAATCCACCCACTCTAATTTAGCATGGTGGTGTGGGCCCCACGAGGGTCTTTATTAGTGTTGAATGTAAATTCCATCTTCTTCACCGGGTGTCCATTTCGAATGAGTGATTAGTCAATCTTGTGTAATTTTTTGAGGGGATTGCAACGATGTGATCCGTTCATAGCACTTCGGGACCGAGATGTGGGTCCCACATAGCACTTCTCATGTGTGGTATGCAAATATGCATTTTTCTCTATGGATATCTGTTCCAATCAGGTGGGCAGTCGATTTGACATGTTTTCCCGAGGGGATCCAAAGGATGTGATGTGCCTGACTGTTTTTGGGGTCGAGACATGGGATCAAGGGATGTTGTTTTGGCGTAAAGCAGTGTTGGTGATTTTTCCATCAGATATCTGTCTGAGGTGAGTAAATAGTCTAAATCAGGTTTTTTCCGTGAGGATTACAACGGTACGATCCGTTTGGATGTGCGGAGTCTCATTCGAGATCTCATTAAATGTGGAAGCATGAAAGCTACTCTGGTGACGGTTCTTCTAGATATGTTTGGAAGCGAACCGTTGGTGTGTGATCGTGTTCACTCCCGTGTGAGTGAATTTGATTTTTGAAGAGATATGGTTGGCAATGCTAGGGGTGTGGAGGAAGCAGGTTGGCAAAATTATGTTTTTGCCCTTCACGCTGATGTTGGGTGTCTTGAGCACAATATCCTTTGGGCTAGAGATATGGTATACTCTAGGAGTATATGGGGATGCTTGGAGGTACAAGCTGTATTTTTTACCTGATAATGTTTGTGTACTTGGGTTCGAGATGAGACAGGGACACACATCGTGTAGGCCCCTTATGTGGTCTATGTTTTTCTTTATGTACCTTTGATCTCTCACGACATATAGGGTCCCTCTGTTCTAAATGGTTTAAACCAGCACAGTTGGGTGGTTTCCCCTAGTTCTGTTCTCAATGGTGTGACTGGTAGAGATTTTTGGGTTTTTCATGTTTCTTCAGCTATGTGGGGGTTCAGTATCACATCCCTTTGTGTACCCTGGTAGGGTTCTTGTGGAACTAGTGTGACCAATCCATTACACGGGAACCAATCCTCTACCCAGGAGGTTGATTCCAGTAGGGTACAGAGCCCTAGTGAGAATGGGTATAGATTCCCTAGTCGAGTATCGAGATCATATCCTATTTCTGTGATCTATTGTGATGTGTTTCCCTAAGAAGAGCTCCAAGTATTGGTGTGACCCACACTAAACGGGCACTGAACCTCTACTAGGTGAATTGTTCTGAATTTGGGTGGTCGCACGATACCCACTCCATTTTCTATTGGACAGTTTTGTACCATCAAGTAGGGATCTCCAGAGCAGTTCCTAGTTTACCCTCCAGTGGGGCTGGGCTGTGGGTTGCTCATTGACATCTTCGGGTTTACCCTCCAGTGTGGCTGGGCAGTGGATTTCTCATTGAATTCTTAGGGTTTACCCTCTAGTAGAGACTGGGTAGTGGGTTACCTAATGACCACTTTGGATTTACCCTCCAGCTGAGACCGGGCAGTGGGTTACCCAACGACCTCTAAAAGATTACCCTCCAACAAAGACTGGGCAGTGGGTTACCCGATTACATCATAGGGTTTACCCTACAGCATAGACTGGGCTGTGGGTTACCCAACAACCTCTTAGGGTTTACCCTACAGCAGAGACTGGGCAGTGGGTTACCCGAAAACCTCTTAGGGTTTACCCTGCAGTAGAGACTAGGCAGTGGGTTACCTAATGACCTATTAGGGTTTACCCTCCACCAGAGTCTGGGCAGTGGGTTTTCCGATGAGCTATTAGGGTTTACCCTCCTGCAGGGCTGGGCAGTGGATTACATGATGACTTCTTTCAGACTCAGTCTTTCTACCAGGATAGTCTATGGATTTTCTCTATGACTTCTGGAGTGGGATCCTTGGTTGTATAGGTCAGTTATGTGAAATCTTTGACTTAGAGAAGTCCTCTCGAATGTGTGATAGTGAAGAGGTGTGGTTTTAATTTCCCCAGAACTCTCAAGTACGAGGGGTGATTCCCCCCCCCCAAGACGTGTCCTTGTGAATGGACCTAAAATCGTGTCAGCGAGTCAGTGCTGCCCAAATCAGATAGTGTCAGGGTGAGGTGATTTGAGCCCCTTGGCTTGTAGTTCGAGGCAGATGTGCAGGATGTTAGGCATTGGTGGTGTTTTCTTTTGGGACTATTGGTGACTCACATTCTTGGTCTGAGCTATGAGATGGAGATCCCATTATGTTCTTGTTCGGGTTTCTTATTCGTGCATATAGATATGTATATACCTTGTTCCAATACCCACTTTTTGGGTTTTGGTTACACTCCTTCCGAGATGGGTGAATATGTGTGAGGTATTCCACGTTCTTTTCATGTATAGCTTCATGTGGTTGGACAATTCTACTCTCCTGCTATAGGTAGCAAAGGATCGATGGGAAGCTTATCTTCTGACAGTTTCTAGGTCTTGGTGTTTGGATGAGTCTACTTGCTTTCTCTTATTGGGATGAGATGGACCCCCTAATGTTACTCTACTACACTCTCTGTTGTACTCCTTTACTACTCCCTGTTCGATCTACTGCTTACCCTTCGATACCTCCTTTATTTCTCCTTCGAGCCTTCGGGGTATCCTACTAAGTATTTTTATACTCACCCCTTCTTGGGATTTACCCGCCCTTGGTGTGCCCTTGTAGAAAATGGAAATATTTCTCATGACTACAGAGGAGCTTAGGAGATCGGGAGCTTGGACCGCGTGTGGTGGTCATAGTCGGGTTCCAAGTGTTGGACTCTCCCAGCTGTTTTACTTTTGTTTACAAGTTTCCAGGTTGTGGCACATTTCTGGTTGGGTGCGTGTTTTTTCCTTTTCTTTTCAGTTTACCTTCAACACTCACTTTGTACTATTTAGAGTTTTATGCACCTTTTTGGTTTGTGTATAGCAGTTGTTACTTTACTTTTCCTCTTACTCTGCACTTCTGCATTGAGTGGGCTACGTGTTTTTGTATAGGTACCTAGGCAAAGGCCTCCTTGATTTGTTTATCCTTCGGCGCTTGTCGCCAGCCACTGGCCTATGGAGGTGGGCTTGGGGTAGTTGCGTCTTGAGCCCAGGTAGGGTCAGGTCATGACAAAAACCAAAATTACTAAGAAGTCCCCCTATTTTCTTATATAAACCCAACCAAACACCCATTTCTCTTCACTTATAGTCTTTGAATTTCAATCGGCCTATTCCCCCTTACTCCCTAAAGTCTTACCAAGGCACCCCAAGCTCCCAAGAAGCCCCTCCCAATCCTTTAGAGTCACACATTCATGTAGGGGATCTCCCTCTCTCCTTTTTTTTCAAGAAGATCTTTTTATGTCATGCCTTTTAATTTACATTTTCTTTACTTGGGATATGTTATTCCATAAGTCATTACTATACATTTTATGTATTTTATATTCCATTTCTATTGTGAGGGAATTCATTGATGTGTTTCCCAATGAATTCATTGGTCTTACTCCTTGCCGAGATTTCAATTTCTCAATTGATCTTACACTAAGGGATTTTTCAATATCCAGGAATCCATATAGAATAGCTATTGTGGAACTTGAGGAATTGAAGAAACCACTACAGGATAATCTAGATAAAGGGTTTATACTTCAATGTTCTTCTCCATGGGGTGCACCAGTCCTCTTCCTCAAGAAGAAGGATGGGTTAATGCATCTTTGTATTGATCATCATGAGCTCAACAAAATCATGATAAAGAACAAGTATCCTTTTCCATGAATTTATTTCTTGTTTGATCGAACATGTGTAGAGAAATACTTCTCCAAGGTAGATCTACAGTCTGGATATTACCAAGTTAGGGTGATGAAGGATGATTTCCCCAAGATAGTTTTCGTACAAGGTACGAGAATTATGAGTTCATAGTGAATCCATTCAGACTCACTAATCCTCCAGAAATCAAAATTAACTTGATTGATAGTGTCTTTAAGGATTACCTTAGAATGTTTGGTGTCGTATTTATAGGTGATATTCTAATATAATACAAAACCAAGGAGTAGAATGAGGAGTATCAAATCAGTATACTTAAGACATTAAAAAACGATAATCTCAATGAAAAATTTAGAATGTGTGAGTTCTAGCTGAAAGAAGTCTCATTCTTGGGGAATATCATCACAAGAAATGGGATATCTTTGGATCCTTAAAAGGTAAAAGTAATTTGGGGATGAACGAGGCTGACATCTGTGATAGATATCTGTATCTTCCATAGGTTATCTAGATATTATCATCGATTTGTGAGAAATTTATCATGATTTTCAAGAACTCTTACAAATATAACTCATAAGGGAGTGATGTTTTCTTGGAATGATGAATGTGAAGAAAGCTTCATGGAGTTAAAAAAGAGGCTTATCACAACCCATGTTTTGACCCCACCCACAATTAATGAGATTTTCATAATCTTCTGTTTTTCTTAAAAGAAGGTATTGGGATTCTTGTTAATGAAAAATGATAAAGTCATTGATTATGCCTCAAGTTAGTTGAAAATTCATGAGAAAAACTATCCCACTCATGATCCCGAGTTAGAAACTATGATCTTTGAATTGAAATTCTGGAATCACTCTCTATTTTGGGAGAAGTGTGAAATAAATACCAATCACGAAAGTATAAAATATATATTCATAGAGAAAGAGCTGAATATACACCAATAAATATGGTAGAGCTCATCAAGGATTATGACTTCTCAATCCACTAGCATCATGGGAATGAGAACTAGGTTTTAGATGATCTATATGAAAAGGTCCCAAATATTCTATCATTGATGAGAATTGAAAAGGATCTAATCTTCTTAGATCTGATGAAGATGGACATGAGAATCATAATGAAAGGAACGTCACCAATACTTTAACAAATGATCTCTTAATCTTCACTTTTAGAATGGTTAAAGGTTCCTCAAAATGATTATGTGGTAATTAAAAAGAAAGTGTAAATTATATTGAAAAGGAAATCCTAGGAGTGAAATGTTAATGAAGAAGGAATTGTGAGATTTGTGTCGAGAATATGAATTCCATCAAATCCCAAGTTAAATAAAGGAATTTAGGATGATTCAAATTGTTTTAATTTCTCCATTAAACTAGGATACAAAAGTATGTATCAAGATATATAAGAGCACTATTGGTGGGATAAAATGAAGAAATATATCATTGAATATACATCAGAGTGCCTTGTATGTCAGCAAGTGAAGGATGAGAGGCAGAAGTCTAAGGGGATTATCCAACCATTACCGATACCAATGTGGAAATGTGAAAACATCATCCTAGACTGTGACACTGATCTTCTGAAGACATCCAATGGAAAAAATGCTATCTATGTTTTTAGGGATTGTCTAACAAATACTTTACACATAATTATAATTCGACATGATTTATCACTAGATCAACTAGTATGGAAATAAATTAGTGAAGTGGTAATGCTTCATGTAGTACCACTATTGATTTTGTTCGATCGATATCCAAGATTCACTTATATATTTTGGAAAAGTCTCTAGAATTCTCTAAACACTGGGAAAAATTTCATTATGTCTTATCAACCTCAAACTGATGGTCAATCTGCGTAGACTATCAAAACCCTTAAGGACATGTTGAGAGCTTACTCAATAGACTTTAAAGGATTATGGTACCGACATCTTCTATTAGTGGAGTTATCTTATAAAAATAGTTTCCATTTGAACATCCAAATGGCCCCTTGTGAATCCATTCATGGGGAGTGGTGCAAAACACCAAAATGATAGGATGAATTTTGGTAACAAAACATCTAGTCCCTAAAATGGTTGACGAAATGGTGGATAAGGTTAAGAGCATCCAACAGCTCATCAATGCTGCTTCGATTTGACAAAAGATCTATGTTGACAATATTCAACATGACCTTGAGTTTGATGTTGGAGACATGGTATTCCTCCACAAACCTCCATGGAAGAGATTTGTGAGATTTGGGAAGAGTGGAAAGCTTATTCAAAGGTACATTGGCTATTTTGAGATCCTTGATCGCATCGGAGTAGTAGCCTATCGATTAGCACTCCCACAGAATGTGTCTCAAGAACATGATGCATTCCATGTGTCCCACATAAGAAATTACATATCGGACCCATCACAAGTATTCAAGCCAAAGGTGGTACCATTGGATAATGAACATTCCTATGAGAAGTAGCTGATGAAGGTCTTAGATCATAGTGAAAAAGTTCTTTGAACTAAGACAATTCCCCTTGTCAAATTGTTTTGTTGAAACAAAAAATTTGAATAGGCAATGTGGTAACTAGAGGAGGAGATTAATTAGAGTTACCCCCATCTGTTTTAGTGTTGGAAAAGGAACTTTTGAGGGCGAAATCTCTTAAGGGGGGAAGGATTTAATGATCCAAACTATTATGAATAAAATTACCCTTATTGATTTAATTAAATGTATTATGGATGAAAAAACATGAACTTATTTTGTTTGTTATAAATTTATGGATTTGAATGTCCATTAATTATCATTACAATTGAGAATATATCCATTTAACAGTTATCTCCTGACTATTATAAATATAGGGTTTAAGTAAATCCTTTTTGTACAGACAAAGGAAGTGATGACCTCAACCAATATGATTATTCCCTATGAATCCCACTTCTCATATCTTTCATGGTAGATATAATTTCTCAACTTTTACCTAAATCAATCCCAAGCCAAGATCCAATAACTTAAGCTTGTTCAAAACCGTTTAGGGGAGAAGTTCAAGCACATCGAGATAACGAGCCAAACTATGTTCACTGAATGGACCCATGAAAGCCCCACCATCGCACACCATACTCTTAGGGATTATGCCTGTATAATAAAGGGATATATAACAATACCATATCATTATGATTATGTATATTATTTTAGTACAGAATAATTAATATACTTTTTTTCTATTAATGTGTCTTTGTAAATAATTTTTAAACCATAAATAGTATTTTTAGATAATATTCAAATTCAATTAAGAAATATATTTTTAGTGAACGGTTTTCTGAAATAAATTAAATTATTATTAAATTAATTTTATTAAATTTAAATATTCATATAATTTTTATGAAGTCAAATGTAATTTTTTTAAGGATTAAAAATAATTTTTATTAAAACCAGTCAATTTTTGATAAATGACGTTTTTATTTTAGAAGTTAAAATTCACATATTTAGAAAATTATTTTGATAAAATTAATATTATTTTTTTTATTAGGGAATCACAATTATCCAATTCTGAATTGTTTTTGTAATTTTTTTAGATATTCTAATGGTTTGGTGAAAATTAAATACCATATAAATATATAGTGTGTTTTATAACATCATAATGACCCAACAATGATGTCATAAATACTTTAAATGGTATATTCAACCATCTTTATGTTTTCAAATTAAAATAATGTAATTTTATGTTTGTTTTATTTATTTTATAAATACTTAATGAATCCTCAAAAACATATAGTATATTTTAAGATTTTAAAATAATATCCTTGAAAGTGTGACTCACTTCGACATAAAAAAGCAGAAATATTTTAATTTCATCGGCCCTTGACCTTATAAAATAATTTATTCCACTCTGGTTTTCCAAAATCCAATGTAATAACCCATGATATGGTATGTGTTTTTCAGTATTTTATAGTGTTGTGTCCAAAATAAAAATAATAATTAAATCCCTCTCTATTCCAAAAAAAATCCCACATATACTCCCATTTCTCTTCACTAAAAATCTTTTAAGCATGACAAACCTCCCCCCCTTACTCTCTGTATCCCCCCAAGGCACCCCAAGATCATAAAAAACTCATCCCAAGCCTTTGAAGTTACACATCCAAGTATGGGATCTCCCTCTCTCCTTTTTCTTCAAGCACATCATTTATGTCATGCCTTTTAATTTCCATTTTCTTGACATGGGATATATTATTCTATAAATCCTTACTATCTATTTTATTCATGCATTATGGGATATTCATTTTTCTCCCATTAATCCCTCCTATGATCCTTTAATCCCAACCATTACTATGCCAAAATTCCATAAGGGATATTTCACTTTCCTCTTTTATGAAGCACCTTTTTTGCTATACACCATTTAATTTCATTTTGAGTATGTTTGCATGTGTTCATACATAATACCCCTACTTTCCATTTTATTTATAAATGATTTTATCTTCTTTCCACTCTCATTAATCCATTAATTATCCTTTATATACACTTGTTACCATGCTGATATTTCTTAAGGGATTTCTCTCTCCTAATTCCCATTAAATCATTTTTTATATTATGTATCTTAAATTAAATTTAATATGTTGTGATATTATATCACATGATACCCTTAGTATAAATTTCATGTATAAATGATGGGATAACCCTCCGTTATCATCAAATAATTTTGAGAATTTCTATATGACATTGTTATGCAGTCAAAATTGCACAGTGATTTTCCATGCCCAAATTATCATGCAGTGAATACTATACCCATTCCCATATCAATGTTATTAAATTTAGTTGACATATACTTGTATATTTGGGACATTCATGTTTGTATTCCACATTACTTGATCATGGAATAATTTATGATGATGAATGAATCCATGGTATCTGATCTATGTGTCACACATAATCCTAAGATTGAAATGATTATGAAGGGTACGCCCTAATAGTACTCCAATGGATTGGGTAATGTTTAATATCCTAATACATCATGTTGGGATAGTGTTTTACATAATTCCGTTATGGGACATTTTTTCCACATGTTGGGATATGGGTTTAAATGATTCATTTTTTATAATGTAGTGATTTAAGTTGTTGTCATATTTCCATGTTATGATTATCATGTTATGTCATGCTTTTATCTTCATGTTCTGTCAGGCCTCAATTATATCCCTTCTCGAACATGTATTATTATCCTCATGTTATTCCTTGTTTATTCCTTTACTAATCTTTATATCTCACCCAATTCTTAGGTACATCCTCAGGTTATCTCATGTTGTGTTAAGTATGAAAGAATGTTTTGGTAATGTAAAAGAAGTTTTAAATAAATATGTTGTATTTCATGTTCTAAATTGTTATGTAATGTTCCTAATTTTCCATGACACAATACCTCTCATTCTATGATTTTTATTAAATAAAAATATATGTAATAAATGATATATAATTGTTTAATAAATATCAAGGTTATTTTAATGGAAAGGGTCATATCATTTATGGATGAGTTGGATATATGTTTCAAAGTTGGTATAAGGGGTCATTCAAGGAATGGGACCAATTTTGTAGTTATCTCCAATTTTTAAGGTTTCTTTGGACCTTAGTGTATATGTTCTTCCCAAGAGGGATCCTAATTATGTTTGAATTACATTTATTAAATTTCATAGAATTTAAATTATTATAGGATATCTTATTTTATTACCTATAGTATGAAATAATAAGGTTTGATACTTTTTTATTTATCTAGATAAATTTTATAGTTTCATTTATTATATTTTTTAAGGTTTCTTGATCCTAAGGTTATAGTCTCCTCATTAGTTTTTAATCTCCTAGAAACTAGTTAGTTGCCTATAACCTATGGGATGGTGTGTCTAGGGTCATGTGGTGGCCCTATCTAGTTTCTATGGAGTGATCTTGGTTAGGGAACCAAATAAAGGACCTAAAACTTCTCAAGTGTAGTCTCAAGATGTTCGAAGATAGTAGGAATAGTCTTGACCCAAAACTCAGTATTCTAAGGTCTACCAACTCCATGAAAACATAGTAAATTCTATAAATGGAAATATCACATCAGATATGGTATGAAAGACTTACCTCAATGTTCTCCATATCCCATAAACTAAATCACATAAAATTGGATCTCAATTATTTTATGATCAGGTGGTGGTATATGTGTAATTAGTGTATCTAGCTCAATTACTAGTAGGGAATTCTCAAACCCTCTATCCTATCACCCAATGAGAGGTCATCGTGGATACATGTTGGTATAATATAAAACCCAGACCCTAGAATTATATTTATATAAATATAAATAAAAAAATAGTCCCAGAAGTAACATGGAGACTGTATCTATATTCTATGAAGACACCCTATTATATTAGCGGTCTCACAAAACCAGGGGTTATCTCTTTAGCTCTGGCTACCCACTCTCATAGATAAAATAAAATATAGTTAGGATTCACATTTTCAATTTAATAATAATATAATATCAACATGGGTTTTATAAATAGAATTTATCCATTATGTTTTTTAGGTAAAACCTATATATTTTGTTGCTAACACTTTAAATAATCAAAGTCATATCATAAACATGGTCCTAAAATATAAGGAAACATAGGAATGTATTTCCAATCCTTTATGATAACAATGAATCATGAACACAAGATCTCCTGAAACCCTATCCCAAGATTACATACCTAAAATTGTAAACCAATTATCCATGCATTATTTTATAAATATCACAAAATCATAACATTGAAAACAAATAAAAATAATCCATCCTTTTCTAATCTGTACATTCCTAATACATGGTACATTTATTCCCAAGCATAAATCCCATAAAATAGTAAAACTATAAATTATCTTATATATAACACATCCAAAATAATATGGAAAGGGAGATGAATGGATCTTCCCACACTTTATAGAATCTTAAACATAGTTCACCTCCATTGTGACTAAACTAGGTTCCAAAAACCTCATGTGTGAATCCTCATCACTATAGTCTATGAACCAACAATAATGTTCCTTTTATAAATTTGATATAATATACACTATTTTTTAAAGATATCCCTAAACCATAGTAAACCTAATATAATAACTTTTATTATTAAAAAAATATAAAAACAATGAACAACACTACTAAATTATAGGTATAATAATAACATCACCCATCTTATAAAAAACTAAGTGTTTGTAGTGTCAAAAAGTCATACATATGTAAATCGGATCTCCCATGTGAAACTATTATTTCACGTTCCTAGAATGTTAATAACCAAACACTACTAAACTAGAGACTATGGTTACATTATTACATTGAAATAAGATACAATGAATCACATCATAGGGAAAAATAGTTTAGTGGCCATGTAAAAATTGGTCCATCTTGAAATTCATATTATTATTGAAATCATAGAATATGAAAGTGTTTTCTTTGATAGATATGTTATTCCACATAGTGTATCCTTTCATATCAATATAAAATCATTTCATAGTAACATGGGAAAATAAAACATGGGAAAGGGGTGAGATTAGTTTCTTAGTAAGGGTAAGAATAAAATATAATCTATCTTTGATAAATCATTATAATCAATATGGTAAGGAAAATAACTAAAAAAATTCCATTTTATGAATTAACTAATCATTATATTGATGAAATAAATGATGATCAAATAAATACATAAAAATAATAACATGATCTTGAAACTGGTCTATTGATATTATTATTAATCAAATCATCAGATGGACATTAATAACTAATCTCATTAATACGGAATGCATAATATCATATGTTTGATACATGTTGTTAGGACCTTTTACAAGATAGTTTAAATTAATGGGTAAAAAACATAAAATTAGGATAACTTATATTTTCATGAGACATATAGATGCATCGAGGGGATATCTACAATTAAAATCCACCAATAACTTACTCATTAAAATTCATTAATCATATAAAAGGGGTGAAAAATAATCAATATAAACATTCATATTTAAAAACTAATAGGTGAAATTTAAATAAATAACCCAATCATATAAAAATAATCACATTCCATATAAAGTAATAAGGTGAATAGTAATAAACCTATAGATCCTTAATAGAAATGACCATAAAATGTCTACATAATGAACAAGGATTAATTCAATACAATATGTCTCTAATGGATCATAATTATAATAAGTGGTTGATGTTGTTAATAAATATAAATACAATAATAATTTCATTTAAAACATTTTTGAGGAAAATAAATTTTTATCATTGAAAATGTTGGTAAAACCATTGAAAAAATATTTTGGTTGTGAGTTTATTTTAAAATAACCTTTTTAAACATGTGAAGGAATCTCTAAAATATTTATTGGTTGAAATGGAAAACAATTTCATTCATGTAATTCACATTAAAATGAGGATTCCTTTTATACTTTAAATAAAATCAAAATCGGCCTTATTTTGGAAAAGAAAATGAGAATCCTTTAAAAAATTAAAAACTAAAAATGGGTAAAAAATTCTTTATAAAGATATTTTGAAATGGATAAAAATTGAAATTATTTTGGAAACATGGATTTTTATGCAAAAGGATTTTCAACCGATGAGATAAGTAATGTCATATTTTCTTAAAATAATTTGTCAATAATTTTAAGTAAAAAAGAGAGGAAAATGATATAATTAATTAAAAAATTTCATTAATTAATAGATGAGATGAAAATAGATTTATTTTATGATATAAATATTAATTAATTCCCTAAGGGAGACTTAAATAAAAATAATCATACATAATGATGAAATTGTTAAATAAACCCTAACCACTTTGGTAACATTTGAATCATATACCTCATAAGAGGAATAATCATAAAATGAAACATTAAATATTGTGAATATAAAGATATTTATAATATAAAATATAAAATATTGTATCATATTTAGCATATAAATGAATACGTTTTGAGTATGAAATATTTCTCATGGATGCAAAAGTGTGATAAGAAACCCTTACCTCATGTTGGACTTCCTCTGTATGTATTTGATCCTCCTGCATAATAAATAAAGGTTTATTATACATATTACAAGTTACCATGATATATATATCAAATAATATTTGATTTAATTATTATCTTTTATCACTTATCTATTAAAAATATTTGTTAAAATCACTCTTTCATGTGATAATTGCCACTTTTTTATGTAAGTTATAGTTTCGTAATTCTAGTACTTTTAATTTAATTTTGGTTGTATCATATCTATAATTTTAAATAATAAATAATTATCATATATATTTGTTAAATATTTATTTATATTATTCTATTAATGTTTTATAAATAAAATTGATTATACCATTCATGGAGACGATAGGGCGTACCTACACATGAACACTATTTCCATGTTTTATTGATGGATTTAATGACTGGAAAATAAATTTTAATTAACATTTTACAAATTATTATGTCATATATATCATTAATATTAATCAAATAAATCCTAATTACCATCCATGAATAAATAAAATTAAAAACATTTCACATCGCTACCTGGAGGTGGTAGTTCAAATGTATATGTGAGTAACGTTGTTGTTTTTTATCCGGTTAGAAGGTTTGAAGTTAAATGTGATGTTATATTACCATAAGTATGTTTAGATCATAAATATCACATATATTCATTACTTTTATCTTTATTACATTTCATATAAATCAAAAGAGAAAAAAAATAACATTACTTTGTGTGGCGGTAGTTTATCATGCACACGAGCAACACTATTGTATCCCCCATGGAATGGAATGTATGAAGGTATGTGTGATACAAAAATTAAAAAAGTATAATAATATCATAAATATCATATATATATATATTAAATCAATTATTATATCCATCCTAAAATTTTGTGATGGAAAATGAACTACATTGGTTCACAAGGTGATAGACTCCCATACACACGATCGAAGATTTTGTTTTTCATTTGATGGAATTTGAGAAGGATAGAAGTTGTGAAATTAACATAATAATATCTATTAATATATGAGAATTTTTTATTATATTATCATAATTTACTAATATATTAAGGATGGAGAATAATAAATAATACAAAATATCATGTTAAAATTCCTAGATATTTTTATGAAATATTTCTCTTTAAATAATTCTAATACTTTAGTAGCTCACATTTCACACAACTGTGAGATTAAAAAACCACAAGAAACCATTAAAATGACTTCTATAACCTAGTTTTTCAAGTAGCATGAATAAAATTTAATAACTAATTTATGAAATATAAATAAATGAATACCTCAATATAAATTTATTGGTAAGTTCTTAAAAAGTAATCGCACAATTTGTCGTAAAATAAACTTATACATTTTCTACAAAAAATGGGATTTTCGTGTTTTTATTAATAAATTTTAATATGTTATAGAAAAATAATTTGAATGAATTCATTTTTTAATTTATAATTTCCAAATTATTTCTAAATTATATATTCTTAAATTCAATTATTAATAAAGGAATAGTAAAAATACTGATTTTTATTGAAGTGAGTATTTTATTTTAAATTAATTAGAAATTAAAATTATTTTTTGGATTAGTTTTAATTTTTAATTAGTTATATTTAATTTAAAATAATCCAATTATGTTTTTAAAAGGATGTTATACATGAATTTATTTTAAAATAATTTATTTTTTAAAAGGACATTTTTTGAAAAATTGTTTTTCATGATATTTATCGTGTTTATATAAAATTATATTCTTGAAATTTTTTGTTTAACATATTGAAAAGGTAATTCCAAATATTGATTCTTAAGAACAATATTTAGTAAATGGTACCCTTTTAATTATTCCCAATATGAATAGTAACCTTGGTAAATTTTGTTACCATAGTAAAGGGTAAATTAGTTAATTTATGTTAAAAATACAATTATAAAGACTATAAAATGACTCTAACGCATGAAAAATTTTATTGGATGAATAAAAATCGAATAGTTACACATATTTATCAAAATTAATAGAATTAATGGATACATGTTCATGGAAATGACTTATATACTATTGAAATCAAATAATGTTATGAAATGTCATTTTCTTTATCTTAGATATCCCTTGTGTCCACATGGGGAAAAAAGTTATGATATTAATGTATATAACAATATATTATTAACTTAATAATGATATTTTTATCATATAAATTTACTTTTGTCTTTTTGGGTCACATAGATGAAATTATGGGGTTTATAATATTTAATTTAAAAAAAATTAAAGATGTTAGATTCTTGTTTTAAATAGTATATCAGTTTTTATATATGTTTACACAAAAGAAACATTTTAATATAAGTATTAGTATGAAATATAGAATATGTATATATTTATATTCATTATGAAGTATTATTT
Source organism: Viscum album (assembly GCA_963277665.1). NCBI lineage: Eukaryota > Viridiplantae > Streptophyta > Magnoliopsida > Santalales > Viscaceae > Viscum > Viscum album. Next base: position 1,386,467,715 of record OY728153.1, read on the forward strand.
TTAGTTTTTAATGGAAATATAAGACTATTAAATATATACACAACATTGGTGTAATAATTATTTTATAATTTTAATATCAAATAAATGTTATTAAATTTACTAAAATAAATAACATATTAAAAAATAAATGGGAGAAAAAAAATTATGAACGACCCAAGCCCATTATGAATATAATAGTATATTTCTAAAAAAGTTAACCAATTATAATCGTATTTTAAAAATCTATGTAATGAATAGTATCAAAATTAACACTAATGATATTTTTTCAAAATAATATTTTATTAAAATATATAAAAATCATAAGACATTTTTAAAAATAAAAAATAGTTATTATACAGAAAAAAGGTTAATATTTTCCACTTATAGTTTATTTTTCATCAATTAAGTAAAAATTAAGACCTTTTAATATAAAAGATCATGTTACCCTAGTTTAAATTTAAATAGTTTAACTAAGGGTTAATGAAAATGATAATGATTCAAATAATAAGAAATAATTTCTAAAATGTATTGGATGATGTGATTAAAAACTTATCTCATCTTATATTTTCATACCTGTCATTTTGAGGTATTTTTATATATATTTCATTTATTATATTTTTATTTTTATTTTGAATTTCAATAGTACCCCTTACCTCAATTACAAAAGGGAACATGCTCCCACACTTCTTAATATCACATTTTGCATTAAATACTGACCATAACCTTCGAAATTATCTTCTAAACCTCTATATCCACATTCTAGAGGTTCTTTTCTTCTCACAATACCATCCCTATTGTCCCTAATAGGAGAACAAGTGGATTTTTTCCAAAGAAACGGTAATTTTATTTATGAAATCTTTCAAGATGATTTTTCCTTCTACTTCCTCTTCATGAGTTCATTGCATTATAATGTAATAAATCTAGTATAACCTATATTAGGGGATGTTATTATGAATACAAAACAACCATTTTCAATCATTTATCTATCCTATAAGAAACAGAAGCACTATGTGTACATATATACAGTTTATCATCTCTACACTATGGTGTAATCTATTTCTCATCACCACATTATATAGATTTTTATAATGAAGGAAATAATATATATATATAATTATAAAATTATATTTATTTTGGAAGAAAATATATATCATCCACTTCCTTACCCATTTACTATTAATTGAATGATATTATCCCTCGTGTATATGTGCAGCCAACCGTCTCCACAACGTGATGTGATTGATTCTCTAGATTCACCATTAAAAAATGATTATATAAATATATAAAATTATTAAATATTATATAATTTACCTTAATATAATTCTATATAGCGTGTAATTGTATCTTATTAACCAGAATTTGGACTTATACGACAAAACATGCATAAGAAAATGAAGTTGTTGACATCCAAATGAAGAGAAAAAAAAGAAATATTATTTAAAAATGGGTGATAATATGATCATATATATTAAATATAAATATGGTTCAATAATAAGTTAATAACATTTTTTATTCAATTATAAATGGATTTTCAATATGTACAAAGGAAATTAGACCTAAGGTAATGGTTTATTACACAATCCAATTTTTATCTGAGATTGTTTATACGTAAGTATTAGCTGGGGAATATTTATCTTCCATGTCCATGTTTCTCGTAAATGTTTTCTAAAATATGTTACAATTATTCTATAATTTTTAATGTCATTTTTAACCATGTGTGAATTTTTACTAAACTATTTTAAAATAATATTTTTTTTGTTTTCCTCACGAGGTTATTTTGGACTTTGATAGAAGAAGTAACAACTGAATATTTTTTAACTTATAGGGTATGAATTAATTATCCCGCTTTCATGACTCATTAATACCTTGAAGTTTCACTTACATGTTTATAGTTTTTTTAGATAAAATTTTTTCTAATAAAATTTAGTGTCATTTTAAGAAAATTAAATGTTTTCAAATAATAAGTGAAATTTTCATCAAGAATTATTTTTAAGTGAAATCTCAGGATTATTTTCCATTTATGATAACATTATTTTATGTTACATAGGTTTTAATAGGAATATGTTTTATGGATTCTATCCATTTTATTCTTTTTTTTGTATATGATGGAATGATATTATAAAACCCATTTCCTTCCTTGGGAAATGTTATGACTGAATGATGTTTATGAAACCCATTTCTCTCCAGGCGTTATGATATGATGAGTGATTTATATTATCATGGCATAGACATGTATTGTTTTCTTTATGTTTCTAATTGGATCTATATTTCCCTCCAATTAATTGGGTAATTTTTTATATCTCATGAGATAGACAAAACAAAAATAGGAAGTAAACTCAATTTAGTAAAAATGGAATAGAACTGTAGAAAACATGGTTCAGTGATATATAGCTAGAATGGGGAGCGAACTCATTTCAATAATGGACTCTATTGACTATGATGTTATATTAAATGAACCTTGACTAATATTGAAATGATTTTCTATTATAATGTTTATCCCATAATTCCTTGTCTTATGTAATCCTCCGAGAAAATATTTTATTTAATTCTTTATATAATTTTCTTATTTATCCCATAAAATGATATTATGATGTTTGATATGAAAGATATAATTTTCAATTGTTTTATTTATGTTATTATCTCCCATGATGATGATATAGTTGAAGTCTCTCTTGTTTACACTTATTGAGTTTCTAAGTTCACCTTTTCCTATATTTATTTTCCTATGGATATGAAGAATGGTATGAAGTAAGATGTTTCAAAAATGGTTCTAGTTATGAACTTATAAGCGGGATATAATGAAAATATTTTATGAATCAATTGTTTATGTTTCCCAGTTTCAAAAGACACTAAACCCATATGGTTCTAGAGTGTTTTTTATGTTATATAATGAATATCCATCTTTTTAGAGGTAATAACTATGATTGAATTGAGTTGTTCATTATACTGGGTATTATATTAAGGTTTAATTAATCTTTTTAAACTATGATGATAATACCTTAGTAAGAACCCTGATTATATGTCTATGTATAGTTTATAATACTAGAGTTTGGTAAAAATCAATAACGACCTATGAATTACACTGAAGTAGTCACCAATTTAAATTTTATAAGTATTTTCCCTTGATTTTGTGTTTTTTTATTATGATTAGTATTTACCACTTGAGGTTTTTTGGTTTTAATCAACGGTGGGAACCCAAAGGAACCACTTCAATACTATATGTGTTGGTAAATTCAATTATTTTCATCTAGAGAAACCAAATGTTATGGGATATGGAATAAATATTCTTGCTGATATGCTTATATAACATTCTCAAGTTATGAATATTTTAGGACTTTTAGATGAGAAAAGAAGGGAACAACATTCTATTAAGTCCTTCACGAGGCAGTGTACATCCATTTTGTGGGTCTTTTGATCTACCAGTGGATGAAAAATATATCAGTACCACTATAAATTTATTTTCAATTCTTCAATGTTTAGAAAATAAGATATTCATTTTGGAAGTTTATCATTTGAAAGGTGAAGGGAATCTATGGAGGAATCTCATCAAGAATATGAGGAAAATAGATAAAATGGACTCTACAGGTTGGGATGATTTCAAAATCTTATTTTTTTAATAAGTACATTCCTCGTATTCTTCAAACAATGATAGAGATAGAGTTCCTCAATATTAATAAAATTTTTTATTAATATATTGGTCCATATGAATAAAATTTTACAAGACTTGCATGGTACGTCTCTGGAATTATTATTCAACCTAAGAGTAAGGTTGACCAATTATTCAATGGCTTAAAAATAAGTCTATGATGGGTATTAGACATAAGGGCCTTCATTATCTTTGAGGAAATTGTTTTATGTTCTCTCATGGTTTTGAGAGGGATTGGATTCACCCATGAATCTTGTGGGTTTAATAATAAAAAAATTGAATTCAAGAGAAAATCTAAAAACCATAGTTAAAATAATATAATCCTTACTTTATTCTCAATGTGTGGAAAGAAACATGGAATAAATTATCTTAAGGGGACCCATAAATGTTTTATGTTTGATAAAGAAGGTCATAAGGTAATTGAATATGAAAGATATGGGAAAATATATCTAATGATACAAAATAAAGAAAAGGATGCACAGAATGCACCTCCAACATTTTAATGTTACAAGTGCAAATAAAATGGGTATTATGATAAAAAATTCCTTAATATATGGATTTTTTATGATGATCAATTCTAGTAATGAAATAAGGCCAAAGAAAAAGGTAAATCACATACGATCAAAATTGGAGATGGGCATCATGATAATGAAGTGGTGAAAGGTACACATTCCATCCACTATAAAATAGAAAATGTTTTATTTTTTTCTCGGTCAAAACATTAATTTTTTAAAAAAATATTCTAAGGGTATTGACATATTGCACAAATAGTTAGATTATGAGTAAGCTTTGAAACTCCTAAAAGAACAATGGTCGCATTATAAGTTTATAACTCTTCTCTAGATATTGTTTATGACAATATGCTTCCTATAAATCTTGTTATCATTAATTTAGATAAATTTTATGTTATTCTTATGATGGATTGGATTTAACTATGTGTATATCATATCAATTTCCAAGGAAGGGAAGTCCCATTTCATATTCCAAAAGAATATATGATCATCTATTAGTGAAAGCATGAATATGAACATCAATTGGAAATTACTTCAATCATGTGGGTACATTTTTCTATAAAGGAGGTTTATCTAACTCAGATGGATGCATATAAACACACCATTAAGTTTATGCCTATTGCACATAGGTTTTTTTAAGTCTTTTCAAAATAATTTCATGATCTTCCACTAAATCGTGATGTTGAGTTTTCAATTGAACTCATATTGAGTTCTATGGCTATTTTAAATAATCCTTTTAGAATAGCCCCAATTTATTTTTCATAATTGAATAATTAAATCCAAGAGAATATAAAAATGGGTTTTAAACTCACTATTGGGTTACCTTGTGGTGTAGAAGTTCTATTTATTAAAAAGAAATATGGTCCAATGTGAATCTGTATTGATTGTCAAGAACATAACAATATAACTGTCAATAATAAAGATCTGTTACCCATTATTGATCATATATTTTACCGACTACACATTACTATATACTTTTACAAGATTTATCTTTGTTCTGGATATACCCAATTAGGGGTCTAGAATGAGGATATACCCAAGATGAAATTCCATATAAGTTATGGAAACTGAGTTTATAGTGATTCTTTTTGGTCTTACTAATTCCTCGTCGATCTTATGGAATTTAATGAATAGTTTCATTAGATACTAACTTGATTCATTTTTGGTAGTATTTAAAGATGATATTTTAAAATATTTGAAAAGAAATTAATAACATGAAGATCACTTGAGGATTGTACTAAAGACCCTAATAAAGGGAAATTTTAATGAAGCATTTACCAAATATGAATTGTGGATTCAGAAATATTCATTTTTAGTCACTTAATCTCAAGAGAGGGGATATCTATTGATCTGGAAAAGACAAAAGTTATTAAACATTGGTGAAGAGCAATAATAGAAACTGAGATATGAATTTCTATTGGTTTTTCTAGATATTATCAACAATTTGTAAAATATTTCACATGATTATATAATCCACACACCAAGTTTAATCCTACAGGAGTTAAGTTCATATAGATAGAGGAATATGAAGAGAATTTCAAGGATCTAAAAATAATGTTAGTAAGCGAACCTGTTCCCACACTACCATATAATGGAGAATGTTTTGTGATCTATAGTGATTCATTAAAGAAGGGGGTGGGATGTGTTCTTAGGAAAAGTGATATGGTGATAGATTATGCCTCGTGAAAATTGAAAATAAATTAGAAAAATTAACAAACTCATGATTTGGAGTTAGTTGCAGTAATAATTTCATTAAAGATATGGTGGAATTGTATTTCTGAATAATGATGTGACATATGTATCCAAAAAGTTAAAAGTATATTTTCACTCAAAATGAGCTGAATAGGCCCAAAAAAGATGGTTTTACTTAATTAAATATTTTTACTTCTCAATACATTACCACCGTGTTAAAGGAAAAAATAGAGAAGATGCTTTCAATTAAAAGGACCATGTTATCCTATATATGATAAGGATCACAAAAGATCCAATATTTATGGATTTGAAAAGTACGGATCTATAAATCATTAAGGAAGGGTAGAAATATTATCATTATCAAATGAATTTTAAACAATCTATAGAGGTAGAGATTAAGGAGGCATAGTAGATAAATATATAGCTAAAAAAGTAGGTGATAAATGTTTCATAGTTTAACCTTGGTTATGATGGAATAATAAGGTTTAGAAGCCCTGATTTTATCCCTCAAAAATCATAATTAATGAAATATATGTTGGATGAGGATCATAGTTCATCATTATCTATTTATCTTAGGAACAAAAATATGTATAGGGACCTGAAATATTGTTTTCGGTGGTATGGTATGAAGAATAACATTTCATAGTATGTCTCATGGTTCTTGGATTATTAGCAAGTTACGGTTTAAAGAAAAAAGTATTAGGGGATGTTACAAATATTACCCATACCATAATTAAAATGGGAAAAGACCACTATGGATTAATTCATCAGAATTAATAAACTATCTAAAGGCTATAATACAATATGGGTTATATTTGAATACCTTACAAAGTCATTACACATCATTTCTATTAGAAGAGACTTCAATTTTGTTCATATTTATAGAATACCTATTGACGAAGTGGTAACATTTCTTAGATTACCACTTTCTATTATATCTTAATGGGATCTGAGGTTTACCTTGAAGTTTAAGAGATATCTTCAGCAGGATTTGGATATGGAGTTATGTATTAGAACTAATTATCATCCTGAAATGTATATTCTATCTAAGAGAACAATTAAAACTCTATAATATATGTTGAGATCTTTCTCTAGGTATTTCCAAGTTTGTTGGGATCAAAAACTACCTTTGGTAGAATTTTCATACAATAATAGGTTTCACTAGAGAATTTAGATATATCTTTATGAATACTTATACGGTAATAAGTTCCCAACTCCAACAAGAAAAAATTAATTTTGTGGAAATAAAGATATTGGGACCTGGTCTAGTTGAGGATATAGCATAGATGGTAATATCTACCCAAAAACACATAAGAGATTCTCAGATTTGGAAAAAAATATACTGGAAATCAATGAAAACACCTAGTGTTTGAAGTAGTGACATGGAATTTATAGGAATATCTCTCTAGAAAAGAGTAATGAGATTTGGAAATAATGGAAGGATAGTGACTAGGTATATCATTCCTTTGTAATTTCTGAACCATGTTGTCAAAGTAGCTCATCAGTTGGAGATTCCATAAAATATGTCTAAATTTTAGTGTGTGTTTCATGTATCTCTCTTAAGAATCTACATAGATGATCCCTCACATGTACTGAATTTAGAATACATACCACTGGAGAAATATCTTTCTTATTAAGAATAACTAATATAGATTCTGTATTGTAGAGAGAATGTTCTATGAAAAAAACTACTCGTTTGGTTAATATTTTTTAGAGAAATCATGAATTTGAGAATGCTGCCTAGAAACATGAGGATGTGATATAGAGATGTATCATCATCTCTTTGTATCCAAGTGACAAATTTCATGGTTGAAATTAACTTTAATGAGGGGTTTAATGTATCACATGAATATTTTTATGATATATTTCTCTTTTAATAATTCCAATTCATTAATACCATTTGTTAAATGAAACAGTAAGTTTAAATGAACCGTGCAACACTTTTAAAATTAATTTCATAAGCTCATTTTTAAATTTTTGGAAATAAATAAAAATAACTAATTTATGATATAAAAATAAAAGTCTAAATTAGTATGAATTTATTCATAAGTGCTTAAGAAATAATCACAAAATTTAAAGCAAAATCACTATATATGTATTCCTTAAAATTTATTTTTTATTATTCTTTTTAATTAATTATTAGAAGTTATAGAGAATTTATTTAAAATTGATTATTTTAATTCATAATTTAAAAATTAACTGAAATTAATATTATTTTGAAAACATTTCTTTTTTATGGAATAATGAACTTACTGATTTTTATTAAAAACAATATTTTCATTCAAAGTCCTTAGAATGTCAAATTATATTTTATATTACTTTTAAATTATAATTAGTTAATTTTTATATAAAATTATTAAATTCTGATTTTCAAAAATGATTTTATACAGGAATTTATTATAAAAAAATTATGTTTTAAAATGGGTTTTTTCTGAAAAAACTATTTTTCATGGAATTTCAGTAGTTTTATTTTAAATAAAATAATGCATAAAATATGTTTTAAAAGTTAAAAAACGGATTCAAAATCTGGATTCATAATGTCCAAATTTATTAAATGGGTCTGTTTTAGTATCATCCAATATTAATAGTAACCTTGGAAAATTTTGTTTCCACGGTAATGGGTAAATTGAGTAATTTAGGATAAAAATATAATTATAAAAGACCATAAAACGAATCAAACACAAGAAAAAATTATTAGATTAATAAAAGTATACCATTAACACATAAGGATAGAAATTATGTTTTTTAATGGAGTCTTGTTCCAAAAAAATGACCTATATTATATTTCAATCAAATTAAGTCACAAAATGACACATTCATTGTCTTTATTATCCCTTATATGTCCACATGGGGAAAAAGTTATGTTATGAAATAAGATAAAAATATATTTGTTTTCTTAATAAACATATTTTTTTGATATAAATTAATTTTTTACTTTTTTTGACATGTATGAAATTCTGTTATTTATAATATTTTTTTAAATAAAAATTTAATGATGTCACCTTCATGTTTAAAATAATATAACATTTTTTATATAGGTTTAGAAAAAATATATATTATAATATAAATATTCTTCTAAATTATTGAATATTTTTCTTTATCATGGTATTTTACATTAAATTTTTAGTGAAGAAATATTTATATTAAACAATTTACAAACTTTTGAGGTAGTAATTATTTTATTAAGGGAAATATACAATTAATGTGATTTAATATAAAATAATAAGTATCATTTGAGATAATTAATGGGATGAACTAATTTTTTAGATGAACCATACCCCTTAGTTATAAAATAAAATATTTATTTCTAAGTTAACTTATTATTTTTATATGCATAAAAATCTATGTAATGAATAGTGTCAAAATTGACACAAAAGTTATTTTATGGAAATAATATATTATTAAATTATTTATAAATAATATAACATATTTAAAAATATAAAATATTTATAATATGGTATGTAATGATATAAATTATTCATTTATGTTATATTTTATAGCACATGAGTAAACATTAAAACCTTTTAATGTTGAAAATATTTTATTATAATTAAAATTTAAATATATTAAATAAGGGTTAATCAAAATGATGAAGTTTGAAATACTTAAAAAATGTGTATAAAATATATATTTTTATTATATTACAACCATATCTCATATTATCGTCAAATATATGGAATTGTGGAGGTATTTGGATTGATATAGAATTTATTATAAATAAATATTTTTTTAAATTTCCAAAAGTTTCCCTCAACTAAATTATAAAAGGGTACTACATCCCTCAATTCATCATATCTCATTTGTAACACCCCAAGCTTCCACGGTATGTTTCCCTTCGAATAATGAAGTATTTTTCATTGTAGGCAACTTGGAGTTTACACACTCCATGACCAATGAAACTAGTCGTTATGAATAGTAATACCCACTTTTTGGAATTTTATAAATTTTAATTTTCAAAATGGACACCATTTTTTGATTTTGAATATGAAAATTAACTTAGGGTGAATTTTTGGTATTTTTCTGAGAACTTTCAATTGTTGATGAATAGTGAAAAACACTACTTTATTGTTTAAAACCGACATTTTATTTAAATAATTAGTTATTTTATTTTAATTTATTTTAGGTCAAAATAGATATATAATACCTATATATGTTCAATGTAATTCATTGATGTCATTTTATAATAAGTTTAGATATATAAAATTTTGTAACAATTTTTACCGTCTTTTACCCACCTTCTATGAGCATTTACAAATTTGCATAAAACATAATTTTACTGCTTCTGTGAGTTGAATTTAGAAAATCTGAGAGACACAGTTTAAATAAGTAAGTAAAATTTGGTTTATTAAGATGAAAATAATTTCTGGTGAATAGTAACATTGACTTGTATTTACCACGGTTAAAAGTAAATATTGTAATTAAGGGTAAAATGATATAATAATTACACTAATACATGTCCTAATTCTATTGGATAAATGTAATTTGACAAAAAACAGCCTTAGGAATAAAATATTATCATTTTTGTCCACTTGGATTAGATTAGTACATTTATTATTATTATATTTTAAGAAGAGTTAAAAGTGTTAAATTCAATGTTTAATAACTAACAGTTTTTAATATAGGGTTATACATAAGATAAATTTGACTATAAGTATTCATTAGAAATATATAAATATTTCCTACATAGTTGTATTTTATTTATAATTTTTATACATTAAATAATTTAATTTATATATAACACAATGATGATGCTGTAATTACCTTATTAATGAAATATTAAAATAATTGATATTATAAATATCCAAATAAATGTAAATTGAGAATTCAGATAAATTCCACTAATTTTCTATGATAATATGACATTTTAAAATTTATTAAATAAATTTTCTTCTATGTGATAATGTTGTTATGTCTTTGAAAAAATCAAATACTAAAGATTTTCAAAATTAACATATTTGAGTTTTTAAAAAAATACTATATTATTAATTGATATAATATTTATCAAAATATAAGGTTCATTCAAAGGACTTATATAAGGCTTTATATATTAATAATGAACCACTTGGGGTTCTCATGGTATTTTATATCATGTTTATCAACCATATAATATAAAAATACAAAGAGACATTGTAAATGTCAAACTATTTTACTAAATGATAAATCTAAAAGAGAAGGATAATATGGTGACATAAACCTGTTTAAACCTATTGGTTGAGAGGTCTGAGAACCATCCCCACCTTATCCCTTAAATAAATCATTTTTGAGCCATTAGAACCGAAAATTATTATATTATAAAATAATAGTTCAAGATTTTCCATAAGTGACCCTCACCTCTCTTATAAAAAGGGACTTCACCTTCTCTTAATTTCACACCTCCAAAGCCATTTGGCTTAGCCAAACTCTTCAAAAATGTCCTCCCAACATCCCTCACATCAACCTAGAGTCCTAAATAGGATCATAAAGTCAACCTAAAAACCCCTTTTGATCAACTCCAAATGAAACACTTGAAGAAGAGGTAATAATTTCACCACCCTCATTCAAGTTGTTTTCTTCATCGATGTCCTATTTCTTTGATTCCTTTCCAAAATAATAACTCCACTAACTTATAAATACTTTGATTTTATTATAAATATGATACAACCATATTCTTTATTCTAACCATCCTATAAATGACAAAGTCACCATACGTGCGTACGTACAGCTTACAGTCTCTTGGTCGTGGTGTAGTTTTATTATAGAAAAGTGGTGACATGAACTGGTTTCCCAGCTCATGTCTTCAAAGAAATTTATTAAATTAAAAGTTTCAATACAAAACATGATGAGTAATGTGATTACACTAGCAGGGAATTAAGGGGGGTACAAGGAAACTCAAACAAACAAAAACCAGTACCCAAAAATAGCTCCTTCAAAATGTAGAGGGATCTTCCATCTAGGAACATCCAGCAAGGATCTTCACTTCAAGGGCTAAAAGATGTACCAAATATGGCATATGACATGCATAATAACTTCAAACCAAGAATTAGAAGCATATAATAGTCATAGAAAACTCCAAAGCAGCAAACAGACTGAGAACCAAGAAGTAAATGCAGACCAGCCAAACCAATCCAGAAAATATGGATGATAGACTAAGTATAAATCAAGATCCAACACATAGTAGTTGCTCCATCCAAATAAGTTCCATACAAAATAGGACATGAATCAAAAACTCAAGTCAAGCAGAGAGAATTCATCATACAAATTGCTTGGTTAATAACCCAAAAACTAGGAAAGATCAATAGTCGCAGGCCCAAATAGATAACATCTAGTAGATGAAACAATTCTTGAAAGAGATATTCAATAAAAGCTATTGAAATCAAAAAATGGATCTTTGATGAAATCATCAGAAACTTTAATGAGCATCCTCGTCAGAACATTCAGTGGATTGTGAGTATTTAGGCAGAGGTTCAGAACGAAATGGCTCTGGAGGAATCTCAAGGGCAGAGCTTTTAGCCGCAAATGATCTTGTGAAAATGGTTCTCTCATGGATGGAATTATTTCTATGCTTCCGAGTCTTCCTAGGAATTGTGTGATGAAGCCATCTGGGTTCGCGATGATTTTTTTCCCTTTTTGTTCATTCCAATTAAATGATTCCCCCATATTGGGAATCTTACCAGAATTAATATGGAAAGATTCATCAACATCTTGTTGTAGAACTTCATTGTGCACCCTCATACCTTTGCGAATCACCTGGTTTTCAGAAATTGGAACTCCTATCATGATTGAACGAACAATCTCATTATTTTCACGAATGTGATAAGATTCATTCCCCATCGTAATCATTCAAGAATATTTTTCATTTTATGATTAAAAATATTGTTTATGAACATAATATCATTCTATATATGAATCAAATACATCCTATCCATAACAAATATGGCTTATGTCACCAATCATATTAAAGAAAACGAATCAGTTAACACCTGAAACGATGATAATACTGAAATATTATTAACAATGCAATATTATAGGATCATATATGATATCATATTCATGTATATTGTTTTTTTATAATTTAATAACAATGTTTTAACTATTATACAGGAGGATTAAATACCATAGACTAAGTAAAAGTACAAGTTATGAGTTAATTCTACAATCTCTTTAGTTATCTGAGGTTATTAATAGATAAGTATCTACTGGGACCTCTTTATCATCCACATATGTGTTTTCTTAAAAATTTAATTTGAATTTTTTTCTATTAAATAGACTATGGGTTAAATTCATTTATATCTTTATTTGACCATATATGTTTTGAATGGACTTTTTCCATCATTTTCCAAACAATTTACTTTATGACCTTTTCGACAAAATTAAGGTATGAATGTCTTTTTTTAACTTATACGGAGGGTGCAGCTATTTTCCGCCGTTATAACATCGTCAAATCTCCCCATTCAATTTTATAAGAATATTTTCAAAATAAATGTTTTCATTTATAATTATATGACTTTTAAATGATTTCAAAATAGAAACACATATTTCTCTAAAAATTATTTGATCTCATCTATGTCAACATCCTTTGATGGATTTTAAGTTGTTTGAAGATAATTTATTATAATAAAAAACTTCCATATTGTATTGAATGTTTTGTGATATGTTTGAATATGTATGTTTTATTTTTACACCATTAATGGTTTTTGGATAAAGTATTTACATTTTGTATGATAGTTTTAATATGAATGTTTATGTTATGTTCAAACCTTTTCATATGAGGAATGAATTGGGCTTAGTAAGTGACGGGTTGAGCCCACTATAGCTCCATGATGAATTGGTAGGTCTCATGAGACAAACTAGTGTCTTGGAATAAGGCCTTGGACAAATCATATTTGTAGTATTGGAACAAGGCCTTGACTTTGTGGTTATGAAGTCTGGCAATATGCATTCCAATGTTATGAAATTCACTATTGATATTGAATGTGATTATTGAACTAGTAGAATATCCATGTGAATAAGTAAATAGAATTATTTGATTTATATTGGCCACATTATGCATAATTTAGTGTTTAAAAGGCTCATGATTTAGTCTTATACATTTCCTTAAATGTTTATGGTTATTTATGAAAGTTTTTGCTATATTGTTATCCTTACTGAGCATCTAAGCTCACCCCGTTCTATGTTTTAGTTTTTCCCAGGATGTGAAGAAGTATATTATGACTGACCTACAGGGATAGTCGAAGGGATAGTCTAAGGGATTTGAATGTTGTCAATGGGGACAATGTTGTTGTTAGTCTACTTTATATAAAGAAATTCAAAACTTATGAATGTATCTTGTACTTCTAAGGATACTAAACTAATAAGTATTTCAGGATTTAATCCCCTGTGATCGTAAATATGTTATGTAATAATGCACAAACTCTGGGTAATTGGGTTTGGGGTGTTACAATTGGTATCAGAGGAAGTTTAATACAATCTTTGGAAGCTATATTTAGAAAAAAAATATGATTAGAGAACATTACCCTAAGATAGACTTTGAGGATTAGTATAAAAAACTTCCTACAATTTTGGTAATGTAGAGATTTTGTGAGTTTTCCAAGAAATACATCTGTATCTAGATACAAGTAGGTAGAGGCTGCTCTGGCACAGATATACCTCGGGGTAAAACCCGAAAACGCCACTTCGAGCTAGACTAAAATGGGAACTGGTGCACAACAATGGGCCTTGCTGCATTCTTGGTTATGACACTCTCATGGGATATGCTTAGGATAATTCACATTTTGTTTAAAACCCATTATTAATGATTTATGAGTACATACCTCCTCAAAGAAAACATTTTTATTATGATGGATTATATTCATAAACTGTTCAATTTATGTTAACTTTTTTACAAGTTTTGAATTATGTATTGCGATTCATAAACTAATCTATAGTATGCCATTATTTAGAAATGGTTATTATTGGAAGGAATGGAAACCATATAAATGCACCAAATCTGTGTAGGGATTTCACTCCTACTCAAGATAATTATTGTTGAGCTGGTGATGCAACTGGTGCTGCTTAGCTTATCACCATACTGGGAAAAATCACTCAGATTATGAATAATAACCTTACCCATATGGAGCACCCTGATTCACAATGTAGAGGATCAACGTTAGAACACTTCATGAGGTAACAACCACCAAAATTCAATGAGTGTAAAAATCTATTAGTAGATGACAAATGGATAAATTCCTTAGAGAAAGTATTTCATGATTTGGGGAGTAGTGAAAGGGAAAACATTATCATGGCAGTATATCACCTCATGGGAGATGCAGATAAATGGTGGTAATTAATCCAAAACAAAAAGGAAGATGATGAAGTTTTGAAATTTGAATGGAGGGATTTTAAAGATATTTTCTTATAAAAATACTTTCCTCATGATCATCAAGCGGATATTGAAAGAAAATTTCTGAGTCTCAGGCCAAAGGACGATGAGAATGTCGTAATGTATGAGGATAACTTTAAAAGGCTAGCAAGGCCTGAAACAGATTATAGAAGTAACCCATGTAGTAATATTTATCGATTCATTTATGGTTTAAAACCATTTCTGCATCGATCATTAGTCTCACAATCCTTCTCATCATACAAAGATATTGTCTCATGTGCTATCAATACCAAAAGAGAATTCTATAAGTCTTATCAATTTTAAGCAAATAGAGAGAAGAAATGACTGGTTGAACACTTTGGAAATGGAAATAAGGGGGAGAAGGGAAAAGTTTAATATCTGTCCTGTGATAAATGTGAGAAGAAACACCATGGTACTTGCCTAATGTGAATGAGTGTTTTTACAAGTGTCGTGAAAAAGGCCACCAAGCTCGTGATTGCAAAGGGAAGAAGGAGGTTGTCAATGTTTAATGCTACAATTGTAGAGAAAATGGGAATTATGAAAAGAATTTCCTAAGTGCCATGGGAACTTACCTCAGAAAAGGCCAAGGGAGAAAGGCCAAGATTATGTGATCTCTACTACTGAGGTTGAAGCGCCGAAAGACGTGGTGGTAGGTAATTGAATGGTTTCCTCAATTTTATCCAATTATTTATTTGGTTATGGATCATCGCATTGTTTCATATCATCCCAGTTTTCTAAGGAAATTAGATATTTTAAATTTTAATTAACAAGGGAGTTGTCAGTAAAAACACCTAAGGGAATTATCATCACAATAATGTTTTGTTAATCAGTTCCCATTAGTGCATATAAAAGTTCTTTATATGCTGATCACATCATCATACCCATGATTGAATTTGATAAAATCCTTGTGATGGATTGGATTTCAAACCGTGATGCAAACATTTATTGTAAGATAAAGGGGGTTACAATTTTCGATGATGATAAGGAGTACCTTATCATTAGAGCAGAAACATCACCACCTGAATCTTATCAAGATCCACCCCCAATAGCTCTACTAAATTCAATTATTGTAGAATAATAGAATGAAATAACTATGGGTGGGGAAAATAATGTTTGAATATAGGACATACCTATTGTGCAAGAATATGTTGATGTGTTTCCAGAGGATTTACCTGGCCATCCTCCAAAATGAGAAAATGAGTTTTCCATTGATTTAATTCCTGGTTCAAGGCCCATATCGAAGACCCCTTATAGAATGGCCACTATGGAATTAGTTTCACTAAAGAAACAATTATAGGAATTGATTAACAAGAGATTTATTCAACCTAGTGTTTCTCTATGGGGATCCCCTGTCCTTTTTGTTAAGAAGAAAGAATTGTCTATAAGGTTGTGCATTTACTACAGGGAGATCAATGTTATAATAATAAAGAACAAGTATCCCCTAACTCGAATTGATGATTTATTTGACCAACTTCATGGAGCTCAATATTTTTCAAAGATTGACCTTTTATTTGGATATCACCAATTGTGTATGAAGAAGAAAGACATTATGAAAGCAGCATTTTGAACCAGGTACGGGTATTACATGTTTACAGTAATGCCTTTTGGATTGAATAATGTTCCCTGTGTCTTCATAGATATAATGAATATCATTTTCAAATAATATCTTGATGACTTTGTAGTTGAATTTATTGATGATATCTTGGTATAATAAAAAATCTATGAAGATCATGAAAATCACTTGCATATTATTCTTAAAACCCTTAGAATAAATGAATTATATGGGATACTTAGTAAGACTAAATTCTGGATTCAAGAGATTTCATTTCTTGTCCATATTGTCTCTAAGGATGTAATATCTATTGATCCTTCAAAGACCAAGGGAATCTAAGAATGGCCCACAGAGAGAAGTATAACTAAGGTACACAGATTTACTGGTTTAGTAGGTTGTTATCAACCTTTCATACAAAATTTTTCCCGGTTAGCTAACCCATTAACCAAGCTCATATGTAATGGGGATGAATTTTTTGGGAAAAAAGATTGTGAATAATGTTTTGGAGAACTGAAGAAAAGATTAGTCAATTCCCCTATCTTGACTTTACCATCAGGGAATGATGGGTTTCTTATTTATAGTGATTCTTCAAAGAAAGGACTTGGTTGTTTCATTATAGAAAATGATATATTTATTACCTATGCATCACAATAACTAAAAATTAATGATAAAAACTATCCTACTCAGGATCTTGAGTTATCAGCTGTAATCATTGCTCAGAAAATATGGAGACACTATCTCTATGGTGAAAATGTGAGATTTATACTTATCACAAGAGATTGAAGTATATTTTCTCATAGAAAGAAATCAACTTGATGCAAAAACTATGGCTTGAACTACTCATGGATTTTTATTGCACTATACACTACCACTCGGGGAAGGAAAATAAGGTGGCATATGATTTGAGTAGAAAGGATCATGGAGTTTTTAACAAGGTCAGAGTTGAAAGGGATCCTATTTTCATGGATCTAGTAAAGATAGATATGGGAGTAACCATTGGCGGAAAAACATCAATACATTTTCAAATGGTTTCCAAACCATCTTTACTAGAAAGGATAAAGAGTTCTCATACTGATGATGAGGTGCTTCAAATGAAGATTAAAGCTGCGAATGATGGCAGATTGAGTGACTTCATATATGAAGATGGAATTTTAAAATTTGTGAAGAAACATTGTGTTCCTAACATACATGATCTTAAAAGAGAATTTTTTAATGATTCTCATATCTCTAATTTCTATATACACCCTGGGAGCACAAAGATGTATAGATATTTGAAGGAACATTTTTGGTGGGACAATATAAAGAGGGAGATTGATGATTTTTTGTCAAGATGTATGGTTTTTTAACAAGTGAAAGATGCAAGGAAACAGCCTGGAGGAGTCATTAAAACTCTTCCCATGCCTGAGTGGAAATGGGATAATATTACGATGGTCTTTTTCATGGGGATACCAAAGACTCCTTGAAGGAATGAAGCAATATGGGTCATTATTGATTTTCTTACCAAGTCAGCACATTTTTTTCTATAATAGAATATTTAACACTTGAACGTATGGAAAGACTATATATTAATGAAGTTGTAAGACTTTATTGAGTACCCATATCAATTTATTATGATCGTGATCCTCATTATACATCAAGATTATGGAAAGTTATTTAGAAGGCCTTGGATACTGAACTTCGTTTGAGCACTACCTACCACACTCAAATCGATAGACAGTCTAAACAGACTATTGAAACCTTGTAAGACATGTTGAGATCTTGCTCACTTGAATTTAAAGGTATGTGAGATCAATATTTACCTCTAGTGTGACTTTCCTATAACAATAGCTTCTATTCAAGTATTCATATGGCACCATATGAAGCATAATACAGAAAGAGATGTCACACACCAACTTGTTGGGATGATGTTAGTGAAAGAAAACTCGTAGGGCTAGAACTTGTATTGAAAACAATAGAAAAGGTGAAGGTCATCCAAACACACATCAAAGCAAACAAAAGTATGAAAAATAGCTATGTCTATAACTGAAGGAAAGAGTTGGAATTTTAAGTAGGAGATCATGTTTTCATGATGGCATCTCAATGGAAGAGTGTTATAAGTTTCGGTAAGAAGGGTAAATTGAGTCCCAAGTACATCAGACCTTTGAGAATTCTAGAATGAATTGGAGTTGTAGCTTATCATTTGGAAATTCTTCCAAGTCTCTCTAAAGTTCATGATGTGTTCTATATATCACTGTTGAGAAAATACAAGCCCGACCCAACGCATGTAATCACCTATGATGAAATTGAACTAGAACCTGATCTATCTTATTGTGAAGAGTCTGTTAATATTCTTGATATCATAGAACAAGTGCTGAGAAACTGTATGACTTGTCTACTAAAAGTTCTATAATGAAACCATATGACGGAAGAGGCAACGTGGGAACCTGAGGAACTTATAATGAAGAACCATCCAAATCTTTTTATGCAGTAATATTATAGAAATTTTGAGGATAAAATTATTTTAACCAGGAGAGAATGAAACAACCTAGGCTTCCACGGTACATTTCCCTTTGAATAATGCAGTTTCTTGCGTTGTACTCAACTTGGAGTTTTAACACTCCATGACCAATGGAAAAAGTCATTATGAATAGTAATACCCACTTTTTGAAATTTTATAAAATTTAATATTCAAAATGGACTTCAATTTTGGATTCGGAATATCAATACTAGCTTATGAGTGATTTGTTGTATTTTTATGAGAACTTTCAATTTTTGATGAATAGTGAAAAACATTGTGTTATTGTTTAAAAAAGAATTTTTATTTAAATAATTAGTTAGTTTATTTTAATTAATTTCAGGTCAAAATAGATACATAATATAATGACCCATACCTAATATACATTGTTATTACTTCAAAATTGAAGCACACTTATTACAACATATAACAAAACCATGATAGGACCATATTGGTATAGTGTCTTTAGAAACTGTGAAACATAAAAAACTGGTTCATAAATCATCTACATTATCTCCCACTTATTTCATCATATCTAGAGTCCCTTTTATCATATCCTACTTAATACCCCTCTTATTGACCTGGGGAAAAGAAAACATACAAAAGGGTGAACTCAAATGCTCAGTAAGGGTAAAGAAATAAAATATCAATCATATCATATTCATAAGAACATATCATTTTGAAAATCATAACCTATAAAAGAGATCATAATATCATGACATGAGATAAATCATATTAGTGAAATGTAATCCCAATAATCATATAATAAAACATGAAACTTTGTGGAATACACACATAATCATATAAAATCGTTTCTTAGTAGTCAAGACTCATTTCCAAGACTATCTTAGCGGACAAAGTCCATTTTTGAACCGAGTTCACTCCTCGTTCCAGTCCTGTATCACTGAACCAGTTTAACTTCCCATTCCCGCCATTTCTATATCATGAGATATAAATCTTTAACCAAAGCATTGGAGGGAGATATAGGTCCCACCCATCTCATAATGAAACCATTCTTATGTGTGCTAGAAAATCATAAATCATATATCATAGTATATATCATGGCATAACCCATGTAATAAAAATGTGATTCTTAAACATCATTTCGTCACAACATAATCCATATAAGAAAAAAGGACTTCATAAAAATAATTCCATCCTATCATAATCAAATCAATGTAAAAATAGGGATAGAAAAATAACCCTATATTATCTTAGATGGAAAATAGTTTTGATAAAGCACTTGAACTCCATTCTTGAGGAAAATATCCTTTCTACTTCATAAACATTTTTACTTTCTTAACATGTCATATAATTTTAAACTAAAATAAGTTAATTAAAAATAAACATAAAAACTAGTAAATGAATCTTCATGGAAATAATTTTCAATGAAATCATAAAAATCTATTCATGTCATATAAGCTAAAAAACATTTTTCTCGTACTTTGGCCGAAAAAGTCAAAAAGTGTCTCGTACTGAAAACAAAAAAAGATTTCTTTCATATATTTTACTAAAAATTCACAAATTGGTAAAATTGTATTTAAAAAATTCTAGGATAATATAAATAATATTACATATTGGGGAAGCATGGATGTGAATGATAAAAATTCCCTAGTAAATTCTGAAGTATAAACAATCTCAAATAAAAATGAGACTGTGAGATTTTCCCTTACCTTAGGTCTGATATGCTTTGTACGTGTCTGAACCTCATGTATAATGTTTTAAATAATTTCATTGACTTATTCTAGAATCATACTCATATTTATGATATTATATAGGGTCATATTCTTAGCTTCTAATTAGTAATATTTCATTGCTACTTGTTATTCGGGTGTTCATTGTTTTATGTTCTTATGCGTGTTTTGTCAAATAAATTCATATTCCTCTTTTTAGGTTATAGCTAAATCATTGAAATAATGGTAATATTATAATAGATATCATATTTATTCATTCAATTTGTTTATATAATCATGGTTTAGTGAAGATCATGTACAACGAATCACATCGCATCATGGAGACGGTAAGCCGTACGTACGCACGAGTGACGATATCATACCCATAATTATTGAATTGTCTTGGAGTGGATGATAAAATATCTCAGACTTAGTATCGTGTTATAATAATCATATAAATTTATTCATTACACCATTATACCCATCCAATAAAGGTGGTGGTGGAAAACATATTACACCATGGCGTAGAGACGGTATTCCATACGTACGCATGCGCGGTGATTTAATTTTCCATAGGATGGATAGAAGGTGAAATATGGTTGTTGAATATTTATAATAATATATTAGTATATGCGTGATACTGATGTTATTACGTTATAATGATACAACTAAATAAGAGTAAGTAGAAGAAGGAATAAACTTGAATGAATCGGTAGAAGAGATTACCTCTTCCTCAACGTGCCTCCTTTAAACATCCTCGTAAGGGAATAGAGTTGGTATTTTGAGAAGAACAGAACCTCCAGAATATTTCTAGGTATGTTGAGATGAGTAATGGGAATGGGTTGGCTGAGTTTTAAGGCTCAATGTTTTGTTAAGAGAAGAGGGAGGAGGTTCCCTTTTATAAGGGAGGACAGGGGCACCTTTGGAAACCTCAAAAATATTAATTTATAATAAATCAAACCCCACTCCAAAAATGACTCATATTATAAGATTAGATGATATAGGGTTTTAATCTAATCAACCAAAAAAATTATTACATGTTGGAAATTTATATTAAACATTATCAATTTGATTTATCCTTATTTAATCTATTTAATTTTAATTGTGGTAATAAGATTCTAAATTTTAAATTATTATAAATCATTACTTATGTGTTATGAGTTATCCATAATTGGATAAATTATGACATTTTAGACTATATAAATTTTAATTTATAATTTTTAAATATTTTTGTGATTTTTAAACAATTTTATATTATGTTATTTTTATAAAATAACAATAGTGTCAATTTTGACACTATTTATTTATTTGAATTTAAATAAAATCCAAACAAAAGATATGTTCAAAATAAAAGATTTAATAGATTCATAACATTTCATATTTATCTATAAAAATTCTTGGTGCACATTAAATAGTTCATATAATATTTATTTTAATATTTTTAAAACTATTTTATTGATATTTCAATCAATAAAATAATTTCAACATCACTATTGTGTCACCTTTAATGATAATTATTTAATCCCTGAAAATTCTAAATAAATTCTCATGATTTACATAATTTTATTAAATTTCTATATACTATTCATGTTCTATGTTCCTTGAATTTTATCACTAAATTAAAATTATTATACTTATAATATTTGAGAGAGTTACATGTTGTCACTTTCTTTGGTTTTAAAAAAAATAAATTATTTTCATGGTCAAAAGTCCATAAAATGAATCTATTCAGACCATTAGGTGATATGGGTCGACTTTTAGTCATCCAATATAATTTTGGTAGGTTTTCGGGTAATTTTATAATCCTATTTTTACCCTTAATTACCCGATTTACCTTTAACTGTAGTAAATAAAAATTACCATAGTTACTATTCATAATGTCAAAAAAATAAATGTAACCTATTAAAATAATTTATACCCATTGAATCCAAATATTTAATACATTTCTCAAAATTCAAAACACTGAAGTTTCAGTAATTAATTTAAAATTAATCCTGTTGTTAAGAAAACGGGTTTTAAAAATTTAAACAATGTCAAATACTGAAATGTTTTTACATATGAATTCAATATAAAATAAATGGTAATGAAATGAATTATATTAAATGGTAAAAATATATTCTCTTTATACATTAAAAAAATTAAATTTTATCATTTAACTATCTAAATTATCTTGATGAAAAAAGTCATTTTTAAGAAAAATTTAGTGTATTTTTACTATTCTTCGAAATATGAAAGTTATCAGAAAAGTATCAAAACTTTACCCAATGTAAATTTTTATTTCCTGATTCAAAATAAGAAGTTTATTTTGTAAAATTGAACTTTTAAAATGGGTTCTCAATCAAAAGGCATTAAAACTGCATTTTTTAAAAAATAATTCTTTTATCCAAAAAATTGATTTTATTTTCATATCTCATTCTAGAAAATGTGTAAGATGAATTATAATCTTATAAAATTCCAAATGAAGTTAATACTATACATAACGGCTAGTTCATAATATTATAATAATATATCATTGTTTAGTGAAACTCGGTATTGCGTACAACGCAAGCTATCAAGGAAGGTTGCTCTTATGTGTAACGCAAGCCAAGCTAGTGTTGTGTATAGTGAAAGATTCTCTTGGTGTTGCGTATAACGTAAGACATAAAAAATAATTATTTCTCATAAAATATTAGGGTGTTACATTATATTCCCTTAAAAAGAATATCACCCTTGAAATTCATCACTTCTTAACAAACAGATGAGGATACCTCTCCCTCATCATATCCTCAAGTTCCCATGTAGCTTCTTCTAATTGGAGGTTCCTCCATAAAACTTTAACCAAGAAAGTGGTCTTGTTTCGTAGAACTTTTTCTCTATGATCAAGAATATCTATGGGTTGTTCTTCATAAGAAAGATCTTTCTCTAGTGGTATGACTTATGAGCTTACTACATGTGAAGGATCAGGTATGTACATTCTCAGGAGAGATACATGGAAAACATCCTGAAATTGAGAGAGATTCGGTGGAAGTGCCAATTGGTAAGCTACCTTCCCAAAACAATTCAGTATTTTGAATGGACAGATATACCTATTGCTCATCTTTACCTTCTTCCCAAATCTCATTACTCTCTTCCAGGGAGATATTCGTAAGAACACTTTATCACCCACTGCAAACTCTAGGTCTTCTTTTCGGTTTTCGTCATAATGTTTTTTTCAAATCTGAGCTCCTATTATGTGTTGTTTAATAGATCGGACTGTTTCCACCATCTCGTCACCAAGATCAGGTCCTTATAGCTTTCTTTCCCCAACTTCAACCCAGAAAGATGGAGTTCAGCAATTAATTCCACAGAGAGATTCATAAGGATCCATGTGAATACTAGAGTGAAAGCTATTATTATAAGAAAATTCAACCAAAGGTAGGTGTTGATCCCAACCACCTTTCAAATCCATAGATCAAGCTCTCAACACGTCTTCCAAAGTTTGAATTGTCCTCTTAGACTGACCGTCCATCTGAGGATGATAACTAGTGCTAAAACTAAACTTTGTATCTACAGTATGCTGAGTACTTCACCAAAACTTTGAGGTAAACATCAGATCCCGATCAGATATAATAGAAAGTGGTACTACATGAAATCTTACCACTTCTTTTACATATATCCTGTAAATCTGATCAAGAGATAAATATTCTCTAATAGAAATGAAGTGTTCTGACTTCGTAAGACAATAAACTATAACCCATATAGCATTATTTCCTTTCAAGGTTTTAGGAAGTCCAGTGATAGAGTCCATAGTGATGTTTTCCCATTTCCATTCTGGTATGGGTAATGGTTGTAACATCCCATTAGACTTCTATCTCTCAGCATTAACTTACTAAAAATCCAAGCATCGAGAGACATATTCAGAAACATCTCTTTTCATTCCATCCCACCAGAAGTACTCCTTCAGGTCCCTATACATATTTGTGCTTCCAGGGTGAATAGAGAATGAAGAACTATGAGCTTCCTACAATATTTCCTTATTTAATTCTGGGATGGTAGGAACAGAAACTGGTGGAACCTTATTATTTCATCACAATCAATGTGGAATTCAGGATCATTTATCACTTTCTTTTGTAACTCTACATCTTCTTTCTATGCCTCTTTAATATTCACATGTATAGATGGTTGAACATTCATTTGAGAAAGATAAGATTTTTCCCCTCCTATTATAATTCCAAGATCCATCCTTTGTAAATCCATAAATATTGGATCTTTTGTGATCCTCTTCATGGATAAGCTAGCATGGTCTTGTCGACTTAATGTGTCTGCCACCTTTTTTTCTTTCCCAGGGTGGTAATGAATTGAGTAGTCGTAATTCATAATCAGCCCTAACCATCTTCTTTGGAGCATATTCAGCTCTTTTTGTGAGAAAATATACTTTAAACTTTTATGATTAGTATAAATATCACACATTTCACCATAAAGATAATGCCTCCAAATATTTAATGAAAAGATTACTGCAGCTGACTCCAAATCATGAGTTGGGTAATTTTTCTCAGGGATTTTCAACTTTCATGAGGCATAATCTATCACCATATCATTTTGCATGAGAACATACCCCAGTCCCTTCTTGGATGCATCACTGTAGATCATAAACTTTTCTCCACTACAAGTCAGTGTGAGCACAGGTGCACTTGCTAACCTTTTTTTTAGATCTTTGAAATTCTCTTCACATTCCTCTGTCCAAACAAACTTAACTCCTTTCTGAGTCAATTTGGTGAGTGGGTTAGATAATTTTGAAAAATCATTCACAAAACATCGATAGTATCCAGCTAAACCAAGAAAACGTTGGATCTCAATTACTATTGTTGGTCTCAACCATCTTTCAATAACCTCTGTTTTTTATGGATCCATAGATATCCCCTCTTTTGAGATTATGTGACCCAAAAATGAAACTTTTTGAAGCCAAAATTCACACTTGGTAATTTTGGCATAAATCTTCTCCTTTCGGAGGGTATTAAATACAATTCTCAAGTGATATTTATGTTCCTCCTTGCTCTTTGAATAGACAAGAATATCGTCTATAAAGACTACCAAAAACTGATCAAGATAGTCTATAAAGACTATATTCATTTGATCCATCAAGATAGCAGGGGCATTAGTAAGACCAAATGGAATCACTATAAATTTATAGTGTCCATACCTTTAATGGAAAGCCGTCTTTGGAATATCCTCAATTTTTACCCTTAATTGATGATACCCTGAACAAAGATCAATCTTGGAAAAGTATTGAGCTCTGTGTAGTTGGTCAAATAAGTCATCAATGCATGGGAGAGGATATTTGTTCTTGATAGTGACCTTGTTAAGTTCTTTATAATCAATGAAAAGTCTCATTGATCTGTATTTCTTTTTAACAAACAGAACAGGTTCTCCCCAAGTTGACGCACTAGGGCGTATGAATCCTTTATCAAGATTCTCTTGGATTTTCTTCTTCAATTCCTGAAACTCAATTAGGGCCATTTGATAAGGTTTCTTTGAAATGGGTATAGCACCGGGTACAAGTTCTATTGAAAACTCAACTTCACGATTTGGTGGAAGTCCTGGAAATTCCTCCAGAAACACATCATCAAACTCCCATACAAAGGGAATATTCTTAATCGTGATTTTCTCGCCAACCTTTTGAGATAAATAACCTTCATTTAGTGGAATGAAGACCCATAAGATGGAATAAATTTCCACTAGAAGGTTATGTTCATCCTTGCATCGATAGATGATCATAGATTGATCTGGAATATGAAATGTGACTTCCCTTATATGGAAATCTATTTGAGATCTATATAAGGAAATCCAATCCAAACCAAGAATCACATCAAATTCTACTATAGGATGGATCACATGATTTGCAGGAATCAGTTTCCCTAAACGTCAATCAGAGAAAAATAGTAAACTTTTGATGTGATTGTTGTGCCATTAGGATTTCTCACAGGTAACTAAACATCTAATTGTTGAGGTAATATGGTGATACCCTTAGAAAATTCTTCAGAAATAAAAGAGTGGGTGGATCCAGAATCAAATTAATCATTTTCTACATTAGATTGGATGGTAAGTGCAGCTTTCACCACTTCATTATCGTACTCCACATCACCGATAGAAATTTCATGTGTCTTTCCTTTATATTTGGCCTTAAGAGTTTGTTGATGTGGATCATCGTCAACAACCCTTGGATTAGGGAATTGATTAGAATAATTACCCATTTATATTCACTTGTAACATTGAAGTGTAGGAGTTTAATTATGTGTATCCTTTTCTTTGGTCGTATCATTAAACATCTTTTTCCCAACATTACAGCATTCAAATGCCCGATGACCTTCTTTTCCACATTTGAAACATTTACATTTCCCTTTAATACAATTCCCTCCATGTTTCTTTCCACACTTTGAGCATAAGGGAAAACACATCATCTTTTTAGTGTGGTCTTTAGATTTCCCTTTGAATTATACTTTCCTATTCTTTTCAAACCCATATGACTAATGTCTTACTCCACTTTCCATATCAACCTTGATAGCTCATCGAACAATCTGCTTGTAGCTATTGAAGTTCCTTATGGCTAACACCCTTCAAATTATTGGTTTTAAGCCACTAAAGAATAGATCGATATTACCCTCCTATTGGATAATAATTTCGAAAGCATGCATTGCAAGTCATAGAAAATTTTCTTCATATGTACCATCAGATTCATCATCCCTTTTCTTTAGTTCAAGAAACTCCTTCTCAATCTTTGTTCAAAGAATACGATGGAATTAATTATTGAAAAATATGTTCTTGAACTTGTGCCATTCCATGGACTCAATTTAATCTCTTTTCCTCATATCCTTGATAAGATTCTACCATTGATCATATTAACCTTCCATACTATATAATGCTAAGATGAATTTATCATGTTCAAAACATTGTAGAACTAAAAATATCTTCTCAGTGGTACTAATCCATTGTTCAGCCGCTAATGGATCAGAAGACCCACTGAATGAAGGTGGACGTTGCCTCATGAAGGATTCAATAGAATGTTAATCCTTCCTTTGCTTGTTTGGAAGTCCTGCATGATTAATAGCTTGAGAATGTTATGTTATCATGGCTACAAGATTTTTCATTCTAGCTCCCATAACATTTGGTTGCTCAGGGGGACAATCATTGCATTTCCCGTAGCATTCAGCATTAACACGGTTCCTTTAGGTTCCAGCCATTAACTAAAACAAGTAAGCCTAGTGTGGGAAACACTAATCCTAATAGGAAAACCACATAATCAAGAATAAAATTTCACACCTTAGTTCTTATCATATGTTATTCATGGCAATTTCTAAAACACTAATATTATGTTCTATGCTTAAAGATATCCTTAGGATTCTTACTAAGGCTTTCACATCCTAGTTCCCAAAGGTTGACTATACACATCATCTGATACCTACTATAACAACCCATACTTAACATACATTGTTATTACTTCAGAATTGAAGCACAATTATTACAAAATATAAAAAAACCATGATAGGACCGTATAGGTATAGTGTCTTCAGAAACTGGGAAACATAAACAACTAGTTCATAAATCATCTACATTGTCTCCCGCTTATTTAGTCATATCTAGAGTCCCTTTTGGAATATCCTAATTAATACCCTTCTTCCAGACCTGGGGAAAATTAAACATACAAAAGTGTGATCTCAAATACTCAGTAAGGGTAAACAAATGAAATATCAATCATACCATATACATAAGAACATATCATTTTGAAAATATTAACATGTAAAAGAGATCATAAAATCATGAAATGGGATAAATCATAGTAGTGAAATGTAATTCTAATAATCATATCATAAAACATGAAACATTGTGTCATACACACATAATCATAGAAAATCATTTCATAGTAGTCAATACTCATTGCCAAAACTATCTTAGCGGACAAATTCCATTTCTGAACCGAGTTCACTCCTCATTCCAGTCTTGTATCACCGAACTGGTTTAACTTTCCGTTCCAACCATGTCTATATCATGAGATATAAATCTTTACCCAATTCATTGTAGGGAGATATAGGTCCCACACATCTCATAATGAAACCATTATTATGTGTGCCACAAAATCATAAATCATATATCATTGCATAACCCATGTAATAAAAATGGGATTCTTAAACATCATGCCATCATAACATAATTCATATATGATAAAAGGTATTCATAAAAATAATTCCATAATAACATAATCAAATCAATTTAGAAATAGGGATAGAAATAGAACCCTATATTATCTTAGACAAAAAATAGTTTTGATAAAACACTTGAACTCCATTCTTGAGGAAAATATCCTTTCAGCTTTAAAAAAAATTCATTTCTTGACATGTCATAAAATATTAAACTAAAAGAAATTAATTCAAAATAAAATTCAAAAATAGTAAAGGAAGCCTCAATGAAATAATTTTCTATGAAATCATAAAAAACTATTCATGCTGTATAAGTTAAAAAAAATCTTCTCATACTTTGGCCAGAAAAGTCAAAAAGTATCTCGTACTGAAAACGAAAAAATATTCCTTTCATATCTTTTACTAAAAAATCACCAACAGGTAAAATTGGATTTAAACAATTGTAGTAGGATATAAATAATTTTACATACTGAGGAAACATGGATGTGGATGATAAAAATTTCCCAGTAAATTCTGAAGTATAAACAGTCTCGGATAAAAATGAGATTGTGAGATTTTCCCTTACCTTAGGTCAGATATGCTTTGTACATGTCCGAACCTCCTTTATAATGATTTAAATAATGTCACTGAATTATTCCAGAATCATACTCATTGTTATGTTATCATATATGTTCATATTCTTAGCTTTTTATTAGTAATATTTCATTGTTACTTGTTATTCGGGTGTTCATTGCTTTATGTTCTTATGCGTGTTTTGTCAAATAAATTCTTATTCCTATTTTTAGGATATAGATACATCATTTAAAGAATGGTAATCATATAATATATATCATATTTATTCATTAAATTCGTTTATATAGTCATGTTTTAGTGAAGATCATGTAGAACAAATCACATCGCATTGTGGAGACGGTAAGTCGTACGTACGCACAAGCAATGATATCATTCCCATAATTATTGACTGGTCTAGGAGTGGATGATAGAATATCATAGAATTAGTATAATGTTATAATAATCATATATAGATATTCTATACACCATTATACCCATCCATGTAAGGTGGTGGTGGAAAACAGATTACACCACAGCGTGGAGACGGTATTCCGTACGTACGCACGTGCGGTGATTTCATTTTTCATAGGATGGATAGAAGGTGAAATAGGGTTGTTTCATTTTTATAATAACATATAAGTGTATGATTTATTCTTATGTTATTAATTTATAATGAACCAACTAAATAAGAGGAATTAGAAGAAGGAAGAAACTTGAAAGAATCGATAGAAGAGATTACCTCTTCCTCGACATGCCTCCTTTAAACTTTCTCTGAAGGGAATAGAGTTGGTCTTTTGAGAAAACCAGAACCTCTAGAATATTTCTAGGAAAGTTGAGAAGAGTAATGGGCAGGGTTTGGCCGAGATTGAATTCTCAATGTTGTGTAAAGAGGAGAGGGAGGAGGTGCCCTTTTTTAAGGGAGGAGAGGGGCACCTTTGGAAACCTCAAAAATATTAATTTATAATAAATTAATCCCCACTCCAAAAATGACTCATATTAGAAGATTATATGATATTAGGTTGTAATATCATAAACCTATAATATTTAGACATGCTGGAAATTTATTTTAAGCCTTATCAACTTGATTTATCCTCATTTAATCTATTTCATTTTATTTGTGGTAATAAGATTATAAATTTTAAATTATTATAAATAATTACTTATGTGTTGTGAATTATCTATAATTGGATAATTTATTACATTTTAGACCATCTAAACTATAATTTATAATTTTTAACCATTTTTTTTATTTTTAAACAATTTTATATTATGTTATTTTTATAAAATAACAATAGTGTCAATATCGACACTTTTTATTTATTTGAATTTAAATAAAATCCACCCAGAATACATGTTCTAAATAAAAGATTTAATAGATTCAAAACATGTCATGTTTATCTATAAAATTAGTGGATCATATTAAATAAATCATATAATATTTATTTTACTATTTTTAAAACCTTTTATTTGATATTTCAATTTATAAAATAATTTCAACATCACTATTGTGTCACCTTTAATGATAATTATTTAATCCCTAAAAATACTAAATAAATTCCCATGTTGTAGATAATTTTATTAGATTTTTGGAGACTATTCATTTATAAATTTCTATGAATTTTATCACTAAATATAAATTATTATACATATAAGATTTAAGAGAGTGGCATGTTGTCACTTTCTTTGGTTTTAATAATAATTTAATTATTTTCATTGTCAAAAGTCCATAGAAAGAATATATTCTGACCCTTAGGTGATATGGGTCGACTTTTATTCATCAAATAGAATTTTGGCGGGTGTTAGGATAATTTTATAATCTTATTTTTACCCTTAATTACCTGATTTACCTTTAACTGTAGTAACTAAAAATTATTGTAGTTACTATTCATAATGTCAAAAAAAAATAAACCTTTTAACATAATTTGGACCCACTGAATCCAAATATGGAATCCATTTTACAAAATTCAAAACACATAAGTTTCAATTATTAATTTAAAATTAATCTTGTTGTTAAGAAAACAGGTTATAAAAATTAAAACATTTTCAAAGATTGAAATGTTTTTACCTATGACTTCAATATAAAATTAATGGTATTGACATTAATTACATTAAATGGTAAAAATATATTCTATTTATACTCTATAACCATTAAATTTTATCATTTAACCATCTAAATTATCATGTTGAAAAAAGTTTTTTTTTTGAAAAATTTAGAATATTTTTACTTTTCATCAAAATATGAATGTAACATCCCAGGTAAATAAATAATATTACTTCTTCATATTTATTAATATTTGTGAATAAAATATTAATATTACTTTAAAAGTAATTCAATTATCGATGACATACCCAATAGGCAACAACGAGTTTCTTTGAAATCATATGTTGCACTCTAATAATAAAATAATATTATTTTAAATGGTAGTTAATACCTAGTCGTTCTAATGGCAGGAATGAACTGAACTAACTAAAAAATGATTATAAATTTTTGTCAAATTTTTTTACTTTTATCCAATAAATATTAGAGGCTTAAAATGCGAATGAATCCAATTTTAAGAGTAAATATTCTAATATTCTTTAAAAGGTCGATTAACTTTCTTTTGATGGAGAACCCTTTTTAAATACACTTTTTGCCAATTTTATATGTTATATTGGACCAAATAAAATCCTTTTTTATAATCTGGACATCAAAATTTACTTTGTGTAAATTTTTGTTATTTTTCCGATAAAGATCATTTTTTGTGAAAATGATGTATTTTAATTCAAAACCTCCTTTTAATCTGATTTATTTATATGGATATATTATCTTTTTAATTGGGTTTAAAGTTTAGTTAGAATAAATTTTTACCAATTAATCCAATGTTGGTCATTGGAATTCATTTTACTTTGATATTGGACTTAAACTAGTGTCAACCTTTTTATATATTTTGTTTCTTAAAAACACGCTATTTGTTTTAACAACAGGAATTAATTATTAAATTGATTAATGCAACTTATATGTTTTGAAATTTGTAAAATAGACATCATTTTTTAATTCGGAATATCAAATATAGCTTAGGGTGAATTTTGGGTATTTTTCTAAAAAACTTCAATTTTTGATGAATAGTGAAACCACTAAGTGGTATTTAAAAAACCGATTTTTCGTTTAAATGAAATTTTACCACCTCTGTGATTTGAATTTAAAAAATCCGACATACATGTTTGTCACTCGGATATAAAATTTGGTTCAATGGGATGAAAATAATATTTGGTGAATAGTAACTTTTATGTTTTATTAATCGCGATTAAAGGTAATTAGTGTAATTTAAGGTAAAGATAATGTTTTAATAATATTAAATGACCTTGAAACATGGCATACCATTATTTGATGAGTTATGTCTGACCAAGACAATCCATGGGTTGACTTGGGGACCCCATGGAGCCACTTGGGTAAGACAATGGCATTAATAACTTTTTATTTAATGTTAAAATAAAAATGTCACAAAAAAGTATTGTTCTACTAAAAAAAAATTTACATGGGGTTAAACAAGTAATATTTTAGATTATAAATATTAATTGGAAAGATAATAAGATTTCTTACATCATAGTATATATTTTTATATTTTTTAGATATTAAATAAATTAATTTATTTATGACACCATGATGATGCAGTGATTACCTCATTAAAGAATGATTTAAATAAAATGAAAAGATAATGTAAAATCTAAGACATACACTTGTCAAAAACCTATTTTATGGGTGGATTTAGAACCCTTATCACCTTATCCTCGAAATATATAATTTAGGGACCTTTGATATCCGAAAAAAAAAATTATAATAAAGTAACTTTTCAAGACTTTCCAAAAGTGCCCATCTTTCCTCTTATAAAAGGCCCCCACCTCTACCTCCTTACCTACACCTGTAAAGCCATTTGATCAGCCAAACTCTGCTCTTTTTATTTCTACACATCAATCTCTTTATCATAGAATCTTTCCCTTAGGCAGAAAGATCTTCAAGAAACCTTTTTGGTTCAAACAAAGGGGAGTTACCTGATTTAAAGGTAAAGTCGTCCTTAATGTTCTTTTATTTTATTTTGCTTCTCCAACCCCCTAAACTCTTTTTATTACATTATCTTGTAACAAAATCAGTATCTTCAATATACTAGGTTATTTTATGAGAATTATTCAAGCTACCCTTACACACACCTCCGTCTAATGGTTAAACAACGTATTGTTTCCGTGGATGGCGAATTACTGCCTCATGAAATGATGATTGTTATATATTCTCTTACCTCCTCTCATGGTGTCCATTATGATGGAAATATATTTATTTATGATATATATTATATTTATTTCCTCTCTATGCTTCTGTATTTTATATTTAATACAAACCTTTATGCTTTACATGTTTGGCAAATGCGATAATTTCATTTGAGGAAGTGTGGACTACCGCCTCCTCAAAGTGATTTGATTCATTAATGCCATATGTGGGACGTATAAAGGATGGGGTAAATGATATTATTTATATGATATTATACTGTAATTATAATATACCTTTATATCATTATGATTTCATTCCATTAAATACGAAATAGAAATTAAAGTAGTGTTCATGCATACGTACTACTTACCGTCTCCATGAATGGTGCATTTCATTTCTTACCTCTAAATTTTATGTAACATTATAAATTCATTTATATACTGGATATATATTATATAAATTATGTCTACATCATAAATATAATTATTTATTTAATGGATATTTTACCACATGAACAACTTGTAATTATAAGATGTTTATTTTTTACTCAAGTACCAAGGATCGAAAAAACGCTCGTTATTAACTTAAATAATTACATAATGTTCATAAAATGGTAATAAATGATATAAAAGGAGTAATTAACTTAAAAAAGGTTCTTAAGCAAGTATAAATTAACTCTAGTTTATTATTCAGGAGATTAAAGAATGATCGAGTCAAGTCGGACACGAGGTAAGGGATCCTACCTCTCTCTTTCTTTTTAAGTACTCTCTTTTATGTCATTTCTTTTAAGATCATATTTCATATGTTTGAGGTTGTTATTTTATATTACTCATTCTTTAAATTTTATGTTCATATTATGAGAGACCCTATTTGATCTCATAAATCCATTTTTGGAAGTTTTAAGTGGCGTCGTTAGGCTGCTGAGGTTTCGTAAGGGCTTTTTCCTCTCACTTTTATTCCTCTGAGATTGATGCTACATTTTCCACCATTTACTTTTAGTGGTATATGTACAGCCCATTATTCTACTCTTTGTGTAATATACTTTCATTTATTATTATTTACATCAATGTTTTATTGTCCTTCTTTCATGGAGTGTACGTTTCGAAAGATACCCAAGTCGGTAAGGGAACCTTTCACCCTCCTCTTTTTAAAAGACTTCTTTTTGTTAGGAATTTTAATTTACATATTATTATGTTGGGATATGTTCTTATATATCCTTATTTATATAAATTATATGTCCAAGTGTTGATATACCCTTTTTATCTCTCATCGTCTCATTTACTGAATTTTAAAATGACCCTGTTATGCTGTCGATTTTCTGTAAGGGAACTTCTTAACCCAATTTCAATTATTTGGGTTAAACCTCTACTTCTTGATTATGTCATACTATTAATATGTGTGGATGAAATATGATTGTTTTACACTTAATATCCTCATATATTGGGTGTATTTATATTTGTCACACATAATTATGTAATTGATTTATCCTTAATCTAAAGATAATGACTTTGTAAGGGTCTTTGT
Source organism: Viscum album (assembly GCA_963277665.1). Taxonomy (NCBI): domain Eukaryota; kingdom Viridiplantae; phylum Streptophyta; class Magnoliopsida; order Santalales; family Viscaceae; genus Viscum; species Viscum album. The sequence goes on from OY728153.1 coordinate 1,386,503,087, forward strand.
CTCAATCACCTTTCATTGAGGCATATTTTTGTTCTAATACAAGACTTTCTTTTATACTCTGTATAAACACCTTTGACATTTCATTACATTCAAAGGTAATCTTTTTCTATGAAGCGTTTTACTGAACGACAAAAAGGAATGTTTATTTTAATGTATGCGGTGACAACGAACTTTTCCACCGCCGTGAGTACTATTTGACCTTCGGCTTCCTTAAAAAGCCGTAATGTTTTTAAAAGAAATTAAATACCATATACTCTTGTATGTATTTTGGTATTGAAAATGGTTTTGATAATGGATTTGTTATGTAAATAAATTTTAGTGATATATTGTGATTGAAATGTGGAAATGTTTTCTTTCCATTATATTTGTTTTATGAATTATGATTTTGTTATGGTAATTGAAATTTGATGGGTGGTTACGTGATAAACCATATGACGGGTGGTGCTGTGAATAGCAAGATGTGTTGTTACATTATAACCTCCAATGAATTGGGTATGGAAGTCATCTGTATGGCTATTCCATGTAGTGATATGTGTGGAAGTCGACTGTATGGTTATTCCATTTAAGTATGTCTAAGTCCCAAGTTACCTATATATGTTATGTGTTCTTTATCTGGGTTTTTGGTAATATTTTGGTTACAAATGATAAGTAGTGATATTTTATTCAGTGAAGATTATTTACTACTTCATACATGAGAAAAGTATTACTTTGATAAAGTAATCATGGTTTACTTGTTGTTTTGAAAAACTAACAGTTTTCTTTCTTCGTGTATCCCTTACTGAGATTTCTAGGCTCACCCCAAGTTTTTTTAAACTGTTTTTCACAGGATATAATGTAGAATGGGGTCAAGGATGGGATCAAGGAAAATTCATGTTGTCTTAAACATGGAACTAGACATGACTCTTTTTTTAAGAGTTCATGTTTTGTAAAAAACAAAAGATACTTTGTAAGAGTGTCTTCTATGTAATCTTTTGAGATGTATAGTTATGATCTAATTCTCTAAAACTCTAAACCTGAAATTATCCTCAATTTTAATTATTCTTATAACTCAATATTAAGTAATGTTTAAGTCTGGGTCCTTACAATTGGTATCAAAGTTTGGTTTAAATAACTTTAGAGGTTAGAGTGTTGTTTAAGTATAAGTGAAAAGTTGTGTATAACCGCAATGGGTAGTATATTAGATAGAGTCATTGTTATTTTTGAAAGTTAGAATGAGTTTGAGATAACATGGATAACTATATCTTAGTGATTATCTTCCTCGTTATTATATGATGATTTTACTGATATACTCACACTAACTTTCTTGGTTTTAGTAAATGGCTGGAACTAGCAGGCACCAAAGTAACAGTGGATGTGAAGGAAACTGGGACAGTTTTCTGAGTGAGCAACTAAATGATATTGGATCTTTAATGAGAACTCTTGTGTTTATACTCAACCAAATATCTAGAGTCATGATTGACCACCTAAACCTTGGTAATTTTTATAAGTCATCATATATGCAAGAAAAAAATCCCTATAGAAGTTCAGGTAATAATCATAAAGGTAAGTGTGTTCAAAAACCTATGTGTCAATGATGTAGAAAGAAACACCTAGGAAAATGTATCAAAGGGACAGAAATATGCTATATATGTGGAAATGAAGGTCATAAAGCAAGAACCTACCATGGAAAAAGGAAGCATCCAGTTGACTCGAGGAAAGGGAAAGAAGTTCTTTCTAACAGATCAATTGAATGTTTTAAATGTTGTGTGCATGATCATTATGCAAACACTTGTCCTACAAAGAAGTTTCAGGAATGGGATCACCAAGATCGTACAAATATTCGTTTACCAATACCTAAAACCATTCCGATTGAGGATGAAGAAACTAACAATGACCAGTCAAAGGTATGGATTATTTCTTAACATATGTTTTTCTATTTTGGAATCTTAGGATATGATTCATGATTTTTTTTAGGATAGAAGTATTTCAGAATAATTTGGAAAGGAATGGTTAATGAATCATGAATAATGTCGAATGAGTAAGAAGTCAACATATAAGGGATTCAAGAGTTATGGTAGATTTTAGGATTGTGAAATTCTTAAAAGTATTAAGTCTCTTTTGATGATGGGGTTACATTAGAAGACATTTTATAGTATGTGTAACCCTGATGTTTGATATATGAAAATTTTATTCAAGGAATAATTATCTTTTCTTTTGTGGACATAGTTATAAAGAATCATTTTGGTTTATATGATCCTTGAATTTGAGGCAATTAATAGTTAATACTTTTTGGGTTGCAAAATGAAAGTTATTAGATAAACTTTGTGGTAAAATATGTTATGGTTATTTTTGAAGATTTTATCCCTTTTGGGGGAATGTTTTGAAAATTAAATAGTTTTGGAAAAAGGACAACACACAGATCGTGTGACAACCCATCGCATCGGACAAATTTGTGGGAATCGAACCCACAACCAAAGTGTGACTGGTATTTATCGCCTACCACTGAACTATGTGAAGTCTCTGGTTAGTTTGACTAATTCTTTTTAGTTAGATGATTTTATGAATAAATAGTATGTTTATTATGGGTTATCTAGGAAAACATTGACCTATCATGGAGGATATATGATTAGGTTAATTACTTTTCAATATGAGACTTTAAGAGCAACTGATGTTATTTGGAGATAAATGTTAATTTTTACCTTGGAAGACTATGTGATTAAATCCTTCAAATATTTGGGTTTCAATCTTAGTTTGGTTTAATTTGAATAATTTTATGGACATATTTTTTATCGAATGGTCTTCGTTGAACTTTGGGTTTTGTTGGACAAATTTTGGAGATTAAGAATATATTTTATTTATAAAGGATTATCCTTTTGTGGATTATCTGATCTTGTTCTAACAGTTTTGGTTTTTTGTTAAGGTATAAATACATGGTAAATATATAGTTCTATTTTTTGGATTAGGTGATTCTCTAGAAGTTGATTATAGTGCTCTTAATGTGAACAAGTCATCGTAAATACTCATCTTTTGGAGAAAATCTGAGTTTGTGTAAGAAATATAGTAAAAGTTGAAAGTCAACATGACAAGTAAGTATGTTTCCTTATGTTTTAGTTAAGCTCATAAATAAATTCCTCAATGAAAAGTAACTTAAAGCTAAAATGTTTTCTGTTAACTTTTCATACCGTGGAATCAAATATCGTGTAACTCATCACAAGTTTGTGATTTTCTGGTGGTTAACTTACTCCTAAACATGTTTCTATCACTCTCCATCAGAACATAACACTTTGTTTTTTTCTTCCATATCCATGTTTTCGTGGAATCCTAGTACCTTTTTTCTCGGGTGACCTTGGTACTTTTCTTTATTTCTTTTAAAGTGATAGTTTAATTTACTCCTTTTCCAATGTGGGGCATTCAATGAAGTTTCCAGGCCCAATTTTAAAATTGCGAGGATGCAATTACCAAAAAGTGGGAAGGATGTATCATCCCAGGTAAATAAAGAATATTTATTTTTCATATTTATTAATATTTTTGAATAAATTATTAATATTACTTTAAAGGGAATTCTATTCTCGATGTTGTACCCAATACACAACAACGAGATTCATTGAAATCTTCTATTTCACTCTAATAATAAAATAATATTATTCTAAATGGTAGTTAACGCCTAGTCGTTGTAATGGTGGGAATGAATATAACTAACTAAAAAATGATTATATATGTTTGTCAAATATTTTTACTTTTATCCAATAAATTTTAAAGGATTAAAATGCAAATGAATCCAATTTTAAGCGTAAATATTCTAATGTTCTTTAAAAGGACGATTAACTGCCTTTTGATAGAGAACACTTTTTAAATCCACATTTTGAAAAATTAATATGTTCTATTGGTCCAAATAAAATCCTTCTTTATAATCTGGACATCAAAATTTACTTGGTGTAAATTTTTGTTATTTTTCCGATAAAGATCATTTTTAGTGAAAATGTTGTATTTTTATTCGAAACCTCATTTTAATCTGATTTATTTATATGGATAGATTATATTATTAATTGTGTTTAATGTTTAGTTAGAATATATTTTTACCATTTAATCTAATGGTGGTCATTGGAATTAATTTCACTTCGAAATTGGACTTAGACAAGTGTCAATCTTTTGATATATTTTGTTTCTTAGAAACACGCTATTTGTTTTGACAACGGGAATTAATTATTAAATTGATCAATTCAAATTATAATTTTTGATGTTTTTAAAATAGAAATAATTATTGAATTCAGAATATCAAATATAGCTTAGGGTGAATTTTTGGTATTTTTCTGAAAAACATCAATTTTTGATGAATAGTGAAATCACTAAGTGGTAGTTAAAAAACATATTTTTCATTTAATTGAAATTTTACCACCTCTGTTATTTTAATTTCGAAAATCCTACATACATGGTTGTCATTAGGCTGTAAAATGTGGTTCAATGGGATGAAAATAATTTTTAGTGAATAGTAACTTTTTAGTTTTATTAATCACGATTAAAGGTAATTAGTGTAATTTAAGGTAAAGATAATGTTATAATAATATGAAATGACCTTGACACATGTACAACCATTATTGTATGAGTCATGGCCGACCAAGAAAATCCATGGGTCAACTTGGGGACCCCATGGATCCACTTGGGTAAGAAAATGACAATAATAACTTTTTTTTAAAGTTAAAATAAAAATGTCACAAACAAGTATTATTTTAATAAAACAATTTTTACATGGGGGTATACAAGTCATATTTTTTACTATAAGTATTAATTGGAAAGATAAAAATATTTCCTACATCATAGTAGTTTTTTATAATTTTTAGACATTAAATAAATTAATTTGATTATGACACCATGATGATGCAGCGATTAACTAATTAATAAACGATTTAAATAAAATGAAAAGATAATGTAAAATATAAGACATACACTTTTAATAGACCTATTTTATGGGTTTATTTAGAACCCTTATAACCTTATCATAGAAATATATAATTGTGGGACCTTTGATATCCAAAAATCATTTTATAATAAAGTAACTTTTCAAGACTTTCCAAGAGTGCCCCTCCTCCCTCTTATAAAAGGCCCCCAACTCTACCTCCTTACCCACATCTCTGAAGCCACTGGCTCAGCCAAAATCTTATCATTTTATCTCTCCACATCCCTCTATTCATCATAGAAGCCTTACCTTGGGTAGAAAGCTCTTCAAGAAACCCTTTTGGTTCAAACCAAGGGGAGTTACCCGATTTGAAGGTAAAGTCTTCCCTAATGTTCTTTAATTTTATTTTGCTTCTCCAACCCCATAAACACTTTTTATTTCGTTATCTTGTAAAAAAACCAGTATCTTAAATATAATATGATGTTGTTATGATATGTATTCGAGCTACACTTACACACACCTCCGTCTAATGGTTAAATAACATATTGTTTCCGTGGATGGCGAATTACTTCCTCACGAAACGATGATTGTTCTATCTTCTCATAACACCTATCATGGTGGATATTATGATGGAACTATATTTATTTATGATATATATTATATTTATTTCTTCTCTATGCTTCTGTGTTTTTCATTTAATACATACCTTTATGCTTTGCATGTTTGGAAAATGCGATAATTTCATTTGAGGAAGTGTGGACTACCGCCCCCTCAAAATGATTTGATTCGTTAATTCCATATGTGGGATGTATAAAGGATGGGTTAAATGATATTATATATATGATATTATACTATAATTATAATATACCTTTATATCATTATGATTTAATTCCATTAAATATGAAATAGAAATGAAAGTAGCGTTCATTCGTACGTACGGCTTACTGTCTCAATGAAAGGTGCATTTCATTTATTACCTCTAAATGTTATGTAATATTATAAATGCATTTATATACTGGATATATATGATATAAATTATATCTAAATAATAAATAGAATTTGGATTTAATGGATATTTTACCACATGAACAACTTGTAAATATAAGAAGTTTATTTTTGACTCAAGTACCAATGATCGAAAAAACGACCGTTATTAACATAAATAATTACATAATGTTCATAAAAGGGTAATAAATGATATAAAAGGAATAATGAACTTAAAAAAGGTTCTTAAGAAATTATCAATTAACTCTAGTTTATTATTCAGGAGATTAAAGAACGATCAAGTCAAGTCGGACACGAGGTAAGGGATCCTACCTCTCTCTTTCTTTTTAAGTACTCTCTTTTATGTCATTTATTTTAAGCTCATATTTCTTATGTTTGGGGATGTTATTTTATATTCCTATTTCTGTACATTTTATTTTCATATTATGAGAGACTCTACTTGAACTCATGAATCAAATTTTGGATGTTTCAAGTGGTTCCATTAGGTTGTAGAGTTTTCGTAATGGGTTTTTCATCTCACTTTTATTCCCGTGAGATTTATGCAACATTTGACACCATTTAATTTGAGTGGTATATGTACATTCCATTATTCTACTCTTTGTGTAATATAATTTCGTTTAGGAGTATTTAAATAAATGTTGTATTGTCCTTCTTTCATGGGGTGTATGTTTAGAAAGATACCCAAGTCGGTAAGGGAACCTTTCACCCACCTCTTTATAAAAGACTTCTTTTTGTTAGGTATTTTAATTTAAATCTTCTTATGTTCGGATATGTTCTTATATATCCTTATTGCTGTAAATTATATGTCCAAGTGATGAGATACCCTTTTTATCTCCCATCGTCTCATTTTCTGAATTTTCAAATTACGTCATTAGGCTCTCGAATTTCTGTAAGGGAACTTCTTAACCCAATTTCAATTCTTTGGGTTAAACCTTTAATTCTTGATTATGTCATACTATGAATATGTGTGGATGAACTCTGATTGTTTTTCACTTAATATCCTTGTATATTGGGTGTATTTATATTTGTCACATATAATTATGTAATTGATTTATCCTTAATCTAAGGATACCGACTTTGTAAGGGACTTCGTCTCAATCTCCTTTCATTGAAGAATATTTTTGTTCAAATACAAGACCTTCTTTTATACTCTGTATAAAAACATTTGACTTTTCATTTCATTCAAAGGTAATATTTTTCTACGAAGTGTTTTTTTGAATGACCAAAATCAATGTTTCTATTAATGTACGCGGTGACAACAACGTTTTCCGCTGCCGTGAGTACTATGTGACCTTTGGCTTCCTTAACAAGCTGTAATGTTTTAAAATGAAATTAAATACCATATACTCTTTTATGTATTTTGGTATTGAAAATGGATTTGATAATGGTTTTGTTATCTCAATATATTTAAGTGATATATTGTGATTGAAATGTAGAAATGTTTTCTTTCCATTATATTTGTTTTATGTATTATGATTTTGTAATGGTACTTGGACATTTGATGGCTAGTTATGTGATAAACCATATGACGGGTGGTGCTGTGAATACCAGGATGGGTGGTTACGTTATAACCTCTAATGCATTGGGTATAGAAGTTGGTCGTATGGCTATTCCATGTAGTGATATGTGTGGAAGTCGACCGTATGGTTATTACATTTATGTATGTCCATGTCCCAAGTTACCTTTATATGTTATGTGTTCAATATATGGGTTTATAGTAATCTTCTGGTTACAGAGGATAAGTAGTGATATTTTATTCAGTAAAGAGTATTTACTACTTCATAAAGGTGAAAATTATTACTTTGATAAAGTATTCATGGTTTACTTGTTGTTTTTAAAAACTAACACTTTATCTTCTTTGTGTATACCTTACATAGCTTTTTATGCTCACCCCAAGTTTTTTTTGAAATGTTATTCATAGGACATTATGTGGAATAGGGTCAAGGATGGGATCAAGGAAAATTCATGTTATCTTAAACATGGAGCTTGACATGACTCTTTTTTTAAGAGTTTATGTTTTGTAAAAAAAAAGAAAAGAATCTTTGTAGAAGTGTCTAATGTGTGACCTTTTGAGATGTAATAGTTATGATTTAATTCAATAAAACTCTAAACCTGAAAATATCCTCATTGTGAATTATTCATTTAATTCAACATTAAGTAATTTTTAAGGCTGGGTCCTTACAATGAAAGTTATTCGAAAAGTATCAAAAAAATTTCCAATGTAAATTTTTATATCCTGATTCAAAAGAAAAAGTTTATTTTGTAAAATTGATCTTTCAAAATGGGTTTTCCGTCAGAGGGTGGTAAAACTACATTTTTTTAAATATACATCTTTTATCTGAAAAATTGATTTTGTTTTCATATCTCATTATAGAAAATGTGTAAGATTAATTATAATGTTAAAAATTTCAAAATCCAGTAAATACTATTCATAACATCTAGTTCATAATATTATAATAATATATCATTATTTAGTGAAACTCGGTATTGCGTACAATGCAACATATCGAGGAAGGTTGCTCTAGCATGTAACACAAGCCATTCCAGTATTGTCTGTAGTCAAAGATTATCTTGGTGTTGCGTATAACATAAGACATAAAAAAATAATTATTTCTCATAAAATATCAGGTTGTTACACATAATAACCATATATGTTCAATGTAATTGTAATACCCCAACCCTATTAACCCAAAGTCAGTGCATTATTATATAACATTGGCATGATCCAAAAAGATCAAGCCTCAATAGATGGATTAGTTTAGTAGCCTTGGAAATAATAGATACATTCATAAGTTTTACATTGCATTATAAAATGAAAAACTACAAAAACATAGTCTCTATAGTCCAAACTCATATCCCTTATACTATCCCTGCATTTTAGACATAATATACTTCTTCAAATCCTGGGAAAAATAAAACATAGAAAGGGTTGAGATGAGATGCTCAGTAAGGATAACAATATAGCAGAATTGTTCATAAATAAGCATAAACATTTAAGGCAATGTAATACTAAAACAAAATCCTTTTAAAGTAGAACATCAGAATAATATGAAAAAGAAAAAATCAAATAATGTCATTTACTTAGTCACATGGATATTATACTGGTTGAATAATAACATGCAATATCAATATGCACTTTTATAATGATGGAATGCATAATTCCAGACTTCATAACCACATAGTCAAGGCCTTGTTACAATACTACAAATAAGATTTTTTCATGGTCTTATGTCAAGACCCTAGTTTGTCTCATGAGACCTACAGAATCATAGAGGAGCCATAGAGGGCTCCACCCGTCACTTAATAAGTCTAATTAATTCCTCATATGAAAAGGTTTAAACATAACATAAACATTCGAATTAAAACTAGCATATGAAATGTCAGTACTTTATCCATAAACCATGAATTGTATAAAAATAACACATCCACAGTCAAACATATCACAAAATCTTAAATACAATATGGAAGTTTTATATCATAATAAATCAATTTCATACAAGCTTAAAATCCATCAAAGGATGTTGACATAAATGAAATCAAAACTTTTTTAGAGAAATATAACTTTCTATTTTGAAATCATTTAAAATTCATATAATTGGAAAAGAAATCATTTATTTTGTAGATATTTTTATAAGTTTTTAAGCATAGCATTGATGATGTTATCATGGTAGAAAACAACCACACCCACCATATATGTTAAAAAACCATTTTTACTTTAATTTTGTCAAAAAGGTCACAAGGTACCTTGTTTGGAAAACAACAGAAATATTCCTTTCAAACCATTTTATAAAAAGTAAAAAAATGGTATAAATGAATTTAAACCATAGTCTAGGATATAGTAAAAATGTTTTGGAATATATTTTGAAGAAATATGGATGTGGACGATAAAGAGGTACCAATAGATACTTTTGTAAAAAGAACCTCGGATAATAAAGAGATTGTAAAATTAACACTTACCTTGTACATTTACTTGGTCAAAGGTAGGTTAACCTCCTGTATAAGGGTTAAATAATTGTTATTAAATTATACAAGAACCATATACATTAATATGATATCATATACGATCTTTTAATATTGATTTGATAATGATATTTTAGTAGTATCATCATTTCGGGTGTTAACTGATTCATTTTCTTTTATATTCTTGGTTACATAAGCCATGTTTATTATGGATAGGATGTATTTGATTCATATATATAATAGTATTATGTTCATAAACATTGTTTTTAATCATAAAATAAAAATTATTCATGAATGATTACGATGGGGAATAAATCTCATCGCGTTCGTGGAGACAGTAATATGTACGTACGCACGAGCGACAATATCATTATTTTGATATTAAAATCATATATAATTTAATGGTATATCATATATACAGAATCATTATCATTTTATATTTATTTTTTAATTCATTTATACTCATTATTATACCCATCCAAATGATGAAGTTTTGCAATAACAAACTACACCGTGACGTAGAGACGGTAATCTGTACGTGCGCACGTATGGTGACTTTGTCATTTATAGGATGGATAGAATAATGACTATGGTTTTACCATTTTTATAATAACATTATAGTATATAAAAGTAAAAAGTTATTATTCACTGAAAATTTATTTTCATCTTATTGAACCACATTTTACTTACTGATATTAACCATGTCGCTCATATTTTTGAAATTCAACTCACAGAAGTGGTAAAATTATATTTTATGCAAATTTGAAAATGCTTCTAGGAGGTGGGTAAAAGACGGTGAAATGTTCAATAAAATTTTATATATCTAATATTATTAAAAAATTACTCCAATTAATTACATTTAACATATATAGGTATTATGTATATATTTTTACCAGAAATAAATTAAAATAAAATAATTAATTATTTAAATAAAAAGTCGGTTTTAAACAATAACGCAACATTTTTGACTATTCATCAAAAATTGAAAGATTTAAAAAAAATAACAAGAATTAACCCTAAGTTAATTTCAATATTATGAATCAAAAAATGAGTCCAATTTGAATGATAAAATTTATAAAATTTCATAAAGTGGGTATTACTATTCGTAACAGCTAGTTTGATTGGTCGCAGTGTGTTAGAATCTCGAAGTTGTATACAATTCAAGTTATTGAATTATTCAAAAGGAAACATATCGTGGAAGCTTGGGGTGTTACATTATTTCCTCCTTCAAAAAATTCCATCCTCAAAATTTCTATAATACTGCCGCACAAAAAGATTCAGGTAGTTCTTCATCATAAGTTCCTCGGGTTCCCACGTTGCCTCCTCCATCTTATGGTTTCTCCATAGAACTATTACCAGACGAGTCATCCAGTTTCTTTGAGCTTTTTTTCTTGTATCTAGAATTTTGATTGGCTCTTCACAATAATACATATCAGGTTCCAGTTCAATTTCCTCATAGGTGATTACATGTTATGGGTCAGGCATTAATTACTCAATATTGATACGTGGAACACATCGTGTACTTTAGAGAGACTTGGCGGCATTTCCAAACGGTAAGTCACACCCCAATTCATTCTAGAATTTGGAAAGGTCTCATTTACCTGGGAATTCATTTACCCTTCTTACCGAATCATATTACTCCCTTTTATGGAGATACATTCAAGAAAACATGATCTTCGACCTGAAATTCCATATCCTTCTTTCAGTTATCGGCATAGCTCTTCTTTCTACTTTAAACTGCTTTGATGTGGGTTTGGATAACCTTCACATTTTCCATTTTTTCCTTAATATGTTCTAATCCTACGAGTTTTCTTTCACCAACATCATCCAAACAAGTTGGTGTGTGACATCTCTTCCAATATAATGCTTCATATGGTTCCATCTAAATACTTGAATGGAATCTATTACTATTGGAAAATTCTACTAGAGGTAAATATTGATCCTAAATACCTTGAAAGTAAAGTGTGTAAGATCTCAACATGTCTTCTAAGGTTTTAATAGTCCGTTTGGATTTTCCATCAGTTTGAGGGTGGTAGGCAGTTCTCAAATGAAGTTCAATATCCATGGATTTCTGAAGAATTTTCGAGAATATTGATGTAAAACAGGGATCATGATCAGGAACAATCTATAAGGTTACTCCATGAAGTCTTACAACTTCATTAATATATAATCTTGCTAGACGTTCCAGTGGAAAATCTTATCTTATAGCATGAAAATGTATTATCTTGGTAAGACAATCAATAATGAACCATAATGCATCATTCCTTCTTGGAGTCCTTGGTAGCCCCATGAAAAAGTCCATCGTAATATTATCCCATTTCCACCCAGGTATGGGAAGAGGTTAAATGACTCCTCCAGAATGTTTCCTTCGAGCATTCACTTTTTGAAAAACCATACATCTTAACACAAAATCAGAAATCAGCCGTTTGATGTTGTCCCACCAGAAATGTTCCTTTAAATATCTATACATCTTAGTACTACCAGGGTGTATAGAGAAATTGGATCTGTGAGCATCATTCAATAATTCTATTTTTAGATCAGGTATATCGAGAACACAAAGTCTCTTCCCAAATTTGAAAATTGCATCTTTATATATGAAGTCACTCAATCTCCCATCATTCACAGCTATAATCTTCTTTTGAGACTCCTCATCATTAGCCTAATAAATTTTTTTCCTTTCTAGTAAATATTGTTTGACAACCAATTGAAAAATTATTGATGTTTCACCTTTCATGATTATTCATATATCTATTTTCACTAAATCAATGAAAATAAGATCCCTTTCAACTTTCATCCTATTCAAAACTCCATGATCCTTTCTCCTCAAAGCATATGCCACCTTATTTTCCTTCCCCGGGTGGTTTTGTATTTTGCAAACAAAATTCTTGAGTAGTTCAAGCCATTTACTTTGCCTCATGTTGAGTTACTTTTGTGAGAAACTATACTTCAAACTCTTCTTATAAGTATAACTCTCACATTTTTTACCATAGATATTGTGTCTCCATATCTTCTGAGTTAATATTACAGCTACAAACTCAAGATCATGAGTAGGATAGTTTTTCTCATGATTTTTTAGATGTCGTGATGCATAGGCAATAAATATATCATTCTGCATAAGAACACAAACAAGTCCTTTCTTTGAAGCATCACTATAAATAACAAACCCATCGTTCCCTGATGGTAGAGTCAATATAGCAGCATTGACTAATCTTCTATTAAATTCTTTAAAATGTTCTTCACACACTTTTTTCCAAAAAAATGAACCCCTTTATAGGTGGGCTTGGTTAATGGGTTATCTAATTAGGAAAAATTCTAGACAAAATGCCGGTAATAACTTGCTAAAACAATAAAACTATGTACCTCAGTTACACTCGTTGATGCTGACCATTAATGGATTTCCTTGGTCTTTGAAGGATCAATAGATATTCTATTCTTAGAGACAATAGGTCCAAGAAAATAAATCTCTTGATGCCATAATTCATACTTGCTAAACTTCCCATATAATTAATTTCTTCTAAGGGTTTTCAGAATAGTGCGCAAGTGATTTTCATGATCTTCATAGATTTTTATTATACCAGGTTGTCATCAATAAATACCACTACAAAGTCATCTAGATATTCCTTGAAAACTCTGTTTATTAGATCCATGAAAATAGAGGGTTCATTAGTCATCCCAAAAGGCATTACGGTAAACTCGCACTACTACAAATACCCCTTTTATCAGCACTAAAACCCCCTTTTATTAGTGCTAGAAAAATGATGTTAAAGCTGGAAAAGATAAAGGGGGGTTCCCCATTATCATTTATCCAAAAAGAGCTGATAAAGTCACCTTTTATTTGTGCTAAAAAAGCGCTGATAAATGGGGTCTTTTATCAGTGATAAAACCAAGCGTTGATAAAAGGGTCCTTTATCAGTGCATTGTTTTAGCGCTGATAAAGGGGTCCTTTATCAGTGCTTCCTTTATCATCACTTTCTTTTTAGCACTGATAAAGGACCCCTTTTATAGGCTCTTTTTTAAAAGTGCTGATAAAAGTTAAAAAAATTAAAAAAAATTAAAAAAAATACTGCCAATTGAGGGAGCTTTTATAGCGCTTGAGCCCCCCCCCCCCTTTACAGTGTTTTTCCTCCCCCCTCCAGTACCACCATGCTCCCCCTCCACCCTTTATCTACGGTAGCTCCCATATCCCCCCATGCATGTGTGCCCCTGCCACCACCAGGTTTTGAACTCGATACCTCCCCCTGTGCACCTAAGCCCTCACCACTCCTCTATGTTGATTTGTTTTCCTTTTCATGATATATATATAGTTATATTTATTAGTATAGTAATACTATTTCTATTAATATATATATATAGTTATATTACTATATATGTCTATTTATATATATATATATATGTATATATTTACGTATATTTATTCGTATAGTGATATATATTTATATCAATATATATATATAGTTATATTAATATATATATATATAGTTATATTAAAATATATATTTATAGTGATATTAATATATATATTTAAAGTGATATTAATATATATATTAATAGTAATATTAATATATATATTTATAGTGATAATAATATATATATAGTTAGATTAATATATAGGTATATAAATATTCATATATTTTGTATTTTAAATAAAATGGATATTAGTTATTATTTATATAAATCCAATATATTATATATGTAAATATATTTTATTATTTTTATTTATAATTAAATTTTTATGTGTGAATACAAAAAATATATATATTATTATATATTTGATTATAAATAGAAGTGTATTATAAAAAATGATAAAATTTCAAAAACATAATATTAATATGAATGTAATACCTTGGAATAAATTCAGTACCCACCAAAAAAAGCCAATAATACCCCCTTAAGCGAGGCTGAAAATCCACAAAATGTTAAAAAATCGGGGTACCCCGAATAAAAACTCAGTTTTGGAGGCCTTATGGGCCTTTTTGGCCTCGAAAAAAACTTGACTGAGGTCCCCCACGGGTCACATTGACGTAGAGCTCATCGTAGAAATTGATTTGATAAGTGGTAGATCTCAAACGGACGCTCGAATCAAAAGTTATGGTCATTTGAAGTTCGAGTTGCGTTTTCAACATATTTTGGATCTTTTTATAACAATTTTAATTTTTTTAGTCTTCAAATTGTTATTAAATTACTATTACTCCATAATAATTAGAAAATTATTATTCAAAAATATTTTTAAAATTTATTTATATTCCATTTTCACTAAATATCTTATATATTAAGTGTAACTGTATAATTATACTTATCTAAAATATATTTAAAATTATATTTAAAAAAATATATATTATATTAATAACAGTATAACATTATCTATATATTTGAATTTTAATATATTTTTTTGAAGTAGACCATTTATCAGTGCTTTTAGAAAAAGCACTGATAAAGACCCCACTATATCAGTGCTAATGAAAAAGCGTTGATAAAGGGGGGTACCTTTAACACTGCTAAAAAAGAACTGTTAAAGGGGTACCTTTATCAGTGCTAAGAAGAGCCCTAATAATGGGGTACTTTTATCAGCGCTTTTTTAGCGCTGATAAAGGTACCCCTTTTCAACGCTCTTCTTAGCCCTGATAAAGGTACCCCCTTTATCAGCACTTTTTCGTTAGCACTGATAAAATTGTGGCGCTGGCCTTGCCCTATTTTGTGGTAGTGCTGTATTGCCCATACCTGCTTTGAAATATTGTTTTATGAATGTCTTCCTTCTTCACACACAGCTGATGATATCCAGATCGAAGGTCAATCTTTGAAAAATATTGAGCTCCATGATGATGGTCAAATAAATCCTCAATGTGAAGTAGGGGATACTTGTTCATTATTGTAATAGTATTGATCTCCCTACAGTCAATGCACAACTTCATAGATCTGTCTTTATTCTTAACAAAAATGACATGGGATCCCCATGGAGAAACACTAGGGCAAATAAATCCATTATTAATCAATTCCTCTAGTTGTTTCTTTTGTTCCACTAATTCCACAGTGTCCATTATATACGGGTTCTTCGATATGGTCCTTGAACTATGAATTAAAACAATGGAAAACTCAATTTCTCATTCTGGAGGATGTCTAGGTAAATCCTCTGGAAATACATCAACATAATCTTGCATAATTGTTACGTCCTCTATTCGAACATTGTTTTCCTCTCCTATAATTATTTCATTCTCATCCTGCCCAATAATTGAATTTAGTAGAGCTTCTGAGGGTGGATCTAGATAAGAATTAGGTGGTAACATTTCTGCTCTAAAGATAATGTACTCCTTGTCATCATAAAAAATTGTAACCTCCTTCTTCTAACAATAAATTTTCACATCATGGTCTGAAAGCCAATCCATACTAAATATTATATCAAATTCAATCATGGGTATGATGAAGATATTAGGAGATAAAGAACATTTATATGACCTAATGGGAACTGATTTAAAAAACGTTGTTGTGATGATACTTTTCTTGGGTGTTTTGACTGAAAACTACCTTTTTTAGTCAAATTTAAAATATCTAATTTTCATAGTAATATGGGAAGATATGAAATAGTGCAATGATCCATAATTAAATAAATCATTTTCTAAACATGAGAAAACCATTAAATTAAATACCACCACGTCTTTCAGAGCATCAACCTCAGCAGTAGTGATAGCATAAGCTTGGCCTTGATCCCTTGGCCTTTTTGAGGTAAGTTTCCTTGGCACTTAGGAATTTAATTTGCAAAATTCCTCCTTTCTCTATAATTTTATCATTCAACATTGATAGCCTCTTTCTTCCCCTTACAATCACAATATTGGTGGCTTTTTCACCACACTTGTAATAGAATTCCATTCTCTTCTAGAATGTACCAAGGCGTTTCTTCCCACATTTACTATAGTATGGATATTTAACTATTCCCTTATTCCACGTATTTCCATTTCTAGAGTGTTCACCAGATCTCTTCTTCTCTTTCTTTGCATTAAAGTCATAAGACTTAGAAAATTATTTTTATGTCTTGTTATCACATGAGTCAATATCTTCGTATGATGAGAAGGATCGTGAGACTAATGCTCAATGAAGAAATTGTTTTAACCCATCAAATAATCGATCAATATTACTCCTTGGGTTACATATATAATCTACTACATTCCTTTCTAACCTTGTAAAGTTAGCCTCATATTTTGCAACAATCTCATCCTCTTTTTTCCTCATCCTCATAAATTGTCTTTCCATATCCACTCGATGGTCATGAGGATATTACTTTTCTATGGAAATATCCTTAAACTCTCTCCATTCCATATTATATGATTTATCATCTTCCTTTGTGTTTTGAATCAATGACCATCATTGATCTGCATCTCCCGTGAGGTGATAAACTACCATGAAAACTTTTTCCCTTTTGATACTCCCCAAAAGCATGAAAGATTTTCTCTAAGGAGTTTATCAATTGATCAGCTACTTAGGGATTTGTACTCCCATTGAATGTTTGTGGTTTCTACCTCATAAAGAGATCTAAAAATGATCATTCTCATTGTGGTTCAGGGTTCTCTATACAGGTAAGTATATTATTCATAACCTGAGTGATTTGTCCCAGTATGGTAATAATCTAATTAGCACCAGTTTCTTCACCCACTCCAATATAATTATCTTGAGTAGGAGGGAAATCCCTACATGGATTACATGCATTGATATGGTTTCCATTCCTTCAACTAGGCACCATATCTAAACAATGGCATACACTAGATTTGTATATGAATTGAAATACATAAATCCAAACATGTTAAACACTTAACATAAATTGAACAGTTTATGTATACAATCCATAATCATAAAAATGTTTTAATTGAGGAATTATATACTCATAAACCCTTTATAATTGTTTGTAAGGAAAATTAAAGTTATACTAAACATACCCCTAGGAGTGTCGTAACCAAGAGTTCAGCATGACCCATTATTGTGTACCAGTTCCCATTTGATTCTGGCTCAAAGTGGTGTTTTTGGGTTTTACCACTACGTACATCTATTCCAGAGCCGCCTCTACCTGCTCGTATCCATACATGGATGTATTTCTTGGAAAACTCACAAAATCTCTACAATACCCAAATTAAAGGAAGTTCTTCTATACTAATCCTCAAAGTCAATCTTGGGGTAATGTTCTCTAGTTAGAGTTTTTCGAAATCTGGCTTCGAGGGTTTGTAATAAACCTTCCATGATACCAACTGTAATGCCTTGACCATAGTTTCCCATATTCGGTGCATTATTACATAATATTAGCATTATCGCAAAATATAATGTCTCCAAAGAACAATTGGTTTAGTAGCCTCAAAAATACAAGATACATTCATAATTTTTACATTACATTATAAAATGAAAAACTACAACAACATAGTCTCCATACGCCACACTCATATCCCTTATAATATCCCTGTAGGTCATACTTAATATACTTCTTCACATCCTAGAAAAAATAAAACATAGTAAGGGGTGAGATCAGATGCTCAGTAAGGATAACATTATAGTGTAAACATTCATAAATATACATAAACATTTAAGGTAATGTAAGACTAAAACAAAATCCTTTTCAACATGAAATTAAACTTAATATGGAAAAGATAAAATAAAATAATTCCATTTACTTATTCACATGTATATTCTATTAGTCGAATAATCACATTCAATATCAATATCCATTTTTATAATGATGGGATGCATAATGTCGGACTTCATAACCACATAGTCAAGGGCTTGTGCCAAGACTACAAATAAGATTTTGTAAAGGCCTTATGCCAAGACACTAGTTTGTCTGATGAGACCTACCAATGCATCGAGGAGGTATAGCAGGCTCCACCCGTCACTTACTAAGTCCAATTCATTCCTCATATGAAAAGGTTTAAACATAACATAAACATTCGTATTAAAAATAGCATACAAAATTTCAATAATTTATCTATAAATAATGAATGGTATAAATATAACATAACCATATTCAAACATATCACAAAATCTTCAATACAATATGGAAGTTTTGTATCATAATAAATCAACTTCAAACAAACCTAAAATCCATTCAAGGGTGTTGACATAGATGAAATCAAATCTTTTTTAGAGAAATATATTTTTCTATTTTGAAATCATTTAGAAGTCATATAATTATAAAATAAAAAATTTATTTTTAAAATATTCTTATAATATTTTAAGGGAAGATTTGATGATGTTATAAGGGTGGAAAATAGCCACACCTTCCGTATAAGTTAAAAAAACATTCTTACCTTAATTTTTTCTAGAAGGTCATAAGGTGCCTTGTTTGGAAAAATGACTTAAAGATTCCTTTTAAAACACTATATGAAAAGTAAAAAAAGGGTATAAATTACTTTAACCCATAGTCTAGTAAATTTTAAAAAGGTTTTGGAATACATTTTTAAGAAACATGGATGTGGATGATAAAGAGGTCCTAGTAGATACTCACATAAAAACAACCTCGGATAATAAATACATTTTGAAATTAACCCTTACCTTGTACTTTTCCATGGTCAAGGGTAGCTTAACCTCGTGTATAAGGGTGAAATAATTGTAATTAAATTATAAAAGAACCATATACATTAATATGATATCATATATGATCTTCTAATATTGCATTGTTAATGATATTTTAGTAGTATCATCGTTTTGGGTGTCAACTGATTTGTTTTCATTTATATTCTTGGTAACGTAAGCCATGTTTGATATCGATAGGATGTATTAGATTAATATAAATAATGATATTATGTTCATAAATATTATTTTTAATCATAAAATGAAAAATATTCTTGAATGATTGCGATGGAGAATGAATCTCATCGCGTGCATGGAGACGGTAATCCTTACGTACGCACGAGCGACAATATCATTCTTTTGATATTAAAATCATATATAATTAGATAGTATATCATATATACAGAATCATTATCATTTTGTATTTATTATTTACATAATTTATACTCATTTTTATACCCATCCAAATGATAAAATGTTTGAATAACAAACTACACCACGACGTAGAGACGGTAATCCGTACGTACGCACGTATGGTGACATTGTCATTTTTAGGATGGATAGATTAACGTATCTGGTTGTACCATTTTTATAATAAAATCACAGTATATAAAAGATATTGGTGTTATTGTTTTATAATGTAAACAACAAAGAAACAGGAAGTGGAAGAAGAAATGAACTTGAAAGAGGTGATGATATATTTACCTCTTCTTTGGGTTCTTCATTTGGATTTGATCAAAAGGGCTCCTTAGGTTGGCTTTCTAACTAAAGTAAGGCCTCTGGGATGAAGGGACGATAGTTGAGAGGATATTTGGATAGGATTTGGAAGATCCAAATGTATTTGAAGGTGATAATTTGAGTGAAGGGGAGGTGCCCTTTTATAAGAGAGGTGAGAGTCACTTTATGAAAAACATGAAATATTATTTTATAATAAAATAATTTTTCGTTTATAATGGCTCTAAAATGATTTATTTCAAGGATAAGGTGGGTATGGGTCAAAAACCACTCAAATAATATGTTTTAGATAGTTTTGGGTCACTATAGTAACCTTATATTTTAGATTTAACTCTTATTTAAATAGTTGGACATTTACCATGTCTCTTTGTATTTTTATATTATATAGTTAATACACTTACTATAAACTACCAAAAGAACCCCAATAGGTTCATTAATGAAATATATAATATTATTAAGGCCCTTTTGGACGAGACTTATATTTTTAGAAATATTTTATCATCCAATAATATAGTATTTGTTTTAAAAACACTTTTTTGTCAATTTTGACACTCTTTGGTATTTTGTTTTCTTTAAGTTCATAACAGCATTATTACTTCGAAATAAATTCATTTAATCAACCCTAAAATGAAATATTAACCTATTAGAATAATGGAATTGATTAAAATTCTTTGGATATTTATAATATTAATTATTTTAATTTTTTATTAATAATGTAATTACTGCATCATCATTGTGTCATAAATAAATTTAATTATTTAATAACTAGAAATTATTAATAAAATACCATTATGTCAGAAATCTTTTTATATTTCTAACGAATATTTATTGTTGAATTTATATTATGTATAACCATATATTAAAAATGGTTTGGTCTTTAAATTTTGATTTTAACTCTTTTAACTCCTCTTTAAATAAAATAATAATAAATGTCACAATCTTATCCAAGAAGACCTAAACGATCATATTTTATTCCTAAGGTGGTTTTTGGTCGAATTACACTTATCCAATAGAATTAATACATGTGTTATGATAATTTTGATATCATTTTTACCCTTAATTACCCTATTTACTTTTAACCGTGGTAAATAAAAGTAAAAAGTTACTATTCACCAAAAATTATTCTCTTCTTATTGAACCACATTTTACTTACTGATAATAACTGGGTCTCTTAAATTTTTGAAAGTCAACTCACAGAAGTGGTAAAATTGTGTATTATTCGAATTTGCAAATGCTCCTAGGAGGTGGGTAAAAACGGTGAAAAGATCAATAAAATTTTATATATCTAATATTATTACAAAATGACTCCAATGAATTACATTTAACATATATACGTTTTATGTATCTATTTGTAAATAAAATAAATTTAAATAAAATAAATAATTATTTAAATAAAAAGTCAGTTTTAAACAATAACGCATTATTGTTCACTATTCATCAAAAATTGAATGTTTTTAGAAAGGTACTAAAAATTTACCCTAAGCTAATTTCGTTATTCTGAATCCAAAAATAATGTCCATTTTGAAAGATAAAATTAATAAAATTTTAAAAAGTGTGTATTACTATTCATAACGGCTAATTTGATTAGTCGCGGTGTGTTAGAATCTCAATGTTGCGTATAATACAAGCTATCACATTATTCACAGGGAAACATACCATGGAAGCATGGGGTTTGACAATAATTCATTGGAGTCATTTTATAATAATATTAGATATATAAAATTTTATTGAACTTTTTACCATCTTTTACCCACCTTCTAGAAACATTTACAAATTTGCATAAAAATTAATTTTACTACTTCTGTGAGTTAAATTAAAAAAAAATCTGAGTGACACGGTTTACATTAAAATTTAAAAAAAAATCAGTAAGATTAAAATAATTTTTTGTGAATAGTAACTTTTTAATTTTCTTTACCACGGTTAAAAGTAAATAGGGTAATTAACGGTAAAAATGATATTATAATTACCCTAACAGATATCCTAATTCTATTCGATATGTGTAATTTGACCAAAACAACCTTAAGAATACAATATGTTCCTTTTGGTCCACTTGGATTAGATTAGGACATTTATTATTATTTTATTTAAAGAAGAGTTAAAAGTGTTAAATTCATAGTTTAATAACTAAACCATTTTTTATATAAGGTTATACATAAGATGAATTCGGCTATAATTATTCACTAAAAATAGAAAAATATTTCCTAGATAATGGTATTTTATTAATAATTTCATACATTAAATATTTTAATTTATTTATGACACAATGATGATGCAGTAATTCCCTTAATAATGAAATATTAAAAAAATTGATATTATAAATATCCAAATAAAAATTAATTGAGACTTTTGATGAATTAAAATAATTTTAAATGTTAATATGACATGTTTTTATTGATTAAGTGAATTCTATTCGAATTGATAATGTTTTTATGGCATTCAAAAAAATTAAATACTAAATTGTGTCAAAATTTACATAATTGAGTTTTTAAAACTAATACTATATTATTAATTGATGTAATATTCCAAAAAATATAAGGTTCGGCCAAAAGATATGGATAAGGTTTTATATATTAATAATGAACCACTTGGGGTTCTATTGGCATATTATAGTATGTTTATTAACCATATAATATAAAAATACAAAGAGTAATGGTAAATATTTAACTATTTAACTAAGAGTTAAATCTAAATGATATGGTTAATATGGTGAATTAAACCAATATAAAACCTATTGTTTGATTGTTTTTCGACCCATACCCACCTTATCTTCTAAATAAATCATTTTGGGTCTATTATAACCCTAAAATTATTTTATTATAAAATAATATTTCAAGCTTTTCCTAAAGTGTCCCTCACTTCTCTTATAAAACGGTACCTCCCCTTCTATTAATTTCACACCTCCAAAACCATTTGGATCGGCCTACCCCTGCCCAAAAATCCTCCCAACTTCTCTAAAATCAACCTAGAGTTCTAAGATGGATCATAAAGCCAATTTAAGGAGCCCTTTTGATCAACTCAAAAGGAAAGACCCGAAGAAGAGGTAATAATTTCACCACCCTCTTTCAAGTTCTTTTCTTCTTCCCCTTCCTCTTTCTTTCATTCCATAACAAAATAATAACTCTATTAAATTCTACATAATTTGATTTTATTATAAATATGGAACAACCATAATCATTATTCTATCCATTCTATAAATGAAAAGGTCGTTAAACGTGTTTACGTACGGCTTAACGTCTCCACATCATGGTGTAGTTTGTTATTCAAACACTTCATTAATTTGGATGGGTATAATAATGAGTATAATTGATGTAAATAATAAATAAAACATGTTAAATATTCTGTATATTTGATATACCATCCAATTACCTATGATTTTGTCATCAATATAATGATATTGTCACTCTTGCGTGCGTACGGATTACCATCTCCACAAACGTGATTAGATTCATTACCCATCATAATCATTCATGAGTAATTTTCATTTTAAGATTAAAAATAATGTTTATGAATATAATATCATTCTTTATATGAATCAAATAAATCCTATCCATAACAAAAATGGCTTACATAACCAAGCATATAAAGGAAAATGAATCAGTTAACACCCAAAATGATGAAACTACTATAATATTATTAACAAAGAAATATTAGAGGATCATATAAGATATTATATTTAAGTATATAGTTCATGTATAATTTAATAACAATGTTTTAACAATAATAAAGGATGTTAGAATGCCATCGACTAAGGAAAAGTACAAGGTAGGGGTTAATTCTACAATCTCTTTACTTATCTGAGGTTGTGAATACGTAAGTATCTACTGCGACCTCTTTATCTTCAACATCCCTGTTTTCTTAGAAAAGTAATTTGAAACAGTTTTAATATTTACTAGACTATGGTTTAAAGTCATTTATTACATTATTTTACCACATATGTTTTTAAAGGAATCTTTCTTTCATTTTCCAAACAATTTACTTTATGAACTTTTTGACAAAATTAAGGTAAGAATGTATTTTTTTTAACTTATATGGCGGGTGCAGCTATTTTCTTCCATTATAACATCGTTAAAGCTCCCCATTCAAGCTTATAAGAATATTTTCAAAATAAAATTTTTCTTTTATAATTATATTACTTTTAAATTATTTCAAAATAGACAGAAATATTTCTATAAAAAAGGTTTGATTTCATCCATGTCAACATCCTTTGATAGATTTTAATCTTGTTTGAAGTTGATTTATTATGATACAAAACTTCCATATTTTATTGAAGGTTTTGTGATATGTTTGAATGTGGATGTGTTATTTTTACACCATTCATGGTTTATGGATAAATTATTGACATTTTGTATGCTAGTTTTAATACAAATGTTTATGTTATGTTTAAACCTTTTCATATGAGGAATTCATTGTACTTAGTAAGTGACGGGTGGTGCCCACTATAGCTCCTCGATTCATAGGTAGGTATTAAGATACAAACTAGTGTCTTGGAACAAGGCCTTGAAAAAATCTTATTTTTAGTCTTAGAACAGGCCTTGACTATGTTGTTATAAAGTCTGGAATTATGCATTCCATCATTATGAAATTGGCTATTGATATTTCATGAGATTATTCAACTAGTAAAATATTTATGTGAATATAAAAAAGTAATTATTTGATTTAAATTGGCCATATTATGCATATGATTATTTTTAAAAGGCTTATGATTTAATCTTATAAATTACCTTAAATGATTATGCTTATTTATGAAATCTTACGATATATTTTTATCCTTACTGAGCATCCGAGCTCACCCATTTCTGTGTTTTATTTTTCCCAGGCTGCGAAGAGGTATATTATGACTGACCTTCATGGATAGTCTAAGGTATAGTCTATGGGATATTAATGTATTCAATGGAGAAAATGTTGTTGTTGTTTTTCCTTTTATAATGTAATGTAAAACTTATGAATGTATCTAGTACTTCCAAGGCTACGAAACTGATCGGTCTTTCTGGATTTTATCCCTTTGGATCATGCCAATTTTGTGTCATAATGCACTGACTTTGGGTAACTAGGGTCAGGGAGTTATTGGGGAATATTTATCTTCCCTATCCATGTATCATAAAAAGGTTTCCCAAAATATATTTTTCTTTATATAGAATTGTTAAATTAATTTTTAATCATGTTTATTGTTTTACTAAATGGTTTTAAATGAATCATTTTTTCATTTTCCTAAAGAGGTACTTTTTTACATTTCTCAAAAATGTATGAGAATAATATTTCATTTACTTATATGACATGAATGAATTTTTCTACATTAATGATTCCTTAATTCCTTGAATTTTACCTTAAATATTAACAAGTTTATTTCCAGATAAAATAATTTATTTTGAAATTTTTAATTATTTTAATAAGGAAAATCTTTTCAAATAAAAAATTATATTTTCCTCATTAATTATTTTCAAGTGATATCTCAAGATTATTTTTCATATAAGATAACATTATTTGATGTAAATTATGTTTTATGGAGAATATTTTTCAAGTATACCATACATATTATTCTTATGGTTGGTTTATCTTTATAATGTAATGATATTTATGAAACTCATTTCATTCCATGGGATATTTTATGACTAAATTATGTTTATGAAAGTCATTTATTTTTGTTGGGTTATGATATGATGAAAGATTTATTTTCTTCTGGAAGACATATATTTGGTTTTCATTATGTTAAGGGTGGGACCTATATCACATTCCAATTCATTGGCTAAATATTTATATCTAATGAGATATATAGGACTATAATTTAGAA
Source organism: Viscum album (assembly GCA_963277665.1). Classification (NCBI taxonomy): domain Eukaryota; kingdom Viridiplantae; phylum Streptophyta; class Magnoliopsida; order Santalales; family Viscaceae; genus Viscum; species Viscum album. The sequence goes on from OY728153.1 coordinate 1,386,528,988, forward strand.
TTGAACTTGGTCCAGTAATATACGACTAGGAGAGGAGTAAACTTGGATCCATAATACTTGGATGGAATGAGGAGTGAACCCATTTCTAAAGGGACTCTTTCCAATATGATATTCTTGGATTTTATCCATAACTAATATGGAAATTATTTTCTATTCTTATGTGTATGATATAATTCATTATCTTATGTTATAATCTCATAGAATTTTTTCATTGATTATTTATAAAATTCTATGATTTATCTCGAGACATGATACAATGATATTTGATATACATGATATAATTTTCAAATGTTTTGTTTAATTTCATATGTATCTTGATCATTATATGATTGAAATATCCCTTGTTTACCCTTATTAAGAATATACTCTAATCCTTTCATATGTTTATTTTACCCAGGATATGAATAAAGGTATTGTGTAAAATGTATCAAAAAGGGTTCTAGTTATGAATGGATAAGTAGGAGATGATGTATATGTGTTATGATTCAATTTTTTTGGTTCCTATATTATGAATACACTAAACCTATATGGTTAATGGATTTTGTTTAGGGTATTAAATTAATATTATTCTATTTATATGTGATATATCTGTTTGAAAAGTATGGTCCATTATACATGTTAAGAGTTTTACCACTTATTTGGGGAACTCATTTATGTTTATACCTAAAACATAATAAGATTTTATTTTTTATCAAACCATGGACTCTAATCTGATGATATATGATTAATAAGGGGATTTTGGAGGGCGTGTCTAAAAAAAATGGATTTGTAAGTGTGAAGTGGAGAGGATATGGGGAGGCCTTTTATAATAAGGGGTAAGGGAATGCTGTAACACCCCAAGCTTCTACGGTACGTTTCCCTTCGAATAATGCGATAGCGTGTGTTGTACGCAACCTCGAGTTCTAACACACACCACAACTAATTAAACTAGCCGTTGTGAATAGTAATACCTACTTTTTGAAATCATATATATTTTATATTTCAAAATGGACTTCATTTTTAGATTCGGAATATCAAAATTAGCCTAGGGTGAAATTTTGGTACTTTTCGGATAACTTTTATATTTTGATGAATAGGGAAAATTACTAAATTTTAATTAAAAACAACTTTTTTAATCAAAATAATTAATAGTGATAAATTGTGAATTTGAGTGGTTTTAAAGTATATTTAGAATATATTTTTACCATTTAATATAATGTTGGTCATTGGACATAATTTTACAATTAAACCGAACATAAACAAGTGTCAATCTTTTGATAGTTATTACCTCTTAAAAACACGCTTTTTGTTTTGACAGCGGGAATTAATTTTAAATTAATTTCTGCCACTTCTGTGTTTTGAATTTAGGAAAATAGATTCCATATTTGGAATCAGGATGTTCAAATTGTGTAAATAGGTAACTTTTATTTTTAGACATTTTGAATAGTTACTGTGGTAAATATTTTATTTACCATGGTTAAAGGGTAAATCCAGTAAATAAGGGTTAAAAAATAATATTATAATAATACAAAATTACCCTAAAACGTGTCCTAACCTTATTGGTGGACACATACCCGACCATGGGCATCCTTGGGTCAATTTGGGGACCCCTTGGATCCACTTGTATGTGGTAGGGACACATTATATTAATAAAGTTAAAATAAAAATAAAAATGGCATAAGCTTACATCTTTTAGAAGAACAATTTTTACATAGGGTTATACATGTTGAATATTCGATTATAAATATTCATTAGAAAGCTAAAAAGCTTTCCTACATAATGATATTTTATTTATAATTTTTAGACATCAAATAATTTAAATTATTAATGACACAATAATGATGCAATGTTTACCTCATTAATAAATCATTTAAATAAATAAGATTATAATGATTAAAATATTATCTAAAACCTGTCCAATTCTTATTGGTTGATGTTATTTAGAATATGAGTCATCTTATATTCGACCTCAATGATTTTTGGACCATTATAAACCGAATATAATTATATTATAAAGTAATACTTTCACTCTTTCCTAAAGAGCCCCTCCTCCCCCTTATAAAAGGAGACCACTTCTACTCATTCCTCACACCTCTCAAGCCACTTGGCTCGTCCAAACTCTGCCCAACTAAGCTCCCCACATCCCTCTCCTCCTCCTTGAAGCTTCCCCTTAGGCAGAAAGCATTTCAACAAGTCTTTTGGTTCCAACCAAAGTGAGTTACCTAAATTAAAGGTAACGATTTCTCTTAAATTATTTTCATTTATTTTGCTTCTTCAACCCCCAAAATCTTTTTATTTCCTTTCTTTTGTAACAACACCAGTATCCTCAATATACTAGGATGTTGTTATAAGAAGGATTCAAACTAAACATACACACAACTCCATCTAATGGATGATGAACATAATGTTTCTGTGGATGGCAAACTAACGCCTCACGAAACGATGATTGTTCAAATACATCTTACCGCCTCTCATGGTGGCCATTATGATGGCACTGTAATTAAATATGATTTTAATGATATATATTTTATATATAAGCTTCTGTAATTCCATTTTATTTCATACCATTATTCGTTTCATGTTGTATATACATACGATAATTTCATTTGAGGAAGTGCGGACTACCGCCCCCTTAAAATGATATGACTCGTTCATACCACACATGGAACGTATAAAGGATGGTGTTAATGAACTTAAGTAACATATATAAAATATTATATTATACTGGAATAGTAATATACCTATGTATCATTTGTATTTGATTCTTTTAAAATAAAAATTAAATGGAAGTAGCGTTCGTGCGTACGTACGGACTACCGTCTCCACGAACGCGATGAGATTCATTTTCCATCATATCCATTCAAGTATAATTATCATTTGATGATTTAAAAATGATGTTTAAGGACTTGATACCATTCTGGATTTGAATAATATACAACTTATCCTTTACAAACATGTCTTACGTAACAAAACATACAAAAGCAAACAAGTAAGTTCACACCCGAAACAGCGATAATACTAAGATATTATTATCAAATCAATATTAAAAGATCATATATGATATCATATTAATGTATATGATTCTTGTATAATTTAGTAACAATTATTTCACTATTATACAGGAGGTTAACCTACCCCAACCAAGGAAAAGTACAAGGTAAGGGTTATTTCACAATCTCTTCATTATCCGAGGTTGTATTATACGTAATAATCTACTGGGATCTCTTTATCATCCACATCCATGTTTCTTTGAAATGTATTTCAAAACATTTTTACTATTTACAAGAATATGGGTTAAAGTCATTTATACCCTTGTTTTACTTTTTATAAGAGGTTTATAAAGGAATCTTTCCGTCGTTTTCAAAACAAGGTCCTTTTTAACCTTTTCGACTGAATTGAGGTAAGAATGTTTTTTTTAACATATACGGCGGGTGCGGTTATTTTCCGCCGTTATAAAATCGTCGAAGCTTTCCATACAAGCTTATAAGAATATTTTCAAAGAAAATGTTTTATTTTATATGGATCTTAAATGATTTCAAAATAAAAGGAGATACTTCTTTAAAAAGAATTTTGATTTCATCTATGTCAACATCCTTTGATGGATTTTAAGATTATTTGAAGTTGATTTATTATGATACAAAACTTCTATATTGTATTGAAGTTTTTGTGATATGTTTGACTGTGGATGTGCTATTTTTATACCATTCATAGTTTATGGTGAAATTATTGACATTTCGTATGCTAGTTTTAATACGAATGTTTATGTTATGTTTAAACCTTTTCATATGGAAATGCATTGGACTTAATAAGTGACGGGTGGAGCCCGCTATAGCTCCTCGATGCATCGGTAGGTCTCATGAGACAAACTAGTGTCTTGGCACAAGGCCTTGACAAAATCTTATTTGTAGTCTTGGCACGAGGCCTTGGCTATGTGGTTATGATAGTCTGGCATTATGCATTCCAACATTATGAAAGTGGTTATTGATTTTTGCATGTGATTATTCGATTAGTAGAATATCCATGTGAATAATTAAATGGCATTATTTCATTTTATTTATGCCATACCATGTTGAAAGTTCATATTTAAAAGTCTTTTGTTTTAGTTATACATTGCCTTAAATGTTTATTCTTTCCGCTATATTGTTATCCTTACTGGGCATTTGAGCTCACCCCTTTTCTATGTTTTATTTTTCCCAGGATGTGAAGAAGTAAGTTATGAATGACCTGCAGGTATTTTATGAGGGGATAATAGTGTGGTCTATTGAGACATTATGTTGTTGTAGTAGTTTTTCATTTTATAATGTAATGTAAAACTTATGAATATATCTGGCATTTTCCAAGGCTACTAAACCAATCGGTCTTTCGAGATTTGATCTTTCTTATGATCATGCCAATGTTTTGTAATAATGCACCGACTTTGGGTAACTGGGGTCGGGGCGTTACAGTTGGTATCAGAGGAAGTTTAGTACAAACCTTGGAAGCTAGATTTAGATAAACTCTGATTAGAGCACATAGACCTAAGATGAACTTTGAGGATTAGTATAGAAGAACTTCCTAGAATTTTGGTATTGTAGAGACTTTGTGAGTTTTCCGAGCAATACATCCCTGTCTGGATACGAGCAGGTAGAGGCGGCTCTGGCACAGATGTACCTAGGGGTAAAACCCGAAAACACCGCTTTGAGCTAGACTCGAACGGGAACTGGTGCACGACAACGGGCCTTGCTTCACTCTTGGTTACGACACTCCCGGGGGATATGCTTAGGATAACTCTCACTTTCTTTACAAATCATTATGAAGGGTTTATGAGTATATACTTCCTCAAAGAAAACATATTTATGATTATGGATTATATCCATAGATAGTTCAATTTATGTTTAGTGTTTTATAAGTATGGGATTATGTATTTTGATTCATAAACTGATCTAGTTTATGCCATTGTTTAGAAATGGCGCCTAGTGGAAGAAATGGAAACCGTGTCAATGCACGCACTCCATGTAGGGATTGCCCTCCTGCTCAAGATAATTATAGTGGGGCTGGTGATGCAACTGGTGCTGATCAGCTAATCACCGTACTGGGACAACTTACTCAGGTTATGAATAATAACCTTACCCGTATGGAGCACCCTGATCCGCAGCGTGGAGGATCAATGTTAGATCGATTCATGAGACAACAACCACCAACGTTCAATGGGAGTACAAATCCCTTAGTAGCTGAGCAATGGATATTTTCCCTAGAGAAAATATTTCAGGCTTTGGGGAGTATTGAAAGGGAAAAAGTTACCATGGCAGTTTACCGCCTCACTGGAGATGCTGATCAATGGTGGTCATTGATTCAAAACATGAAGGAAGATGATGAAGTATCAAACATGGAATGGAGGGAGTTCAGAGATCTGTTTTTAGAAAAATACTTTCCTCGCGACCATCGAGCAGATATGGAAAGGCAATTTCTGAGTCTGAGACAAAAGGAGGATGATAATGTCACAAAGTATGAGGCTAACTTTACAAGGTTAGCGAGGTATGCTGGAGATTATATTCGCAACCCAAGAAGTAAGATTGATCGTTTCTTTGATGGGTTAAAACCATTTCTCCGTCGAGCATTAGTCTCACAATCCTTTTCATCGTACGAAGACATTGTCTCATGTGCTATCAAGACCGAAAAGGAATTCTCTAAGTCTTATCACTTTAAAGCAAAGCAAGAGAAGAAGAGACCTGCTGATCAATCTGGGAATGGAAATAAGGGGAAGAAGGGAAAGGTTGAATATCCATCTTGTGGTAAATGCGGGAAGAAACATCCTGGTACTTGCTTGAAGGGAATGGGAGTCTGTTACAAGTGTGGTGAAAAAGGCCACCAAGCTCATGATTGCAAGGGGAAGAAGGAAGCTACCAACGTTCAGTGCTATAATTGCAGGGAGATGGGGCATTATGCAAATACATGCCCTAAGCGTCAGGAGAACTTACCTCAGAAAAGGCCAAGGGATCAAGGCCAGGCTTATTCTATCACTACTGCTGAGGTAGAAGCTCCGAAAGACGTGGTGGCAGGTAATTTAATGGTTTCCTCAAGTTTAGCAAATGCATTATTTGATTCTGGATCATCGCATTGTTTCATATCTTCCCAGTTTGCTAAGAAAATTAGATATTTCCAATTTGATTTAATAAGGGAGTTGTCTGTTAAAACTCCTAAGGGAAGTATCGTTGCAACAAAGTTTTGTGAATCAGTCCCCATTAGAGCACATAAATTTTCTTTATCTGCTGATTTCATCGTCATACCTATGATTGAGTTTGATATAATCCTCGGTATGGACTGGCTTTCGGACTATGATGCGAAGATTTATTGTAAGAAGAAAGAGGTTACGATTCTTGATGATAATGATAAGGAGCACCTTATTTTTAGAGCAGAATCGTCACCACCTAATTCTTATTTAGATCCACCCCCAACAGCTCAACTTAATTCAATTATTGGGGAGGAAGAGAATGAAATAACTGTCGGTGAGGAAAGGAATGTTCAAATAGAGGATGTACCTGTTGTGAAAGAATTTGTAGATGTATTTCCGGAAGATTTACCTGGACATCCTCCAGAACGAGAAGTTGAGTTTTCTATTGATTTGATTCCTGGATCAAGGCCTATATCGAAGACCCCTTATAGAATGGCCACTGTAGAGTTAGTCGAACTAAAGAAACAACTAGAGGAATTGAGTAATAAGGGATTTATTCGCCCTAGTGTTTCTCCATGGGGAGCCCCTGTTCTTTTTGTTAAAAAGAAAGATGGATCTATGAGGTTATGTATCGACTACAGAGAGATCAATGCTATAACAATAAAGAACAAGTATCCCCTACCTCGTATTGATGATTTATTTGACCAACTACATGGAGCTCAATACTTTTCAAAGATTGACCTTCGATCTGGATACCATCAGTTGTGTGTGAAGAAGGAAGACATTCCGAAGACAGCATTTCGAACCAGGTACGGGCATTACGAGTTTACTGTAATGCCGTTTGGATTGACTAATGCACCCTCTGTGTTCATGGATCTGATGAATAGAGTTTTCAAGGAGTATCTCGATGGATTTGTGGTGGTATTTATTGATGATATCTTGGTATACTCCAAAACCTACGAAGATCATGAAAATCACTTGCGCATTATCTTGAAGACTCTGAGGAGGCATGAATTATATGGGAAGTTTAGCAAGTGCGAATTCTGGCTTCAGGAGATTTCTTTTCTTGGCCATATTGTCTCTAAAGATGGAATCTCTGTTGATCCTTCTAAGACCAAAGCAATCCAAGAATGGCCAGCACCTACGAGTATAACTGAGGTACGCAGTTTTATTGGTTTGGCAGGTTATTATCGACGTTTCGTCCAGAATTTTGCCCGATTGGCTAACCCATTAACGAAGCTCACACGTAAAGGGGTTAAATTTGTTTGGACAAAAGAGTGTGAAGAATGTTTCGAAGAACTGAAGAGAAGATTAGTCAATGCTCCTATATTGACTTTACCATCGGGGAATGATGGGTTCGTTATTTATAGTGATGCATCGAAGAAAGGACTTGGTTGTGTCCTTATGCAAAATGATAGAGTTATTTCCTATGCATCACGACAGTTGAAAATTCATGAACAAAACTATCCTACTCATGATCTCGAGTTAGCAGCAGTGATCTTTGCTTTGAAGATATGGAGGCACTACCTCTATGGTGAAAAATGTGAGATTTATACTGATCACAAGAGTTTGAAGTATATTTTCTCACAAAAAGAACTCAACATGAGGCAAAGGAGATGGCTTGAATTACTCAAGGATTATGATTGCACGATACACTACCACCCGGGGAAAGCAAACAAAGTAGCAGATGCTTTGAGCAGAAAAGACCATGGAGTTCTGAACATGATGAGAATTGAAAGGGATCCAATTTTCATGGATCTAGTGAAGATGGATATGGGAATAACCAGGGAAGGTGAAACATCAATGCTTTTTCAAATGGTTGCCAAACCATCTTTACTAGAAAGGATTAAGAGTTCTCAGAACGATGATGAAGAATTTCAGAAGAAGATTAAAGCTGTGAATGATGGGAGATTGAGAGACTTTGTGTATGAAGATGGAATTTTGAAATTCGGGAAGAGACTTTGTGTTCCCAATATACCTGATCTAAAAAGGGAATTGTTGGATGATGCTCATAGTTCCAATTTCTCTATACACCCTGGGAGCACCAAAATGTATAGAGATTTGAAGGAACATTTTTGGTGGGACAACATGAAGAGGGAGATTGCTGATTTTGTGTCAAGATGTATGGTTTGTCAACAAGTGAAAGCTGGAAGGCAACAGCCTGGAGGAGTCATGCAACCTCTTCCCATACCAGAGTGGAAATGGGACAATGTTACGATGGACTTTGTCATGGGGCTACCAAAGACTCCTAGAAGGAATGATGCAATATGGGTGATTGTTGATCGTCTTACCAAGTCAGCACATTTTCTTGCTATAAGAGAAGATCTACCCCTGGAACTTCTAGCAAGACTATATATTAATGAAGTTGTGAGACTTCATGGAGTACCCCTATCGATTGTTTCTGATCGTGACCCCCGTTTTACTTCAAGATTTTGGAAAAGTCTTCAGAAATCCCTGGATACTGAACTTCATTTGAGCACTGCTTACCACCCTCAGACAGACGGACAATCAGAATGGACTATTCAAACCTTAGAAGACATGTTGAGATCTTGCTCACTTGACTTTCAAGGTATGTGGGATCAATATTTACCTCTGGTAGAATTTTCCTATAACAATAGCTTCCATTCGAGTATTCAGATGGCACCATATGAAGCGTTATACAGAAAGAGATGTCGTACACCAACCTGTTGGGATGACGTTGGTGAAAGAAAACTTGTAGGCCCAGAACTGGTGGAGGAAACGGTGGAAAAGGTGAAAGTAATCCAAAATCACATCAAAGCAGCTCAAAGTAGGCAGAAGAGCTATGCCGATAATCGAAGGAAGGATTTGGAATTTCAAGTCGGTGATCATGTTTTCCTAAAGGTATCTCCATGGAAGGGAGTCATACGTTTTGGTAAGAAAGGTAAATTGATTCCCAGGTACATCGGACCTTTCGAAATTCTAGAACGAATTGGGGCTGTAGCTTACCGATTGGCAATGCCGCCAAGTCTCTCCAAAGTTCACGATGTGTTCCACGTATCTCTGTTGAGAAAATACATGCCTGACCCAACGCATGTACTCACCTATGAGGAATTAGAACTGGAACCCGATCTGTCTTATTGCGAAGAGCCCGTCAAGATTCTTGATACGAGAGAACAAGTACTGAGAAACCGGACGACGCGTCTGGTAAAAGTTTTGTGGAGAAATCATAAGATGGAAGAGGCAACGTGGTAACCCGAGGAACTTATGATGAAAAACCACCCGAGTCTTTTTATGCAGTAATACCCTAGAAATTGCGAGGACGCAATTATTTGAAGGAGGGGAGAATGTAACACCCCAAGCTTCTACGGTACGTTTCCCTTCGAATAATGCGATAGCGTGTGTTGTACGCAACCTCGAGTTCTAACACACACCACAACTAATTAAACTAGCCGTTGTGAATAGTAATACCTACTTTTTGAAATCATATATATTTTATATTTCAAAATGGACTTCATTTTTAGATTCGGAATATCAAAATTAGCCTAGGGTGAAATTTTGGTACTTTTCGGATAACTTTTATATTTTGATGAATAGTGAAAATTACTAAATTTTAATTAAAAACAACTTTTTTAATCAAAATAATTAATAGTGATAAATTGTGAATTTGAGTGGTTTTAAAGTATATTTAGAATATATTTTTACCATTTAATATAATGTTGGTCATTGGACATAATTTTACAATTAAACCGAACATAAACAAGTGTCAATCTTTTGATAGTTATTACCTCTTAAAAACACGCTTTTTGTTTTGACAGCGGGAATTAATTTTACATTAATTTCTTCCACTTCTGTGTTTTGAATTTAGGAAAATGGATTCCATATTTGGAATCAGGATGTTCAAATTGTGTAAATAGGTAACTTTTATTTTTAGACATTTTGAATAGTTACTGTGGTAAATATTTTATTTACCATGGTTAAAGGGTAAATCCGGTAAATAAGGGTTAAAAAATAATATTATAATAATACAAAATTACCCTAAAACGTGTCCTAACCTTATTGGTGGACACATACCCGACCATGGGCATCCTTGGGTCAATTTGGGGACCCCTTGGATCCACTTGTATGTGGTAGGGACACATTATATTAATAACGTTAAAATAAAAATAAAAATGGCATAAGCTTACATCTTTTAGAAGAACAATTTTTACATAGGGTTATACATGTTGAATTTTCGATTATAAATATTCATTAGAAAGCTAAAAAGATTTCCTACATAATGATATTTTATTTATAATTTTTAGACATCAAAGAATTTAAATTATTAATGACACAATAATGATGCAATGTTTACCTCATTAATAAATCATTTAAATAAATAAGATTATAATGATTAAAATATTATCTAAAACCTGTCCAATTTTTATTGGTTGATGTTATTTAGAATATGAGTCATCTTATCTTCGACCTCAATGATTTTTGGACCATTATAAACCGAATATAATTATATTATAAAGTAATACTTTCACTCTTTCCTAAAGAGCCCCTCCTCCCCCTTATAAAAGGAGACCACTTCTACTCATTCCTCACACCTCTCAAGCCACTTGGCTCGTCCAAACTCTGCCCAAATAAGCTCCCCACATACCTCTACTCCTCCTTGAAGCTTCCCCTTAGGCAGAAATCATTTCAACAAGTCCTTTGGTTCCAACCAAAGTGAGTTACCTAAATTAAAGGTAACGATTTCTCTTAAATTATTTTCATTTATTTTGCTTCTTCAACCCCCAAACTCTTTTTATTTCCTTTCTTTTGTAACAACACCAGTATCCTCAATATACTAGGATGTTGTTATAAGAAGGATTCAAACTACACATACACACAACTCCATCTAATGGATGATGAACATAATGTTTCTGTGGATGGCAAACTAACGCCTCACGAAACGATGATTGTTCAAATACATCTTACCGCCTCTCATGGTGGCCATTATGATGGCACTGTAATTAAATATGATGTTAATGATATATATTTTATATATAAGCTTCTGTAATTACATTTTATTTCATACCATTATTCGTTTCATGTTGTATATACATACGATAATTTCATTTGAGGAAGTGCGGACTACCGCCCCCTTAAAATGATATGACTCGTTCATACCACACATGGAACGTATAAAGGATGGTGTTAATGAACTTAAGTAACATATATAAAATATTATATTATACTGGAATAGTAATATACCTATGTATCATTTGTATTCGATTCTTTTAAAATAAAAATTAAATGGAAGTAGCGTTCGTGCGTACGTACGGACTACCGTCTCCACGAACGCGATGAGATTCATTTTCCATCGTATCCATTCAAGTATAATTATCATTTGATGATTTAAAAATGATGTTTAAGGACTTGATACCATTCTGGATTTCAATAATATACAACTTATCCTTTACAAACATGTCTTACGTAAGAAAACATACAAAAGCAAACAAGTAAGTTCACACCCGAAACAGCGATAATACTAAGATATTATTATCAAATCAATATTAAAAGATCATATATGATATCATATTAATGTATATGATTCTTGTATAATTTAGTAACAATTATTTCACTATTATACAGGAGGTTAACCTACCCCAACCAAGGAAAAGTACAAGGTAAGGGTTATTTCACAATCTCTTCATTATCCGAGGTTGTATTATACGTAATAATCTACTGGGATCTCTTTATCATCCACATCCATGTTTCTTTGAAATGTATTTCAAAACATTTTTACTATTTACAAGAATATGGGTTAAAGTCATTTATACCCTTGTTTTACTTTTTATAAGAGGTTTATAAAGGAATCTTTCCGTCGTTTTCAAAACAAGGTCCTTTTTAACCTTTTCGACTGAATTGAGGTAAGAATGTTTTTTTAACTTATACGGCGGGTGCGGTTATTTTCCGCCGTTATAAAATCGTCGAAGCTTTCCATTCAAGCTTATAAGAATATTTTCAAAGAAAATGTTTTATTTTATATGGATCTTAAATGATTTCAAAATAAAAGGAGATACTTCTTTAAAAAGAATTTTGATTTCATCTATGTCAACATCCTTTGATGGATTTTAAGATTATTTGAAGTTGATTTATTATGATACAAAACTTCTATATTGTATTGAAGTTTTTGTGATATGTTTGACTGTGGATGTGCTATTTTTATACCATTCATAGTTTATGGTGAAATTATTGACATTTCGTATGCTAGTTTTAATACGAATGTTTATGTTATGTTTAAACCTTTTCATATGGGAATGCATTGGACTTAATTAGTGACGGGTGGAGCCCGCTATAGCTCCTCGATGCATCGGTAGGTCTCATGAGACAAACTAGTGTCTTGGCACAAGGCCTTGACAAAATCTTATTTGTAGTCATGGCACGAGGCCTTGGCTATGTGGTTATGATAGTCTGGCATTATGCATTCCAACATTATGAAAGTGGTTATTGATTATTGCATGTGATTATTCGATTAGTAGAATATCCATGTGAATAATTAAATGGCATTATTTCATTTTATTTATGCCATACCATGTTGAAAGTTCATATTTAAAAGGCTTTTGTTTTAGTTATACATTGCCTTAAATGTTTATTCTTTCCGCTATATTGTTATCCTTACTGGGCATTTGAGCTCACCCCTTTTCTATGTTTTATTTTTCCCAGGATGTGAAGAAGTAAGTTATGAATGACCTGCAGGGATTTTATGAGGGGATAATAGTGTGGTCTATTGAGACATTATGTTGTTGTAGTAGTTTTTCATTTTATAATGTAATGTAAAACTTATGAATATATCTGGCATTTTCCAAGGCTACTAAACCAATCGGTCTTTCGAGATTTGATCTTTCTTATGATCATGCCAATGTTATGTAATAATGCACCGACTCTGGGTAACTGGGGTCGGGGCGTTACAAATGCTTAGTGTTTTTAATCCTAATAAGTGTTACCCTTGTTTTATCTTTCCAAAATCCTACAATATATGTAATTATCAAACTTTAGTGGTGATAAGGTTTAAATATGTCCACAAAATGGTTTTCAGAAATGTTTTAGGACAGTTTCACCTTTATCATATTAGTTTAATCCACAAGTAAACCCATTTTTACCTTAACTATAGTAGTCAATTATTAATTTTTTCATTATAAATTATGGTCAAATTTTATTTTGACCATATTAGATAATAAACATTATATTTATTCCAAATATAAAATCAATTTCATCAAATGAAATTCATTTATTTCATAGAATTCAGTTTAAAATTAAACTCATAAGCACAAAAAAATGTATTTTTTCCAATAGAAAATTGTCAATATATATATAACTTTTTAACTACAAAATACAATATGAAATTTATTAAATTTAAAATAACAAAATTTATTAAAACATAATTGAAATAATTTTAATTTAAAAAAAAATTAATATCGTTTCATCCCTGACTGTATCACACAGTACTGGGATGGCGTTTTGTGGTGTCTGTGGAACAACCTTTATGTCAAATATAGATCCATGTTCTTTTTTGGAGGATTAAAATGGTTTTTATTTAGGTATCCATAAACACCCGGGGGTTTTATATACATGAGGGACCTAATTTTAAATGGAAGGTGCTCATTGAAGAGTTTTGAGGACGATACATAAGAAATAACATTGGTAGAAAGATGGGAGGTTGGGCTCATCACACCATTTGGGGGGGGAATTGATTCCTTCTCTGGGAATATCTTATATATTTATGATATGTTCATTAATACTTCATTAATTCCAACATATTAGGTGGGACACCTTTTAATTTACAATAAATGATTTGAATCTATAAAATTTAGAATCATATGTATGTATTTGAGGATTTAAATCATTGGAGATATTTGTATGTATATGAGGTTCTCCATCAATGGTATCCACAAATGTAATGATTTGTGATTATTTGGATGTTATTATAATGATACCGGTTTTCGTCCACATAATGGGGCACTCTAGAGTGTATTTTCATCCAGGAAGATGGGAGTTGTTTTGATGTTAGGATCAAACACTTGAGATTCACTTCCTATATATCCTTCTGAAATGAATTTGAACTGATAATGTTTTTTCCAATTTATACAAATAATCATTCATTTTAAGGTCATGTGATAATGACCAAACAATTCAATTTAATGTAATGTGGTGAGGATATCCAGAAGAAAGTTACCTAGACAATGATTGGTGTGCATCTTATATTGAAGTGGCCTAGGGAACCTGAAATGGGTATGTATTCATAGGCTGAATAACAATATAATATTAATGTACTCCCAAGAGAATGAGGTGGATTTGGGGTATTAGGTTCAGACCACTTGGAGGCGTCCTACATATCCCATTTGTATAAGAATAAATTATCATGTATTTCAGTTTTGAGGACATGTGCTTGTGAAGGCCCTCTGATGGTTTCTCTCTTCGAGGACTATAACCTTTTGTGTGGATTAATTTGGGGGTTATTTCCTGAAAATTATTACTCTATTTGTTTTGGTTGGGGATTATTCCAAAAAAGGATTCCTTATGAAAGCTTCCATGAGCAGAGTCTCAACTCATGGTGATCTGGATTCTTTTTCAGGGCTTACACATTATGAGGAGGTTCATGGATGTGTATAGTGATTATATTTGGAATTATACCAAGTAAGAGGCCCATGTATTGGATTTCATACATTATTCCTAAATAGGATGCCTTGTTTTGAATGGTTTGGTCTTAGAAATGGAATGATGCCCATGGATTGTTTTGAGGCTTACACTTGGAATGATTCCCTAAGATTTAGTTAAGAGTTACACTTGGAATGATGCCTATATGTCAAGGATTATATAGATTTCATGGTCACTAATAACTTATAAACCCATGTGAGCCTTGGAAAGTGCGAGAAATAAGAGAAAGATAAAATTATGGGAAACCCCACAATCCTCATTTCCATAAGGATGGATACATTTCCTTGAGGACCAAAACCTATGGATTACCATTGAAGAAAGGTGGGAGGAAGATCTGAAATAATATTCTCTTCCAAAATATGCGTCCAATCATAAATAAACCATGTATGTGACTAACCTCTAATCCCAAATGAGTCATGACGATTCATCCTTGTATGTGACAAACAACAGGAAATAGAATATCTGGAAAACAATATGATCCCTCCTCTACTAGTGGAAGAGGCTGTGGATATGGGAGAAATAATTAAGGGAGTTGATACACACATTGCCTCTCATATTTTTTATCTAGGGCTATCACATTAGAATATCCATCCAAGTATGATTTGGGAGCCAAAGAGGATAAATAGTGAAACCTCCTACAATAAAGTATGGGGGATTCCTATAGGAAGTATTCCCTTAAATTGGTTATGGGGGGAATATTTAATTCCATGAAAAATGGAAAGGAAATAATGAACCTCAAACTCCCCTCATGGATCTAAAGACCCCTAGTCTTAGAGATTATGAGGGAATGGAAAGTACCAAACCCCCATGTCCCAAACTAGAAGATTCCTAACAACACCCATAGGGTCAGCGTACTCATGTTCATGGTAATGCATACTCACATGAACTATGAGGACCCAAACCATCAGCTAGGATAAGTGGGGGATACCTCTGACTGTATTAAATCATACTAAAATAGGATACATGTTTATGTGCCTCTTTCCATTGGTTTTTTAAATCCATAGGCTTTAGTATAGGTTTCAATTTGATCCCTCTTAGAAAAATGATCCAAATTAAGAGGATCCCATTCATTTGTGGGATTTAAGAGGTCTCCAATGGTTGCTCATACATGTCTTAGATTGAAGAGAGATGTTTTGTCACATATCACTAGGGAGGAATTGATGTTGATTTGTACTGGTGGGTGTAGGTCTTCGTGAGATGGATATGACCTAGGGAATCGGTTCCCAAGAAAACAACACATGGGATAGGCTTTTTCCTAGGCACCATAGCTTTACTTGAGTGTTCCTGGATAAGGATCCTACAAGGCCCTGGTTAGGGAAGGGACCTCGCACATGTAGTTTTCCATGAGGGGGAAAGGGGTCCTAAAATATGTGAATTTTTTTTCCAAGCCCTAGTGGTACTTTTATCACACAATATCCCTCATAATTATCCCTTCTCTTATTTTTAGAGAGATACCAAAGGAATATTTGGAAGCCAAGGTGAAGGGGTTGTGTGACAAAACCTTCATAGATTCTTTATATTTTCTAGTTACTAAAATGAGGACCCTAAGGGTCCTATTTATAAGAAAATAGGGAACCTTGATCAATGGAGTTACCCCATGTTGGTCAATGTCATGGGTACCTAGAAAATGTTTTCTACACATTGCTGGCCGCCTTTCGGTTCTACACAGGGGATGTGTGAGCCTACTGATGTACATGTGGATGTGCCCAATCCATCATGGGTATGTGCCTTTGATTTTTATTAGGGATAATCATCTCCTTTGGATTTTTATTTTACTGTACAATATTTTTTCTTCACAATTGAAAAAATGGAGTTCCAAAAAAATACACCACTCCAGATTTGATATGATCAAAAGAAAATTTTCTAGTCCTAAGGTCAAATGTGGAAAAGATTAAAAAGGTGTATGTTTTCAACTACACAGGGAACTCGCACAGGTTGTTGGTATAGGACTGGTGCACATGTTTAGTGTTCATGTCAATTGTGTATATCCATGGAGAAGAACCATGGTTCATGTCTACAGATAAGCCAATAGTGTATATAAATACTGCTCACCCCTTTGTTGATTTCTCTAATTCCATGTTGGCGCTTTTCATTCTCATTACACAAGTTGTCTATCCATCATTGTTATTCTTCTACTTTCACAAATTTGTCTTAAATAATCACCTCTGGTATAGCCACATGAGTGATCTTGTGCTGTGGATTAACCTTGAGGAGGATCCTAGGTGATTTTTCTAGTCGAGGGGTTTGCATGAGAATCTTGGTCGAGAGGGTTACGTGTGGAATCAGGATAAAGGGCTTGCTCATGTAAATTACATTGAAAAAAATATTAATTCCTCAAATTAAATAATTTTTAATTCTCTAAGTCAATATTTAATCATACTGGGAAAACATGATTCCTTCTTGTTGGTTCCCAATGGCTCCTCTAATGGCATCTCTCGAACCAGTTGTTGCATGTGAATCAAAGATGATCAAGGTTGTTGGACTCAATTACTATGACATGGTTCATCCTTCTCTTTTACATCTATCAAATTATTTAGAAGCATACCAATTTGAGT
The DNA here is from genome assembly GCA_963277665.1 of Viscum album. NCBI lineage: Eukaryota > Viridiplantae > Streptophyta > Magnoliopsida > Santalales > Viscaceae > Viscum > Viscum album. Next base: position 1,386,546,319 of record OY728153.1, read on the forward strand.
AACTATAGATATATTACCTTCCCTTGTATGATAATAGACATTTGGGGGCAGCCTTTATCCCTAGGACACAAAGTTTCATCTGAAAGTCCTAGTTTATGTTGCTGACCAACTACCCATCCACAAAAATATCCTCGAAGGGTGCATATATTAAGAAATTAATGGTTCTCATTGGATATTTCATGCATCACAGTATCTTCACTCTAGATCTGAAGTCGAATATCAAATAATCAAATCATCATAGTTATGAATCGACCTTCCATGCTTCATAGGCAGATCAAACGCAATGATGGATGGAGAACATGGATTTCTATTTTTGTTGGGTAGATAGGCTTAAGTGGATGATGGAATACTAGGTGCTACAAAATTTTATAGAATTCAAAAATAAGAAGAAAGAAATTCATATCTATGAGGTTGTTTATGTAGATAAAACATATGTTTACTTGAACATAGAGATCATCCCCAAGCTGTTGAGTTGGTGGAGTCCTCGGATAAATTACTTTCACTAAACATGTGATGAATTTGGAATTATCCTATGGTTTTTCTACAAAACCTATGGATACCCCATTCTTGTGGTGATTTATGATGAGTTAATCCCACTAAAGAAAATGTTGGATGACGTAGAAAGGATACTTCATTTGTTCCAAAATACTTTTAAGGTGGAAATGAAAGTAAAAAAAACAAATATTCTTTCCCGAAACCTGAAATCCATCCTATAAGATGGATTAAGTATTTTCATAAGACATATGGAGAGGGTACCACTTTAAACCAACCTACAAGAATCCCCACCTTAGAGAGTTGGTGTTCTCCTAGAACATTCTAGCTAACATTGGAGAAAGGTAGGTATACCCGTTGGTGTTGTAAAGTTAATACTAAAGATTTTTTGGAGACTTATCTGATTGGAATTCTCACAATTTGGATAATCATTTATCTTCTTTCCATCCACGAATCTAATGGAGGTGTGAGTATTTGTACATTTTTATTGCATCCAAACTAGTAGAGCAGAGGTACATATGGTTGTCTACCCCTTTCCTAGTGAGAATTTACCAGTGCTTATTTTATATATACAATGGGAATGCTTTGTTTATAATTGAAGGATTGTTTTACATTTCATGGGAGTGGATTGAAAAAAAATCAGTTCATGTGCTCTGATGATCCCAGTTAAAGTCCCTGACCGCCGATTCCACCCATTTGTTCTTGTTTTTTCTATAATCTAGCCTCTAAGAATGATGTATGATGGTGCAATAAGGATGACTAACATGTTAAGAGATTTAAATTATTAATATATATTAATCTAATGATATCAATTTTTATCAATGTTAACAAGGAATACAATCACATACTATATTCATACAAGACAGAATTCAGATATTTCATACAAGTGGATCATATTAACAGTGAAACAATATTTGATGCTTATGATTCATATCAATTTAATAAATAGTTAAAATCTATAAAAAAAATTCAATATTCTTCCCTCCGAAGAATGTTAGTCTTGAGAAACATAATATGGTATCCCAATAGTTCTTGATCATGATAGCCATGGAGGTGTCAAAAATGTCGATTACACTTCCTGCAACAGATGCATCAATCGGGATGGAGGATGGGTATGGTAGTGTGTGGATCTCTTCATACCCTCAAGGGGTATTGAGAAAGGGAATTTGTATGATTATATCCATGAAATATCATGTCATGATATTTTTGGCAGAAAGGATTGAATAGAAGGTGATGATTTTGATACTCCATCTCCTTTAAGGTGATCTTAGGAAAATACCACCATGTATGCCAGGGTTGAGAAAACTACACCTATTACACCATGGAGGTCTGATAATCACCTTTAGGATGAGACTCATCATCCATCCACCAGTTCTTCCATGAGATAAAATAGGCCTAAAGATACTTCCAATAAAAAAGGTGTCAGATCTTCCTCACAACCATTCACATCAGAGACAAATTACATGTCAACCTTAGTGATATGTCCTTGGTAGGGTGTAACACATGACCTCAGGGTTTCATAGATGTTTCTTGAGGTAAGAATGCACATCCTAGAGCTAGGAGATATCCTAGAACCATCTGATATACACACTAACTGTGATTTATATTTGGTGGGGAGGTATATTAGGGATCTAGAGGATTCAATATATGTGACTGATGATCATATCCTAGTCACAAATCATCTTTCTAACATGATTGACTGAGTAGTTCTTGTTTGAGTAGATTCTCTTCCTGAAGAGTAATGGAATGACTATCTTGACCCTATTGATGTATTTTTTCCTTTCTCTCTTCCTTTATCTACTCTTGTATTTGATATTATTAATCCTGAAATTATTTATTTAGAATCATGGAGGAGGATAAGAATTAGAAGGTGGAATATAATAGGTTCTTGGGTTTTCAAGGTATGGGGCTATGATCACCCCCATCGGGGTAGTGGATGAGGCTCTGGGATCCCTAGAACTGCATTCAAGTTAGAGAACCATGAGAGATGATAAGGAGGTGGTAATTCCTTATCTGTCACCTAAATTGCATGTTTCCCAATGGAAAAAAATAGACCCTTCTCCATATTGACAGTGGAAGAGAAATAGGGTGATAAATTCAGCTCAGTGTATGTGTCGTAGAATTTTCATGTGTTATTATTCAATATCATGACTTTTTCAAAATACTCATCTAAATATTATTACCTTTTTTAGATTATGTATCTCATTCATGCATTAAGTTATCTATAACCTACCCATGTAGGATCATTGGGGATACCTTGGATGAGGTATAGATCCATGCTTTTGAATCCATCATCTTGAACGATGAAGCGTCAAGGGATACAGTTGTGTCTATCACACTTCATGTAGAGAGCGGAGATGGTCATGGTAATATCAAATGAACTCTGTAATATGTCATGTTTGGTTTCTTAATTTCTCTCCTTGTGATATTTTATAACTTTTTCCCACACCTAATGACCTTGCAGTTGTCAATTGTGATCCGATTGTCACTCCGGAAGGGGCTGAGAGGAGACTCAGATGATCCGATGAAGGTGATGATTATGTCCCTAACTCTATAGGTCTTGATTATGTCATTATTTTTGAGACGTTGGTAGAGTGGATAAAAGTTCCATACAATTTGTTTCATGATAATTCACCATATATGTCCCTACTCGTTAGGATGTTGTCATAATTGACACCATGTATCAGGAAATGATGTTTCTGATTAATCTAGATATTGATATATGTGGTTACCATAAGTAGTTTGATAGTTTCAGTATGTAATTGGATAGATGTAAGTTTTACCATTCTATTATTTTCCAAAAAAAATTACACTCTTTCACCTAATTCTTTTCATCAAAACTAAACTTCTACAGCTTTGTTAGTAGAGAACATTTCCCTGGAACTTTGTGAACAAGGAACCAAGTCAATCCTATTCCAATTTATAAGAACATAATGGCTAAGAATAATAATGTGGGAGATGATAAAGGGCCTTTGGTCCGAGTTTTTGGGAAAAAATTGGAGGATTTTACTCTTCATGAGGTTCTCGGTTCTAGTAATTAAGGAATGGGGTGAGTTTTAATGACTTTTTGGTCACATTATTTCTTTTTCTATTTGTGGACCTCCTAATGTTGATGAGAAGTATCACCTTATATTTAGTTCTATCAGGTTTGGTGACTATTCCTGAGAGGGGGGATTCAATCCCAGTTCCACTAACATCAGTGGGTGAAACTGTGGCTATTTTGGTGGGAGTGGAACAATGTAGCTCATTGAGTTCACTAATATATAACTATGTCTCTCCTCCAAAATATGATCTATGTATCATATAGAGACATAGGGATATTTTCTAACTACATTCAGCATTGTATATCAATATATCTTGAAGATAATCAGGAAGTTTCCTATTGAAGTCATGTCATTGTGACTGCACCAACATCAGTTCTAGATTTCCATATTGGGATATAGAAGATTTAATTACCATGATATCCATAATTATATAAGTGATATCATCTAGAAAAGGGAATTTGAGACAAGATTATAGTAACCTATGGAAAATAACTCCTTCCATTTAGAGAAACTTTGAGCTTCTATGACCCAAGTTGAGCCCGTTCTTCCAAGGAAGGTTGAGGAGTACCAAGATCACCTCAATGAGAAATATTTAAAAATATTTCCCCTTAAAAAAGAGATAAATTTCATAAAATAAGAGGTCGTCCAACTCCACCCATCCTTAGCAGTATTTTTGGAACCATGAAGGGATGTTGTTGGCGTAGAGTAGGAGAAGCTCCATAATGTTGAGGTGGTTACCGCTACACAATCGGCCAAGATTCAACAAATCGTAGAGACTACATGAGGTATAGTTTAAATTCACAAATCCTATATTGAGGAATAAATATAAAAGAAGGTATAGAGGATCAGAATGTGAAATTTCCCCTGCACGGTGGAACATAGATGAAAATCATTTTTTTACCCCTTTTTCTTTCATTTTTTTATTTATTTAAATTTTTATACACCACTAAAAGTGATTGAACTGATTGAATTACATCACCTAATAATAACTATGATAATTATGAGAGATATCTTTAATGTTTTTCTATATCATGTGTTCAAGAAATAAAAATTTGACTATTGGTAATATAATATGACCAACCTTACATACATTTTTGTCTTTTATGTCATCTCACAAATTTTTTCCTAAGTCTGGTATGAGAAGACATACCGGGTTATACGTGGATTTTTCTTAGGACACCTTTTTAGGTTTTTGACCTCACATGTTTTGTACCTATTTATTTTCATTTATATATTTTCTTTTATGAAACCATACAAAGAGAGGTTTAGTGTGCTAAGAGTTGACTTTTTTCTAGAGTTACCTATGTAGGTTTTCAATATGGTGATTACTATGTCTCTTTTTGTGGATGATTGAAATTCATGAATCGTGGACTATTAAGGGTGGAGTCTTAGCTATAACATTAAGTGATCACCCAAACATGTCTTGTTTTCCAACAATGTTCTGATATTCTTTATATACCCAATGGAGAATTTTGATCCATGGTTTTTTAGTTCTCAAATCTAAATCATGGTATTCATGAATATATGAGGTCTCTATTGAGGATGAGGTTACCACTAGATGAAAATTTCAATTTGTGTGATACTTTACGCAAATCCAACTAGGGCATATCACTTCATAGTTAAATAGCTGCATCCTTATGCTGGCTAGCCCTTTTGTCGGAATCTTTTACAAAGACAACTAATGAATGTTACTTCATAGTAAGGTAAAGGAGTTCTCAATAATTTTGACATTCTATTAATGATGGACAAAAAATATTTATGAAGATCTAGATTTCTAAAGACCACGATGGTTTGTTTTTTAAAAATAATATTTCTAATTGCGGAGAGAGAGTCAATATTGGTATTTTACATGAATGGGAAACTACTCCTACATGAATTTAATTTTTGTGATGTAGGGTAAAGTTTTTCAAATAACAAATGTTTTGGGGGGGATTCTCCTTTATGACAAGGCTGGAAGTATCTTACAGTTTCATGTTGTGCGACCATGACATTGAACAAGTTGTTTAATGTTTTACAATGAATATTTTTTTATAATTTAAAATATTTTGACTCAGATGTTATTATATGTTGTTTAATTTCATACAATAAGGACATTATGCTATGCAATTTTTTGTCATATAGCAAAGAAATTATGATCTGAAGTTCAATTTCATACAGTATAGATATTAGTGAGCTATAATATAATGTCTTCATCATTGAATGAACAATTAATTATTATACCTTTTTCATTGTAATCAATCAGATAATGTGTTATAACATTCAGGTATAGGGGGAGTGAATGATGTAAGCTATAATATGGGGGTTTATAGATTTGAAGAGTGGTATGGGAAAAATTTTAAGTAGAGATATATGAGGTATCTCCTGAGTATGAAGTTATTTCTAGTTAATAAACCCATTTTGTGGGATACATTATTCAAAGACAAATGGGGAATGTTACATCATAGTCATATAGTGGAATCCTCTAGGCGACAAGCTTGTGTGGTGTGACATATAAAAACCCAACTAGGGATTGTAACATCATAGTCAAGAAAATATTTTCTAAAAAATTATGAAATTATATTGGTTATGGTCAATATATGTTTATGGGGATTCATATTTCCCTAGAAACAGAGTTTAGTCTATGGAAATAAAGTACCTAAATATTAGAAGAAATTGTAATTTCAAAATTACCCAAGAATTTGGGGAAGAGGTTTCACGTGTAGGTTTTAACCAAATGAGGCAAATATGGTGTTTTTAGTTTTTTTCAATTGAATAAAACAATATAATTATTGAAAATATATGTGATAAGGGGCCTATCATTCCAAGGTTACTCTGATGTACTTCAAATATGAGGGGGGGAAATTGTAAACAATAGTCTTGGGGATTCTCATATAGGGGGAAAGGATATGGGACAATTATGTGATCGATTGATGTGGTCTGATTCAAATCGTGTTTCCCAACATCATTTCAACAATTATATTGGTTAAAGAAGAGTCTTCTCCTAAGGGAAAAGTTACCACTATTTTACAAACCTGTTTTTTGGGATACTTTATGAAAATACAATTAGGGTTTGTAACAAAAGAGTCAAATAGTAGAATCACCTGGCTAACAGGTTCATTTGTGGGTAAATTATAGAAATCCAACTATGGTGTGTTACATAATTATTAGGAAAATGAGTCTTCATGTATCATAAATTATATAACCAGAGGATGGAAAAATGTTATGAAGATATGAAAGTGTACAAGATTAGTAATATGATGTGTGGAAGGGATACATCTGAGCATAAAGAAAAAAATTTGACTGATATTTTCCAGGAAGTATAGAGTCCCTTGTATGTATCTAACTCAAATTTAGAATGGGTACATCTTCATTTCCTTGGTGGAACCCTTAATGATGTGACCCAAATTAATATCTCATCCATATATCATTGTTTTTAAACAAGAGAGTGGGTATTTTCATTACCCCATGGCTGGGACTTGGAAAAGAGGCTTAAGTGTCACTACGTATCTCACTAGAATGAGAATCAATCTACACATAGTTCTTGATGTTCTATGAAATTTAAAGTAATGTGGAAATGATATTATCCATACAGGTTTAACATCATATGGTAAGGACATTATCCCTATAGTGTTAACATCATGCGGTACGAACGTTAGTGACATAACATGAAAAATAAAGGAATATTGTGGATGGAAAAGGGTATAGGACCTTAGAATCACTATGTATTCTATTGGAGAATGAATCAAGCCACCAATGTTTCTAAAAAGGATTATATATACTGATTGAATTCATGTATAGGGAAAAAGGTTTTTTTGAAATGGTATTACATATGTGATGAGACATCATATTGAATCCTCTTATATAGATCTAACTCTTACATAGATGAGTGGGGGAATTTCCCATATTATTTTTTGGTTGGGTCCAGAGTTGAATATCCATACATCACTCTGTATCTCAATGGAATGATAATCAATCCACACATAATTCTTGAAAAAATCCAATAGTTTATTATCATGAATTAGGACATCTGGTGTTCCTTTTACGGTTTTTAGATATATGCATGATATCCACAATGTGAATTGATATGATTTACTCATATAGGAATCAGTTTTATTGAAACTTCTAATATAACATGAGTTATGATCATTGTTTGAGGCAAGGAGTGGCAATGGTTTCTTCCACTAACCAAGGAAAATAAAAGGGAAGAACATGGGAAATTAAATTTTTCTTGTGGCTGGGCTAAGAGGTGTGATCCAAGAATTCCTATATATCTCACTGGAATGAGAATAAATTTACACTATGTTATTGACAACACATGTAATTTAACATCTTATGGTGATGATGAAGATGAAACAATGTGAAAGAGGGAAAATTTTATATCTGGGCCCAAGGATGGAGAACTAGTCATCACTACATATTACATTGGAATGATAATCAAGTCACACATAGTTCTCGAAGAACCGTATAGTTTAATAAAAAGAAGTAAGGATATAGGATTCATGACATGAAAAGGGGAGTATCTATTGAATTGGGGGATAGGACCCAGGTATCCCTATGTATCTTCTTGGAGGAAGAATCAAGAAACATGTATTTCTTTAAAGTAGTTCCCCACAACAATTAGGTTCTCATATAGGGAAAATGGGTCTTTGATGTCTTACTAAATGATGGATGGTCCATATAAATTAGGTTTAGTTATCTCTATGTATATCATTGAAATAAGAATCAATCCATGTTTTTTTCTTTAAACATTCCCTATGAGGGTCTGATGCGTTAATAGGGAGGGGTGTTTTTTTAGATGAACGTGAGATTGAAGATCTTGGGGTCACAATGTATCCCATGGAATGAGAATAAATACACCCATAGTTTTTGAAAATATCATGTAGTTTATCATCATGAAACATGGATTTCTGTCATGAAAATTTTCATATTAAGGTAAGAACAAGATAATTTTAGGGATTATACATATAAATGGTTCCAAATATCACTATGGATTGGAAATGATGCGAGAGGGGCATATGAATGAGATTTTCCAATTCTATCTTCATCATGTCTATCCAAGAGGGATTCTCATCCCACTGAGGGGTTAGAGGGATGTTTATGGAACATGCACATGAGATGGAGGCCCATATTTAAGAGACCTTGAGGAGTGTCTCAGATCATGGTATTTCAAATATTTCTTAACATAAAATGAAATTAAATTTAACCATGAAGATTAATGAATTGTTGTAAGGAAGAATGGTTTCTTATAGTTTTAAGACAAACAACTAAGACCTTAGGTCATGTATTTTATCATTGTATGATAGGGATGATGATTCTATATAGTTTAACATCACGAAAAACGTATGTTTTTTCATTCCTTTTAAGGTAATGTGACAAAGAACAGCTACATAGTACAACATCTTGTAGCTGAGATAATATTCATGTGATTACACAAAATATTTCCATAGGAATCGTTCATTTTATGGGGTTGTAATGATCTCTCCATCCCTTGATATCATGTAATAAGATCTATTTGATTGAAAGTTGTGTAGGGATTAAGGTCCCTCCCACTTAGGTTTAAGATTTAGTGGCTTATTTAATGGTATCATCAGTGTTCTGAGGGGGTGAATCTAATTCTAGGGGATTCTCTAGACGTATATTACTCCTAGAATCCTTAGGCCCTAGGGGTCCTGTTGGACTTTTCTCTATTTTCTTGAATAAAAATTATAACAATGATGATTAAGTTTCATCATAAAACAAAATAACCAGTGTTATGAGGACCAATAAATGTTCTCCTTCAAGGAATGAGTAGAAGAATTCCTTCTTGTTAGAGGTTCATGCTATCAAAATTTTGATAGAACTCTAACTAGTTAAAAGTAATTAATATTTTATCATTGATACACTCCAATTAATCCAATCATTTTTAGGATTTCTCGTCAATGGGTTGTTGGTTGCATATGTGAATATTAAGTGATGGAAACTGGACCTCAATGGTAAAGAATGCTTCTGTTATTTATACCAGTGAGTATGCGGTCATTCATGAGGTTGTGTAGGTTGTAGTATAGTAATACCATAAGGAATACATGAGTTTATCAGGCCAATAATTCTTATACATATCCACCATATTATGGAATATGTTAGAAAGTGTCATTTTTAAGGACCCTAGCAATCCATTAGTTGTTTTATGATAGAAGGATAAACGGATGGATTTGTTATCATATTCATAGTATATATTTTCTACCATATCAAAACAATAGATGGTTTCATTTTCTATTACGATCATATGAGTACCATTAAAAATTATAATGATGTTTTATTTCACGAATTTGAAAATTAATTTTCCCCGAAATCTTTGAGGGGTGTTCCCTTAGAACATTTGGAGAAGAAAACAGTAGTGGTTATGATGTACCTGTACCAAATGAAAATATTTAGAGAATATGGCCCCAAAACATCCATTACCCACATAGAAAATATCATGGAGTATTTGGATATAAGTACAAACTCTGGTAGTGTGTGGATGAAGTTCTAATTCACTTTGTATGAATGAAATTTCTTTGTTAATTCGTTGTGATCCTATTTCACAGTGGGCTTGTAAAACTTAAGCCTTTAGATTTGTTGGTTAATATTGATCCCTAACTTGTGGGTGTCGTAGGTTCTGGTGTGCACATAGTTCGTGATAGAATAACTATATTCTCTATCAATAAATCTTAGAATTACAAAACAAAATATTGATTTACAGAGTATATTTTGGTGATTTAGGCCGTTTTAAAGATTGAATTTAGCTTCTTGACATCATATTTTCTCTTTCCCAACTCTATCTAGTGGAAGTACTCCATTATAAAGGTATCCTGTGATTTTAATCATCCAACTTGGTGTGGGACCATATGTATTTGTGATAGGACTAGATTCATTAATCTCATTAATTATAACCAGAACAAGAGGTGAGACCATTCAGAGATTCACAATGTAGATGATTGTTTCATCCAGGTATAGATCCACTAGAGTTGTAGATGAATTTTACCACCCATTTTCCTAGGAATTCTATGATCTTGGGATGTGAGTAAATTTTTTCATTGAGGGGGTCTATGTCATTAACCCTCTGACATAGTCAATAAGGGGGATTAGTTCTTCTTTTCTAATGGCATAATACCTGTTTATATGTTTGATTAATAACTATGAATCTCATTTTAATTTTATATGATACACCGGTATTTGGATTTCTATTTACAGGCCAATAATGAGGGCATGATATTCAACCACATTATTATTATAGCCTTCTAATAATATGAATGATTAAGGAAATATTTCTTTTTTAGAGATATAATTACAATCCCTAATAAGACATTGTTGAGCATAGGGTCTTCTATTATCCTCCTTGTTGGGATTATGGTTGTACCATAAAAATACATTACCCATGTTTGGGTGATGTCTCAAATAGAAAATGTCTGTTCATCTAGAAAGTTTGTATTTAATGACATCACTTTAGTATATGGGTGTTCTATAAGGAGTTATATCAAGTGATGGCCTTCCACTACATTTCGATTCACTAATTGTATATCAAACTGGAGGGGAATAACCTCCCATCAGGCCAAATATATTATCATCATATGTTAATTGAGGATGTATTTGAGTGGGTAATTATGAGATACCAAATGGACCTAATTGTGTTTTAGGTAGTTCCTCTATTTCTAAACCTTTAAAATTAATTCTTTGTATCTCTTCTCTCTATATGGATAATGAGTATTAGCATCGATCATGGTTAAACTGGGATAATAAAGGATGTTTTCATTCCTGTCATCATTGTTTATAGTGATACATATTCCAGTTATTGATCTAGGGATGTCACATTTAGAATGAGTGTCTTTCCCTCAATTGGTGTAAATAATACTGTTAGTTTTAATAGATATTTATTGAGGATTTCAAATTCTTCGAAACATTCACTGGTCCACTGATATGTGACCCACTTCTTCATCGGCTTGGTGAATGAAAAACACTTACCTACAAGGTTGGATACAAATTTTCAGATGTATAAAAAGTGTCAATGATGTCCTCTAGAATCCTTATGAATTCAAGAAGGTTACATTCTAAGGATAACATTTTTTATTCTCAATTGTATTTTTCAAACAATGATGGTCTACGAAAAATTAAATAAATATTCATGATGTTACCCAAAAGAATATTTTAAGGCGTTAATCTTCGGGATATGTTAGATTATTGAACATGGTTTCCAATTCATCCATGTAGTCATAGTATTTTTGGGAATTTACCATTAAATCATCAGCATGACATTCAAAACCCATCCTCAAAATGGGTTGAATATGTTATGGATGGAATATTTGAATTTGGAACCAAAGAGTTTCCATCAAAAATGAATTAATAGATAAAATAATACTCCCAAGTGGCTGAAGGAGGCAGATTGTTCACCTTTTGGGGCCATCAATATTTTGTTATACCCTGAGTAGTAATCCATCAAGGAGAGGTCTTGATAAATAGCTATCACATCAATTAAGAGATCTATAATTATAACCAAGAAGTCATATATCTTACATTTTTGGTGGATATCACTGAATTCAATGTAATAATTGACTCTCCCATTATTCTTCATCATAGGGATAGTGTTATCTAACCATTTCTGGTACTATACAACTCATAAGAAGATTACCGTTATGTGATTATCCACATCTGCCTCAACTTTTAAGGAATGAATTAGGTCAGTTTTCTGGGTTTCATGTTTGTTCCCTTGATGGTATTCTAGGAAACCAATGTGATTGGTTGCTACCTTAGAATTGAGGCCTAAAATCTTATTGTAATTCCATTTCAACATATCCCAGTGTTTCTTTAGGAGGAAAGAGTATACCTACTTTTCTTTGTAATTCATGGTTTCACTGATCAAAGTGAGTTGTTGGTATTCATCCTTACCTAGATTTATTTCTCTAAGTTCATAAATATTGTTGGAGAAAAACCATATATTAAGGCTAGAGGGGAATCCCTACGGTCTTCCTCCTATTCCTCTTCCTCAAGATTTACATTTCTTCACATCCTCTTATGAACTGGGTGATTAAGAATGTTTCTCAATGTTAATATATGATTTATCATTTGTAAATCCATAGGATGAAGCAACCGTGTATGGATCAATTGATGGAGTGAGCCATTTTGGAAATCTAAAGTGGAGATGAGGGACTGAGAGTGAGAATCTTCATTTTCTCCCATAGTCATGACACATTTTTTCAGTATAACTAATGGAACAAGTATTTTTTGAATCTCAAGGGATAAAATGAATATATTTTTATATGGGAATTCAAAATTTATTGTAGAGTTGAATTATTATCTAGAATATCTAGTCTTAGTTTTCATGATTGAGATCATGGATGTGGCTGAATTCATGCTAGAATTTTGGAAAGATGCATTGATTTGATTGATGGGAAGCATGTAATCCTCATATAGAAGGTTGATATGATTAGACTGAATCATCTCCAAACCATTTAGGTCATTGACTTGAGAAATAATGCCAGTCATGGACCATTTTCCATCCCTATGGTAGAATCCTTCATTAATATAATATGAATCAAAAGATTTTAGTTTTTCTTTTTTACCATGAAATGTCCCTATTTGGGCATTGAAACAATATTTGAGGCATTGGTGGTATGGAGAAGGGATATTTTCATGATGACGTATCCAAAGTCTTCCTTAAAAAATATTGATAGTCGTATTGTTCTTAATAACCATGAATTCTGATTCACACTATAGATCTCTAAACTGAGTTTCCTATTTAATTTCTCTAAGAGGATTTTTCTTATTCTTTTCATAACCCTTTAAAATTATATTGGTGGGGGAGAAGTGAGATTTTTTGAAACCCTATTTATGAAGTGTTTGGATTGGAATGAGGTTTAATCCAGATCTATTGTAATTGAAGTCTCATCGAATAACAATTTAATTTATCCTACCAGATATATACATGGGTTTGTCGTGTCCCTGTATAATGGAATTATCATCCTGGTCAGTGAAAGAGAGGACCATGTTTCATTCTTTGGGATCATTCTCTACACAATACACTTTGGTAAGAGAAACCACAACATCACATTCATGAGGTATTGATAAAAACTCTATGAGTTCTTCCAAGTGGTCTTTTGCTATACTCAAAGTATTGAAAATTTACAACACAGTTGGTATAAAGGATAATTTCCTAAAAACCACATACTTTTTAGAAAATATTTCGTACTTAAAAACATGGGGTTCCATTTTTTAGGTTTATTTAGAACTTATTTATTTTATGTAGATGGATCATACCTTGGAACAGGAGGAGAAGGTGCTTTTAATCTTGGTGGATGAGGTCATCTAGGTTTTCCTACACACCATGGTTGATTAGGAAATGAAATATTCCCTATAAAATATTCCAGGATGATCGTGTTAGGGAACACCCATTCATTTCTGGAGGAACATCCTTTCTCATAATGATCTCACTAGAGAAATCTCCCATGATTTTTAGCCATGTATATGGTTCGAGTAGGGACACAATTAGGGTAGTGACTCCTGGAACAACTACTTCAACACCCATATCCTCAACTATGACAACCTCTTCTCCCAGTTCCCTAAAATAATGTAGGAAATTATGGTTCATAATCACTATCGTCATCATATAATGGATCCATTATGTTAATAAAGTTAATGAAACTAATGATCAAATCACCATCTATTGGAGATTATGTCTGGTTGGTTGACACTTATTGTAACATTTGGTAGGGTAGTGCCTGTTCTTTTGAGACTATAGGCATGAATTCTAATAAATTAAAAGACTAATTTTCTCCTTCAAATATTTTTTTTATTATAGTTTCTTCTTCTTAATGTTCCAACCACGTATCTTTTTTAAAGAATTGATTTCAGAGGACTAAGCTACTGATGAAGATGGTTTTGTTTTAGCAGAAGCTGTTAAAGGCACAATTAGTTATTTTAGATGTGTTTAGAGGATCCCATGAGTTTATGTGGTCATATTTCTTGTTATTCAATTACTAAACATCAATGTACCATTTTTGTTAACTTCCTTATATTCATTCTACTCCCTGTGATCAGTGGTAGAGACACATTCTACATAAGTAGGTGAACTTCCCATATTCACTTTCCCAATCTCAAACACCTTTTAGATGATTTATTTAAAAAAACATTTTTATATATTTATCCCTTATACTTGATGTGAGGGGAAATAGTTTTGTATATCTTTATCACCATCTTTTCTGGGCATCCGGTTCCTTTGAAACTTTATCAAGTTGTTCTCTAATGTCAATATAAAATAATCACTAACTTGGTCACTTAATAAATAATAGAACATATTCTTATCTTCGAAAAAATTAAAATGACTTGTTAGAATAAACCCTAGTTGTAAAGGCCATTGAAAGTGATTTTGGTGCCTCTGCATAATAGAAAAAAATGTCTATTACTGAGCTAATTCAAAATGCTGATGAGTGGCTAAAATTCTACCACCACACACTATTATTGACATATAGAGGTACTCCTTTATTTATGATGAAACTCCCATCTAGAAACAAAACATGTTTGGAAACTTTAATTTAATGGACTGATAGAGTCATAAATGCGATCATGACGTCAATGCACCATCATGGATGTCAACATTCAGGAGTCCCTTCATCCCCCAATAAAAGACTCTTATGTTTGTGGAAAATGTGATGAAATTAGTTACCCCTCTATGACCAGATGAAAAAAAATTGGTCTACAATTGGCCTCTTCATACCACCTCGGCTTGAATGCTGAAGAAAATGGATTGCACTACTCTGTTAATAAAAGGTTTTTCCCAGTAAGTGGGGCAACATCTAGGACATATTTGGAATTGAGCTATATCTAGAGCCATGTGGTGGACCTTATAAAGTGAATCACAAAACATGATCTCATTAGATATACGGATAACCTCATTATCATAGTGATATCAATGGTCATAACTTATACCCAGACTTCCATAAATATTTTAGAGTATTATCAATCCAATATTTATGTTTGCCATAAGAGTCTAGAGGTTGAACCATATGTTGAAACCCAAAAATTGTTTCTTAGGAATTTGAAACCATCAAGGGATGAAAAAAATGATATTATATACACATAATAAATAGTTTATAGGATTTTTTTGAGACCATATTTTTAAGGATTCAACTAAAAATCTGGATTCAATTTCTAAATGACTTTAATGGATAGGAAGAGGAACAAGTGAGAATGTATTATCATATAATTATTTTGAAAAAAATGGTTATATATTCTATACAAATGAACATGATGAATTAAGTACCATAAAAATAGTAGAGTTACACTTGTGGCTGAAGAGATAGATGTATCTAGTACCAAGGAATGAAATTGAATTTATAAGAATATATACACATTGAAATCATCAAACAAATATAAAAGTTGGATTATACAAAAATCCAGATGATTATTTTTCAATGAAAGTGGTTTGATAATAGGAGTGCATTTAAAATAAATGAATTGGGATTTGTGAAAGTGTATTTCAGTAAAGAAGGGTGAAAATATGTACTATTTAAAATGGAATCATATGTATTATAAGTATTTCATGTTCCATATCCTGCAAACTAAATGTGTTCAATTTTTTTTAATCATCCAAAACTACTAAATTTTCATATTTCAACATAACTAGGGATAACCCTTTCATTGGGATGTCCTAGTAATTTTCCAATGATCCCAATATTGATGGGGTCTTGTTTTTCAAATGAGACCACAATGGTAGATTTTGGATACTCGATATAGTGTTCAAATCCCTTCAACCTTTAAAAAAAAGAGATAGATAATTATGTTATATTTTCTATAATATACATTGTGTTACCTAATATTATTATCTTTTCACTGCTACATTTACATAATATAAATTAAATATTCAACCGCATCTGAAGAAAATGATTTCTCCACATCTTATTCTCCCAATCCTTAGGAACAACATGTTTGTCAACATTGTTGGTGCTCCCAATGAAGAGGAACAACAACCTTATGCACATGGAAATGATACCAATATAGAGGAAGAACATATTGATGATCTTATAGATAAGGAAATGTTATATGTGAATAAATTTTGTCCCAAAACATTCTACATGGAATGGTTTTTATAGAGGAAATTATTAAAGTCAGATATAAAGGAATCAAATTCAATATTGGATGCAATGCATTTGTCCAGCTTGTTAACCCCAATGTCGTCGTGTTTCATACTAACATAAGGCTCACCACTCAAATGTGAATTCTTGTTGATGTATATTTATTCCACAAAGTTTTTACTTCACATAAGATGCTAATTTTGGAATGTTTTGGAGATAACATTATGATATACATTCTTCTTTTAAATAAAAAATGAATATGAAATGTGTATTTACTCTTTTTTATCCCTTGTATAGTGTATTTATAGTTGATGAATTCAGAATGAAATTTGTATTAATACTCACTAGAAAGGATCATAATGGAATTTGGAAAATTATTATGAACTCTCATCTCAAATTTTTTAAGGGAAAAAATATTGCACCACCCAGAGATTTATGAACTTATGAGAAATAAACAAGCTTGGGATGTGTTTGTTGGTCATCTTAAGGAGACATCATTTTAGTTACATTGTGACTCGTAATTTATTACTTGAAAATAGATGTATTAATCAATTTTATTAATAATTTTTAATTTATGAAACTATAAGTGAGTGTAGAATATATGAAACGGGTAGAAAACCCAACATACCTAGAGGGTAAAGAAAACATGGGGTATACTTCACCTGAAAAAAATTGTAGGTATGTCAAATATACCATAATTATTTTATATGAAATTAAAAAACAACATAATTATGTCACATTTTTTATATACAGATTGATGAATTAAAATCCAAATACACATCCATACCATGTCATGTACTATGGAAGGTGGTACGTGTAAATAAATATGAGATACCAGTATATAAAAACACACAAAATGTGTGCAAATAATGTGTATGTATTTCATAATAAAAATACAATTAAATTGGAATTAAATAATATTGATTACTAAATTTTCTATATTTTTATCCTAATTAGAAAGAATAATCTTCACCATATTTAACCAATGAACAACTACTATCAGTGGGCTTGAAGTGGGGAGAACTGTAAAGACCCTTAAATTTCAAGGTAAATTTTTTCTTAAATTCTTTGGGATTTTAAGAGTATCCAGTTTCTGACAGCACCTGATTCTGATTCCTGGTGTGCCCGGAATGAAATTTCTGAAGCTTACCCCGGGTACGTTCAGTGAACGGACGAGCTGGTTTTTCAACCTTTTGAATCGGTGCTCGGAATTGATATCTGAGGGCGCCGATGAAACCGCAACGTCGGTAATTACATAAGATGACCTTTCCTGAAGGTGCTTTTTCTCGGTAGGAGTTGTAAAATTTGGGGATTAAATGATAAGTAAAATAAAATTGTGTACAATTTTATTTTATTCTTGGAAGTTAAATTCTCTCATGGGAAGTTGTTGGTGGGTCCCACAACCACCCAACTTCCCATGTGTGGTTATGAAGGAGGTGGGACCCACACGATCCCCCACCTTTTCACATTACTTAAACCCCCCTAACTCCCCCATTATGAGAGTAACTCCTCTCTCTCTCTCCCTCATTAAACTTGCCAACATAACACCCAATTAATTAGACAACTCAAGTTTAATTAATTAAGTGATTTGGTTTTGAATTTTGGAAATTTGAAATTCTTGGATTGAATAATAAAATAAGTGGAGTCTTATTTTATTTGGGGTTAGCTTGTTGTGATATGTTTTTTGAGAGAGAGTTCTAGTTTTTGGAAGAACTTCATCCTACCATGATGAACAACACCTTTCATTCAAGAACACCAAATCCCCGAAGAACGACGATGCGCCCTCTTTCCTTTTCTCCGTGACAAAAAGGGAAGATAATGCATCCTCCTCAGACACTCTCTATTGACGTCTACGGAACATCATCCCGTGACGTCGTTTTCCACGATGCCCATCATTCGATAACTTTTGTTGAGGTAGGGGTGTGTTTATGAATGAGTAATGTTGTTTTCCCTTCCTTGTTGTTGGTTATCTCTAAACCTTTTGCTATCAAACTAATGCGGAAGGAACCGGACCACACTAACACAGTTCGATTCCTCCGCTATTCTTGTTGAATGGTGTTCACCAACCATTCTTGAGAGGTGAATCATGGAATGTTTTTGGAGCCGATCGGAGGCCCGAAAACATTAGAAATGGCCTCGAAACATCGGTACGACCTAGGAACGGGAGTTTTGTAGAAAACGGATCATCGGAACAAAGGACTGACTCCTCGAGAGAAGTGCTGGTTAGAGGCGTCGTTTCTGGAAAATTCCCGAATACACGACGTGTACTTCCAAAGCACACTCTGTGTAGTACAAGCGTTCAACGGCAGAAGTAACGGACATCAGATGAAGTGACACACGATGTGTGACCCCGGTCACACGATGTGTGACCCCGGTCACACGATGTGTACTGTCCACACAGTTTGACAGAGGATACTTCGGTGGACATGGCATGTATTAAATGGAAATACACGGACACTGACAGAAATACACGGCCACAAGGCACGGCATGTATTATATTCATTGAAAGGAAGAAGCGCCTTCGCGAGGCTCGATGTGTAATCCTGGAGATACACGGACACGGGCAGAACCACATAGCCACAAGGCATGGTGTGTACTACCACCACCATGGCAGAAGTGGCTTCGCGAGACTCGGCATGTAATCTGGGTGATAAATGGACACGAGAAGAACCATACGGCTAAGAGGCATGGCGTGTAATCCAGAAATACACGGGCACAGGGTGGAGTACACGGGCATGTGTTGCACCACATGACCAGACATGGCCAGCGCACATGGAACCGACCCTAGGGGTTTGGACAAGGCGTGTAACCATAGTACACACCGTGTATTTACTTTTTACACTAACAGCCCCATGACACGGGCCTTTTCACACGGGCAGCACCCAGTGTCTAATGACACAGCATGTATTGATTACCTACACACCGTGTACTTTAGGAAAATGGCTTGGTTGTCTTGTTCTCCATGACTCAAGCACGTTTTTCATGGTTTCACCCTATGACGTGGGATGGAATGTTGGGATACTTCATCTCTGGTCTTCGTGATAGTTGATGTATCCACCCCCTAGACTCGAGGAGCGGACCCTCCTAGAATCGAGCATTCTGTTTGTGGGAACCCTAGAGCTGGATACGACTGCGATGACGATGAAGACTGTATTTGGATCCTATGTGGTTTCGATAGCAAGGACGATTGTAATTGGATCCTCCATGGGTTCGGCAGTGAGGACAACTGTACTTGGATCCTCCGTGGGTTCATCATCGATGACGACTGTACTTGGATCCTCTGTGGGTTTGGTAGTGATGATGACTGTACATGGATCCTACGTGGTTTCAGCAGTGATGGTTGTTGTACATGGATCCTACCTGGGTTTGGAAGTGACGAATTCTATATTTTGATCCTACGTGGGTTCGAAAGAGGAGATGATTCAGTGGTTACATCTAATCAACTCCACCTCTCTTCAGAAGTATAATACCTATGAGATCTGATTCTTGACTTTCAATCATTATCATTGATGTGATTGCCATGCTTTCCTGTGTGGATTGGGTTGTACTTTCCTATGTGAGATGAGTCTTGACTTTCAATCATTATCATTGATGTGATTTTCATGATTTCCTGTGTGGATTGGGTTGTACATTCCTGTGTGAGCTGAGTCTTGACTTTCAATCATTATTATTGATGTTATTGTCATGCTTTCCTCTCTGTATTAGGTTGTACTTTCCTGTGTGAGCCGAGTCTTGATTTTCAATCATTATCTTCGATATGATTGACCTGCTTTCCTGTGTGGATTGGGTTGTACATTCCTGTGTGGATTGGGTTGTACATTCCTGTGTGGATTGGGTTGTACTTTCATGTGTGGACTGGGTTGTACTTGGGCTCGTGAGTTGGATCAAAACTGGAATTGATGACTTAGGTATATGTATGGGCATATACCTAAGTAGAGTTGGTTGATAGTTCGTGTTTGTATCTTTCCATTGTGGATTCTGGGAGACCTTCGGGGGTCTCGGGGTCCCTACTGAGTATCGTATACACACCCCTGCATAGGCTATGCCCGCACTACATTGTGTTGGTTGCAGATGACAGACAACGCTAATCGTGGTTGAGGCTTGTGGAGCGGGATGGTACCCGGAGGTGGACTATCAGGTGGGACGTACACGGAACGGATGGACGGACCCGAGGATCCAACAAGCCTATCTTTACCCACCCATCAGGTATGAATTCCGGAGGATGACTTGGTGGTTGTTGTTTTACTTATCAGCAATTGTAATTTCTTTTCTCAGTTGTACTGTACTTTCAGTTGGGTTTGTATTCTGGCCCATTTAGTTTCCAGAACATACTTTTGTACTATGTTTACATAGTGTTTACTTCAGCTTGCATACTCTGTGGTGTTTGAATTCCTATATAATGGAAATTCCTTCCCTTTTATCGGGATTTACACCTTTGGTGCTAGTCGCCAGCCTCTGACCTATGGACGGCGGGCTTGGGGTAGTCATGAAACGGGTCCCGAGGACGGGTCGTGACAAATTGTTATCAGAGGAGTTGGTTCTACCGCATAACTTAGGATTATAATAATTTCTTCTGTGTGAAGCAATAGTGTTTAGGGTATTGAGTGTGGTTATCAATCAAGGGAGTGCAGTGTAGGTGCAGCGGCCAATGTATCCATACACTAGGACCCTTACTTCTGATTTCTGACTCAATGCACGAAAAAATTGATTGCATTTATGTTTCAAAAGTTTTATTTGTGATTACTTTGTGTCAGCTCACTAGGTATACTGTATTAACCGTGGTGCACCTGTTTCCTTTTAGGATGGCCCCAAGATGGCAGCTAGCTAGGGTTCCGAGTTTTGTGCGAGAGGGCAGTCCACCGAGTGATGAGGCCTCGGTGAAGGGACCCATTACAGTGGAGGCACTGGTGGTACCTCTACCTGCCGAGACACTGATGCCACCACCCCCAGCAGCTGAGGGTGCACGTTGCCTAACGGCACTGCACAAGTTTCAGCGTTAGAGTCCACCCTGGTTCCACAGGGAGATAGACCATCAAGCAGCTGAGGATTGGATGTAGGTTGTTGTTCGAGTCTTCAGATTTGTTGGGACACCAGCAGATCTCATGGTGATCCTTGCGGTGAGTCTCCCGCACGCGGTAGTAGGTAGATGGTGGAGCCTGGTTCTCCAGGTGAACAATGAGTAATCTCTCCTTTGGTTGGACATCGAGATCCTTTTCTGCTCGAAGATCATTCCAGGCACCCTTTGTGCGGTACGCATCCAGGAGTTTCTACAGCTGCCGCAGGGCAGCATGTCAGTAGCCCAGTACTCGACGTGATTTACTGATCTCTCGTGCTACTCCACGGACATGGTACGAGACCCATTCTTCTGGGCATGGACCTTTGAGTAGGGACTGAGGCATGAGATCAGGGAATCGATGATCTCCCTTAGTATTCCGACACAGGTGGGAGTACTGGAGCGAGCCCTTCCTGTTGAGAGCATTCTTGCTGAGCCTTCACCAGTAGTGAGAGCTACGGCAGGGCGGAACGTAGCAGAGTCTTCTGCAGCTAGTAGTAGACATACGTCACATAGGTCCAAGTGGAATAGGCCATCAGGTGGACGACCTCAGGACACTGGTTCAGATGTGTGGGGAACACACAGTAGATCCAGTCATACGAGAGGAAGACAGCGCTATGCATGCGGTGGACAGGGCCACATGGCTTAGGACTGTCTGACCAACCATGCAGAGGAGAAACAGAAGGTTGAGGGACCAGCTAGGCAGAGGCAGAGGTTCAACCTTGGCGGTCCGCAGGGAGCAGGCGGACAAGGCATAGGAGCTGGCCGAGCAGCGGGTGGTGGACAACGCTTTGAGGCTCTAACACCACCACCACAAGGAGGTCCACCCCGACCATAGGGAGCTGGCGGACAGAGGTAGACTCAGATTCAGGCAGCAGAGGCCTACAACCACGACACACCTGAGATGATTTGAGGTAATATCTATGTCTACTCCACCCCTGATGTTGTCCTTATAGACACAGGAGCAAGTCATTCTTTCATTGTCGCTGCCCTTGTTCGGAGATCAAAGATTCTGATGGAGCCATTGGCTCGATCCTTACGGCTAGAGACTCCTACAGGAGAAGACTCGATGATTACGCACTGGTGCTGGCAGTGTGATCTAACTCTAGGAGATGAGAGCTTCGGGTGGGATCTTCTTGAAGTAGCGTCGAGGCCTTACAACGTCATCTTGGGCATGGATTGCTTATCTATGGTCCATGCTCAGATCGACTGTATTAGGTGCAAGGTGCGGTGTGTCTGCACCGATGGGATTAGGTTCAACTTCACCGGACAGAAGGTAGCCTTTGCAGTGCATTATGGACTCACACAGAGGAGAGGACAGTCGATCACTCATCAGTTGGCTAGTCTCATCATAGGATCAGTTGACATGCCGAGTCCAAGTTTTCCTGTTGTGGTGGAACAGTATGCAGACATTTTTCCTAACGACGTTCCAGGACTACCTCCTCGCAGAGAGGTAGACTTCTATATTTTCATGTACCCCTGGAAAGCCCCAATATCCACTCCAGCATATCAGATGGCTCCCTCTGAGCTTCGAGAGCTACAGGTACAGCTGGAGGACTTGCAGGGCATGGGATTCATCTGACCCAGTGTTTCACCCCGGGCTTCCCCGATATTGTCTGCCAAGAAGGAGGACGGGAGCTTGCGACTATGTGTCGATTACCTTCGCCTGAAGTAGGTGACCATGAAGAACAAGTATCCACTTCCAAGTATTGAAGACCTCTTCGATCAGCTGAAGGTAGCACGATGGTTCTCGAAGATATATCTTAGGTCAGGATATCATCAGCTCAGAGATCGAGACGAGGATGTACAGAAGACGTCTTTCAGGTGTTATTATGGCCACTATGAGTTCTTGGTTATGCCTTTCAGAATAACCAATTCTCCCGCAGTGTTCATGAGTCTCATGAATAGGATCTTCTTACCTTACCTCGATCAATTTGTCGTAGTCTCCATTGACAACATTTTGATTTACTCGACTACTGAGGAGGAGCACGCCTACCACTTGTGGGTTGTACTGGACATACTCTAGGAGCACCAGCTTTATAGTAAGCACTCAAAGTGCCAGTTTTGGATTCAAGAGGTCCACTTCTTGGGATAGGTCATCTCTAAGGCGGGATTTGTGGTGGACCCTGTGAAGATCGAGGCAGTGCTAGCTTGGGAGCCACCCAGGAGTGTGATAGTGGTGCGGAGTTTCATAGGTTTGGCTGGGTATTACCGGAGATTTGTGCCAGACTTCTCCAGAGTTGCATCACCACTTTCAAATTGGAATAAGATGGGGAAACCCTTTGTATGGTCGGATAGATGTCAGCAGAGCTTCCAGGAGCTGATACAGAGATTGACCAGTGCACCCATCATGAGGCTACCAGAGGAGGGCATGGGGTACGTAGTTTACTGTGACGCATCAAGGACTGGACTCGAGTGTGTCCTGATGCAGGATCGGGTAGTGATCGCCTATGGATCATGATAGTTGAGGCAACACGAGCAGAACTACACTACCCATGACCTGGAGTTAGCAGTAGTGGTCTTTACCCTAAAGATGTGGTGACACAATATGACGGGCGAGAGCTTTACAGTCTATTCTGACCACCAGAGTCTCAAGTACATCTTCTCGTAGAAGGAACTGATCCTGAGATAGCGGGGATGGCTCGAGTTCCTCCAGGACTATGACTTTAAAATAGTCTATACTCCTGGGAAGGGGAACATAGTAGCTGATGCCATCAGCATGAGGTCGGGCATCCAACTACTTAGAGAGGCGACGAAGGAGCTAGCTGTGTTGCAGATATCCTTCGTGGATGGAGATAGAGTAGCCTTTCTATAGTCACTCCTCCACTACATCAGCGGGTTAGAGAGGCACAGTGTGGGGAGGTTGACTATGAGACGCTACGTGCTCATATTTCCACAGGGCAGGAACCTGATGTATTTTCTATAGGAGGATATCATGTCATCCTTTTTAGAGGACGTACCATGGTACCAGCTGCTTTACAGGAAAAAGTGCTGAGGTATTTTCACACTTCCCCTTTGGCGGTACATCTGGGAGTGGCGAAGATGTACTAGGATATCAGACGATAGCAATGACGGCTGGGTATGAAGAAGGTTGTGGCAGAGTTTGTTTCACGATGCCTCACCTTCCAGGAGGTGAAAGTAGAGCAATAGGTACCAATAGGTTTGGTACAACCCCTAGAGGTCCCGAAGTGGAAGTGGGATAGGATATCAATGGATTTTGTGATGGGAATTCCACGTATTTCTAGAGGACATGACTCCATCTGGGTGATTGTCGACCGACTCACCAAGCTGGACCACTTCTTACCCATCAGAGAGCATGTCCCAGTAGATAGCTTGGGACGCCTCTACATTCAGGAGATCATATGGATTCATGGTGTTCC
Organism: Viscum album; assembly: GCA_963277665.1. Taxonomy (NCBI): domain Eukaryota; kingdom Viridiplantae; phylum Streptophyta; class Magnoliopsida; order Santalales; family Viscaceae; genus Viscum; species Viscum album. The sequence continues at coordinate 1,386,571,346 of OY728153.1, forward strand.
ATCATCCATCATCTCTGATCGAGATGCTTGCTTTACATCCCGGCTTTGGAAGGGGTTGTAGGAGGCGTTTGGGACGCAGCTACGTCTGAGCACTGCCTTTCACCCACAAACGGATGGTCAGACGGAGAAAACCATTCAGACTCTCAAGGACATGCTCTATGCATGTGTCCTTGAATTTGGTCGCAGCTGGGAGGATCACCTACGCTTGGTGGATTTTTCATACAACAACAGCTACTACTCCACCACCGAGATGGCACCATACAAGGCATTGTACGGCTGACCTTCCAGATCACCTCTCTGCTGAACAGTCCTTGGGAGTCAGCACTTGTAGGACCAGAGATGGTCCAGGCCATTATGGAGAAGGTACAGATTATCCAAGAGCAGATGAGGACTTCCTAGAGTCGACAGAAGTCCTATGCTAATAGGAGGCAGAGACCACTAGAGTTTGAGGATGGAGACCATGTTTTCTTACGGGTCTCACCTCGACATGGATTACGTAGATTTGTCTGGGGTGGCAAGTTATCTATGCGCTTCATCGGACCATTCCAGGTTCTCCGTAGGATAGGTGAGGTGGCATATCGCCTGGCTCTTCTACCTCAGTTGTACCGGTTGCAAAAATTCTTCCACTTATCTCAGCTGAGGAGATACGTGCATGACCTGACGCATATCATTGATCACAGGGAGCTGGACATCGATGATGGGGTGACATTTACTAAGGATTCGGTATAGATCGAGAATCGACAGGATCGGTTCCTACGTGGACGGTTGATTCCTCTAGTGCACATCAGATGGCAACACTGGAACCTCCAGAAGTGCACATGGGAGCGGCAGGCACAGATGCATGCACAGTACCCTCATTTGTTTCCCTAGTTTATGATATAGCTTTATGGGGACGTAAATCCTGAGGTGGGATTAATTTAAAGACCTGTAAATTTAAAAGAAAATTTCTTTTTAAATTATTTGGGATTTTACGAGTACACAGTTTCTAACGGCACCTGATTCCGAGGCCCGGTGTGTCCGAATTCAATTTCCGAAGTTTAGCTCGGGTACATTCAGTGAACGGATGAGTGGGTTTTTCTATCTTTTGAACCAGTGCTCATAATTGAAATTTTAGGGCACCTATGAAACCGCAGTGCCAGTAATTGCTTAATATGACCTTTCCCGTAGGTGAGTTTTCTGGAGAGGAGATGTTAAAATTTGGGGATTAAATTATAAGTAAAATAAAATTGTGTAAAATATTATTTTATCATTGGAAGTTAAATTCTCTCATGGGAAGTTGTTAGTGGGGCCCACAACCACCCAACTTCCCATGTGTGGCTGCGAGGGAGGTGGGGCCCACACAATCCCCCACCTTTTCACATTCCATAAACCCCCTCTAACTCCCCCATTATGAGAGTAACTCCTCTTTCTCTCTATCCCTCATTAAACTTGCCAACATAACACCCAATTAATTAGACAACTCAGGTTTAATTGATTAAGTGATTTGGTTTTGAATTTTGAAAAATTGAAATGCTTGGCTTGAATAATAAAATAAGTTGAGTCTTATTTTATTTGGGGTTAGCTTGTTGTGATATGTTTTTTGAGAGAGAGTTCTAGTTTTTGGAAGAACTTCATCCTCCTGTGAAGAACAAAACCTTTCATTGAAGAACACCAAATCCATGAAGAACAATGAGGCACCCTCTTTCCTTTTATCCATGACAAAAATAGAAGACGATGTATCCTCCTCAGATGCTCTCCATTGATGTCTACGAAACCTCATCCCGCGACGTCGTTTTCCACGACACCCGTCGTTCGACACCTTTTGTTGAGGTAGGGGTGTGTTTATAAATGAGAAACATTGTTTTCCCTTCCATGATGTTGGTTATCTCTAGACCTTTTGATATCAAACTAATACAGAAGGAATTGGACCAAACTAACATGGTCCAATTCCTCCGTCGTTCTTGTTGTATGGTGTTCTCCAACCGTTTTTGAGTAGTGAATCAAGGGATATTTTTGGGAGCCGATCGAAGGCCCGAAAACATCAGAAATGGTCTCGGAACATCGGGACAACCTAGGAACGAGAGTTTTGTAGCAAAAGGGTCATCGGAACAAAGGACAAATGCATCAGGAGGCGTACTAGCTAGAGGCTTCGTTTCTAGAAAATTCCAGAATACACGGCATGTACATCCAAAGCACAGGTCGTGTAGTACAAGCGTTCAGCGGCATAAGTAACAGACATTAGAAGAAGTGACACACAACATGTGACACTGGTCACACAACATGTACTGTCCACACAGTTTGACAGAGGAGACTTTGGTGGACATGGCGTGTATTCAAGGGAAATACACGGACACAGACAGAAATACACAGCCACAAGGCACGTCGTGTATTATCTTCATTGAAAGGAAAAAAGCGGCTTCGTGAGGCTTGGCATGTAATCTGGGAGATACACGGACACGGGCAGAACCACACGGCCCCGAGGTACGGTGTGTACTAACACCACCATGGAGGAAGTGGCTTTGCGAGGCTCATTGTGTAATTTGGGTGATACACGGACACGGGCAGAACCATACGGCCAAGAGGCACAGCGTGTAATCCGGAAATACATGGGCACGGGGTGGAATACACAGGCATGTACTCCACCACAGGTCCAGACTTGGCCAGTGCACATGGAACCGACCCTAGAGGTTTGGACATAGTTTGTAACCATAGTACACATCGTGTATTTGCTTTTTACATGACCATCCCCATGACACGGGTCGTTTCACACGGGCATTAACCAGTGTCTGATGATATGGCATGTATTGATTACCTACAGGCTGTGTACTTTAGGAAAATGGCATGGATGTCTTGTTCTCCGTGACTCGGGCACATTTTTCTTGGTTTTCACCTATGACGTGGGACAGAACATTGGGATACATCATCTCTGGTCTTCGTGACGATTGATGTATCCACCCCCTTGACTCGAGGAGTGGACCCTCCCGGAATCGAGCATGCTGTGTGCGGGAACCCTAGAGCTAGTTGTGACTACGATGACGATGACAACTATATTTGGATCCTACATGGGTTCGGTAGTGAGGACCACTATACATGGATCCTCCATGGGTTTTGTAGTTTGGAAGACTATACATGGATCCTTCGTGGGTTCGGAAGCGATGATGACTGTACTTGGATCCTCCATGGGATCGGCAGCAATGACGACTGTACTTGGATCCTACGTGGGATCGGCAGTGATGGTTACTGTACTTGGATCCTACATGGGTTCGGCAGCGACGACTTCTATATTTGGATCCTACATGGGTTCGGCAGAGGATATGATTTAGTGGTTACATCTAATCAAATCCACCTCTCTTCATAAGTAGTATACCTTTGTGAGCTGAGTCTTGACTTTCAATCATTATTATTTATGTGATTGTCATGATTTCCTATGTGGATTGGGTTGTACTTTCCTGTGTGAGCTGAGTCTTGACATTCAATCATTATCATTGATGTGATTTTCATGCTTTCCTATGTGGATTGGGTTGTACTTTCTTGTGTGATATGAGTCTTGACTTTCAATCATTATCATTGATGTGATTGTCATGCTTTCTTGTGTGTACTGGGTTGTACTATCCTGTGTGAGCTGAGTCTTGATTTTCAATCATTATCTTCGATATGATTAACTTGCTTTCTTGTGTATATTGGGTTGTACTTCCCTGTGTGGATTGGGTTGTACTTTCTTATGTGGATTGGGTTGTACTTTCTTATGTGGACTGGGTTGTACTTGGGCTCGTGAGTTGGAGCCAAACTAGAATTGATGAAATAGGTAAATGTATAGGCATATACCAAAGTAGAGTTGTTTGATACTTTGTGTTTGTATCTTTCTGTTGTGGATTTCGGGAGACCTTAGGGGGTCTCGGGGTCCCTACTGAGTATCGTATACTCACCCCTACATGGTCTATGCCCGCACTACGTTGTGTTGGTTGTAGACGATGGACAATGCTGATCTTGGTTGAGGCTTGTGGAGAGGGACGGTACTCGGAGGTGGAATATCAGGCAGGATGTACACAGAGCTGACAACGGACCCGAGGAGCTGACAATACTATCTATACCCACCCTTCAGGTGGGAATTCCGATTGATGACTTAGTGGTTGTTGTTTTACTTTTTAGCTGTTGTACTTTCTTTTCTCATTTGTATTGTACATTCAGTTGGGTTTGTATTATGGCCCATTTACATTCTATCACTTACTTTTGTACTATGTTTACATAGTGTTTACATCAGCTTTCATACTCTGTGGTGTTTGTTTTCCTATATAAAGGCAATACCTTCCATTTTATCGGGATTTACGCCTTTGGTGCTAGTCGCCAGCCCCTGGCCTATGGAATGCGGGCTTGGGGTAGTCACGGCACGGGCCTCGAGGACGGGTCATGATAAGAAAAATATCACCTCGTCTGAGGTGAGGGTTTTTGGGTGTCTGCCTAGAAATATTTTCAGATAATAAGTTAATATGGAGATAAAGTTAATAAAATAGAAGAGTATCATGCGTGATTATCTTCTCAAGAATAAAAAATTAATTGCTATATATATTTGTTAAACAATTTTGTTATAGTGAATCAAAGAGAAGAAAGAACACAAGAACGAACACAATGTAATGACCCCCCACCCTACTAGCTTTAAAGTAATCCATTCCCCTTGAAGAAATTTCTAAGAATAGGTAATTAATATTTTTCATAATTTTTTCTATGCAATGTTAATCAAGAAGGCACTAATACATCCGTACTAATATTATACAGGGTGAAAATTATTGTGATTAATATCTGCCAACAATCACCCATATTTTTTATGCAAGTGGTACCATGTAAAATATCCATGGAGATATTCTACAAAAAAACAAATTTAATTAGTTCATGTGGGAGTGTGGATTCACTTATATCAAGAACTGAGAATCTTGATACCATTTCCATATAATGAGGAAGATATTTATACAACCAAGAAAGGTATTGGAACTTATGTATCATGGCTATTATATCTTGTAAAATACATGTCGATAAGGAAATATTCATTGAAAAAATATTTTTAATGAAAAAATTAACATTTAATGAAAAAATGTTAGAACCGGTGAATGTTACTACATAAATTAAAAAGGAGAAGTGGGTGAAACAGAAGGTTAAATCAAAAATACCAAAAGGATTAACCCACCAAGTAAAAATATCATCACAAAGTAATGTTTCCTTGATCGTTATATATCTGTATTTATGAAAATTAAAGGTTCATGCTAATATAATGTCAATAAGTGGTGATAATAACCCAACTTATTTTGAAGAATAAATGCATGGAGAGGCCATTATAGTGTATATATGCCTTGAAAATGTAATTTAAATACTTAGTCATGAATATCTATGAGTCTCAATTATAAATGTATACTTGAGATGTTTTTCAGGATTTTATTGTCCAATCATAGATCTACAATGTTAATTATGACTAAACACTATTCATAATTTATGAATATTTATATATTAATATTATTTGAAGGGAAAACCATGTGAATATTAATTCTAATTAATTAGTACAAACATAAATCCTACAAAATATTTCTCATTAGAACCAAATCAGTAAGAAATAATGTTAGAAAAATCTCCATAATGTTTGAAAGAAAACATAAAAATTATAGACACTTGTTGATACCCATGATATAGGGGTAAAACTATACAATTTAATCATAAAAAATATATTTTTATTCATTTAATTACATATTCCTTTTTTTAGAAAGAATTGGTTACTCATCGTAGTTAATTAGGAAACCCCATTATATATTTTCTTGATTCAATGCAAGGATTCCCAACCAACCAACAACACATGATGACATTAATCAATTTCTAATACGATACATGCAATATTTTTTATATAAACATCGAGTTATAAATTTTATATTATGTTTTAATTACAATTATGTTATTATAGTATGGTGTTTAAGTATCTTAAAATCATGTAATGAGGATATTTCATACTCATGAAATGCTTATTGACTTTAAAAAAGGATTAGTATTTGGGGGTATATAATAAAATTAAACTATCAAAACATATATATAAACAAATTACATTCTTTCTAAATTTTTCTATGGTTCTTGAAAAAACATATGTAAAAAATTATAGTTATTATGTTTTAAATTATTTGAAAGATGGAGTATTACATTAAAAAATATGCATCCTCAAAGAGGTATTTTTGGTGATTATCACAAGTTTATTTAAAATATTTATTAAACCTAATTTTTTAAAAAAAAATCATGAATACTAGTAATATTGGTAGTCCTAATATTCGCAAGAGGAAATATATTCTTTTATAATTAAATGGGTAGAATACATTTTGTAAGATTGTATATAGACATCAGGAAGAGGAGACTTCCTAATGGTTATTTATTGAATTTTATCATCATTTTATCTACATGTTTAAGTTAATTTCACTATCATTTTTATTTGATAATGATTTTTTTAATTTTTATAGACGTCATAAATAAGGGTGATACACTAATGAAGCAGTCATGTACTATTATTATGCACTAAATAATGATGATGCACTCGTGATGATTCCCTTTTCTTTTTATTATGAAATCCATTCAGAATTTCATGTTATAAAACAAAAATATTGGTAGATAAAAGTGATGTTGATTTTGTTTAAGAATAAATAGACATTGTGTGATGTTTAGGGATCAATTATAACAAAATGTGATGCACAATATTCCCAGTTTGACTCAATTTTTATAATATTAGTTTAAAATTTCTATTTTAGTTCAAAACTCTTGTTGCATACTCAAAATCAAGAAAATTCATTCATATTTATTTATACTTTAGGAAAATGATAAATAAGTCATTTTTGACAAGTATGAATTAGTAAAACCTCAGTATAATACACTATGTGCCCTGTATAATAGAGATAGTAACATATTTAAGGTTTCTCATGCTCGTTTAAGACACATCCACACATCAATCAACGAAACCTAAATTTTATACACAGTTTAGTTGGTATGAAATTTTTTTCATATTTTTAGATTATAATTTATATTACATTTAAAAAAACACATCCCATAATAAAAATTAAGAATACACATTCATATTATTTTGTTACTTTAGGACAATAATCCATAAGTCATTTTTTATATGTTGGAATCAACAGAACCTCAATCTGATGTACAGTGTGCCTCATATAATTCAAAGTGCATGTTTTCAGTTTAAAATTTAAATTTTAGTTAAAGAATGAATCACATAATCAAAACTAAGATAAAATATTCTGATTGTGTTGATATGTTTGGATAATGACCCATAAATCATTTTTGAAATGTAGAAATCTATCTCACCTCAATCTAATACATGATGTGACATGTACGACTCGAAATTGTATTTTATGAATTTAATATTGAAAATTTAGTTTAAAATGAGTGTACCTAATTGAGAACTAGTAAAATACACTTCTATTGTAATGATAATTTAGAAAATTTATTTATATGTCATTTATGATGTGTTAGAATCAGTCTCACTTCAAATCAACACACGATGAAACTATTATGACTTAATATTTTTCTTTTTCAATTTATAATTTACATTTTAGTTGAAAATACATTTGGAATATTAATCCCAGTAAAACACATTTATATTATTTTGATAATTTATGATGATGATACAAAAGTTATTTCTGACATGTAAGAATCATTCAGGCATCAATTGGACGTATGGTGTGACCTATGTGAATCCAATTATTTATTTTTATTTAAAATTGATTTTTTTTCAAAACACATGTCACATTCTCAAATCCAAGAAAACACATATTTATTGTACTGATAATTTCATAAAATAATCCATATCTTACTTTTTATGTATAAGAATCAACTTATACTCAATCTGATATACAATGTTCTCTGTAATACTCCAAATGTATGCTATCAGTTTAAATTTGACTATTTAGTTCAAAAAATATTCCACTTACTAAAAATTCATCAATAATGATCATATTGTATTTATAGTTTATTAGAATGATTCATAAGTCATTTTTTACATTAAGGAATTAGTCTTAAATAGAACTGACACATAATGTGATCGGTATGAGCCAAAGTGTATGTTGTCGGTTTATTTTATCATTTTAGTATAATGACATATGTCATACTTAAAAAATAAAAAAAATATTGTATTGATACTAAAATAAAATTATCCTTATGTTATTTATGACTTGTAGGAATCATCCACACATCAATCTGATGCATGATGTCACCAGTATAACTCTAAATATGTATTTTTATTTCAAATTGGAATTTTAGTTCAAAACACATGTCAAAAAATAAAAAAATGTCATCATATTGTTTTGATACTTCATAAAAATGACCCATGAGTCATTTTTTATGTGTAGGAATATGCTACACCACAATCCAATACATATTGTTCCCAGTATAACTCCAAGTTTCTATTATCAGTTTACGATTAACAATTTTGTGAAAAAATGTTTTTCACTCATTGAAAATTAGGGAAACAGTATCATATTGTCTTAATTCTTTAGAAAAATGATACATAAGTCATTTATTATGTGCAAGAATCAATTTCAAATCATGTTGACCAATGATCTGACCGATATGACTCAATGGGTGTTTTTTAAATTTAAATTTACATTTAAGAAAAAAAATACATGTCACATAATCAAAATAAATAAAACACATTCATATTTTCTTTATAATTTATTACACTGATCCTTATGTCATTTGTGACATATAGGAAACATTCCCATGTCAATCTAATACTTGGTGTGATCGGTATGACTCAAGTGTGTCTTTTTATTTAATAGTTATATTTTAGTTTAAAACACATGTCACATACTCAAAATCAAGAAAATTCATTAGGAGTATTTTGATAAATTCTGTAAAAATCAATCCTTAAGTAATTTGTGACACGTAGGAATCATTCGTACCTCAATTTGATATACAGTGTACTTGATATGACTCAAATTGTACATTAATTGATTAAAGTTTTCAATTGAGTTCAAAATTTGTGTCACCCATAGAAAACATAGTTAGCACACCTGTATAGTCATGGTAGTTTAGAAAAATAATTCATAATTAGTTTTTACATTTCATAATTAGACTCGCATAAAACTGACACATGATGTGGTTGGTTTGACTCAAAGTACATGTTTTTAGTTTAAATTTACATTTTTTGTAAAAAAATACATGTCACATTATAAAAACATGAAAAAAATTAAGATTTTATTGTTAATTTATGAAAATTATACTTGTTAGATTTTTAATGTATTGGAGTTATATTTTAATCAATATAATCCATGGTGTAATATGTATGACTCTATGTGTTTCTTTTTATTTAGAATTGACATTTCAGTACAAAAAATCATCGCATTCTAAAACCAAAGAAACCACATTTACATTGTATTGATACTTTAATAAAATGATCCATAAGTCATTTTGGACATGTATAAATCATCTTCACCTTGATCTTATACTAAGTGTTACTGGTATGATTCAAAGTGCCTATTATCAGTTTAAATTTGACAATTTACTTAAAAATTTGTGTCACTCACTAAAATAGATAAACATATTTGGGATTGTCTTGATACTATAGGAAAACAATTCCTATGTCATTTATAATGTATAGGATTCAATGTCACATCAAAATGACTCATGATGTGACCGATATGAATAAATGTTTTTGTTTTTAGTTAAAATTTATATTTTAGTAAAAAAGAAACATGACATACTCAAAACTAATAAAACACATTCTTATTGTATTGATACTTAAAGAAAATTATCCTCATGTTGTTTGTGATGTATAAAAATCAACTACTGATCAATTCAACGCAAGGTGAGACTGATATGACTCACAATGTGTCCTTTTAATTAAAATTGACATTTTAGTTCAAAACAGACATCACATAATCAAAACTATGAAATCACATTAAAATTTTCTTATACTTTAGGAAAAATATAAATAAGTCAATTTATAGGTTTTGGAATCAGCCACACATAATGTTGATAATTTTGTTCAAAACATGTATTAGTCATTGAAATCTGAGAAAATGCACTCAAATTGTTTTGATCCTTTTGTAAAATGGTTCATAAATGGAATTATTCTGATGTCAGAATGACACATGATGTGATCATTATTTCTCAAAGTGTATGTTTTCAATTTAAATTGACATTGTTTTATAAAAAGGTGATATGATACATACTCAAAATTGAGAAAACACATTCATTTTACAGTGATACTTTAAGAAAACGATCCATAAGTAATTTGTGGTATGTATGAATCATCCACATATCAATATGATGTATGGTTTGACCGGTGTAACTCCAAGTGTGTATGTTTATTTAAAATTTACATTTTACTAATTTATTATTTAATATTTCTGTTTAATTTATTTCTATATAGTATTACAAACATAAAAATCATTTTCTTATATATGTTGATTATTTTTCTTGAGTGGGCGTGGTTTATTCTACAACTGATGTCAGGGATGGGATTTTTTATTGAGTTTTTGGTCCCAAATACAATGAAACCATATTTGGTTTTTAATTTTTGTGATAATAGTGCATAATTTAAACATACAAAACAATTTTTCAATGGTTTATAATATAATTTTTTTCTTCTATTTCTGAGTTAATTTTAATTGCAATTAAATTATGGATTTCCCAAATAAAAGAGTATTCTCTATTTTAGAGTCCTATATTTTTAACAACACATTGCACTGGGATGGACTTTATCAGTGTTAGCAAAGATCTCATAAGGGTTTCCTTTATTAGTGATTTTATGGTGTTGATAAACATGGCTGACTTTTAACGGTGCTTAGATCAAAAACAATGTTTTATTTAGGATAAAGGATTTTTCTAATTATTTTAATATCCAATTTTATATAATTTTTTTAATAATTATTATTATTTCATTAATATCACGTTTATTAGTCAAATTCATCCTTATTACAAAAAATGTAAAAATAATATATAAAAAATTCACATCGTTACGTAGAGGAAGAAGTCCACACATATTCACGAGGGACATTTTTTCTAATGGATTAAAAGGTAAGAAGTTATATGAGATGTTATATTTATATAAGTATGGTTAAATCATTAATGTCACATGTTTTTATTTATTTTTACATTACTACCCTTCATGTAAACTGTAATCTAAAAACAAATCGCAACACTTCATGAGGCGGTAGTCTACTGTGCACATGAATGACATTATCGTATCCCCCACAAAGTGATAAGTAAGAATTTATAAGTGATATAATAATTTTAGAAGTATAATAATATCATAAATATCATATACATATATTAAATCCATTTTTATATTCATTCTTCAATGGTTGTGATGGAAAATGAATAGTATCAGTTAACTAGGCGATAGTCTGCCTTACACACTCGCAATGGTCTCGTTTTCCATTTAATGGAAGTGTATGTGGATATAGGTTATTAAATTAACATAATAACACATCATTATATAGTATACACTAGTTTTATTATTTTACCAATATTGAATAATATTTTAATGAGATGGAAGAACAAATAAATCAAATATGCTTGTTAAAAATTTTACCTCTTCTTCGAATAACACTTTTAGTTTTATACCGAAGGAATTACAAGATTGAATTTATGATAAAAAATACTATATAATTTTTTAATAGTTTTAAGGAAGTTATTCCAGTATTTATCTTCTAAATGAAATATATTTTGAAGTTTGGATATTAGAGGAGAGGGAGTGGTCGTATATAAGTTGTGGAGAGGATACACTAGGTACTTTGGAAATTAAAAAGTGATAATGACGTTTTTCTCACTAAACAAACATCCAAAATGGATCATTATATAAATTTAGAGGTTATAAGTACTAAATATGTCCATAAAATCAGTTTTTTCAATTTTTAGGTCATTTTAACCCTTATCTTCGGAATTTAACCCCAGTAAACCCATTTTTACCATAACTATTTAAATAATTTTTTACCATTTTAACAATTCATTATGGTCAATAATTAATTTGACATTATTACATAATATAAATTTCTATGAATAAAAATATTGAATCCATATTTCCAAATTCAATTCAAAAATATTTCAGAATTAAATTTAAAATCAATCCCACAGGCATAATGAAAATGCAAGTTTTAAAAAGAAAATTCTCAAAATGGTAGAATATTTTAATATACAAATTCAGTATAAAATTGATTCCATATACCTAAATTGAATTAAATATAATATAATTGAACTAATTTAACATTATAACCAATTTAGAATATAATTATTTTGTAAATAATTTAAATGAAATGGAAGTTTTTAATAAATTTAAATATTTTTTACTATTCATAAAAAAATAATCTTTTTAAAAAAGTACCAAAAATTTAAAATAAGATAATTATTATATTCTCATTTCTGAAATAATTTTCTTATTATCAAATAATTTTCCTAAAAGTGTCAAAAATTAATTTTTTCATAAGTTCTTAAGAAGAGACGAAACCATTTTCTTTGCAAAAAAATACAGTTTTTTAGAACATATTTATTTTACATTCAAATGATTATTATTTTTATTTAAAATAAATAGTTAATAATTGAGAATGTCTAAAACATATTTTTTTATAATTTATTATTCCTATTTTTACCTACCAATTTAATTATTATGTTATAATGGTCATGTTTAAAAAATATTTTAATAGAGTATCATGTTTCTTTTAAAGGAAGTGTTGTGGCACCACAAGATATCAAAGAGATTAAATTTATTTAAAAATAAGTATATCATAAATTATTAGGGTGTTATATTCACTTATAAAAAAAATTCCATATATTCTATCGAACATGGTGTTTCTCAATAAAAATCTCATGGTGTTACACTAAAAATATGAAAATCTATAGAGATAACTGTAAAACAAGTCCCAAATACAATACTAGTCCAACAATCCAGATCCTACTGATCCTAACACATCATCCCTTAATAGTGGGGTGTATACACCTGCCTATATCATAATCCAACAGTTATCTTTTGTAATATTATTATTTATTATGGTGTGAGTAAGACTCAATAGGTCACCACTAATAGTGTCCCTAAACATATCTAGTAAATACAAGTTTATACACAATTTGATATACTCAAAAATAAATATTATAAAATATAAAAGACAATAAATATAAAATAATAATGGGTAATATTCAACGATCTAGGTGTAACTAAACCGTCTAAATCAAATCCTAAGGTGTCTTTAAACATATCAATCAAAACAATTATTGGGCATCCCATCTGGAGTAACAAGAATGTTCATAACATTCAAAAATATTATAAAGGTTTATACCTAGGTAGTACATTCCAATAATATTTTCATAAAATAGGACATAAATCCCATAGATATTAATCTATAATTTTCATAACATCCAAAAAATATCCTCCATAGTGATCATATCATTTCAAATCCATCACATAGAATAAATCATTACATATCAGTTTTAACATCAATAAAGGGAATAATGTCACTAGCGATGAAATCTCACAAAATAGTAGATCATCTCAAGTCTTTGGATATTATATGAGTAATGGGAATCACATCGCCTTTCATGGAATAATTACAACATGTGTAGTACACCCCACTTATAGGTGTTAAAAACATATTTAAGGGAAGTATCTCATTATAAAATTCATGAGGTGATTGGGAAGTTCTCCCCATAACAAACATCATAAAATAATAATGTTAATCTCTCCCTTCTCTATATTAGTAATGAGAATAATTTTGAAAATCATCTCATTCCATAAGCATATCATATAATATTTATTTTGTTCCACATAAAAATCAATACAACACATATAGGAAATTTATTCCAACCACATTTAACAATAATGTAATGGGGAATATCATCCAAAATCTAGAAATTAAATAATATCATGGAATAATAAACTTTTTAATAAACATGATATAATAAATTCACATTAATGTTGGAATAGTGGCCAACCCACTCAAGGTCTATCTCAATTCGTCCTATCACACCAAACCTAACAGCGCAACCAAAACCCAGGAATAACCTTCCTGGATTCAATAATTTACATAGAGAAGGAATTATAACCACATATTATAATCTATAAACCCAAATAGTTTTAGGGAAACTTAAAAGGTTCCATATGTGTTATTCCCTAAACCGACCACACCAGGCTCACACCTATCCTATGTTTAAGGAGTCTAAAAGGACCATCGATAACCATAGTATCAATTAATATTAGTCATAGGGTCCATCATATCCATTGGCATCCATTATCTATTCATACATGATAAGGAAACAAATTACAATACACTTTAGTTTAATCATATTTGAGAAACAAGATTTCATATCACACATTAGAAAAAAAATACATAAAATGTCTATAATGGTTATGGACCACCAATCTCAGTGGAATGGAATTATTTTCATTTAATATTATCATATGAGTCAAACATAATTAAAGGTTTCCCAAAAATATATAAATAATCATAAATTGGTGAATGGATAAAGAATCATGTTGAAATAGTATGTGATATAAGAATTATTCTGAAGGGGAGTCATAACTTCGGTATAAAGAAGAGTGTGGATTGATTTGGTTCTTCAGAGGGAAGTGAGGGGAGAGTTTTTATTTAATTATAATTAACAAATTAAATTATTAGTGAAAAAATTATAAAAAATACATATAGTAACCCATCGGGTACCCGCTAGGCATCTATTGGGTACCTTGTGCCTACCGGGTGCCTACTCCAGAGTCACTAGACACCTAATGGCCTACCAAGAGTTTATTCCCCTCTACCTCAGCCTATAAGTAACTATTACTAATCCCTTGGGTACTCAGTGGTATCTATAAAATTGAAAATTAACTAACTCATGAGCTGTTCTCTTGAAATAGACCCCTAGTCCCCAAAAAACACCTGAAATGAAAAAAATAACTAAAATACAAGAGTTTTAGTTAATTTTAAATTAATATGACACTTCAAAACATGGTGAGTTTCAGGGTGAGGGTGTATCAAAAAAAATTTCTACTTAGTTAGGGACTTAACTCATATTTATTGAAGGAGTCTTTGGTCCCCTAAAGTGGAAAGATAATAAAATTTCCCTAGAGTATAACCTTAAAAAAATTCTGATCATTCTCAGGATTTGAGAATGCATTTATTACTATTTCTTTGAATCTTTTTGAATTTATTGATGGAAATATTTTCCTTATTATTATAATTTTATCCTATGGGAAATCATTTTTGGTATCTTTTTAATATAATACTATATTGAAATCCTAACATTAATGTTTTTAAGTAATGGTGTTTTTTTCTTAGGACATATATACATTATGTACTAAGATGATGGGTCCTTAAGAAAACCTTTTTCTGGTGTTCTAAGTAAAATATATCCTAAAATAGTTTCACATTTTAAATTAGAATTTTGTTTGTCTATATATGGTTATCCACTTCTATAGAGACCCCGTTTGTTTCTTGTAAAACTGTGAAATATTTATAAATATATTTTCAGAGCTAGGTGTTGAGACAACATGCAATTCCAATACCCGATGTGCCCAGAATTAATTTTATAAAATATTAAATATATATTATATTATGTATACATGGTTTATTTAAGAAAACTGGATAACTCTTAAACAAAATCTTATACCAGAAATATGATACCAATTTTTAGTTTGGAACACATTGTTTATCATACGCATGAACAAAAATAGGTCAACATGGGGAGTTCAGAGACCTCATCCATTAGTATCAAACAAAGAGGATAATTTAATTAATTAAGCAAATTAATTAATTTCTTTAACATAAACTGAAATCCTATATGAATAATTCCATGGGGATTTTCCCATAACCTCATATTCTTGGGATCTGCCGAGAGTTTTGTCTTCCTCCTTCCTTTGGAAAACAAAATCAGATGATGACGAAATTCCATATCATAGTATATCAAACTACAACGAATGCAATGATGTACTTAAATCATTGGTGAGTGATTTATTTGATGATGAATTATCAAATATCTAGTTAGGAATCAATAATTTTTGGCTTATTCCCTTTTTAATTAAATTGATTGTGTAGAGAAATCCCTTTCTTGGATCAACAGAAATTTCAGCCTTTTCATGCTCCCATGTATCATTTAAATTGGATTGTTTAAATTGTTTTATAACCTTGGATATTCCCATGTTGATCATTGTACAAGAAAACTTTGAACTGATCTTTAAACCATTTTTTTCCTGCCCCCCCCCCATTTTTCAGGTTATCACTGGTTGGACACCTCAGTCTCCGTACGAGGTTGTTGGATTGTACTGAGCCCAATAAGACCCTCATAATCACGATGGATTTGATAGAGAGGGTTGGATTGATGAATGAAGAACTTATCTAGGAGGATTTTGGGTCTTAGATGTTTGTTTTTATGATCATAGATCAATTCTGTGGTGATGAATAGTGAGGAGATGTGTGTAACTAATGAAGAAACTGTCATGGGTCGACGAGAATGGATTTCTAGCCATCGGAAGGCCAAAAACAGTGAACGGAAGCCAAATATACTTTTTTGAAGATATAGTGTTTTAGTTGAAAAGGAATGTCTGAATATGAGATGTAGATCACAGATCTAGAAATCGAAGAAAATATTAACTACATGACATGTATCATGATAAACAGATAATGTGTATCCCCTTGGCTGCAGCGGTTATGGTTTTAGAGAATTTTAAGGATTTCAGGGTGTTTAGCCCTCACACATGTTATGTACCTCATCCCTAGAAGGATGAGTTGTGTGGTGGGGCATACAAGAGATACCCCTAGTGGGATTACATGGTATTGTAACGAAGTATAGAAACATAGGGTCTGGTAAATGGATATGGAAAGAAGTACATGGCCCAGTCCCATATAGTTTGGACACTCTTTATAGTCCACCTACATAGTGTGTACATATACATGGATTGGGATCCATGTGAGGTATATAGACATGGAAAGGTAGTTGAGGGATACCACATTTTGTGTACTACTTAGTTCCTTTTTAGTATAACTTCAAGGTTTTGTATCTATTTTGTTTAGAATCACATTATGTCCCATGAGTAGCCTATCTTGAGTGTTTTTTTATGTAGTACTTGATGGTACCCTTAGTTGTGGATTTTAAGGTATGTTGTCAACTTATTTGATAATTTTTCTTATTTGACATAATTCCCATTGATGGTTGTGATCTGAAGGGATCAATATATGCTTCTTATAGGGTGGAACAACCCATCAGCTTGGGAGTGTGTCCTCAACAGCTACGTACCGATTGGAAACCTTCTACCAGATATGAGGTGGGTATTCGATGACCCAAGTGGAACCCCTTATCTCATAATGTTTGAGTTCCTCGAACTATAGAGTTCACCCCCCCCCCCCCAATGGGGTGTGGGTTACCTACAAAGTGCAACCCTTTATCGAATAGGGCACATGTCCTTGATTACCAGAGCATAACACCTCTATCACACCAGGGAATAGGTCCTTGACGTAGAGAGTGGACCCCCTCCCATCATCTTGGGTTGGGTTCTCTACAACTACATGCCGAGTGGAACCCCCTATCAGCTAGTGCATTGATCCTTAATGAAAAGAGTGGAACCCCCTTATCGGATTAGTGTGAGGGTTCTCAACCTATAGAGTGGAACCCCCTATTGGATAGGGTGTGTGTCCTTATGACACTATATTGGAACCCCCCTTTAGTATGGGGATGGGTCCTTCACATATACTTACATGGTGAAACCCCCTGACGTACTAGGTAATAGGTCATCTAAGTGGAGTTTTTTCTTTTCGACTGTGCGACACAGTGATGAGGCATGGTTTTACTTGGATGGTCACTTCTGATAAGTCACATGATACAAACGAAATCATTGATGGATATTTGTAACTATTTGAGACTCTTCACCCTAGAATGATTTGTGATATTGAGATCTCCTTACTCACTCTTGTTTAGGCTTATTTTTACTAACAATATATATATACACACATTGCAATCCATACCTTCGGATTTGATATCTCTCTTTCCTTGAGATGTGGATACATGTAGTGTATTCCATGTGCTTTCCATGTTTAGATTATTTTGGTTGGATGAGTTCACTCTAATTTTGTCATTAGAAAAGGCTCAACATGTAGTTCATCCACTCACCATGTTTAGCCACCTCTTCTTAGACAAGGTTACTTTTTCTCTTTCTTGGGTTGAACTGTTCTAATTCCCCGATTTCTACATCCTTTTTACTATCTTATGAATTCTAGTTCCTATGTTATCTCTTATTTATCCCACATCACCTTTTTTGTTGTCCAACTATGTATATATATGATTACACATTCATTGGATTTTCCTTTATGTGTCGTGTCTTATGCAGATGCCAGACATGGCGGTTGTGTCTATAGAGGAGCTTAGGGAGACATGGTACACTGGATCACATATTGTGGTCATATCTCGAAAACCTTTATTTATTCTCTCTCATTAGTTTACTTTCCAATTTTTTCAATTTTCGGACACTTTTATAATTGAGCACGTATTTACCCCCTTTACTTTTCAGTTTACACTGTTGTACTCTTGTAATGTCTATAGGTTTTGTATTAATAGTTTTCCCTTATTTTTTTCTTCTTTAAATTGTACTTTCTATGCACTTCTAAATCAATATGGTTGTGTGTGTGAATATTGTTACATAAAACATTCCTCCTAGTGTTATTTATTATCTATGCATTGGTCCCCAACCCCTGGCCTATGGAGGCGGGCATAGGGTAGTTATGGCTTGAGGACCATCTTGGGTCAGGTCGTGATAAATTTGTATCAAAGGTGGTTCGATCTTTAGGAGGTTTTGGGAGTAGTCCCATTATTTTGATTTTTTTGTATTATAAAAACAATGTAAAAGTATTTTTGAGTGAGGCTCTATGGTTTTGGAATCCAGTGATGGTGCAGGAAGCTGACGAATGTATTCACCAAGACCTTGACTACCTGCTTGTTCACTTGGAATACTAAGATAATAGTTATAGGGATCAGTGTTACATGCATCATATTGGATTTATTTATTAACTATACTTATTAATTTATCATCCCATTGGTGTTATATATTTTATCATATAAATTCATTACAACTTGATTAAAATTTCAAGATACCCCTATGATAATAGCTGGTCATGATACCAGTTTTGGATCATGGAAACAATCCAATGAGTGATGAGGCCTTAGTTCATGATCCATCCTACTAGATCCTTCCTTCATGTTGGTAACAAGAACCACCTTCCCCTATCATGTAGCATATCTTTCCAATATATCATGAAAATTTGAACATAAGATTATCATGTTCTGAAAGATCCAGTACCAGAGGCCACTGAGGTTCCCTCTTGAGTTTGATCCTCATGTAGTAGAGGATTGTACAGAGTCGGTGGTCTGTTTCTTCAAGCTCAATTAGAGATAGAAAAATCAATTGGTTGCACTGGAATATTGCCTTTTCTATAGAGCACATTAGTTCTTGTGGATCCTTGTCATGAAAATTCATGATGAGTTGACACTCTTGTGTCCCAACATCCAATAGCTTCTTCACAAAGAGTACTACCCCATCTTCATGTGATCAGTTCATATTTAGGGGATTGTAGAGCTATATTATGGAGGAATAATGGTGGATGAGTATTCAGTGAGGTTTATAGACCTTTCCCAGTATTCCCTTGACAAGATCTAGGACGGATACTTCCATGCAAGGAAGTTTGGGCATAGATTCCGCAGAGAGATTCCAGGTAGTGTGGTACTTTTTTTCAACCCCGCCTATTGCTGAGTATTGGAGTGGGAACTAATGATAGAGATATTTATGTCGTAGTGATTCTAGGTAGATGAATTTGGTAGTGGGTGTTATAGGTCTGAGTTGATTGCAATAGATGGTCGGTGCCATAAGATAGGATCTCGATGCAGGAAACCTCCTTATAATCAAACTCATACTTGAGTTCTGGGGAATCACATATGGATAGAGTATCTCAGAGAAGTAGGGTTTTTTTCTTATGACATATGTGGCCACATAGCACGAGAATACCTGGACATACATGATAGTGTAGGCCGATAGCTGATAGACCACTACAGTATAGGAAGAACTAGGATCAAGTATCTCAAATGTGAGGGAAATCTGGTCCCCAATGAGGATGATATCGAAGAGGAAAAGTAGGATCTATGGGGGGTGTATGACACTATAATATCCTTCCACCACCACCACCATATGGCCCACATCAGTCTAAGGGATTTGGTGGACAGGGCCGCAAATAGATGCAGGCATTGGAGGCTTATGAACACACAGTTCATTAGATGATTACAGGTACAATATCTGTTTATTATAATCATGATTTAATATTAATAGATAGGGTTTATCATCATTACATCATATCTATATATCCTGGTCCAAGAGATAAATCACTTAGTTGAGGCGATATCCCAGCAACATTGTTTTCAGGTTTCTATAATGAATTCTTCTTCTTTATCTTTAATCTGATAGTATTGAGAGCTATCTCTTGGTGGGTAAAGAATCACATGGGATCAATTGGTCATCACGATGGAACCTAATGTTTTGATTTTTAGTACGTATTTTTTCTATGGTTTGAGCCTAAATTGAATGTCACTATTGATGAGTCATATGCCTTTACACTAACGGGATGACACTCACCTTTACGGGTGAGGGAGATCTCATTACAGGACGATTGGGTTCTTCAAGCTTGAGGCTTCAAACCACCATCCATAAGTTTGTGAGTATATCCCTTGGTGTAGCAAGCTCTTCAGAAATTTTCATTCCTTTATTTGTGGAATATTATATATACTCTTTCCTTGAGGATGTTATCGGAATACCTCTGAGGAGGGATATGGTTTTTTAATCGACTTGCATCCTGGGACCTCTCAGATATTTTTTTGTATCATATTGTATGTCCCCTATCAAGATCTAGGGGATGATTTTATAGTTGGGGGACCTTTGAGAGAAGGGTTTAGTCAGACACAATGTGTCCTCTTAGTAATATCTGTAGTTGTTTAGGAAAAAGGCAGATATGATATTGCAGCATTTCATGGATTATTGTCACCTGAACCATACCTTGATAAAGAAAAAGAATCCCTTACCATGGATTCATGAATTATTTGACTATTTTTAATGTGTGATATGGTTCTTGAAGATTGATCTCTAGTCTAGCAACCGGTATTTGAGATATCAAAATTTTGATATTCCAAATATAGAATTTTGATGTTTCTATGGGAACTATGAGTTCTTAGTGATGCTCTTTGGTGTTACGAATTCCCCATCTGTGTTTATGGATATTATGAACCAGTTCATTCAACCGTACTTAGAATAGTTTTTCATTTTCTTCATCGATGACATACTCATCTACACTAAATTAGAGGGGTAGAATGCATAACAGTTGAGGATGGTTCTATATTTACTTCAATAGAACCAGTTTTATAGAAAACTCTAAATGTTCCAGTTATGGATACATGATGTTCACATTTTAGGGAATGTCATCTCTAAGTATGGTCTAACCAAGGACCCAGTAAATGTTGACTTAGAGATTTCTTTGGAGACACCCAAGAATGAATCATCGGTGCAGAGCTTTCTTGGCATGGTGGCATACTACATAATGATTTTGGAAAACTTCCCTAGAATTGTAACCCCTTTGACTTCCCTGATGTGGAATGGAAGGTTGTTTACCAGGATGGAGTCATGCTAGATAGACATTGTGTAATTAATGTTATGGATAAATATTTCTCATGTGTTGAAACAAACTGAGGAGGGAGTATAGTATGTAGTGTATTTTTATCCCTTATGATCTGGGATTCACCGAGTGTTGATGTAGCAGTGGGAAAAAATATTATAAGGGTCGAGGTAGTTGAGAACCCGTGAGTAGAACTGTGTGACTCATGACCTAGTGCTGGAAGAGTTTGTCTTCTCCCTAAGTATGAGTAGGAACCACTTTCTAGGATATCACTTTATGCTTTACTGAAACCATCAGAGTCTCATGTACATCTTCATGTGGAGGGACTTGAACCAGAGATAACGGCACTGGTTGGAGATGATGTAGGAATGTGAATATGAGAAATTATATACTCTAGGGAAGGGTATCATAATATTAGATGACCTTATAAAGAATTCATATACATTATTTTTGTATGAAGCTTAAGATCAGTTGGTATCCTAGCATTAGACCATGGTGGAGCATGAGAATACATCTTTTTTTCAATCAATGTTGTTGAATCCTTTGTTTCTCAAGCAGGTCAGATAGACCCAGCAGGGATTCATTGACTATGAAGTTTTAGGTGATTATATATTTAAAGTTAACTCAATAAATGGATATTATAAAAGGAGGAAATAATGTCATAAATTCCCACGGTTGGATGGTGATTCAGTCATGATGCAAGAGGAGGTGTTGGGGGAGTTCCACGCGTCTCACCTAGTTGTACATAACAGGGTGGGTATGATGTATAGAGACATTTAGTGATAGTTTTGGAGGTCCATCATGAGATAATGAATATCTGATTTTGTCTGTTGGTGTCTCATGTATCAGTAGTTGAAGGTTGAGAACCATGTTTTAGTAGGTTTGTTGTAGAACGTTTAGATCCCAGAGTGGAGGTAGAATAATATATCCACATTATTTATGATAGGGCTTGAATGAAAAAATAAGGGCCATGACTCCATATATGTGATATTTTACAAACTCATGAGAATAAAACACTTGCGTTCTATTAGAGAGTAGATTTCCATCCAAAGTTTGGGACTGTTGTACGTGTGGGAGATAAATCACTTTCATGGGGCGTACTCAATTATTGTCTCTCATTGAGACTTATGGTTTACATCACAATTAAGAATAGGCCAACATGAGGCATTCAATACTCAAATTAGGATAAAAAATCCATTCACCACCAGACTGATGGGAAGTCTAAGTTAACTATGCAGGTGTTTTAGAGTATGTTGGGGGCACGCATGTTAGACATAGGTCGGAGTTGTTAGGATCACTCAACCTTGGTATAGTTTATGAAAAACTACCATCAGCATGAAAATTTTGGAGGAATTTATGGAATAACTAATAGTTCACCCTTATACTAGATAGAGATCATTGATACATCTCTTATGGGCCCAAAGATGGTGCAGTTTATGACGGTGAAGGTCAATGTTATCTGTGAGAGGATGGGGACAACCTAATGGAGTGGAAATCTTATGCAGATTATCATTGTAGGCCCTTTGAGTTCAAGTAGGGAGACTTTGTTTTTCTAAAATTCTCCCCACAATGAGGATTTCTGGGGATTGGATAGGGAGAAAAGAAATACCAACATTTCATTAGGTCATTAAAGATTGTAGAGAGGGTTGGAGAGGCTTCTTACCATTTCTAATTACCCTTGTACCTAGAGAGGTTACATAAAATCTTCTACCTATCACTGATGAAGAGATATGTGTATGACCCTGTGCACATCATCGACTAGGGTGAGTTGGATATAAAGGATGGATCAACCATTTTTTAGCACCCAATGGTGATCGAGGATCAACATGAGAGGACCCTACATGGATTGACCATCCCTTTGTTCATGTGTTGGGTAGCATGGGAACATGCATGAGAGTTATTAAAAGATGGATATCCATATAAGAATATACTATATGAAGTTGTTTATTTATTTTTTCTTTTTGGGGATGAAAATATTGAAGGAGGGAATAATTTAGAGACCCTATTTTCCCTTATAATACATTGAAATTTTTGTATATTTTTTAAATGATGGATGCTGATATGGAATGCAATTTTGAGGCACAATGTTCCTAGAATTGATTTAAAAAAATATTAAATATATTTTATATTTTTAATTCATAGTTTCTTAAAGAAAATGGGATAACTCTTAATCAAAATATTTGAACAGTATCATGAGAACACATTTGATTCTGGAACAATTTGTATACCCTAATCACAACCTAAAATAGGTAAAAGTGGGGTTTTCAGATACCTCACCCATTGGTGGTATTTTATTTGTATAAATTACTAAAATAAATAAATTATTTAATTTTTTTAACCTCAATTAAAATCCTAAAATAATACTTCTTTGGTGATATTCCCATGGTTAGCCTCATTGTCCATGTATCTTTCGAGAGCTTCTCATCCCTTGTTCTATTGGAAAATTAAATCAGATTATGACTAAATGCATGATCGGTGCATATCAGAGCTCAACAAATGCAAATACATCCTCTAATTATTATAAAGAACATTATTCAATGATCTAGGTTTCTTATTGTATGATTTTATTTCTAGTTTCCAACTTTTTCCTCAAATTTTCTTTTTAACTAAAAAATTTATTTTTAGTCATTTATTTTCTAAACCCATCTATCCTCATCCAATATTGTTGGATAATAATTCATGTACATGATCTTTAAACAATTTATCTTGATACATTCCCCCTCAATTTATTCTCTTTATTCCCTAGGCGGACCCTGCGGTCCCAGTTCGATATTTTCGGGAGGTACCAAGATAGATCAGACCCCTAGAAATGTGAAAAATTTGAGAGATAGGGTTATATAATAATCAAACATATATCTAGGATGTTTATGGTTCATGTATATTTTTTCGTCAATCCAAAATCCATTATTTGGTGATTAAAGGGGAAAAGACACACATAACTCATGACAGAACTCTCGTGGGTCAATAAGATCGAATATTCGACCATCGGATGGCCAAAAATGATGAACGACTGCTAGGACCACAATTTTTGAGTACATATATTGTTGGAATAAAAGTGGTGAGGCCATATTGGAGATGTAGATTATGTATCTAAAAAATAGTTAAAATATCAACTACACATTGTGTATCATGATGAACACATTACGTGTATCCCCTTGGATACAGTGGCCAGGGTTTCAAAAAATTATAAAGATTGCATGATGTGTATCCCTCCTACACACCATGTAACTCATCTCTTAATGGATGAGCCATGTGTCAGAGTAAATAGGTAATACACGGTGTTGGAGTACATGGACATGGGTTTAGGTTCATGGTCATAGCTAGAAGAACATGGTCGATCCAAAAATAGTTTGGACCCACCGTGTAGTCCACCTATATGGCACTAACAGACAAATGTATTTGGACTTTTGTTTCAAATATGGACTCGTTTAGGAAGTAGAGTGGGACCACATGTCGTGTGGGTCCCCTTAGACATCATGTACTACTATGTTCCTTTTGAGGAAACTTCATTGTTTTGTTTCTCTATCACTTGGACTCACATTTTTCCCATGAGTATCATATCCTAAGTGTTTTCCCATAATGAATATGATTGTATCCTCCATTATGGATTTTGAGATAAGATTTGAAATTTTATTGGAATGGATCTTATTTGATACATCACTCAATGATAGCAGTCATCATGCAGGATCACCATTGGCTTCCTATAGAGTGGAACCCTCTTCCCCCTCCCCCACATCAGCTTAGGCGTGATTCATCTACATATAACCATCAAGTGGGAACCCCTATAATATAGGGTGATTTTCCACAATGAATATAGTGAAACCCTAATGTCACACAAGGGTTTGGTTCCTCGGCCTATATTGTGGAACCCCCCCCCCCCCCCCACCAGCTTCGGCGCGGGTCCTATACCTACTGAGTGAAACCCCCCAATCATTAGGGAGTGGGGCCTCTATTACTAGAGTGAAACCACCAATAACACTAGGGTTTGTTTCCTCAACATATTGAGTGTAACCCCCCATCATCCTGGGTGTGGGTACACTATGGCTAATTACCAAGTGGATCCCCCTTTCGAATAGGGAATGGGTCATTGATGGCCAAACTGGAATACCCATATCACACTAAGGCACGAGTCCTTAACCTATAGAGTGGAACCCCCAAGGATCTTGAGTATGGGTCCTCTACATACCATGTGGAACCCCCACCCCCCTTCAGATAGGTTGTGGGTCCTCATAACACAATGGTGGACCCCCCCCCCCCACCCACCCATCAACAAGGGTGTGGGTCCACTACCAATACTTACTGAGTGAAACCCCCTTACATAAAGGGTGAAGGTCCTCTAATTGTTGTTTTCCCCCTAGAATGTGCACCATAGTGAAGAGTAATATTTTGACATGGAAGGTTACTTTTGGTCATACATGTGAGATGTTGGGTATGGTTGATGGAATTTAGGAATTGTTGTCGACTCTTCCTCATGTGCTGAGTAATGAGGTGGATATATCCTTACTCCCTCTTGTTTGGGATTATTTTTACTGATCATGTATATACTAGATTTGTTCCTTGTTAGACTTTTATATATTTCTATATATATTTACAAATCTATGTGCTAATATAGCATGTGACTATTAGGCCTAGTTTTAATGAAATTAATTTATAAAAATATTAAATATATGTTATATTTCTCACTTGTAGTTTATCAAAGTAAATAAAATAATTCTTAAATAGATCCTAAGATCAGAAATCTGAGACCATGTTTTAGTTCGGAAAATATTTTTCATGCTAGGAATGATCTAATATAGTTTAGCACAGGGTGTTAATACATATCACTATATGGTTATACTTTTTTTGGATTATTTAATTCATTCATTCATTAATTAATTCCATTTAACATAAAAATATTTCCTAAAAGAATTATATCATGTAGTTATTCCTAGTGTTTGCCTCATATACATGGGATCTATCAAGAGCTTATCGATCCTCCTTCATTAGAGAATCACATCAAAAAAAATTAAGAAATGTTGTATTAGAGTTGATCGGGAGGTAGTGAACTCAAAAAAATCCTTTGAGCATTGGTGTGAATGTTATTCAATGAAAAACAATCCAATCACTAGTAATGACTCTCAATTTTTGGTTTATTCCGTCTTTTATTAAATTGATTGAGCATATTGATTCTTGAATTGTATCTGATCAAATTATTTCTTTTTAATGAACCCATGTATTGATTAAAATGATTTATTTCAGTTTTTTATAACACTAATTTCATTGTTCTTGATTTATTTGACAAGAACACTAGGCAATTATCCTTGAATATTTTTTATTTTACCTTTCCCCCACAATTTCTTCTCACTCTTCACCAGTTTGACCTTGAGGTTCTGGTTATACATTTCCAGATGGTACAAAGCATGATCAGACCCAAGGAATCCCAAAAGAATCACGTTTGAGGAGAGGATCAGAAAATGAGGCATAGATATGGCATTTTTTAGGAATGTGGATGGTTTTTTCAATGATTGGTGATCAAATAATTAACTCTATAAGAGCTTGGGCATGTGGGATGAATGACACGTCGCTGAGGAATTTATTATTCTGATTTCTAATGAACAAAAGCAAAAACCCATGTTCCTTGGTAAGATCCACAATTTTTATATGGTGTTATGGTTGAAATAGAAGCATTGTGGTTGGATCTGAGGCATAGATCATAGATATGAGTTCTTGTGAAAAAACCTAATTGCACAACATGTACTGTGATGAACATATATCATGTAGCACCTTGGCTATAGTGGATAGGGTTTAGAGACATTATATGGATGGAATGAAGTATATCCCTCCTACACACGGTGTACCTCATCTCTATATTGAGGAGCCATGTGGTGGATCACACAGGCTAGATCCCATGTGGAAGTAAGCGGCTAGGTATACAGCTATGTAATGAAGTACACAGACATGGGTTCAGTTACGCAGACATGGGAAAACACCAATGCCGGCCCTGAGTGGTAGGGGAATGAGATGTATATCCCCATACACGCCATGCACTAATACACAGTTGGAGACCTATGTACCTTTTAGGAAATTTCCAAGTGGTGGAGTGGGAACATATGGCATGTAGGTCCCCTCACATGTTGTGTTCCATTTCTCTCATTTTGAGAAAACTTCAATATTTCATATCTCTTCTGTTTGAACTCAGATTTTGGCCTGTGAGTATCCTAAACTGACTATTTTCCCACATAGAACATGATGGTTATATTTTTATTTATATTTTGAGATAATATTTTTAATTTTAAAAAAACAAATATTGGTTTAGTGATGATATATGATGGAAGTGATTTCATAGGATCACTAGAGGAATTCAGAGTGGTTCCCTCTAGTAGAGATAACTAGTGAGTCCTTAATGACTTCTGAGTGGTACCCAATAGTAGATTTGGGTAGTGGGTCTTCTAGAAATTTTGAGTGGCACCATCTAGTAGAGTATGGTAGTGGTTCCTAGTGGAATTCCCAGTAGTAACCTCCCATAGTGTTGTGAAGTAAATCCTCAATTACTTTAAAGTGATACCCATCAGTTGAGCTGGACATTAAGTCCTTGATGACTTCTAAGTGTTACAATATAGTAGATCTTGGCATTGGGTCCTTAGAGACTTCTGATTGGTACCCCTAGTAGATTTAGGAAATGGGTCCTTAACAAATTCTGAGTGGTACCCTTTAATAGGGATGGGTTGTGGGTCCTTGAGGACTTTCAAGTGGTACCCTCTAGTGGAAATGTGTAGTGGGTCCTTGACGACCTTCAGAGTTGGACCCTTTTGGTGGGAAG
Organism: Viscum album; assembly: GCA_963277665.1. NCBI lineage: Eukaryota > Viridiplantae > Streptophyta > Magnoliopsida > Santalales > Viscaceae > Viscum > Viscum album. The sequence continues at coordinate 1,386,599,774 of OY728153.1, forward strand.
GGCCTCATACTTACATCAACTATCAGAGTCGAACACTCCTATTATTCTATGTCAAGGGTCCTCTACCAAGAGATTGTGGCACCTCAACTATGCATCATAGTGATGAGGTATGGTTTTACTTGGATGTTCACTTCCAGGTAGATGTGTGGGATGTAAGGCATCATTAATGGACTTTTGGAATTCCAGGTGAGTCTTATTCTTGGGATATGTTTTGTGATGGATATCCCCTTACTCCATCATTTAGGTTTATTTTTACTGAGAATATATATATATATATATATATATATATATATTGTAAGAACCTGAACCTTCTTTTTCAGGTATGTTTTCCTTTTCTGGCCGTTTTTGAGAAAAGAGGAATTTATGGAAATTTCCAAAGTACACGCCATGTACTTTATGGGTACACGTCATGTACTAGGTTACCACGGGAAGCCATGTGCTGGCCGTGTAGTGTTCACGCACATGGCCATCTGGGGGTGACCCGGAGGCTTCCTAAAGAAAATTACGGAAATGGAAAATACACATTGTGTACTTCAAAAGTGCATGCCGTGTATTTTATTGTTTTTCATTAAAAGCATCGGGGGTGAATCTAATCACCAAAAAGCTCTCCATCTAGGTATCATTTGACCATGAGTGTTATATAGCTGTGGATCATTCTCCAAGCCTCCAACCGAGCATCTGAACTCCAATTCGACCGTCGTCAATTGTGTTGGGATCGCCTCGATAAGCTCTCTCTTCTGTTTGATCTTCATTTAATTATTCCCCCTCCTTCTCATGTTATCCTATACTGAAAATTTTAGATATTTTTGTAGATATCTAGAATTATATAGTGATTCAAGCCTAGACGTTCACGTATATCGTTCCTATAACACTAAGGTAGGTGGTTTGTGACTTTCTGTTGAATGAATTTAAGTAATATGTGCAATTTTTTCCAATACCCTTGAAAGGTGTATTTAGATTTTACCATTTTACCCTTGTTATTTGCCTTCCATGCTTTTATGTTTGCGTAGAGGTTAATTGGATATAAATAGGGTTGATTGGTTTGTTTTGGATGTGTTTTCCTATGCTTTTCTTTGAGTACGATTGTTGGTCCTATTAGCCTGTTAGGCCACCCTACCATGATTTTCCATGCTTAGTTGTAGGATGATGTTATTATTGTTATCAGACATGCTTGATATGTTATAGAATGATTAGCCAAATAGATCTATAGGTTTACTTTGGCCATATTTCTTTTCTATTCCCATTTTCTTTACACAGGACCATGAGAACCTAGTGTAGTAAACTATAAGGGGAATTGACCGAGTGATCTTCCTCAAAGAGTCTTTGAACACTTTAGGCTATAAGAGGAATTGTCCTAGTGAGCTTCCTCAGAGATTATTTGAACCACTTGGGGATATAAAAGGAATTGACCAAGTGAGCTTCCTCATAGAGTCCTTGACCTTGGGGATATAAGGGGAATTGACTGTGTGAGCTTCCCCAGAGAGTCCTTGACTAACTTTGACTATAAGGGGAATTGACTGTGAGAGCTTCCTCAGAGGGTCTTTAAATTAATTTTGACTATAAGTGGAATCGACTGTGAGTGCTTCCTCTGAGAGTTTTTATATATTCTTATGACTGAACCAGAGGCGATAGGCTATGTGTACTTCCCAGAGGGTTACCTTGCTTGATTAGCTTCTTATTCGACATGTGGAACTGTTTATTGTTGAGTACCTTCTTGTTTACTACATATTTGATTATTACCTGCCATATTTATTCACTGACTATTAGGAAAAAATCTTTGGGTGGTTGTCTATGGGGATTTATTCTCACACCCTATTTGGGACAGGATTTTGGGCCCAAACAGATTATATTGTTGTAGGTATAGATAAGGGCAAGCACCACTCTACTTCAGGTTCTTGATAGACTGTAGTGCTGGAGAGCATGGGACCAAGCTATGTCTTGTGATGATGAAGAGTTTTTTACTTGCTTTCTCTTCTATTTGGTTTTGTACTGTTGTATTCCATCACTGTGATTTGTTTGGAAGCTTTCCTAGATATATGTATCATGCATCATTCATATATATGTGTGTGCTCAATTTAGTATTTTTCAGTCTTCTGTTGTTTACTTTTTATGGATGATTACTGCTTCTTCTATTGCTATTTTTTTCTTCTGCTGTGTTACTTTGATAATGAAGGCATAGTTTCCCCACAATCACACCAAAGGCCCTCACTATTAGTCGGCAACCTTTTGTGTTTGGGTAAATACACTTGAGACCATGTTACCAATAGGGTATAGGGAACCTATGGGTGTCTTTTGAGACCGAGACATTACAATGTGGTATCAGAGGAATTATTCTCTTCTTGAATTACTGTTTGGAGCCTTTAGGTAGGGATAAGAAGGAATAGGTACTTGGTAATAAGTTGTGCCCAGGAGTAGCTAACCCGTATTCAGGGAAAATCTAATCTACCTCGTTCAATTGTAATTTTTTTCTGGTTTTTCAATTATTAAAGTTGTTTTGATTTCACCTTGGGTGACTGAAATGTTTGTTTACTATTACTGTTGATATTTTTTTGGTTCTATTCCTATCACAACATGATGAAATGAGGGTATGTCATCTCATGCATCATGTAGTCACTTTTTAGAAATCACATGTCATGCATTCTTGCCCTGCCATCTAGGATGCATTAGCGATTTCATGTTGTTGTGATATATGTGGTGTAGAATATACATGTTGGTGTGATAGATGCCTTGATAAAAATACATGTTGTTTGATACAGTATTGTTTCTATAAAATTTTGTTTGAATGAATGCCAAAGTTTGGTTATTGAGGTGTTATGGGCCCTCATGGACCAAAATATGGTGGATCATTGCCTTATTTTCCATGTTATAACATGTATAGGATTCCAAACTTTGATTCGCGGGGAGTATAGTCACTCATGGATTGAAATTTGGCACTTTCAATGTTTGTTTCAGTGCTTTTTGGGTTCCGGAGTTGTTTCTGAGGATTACTGTCCGGAAAAACCCAGAATACACGACGTGTAATATTATGTACACACCATGTGTTCTTCTATTCAGAAAGAAACTATTTTTCTTAAGTAAACATCATGTAATTTATGTACATGTCATGTAGTCTCTAAGCATGTCAAAGGCCATATGGTAAGAGACATTAGATAGGGAATTTCTTGCTGGAACACACCGTGTACCAGTTGTAAACGTCGTGTGGTGTTGACCCTATGTCCACCCGTGTAACTAACAACATGGATGCATAAACATTAAGCTATAAATGTTGTGTCAGGATCGAACACGCCATCTAGTATGACCCAAGAATCCAACCGTGTCACTAACAACACGGGTCGGTGTTATCCTTTCACGTAAACACCGTGTCTATCTTGAACACGCCGTGTAGTCTTGACGTAGGAAAGCCGTGTGGCTTAACTGTGTAAAAGGTCTCAAGAAGGGGAAGATGATTCAAGTGCATGTAGTGTGTTAAGACAATACACTGTGTTTTTGGGGAGTTACATGACCATTTTAGGCAGGAGTACATGCCCATGTGAATGGCTGAAGGGAAATCTTCGTGTAGGAATTGTACACGCCGTGTAGTCATGTTCTGTAAAACATTAATGATTTATTTCTATTGTTCCCTTACTACGCTTCTAGTTTTCAGTCCTTGATAATCCTGATCTAAGATGTGTGCTTGACATTGCAGAGTAATGCCACCGAGACGTCCTCCGGTTGTACGCCAGTTTCCAGGCGGTGATCAGACACCAGAAATGGATTATCAGGGACTTCCAGCAGATCCTATTGTTATGCCAGCCTTAGCACCAGCTATTGTACCTGACACAGGTGATGATGCACAAATTAGAGAGGGTTTCATGAGGATGATGCAGACCTTTCAGGGAGTGTCACCTCCTACCCCGTCGATGAAAAAATTGACGCGGGTCTTTCAGCAGTAGCATCCTCCCACTTTCTCAGGGGATGGAGGACCCCAGGCTGTAGATTCATGGTTGGAAGCCATGCATACAATCTTCGAGCATTTGAAGATACCTCCAAATAAAAGGGTAAAGATTGTTACGTACATGGTTTGAGACTCCACCAAGAGGTGGTGGGATGTGGTCTCACAGTCAGGATGCCAATAGAATATGGATTGGGATGAGTTCCAGTGAATCTTCTATGATTACTTTTATCCGGAGACCTTGAGGGATGATCGATCCCAAGAGTTCATGGGTTTGGAGCAGGGTACTATTTCTGTTATGGAGTATTCCTCTCACTTCACCGAGCTGCAGCGCTTTACAACCATTATAGGGGGAGATGAGTTTTTCCTTGCACAAAAGTTTGAGGATGGTCTTTGGAAAGATGTATAATCCCAGGTGAACATATTTAGGTTGACTTTGATATCCTCTGTCGTTAACCAGGCGCTGATTATGAAGGGTAACTTGAGGGATTCTGGAGTTGTGAGCTAGGGTAGTTCAACATATAGAGTATTTATTCCTCCTACTGATTGCAGGAAGTGTCATCAGGAGACTGCATGTCGAGATCAGAGTAGATATAATGCAACTTATGGTATCCAGGTGGTATTCGACCAGTGTTAAAAGAGAGTTCATATGAGGCCACATTTCCCGAGAGCCCCAATGGGGGTGATGATCTTGTAGTTGGATGGGTCACCTTCAAAGTTTCGGTCAGATCTTCTCACCAGAATCTAGTGACAGGTGTTCTTTGATGACTCCTTGATCAGGAGAAATGCCACCAATTTCTCACCATTCTGGGAACTAGATTCCTTCCGGCCGTTCAGGCTGAGGTGGAGGTTAGGGTTGTGGTAGCCAGTCATCCTATTTCCAGCGACAAAAGTGTGGATAAGCTCGGAGTGGTTAGGCAGGGTCACAGGGACATGGTGTAGGCCAGACTTTTGCGGTGTAGAATACCCAATAGCAGAAGGATCCCAAACCCTCTACAGTTCGAGGTATGATCCTAGTTTCCTCTGTTTTATCTCAACTCTTTTTGATACAGGGGATTATCATGGATTTATATTTATTGTTGTCATGGAGAGCCTTGGTCTCTGCATCTTTTCTTCTACTGATATCTTGACTCCAGTCACTCCATTGGGGATGAGAACGGTTAGTGTATGTCAGTGCAGGGAGTGCCCTCTTTAGGTTGGTGGGTGTCACTTTTTATGGGACCTCTATGTTCAAGAGATGACAGGCTACGATTTCATTCTTGAATGGACTGGTTAGTTCCTTTCCAGATAGTCGTTGACTATTACCATCGCAGGGTGAGTTTCACATCACCTGTGGGCATATCGTTTCTTTATAATGGTGAATGGGATGTCCAGGTGAGCATAGCAGGACCCAAGCATCATGGAATGGGGGAGTTATAGCCCAGATTTCTAGTCTATACTTGGATGACCATGGGACTTCATAGTTATACTTCCCTCCAATGGTGGATCGTTTTAGGGACATCTTTCCAGAGGACTTCTTAGGTTTTCCTCTAGAGAATGAGGTAGAATTTTCTATTGAGCTCATGCCAGGAGTGGAACGGGTATCCATTCTTCCTTATAGTATGGCTACACCAGAGTTGCAGGAGCTCAAGAAGTAGTTGGAGGAGTTGTAGGCAAAGGGATTCATCCAACTGAGTACTTCTCCTTGGGGTTCGCCTATCCTCTTTGAAAAGAAGGAAGACGGTACCCTAAGGATTTGTGTGGACTATTGCAAGTTGAACAAGTTGACTGTCAAGAATCAATATCCCTTGCCTATGATTGATGATCTCTTTGATCAGCTTCGAGAAGCCCAGGTGTTCTCAAAGATTAACCTAAGATCTGGTTACCATCAATTTCACATTAGACCGTCTGATATACATCTCACAGCCTTCTGGAGTAGGTATGGTCTATACGAGTACAAGGTTATGTCGTTCGGTCACACGGGCGCGCCTGTAGTTTTTATGACACTGGTGAACCGAGTGTTCCATCCATAATTGGATTCTTGTATGGTGGTATTCGTGGATGATATCTTGTACTCTCACACTCAACACGATCATGCTACCCATCTTGAGATCATTCTGAGTACACTAACAGGGCATCAATTATATGCTAAGATCTCAAAATGCCACTTCTAGATGAATCAGATTCACTTCTTGGTTCATTTTATCTCAGAGACAGGAGTATTAGTAGACCTAGATAAAGTGAGAGTAGTAGTTTTCTGGGAGAAACCGAAGAACATATTTGAGGTGTGGAGTTTCCTTGGGATAGTTGGATACTAAAGATGCTTCATACAAGACTTTTCACGCATAGCAGCACCATTCACAGGTTTGACTAAGAAGGGTGAAATGATCTTCTGGTCAGACTCTTTTGAGTCAGCCTTTCAGGAGATGATAGGGAAGTTGAATTCAGCAATAATACTAGTTTTTCGTGAGATATTAAAGAGTTATACTACGTACTATTATTCTTCAGGTATCTATCTTGGAGATGTGATTATGCAAGGAGATGGAGTCGTTGTGTTTGGGTATCGACAATTGCGGACACATGAGATGAATTACCTGATGCATGATATCGAGTTGGAAGCAGTTGTTCATACCTTAAGATGTATGAGACATTATCTTCTGGGAGATAATTTGTGGTTTTCACTGACCATAAGAGTCTCAAGTACATCTTTACTCAGCCTAATCTGAATTTGAGACAGCGAAGATGGGTTTAGTACCTTCAATCTTTTGAATTTGACCATGCCTATATGCCAAGGAAAGGAAATGCAGTGGCTGATGCGTTGAGCATGAGGACTCAGATACAGGAAGTTCAGGAGGCCAACAATGAGTGGAAGCTTATGGCTGTTTTCTTTGAGATTTATTTGGAGGTGCACAATAGAAAGAGGAAAACTTTACATTCTTTTGTGGTTGTTATCTCCACTCTTCTTGATCGAGTGCGAATTAGGAAGCTATCAGATTCATAATTCCTAGTCCTATGGGAGAGAGTGTTAGGAGAGAACCCTATTCCTAGATAGACCATAGGCGAGGATGAGATCTTGTGTTTCCAGGGGCGTGTATGGGTTCCCGAAGACATACGCGAGGAGCTGATGTAGGATTTTCATTCCTCAGTTTGGGCAGTTCATCCTGGTGCCACCAAAATGTATCGTGATCTACACCATCAGTATTTTTGGCCAGGTATGAAGAAAGATATTGCAGGTTTCTTCATGAGGTGTACCACCTGTCAGCAGGTGTAGGAGGATCATCAGTGGTCAGCAGGGATTTTATAGCAGTTACCCATTCCTGAGTGGAAGTGGAATGATGTCATGATGGATTTCTTGATAGGTCTGTCATGGTCGCCTCGATGGAATTATACAGTTTGGGTTTTCATTGACAGACTCATGAAGGTTTCTCACTTCTTTCTGATCAAGGAGACCTTCGGTGTTAATGAGCTGGGATGGTTTTACATCCGAAAAATTGTTTATCTTCATGGAGTTCCACAATCTATTATTTCAGATAGGGATGCCTGTTTTACTTCTTGGGTCTAGAAAAAGCTTAAAAGGATTTGGGTATGCTGGAACTTTTGAGTACAACTTACCACCCCCAGACAGATGCCCAATCCAAGCGTACAATTCAGATATTTGAGGACATACTCCAAGAATGCATCTTGCATTTTGGATGTTCTTGGGGGAAGCAAATACCTCTTGTGGAGTTTTCCTACAATAACAGTTTTCATGTAACTATTCAGATGGAACCTTATGAGGATTTATACGGTAGGCTATGTCGATCACCCTTATGTTGGTTGGAGGCAGGAGAGGCATATATGTTGGGACCTCATCTAGTTCAGAAGACTATAGAGTAGATATAGTTTATTCGGAAGAGTATGTCAATTGTACAGTCTCTACAGAAGTCTTATGTTGATCAGTAGATATAACCACTGGAGTTCGAGGTCAGGGATCGGCTTTTTCTATGTGTCACACCAATGATGGGGCACATAAGGATTAGGAGACAATTTAAGCTTTCACGAGGTACGTTAGGTCATTTGAGGTTTTGGAGATTGTTTGGCCGGTTGCCTATCGGTTTCAGTTTCCCCATAGGTATCAGGTTATGCACGACGTCTTTCACGTTTCTCAACTCTGACAGTACTTTTCAAACCCGTCTCATGTCTTTCAACCCGAGGAGGTTGAGCTAGAAGTATATGTGTCGTTTGAGGAGAATCATATCTGGATTGTTAATAACAGTACAAAGGTTCTCTGTGGCCAGTTTATTCCTTTGGTATGGGTTCTATGGCAGCCCGGGCGAGTACATGATGACACTTGGAAGAGGGAGGCCGATGTACAAGCACAGTGGCTGGAGTTGTTCAGGGTGTCTTCTTATACACCATTCTAGGGAAATTCAGGGAATATTTTCTTTAAGGGGGGGAGTTTTTAAGAACCCATACCTTTTTTTCAGGTATGTTTTCTTTTTATGGTCATTGTGGAGAAAAGAAAAATTTCTTGAAATTTCCAAAGTACACGTTGTGTACTTTATGAGTACACGCAGAGTACTGGGTTACCACAGGTAGTAGTGTGCTAGCCATGTAGTGTCCACACACATGGCCATGTGGGGGTAACTTGGAGGCCACCTAAAGAAGAGTATGAAAATAGAATGTACACACTGTGTATTTCAAAAGAACACACCGTGTATTTTCATTTTTTTCATTAAACGCATTGGGGTCACGTCTAATCGCCAGAAATCTCTCCTTCTAGGTCTCATTCGACTGAGAGAATCATACATCCATGTATCTTCCTCTAATCCTCCGACCGAGCATCTAAACTCCGATTCAACCATCGTTGATTGCGTTGGGATCACCTTGGAAAGATCCTTGTTCTTCTTGAGCTTCTTTTCATGATTCCTCCTCCTTCTCAAGTTATCCTCTGTTGAATGTTTTAGGTGTTTTTGTATATATTTGATGTTCTAGGGTGATTCAATCCTCGCGGTTCATGTATATCATTCCTACAACACCGAGGTAGGTGGTTTGTTCCTTTCTGTTGAAGGTATTTGAGGAATATGTGCAATTTTTCCCAATACCCTTGAACGGGGTATTGTGGTTTTACCATTTTACACTTTTTATTTTCCTGCCATTATTTTTTTCTTTCATAGAGGTTAATTGGATATGAATAGGGTTGATTGATTTTTCTTGGATGTGTTTTCCCATGATTTTCTCTGAGTACGACCGTTGATCCTGTTACCTTGTTAGACCACCCTTCCATGCTTTTCCATGCCTAGTTGTAAGATGATGTGATTATTGTTATCAGACATGCTTGATATGTTGTAGACTGATTATCCAAATAGCTCTGTATATTTACATTGTCCATATTGATTTTCTATGCTCGTTTTCTTTACACAGGGCCATGAGAACATGGTGTAGTAGACTATAATGGGAATTGGCCGAGTGAACTTCCTCAGAGAGTCTTTGAGCACTTTAGGCTATAAGGGGAATTGACCGAGTGAGCTTCCTTAGAGAGTATTTGAACCAATTGGGGCTATAAGAGAAATTGATTGAGTGATATTCCTTAGAGAGTCATTGACCTTGGTGCTATAAGGGGAATTTACCATGTGAGATTCCTCAGATATTCCTTTACCACTTTAAACTACAAGGGGAATTGATGGTGAGAGGTTCCTCATAGAGTCATTAAAATACTTTTGACTACAAGGGGAATCGACTGTGATTGATTACTCATAGAGCCTTTATATATTCTTATGACTGAACCAGAGTGGATAGGTTGTGTGTACTTCCAATAGGGTTACCTTGCTTGATTAGCTGCTTATTTGATATGTGTAACTATTTTTGTTGAGTACCTTCTTGTTTACTACGCCATTGATTATTGCCTGCCATATTTATTCACTAACTTTTAGGAACAGATCTTTGGGTGGTTGCCTACTGGGATTTAGTCTCACACCCTATTTTTGTCATGATTTTGGGCCCAAAAATATTATATTGATGTAGGTATATATAAGGGAAAGTGCCCTTCTACGTCAGGTTCCTGATTGACTGTGGAGCTGGAGAGCATGGGACCAAGCTTTGGGTTGCAATGCTAAGGATTTGTTTACATTCTTTCTCTTCTATTTGGTTTAGTACTGTTTTATTCCAACATTGTGATTTGTTTGTATGCTTTCCAATGCATATGTATCATGCATCATTCATATATATATGTGTTCTTTAGTTTATTATTTTCCAGTCTTCTGTTGTTTACTTTGTATGGATGATTACTGCTTCCATTTTTGCTATTGTTTTTCTTCCGCTGTGATACTCTGCTAATGAGGGAATAGATTCCCCACTATCATAGCCAAGCCCTTGCTACTAGTCAGCAGCCTTTGGCATTCGGGGAAATGTGCTTAAGGCCATGTGACCAACCAGGTATGGGGCACCTATGGGTGGCTTCCAAAACTGGGATTTTACAATATTATCCAGTATCTATACCTTTAGATCTGGTTACTCTTCGTCCATAGGTTTCCAAGACGTGCAAGATATGACATGTTCTTCTTTTTTGTTAGATTATCCTGGTTATATGAGTCCTATCATCTTACATAGGTCACAAATAATCAATGTGAATTTCATCAACACACTATTTTGATCCCTTTGTGTTTTCAAAAGGTGTCTCTCTATTGGTTTTTGTAACGACCCAAAGTTTCATTAATGGAAAATCCATCTTGATCTTATTAAATGACTCTTTATATAAAATGTTTTTATAAAATGTCAAATCCATTGGTTTTATGATAAGAATTGTGACTGTTACTTTTATAGTCGTTGAACAGTGATCACATGATTAGTATAAATATATGGCTTTAACACATCCAATTTTACTTAGATAAAGGAAGTGATGGCCTCATCCAGTAAAATTTCCCCATTCGAAGCCCATTTATCGGAGCTCAGAAAAGAGGTGGTGTCCTTGGGCTTCGTTCTGGACCAAGCCCTAGCTGAGCTTCACCATGTCAAGCTCGAGCGGGACCATCTACGGGAGAAGTGGAAGTTGATATAAATTACCACTTGAGCGATGCTATCCGAGCCACCCCAAGAGTCTGTCACCATCGCACACCTTACCCTTAAGTCTTATGCGGCTGTTTTAATGGGTTATGTAACTAATCTATAGTACTATGTTCATGTACATTATTTTGTTATATAATAATGAATATAATTTCCTGTCATTATTGATACATTGTAAATAGTTTTTAAACTACAAATGGTGTTTTTAGTTATTATTTAATTAATAAATCTATTTTATTAAATTAAGGGATTTTTAATTAAATATTATTTTAATAAAATATTATTATTATTATTATATTAATTTTATTATATATAAATGATCATGTAATTGCATGAATGAAATTATAATTTCTATTAAGGTTTGAAAGCCATTTTTGTCAAAACATTGTGAATTTTTTATAAATGTCAGTTTTTATTTTAAAAGTGAAAATTAACATATTTAGAAAATTATTTAGATAAAATAAATGTTATTTTTGGAATCAGGATGTCGAAATTATCCAATGGTGATTTTTTCATAATTTTCTGAGACAGTCAAATTTTTGAGTAAAAATTAAATACTGTTTAAATATATAATGTGTTTTATGACATCATAATGACCCAATAGAGAAGTAATAAAAAACTATAATCTTTATGTTCGTCCAATATATGTTTTACCATTAAAATAATGTGATTTTGGCTTTGTTTGTCGTACTTTTCAAAGCATTAATGGACCCCTCAAGACTTATTGAACACCTTGTCTTTTTAAATTAATTTCCATGGGAGTGTGACTCACCTACACATAAGCAACCCTAATATTTTAAGAAGTTAGGACCTTGGACCTATAAAATATTATTTTCCTCTTCCCTTTTCCAAAAACCATGGGAAAAAACCATGGGATGGTTTGTGGTTTGGATTAATTTAATGTAAAGGGTCCCAAACCTAAATAATAAAGAATTCCCTCACCTTTCCTATATAAACCCGCCCAAGCTCCCACTTCCTCCTCACTCAAAGAATTTTGAGTTCATAAAACCTCTTCCCTAATCTCTCTAGAATCCTCTTAAGGTTCCCCAATCTCCCAAGAAGCCTCTCAAAAGCCTCTCTCTAGCTTTTGGAAGCACACTTCCAAGTAAGGGTTTTTTTCTTCCTTTCTCATTTTTGTCCAATTTTCTTTAAATTGTTTTTCCATTTTAATTTCAATTATAAATGTTGGGGTATGGTTTATCACCTCCCTCATACTTCCCTCTTTATTTTTGAATTATGTGAGACCCTTTCTCTCTCATTAAATGCCTCCCATGTACACCCGTTACTATGCCAAAATTCCGAAAGGAACTTCTCTCTCCTCTTTTACATTCAATCAATACTTTTGTATCATGAATCTAAATTCCATTAAAATTATTGGGACTTGTATATATATGATCTCCATACATTTCATTACATGTAAATATGATGAGAAACTCCTTTCTCTCTCATCAACCATTTTTTATTAATTCTTATGTCCCGTTGTTACGCTGCCGAAATCGCACCGATTTTCTAAGCCAATGTCATTGTGTAGTGAATTCCATGCCCATTTCTCAATAAAGGGTATTCACCTTTATGCACATTTACTTATTGATTGTAAATTTTCATGTATGAATTCTACATTCCTTTATCTGGGAATAAATGATTATCATTTATGAATCCATGTTTTATGATCCATGTGGCACACTTATGCATGAAATGAAAATGTTTAAGAAGGGTGCGCCCTTATAGCAGTCCAATGCATTGGTTAAAGTATAGTATCATGATACGTCATGTGCTATGAGTGTTGAATCATGCTAATTCAAGTGAAACGAGGGTTTACTCATGCTTTATGTGCAATGATTATTTACTCATGCCCCATGTGCAATGATCCCTGGCTCATGCTAAATCCATGTTATGTGTTGTTGCCACATTTCCATGTTATGATTATCATGCTTTATCATGCCTTTATGTTCATGTTTTTATTAGGCTCTATTGATATGACTATTTTATAACATGTATTTTACTCCTCATGTTATTCCATGTGTACTCCCTTACTGGGCTTTATAGCTCACCCTTTTCTTATGCATGTCCTCAGGTTATCCCATGAAATGCCAAGTACGAAGGAATGTAGTGGTCATGTAAAGGAAGTTTTCAATAAAGATGTTATATTTCATGTTTTAAGTTTTTATGTAATGATCCTGAGCCCCAAAGAAACTAAAACTATCAATCATCTTTGATGTATCAAGTGATGTTTTATGTAATAAATCATGTTTAAGTTATAATAAAAAGCAGGGTTGTCATAGTTGGTATCAAAGGATAGGTTTGGTTATTTTTGGGATTAGGATTAGAAAACCCTAGTAAAGCCTTAGAGACAAGAATAAGTATAATAAAAACATCCCTAAGTTTTGGTAGGTACTGAGTAAGTGGTTTATCAAACAAATACATCCCTGTCTGGATACGAACAGGTAGAGGCAGCTCTCGCGTAGATGTATCCTAGGGGTAAAACCCGAAAACACCGCTTTGAGCTAGACTCGAAAGGGAACTGGTGCACGACAACGGGCCTTGAAACACTCTTGGTTACGACACTCCCGGGGGATATGTTTTGATAAATTCACAATATTAGTATGAACTCTTATTAAGGGAATTTTAAAAAAATGCCCCTAAGAATATATGTTAGAAAATAGATCATGAAAATACTAGATTGAAGCCTATAGACTCATGGCTTAAGGAAATGAAAGTTTACTTATAATTCATCAACTTTTGTCATTGGATTACCCTTTATGTGTTACCCCTAAATTTTCTTTTATTCCAACCAATGGCTGGTAATAGGAGGACTCAGGCTAACAACCGTTGTGAAGATCAGTGTGATGACTGTACTAATGAGATGCCCAATCCAATGGGAGCTGGAATCCCAAACTTTTTCATGCTTCTCTCTCAGCTAACTCAAGTTTTGAATAGAAACACGGGTCAAGAGGAACGTCCAAACCCCCCAAATAAAGAAAAAGTCGCTATCGAGTGCTTCATGAGACAAAGGCCTCCTACTTATACTGGATCATCCGATCCCACGATTGCTGAACAATGGATCAACTCCATTGAAAAGATCTTCTCCATCCTTGAATGTTCTGAACAAGAGAAGTTTCTCCTGGCAGCTTATCGTATGGAGGGTGAAGCTGATCAATGGTGGGTGTTGATCAAAAATACGAAGCTTGAGGAGGAGATCAAGGCATTGGAATGGAAGGATTTCTGGAATATTTTTTTCGATAAATATTTTCCGCGGACCCTCCGACTTAATATGGAAAGAATATTCCTTTCCCTCAAGAAAAAAGATAAAGAATCTGTTGGAGCTTACGAGGAAAATTTCACAAGGCTTTCATGATATGCTTCCGGATTTTTCGTTACCCCCGAATGCAAGGTTGACCACTTTTTTGGTGGGCTGAAGCCTAGCCTGCAGAAAGCATTAGCGATCCATGACTTCGACAACTATGAGGAAATTGTCTGATGTGCCCTCAAGGTCGAAATGGAGATCAGAGAATCAAAGGGGTATTATCGGGATAAGAAGCGTAAGGTGGACTTAAATGCTGGTGGGCCGATGGATAAATCCAACAGTGCTAACAAGATCCAGCACCCCACTTTCCAAAAGTTTGGAAAGAAGCACCCTGGAAATTGCCTTAAGGGGACGAGGAAATGCTTCAGGTATGGAAGAGAAGGGAACCTAGCTGTTAACTGTCAGCAAGAAAGACCCACGGCTGCAACAGAGGAGAGGAACGCTCCATTCGAACCTCAACGCATTGTTCAATACTACAAATTCCAAGAACCATGTCATTTTGCAAATCAGTGCCCTAATCCAAGGGTTTTTTAAGACAACCAACAACCTCCAAGGCAGCAAGGAATAGATTTTTCCATCACTTTTGCCGAAGTGAACCCCAAAATCGAAGTGGTGACAGGTACGCTAGTTATTCATTCAATAATAGTGAACATAATTTTTGATTCAGGTTCTTCTCATTCTTTTATATCTAAAATGTTTAGTAGAATAATCCCAGCACCACCACAAATCATGGAAGTGAAGATATCGGTGAGTACGTCAAATGGGGCAATCAATGTATCCCACGAATATAAGTCCTCCCCTATTTTAATTTGTGGATTGAATTTCCCAGAGAACATCGTCATACTCCCTCTAGTGTAATTTGATGCAATTCATGGCATGGATTGGCTTTCCTTATATAGAGCCAACATAAATTGTCGGGAGAGGGAAATTACACTCCATATGGAGAATCAAACCCCGATTCTTTACAAGTGTAATGAGGATGATGAATCTCATTTAACTCCATCTTCTCAAGTTTGGATATTACTTCCTTATGAGCACACGTATCTGGCTCAGATGATTGAGTCCAAGGAAGAAACCATCCTTGAATAAAACGACTATTGTGAGGGAATTCGCTGAAGTGTTTCCCGAGGAACTGCCTAGTCTTCCACCTAGAAGAGATGTTGAATTCTCAATTGAATGTATACCCGGGGCTTTACCAATATCGAAGAATCCATATAGAATGGATGTTGTAGATCTTGAAGAGCTGAAGAAACAACTAGAGGAGAATCTGGATAAAGGGTTTATACGCCCAAGTGCTTCACCACGGGGTGCACCAGTCCTCTTCATCAAGAAAAAGGATGGGTCAATGCGTCTTTGCATCGATTATCGTGAACTTAACAAAATCATGATAAAGAACAAGTATCCTCTCCCAAGAATTGAGGACTTGTTCGATCAGCTGCGTGGAGAACAATTCTTCTCCAAGGAAGATTTGCGGTCATGATATTATCAAGTAAGGGTGAAGAAGGAAGATGTCCCCAAGACTGCTTTTCGTATAAGATACGGGCACTATGAATTCATAGTAATGCCTTTTAGACTCACCAATGCTCCAGCAATCTTCATGGTCTTGATGAATATAGTCTTTAGATATTACCTAGGAAAATATATGGTAGTCTGTATAGATTATTTTATAATATAATCCAAAACTAAGGAGGATCATGAGGAGCATTTAAGAACTGTAATAGAGACTTTGCGCAAGGAGAAGCTCTATGAAAAGTACAGTAAGTGTGAGTTCTGTTTGAAGGAGGTCTCATTCTTGGGCAATATCATCACAAGCAATGGGATATCAATGGATCCATCCAAAACAAATGCAATTGAGGGATGGTTGAGGCCAACATCAGTAACAAATATTCGTAGTTTCATGGGGTTAGCTTGATATTATCGATGATTTGTGATAAATTTCTCGTGATTGTACAACACTCTTACCAAGAAAACTCTAAAGGGAGTAATGTTTTCTTTGAGTGATGAATACGAAAAAAGCTTCAAGGAGTTGAAAAAGAGGCTTATCGCTGCGCTCATTCTCACTTTACCCACAACTGGGGAGATTTTTGTGGTATTCAGTGATGCTTCGAAGAAGGGATTAGGATGTGTGATGATGCAGAATGATAAATTGATATCCTATGCCTCAAGGTAGATGAAAATCCATGAGAGAAAATATCCAATGCATGATCTGGAGTTGGCGGCGATGATCTTTTCCTTGAAAATATGGCAGAATTATCTCTATGGAGAGAAGTGTGAGATATATATTGACCACAAGAGTCTTAAAGATATATTCACAAAGAAATAACTTAATATGCGCCAAAGAAGATGGATAGAGCTCATCAAGGATTAGGACTGTTCAATCCATTACCACCCTAGGAATGAAAACAGGGTGGCAGATGCCCTAAGTAGAAAGGATTCGGATATTCTATCAATGATGAGAATTGAGAAGGGTCCAATCTTCTTAGACTTGATGAATATGGACATTGGAATCATAGAGAAGGGAACATCATCAATCCTTTCACAAATTATTGCTCAATTGTCTCTTTTGGAAAGGTTAAATGATGCTCAAAAGGATGATGTGGGAATTCAAGAAAAAGTGGGAGC
The DNA here is from genome assembly GCA_963277665.1 of Viscum album. Lineage (NCBI taxonomy): Eukaryota > Viridiplantae > Streptophyta > Magnoliopsida > Santalales > Viscaceae > Viscum > Viscum album. The sequence continues at coordinate 1,386,616,651 of OY728153.1, forward strand.
TATCGAAAAAGGTAAATCCTCGGAGTTTAATGTTAATGAAGAAGGAATTGTGCGGTTTGGGAAAAGACTATGTGTTCCATAAAGTCCGGAGATGAAGAAAGAACTTTTGGATGATTCACATAGCTCAAATTTCTCTATTCACCAAGGGAACACAAAGATGTATCGAGATCACTGAGAAATCTTCTGGTGGGATAATATGAAGAAGGAGATTGGTGAATATACATCAAAGTTTCTGGTGTGTCAGCAAGTGAAGGCAGAGAAGTAGAAGTGTAAGGGGATGATGCAACCATTGCCCATACCAGAATGGAAATGGGAAAACATCACCATGGACTTTGTCACCGGACTTCTGAGGACATCCAAAGGCAACAATGCAATATGGGTTGTTGTGTATCGTCTTACAAATACTGCACACTTCATTGTTATTCTAGAGGATTTCTGATTGGATCAACTAGAACAGATATATATCAGGGAAGTGGTAAGGTTGGATGGAGTACCACTATATATTGTGTTTGACCAAGATCCAAGATTCACCTCTAAGTTTTGGAAGAGTCTTAAAAATGATCTGAATACTGAACTATACTTTAGTACGACCTATCATCCTCAAACTGATGTCCAATCTGAGCGGACTATCCAAAGACTTGGGGATATGTTTAGAGAATTCTCAATGGACTTTAAAGGAGGATGGGATCAACATCTTCCTTTGGTTGAGTTCTCTTATAATAACAGTTTCCACTCGAGCATCCAAATGGCACCATATGAAGCCCTGTATGGAAAAAGGTGAAGAACACCGACATGTTGGGATGAAGTAGGTGAATGTAAGCTTCTTGGACCAGAAATGGTCGAGGAAATGGTGGAGAAGGTGAAAACCATTCAGCATCATATCAAGGCATCCCAGAGTCGATAGAAGAGTTATGCAGATAATCATTGATGATACCTTGAGTTTAAAGTTGGAGACATGGTTTTTCTACGCATATCTCCATGGAATAAGGTCATGAGGTTTGGAAAGAAAGGGAAGTTAAGTCCAAGGTACATCGGCCCCTTCAACATTCTTGATCATGTCGGGGTTGTGGCCTATCGAATAGCACTTCCACCTACTATGGCCAAAGTACATAATGTCTTTAATGTATCCCTCTTAAGGAAGTACATACCGAACCCTTCACATGTACTCTCTTTTGAGGTGGTACAATTTGAAGATGATCATTCTTATGAGGAGCAACAAGTGAAGATCTTAGATCGTAGAAAAAAAGTTCTATGAAATAAGATAATGCCCCTAATCAAGGTGTTGTGGATAAACCACAAGTTTGAAGAAGCAACTTGGGAATCGGAGGAAGTGATGAATCCGAGTTACCCACATCTGTTTTAGTGTTGGAAAAGGAAAATTTTGAGGGCGAAATTTCTTAAGGGGGGAATATTGTAATGACCCAAAGTTTCATTAATGGAAAATCCCTCTTGATCTTATTAAATGTCTCTTTATATAAAGTTTTATTATAAAATGTCAAATCCATTAGTTTTATGATAATAATTCTGACCATTACTTTTATAGTCATTAAATAGTGATCAAATGATTAGTATAAATATAGGGCTTTAACAAATCCAATTTTACTTAGACAAAGGAAGTGATGGCCTGATCCAGTAGAATTGCCCCATAAGAAGCCCATTTATCGGGGCTCGGAAAAGAGGTAGCGTCCTTGGGCTTCGTTCTTGACCAAGCCCAACCTAAGCTTCACCATGTCAAGCTCGAACGGGACCGTCTACGGGAGAAGTGGAAGTTGATAAAAATTACCACTCGAGCGAAGTTATCTGAGCCACCCCATGAGTCTATCACCATCGCACACCTTACCCTTAAGTTTTATGCGGCTGTTTTAAGGGGTTATGTAACTAATCGATAGTAATATGTTCATGTACAATATTTTTGTATATAATAATGAATATAATTTCTTGTCATTATTGATACATTTTAGATAGTTTTGAAAGTACAAATGGTGTTTTTAGTTATTATTTAATTAAGAAATCTATTTTATTAAATTAAGGGATTTTTGAATTAAATAATATTTTCGTAAAATATTATTATTATTATTAGGTTAATTTTATTATATATAAATGATCATCTAATTATATGAATTCAATTATAATTTTTATTATGGTTTGAAAGCCATTTTTGTCAAAACCCGTGAATTTTTTATAAATGTCGGTTTTTATTTTAAAAGTGAAAATTAAAATATTTAAAAAATTATTTAGATAAAATAAATGTTATTTTTTGGAATCAAGACTTCGAAATTATCCAACGGTAAATTTTTCATAATTTTCTAAGATAATAAAATTTTTGAGTAAAAATTAAATACCATTTTAATATATAATGTGTTTTATGACATCATAATGATCCAATAGTGATTTAATAAAATACTATAATCTTTATGTTCGGCCAATATATGTTTTACCATTAAAATAATGTGATTTTGGGTTTGTTTGGATTACTTTTCAAAGTACTAATGGACCCCTCAAAACTTATTAAACACCTTGTCTTTTTAAATTAATTTCCATGGGAGGGTGACTCACCTCCACATAATCAACCCTAATATTTTAAGAAGTTCGGACATTGGCCTTATAAAATATGATTTTCTTCTTTCCTTTCCCAAAAACCCTGGGCAAAAACCATGGTATGGTTTGTGGTTTGGATTAATTTAATATAAGGGTTCCCAAACCTAAATAATAAATAATTCCCTCACCTTTCCTATATAAACCCAACCAATCTCCCACTTCCTCCTCACTCAAAGCATTTTGAGTTCGTCCAACCTCTTCCCTACTCTCTCTAGAATCCTCCCAAGGTGCCCCAAGATCCAAAGAAGCCTCTCACAATCCACACTCTAGCCTTTGTAAGCACACTTCCAAGTAAGAGTTTTTTTCTTCCTTTCTCATTTTTGTCCAATTTTATTTAAGTTGTTTTTCCCTTTTAATTTCAATTATAAATGTTGGGGTATGGTTTCTCACCTCACTTATACTGCCCTCTTTATATTTGAATGATGGGAGACCCTTTGTCTCTCATTAAATGCCTCCCATGTACACCCATTACTATGCCGAAATTCCGAAAGGAACTTCTCTCTCCTCTTTTACATTCAAGAAATACTTTTGTATCATGAATATAAATTCCATTACAATTGTTGGGACATGTATCTATATGACCTCCTTACTGTAAATTACATGGAAATATGATTAGAAACCCCTTTCTCTCTCATCAACCATTTTTTTATGAATTCTTATGTCACGTCGTTATGCTGCCGAAATCGCACCGATTTTCTAAGCCAATGTCTATGTGTAGTGAATACCATGCCCATTTCTCCATCAAGGGTATTCAACTTTATTCACATTTACATATTTATTGTAAATTTTCATGTATTAATTCCACATTCCATTATCGTGGAACAAATTAATATGTTTTATGAATCCCTGTTTTATTATCCATGTGGCACACTTATGCATGAAATGAAATGTTTAAGAAGGGTGCGCCCGTATAGCGCTCCAATGCATTGGGTAAAGTATAGTATCATGATACGTCATGTGCAATGAGTGTTGAATCATGCTAATTCAAGTGGAATGAGGTTTTACTCTTGATTTATGTGCAATGAGGATTTACTCATGCTCCATGTGCAATGAGCCTTGGCTCAAGCTAATTCCATGTTAAGTGTTGTTGCCACATTTCCATGTTATGATTATCATGCTTTATCATGCCTTTATGTTCATGTTTTTCTTATGATCTATTGATATACCTATTGTCTAACATGTATTTTACTCCTCATGTTATTCCATGTGTACTCCCTTACTGGGCTTTATAGCTCACCCATTTCTTATTCATGTCCTCAGGTTATCCCATGCAATGCTAAGTACGAAGGAATGTAGTGGTCATCTAAAGGAACTTTTCAATAAAGATGTTGTATTTCATGTTTTAAGTTTTTATGTAATGATCCTAATCCCCAAATACACTAAACCTCCCGATCTTATTTATTGTATCAAGTGATGTTTTATGTAATAAATCATGTTTAAGTTGTAAAAAAAAAGCAGGGTTTTCGTAGTTTTGGTTAATATAATATCATTCACTATATCTTATATCACACATACTATTTACACTCTTTCTATCATATTGTATCTCTTACCACTTGAACAATAACTTTCAGGTCATCCTACGAGGTATGTATATACTCACCCCTACATTGGACATTCCCACATCTGTTATTTCTTACGAAGACAACGGATATGTCAGTGGTGACTTTAGAGAAACTAAGTAAAACCTGGTACATAAGACTTTATACGGTGGATGTAGCTTGGTGGTTAGGAGGTGGGCTCTCTCAAAGGTTTAATTTTCTAGTTTTTTTAGTTGGGACATATTTATGGTTGTTCATGTATTTTCCCTCGTTACATTTTATTTTTCACTGTCGTACTCTTGTACACACTGTAGATTTTTAATTCCTAGTTTATATTCTAGTTATTCCATCTTATTATTATTTTTCATCTCTATTTATACATTTATATGGTCAGATGTTCCCATAAAGGCCCATAGGAAGAGGCCACCCATTTAGTTTATTACATTCAGGGCTTGTCACCACCCCTTTCCCTATGGATGTGAGCTTGGGGTTGACATGAATCAGACCCCAATTAGGGTCAGTTAATGATAGATTGGTATGAGATTAGTTCATTCCCTCTAACGTTGTTCATACTAGTCCCCTTATAAAAATTTGGATGAGTTTAATGTAGGAATATAAAAGTCTCATTTTTATTTCTTAGGATAAGTAATCCAGTGATGGTGTGGTCGACCAACGTATCAATTTTCCAGGACCTTGACTACCTGCTTGTCAGTTCGGTATACTGAGCCATTGGTTGCAGGAATGAATGGTACATGCGTCATATAGAATTGAGTCTTCAATTTTCCTTCACGAGTCATATATTCATTATATATATATATACATATTCATATAACCATCATATGTCTTGATAACACTTAGTATGACTCTTTGATGACAACCATCTAGGATACCAGTTCGGGATCATGATGAAGATCTATTGAGTGATGAGGCGTCACTTCTAGATCTATCCAATGAGATTCTTCCTCAAAGTGGTTCGGTAGAATAACCTCCATCTATTGATAGGAAAATTGTTCTAGCAGATTAGGCTGAGAATGTGTGATGGCTTAGCATGCTCTGCGAGTTCCAACACCCGACACCGTTGAGTATCCATGGTGAGATAGATCCTTAGGAAATAGATTATTGGATAAAGTTAGTGGTTTGTGTCTTCAAGATCATCCAAACACTAATTGATAGGGGTTTTTCACTGTCAGTTATCCTTTTCCATAGAGTATCTTGGTGCTGGTGGATCTTTATTACATAGATGCATGATGAGTCCACACTCTCATGACCCAACATCCACCATTTGTTCCATGAGGTGTACTACCCCCCCCCCCCAACATGAAGTCAATTAAGATTAATGTTCATCTATAGTTGTGGAAGGGAGGGATGATGGTTCCTGAGTACATAGAGAGGCTTAAAACCGTACCTGATACTCCCTTTAAATGATTCATGATGGCAACTTCTGAGCCTAAAATATTAAGCAGGGGATCTATAGAGATATATGTGTTGGTGTGGTGCCCTTCTGCATCCCTATCTATCTCAGGGTATTGGATTGAGATTTAATGATATAGATCGTTCTTTCATTGGTACATTAGATATATGGAGCTGGAAATGGGTGTCACAAAGTTGATACATTTGTAACTACTTGCAGGAGCCTGTCATCTGGATCTCGGCACATGAGGCCCATTTGCAATCCAACTCGGGTGTGTGGTCGTAAAGTATATGGAAAATGTAGAGCACCAGTGTAGCCCATTGATGGTTGATTCTCTTATTTGGATGGGTTAGGTTAAAAATCATGAGACTTCTCGACCAGACGTGCTAAGGTGTGTAGGATGATTTTTGACAGACTACCATGGTAGAGGTAACACTATGATCACGGATTTTACAAATGAGGTGAGGGTGGTTACCAAGGAGGTTAAGATAACAAATGAGTAGGATAAGATATAAGTGTTGTATGATGTTAGTAGATCATTCCCCCAACACCACTAGGCAACCCACGAGAGGCTCGAGGAGCTGGCGGTTGGGGACACATAAAGTTGTAGGCTATAGCGTCTTATAACCCCACATCTCAATAGATTATTAGAGGTATGATTTATGTTTATTCAATACCTTCTTCAATGTTATTAGACACTTGATATTGTCATTCACTCATCTCTATACTCATGGTGTGAGAGCTAGAGGTCCTCATTGAGTGATATCCAAACATTTTCGTCTTGATGTTATTATAGGTAACACTTCTTCTATATCCTTTATGTTCCAATAGTGTAAGATATCTCTTGGAAGAGAGAGTTTCACCTAGGGATAATTGATCATTAGGATTGAAACTTATGAAAACATCTTGTGTATGGATTGGTTTTCCAAGTTCCAAACCTAGATTGACTGCCACTGTAGATGAGTCAGATTCCTTCACACTGATGGGATTAGATTCACCTTTATTGGCGAGGAAGATATCATTACAGGACATGTGGTTTATTTTAGCAAGATGTTGTAACCCATCACCAATAAGCTAGTGAATATCTCCCTTGGTGTTGTAGACTCTTCAAGAATCTAGATTCCTTCAGTTTTGGAGGATTATATGGAAATCTTACCCAATAATATTATGTGACAACCTCCATGGTGGGAGAGGAATTTTTTTCATCAACCTCCATTATAGAACTACACTGATATATTCTATAGAATTTCATATGGACCATACCGTGATCCAGGATCTATGGTTGTCATTTCATGACCTTTGAGAGAAGGGTTTCATCAGGGATAGGGTGTCCACCTAGGCAGCTCCAGTGTTGTTCCTAAAAAAGGAAGAAATGAAATTTCATGTTTGCATGGATTATTGTTGTTGGAACCAGGACAAAATAAAGAAAAATGACCCCTTGCCTAGGATTGATGACCTATTTGAATATTTTTTGGCATGAGAAGGTTCTCAAAGATTGGCCTTCGGTCTAGCTACCACTAGTTTAGGGTTCATGAGGGTGATATTCCAATATTAAAATTATTATTTCTCTACGAACACTATGAGTTACTAGTGATTCCCTTTGGTATGATGAATACCCCCACAGTGTTTATGGAATTGTTTAACCAGGTTTCTCGTCCATACATGGACCAGTTTTTTATCATCATCATTGATGGCATACTAATCTACTCTATATCTGAGGAGGATCATGTAAAAAACTTAAGGATGGTTGAAGATTTTCTTTGAGATAACCAACATTATGGGAAACTCTCGAATATCCGATTTTGGATTCATGAAGTTATATTTCTTGGGAATTTCATTTATGAAAAAAGTTAGTACATAGACCTAGTGAAGATCGAATAATTTCTTGCTAGGGAGCCACACAATATCATGTCAGAGGTATAGAGATAACATATATTAGAAGGTTACAATATGAGATTTTTAGCATACTAATCTCGAATTACATCCCCTTTAACCTTCCAGATATAGAAAGGGCATCCATTTACCTAGTATAAGTAGTGATAGAAGGCCTATAATGAGTTGAGTCTAAGGATGAATGGTAATTCTATGCTGAGACTACCAAAAAAATTCATATATTATGTGGTGTATTGAGATGCCTCCAAAGCTGCGCTCAGCTACATGTTGATGCAGAAATATGTAGTTTTTTATATGGGTAAAGGATGTTGAGACCCCATGAGAATAACTACGTGACTCATGACCTAGAGATTAAAGAAGAACTCTACGAACTGATTATTTGGAGGTACTACTTATTGGGGAGCACTCTATGGTTTACTGAGACCATCATAGTATCTAGTACGTCATCACATATAAATACTTGTATGTGAGACATTGGAACTAGTTGGAGATCCTACATTACAATAATAAAAATAAATTCAATTCTCTGTGAAAGATTAATGTAGTAGAAGAAGGAATTATTTGGAATTCACAACCATTTTTAGTTAAGGAGACTTTTGAGTAGTTGGATTCTATACAACTGACCCTTGTGGAGCATGAGGGTACAACTTTTCTTCATTCCATGGAGTTGACTCCTCCGCTTCTCATGTGTGTGAGAGATTCCTAGCTAGGAGACATCGATTGTGAGGTCATGTGTGACTATATAACCATGGTGTATTTTTGAAATGTATATTATAAAAGAGGGAATCATATTATCCTTTTTGAGGGATGGATAGTGGTCCCAAGCATATTGTGGGAGAAAATGATTTGAGAGTTCAACACTTCTCCCCTAGCTGTGCATATTAGTGTGGGATTATGTACAGGTACCATTGGTGGTAGTTTTGGTGGTCTAGAATGAGACATAGAGTATATTAGTTTTTCTCTCAACGACTCACATGTCAACAGGTGAAGGATGAACACCATGTTCAGTAGGTTAATTACACCCCCTTGAGATCCCTGAGTAGAAATGGGATGGCATATCCATGGACTTTATTATAGGTATTCCACATGTAGTGAAGGGGTATGATTCCATATGGGTGATAAATTATTGAATTATGAAGTCATGACACTTATTTTCTACCCAGGAGTAGTGTTCAGTGGATTGTTTGGGGTGGTTGTATATATGGTAGATTGTTCATCTTCATTGGGTTCCCTTTATGATTTTCTCTGATCATAATGTGCAACTTACATCAAAATTCCATAGAGTCCTACATGAGTCATTTGGACCCAAATGAGTATGATTATATCCTTTTAGCCCACATACTAATGGGAAGACCGGAAAAACTATCTAGGTGTTGAAGGATATGTTGAGGGCCTTCATGCTAGACATCATTTACTGTTGGGAGGATCACTTACCCTTGGTAGCGTTCATGTAAAACATAGTTAGCACTCTGCAATTGACATGGAACCTTTTGAGGACCTATAAGACAAACCCTACAGACCACCCTTATACTAGATAGAGATTTCCAAAACATCTATTGTGGGAGAAAATATAGTGAAAGTGACAACAGAGAATTTCTAGGTCATCCGTAAGCAGATGAGGATGTCCTAGAGTAGACATAAATCTTATGAGGATCGCCATAATAATCCCTTGGAGTTTGACCAAGGATACTATATTATCCTGAGAGTATCCCCATAATAAGAATTATAGAGGTTTGTCTAAGGAGAAAATATATCTTCATGGTTTTTTGGTTCATTCATGGAGAGGGTTGGTGAGTTTTCATACCACCTCATACAGACCCATAGTTAGATCAGGTTCATGATGTCCTCCACGTGTCGTAATTGAGGAGATCTGTGCATGACAATATGCATGTAATCGACTGGGTTGAGTAATACATCAAAGATGGAACCACCATTGCATAGAACTAGGTGGTGATCAAGGATCTATAGGAGAGGACCCTATATGGGTGGACCATCCCCTCAGTTTATGTGTTGTGGTCTCATTTTAATGTATAGGAGAGCTCTTGGGGTGGGAGAGCCAGATGTGGGATCAGTAACCAGAGTTATTTGTTTTTTTTTTACTTTTTTGGGTGAAAATATTAAAGGTGTGAATGATGTAGAGACCTGATTTTTTCCTTATTTGTCTTTGATATATTCATATACATACATACATATATATATATATATATAGATCTTGGCACTGAGATGATGTGCGATTCTGAGGCCTGGTGTTCCCATGATTAATTTTATAAAAATATTAGATTTATTTTATATTTCTCTTGAATAGGTTCTCAAATAAAATGAGTTAAATATTAAATGGAATCTTGAATTTAAAATATGAGACTATGATTGAGTACATAACACATTCCTTACCCTAGTCATGACCTAAATTAGTCTGGTGCTGGGCGTTCTGGAATCTTTCTTGTTGGTGGTATGTTTAGTGGTCTAATTAATTATTTAATTAATTTATTCATTAATTCTAACTTAAATAGACATTCAATAAGAATACATCCATAGAGATATTCCTAGGGTTATCCTCATAATTCTAGGATCTTCCAAGAGCTTCTCCTTCCTCCTTCATTGGAGAACCACCTTGGAAAATGATGAAGCTTTGGATCGTAGTTGATCGTAATGTGGTAAACAAAACAACATCATTTGATCATTGGTGTTCATGTTATTCGATGAAAAAATATCCAATATCCTAGTATGGAAGTTCAATTTTGGGTATACAATCTCTTTAATTAAATTAATTGATTAGATCGATTCATGTTTTGGATCAACACCAATTGCAGCCTTTGCATGTGCACAAGTAGTGATTAAATTAATTTATTTATGTTGTTTTCTAACTCAGATTTCCCCATTATTTATTAATGGGACTATAATTCCTATAAAATATCCATGAAAATTGTTTTTTTACATTATCCCTTTGATTTCTTTGCGTTATTCACCAGTTTGACCCTATAGTGATGATTCTACTTCTTCGGGAGGTATTGAGACCAATCAGACCCCCAAAATTACAACGAAATCACATATGAGTTGTAGATCATTGAATCAAGAATAAATATAGTATTTTTTTTGGGATATAGTTGATTATTTCAATAATTTATTATTGAATCATTAACTCCAGAATTCATAAGGTATGCGAGGTGAGTGACGCATCACCGAGTAACCCCATAATATTATTGCAGACAAATGATGGCTATAAACCCTGATCCCCAGTCAAATCCACTATTTTCAAATACATTTATGGATGAAATTGAAGCACTGAGGTCGGATATAAGGCAAAGATCGTTAATTTTAGATTCTTTGAAATACTCAACTACACGCCATGTATTGTGATGAACACATGTCATACAACCCCATAGATGTGGAAGCCAGGGTTTTAAGAAAATATAATTATGGAACAACTTGTATCCCTCATATATGTCAGGTACCGCATCTTCAGATATAAGGGTAGTATGGTGTATCACATGTGTGGGATTCCATGTGGAAGTACATGTCTAGGTACATGACTATGTGTTGAAGTACAAGGACATGGGGTCAATTGCACATACACGACCAAGCACAATAGTGGGAGATCAAGTGTAAAGGGAATGGAATGCATACACCCCTACATTCCATATACTCATACATGGTTAGAGATCTATGTACCTCCATGGACACAACCAGGCTGTGGAGTGGGACCACACACCATGTGGGTCCCCTAGCAGGGTGTGTACCATTTGGATCATTTTTGGTAAAATTAAATCTTCCATATCTCCTCTGATTAAACTCGGATTTTGGCTTTTGAGTAGCATATCATGAGTGTTTTTCAGTTTAAAATGTGGTAACTCATTCAATTTTATATTTTGATATATGATGTAGAATTTTTTGGGCATGAGACTCGATTAGGAGATGATCGATGATGACTATGATCACCCAAGACCACCAGAGGCATTATGAGTGGTACCATCCAGTAGAGTTGGGTCATCTGTTCTCGATGATTTCTAAGTGGTAACCTCTAGTAGAGATGGTAAATGGGCTAGCATCACTATATCTTACATACTATGTACTATCTGTTATACTTCTTTCGAGTTTTATCTCTTGATACTCCTCCCCCCTTCATATTTATAGGCATCCTAATGGGTATGTATATACTCACCCTTTCATGGTATTTTCCTACAGGTGTCATATCTTATGCTGATGATGGACAGGTTGACGGTGACTTTAGAAGATCTTATGGAACCAAGTACCTAGGACTGCGTATGGTGGTCATTTCTTGGAGATCAAGAGATATGATCTATCAATAATTTACTTTTCATGTTTGGTCATGTTGGGTGTAACAACCCAAGATTTTATGAGATAGATTCTTTTTAATTTCTTTCATTTATTTCTTTTTATGCTACACCAAGATTATCTTGTTCTATACACAACATTATATTAGCTTGTAGTATACGCAATACTATTCTTGGCTTATGTTACACACCATTTCAATTTCTTTTGATATAATTCATTTCACGCAACACTGAGTATAGATTTTGTTCCATGTATAAATGAAATAAGTTTCAATTATGTTATATGCAGCACCAACGGAATATTACACTACACGCAACATTTACTTGGCTTGCGTTACATGCAAGAGATATCTTCCTCGATAGCTTTCATTGTACGCGATATCAAGTTTCACTAAACAATGATATATTATTAAAATATTATTATTGAATGGGATATAAACTGGAAGTTATGAATAATAGTAACCAAAGTTTTTATTTTATATCCATATAATTCATCCTACACATTTTCAAGAACACAATACAAGAAAAAAAAATCAAATTTTCGGATAAAAGAAGTATTTTTCAAAAAATGTTGTTTTACTGCCTTTTGATGGAACATCCATTTCGAATCTTTTTTTGAAACCATTATAAGTTCAATTTGACAAGATAAAATTCTTTATTTAGAAGAGGGACATAAAAATTTAAATTTGTGTTTAATTTTTGGTATTTTTCTAATAAAATTAAAATTTTAATGAATAGTAAAAAATACTGCATTTTAACTCGAAACTACCTTTTTATCTATATGATTTATATAGTTAGATTACATTTTTAATTGGGTTTAATGTTTAATTGGACTATAGTTTTATCATTTAATCCAATTTTTTTCATTTTAAGTAATTTTACTTTTAAATTTGACATAAACACATATCAATATTTTGATAGTTGTTACATCTTAAAAACTCACTTTTTGGTTTTAACAACGGGAATTAATATTAAATTAATTACCGAAACTTCTTTATTTTGAATATGGAAAAATGGATTCAATATTTTGAATCAAAAGGTTCAAATTGTGTTATTAGTTACCTTTTATTTTTTGACATTATGAATAGTAACTTCAGTAAATATTTTATTAACCTTGGTTAAAGGGTAAATCTGGAAAATAAGGGTAAAAAATAATATTATAATAATATTTATCTACCCTAATATATGATATAATACTATTGGATGAGATGTTTACACCCATGGGAATCCTTTATTTTATATTGGGACCCCAGGGATTCATTTGGATGTGAAAATGACATTTTATAAGAATTAATTTAATGTAAAGATAATTAGAATATAGATATATATATCTTTTAATAAACAGATTTTAATATAGGATTATATAACATATATATATATATATACAAATAGTCATTATAAATATAACAAGATTTCCTACGTCATGGTATTTTATTCATAATTTTTATAAATTAGATAAATATATTTATTTATGAGACAATTATGATGTATTGGTTACCTCATTAATGAAAGATTCAAATAAATGAATTTATAAATGTTAAAATAAATTTAATTTGAACGTTTTGATGTCATACAAGACTTTTTGGGATGAAAATTACATACTAGGTATGTGTTTAAGCCTTTGTTTTGAAGGAATCAGTTTGTTTTAAATTTTTTAAAAAGTCATGTATGAATAGAATCCAAAATCGACATACTTCATAACTTAAAACACAAAATAGTTTATTAAATGATATTAATTTCCTAAATATCTAATATTTGACTAAATGGTTAATATATGTCCAAATATGTCATAAATAATATTTTTTGGGTAATTTGACAAGATTTGGTGATTATATTAACCAACAATGTGAAAATAAAATGATATCACAGTAAGATTAAAAAGGGTAAAATAAGGGTAAAATCAAAAAGATAAGGATATAAAATATTAAAAACATGTAAAAATAATTATTTTATGATGGTAATTCGAACCAAAATCATCTTATATTATAATTAAATAAGTATAGGACCATTTTAAATCGAAATTGAATTTATAATAAATTAATATTTTGTATCTTTCATAAAGTGCCCCTCTCCTCTCTTATAAAAGGGAACCTCCTCCCTCTCCACTTCACTCTATTTGGAGCCTTAATGATCAGAAAAAATCTACCACTTTATCTTATAAACTTCCCTAGTTACATTATAAAGGTGTTGGGTTTCTCAAACAACCAACTCTAGTGCTATAAGAGGATATTTAATGGAGGCACATCAAGGAAAAGGTAATATATTCTACCGATTCTTTCAAATTTATTTCTTCTTCTACATCCTATTCTTTAATTATTTTATTATAAATTAATACCATAAGTATAAATAATATACTGATATGTTATTATAAATATTAAACAAACCTATTTCACCTTCTATCCATCCTACTAAAAATGAATTCATTGCATGTGCGTACGTATGGCTTATTGTCTCCACTTCGTGGTGTAATCTATTTTTCACCACCACCTTACTTGGAAGTGTAAAATGGTGGAAATAATAAATTTATAAGATTATTATAACATGATACTAATTATTAGATATTATACAACATCCACTTCAATACCATTCAATAATTATGGGAATGATATCATCACTCGTGCGTACGTATGGCTTACCGTGTCCATGATGTGATGAGATTCATTCTCCATCTTACCTATTCAAAAAGATTATAAAGTATATATAATAAATAATAATTAAATATATGAAATAAAAATTTTACTGGATTTATGTATATATATATATATAATATTTACTTACTTCCATACAATTCAATAATGAAACGAAAACAACGTTCATGCGTACGTACGGCCAACCGTCTCCATGAACGGTGTATTCCATTTCATTTATCAATCTATTATATATATTTATATTTATATACTGAATTTTATATATATATATATATAATTTTTTACATTCTATAAGTAAGTAAATCATGATCTATGTAATAATATAAATAATAACAGGTCCAAACATGTACGATAAATGAAACGATTATAACCCAAACTGTTACTTTATCATGGAATTGACAAATGAACGGGTAATATAAAGTCGTAATTGAATCATATATGATATCATAAATATTATTTTGGTTCTGTTACAAGTTAATAATACATTTAAACCCACTATATAGGAGTTTCAGACACATACAAAATAAATTGGACCTAAGGTAAGGGATAACTTTTCCAATCTTGTTTTATCCAAGATTGTTTATATCTAATTATTCACTGGAGATATATTTATCATCCATGTCCATGTTTTCAATAAAAAAATCTCATAAAATATGTACTACTATTCTATATATGTTTAATTTTATTTTTACCCATTTTGACTTTTACTACATGGTTTGGAAGGAATCTTTCTTTTGTTTACCATACAAGATACTTTTTGACTATTCCAGCAAAAGTATGAGTAGAATATTTTTTAGATTTTACGACATGAATGGATTTGTATGCTTTCATAACCCATTATTTCCATGAATAATAATTTACAATATTCTATGTTTTTTACAATTAAATTATTTTCTTTTTAAATTGAAAAACATTTTGAGAAAAGATAACATTTTTGAAAAAGAAAGGTTATTTTTCTCAGGAATTAAGTTTAAGTGTTTTGTCAAAATTATTTTCCATATAAGATTACATAGGGTTATGTATCCATACCTATTATTAATATTATTTTATTATGTTTGTGATGAAATTTTACTTAGGAAATCCATTTGTTTTATATCATTTATGATGGAATGTTGTTTAAGAAACCAATTTGTTTTCATGGGTTATGCTATGGTGAATATTTCTATGTTTTTCTTGAACACATAAGAATTGTTTAATTATGAGATGGGTGGGACCCATTTCTCCCTCCAATGCACTAGGAAAAGATTTATATCTCATGAGATATACATGACTGGAATGGAAGGTAAATCCAGTTCAGTAATACATGGCTGGAATGACATGTAAACCTGATTCAGTAATGGAATTTTTCCACTATGATTGTCTTGGAAACAATGCATTGGATACTATGGAAATAACATTAGGTGATTAACGGTCTTCCACAATTCCATGTTTTATTCCCATGCTACTTTATAATGATTATTGTTCCATTATGATATCTTCCTTATGTACTGCCAAGGTTTATTTCAGGACTTAATATTTTGATGTTTAAACATTATGTTCATGTTTTTACATTCAAATGTATATGGTTTGTTTTATTTCTCCATGTTTAACCTTAATGAGAATTTGAGATCACCCTTTTAATATTTTCTTTTCCCCAGGATATGAGTGAAGGTTCTAGGTAGAAAACAAAAGGGGAAGATCTTTATAAGAGATGTTGAAGATCTTTCACAATGTTTGAAGATTATGATCCAAGTTTCCAAATACACTAAACTAATAAGGTCTTTGGGAATATTTTTTGTGTCTTGTATTTAGTACTGTGAAAAAGAAATTTAATTTCCATGTTGGTCAAGATTGGGTCTCTAAAGTTGGTATTAGAGAGAAGGCTTTTTCAACCTTTGGAAACTAGAATAGGAAAACATTAGTGATATCCCTAGAGATATTTCTAAGGTATGTCTAGGGATGTCCCTCAGGTTAAGTATATGTATAATATATAGTGCTATAATTATGGTAATGATCATGAATAACATAGGATTAATCCTAACATTTTAGAAATTTAATGTACTTCCCCTTGACTATATTGTTTTCCTAGTATGATTTTGGCCTCTCACACTATTCCTTTTAAGTTTTAGATGATGGCTAGAGCCCAAAAGAACCATGTTAATGATCAATGCACTAGGAAATGAAATAATTGTCCTCCTAAACAACCAAATGTTATGGTATATGGAATGAAAATTCTTATTTCTATACTTACACAAGATATGAATCATTATAGACTCCCAAATGAGTAGAGAGGGGAACAACATTCTATTGAGTCATTTATGAGGAAAAATCCACATTTTTCAGTGGATCTTATAATCCACTTGTTGCTGAACAATGGATCAGTTCCATTGATAAGATATTTTACATCCTTCATTATTCAGAAAATGAAAAGGTCGTTCTGGTTTTCTATTGTTCAGAAGGTGAAGCAGACCGGTAAAGATATTTTACAACCTTCGTTGTTCAGAAAATGAAAATGTCATTTTGGTTTTCTATTGTTTATAAGGTGAAACAGACCAGTGGTGGACACTAATTAAGAATACAAGGAAGCAAGATGAAATTGAATCCATGGAATGTAATGAGTTCAAGAACTTATTATTCACTAAGTACTTCCCTTGTATTCTTCGAAAAAAGATAGAAAATGAGTTCCATGATCTAAAGAAAAAAAGATGAGGAATCTATTGGTACATATGAGGAGAATTTTACAAGGCTTGCAAGGTATGATTATGGATTTATCATCCAACCTGAAAGGAAAGTTGATCGATTCTTCAATGGCTTAAAACCAAGTATTCTAAGGGAATTAGATATAAAAGACTTCACTTTCTATGAATAGATTGTGTTTTGTTCTATCATAGTATAATTAGAAGTTTGTGTTACATATCCATCTCATGGTTTTGACAAGAAAAGAAATATGGAGTTCAAGGAAAATTCTCAAAACAATGGTGAAAAGAATATGAATGTTTCTTTATTCTCAAAGTGTGGAAGGAAGCATGTTGTAGATTATCTTAAAGGGACTAGAAAATGTTTCATGTGTGGAAATAAGGTCATCGAGTAGGTGAGTTCCGAAGTAATGGGAAAAATGTTTCTAATGATGTGAATAGAGAAAAGACTATAGTGAATGCCCCACCAAAACATCAATGCTACAAGTGCAAGGAAATGGGGTATTATGTTAAAAAATTCCCTAATCCATGGGTTAATGATGATCGATGTTAGAAACCTATTAAGTAAAAAGACAATAGGAAGTCACATGCAATCACTATTGGTGATATTGAGTATGACAACGAAGTAGTGGAATGATTAAGTGAATTTGTAATGGGATTTCAAAATAGTGTTGTGGAATCTCATTTATAGTATTATGTAATATTTTAATATCTATGTATTAGTCTACTATGGTTTTCTATACTTATATGGTACTAGAAACCATGAAAAGTGATTCAAATATTCATGGAAAGTAGATGATATGTGCATAATGATGGGATTATGAGAAAATAATATGTTTGATAGTATTAATGAGCTCATGACTGAGAAAAGGAAAAAGTGATATCATGGTTTGATTATATTGAGTTTTTGGGATATTTGGTGTGTGGAAATAGTTATTTTTGATAGAATTCATGTTTTCACTAAGGTTATATGGTAATTTATATTATTATAACATTTCAAGAGAATAAATTATTAAGGTATTCACATGTTTGGAATGTGACAACCAAGAACTTCCAAATGATATATGCAAGACAAATGTAAAGTCTATTTAGTTCATATCCTTCTAAAGTATTATATGTTCAGTTATTGGAAGGATTGTAATGCTATCCATTTATGGATAGAATAATTTATATTCTGGTTTATGTTTGTTAGATTAATTTATTAACTCACTATAGGTAGACTCATGCATATGTAATAATATGTTATAAAATTTTTCTTAGATAGATGGAATGACATATCAATCTATCCTATGATATGATAAAACTTCAAGAAGGAAAAAATTCAACTTCCTTTCTTTAAATAAGATATGAAGTGGAAATTTTTTAGGGAACAACCAACGATGATATTGTACTGAAATCATGTAAGTATTTCTCCCAATATAAAAAATTCATCAACATTAGGAAGAAGATCTTTAAACCAATAATGTTATCCAATTACCTTATTATCCGAGAAATCACATGGTCCCTTAAATCATCCCATATTGATGGTTTTCTGTTAGTTCAATTTCCAAAAACATATTCTCTATCACTATCCATAAGAACATGATGGTTAGATTTCTCTTCCATATCCATGTTTTCACATCCCACATATGTTCTCCTATATGGAAACCTAGTGATGAGTTACTTTGGGTAACCATTATCTTTCTAACTTTCCTTTTTAAAATGAAGTTTTATTATTCCTTTTTACAATGTGGGTTTCCATGAAAGAAACATTCAAGTAGAAAACTATTTATAAACCCGACGAATTTTGAGGAAGAAATTCATTTTAAGGGGGTAGAATGTAACACCATAAGATTTTATGATATAGATTCTTTTTAATTTATTTTATGTCTTGTGTTGTACTCTACAGTAAGATTATCTTGTTCTATACACAACATTATATTATCTTGCAGTATATAAAACACTATTATTGGCTTGTGTTATATAGAATTTCAAGTTCTTTTGATAGAATACATTTCACACAACACTGAGTATAGATTTTGTTCCATGTATAAATGAAATAAGTTTGGATTATGTTATACGTAACACCAAAGTAATCTTACACTACACCCAACACTGAATTGGCTTGGGACACACTAAAGAGCAACCTTCCTCGATAGCTTGCATTGTACGTGATACCGAGTTTCACTAAACAATGATATATTGTTACAATATTATTATTTAATGGGATATAAACTTGACGTTATGAATTTTATTAACCAAATTTTATATTTTATATCATTATAATTCATCCTATACATTTTAGAAAATACAATATGAGAAACAATCAGTTTTTCAGATAAATGATGTATTTGTCAAAAAATGCAGTTTTACCCCCTTTTGATAGAGAACCCAATCTAAATATATATATTTTGACATGTTTATAAGTTCAATTTGACAAGATAAAATTCTTATTTGGAATAAGGACATAAAAAATTACTTTTTTTGGAATTTTTTGTATTTATCTAAAAAAATTAAAATTTTAATGAATTGTGAAACATACTGCATTTTAACTCAAAAACTACCTTTTTATCTAATTTATTAATATAGTTATATTATATTTTTAATTGGTTTTAAAGTGTAATTGAATTATATTTTTTCCATTTAATCCAATTTTTTTCATTGGAAGTAATATCACTTTTAAATTGTACATAAAGACATGTCAATCTTTTGATAGTTATTACTTCTTAAAAACCTGTTTTTGGTTTTGAAAACAAGAATTGATTTTAAATTAATAAGTACTACTTATGTGTCTTTAATTTGGAAAAATGGATTCCATATTTGGAATCATACGGTTTAAATTGTGTAAATCGGTACCTTTTATTTTTTGACGTTATGAATAGTAACTTCATTAAATTTTTTATTTACCATGGTTAGAGGGTAAATCTCATAAATATGGGTAAAACATAATATTATAATAATACTAATCTACCCTAACACATGTAATAATCCTATTGGATGAGATTTTTCCAACCATGGGCATCCTTGGGTTGATTTTGGGACCCCATGGATTCACTTGGATGTGAAAATGACATTTTATAAGAGTTAATTTAATGTAAAGATAATTATAACTTAAATATATATCTTTTAATAAATATATTTTAATATAGGGTTATATAATAGATATATATTTATAAAAATATTAATTTTAAATCTAACAAGATTTCCAACATCATGATATTTTATTAATAATTTTTAGGCATTAGATAAATAAATTTATTTATGAAAGAATTAGAGCGAAGTGATTACCTCATTAATGAAAGATTCAAATAAATGAGTTTTTATATAGTAAAGTAAATTTAATTTGAACATTTTTATTCCATACAAGACTTTTATATATTAAAATCACATATTAAGAATAATTTTAATCCTTCTTTAAGGAATAATATTTTTTATGAATTTTTAAAAGAATTCAAGTATGAATAGTTTCCAAAACAGACATAATTCATAAATTATAACATAAAATTGTTTATTAAATGCTATTAAATTACTAAAAAATTAAGATTTGAAAAAATAGTTAATATAAGTACAAATTTTTCATAAATAACTTTATGTGTTTCTTTTGACATTATATGGTAATTAAACTAACCCCTAATGTGTGAATAACATGATATCGTGGTAAGATTAAAAAAGGTAAAATAAGGGTAAAACCAAAATGATATGGATAAAAAAATATTAAAAACTTGTCAAAAAATTATTATTTTATGTTTATTCGAACTAAAATTATTATATATTATAATTAAATAAGTTTTGGACCATTTTAAATCGATATTGAATTTAAAATAAATTAATATTTTGGAACATTACTAAATTACCCCTCTCCTCTCTTATAAAATTGCACCTCACCCCTCTATTATTCACTCATTTTTTATCATTCAAGATTGGCCAAACCCAACACATTTCTCTTCTAAATTTCCCTAGTTACGTTTTAGTGGTTCTTTTATTCTCAAAATAATATCCATAGTGCATTAAGAGGAAATTTAATGGTGGCACATCATGGAAGAGGTAATCTCTTCTACTACTTGTTAAAAATATTTTTCTTCCTCTACTTCCTCTTCTTTAGATGTTTCATTATAAAGTAATAAAATGTGTATCAATAATATATGGATATGTTTTTATAAATATAAAAAAACCAATTTCAGCTTCTATCCATCCTACAAAAAATGAAATCACCCTGTGTGCGTGTGTACGGCTTACCGTCTCCATGCCATGGTGTAATTTGTTTTTAAGCACCACCTTACATGGATGGGTATAATGGTGGAAATAATAATTATATATGATTATTATAATATGATAATATTTATGAGATATTATACACCATCCACTTTAATACAATTCAATAATTATTTGAACGATGTCATCGCTCGTGGTGCGTACAGCTTACAGTCTCCAGGACGCGATGAGATTCATTCTCCAAGTTAACCATACAAGAATGATTATAAATTATATATAATAAATAATAATTAAATATATGAAATTATAATTTTAATGGATTTATGTATATATATATATATACATGTCATTTACTTACTTCCATCCAATTCAAAAAGGAAACGAAAATAGAGTTCATGCGCATGTACTGCCTACCATCTCAATGAACGGCGTATTCTATTTAATGTATCTATCTATTATATATATATATATAGAATATATAATATATATATAAATCATTTTTTACTTTCAGTAAGTAATAAAATCATGATATTTGTAATCAAATTATGAATAAGAATTCCAAACACGTATGATAAATGAAACAATTTGTACCCAAAGCGTTGCTTTAACATGGAATTGACAAATGAATAGGTAATATAAAGTCGTAACTAAATCATATATGATATAATAAATATTATTTTGGTTCTATTACAAGTTAATAATATTTTTAAACCCATTATATTGGTCCTTCTGACACATATGGAAGAAATCGGACCTAAGGTAAGGGATAACTTTTCCAATATCGTTTTATCTGAGAATGTTTATTCGTAAGTATCTAATGGGGATTTATATATCATTCATGTCCATGATTTGTATAAGATAGTATTCTTATAAATTTTTTACTATTATTCTATGTATGTTTAATGTCATTTTTACCCATTTTGACTTTGCTACATGGTTTGGAAGGAATCCTTCTTTTGTTTACCATACAAGGTACTTTTTAACTTTTCTAGCAAAAGTAGGAGGAGAATGTTTTTTAACTTATATGGAATTAATGTATTTTTACTCTATCATAATGCATTATTTTCATGAATCTACTTTACATGATTTTAATTTTATTTTCCATTAAATTATTTTGTTTTTAAATTTCACAACATTTTGAGAAAAGAATACATTTTTGAATAGGAAAGGATATTTTCCTTAGGAATTAAGTTCAAGTGTTTTCTAAAAATTATTTTCCATCTATGATGAAAGAGTATTATGTATTTATCCCTATTATTACTATGATTTTATTTTGTTTATGAATTTATTTTATTTAGGAAATCCATTTTTTTATATCAATTATGATGGAATGATGTTTAAGAAACCCATTTGATTTCATGGGTTATGATATAGTGACTATTTCTAAGTTTTTGTGTCACACCTAATAATATTTCCATTATGAGATGGGTAGGACCTGTATCTCAATCTAATTCATTGGGTAAATATTTATATCTCATGAGAGAGACATGACTAGAACGACGGGTAAATCTAGTTCAGTAATACATGGATGGAACAACATGTATACTCGTTTTAGAGACAGACTTTGTCCACTATGATGGTCTTAGAAACAATGCATTGGCTACTATAGAAATCATATTATGTGTTTAATGGTTTTCCACAATTCCATGTTTTACTCCTATGATATTTTATCATGATTAATGTTTTTTATGATCTATGCCTTGTGTACTGCTAAGATTTATTTCATGACTCAATATTTTTATGTTTAAACATTATATTAATGTTTTTAAATTCAAATATATATACTTTGTTTTATTTTCTCCTTTTTTACCCTTACTAAGAATTTGAGCTCACCTTTTTTATGTTTTCTTTTCCCCAGGATATAAAGAAAGGTTTTAATTAGGAAAAAGGGGAATATCTTTTTGGGAGATGTTGAAGATCTTTCACAATGTTATAAGATTATATTCCAAGTATCCAAAGACACTAAACTAATATGGTTTTGGGAATATTTTTTTGTCTTATATTATGTATTTCACGAAAGAAATGTAATTTCCATGTACTTCAAGTTTGGGTCTCTACATTGGGTTATATTTTTGGTTATTTATCTATTTTCCCCTTTAATTTTCAGTTTTCACTATCTTATACTGGTAAACCCTTAGAAGTTTTGTATGCTCAGCTTATTTTCTAGATGTTTAATCTTTTATTTATTATTACTTTGAACCAAATACATTGATAAGGTATGGTTTTGTGTACATGTACTTAGAAAAATTACTCCCATTTAGGTTATGATTTTTTTTATTTTCTACACCCACTAGCCTATGGAGGCGTGATTAGGGTAGTTGTTGATCAATCCCCAGTTTTGTTTGGGTCCTGACAGAGCATATATATATTATTTTTTATGCATACCTTTAGATTTTGTTCCTCCATTTCTATGATATGAGATGATTAATGGGTTATGCTATACACATTCTATTTTTAGCTTCTTGTGGTTGGATCAGTTCATTGCCCTACTATGGGTGGTAAAGACTCGATGTCTAATTTATCTACTAACCTTGTTGAGCCACCTGTGATTGGGTAAGGATACACTTTCTCTTATATGGGATTAGTTGTTCTCTTTCACTACTTTCTATATCTTTATATTCTTGCCATATCTCCTACCTATCCCCTTCATATTTTGGGGCATCCAACTGGTTATGTATATAAACACCCTCTCATGGTATTTTCATGCATGTTTCACGTCTTATAAAGATGATTGGTATATCGGTTATGTCCACATCGGAGGTTAGGGATACCTAGTAATTTTTACCACATGTAGTGGTCATAGTTTGGAGGTTAGAAGTTGGGATATCTCAGCATTTAAAATATATTTTTTGTTATGTTTGGACACTTTTATGGTTGAGAGTTTATTTTTCCTTTTAACATATTAGTTTACACTACCGTACTCTTGTACTCTCTAATGGTTTTACATGCATGGTTGTTCCCTTACCTTTTTTATTATTTTTATTTTCACTTCCTCTTTACATATACATTGATATGGTTGTGTGTATTTTTACAATTATTTATGAAAATGCCTCTCCATGTTAGTTATGCCTTTGATGAAATTTTCCAACCCCTGGCCTATAGAGGCGGGCTTGGGGTAGTTATGGATTGAGGCATAACTTGGGTTGGGGCGCGATGGATTTCATGGATGATAAATCCTTGGAGAGGATATGAGAATGGGAGATTTAGATATTGAATAGTAAAATAATTTGTGTTCTATATGATGGATTTATTATCATGGTAGAATAATGAATATTTTTTTCTTATTCCATCATGATAGGGATTGTTTTTATATTCTTTTTATTATTTCTTGACATCAATAAATAAAAAAATTCACATTTAATTTATTTTACATTTCATGAGAAAACTTTTAATTATGGTTATGATTATATTTTATGGAATAATCGAGTTCCAAATTGTTACACAAAATTACTTATCTTGAATTTATTTTTCTCATAATAAATTATTTCATGGAATCGATAATTAAAACTTATTCTCAAAATTTTCATTGATTATTTGTTCTAAAATTTACATTTTTAAATTATAATTATCATTTATAGTACATTCTCCTTTTTTTAGAATTCAATAGTTTAATTCCACTTGAATTATATCTCATTTCTAAAACCTTATTCCATTATTTTTTAAATGATTTTTGACCAGATCCTTAGGTGGTCAGTGTCGCACCAACCACTATCCATTTAATTACTCCTCTAATTTACTCCTTTGTAATGCGAGACACCAATGATTAATGTATTTATCAGTGGTTTGGTGTTAACAGTTTCTTAAAGATGTCTAAAAATGGTAATATAGTTAATGATATTATTTTTATGGTGATATTGGCCATGTTAGCGAAAAAGGGGTCAAACATAGGATTAGGCATTAATCTGGAAAAGTATTGATGATAAACAATGGTGTCGAGAATGGATTTGATGGAGTAAGTAGTTGATAGTTAGTAAGGGATATTTGGAAATGTGTTATCAACATTTTAATAATGTAGGCTCTGGTTATTAGTGTTTAGTACACAATAGATGCATCAAGATATGTAATATTCTTAGTTAGAGTAAAAAATAATAGTGATGGTGGATATTTTCATAAGGAACTTAAATCTTGAAGATCAAGTAACTACACTACATGTTGTCTAGTACACAAACATCATGTGTTAACCTTGCTACACATCTAGGGTTTTTATATATGATATATATTACACTAAGTTTATCTACAAATCATGTTTCATTTATATCAGACCATGTGACTTTTTCTTGCACTGAAATATAGACATACTAATCAGTTATCCCTAGACATCATCTGGATCAGCGTACATGTCATATATAACTTAACTACATTACCTAGGTATTAATAGTACATTTTAACTAGCCTACAGGTCATCACAAATCATGTATCATACAAAAACACATCATGTATATAGAAGTGACATGAAATTACATTATCTAGGATTCATAGTTTCCTTAATTTCCCATCCCACATTCTATGTAACATACTTGTACATGATGTGTAGGTAGGACTCACATAAATTAAACTGTGATGACTTGTTCGCAATAAATACTGGTTCCTAATCACCATATAATATAAAGTATATATTGTGTAATATGTGTTTAATTTTTTTCCATATATTATCACCTATGTGTCAAAATCAAACACATTAATAATACATTTTGGTTGATTTTATACATAAAATGTGATAGTGTATGTTTCATTAATAGTAGGGGTTGATTCATGTTTTTTTAAGGTAAATGATAAATTTTATATTAGATTAGACATTATTGGAATAAGGTTGATATTTTTAGTGCATACATAAGGTTAGTAACCCCTATAGTTATTCTAATTATAGGGCATGGGTCCCTTCTATGTATTTTTTATTTGAGTACCCTCATGGATTTGAGGGAATATGTCTTAAATGCATAGGGTTTGGGTCCTCTATTCATTCATGAGGTCAGAACATCCTCAATTCTAACTTGGTAAGGGTCCCCTATACTATAGATGGGGTTTATTTCCCACATGTGATGGATTTTAGGGCCCCACCTATAGATGTCATGGTTTCTTATAAGATAGTTTTGGGTTATTCTTCCACTAAGATTTAGTACCCCCTTTAATTGGCATCATAACCTCTATGAGTCATAGTTAAAGTGAGAAGAAAATGGGGTTTTGATCTCACATATGTTATGTATGCCTGTATATTTTATAGTACGGATGTGATTATGGTGATCATTTGGAAAATAGAGATAGTTATGGTGGATCATGGTAGAATAAATAAATTCATGTTAGACATGGTTTTTGTTGGTGTTCTCTTCCCTTTAGTTTTTGAGTATTGAGGTGATTTCCACAATCATTGTCAGTTGTGATAGGTGATATTATATATTGTATTTTTACAATTATAGTTTTTAATTGGTAAATTATACTTCTAACATACTTATATTTTAGTATATTCGTTTATGTTGGATAATTTTATTTCTCGGATAGCTTGTGTTACACTTTACACCGGGTTAAAATGAACAATGATATACCATTAAAATATTATTCTTTAAAGTGAAAATTATCACATAGTTGTTATATTGAAGTATATGAGTAGGATTTACTAAATTATAAAATATTTATATAAATTTACAAATCAATAAAAATTTATTTATTTATTGTTTATAAATAAGAAAACAATTTTTAGAAATGTCCATTTAAATTTACAAAATATGTTGTCTCCAAAAAATTACTTTTTTTACTTTTTTGAAAAAATATTAATATTAATTTCTAGGACTAGTAAAACTTTATTTTATAAAATTAAATTAATTTTTAAACCCCCAATATCAAAATTATATTATTTTTTGGAAATGTTTTATTTTTCAATGAATTTTAAAAAATATGAATTTTTATTAAAAAAAATATATATTATTTTAAGATAATTATAAATAAAAATTATTTATCAGATTTAAATTATAAAATAATTAATTAATTTACCTTAAAATAATCGAATTATTTCTTTTTAAATGAATTTTCTATACGAATTTGGTATCAAAACAATTTTTATTTAAAATAAGCATTTTTCTAAAAAATTGTTTTCTATCATATTTAGATATTTAATTTAAAATTATATTCTTACAGTTTTTGGTTTTAAATATTAAAAAATTTATACCATATTTGAAATTATATGGTCCAAATTTAGTAAATAGGCCCCATTTATTTTGGTCAATAATAATAGTAACATTAATCATTTTTTTGTTACTAAAGTAAAGGGTAAATTAGGTAATTAAAGTTTATAAAAAGTATAAAGACTGTAATATGTCCCTAAAACAATACTTGTTTTTATTTTATAAATTAATTTCATACATATGCATCTGATATTCAGTTATATGTCCTTTTTTCCATTTCGTTGTGATTGTGACCTTTTTAATAATTTATGTAAAGAAAGCCAAATATATCACACTTGTTTTCAATAACTATTATATTTTTTACATATGGAAAATTAGTTGATATGTTCATTTATAAATGTTAATTTTAATTCTAAATGATTTATCCTCTTCTTAAAAATCTAGTTTTATGTTTTATTTAAGAAATAATTACCTTAAATTCATACACAATATTGACATGGTAATTATTCCATTAAGGGAATAATAAAATTAATGATATTAAACATTTTAAAGGTAATTTAATTTACAATAATTAATGCGATAAATTAATTTTTGGGATGAATATAACAATTTATGGATGTAAAAAAATACTTAGTTGTAATTTTATTATTTTTATTATGTTATTAAATTCAATGTAATTAATAGTTCTAAAATTCATATTAATGATATTTTATAATAAATAATATTTTATTAAATTATAAAAAATTTATAGAAATAATATATTCATCCATTTTAGTGGGATATGATTTTAAACATCATAAATAGTCTATTAATGGGTGTCTTATGTTTATAATAACTATATTACCCCCTTAAGAGTAAAAAAATATTGAAATAATTATAAATGTAAAAAAGTGTTAACTAGGGGTTAAAATAAAATGGTAACAGTACCAATGGCATATAAAGAGGTAAAAATTCTATTTGATGAATTTATTGTGACTCATACTTATCTTTAATTCAATAATTATCATTTTATTTAAATTTTAACATCGTAATTAATTTATACTAATTTATTATTTTAATAAATTCATAAAGTGCCCTTCCCATCAATTATAAATTAGAAACCATCCTTTCTATTCATCACACCAAATTGAGACTTTTAGATTGACCAAACTCAACCAAGTTATATTATCCACTTCCCTATAAAAATTATTTAGGTTATTTTCTTCTCAAAATATTATCCTTATAGCCCTTAAGAGGATATTTAAATGAGTTGTTTCAAAGAATAGGTAATTGTCTTAACCGATCACTTTCATTTTAATTATTATGATACCTCAAAAAAATATGCTTTATTATTAATAAAATTATAAATTCAGTATCTTGAATATACACAAATGTTATTTGTTATTATAAAACAACATTTATTACCCTCTTTATGTCAAATGGGAAGTGAAAATATCATGTGTTAATACATATAGCTTATCGTCTCCACACACCTATACAATTAATTTTCCATCACCATATTTCATTGATGGTTATTTTGAGGGGTATAATATTTATATACAAAAGTTATGAAATAATTATAATTCTATAATTATAATAAAATATCAACATTCCCAAACCATTTGAAAATGATTGTTTCCTCTGTTCACACATGTGACTAGTACCTCCATGAAATGATGTGATTCGTTTTTCATTTATATTTTAGATGGATGGTAATAAGGATTAATTTGATGTATTTATATGATTTACATGATATAATAATTTCTAAATTATATTGTAATTAATAATTATATCTCTTTCCTTCTATCCCTCAAAAAATGAAAATAGTGTTCATGCGTACGTACGACCTACCGACTCCATAACATTGTAAATCAGTTTTGTATGTCTAATTTTATAAATGAATAAAAATGTATATAATTAATATATATTATATTTATATCATTATTATAATTATGGATATTATGTAACCATGATCAACAACATGGAAAAAAACATATGAACCAAAATATGAATGAAAAAATAGATATCGCCCATATAAGTGATTTAAATAAAGAATTATTAAAAAATAGGAAATGAATGGTTATAAGTAAATAGTATATTAATTTAAACCTATTATAATGGTTATATAAAATATTTTTAATAAATATATATTTATTATATATTATTTTATGATGTGTATTATGGATGTTGGACCTAAGTTAAGGGATTCCCATCTCACTTTTGTTTTTGTGGGACACATGCCTTATACACCACATGTTTCATTATGTAGTGTACATACTACCCATTAATGATTTTTAGGATTATTATCATAAAAATTATGGGATATAAATATGTCTATAAGTTTCTTTTTTTATTGGTGCTCATGATTCAACATTTACCCATGGGTTGAGGATTTTATGCTAAAATCTCATTATTTTTTAGGATTTATTATGATTATGTTTTCAATGATAAAATCGTCTAATATAAATCTTAGGATACTCACATATATTATTATCCTATGGTGATTTATTTTAAATTCATATTTTCCTTTTAGTTTCCTCACATTAATTACTCATGAGACTTAAAATATGTTTTTAAGGAAAATTGACATTATTTCCCTCTTCAATCGAGATTAATTTGACTTCCTTAACTGGGTTTTATAAAAAAATAGAAAATTATTATAATATTATATTATAATTTTTTGAATTAATTTTTATCCATTTTATAATTTGTTCAAAAATATTTCAAAACTAATCTTCTTATCATTTTTTGGAATGAGGTACTTTTTGAATTTTCAAAAAAAATATGAATGGAATTTTTTTTGACTTATATAGCAACAAAATAATTTCCCACTTTTATTCTTGATGAATACATGTAAAATTAAATTAAAATATTCAAAGGATATTTATAGTGATAATGTTTTCCAAACTATTTTTAAATTTTTTTATTTTCAAGGATTTATTTAAAAATTGAATAGAAATATTCTTCAAGAATGTTATAATGATTTTATTTAAAAATTATAATTATCAATAACATAAAACTTCAATAAAATTAATGATTTATTGGGGATATGATATAGTTATACCATCCTTATTTTTTCTCATGATAGTTTATTATTATGATGAAAATATTTTTATGAAACACATTTCTTTTCCATGGTTTATTATATGATGTAATGACAAAATGTTTAAGAAATTCAGTTTGATATCATGGGTTATGGTGTTAGAAATGTTTTATAAAACCCATTTCATTTTTTTGTGTTATTCTACGATTAAATGTTTATGAATACTATTTCTTTTCATGGGTTCTGATATGATGAATTATTTATGATCTTATGGGACATATATGTATGATTTTCATTATATAACATGTGGGACCTATATATCCCTAAAATTCATTTTATGAAGACTAATATAATTATAACTAGAATGGGGAGTGAAACCTATTCAGTAAGGGAATTTTTACATTATAATAGTATTTTTATTAAACCATTACTACTATGGTAGTTTGGGGAGTGAACCCAATCCACTATGATATTTTTTTAGAAAACCTTGACTACTACAGAAATAATTTTCTATAATTATGTGTATTCCAAAATTCATTGCCTTATGAAAATGTAATGATCTCATAGATCATATTCTTTGATAACTTTATGATTCATGTCTCATGAACTTCCATTATGTATTCAACAACTCAATATTATGATCAATGATATATAGGGTGTGTATTGTAAATGTTAAGGTCATCTACTCATACTCTTATGATCATGTTATTCTTATATGATCATTAATATCTTCTATTTCTACCCTTACTAAGCATATGGGAACACCCTTTATCATTTTTCTGTTAACCATGTTACGAAGAATGGTTTTAGGAATTATATATCTAAGAAGGGTTTCAGTTACGAATAACTTAATGGGAGACTATTATGAACAATTTTCTTATATGCACATATGTCCAAAGATAATATACCTATATAATTTTAGCATGTAACATTATGTTAAGTAGTGAATATTTATCTATTAAGATGTAATATATATGTTTCAAAAGTATGGGTCACTGTAGTTGGTATCAGAGTAAGGATTAGTTAACCATTGGAAACTAGGATACGAAAACCATTAATAAGAACCATATGGATATTTATAAATATATGACATCATACTAAGATTTTGTTAATGACCATGGGTAACCTAGTTCGAAACCTAGGTCCCATAGATTGAGAATAAGAATTTATGATTTAGACATCCTATAGTTTAAAATTAATTATTATATGATATATATATATTAATATTTTATCATATGATTCTTGTACTTTTATTTTTTGTTTTATTCAATTGCTTGATCCAAAAATAATCTGGGTTAATTTTGATTGTGATGGAAAATTTATTGATGGGAGACCAAATGAGATAATGAATGGTGTTCATAATAATTTGATTATGCCTAATCAATTATCATGAAATAATATTAACACCATTAAACTTCAAAAACTCTCAGAAATACCAAATAAGTGAAGAAAAATTAGATGAGATCTCGAGTCAAAGAAACCATAGAGTAAAGATTGATCAATATCATATATTTTGAGAATCTATAAAATATCACTCAAATAAATGCCTCAAATTAATGAGAATATGTTTTTATGTGGCAAAGAAACACATAAATTCAGTATTCACTAAGGAAAAATTAAATGCTGGGTTGACATAATGAATGAGAATAATGGTCTGCATAAGGTATCAACAACGATTGACTGTTTTAAATTTACAAAGTATGAACATTGTGAAAATAGATGTCCTATGGGGAATTATCAAGAATAGAATCCTTAATTTTTAATGAGTAATGGTTTTACTTATTGTGATAAAGAAACTATGAATGAAATATGAAAGGAATGGTCTATTGTAATAGTATTTTTACGTTAAAAGTATGAATATTGATTAAATTGAGGTTTATAATTCAAAATATAGGATTTATATTATAAAAAATTAGTATTAAAGAATATGATAAAGAATTATAGTAAATGGTTTGATAATGAAGTGGAATTCTTGGATTAATTATGTGGCATAAGAGTTATACAGATGATATTCTGGTTATATGTTCCATGAAACATCCTAGAATTGTTCTACGTATGTTTTTTTAAATGATTTGAATGAATTTGTAAAATGGTAATGATGACCAAGAAATGTGATTTGGTGGTAATGAGATATTTTTAGAGAACACATTATTAAGGTAAATAAAACCATGAATATTTTCATCATGTTGGGATAATAATGAGATAAATTTTTCGATTACGGTGAAGTAAATATGATAGTTTTTATAAATTTGGAACTAATTAGTAATTTTATGACAAGGTGGTTTATGATTTATTTTTATGATTTTAAAACATTTTTGTATTTATATAATATATTAAATAAAGTATTGTTTTACTTATTTAGTGATCCGGTAGTTAATTTATTAAAATATGAATATTTTCATTATGGTTTTATAGTAATTTTGGTTATTAAAATGTTTCACTAGAATACACAACCATGGTATTCACAAATTCGGTAAGTGATTCTAAAATATACCCAAGGTAATTTGTGGGATTATTTCTATGAAATTTAGAAACCATTTAACTTTTTGGGATTTTGATCAAACATAAATTGGAAGGGTTTTAAGGATAAATATATATATAAAGGTTTAAGTTTAACTTTTGAGGAGTTTTTAGAGATTTAATTTTTGATTTTTACATATTAGGTGACATATTATAACCATATTGTTTTTGGTAAATACTTAGTGGCCAAAGGATTGTCTTATGAATCATATGACTGATTAAAAGGGCTTCAACCTAATAAATTCATCTTGGATATCCATTTCCTATAATTATAGATGAAGTGGAAATTAATTGATTCATAACCAAAAGATGATATTGTTCTTATGACATTGAATGAAATGAATTAATTTTATTTTCTCAAGTGATTTATCTGGATAGTAAAATAATCCATCAACTATAGGAAAATGACATTGAAAAAAAAATTCCATTTACTTCTCATTCTAAAAAATCAATGGTATTTTAACTCACCACATATTTTTGGTTTTATTATGATTAACATTCTTGTGACCATGTTCTTTATCACTCTCTATCATCTTTGGAGTCAGTTTTCTCTTCAATGTAAATATTTTATCTTCCCAGCAATGTTATAATTAACATGAAACCCAATTTTATATCATTTCACATCAACATTATATATCCCACTTTCCATTTTTAATGTTTTTTAATTATTATTTTATATGAAGTTGGTTTAGAAAAATAAATTTTAAAAAATTGGGGAGAGAATATAACACCCTGAGTTTTTAGAATTTCTTATTTATTAATTTTATTTCTTTGATATCTTGTGTTACATGAAACACTAAGTTCAAATGAACCTTACTATACTATTAAAATTTTCGTCTATAAAGGGTGAGTTATAGCACAACCATTAGATTCAGAGAATGAGTATGATTAACTGAATTATAAACTATTTATATCATCATCCAAATGCATAAAAATATATTGATTAATTCTTTATATACTAGCACTATATTTTTAGAAAAATGATTTTATACTCTAAAATAAGTTTTCATAAAAATAATTTTTACGTATTTTTTAAAAATATTTTATAATTATTTTTTTCATTTTTTTCAAAACATATTTGATAAAATTTAATTAATTATTTAAATAGTCATATCAAAAATATCTTATTATTTTTTTTGATATTTTCCTAAAAATATTGATTTTTCATTGAATAATGAAAAATAATGATTTTTATCAAATGCTGTATTTTATTTTAAGGTAATTATTACACCAACTTACATTTTATGTTAGTGTTAAAATTTCATTAGTTCCTTTTAATTTTAAATAATACAATTATTTCTTATGAAATGATATTTCTCTTTGAATTTAGTATAAGTATTTTTATACTTAAAATAGAAATTTCTCTGAAAAATGGTTTTCATCATGTTGTGGTGATTTAATTTTAAATCAAATTCTAAAGCTTATGTATTTTGAATCATTGAATAAATTCTATATTTTGAATCAGGATTTCCAAATTTGGTAAAGATTCCCCATTTATTATAGAAAATATGAATAGTAACTTTAGTAATTATGGTTATAATGGTAAATGGTAGAACATGTAATTAATGTTAAAAAATAAGAATAGTAAAATGGCCCCAATAATTTCCTTAATTTTATTGTTCGAGTTCATTTCATCTATATGCATCTAAAATTTGGTCATATAGCATTTCTTTATTTCGGATTTGATTATGAACTTTATAATATTTTTAACATGGATACAAAGGATAGGTTTGGTTATAAATAGTAATTTTAATTATAAATGATATATATGAATCATTATAGTTTGATTTTAATTCTTAGTAAAGAAATAATTGCCATAAATTATTAAAAAACACTAACTTATTAATTATTCAATTAATTAAAAAATCAAATAAATGATATTAAAAATATAAAAAATTGATGTAATTTGAAATAATTAATGTGGTTCATGAATATTATAGATAATCATAACATGATAGGTGTGTATAAAAATATTTATTTATAATTTATATTTTTTCTTGATGTTAATGATGTCAAAGTAATGAATAATACTAAAATTTACATTAATACATCTTGAAAGAGGGTCTAACCCCATGGAGTTATACCTAAAGTTTTATAAACTATGGGTACAACCTGATTGGGGTTTTTTTATACCAACTGTTATGAATGAACCATGGCTATAGAAAATCTATACCAACGGTTTTTACTCTACTGTTGGTATAGAGGGAGAATAATTCCACCTCGCCCATGCCTACCCCCCTATGTCGTCGGGCCACAACCCCACCCCCCCCCCCCCCCTCGTAGCTTCCTTTCCCTCCCCCCATGTTTCCCTTACCACTTATCCACCTCTGTTCAATGGACACCCCCACGTATCCTCCTCCTTCGATCGATGCGCATCCCCCCAACTCCTCCTCCTCTAGTCAAGCATGTTGAAATAGTGGGTTCCCTAGACCCAAATATTCAGTGCTTTTGATTACCATATCGTGTATATAGTTAGTTATGAATGATGTCCTCTTACCATTATAGTGTAGACTATTCTTCATCCACTATTGAAATGGTAATGTCCAAAGATTAATTATCGTATCAAATTGTTATAGCAGTTCCCAAGATATAATGAGGACCTCTGTATACTATGACATTAATATTAAATATATATGTTCTATATTCTAGATACCTCTTACTGATTGGACAAAGTAGATGTTTGAACATCAGGTGTTGGGGGCTCATAAGCATTGAGACTTCTTTTCATGAAGTTCGCACTTGGTGATCTCTAGTAGTGAGATAATGAGGACTGACCCGCTAATAGGAACACCACAAGTTTCGGGTTTCATTATATATTCATATCTATGATCATGTGTAATGGTCTCCTGACTTGAGATCATTACCAATGTTTGTCATTTAATTGTGTACTTTGATGCAAGATGAAAACCATGTCAATGAAGTCGTGGAGAGGTAGTTTTTGTCGGGTGTGTCATTGGTGGGATGACATTGGTTGAATGGTCAAGAAAGGATTTGTCACTTCCAGGTTATGGAAGTAATATATCTCAGGCCATGTTGATATGGATGGAATTACCTTTATAAGACCATGGCCATGGTAGTCAAGGGTAAATCCATCTAGTAAAATCAACAAACTATAAAGCAAGAAAAGGTTGATGACATTTGAGTGTGTCCCGCTTTATGATATATTACAGACAAAGAGATTATATTACACAGTGCATGTTCATAGGTTGGTTGTCACTATTTTGATAATCCTTATTTCTTTAGAGTCCATGATGGGTTGCTAGATCCCACTTTTGTTCTTTGAATACTATTCATGGCTGTTGAAATAAGGACCTAGAGGGTCACACACAATAGCGTATTCAAGAATCTTCCATATTTAGTTGAATAAGAGTTTTGGACATGGAGGGCCCTGCCACAGGGGTCCGGGATTGTTCTAAAGTTAAGCGATCACAAATAAAATAAATAAATTCATATTATTCGAGTTTAGAATAATGAGTATTGAATTTATTTATTAAATGTATTTACGTGTTTTAATTAAATACATGAAAAATATTAATTGACGAATATTAAATTATTCGAGGTTCAATTAATATTTATGGGAGTGTCAAGTCATGTTAATGACCTAATTATTATCATGTAATATATTTTAATATATTACAAGTAAGTGGTAATAATATTTATGACTCAGACAAGTATTCGTAAAATATCGTTGATAGAACATTAATTATTCGGGGTCGGCGAGGCAATACCTGGTATTTTAATTAAGTACTATAAGTAGAAGAGGTGGGAAATTTTCCAAATAATATTCAAGGAGATTATCTCTCCTCTCCTCTCTCCCACACTCTAGAGAGAGATGCTCTAGATCCAAGGAGCACAGATGGAGCTCTCTCCCGAGCATCGCTAGAAAAGCGATGCGGTGATCATTGGAACATCAAAGGCATCATCGGTATTCTGTGTTAGCACCTAGACTACAATGAACAGCACTCCCACAGATTCCTTAAAGTGTGTGCAGACAATCTAGTGGAATTCAACATTGGATTCATCGAGCAGTGATCACCAACGATGAGCAGACGTCGTGCGCAGCTTCGGATGTAAACCAGGTATTTTATGATTTATGTTTGTGCTTAAAATCCTTCACATGTGGTCCTCAGCTATGACTGGGCTTCTATGCACCGACGTCGACAAATATACATCCTTAGTCAGTGGAAATTTTTTAAAAACCCACCTTTTGGGGCTTCCACTGCATTCCTGGTTCCAACAGAGCATCCCCTCCTCGGTCATGCATCCCCTCTTAGGTTGAGCTTTCCCTCACCTGATGTGAATCCACCCTAGTCATGCTTCCCCTTATACAAGGTCATGTATCCCCTCTGGTCGAGCATCGTATCTAGATTGAGGATCCCCTCTGGTAAATTATCTCCTTCTATGTTTTTTTATTCGGGTATTCCTTGAATGTGAGTCCCCAATCTTCTTCTGGTATATTTAATTGATTCATTGTTTAGTTTCAGTTTTGTTGATTAAATTTGTATCATTTCATATTGTTTCATTTATATTTGATATATTATTGATTTTTGTTTTTCTCAAAACATAAAAAAAGTTATCATTTTTATGTTTGTAGATATAAATCATCAGAATTTCACATAGAAGATACCATGAGAACATGATTTATTTTCAATTTAGGTGAATAGTATATGATGTGTTTCTAGTTTCATAAAGAATATCACATTCTATGTGAAGTATCTTAGAGCTCATAAAAATGTTAATAATATTTTATGTGTGGAATTATTCATACCATTTATGATTTGTGGATGCATTTTTCATGTCAATGGAGTGTTATAATTTACAAATGAAAATTTCATCTAATGCATATTGTTTTAATATGTAAATGATATATGTGAAGGGAAATTAGTTTATGGATAAATGTGTTGTTATTTTTTAATTCACATATATTTGAATGGGAACCCATATTTTATTAAATTATAAAGTTTTATATAGATGAAAATTACTCTATAAATATGGAATTAACTCATGGGAAAGGTGTTGAAACTTTTTTAGAGATGTTATTACCAAGAATATATTTTTTTTATTTTCTCCATGTTGATTTCTTCAATGGAATAAATTCACTATATAAAGGATTTGTTTTGAAGTTTTTTTTCCTTCACAAATAAATATTTATATGAGAATTTTGTATAGTATGAAATTTCCATTTGAGTGTTCTTTTATATCAATATTCTCAAAGAATAATTAATTCAATTTAATTTATTTGTGAAACAACAGTTAATGAAGAATAAAATTATCGAAACAAAAACATGAGATAGGATAAATCTTCTATAAATGAATCATATAATTTATGAGATTATAATTTCATGTACTATAAAATAATCATAAATATGATATGTTAATAATTTATAGATGTTAAACTTTATCTAGTTTAGTTATATTTTATAGATATTAAGCTATAATGAAATTATCTCTTATCAAGAATCATAAATTGGTGAGCACATGCTACTCAGTTCATCTTGGACTACAGAAAAGTATAATATTCTCTATTATATAGAATATTGTATAGAGTAACTGATTAAATTTATATTAGAGAATCTATGATTGGAACATCTTACCAGTCATAGTAAGGAGTTATCTAGTTTTGAGACTAAATCATGTAATAATATAATGACCATATTCATTGTTAGAGTTTAGTAGATGGATTTTTATGCTTATAAATATGTTATATTTTCTGATTGTATGAAGTATTATATATGGTCACTTCATATTAATACACTTGGTTTACACCTTAGTTCTGGATGTGATTGTAGTATGAATTCATAAACCTATAATGGATCATTAAAAAATTACTCCATCATATTAGCGACTATGGAAATTAATACTTTTATGTTTTAAAGGATCTAAAATGTTAGATTCTATATAGATTTGGGATGATAACATTATCAAGGTATATTTCAACTATAATTATATGTACTACTCTATCATATACATGGAACCTTCCTTGGCCCCTTATGGTTTACCATGTTGATCATCCCTTTATAGGATAGAGGTAAGAATTTTTTCTCTGATATTGAAAGGGTTGAAATTGGTGATAAAAAATCATGCCCTTGCAAAAAAAATGTGAATTAGATTTAACTATTTTGTTTTTATGTTCAAATAGTTTTATTTTATATAGAACATATTCATTTGTTATTTTTTTATGCAATGATATATTCTATTTGATTAGAAATTGTGTCCTCTAATAAACTTTTATTATCAGGTGGGATAAAAGTTGAGTTTTATTTCATCTTAAATTTATTCCCTCTTAATGTCATTATTTGGTTTTTTATAATTACAAAATATTTGTTTCAGAGCTCCATCTTTGATTTTATTTTTCAAATATATTTGATATTAATAACTATTCACAAATTACTAAAGAAAAATAATAATCTTAGTGTTTCACTATAGAACATCAAATGTTTTTAGACCAAAAAAATTATTTATTATGTATAATATTACACATTACACATAATTCCAGGGGATTATAAGAGTTAGAAACTTATTATTTACCAAATCCATGATATTTTAATATTTTATTCTAAAAAATTATATTCTTGACACAATTTACACGTATTGTGTATTTTTTGTAAATAATTAATTGAGAAATATGATATATAGATAATGAGATCCTGATTGATGCTAAAAACACAATTTAATTAAAAAAACAAATATATCCTCAAATAAAGATGTCTATTTATTTGTTAAATATTATTTCCTCATATTTCAATTTTAAATACAATGCTACAAATAGATATTGATCATCACTTATATAATTTTTTATTTCTCTTATTATTTGTTTTTCTAGATAATAGTATTTTTTGAATAATTTAATAATTAAATTGATTAAAATGAATTTTTTAATTATGGTTTACGTTTTTTTAGAAGATAACTTTTTTTCACTATTATAGATTTGATAGAAGTTGGATGTATCATACCAATCAGATTTCAATTGAGTTTCCAAATAATTTGGAGAATGTTTTAGATTTTTCATTTAACAATGATTCAGATGGATTTTGTTTGTAGTGTCCATGATATAAATGTGTTATAAGACAATGGTTAAGATGTGAATAAGTTTACTACCATTTAACGAAATTTGGATTTCAAACAATCCATTATTTTTGGTATCACCATAGAGAGACGAGTCAATCCTTGACTATTCATGAATGGAATAAAAGAAGTGGCATGGAGAATTTGATATTTGATCAGTTTCCATTTCTGCATCATCCCAAGAAAGATACTATGAAAATGAAAGTAATAAATTATATTAGGACACATGAAGAAAATACTGAAGAAAATATTTATAGTGTGAAATATTTATCGGATGATGCGAGAACTCCAGTATATCAGGAATGTTCTAAAATGACCAATTTGTAATTTTTAATGCAGTTATATCATGAGAAAAAGGTGTTTGGAGTTTATAATACCACCATTTATTATATTATTAAATTTTTTTAGGACTTGATTCCTAATGGTTCATATGTTCCCTCAAATCATTACATGGCATGGAAGCTAATTAAGCAGCTTGGATTTGCTACTAATAAATTCTATGCTTGTATGAAAGATTACTGTTTTTTGGAGGAAACAGATGACTCTAATGACTGTAAAGAATATGGTACATCTCTATGGAAGAAAAATTCATATATAACACCATCTTGTATTCCACATAAATTCATGTGGAACTTTCCATTGATTCCCAAATTCAAAATCAATTCGTGTCTGTGGAAATATCAGTCAATATGTGATGGAAATATGTTGAGAGAATTAAAGGTAATTATGAGTTAGTTCATCGTATAGATTTATTTTCATGGAAACAAATTGAGGCACAACATCCTAGTTTCACATATGAGGTGTGTAATTTCATATTGGGTCTATCATGTGATGGTTTTAATTTGTTTAAAAACGTGTTTAATACTCACAACATGTGGCTAGTTTTTATTCATGTGAATAATCTTTCTTCATGTATGTGTAAGAAAAAACCTTTCAATTTATTGATTAAAATAATATCTGGACCTTCTCATCATGGTAACTATATAGATGTCTACTCGTACCCTTTAAAAAGAGATTTGAAACAACTTTTGTATTTAGGTGTTCTGACATTCAATTCTTCTTCAAAGAATACGTTTTAGATGTGTGCTTCTCTTCTATGGATTGTAAATGATTTCCCTTATTATGAACTGATTTCGGGGTGGTGAAAAAAAAGGAAATGATCATTTACCATTTTTATTATGAATACACAATTGAGAATGCATAAATATCTTCGTAGTTTTAGTTTCATGGGTTATCGACGATTCTTTATAATGGATCATCAATACAGGAAGAAGCATTAGAGGTTTAGTAATAATGTTGACACTGAACAACCACCAAAACTTATGTCAAGAAGTGATGTGCTTAATGAATTGAATGATTTCAATTTTCATTAGGTAAAGGTTAGTTGAAATCTAAAAAGAGGAAGAATTATGACATTGAATCCACCTATAATTGGAAAAGGAGAAGTATATTTTTTGAGTTTCCATATTGGTCTACCAATTTGTTATGTCATTGTTTATAAGTAATGCACATTGGGAAAAATATATTTGAAATGTTTCTTGAATTTCCTTTGAATATCAAGAGGAAAACCAATGATGACTTTTAATATCGTGAGGAATTGTTGGATTTGGGTATTCAATCAGAAATGCACCATGTGTGTATCGGTGAAAAAATGGAAAGTTCATTGTTCTTCTTATGTGATAACACCAGCAGAGAAAGATTATTTTCTAGAGATATTATATAATATCATGGTTCCTAATGGCTATTCCTACAACATATCTAAAAGATTAAATAGAAGATATTTGAAACTAAAATCCCTAAAAACTCATGATTATCACATCCTTCTTCAAGAATTTATTCCAATAAAAATTTGACATTTTTTATCAAATAATTCAAGGGTGACAGTGATTATGTTGTTCCATTTTTTATAGACCTTTGTGATAAATGTTTATCCATGTTATTATTGTTAAAAATGCAGCAAGAGGTGCCATTAATTCTGTATGAGTTGGAAAAAAATTCTTCCTTTTTATTCACCTAAATGTTTCTTTTAACATTTCATATTCCAACTAAGACACTTTTTGGGGGATGAGTCTCTTTCCAGTGGATGTATCCCACTGAATGAAATATGTACACAATGAAATCATATGTCTGAAATAAGAGTTATCCTGAATCATCCATTGTGAAGGGTTATCTGGCCCTAGAATTTATGGATTTTTGTTCAATATATTTTTATGATGTGAGAATAATACATAATTAGACAATGATAAATGAAGATGAGAAGAATGAGGAAATTAAACCCTCGTTTCCATCTCCTCCCCAAATAAGAGGAATTGACGGATTCATTTGTTATAATAAGCTTTGAAGAACGGGATATGGCACATCACATAGTTTTTTTTAATTGTGTTTTATTCGATGACTATATCAAGTAAGTAATTTAGATATCTATGTGTTATATAATAATATTTCCTTTTACATATACCATACACTTTTATTATAATATTATGTAGGGAACATAAAAAATTTATAAGTAGAGTTCATCGATCATTGCCTTTGAGAAGGAGAGAATATTTTCATATCTAAGAGTATTCATCTTGGTTGAAATAAAATGTGTGACCATTAATTTAAATATCGTAAAATATAGATTTACATTTAATTGAATTACTCATATCTATTTCAGGTATTTATTTTACATACTGACTCTATTTCTCAAGAATTAAGAGCATTGGTTTTTTGTCCTAATTCATTGGTTCGTGACTGCAAATATTTAATAATAAATGGATATAAATTTGTTACAGTAGATAGAGCAGTGAAAATGAGAACACAAAATAATTCAGTTATATTAACTACTACGAAGGATTATTGTACTCGTGCATCAGATAGTCGACCTTAATATGATGATGTGTATTATTATGGAATGGTTGAGAAAATATTGTCATTAGATTATTACTCTCATGGTCAGGTCACTATTATAAAATGTAAATTGTTGGATTCAGTGACATGATAGGGTACATTTATTAATGATTGTGGGTTTAGATTTATTTAAATTAGTCTTTTCATGCATGCTAATGAACCAT
This sequence comes from Viscum album, assembly GCA_963277665.1. Taxonomy (NCBI): domain Eukaryota; kingdom Viridiplantae; phylum Streptophyta; class Magnoliopsida; order Santalales; family Viscaceae; genus Viscum; species Viscum album. The sequence continues at coordinate 1,386,659,673 of OY728153.1, forward strand.
ACCTTTTGACATCACTGGAAAAAAACAAGTGTTTATGTGAAAGATCATTCTGAAACATAATTATGGTGTCTTTATGGATGTAATCCCAAGACATATTTTTCTTGATTATTGGGATGAAATTTCCACCATTGACACCTCCATCAGTGTTGACCAAAATATTTCATTTGATGACACAATGTGTCCCACTATGAGAGTTGATTTTAAACTTGAGGTAGTGGAGAATAATATATAGAAGAAACCATATATGTTTATAGTTCGTTTAGTTTACCTTGAAATGAGTATCTCATGTTATTATTAATGTAATTACCTTAATTTAATTTTATTTTGGAATGATATGTCTATTTTAGTATGCTTTGGTTTCATTTAATTTAATTATATTTACATCAATTTGGAAAACTGGGTGTAAAACTGGTTTTTATGAAATGTATAACATAGTTTTAATTTATCATTCTTAAAAGATGTTATGTCATTGTTTTTCTTATTTGAATTATTATTTGTATGCCTGATTTGTAAAAATTGTTTCTAAAAAATGTACATTTCAATATTATGCAGATTAGGAAGAATAATATAGAAGCTCATGATAAGAGATTATTTAATGTTGATTCTGATAGATGCGAGTGTTGGTTGCCTTCAGAGAGTATAATAATTATAATCTTTATCTTTTTTATTACATATAATTTATTTTTGGAATCCTTTATTTTATTTTATTTTATAGATATAAATCTCCATCTTTTATGGATATACAGCTCCAATGTTTCCTCCTACCATTATGGGTCTGAGCAGGGATCCTCCAAGACCTAGATGGAGCAACCGTCTTACCACTTCCTACACTGACACATCATTGGACATCCCATATACCACACATGTCTTTACTCTGCTTGAGACTCCTAGTATTTTTCCATCCATTCCCCCATCATCATCTCATTTATCCTCTTATTCCCATTCCATGTCTATGCCAACTCAATCTATGTTCCCACCTTTACTAAATCCATATCCATTTATGTATCCCCAGACATAATACCCATATTCTGAAATGTCTTTGTTGCCTCTATTTAATACCATCCATACTATGTATATTTAGTCTGTTCCTTTAGTTTCTACTTCAGTGCATGAATATTTTCCAGAGAATGCAGTGGAACAGATACTTCCTTTGGAGGGTGTTGATCCAGCACAGTCCACGAATGCCTCACAGCCTATTCAGGAACTTGCATCTTTTTTTATTATTATAAATGAGTCAAATTATATCATTTAATTTTTTTCCTACTATATTGTAAAATAACTCTTTTCTCTCTCTTATCTTATTTAGTAGGATCTTATAGTAGGAGACAAGGGATCACTCATATACGAGAAGCCAAGAATCATGTAACTAAGATTATGGTGCATTAATATCCTCAAAATAAAATGGTAGGTAAAAATTCTAGGAATTGAAAAAGTTTCATGGACACTTTATCGAAATACCCTTATATCGTTCTTGTGGAACTGGTCCCATGGAGATATATTTGTGATGACATCAAGGATATGTCATGGGTGCTGATATGGGTACTAAAGTTTTAAAAATTTATATCACTATTAGTAATGTATTTATATTAATTAACATGTTCATTTTAGGGTCAGTATAACATTAATAATGGTGAAGATGCCAAATATGGTGGGTTTAGTGATCTTGGAGTGTTCAAGTGATCATACAAACATGAGTTACATATTTGTTGTAGGAGTATAGTGGGTACTGATTTAAGGGGTGTACCCACATCCCCCAACTTCCTAAAAATCAATATCAAAAAATGATCACACATTGGAAGACATAATAGTTTAAGGTACTTCCAATCTATAAAGTTTTGTTTATAAAATTTTATTCTTATTACCTATATTGATCATTTGTTTTTTAGGAAGAGTTAGAGAAAGTCAAAAATAACAAAGATGGAATGACATATCTACACACATTATGGAACACTTCAATGCCCAATCATGAGAAGTGCTAGGTATATTCTTCTGAATTATTTTAATTTACTTATTTATATTGTTACTTAGGTACCTTTTCATGGGTAACTATACCAAAACCAAGATCACAAACCTCAGAACCCAGAAGAAATAACAACAATAAAGAACCACCACAAAATGTATTCGTAAATGTTTTTTATTGGAACCTTTGATGGATTTTTTTTTCAATAATTTATTTCATTGATAGCATGTCCTCCTAAATTCACCATATATTCCCCTTTGTTATTTCATGTTTCCCATAAATGAAATATTATACCAGTAGGATAAGGCGTGTCTATTGTTTCTACAAAAGTACAAAAATTCCCTGAGACGCACTTCAAAAAACCACCAACCATTTTTTAGGGTCATTTACCTCAATATTAGAAGGTCTGTGATGCAGCTTACTTGAATCCAGATTTCTTCATTTCTCATATATGGTTGTAATCTAGATTTGTGCATTTCTCAATTTCAACAAGCTATATTGGTCATCGAAGGTCCGATACATCATGCCAAATTATTTTTTCGCAGTAGAAAAAATTGGTGGATGTATGAAAAATTCACTGACACAAGAAAAGATTGTATGTTTTTTTATTAATGTTTTAAATATTTATACAAAAATCATATTTTAATATGTTATTTATAATTACAAAAATCTCCCTTAGATGACCACGATGAGAAGTAAGTTGGAAACATAGGGCCACATGATCATTTGAGTTGGGTGTTTTGTGTGGAGCACCCTGGTGGGGTTCGAGGTAGACCATGAAAAAATATCGTCCCCTCTAGGTATTGGCCCTCATCCGGATAAACTCAAGCCTCTCAAACCTCAGATCTGGAAAGCACGTGTGCAGAAGATGCTAAGGAAAATAAAATATATTTAGAAGAGCATAAAAGAATTAAGACAATGATTGTACATTTCATTAAAACTATGTTATTTTTGTGTCAGTTACTACTATAATAGGATGACTGTAATTTTCATTTGTGTATGTCATTAATGCGCTCTTTAAATGGTTCCTTGGGTGATTCCCATGATGGTCCTAGTGGTGATGACGGTGGGGGCGATGGAGCAATTGGTAGTGAGGATGTTGTTGTTGCTGCTATTGGTGATGAGACTGTTGATGATGATGTTGATGTGGTGGTTGGTGATGATGTTGCAGATGGTGTTGTTGATGATGTTGATGATGGTCATGAGGGTGGGGATGGAGATGATGGTGATGTGGGGATAGAAATCCCCTCCATTTTTTACTGATTAGAGAGACTTGTACAAGTAAATTAAGAATTTGAACTAACTGTTTGTGTGAAATGAGATATAAATATATGTTTTATTTTATTTAAAGGTGCAGTGTTGTTTGTTTTGTGTTGGAGTTGTTGTAATTTTTTTGGATAGGTGGAATTCTTGTATGATGTGAATTTCTTCATGAAATGAAATTCATTGTAGATTATGTTTTCATCAGGGGTGTTAAATGGGAATTCTTTAGTTAATTTTACATATTCATAAGTCAATGAATTCACCTTTCATAATCACTTGACTTTGGTTTCCTTGAAGATCTACTCCTCAATCATCACATTAAAAGGGCTGCTATCAAGAATATGTCCAACCAGGTATTCCAGAATAGCAAAAATACCTTCCTTATGCTTATAAATACATTGCCTCAACTTCAACCAACATCTTCCTTGTAATACTATCTTTTAATTTCTTTATAGTTCCATTCCTAAATTTTTTTGAAAGCATGGATGTTTGATCTTCATAAATACAAAGATTAAGGTGTTCTGAAGTCTCATTATTTAGTTTTATGCCACATTATATGTTATTTGGTCTTTATCTTTTCCATTTTATTTCACATCACCCTATTGTATTATCTTTAGGGTTTTAAGAGATTTACAATGTTTGCATGGGAAATAATTTTTCCGCTACAAAAGATCATTGGATACAACTATCCTGAGGTATATTGATGAGTATGTATAGAGTTACTATATTCAATAATGATTTCTACTTTTCAGTATGTATGTGTTTTGCATCATTTTACCTCTTCGACAATTCCTTTCCATGTCCTGCATGTAAAACATTATTACGGTTGGATAGAAAAGGGAATCAAAGAGATTCCCCATGTACATATAAAATTCTCTTTTATGTACTTTTCCATGAATGTTTTTGACCTCTTTATATATTTCACATTAATAGGGTTTTATACTCTATGAAATTAAATAATATGATCATATCATGTTTCCTTTTTAATGTTACATAACTATTTATTGCAATGTATTGATATTGATGTTATCACTTTGAAATTTTTTTCTATATCATTATATCTTTTTGAATTAATCCCTTACCTAATGGAAGAATATGTGATGATATTAAATGTTTGGTTTCTATAGAAACTATTTATTTTTCATTAGGTCGTAATGTTTGGTTTCCATACCTCCTTGAAACATATAGTTATTTAACTATATTCCACATATTATATTGTTCGAATGTACCTTCACATGTAGTTATCACTATACATGTATTTTATTATAGTAAGAAGGTAAGGAAGCATTATTGTCTGATACTATCTAATCCTATATAGCTGGTGATAGCTTAAAAAAATACAATAGTTGTGCTTGTTTCAAAAAACAGTGGTCTCGATCACTACATGAACACTTGTGGATGATCTTTTTCTAGATACATTTCTTCTTCCATTGTACTATGCATATTATCACTCAAACATGGTTCTGAACTTATCTCATATTGATAAATCAAACTGGAATCACTTTGATCCTTGCATTCCTTCTCATCACCATTCTTCACACCTACAACTTCACTTACCATTTTCTATGACTGCTCGCGTTTTACCAACAAAGTCTGACTTTATTTAACATATTATTGTATTATACTCAGGATCACACATACAGGACTCATCATATCCATATATAGGGGGTATGATGATCTAGGAAGATAATTACCATTAGAAAACTCTATCAATATGTCCATTAATTGTGTAGTTAGTGGAACTCTCACCCTCACATATTGAAACAACCAACCAAAATTTCTATTTTTTTAATGAAAATACAGAGGAAAGAATGGATGAATGCACCTATGATGTGGTTATAGATGCTACCTAGTTCAATGGTGTTAGGAAAAGAATGTCTAGAACTAGAATAATCAAAATACTAGATAGATACCATCGATTAGAAAATTCAGTCATGTAATGCATTTGTTCCTACTTGGATCATAGCTTCTCATGCAGTTTGCTCTGGTTATATTTCTATACCACTAATATACCGTGGTTTCTTTCTTCAATATCAAGTCTCACACTACATACACTATCTCCAGTAATGATAAACCTACCTCTTCTAGCTTCTGTTTTTGTTCTCTCAACATTTTTCCTTGTACAACTGAGTTTTCATCACCTTAAGTTGTTGCATCTCTATATTAAATTTTGTGAATATTGTTGCTATAGATTAAACCTAGCTCTCAAATTTAACAAGTTGGTTTTTCACATGCAAAGAATTCCAAATTCTAGGTTTGATTTTTTCTTGCCTCTCCTATTCATGATTTTTTAGCATGGTTATGCTTATCCTGAGCACTTTCGGATCTAGAACTATTGCATCTACTTCAGACAATTATTTTCTAAGTTCCCCTATCACTATTTCCTCCTCCTTTATCCTCTCTCAAGTAATATCTCAATTAAATCACAACTTGATATGTTCCAAGGTTATAAAGAGAAAATTTGTCCTTTCTATTAGTGAAACTAGTATAAACATACCAGAATTATAGAAAATAGTGGAGAAGAAGTTAGAAAAGAAGGGAAGAATTCCCTAGGCAATGCTAATTTCTAGGTCAACGACCTAACCCACCAAAATTATTTATTGAAACATATTGTTATGTCTAATAATATTTATTGATGTTTCACAGAATGTGTGATGATGTGCTATTTTACAATATTTCTATTGATGTTTTTGAAAATTGTAAAGTTCAATACTCTTACATATCTATAAAAATGTGAAACCTTAATAAATACGCATGTATATTTTTATAGAGTATTACTGTTCTATTTTACATTGTTGTGCTTTTCACAGATAATAAAAATGTGAAACAGTAATACTTTTAAAAAAATTAAAAATAAAACATCAGATTCTTATAGAGTATTGTTGTTTATAGATTTAAGAGTGTCAAATGTTTGTGAAGTGGTAAATTTTGAGAGAATCATAATATAAGTCTAAAATTGCAGTATCCATTGGGAAATGAGATATGGAGAAGTGTTTTTTATATCACATGAGTTTCCAACCATTATTACCCTTGGGTTATGTGTATGAATGTTGATATTCTTTCTCATAGGGGGGGGGGGCATAGTCATCTATGATTTGTTTATACCTTGATGAAAAGGATTACATCATTGTAGTGATTATTGATGATATTTACTTTTACTATATTGATTTTATATTTTGGTTTTTATTTATTTAGAAATTAATTATGAGACCTTTTTAATGATATAGGAACTAATGTTCATTGAGGATAAATGGACAGAGTATAAAATTGTAAATTTTTATATGGTAAGTAGTCCCTGTTATTTATATCATTTTATATGTGTTATCATTGTAATATTTTTTATCTACTTCAAAAATCATCTTTTAGAAATCCATGTCTGTGAAATTCTTTTCCATGGTTGAAAATCCAAGGGTTGTGTTTGCTTTATCTTATACTAGGGGTTGTGGTGAATGGTTCCATCTGAATTTGATCAATAGGTAAAGTAATTTTGTTATGCATCCAACATGTATCTCTAAAATCATTTATTTGTTCTCATACCTTATTTAAAATGACTGTTGTGCCCATTTTTTCAATCAAATTTTTATAAAACATTAAATTTACCTCTTGTTCTTCTATGTTATATCTTATTTCCATATGATTTTGAAAAAATTAGGGAACCATTTGGGGCTGATTGTAAAGATACGCTTTAACGAAATTAATTAAATGATTGGACACAAAATTCTTTTGAATGATGGAGGATTAAAGATGTCATTTGGGGTTGGGGAATGTTCCCTTTTATGGTTTTTGTTTTACATCTATAATACTTTTGGACTATTTTGAGCTTCATTAATAGACTATATGACTCTTCATAATTAATGTAGGATAATAATTTCTCTAACTCAGATACTAATAATTTATTACTTGACACAAGAATATATCATGTCATTTGAATGACATAAGAGGATAATACATGCATCATATAGATTGACAGTTTTATTTTTATCCATGTTCTTCATGGGTTATGTCAGCTAGATATTCCTTAATAATCATTGTTTTATCATTTCAAAATGTAGGATGTCACCTTATACATAACCAGTATAGATACAGAGTTACAGTTATGTTTATTCTATTCTATTTCTACATCATCTAGTTGATGGATAGTCGGATGATGATATATCAGTTTATGGACCTCACTAGGATGTATCTTGACCAATAAATTTATGGTATATCTTCACCCAATTTAAAAGAGACTAGACCCACCCATTGAGTGTATGTTATCCCCAATTAGTTGAATGATAGTACTCATATATTGATGGTAATTATGAGTTCCAGTAGAAGAGGCATCATAGGTTTTCAAGAATTCCAAATCCATGTTGAGTTGAATGAGACTACTCATAGATTGATTATACAATATGTGTTCCAGTTGAAGAGGCCTCTGATGTTTTTTAACAATCCAAATTCCCCAATAGAAAATAATTGACTGGTGTTGATGAATCACATTTTCTATATGGTTATGAAACTCTAAGATCATATGTTTGTTTTAGATTTGAGTCTTTTACATCTAAAAACTATTCTTTGTTATAAATTGACAACTCAAACTCATAATGAGTTCAATATACCCTTGTTATTATTTAAAATTCTATTAATAGAAGAGTTTCATCTATTAGCACTAAGGATATTATGTGTTTAGAATATGTTTTACTTTTTGTAGGGTAGAATGTCTATGTATCGGTATATATCGAGGATCATGGATATTAGAAAGTACTCACAAGACATGATTTATGATTTATTTCATTCATATTAAAAAACATGTGAGATGTTAGTAGGGATATCCTTGTCAGGATCATGACCTTATTAATCATTATCAATTGGGGGAATCTAGTTTGATCCATAGTGATATATAGTGACTTCAATGAGATAAAATATAGTTTCGGTGGAAGACTAGTTTTTCCCATGGTAGAATCACCAGATGTAATTAACTCAAAATTGTTGGTGGGGTCACTCCATCTAAGGAGGTATCATTTTTAGACCTGATTATGTGGACTGATAACATTTCCTAGTATTGTGGATATACTACCCTATAAAATAAATTACTATAATTATGATCCCAAAAAGTTGGATGTGGTGTCCCTCCTAGATATAGATATGTAAGAGGATAAAGTCGTATTGGAAAACCTAGGGGTAGATATAACATTAACCCATTTCTAACACTACCACTAACACCATTATCTAGTCAATATCAAGAATATGATGTGATATTCCTTGGATGAGGTTAGATGAAAATGATGGAGGGAATTTATCATGTGATTAATTTCATACATAATGTTATGGTTTTTTCCTATATACTTATATAATCATACCCATCGACACTATCTAGATATTTTCCTTAATTATTGTCTTGTTTGTAAAGGGGTTATAGATTCAAGTAAAGACCAAATCCTAAACTCTTTAGAAAATGATTCCTATGGGGGTCATTACCCATTTAGTAATATATGGATTTAGTGTAAGATTTATCTTGGAAAACTATTGTTTTACTAGATCTCATAATGATAGAGATGAAACCTTATGACATCATCCCTGGTATGGAATGTTTATCTATAGCCAAAAATCGGGTATATTTTTATAATGGTATGGTGATATTCTATCATGTAAACTGTTTATGATTTATATTAATTAGTAGTAATGTACCTTATGTTTGATGAGACGGGTAAGCCCACTGAAAGTTATATCTCATTAGGAATAACAAACAATACTACTATGTTCATGCAACTCCAAAACTAGGCCTTTCACATGGAGAGGTTTATGGATACTTTTATTAATGACATCCTCAATTTTTCTAGAATCAATGATGATAAAAAATGAGAATTTTATTACTATCTCAAACATAATTAATGAGAACCAGTAGTATGGAAAACCATTGAAGTTATTGTTCTGTATTTGGTATGTTCATTTATCATGTAATGTCTTCTCAAGGGTAAGGATATCAGTTGACCTCATGAAGATAGAGGCCATGATAGATTGGTTTCCACCTAATATAGTGTCTGAGTTTTATATTTTCCTTAGGATGATAGGGTATTACTATAATTTTAGGGTTTAGTTATCCAATATTTCTACACCCATGAATACCATTACCCAAAAATGGAAGGGATTAATCAATACTTACCATGGTCAAAAATCCTTCAAGGAGTTGAAGAAGAGGTAGATGTTTTAGAATTTCTACATAAAGGATATGTGTATGGGTTGTTCTTTGATTCTTCCTGTTCTAATGATATATTGAGGTATAGATTTTGGTTTGTAACTTTTTTTATGCTAGTTTTTATTGTTTTTATACATGAAATATGGAAGGAAGTAGGAAGGCGGGCATTTGTTGCACTTCTAGGAAAGCATCTATACCCATGTTTTATTGAACAGTGGGTATATTATATATGTTGGCTTCTATACCCATGGTTCATTGAATCATGGGTATATTATATGTGTTGTGAAAATCTATACCCATGGTTCTTTAAACCGTTGGAATAGATATATACAGACGGTTTACATAAACTGTGGGTATTATGAACTTTTCTTAAGATATTACCATGGTGTTATAGAAACCATCCGTACAGGGATATACTAACACCTCATTATCTAATGGTTTATGAAACTAGGGATATATCCTATACCCACAGTTTCATGGGATATACCCATGGTTTGAAACCGTGGGAATAGGTGATATTTTCTGTAACACCCTGAGCTTCCACGATACACCTCTTCTTCAATAATGCAATAGCTTGCATTGTACGCAAGTTCGAGATTCTAACGCGCCGCGACCAATAAAAATAACCATTATGAATAGTCATACCCACTTTTTTAAATTTTATATATTTTATATTTCAAAATGGACTTCATTTTTGTATTCGTAATATCTAAATTAACCTAAGTTGATTTTTTTGTAATTTTCTGAGAACTTCCAATTTTTTATGAATAGTGAAAAATACTTAAAACAACTTTTTAAATAAAAATAATTTGTAGTGATAAATTATAATATTTAGTGGCTTTAAAGTATAATTAGAATATATTTTTACCATTTTATCCAATGGTGGTCATTATAATTAATTTAACATTGAAATTGGACATAATCAATTGTCAATCTTTTGATATATATTTTCTTAAAAACACGCTATTTGTTGTGACAACGGGAATTAATTATAAAATTAATTAATGAAACTTTTATGTTTGGAATCTTGAAAAATATACGTCATTTTTTAATTTGGAATATCAATTATAGCTTATGGTGAAATTTTGGCATTGTTCTGAAAAACATCAATGTTTGATGAATAGTAAAACCACTAAGTGGTAGTTAAAAAACTGATTTTTTGTTTAAATGAAACATTAACACTTCTGTGGAAATACCTTTACACTTGTCTTAAACCAATTGGATGAGTCATGGGCGACCAAGACAATCCATGGGTCAACTTGGGGACCCCATGGAGCCACTTTGGTAGGAAAATGACATTAAAAACGTTTTATTTAATGTTAAAATACAAATGTCACAAACATTAGTTGTTTTACTAAAACAATTTTTAAATGGGGTTATAAAGGTCATATTTTTTACTATAAATATTCATTAGAAAGCTAAAAATATTTCCTAAATCTTGATATTTTGTTTATAATTTTTAGATATTAAATAAATTAAATTATTTCTGACACCATGATGATGCAACGATTACCTCATTAATTAATGATTTAAATAAAATGAAAACGTAATGTAAACTCTAAGCCTTAAACCTGTCACAAATCTATTTTATTAGTATATGTCGAACCCTTATCACCTTATCCTAGAAATATATAATTTTGTGACCTTTAAAATTCGAAACTCATTATATAATAATGTAACATTTCAATCTTTCCAGGAGTGCCCCTCCTCTCCTCTTTTAAAAGGCCCCCACCACTACCACCTTACTCACACCATCAAAGACTTTTGGTTACACAAAACTCGGCCAAACTACTCTCTCAACTTCCTTCTATTACTCTTATAAGCCTCAATTTGGGCAGAATTCTTCCCAAGGAAGCCTTTGGCTCAAATCAAAAAGAGTTACCCAATTTTAAGGTAATGTCTTCTCTTATGTTATTTTGTTTTATTTTGATTCTCCAGCCCCTTAAACTATTTTTATTCATTTCATTTGTAACAAAACCAGTATCCTCAATATACTAGAAATTTTTATAAGAAGTATTCGAGCTAAAATTACACACACCTACATATAATGGTTAAATAACATACTGTTTCTGTGGAAGGTGAATTTCTGCCTCACGAAACGATGATTGTTCAACACTCATATAACACCTTAAAAGGTTTCCATTAAGATGTCACTATATTTATATATGATATATAATATTTTTTTGTTTTACTTAAGCTTATGTATTTTTCATTTATGGAATACCTTTATGGTTTCCATTATGGGTAAATGCGATATTTTCATTTTAGGAAGTGCGGACTACCGCCCCCTTAAAGTGATTTGAACCGTTAATGCCATATGTGGGATGTATAAAGGATGGATTAAATGGTATTATACATTATATTGGAATTATTTTATACCTTTATATAATTATAATTTCATTCCATTAAGTACAAAATAGAAATGAAAGTAGCGTTCATGCGTATGTACGGCTTACCGTCTCCATGAACGATGCATTTCATTTCTTAGCTTTAAATGTTACGTAATATTATTAACGAATGTATATACTGGATATATATGATATATATGATATCTACATCAGGAATATAATTCTGTATATAATGGATATTTCACCACATGAACAACTTGTAATTATAAGAAGGTTAATTTTGACTCAAGTACCAAAGATCGACAAAATGACCGTTATTAACTTAAATAATTACATAATGTTCATAACATGGTAATAAGTGATATTAAAGGAATAATGAACTTGTAAAAGGTTCTTAAGAAAAAAATAAATTAACTCTAGTTTATTATTAAGGAGGTTAAAGAACGATCGAGTCAAGTCGGACACGAGGTAAGGGAACTTCTTAACCCAATTTCCATTCTTTGGGTAAATCTCATACTTTCAAATTATGTCATGATATTATTATATCCAATATTGTATTTGTACTTTCATTATGTGTACTTATAGTGAATACACATAATAGATCTATTTTATTTAAAAAATGAACTTTGTAAGGTACTTTGTCTCAATCTCCCTTCATTGAGGCATATTTTGTTTTATACACAAATTTCTTTTATACGGTGTATAAACCCCTTTTAATTTTACGTTTATTAAAATGGTATCTTTTTATATGAATCATTTTACTAAAAGAAAATAAGAATGTTTTTTTATCGTACGTATGCGGCGACAACGACTTCTTCGCCGCCGTGGCCATTATTTGAGTTTCGGCTTCCTCTACAAACCATAACTTTTTTTAAATGAAAAATAAATACCAAGTTTTAAATCTATTTTATTTTGGTATTGAAAATGGATTTGAAAATGTTTCATTATATCAATGTGTTGTATTGTGATTGAAATTTGAAATTTTATGTTTCCTTTATGCATGTTTTATGTGATACGATTATGTTATGGTTTATGATATGTTTAAACCTATTCATATGAGGAATTCATTTGACTTAATAAGTGACGGGTGGAGCCCGCTATAGCTCCTTGATGCATCGGCAGGTCTCATGCTACAAAGTAGTGTCTTGGCACAAGGCCTTGACTAAATATTATTTGTAGTCTTGGCACGAGGCCTTGGCTACGTGGTTATGATAGTCTGGCATTATGCATTCCATCATTATGAAAGTGGTTATTGATATTGCATGTAATTATTCGACCAATAGAATATCCATTTGAATAAGTAAATGGAATTATTTCATTTTACTTTTTCCATATTATGTTTAAGTTCATGTTTAAAAGGATTTTGTTTAGTTATACATTGCCTTAAATTTTTATGTTTATTTATGAAAGCTTCTGCTATATTGTTATCCTTACTAAGCATCTGAGCTCACCCCTTTCAATGTTTTAATATTTTCCAGGATGTGAAGAAGTATTTTATGAATGACCTGCAGGGATATTCAGAAGAGGATATCAGTGTGGACTAAGGAGACTTTGTTATTGTATTTTTTCACTTTATGATGTAATGTAACATTTATGAATGTATCTAGTGTTTCCAAGGCTACAAAACTAATTGGTCTTTCAAGACATGATCTTTTGTGATCATGCCAATGTTACGCAATAATGCACCGACTCTGGGTAGCTAGGGTTAGGGTGTTACAGTTGGTATCAGAGGCAGTTTAATACTAACCTTGGAAGCTTGATTTAGATAAACTCTGATTAGAGCACATATCCCGAAGATAGACTTTGAGGATTAGTATAGAATAACATCCTAGAATTTTGGTATTATAGAGATTTTGTGAGTTTTCCGAGAAATAAATCCCTGTCTGGATATGAGCAGGTAGAGGCGGCTCTGGCACAGATGTACCTAGGGGTAAAACCTGAAAACACCGCTTTGAGCTCGACTCTAACGGGAAAAGGTGCATGACAACAGGCATTGCTGCACTCTTGGTTATGACACTCCCAGGGGATATTCTTAATATAATTATCATTTTATTTACAAACCATTATGAAGTGATTATGAGTATATACTTCCTCAAAGAAAACATTTTTATGATTGTGGATTATATCCATAAATAGTTAAATTTATGTTAAGTGTTTTACCAGTATGGAATTATGTATTTTAATTCATAAAATAATCTAGTTTATGCCATTTTTTAGAAATGGGGCCTAGAGGGAGGAATGGAAAACATATAAATGTACGCACTCCATATAGGGATTTCCCTCCTACTAAAAATAATTATAGTGGAGCTGGTGATACAACTGATTTTGATCAACTTATTACCATACTGGGACAACTCACTCAGGTTATGAATAATAACCTTACTCGTATGGAGCACCCTGATCCGCAACGTGGAGGATCAATGTTAGACAACTTCATTAAGCAACAACCGCCAACATTTAATGGGGGTACAAATCCATTAGTATCTGAGCAATGGATAAACTCCTTAGAGAAAATATTCCACGCCTTGGGGAGTAGCGAAAGGGAGAAGGTTTTCATGGTAGTTTACTGCCTCACTGGAGATGCTGATCAATGGTGGTCATTGATTCAAAACACGAATGAAGATGAGGAAGTATCAAATATGGAATGGAGAGAGTTCAAAGATATTTTCCTAGAAAAATAATATCCTCGTGACCATCAAGAAGATATGGAAAGACAATTTCTGAGTCTGAGACAAAAAGAGGATGAGAATGTCGCAAAGTATGAGGCCAACTTTACAAGGTTAGCGAGGCATGTTGTATATTATATACGTAACCCAAGAAGTAAGATTTATTGTTTCTTTGATGGGTTAAAACCATTTCTCCGTCAAGCCTTAGTCTCACAATATTTCTCGTCATACGAAGATATAGTCTCGTGTGCTATCAAGACAGAAAAGGAATTCTCTAAATCTTATAAAAATAAAGTAAAGCAAGAGAAGAAGAGAATGGTGGAACAAGAGATAGATAATGGGAAAAAGGTAAAGACGGATTTTCCATTATGCGATAATTTTGGGAAGAATCACCCCAGTACTTGCCTAAATGGAATGGGAGTTTGTTATAAATGTCGAGAAAAAGGTCACCAGGCTCGTGATTGCAAGGGAAAGAAATAGTCTATCAATGTTGAATGCTACAATTGTATGGAAATGGGGCATTATGAATTGAATGTCCTAAGATCCAAGGAAACTTACCTCAGAAAAGTCCAAGGGATCAAGGACAATCTTATGTTGTTACTACAGTTGAAGTGGAATAATTAATGTATTGGTGCTTTTGGACTCAAGGATTATATTCTGGTTATAAAAATAATGTGATATATATAAGGATTATACTGTAGTACTTGTTTTTTTCATTAAGGTTTTAATATGATGAAGGTAATCGTATTTTTTATGAGACAATAAGAGAAACTTTACTTTGTTTGAGGAATCTGATGATACAATTGATTTTGGAATATAGTGACCTTTTAGAGAATGTCTGGGCAGAGGTATTTTGGATAACTATAAAGGTTGTAATGGATTAATTTTATCTTTGGATAGTATTGTTTAAGGTTAAAACATTTCTGAAGATTATTTTTTGGAATATTATACTACTACAGTTTTAGGAAAAGGACAACCTGCAGGTTGGGGGTTAACCCGTTGTGTCGTAAAAAGCTGTAGGAATCGAACCCACAACCATAGTGAGACGGGCCATTATTACCTACCACTATACTACAGGAAGTCCCCAGTTATTACAAAATAGTTTTCCTAATCTAAATGGTATGTGGTAAAATTTGTAACCTTATATAATTAGGATAAATAGAATATTTTTGAGTTCTGTTACCATTTGGATTGAAAGATGGGTTTGTGGTAAAATTTTATTAAAGAATTAAAGTCTACATGACAAGTAAGTATATTTCCTTACATTCTTAGTAAATCTCTTAAATAAATTCCTCAAATTTATGAAAGGTAACTTAAAACAAAAACATTGTCGGTTAACTTTTCCAACTGGGGATTCAATGACCGTTTAACCAATCACAAGTTTTTGATTTTCTTGTGGTTAACTTTCTCCTAATCCTATTTTATACAACTCTCTATCAGACCTTGATGGTTTTATTTTCCTCCATATCCATATTTTCATATAATCCTAGTATGGGCTATCTCAAGTGACCTTTGTACCTCTCTTTCATTCTTTTAATGTTATAGTTTTATTAACCCTATTTCCGATGTCAGTTTTCCACAAAGGTATTTTCTATTTTCAACATTTTATTTTCGAAAAAAATTTCAAATTGTGAGGACGCAATTTATTGAAGTAGGGGAGAATGTAACACCCCGAGCTTCCATGGTATGCTTCTCTTTCAATAATGCAATAGCTTTCATTGTATGCAAGTTCGAGATTCTAACGCACCGCGACCAATCAAAATAGCCATTATGAATAGTAATACCCACTTTTTTAAATTATATATATTTTATATTTCAAAATGGACTTCATTTTTGTATTCATAATTTTGAAATTACCCTAAGTTGAATTTTTTGTAATTTTCTGAGAACTTCCAATTTTTTATGAATAGTGAAAAATACTTAAAACAAATTTTTTAATCAAACTAATTTATAGTGATAAATTATACTATTGAGTGGTTTTAAAGTATAATTAGAATATATTTTTACCATTTTATCCAATGGTGGTCATTAGAATTAATTTAATATTGAAATTGGATATAAACAATTGTCAATCTTTTGATATATATTTTCATAAAAACACGCTATTTGTTGTGACATCGGGAATTAATTATAAAATTAATTAATATAACTTATATGATTGGAATCTTTTAAAATAGAAATCATTTTTTAATTTGTAATATCAAGTATATATTAGGGTGAAATTTTGGCATCGTTCTGAAAAACGTCAATTTTTTATGAATAGTGAAACCACTAAGTGGTAGTTAAAAAAGATGATTCTTTGTTTAAATGAAACATTACCACTTCTGTGATTTGATTTTGCAAAAATCCAACATACATGGTTGTCATTAGAATGTAAAATGTGGTTCAATGGGATTAAAATAATGTTTTTATGAATAGTAACTTTTTAGTTTAATTAATCGCGATTAAAGGTAATTAGTGAAATTTAAGGTAAAAATGATATTATAAAAATATTGAAATACCTTTACACTTGCCTTAAACCTATTGGATGAGTCCTGGACGACCAATAAAATCCATGGTTCAACTGGGGGAACCCATGGAGCCACTTTGGTATGAAAATGACATTAAAAACTCTTTACTTAATGATAAAATAAAAATATCACAAACATTAGTTGTTTTACTAAAACAATTTTTAAATGGGGTTATACAAGTCATATATTTGACTATAAATATTCTTTAGAAAGATAAAAATATTTCCTACATCATTATATTTTTTTATAATTTTTAGACATTAAATAAATTAAATTATTTATGACACCATGATGATGCAACGATTACCTCATTAATTAACGATTTAAATAAAATGAAAAGGTAATGTAAAATATAAGACATAAACTTATCAAAAACCTATTGGATGAGTATATTTCTAACCCTTATCACCTTATCCTAGAAATATATAAGTGTGAGACCTTTATAATCTTAAAATCATTATATAATAAAGTAACATTTCAATCTTTCAAGAGTACCCCTCCTCTCCTCTTATAAAAGGCCCCCACCACTACCACCTTACTCACACATTCAAAGCCTTTTGTCTCGGTCAACCTCTTCCAAAATACTCTCCCAACATCCCTCTATTACTCCTAGAAGCCTCACTTTGGGCAGAATTCTTCCCAAGGAATCCTTTGGCTCAAATCAATAAGAGTTACCCGGTTTTAAGGTAATGTCTTATCTTATATTATTTTGTTTTATTTTGCTTCTCCAACCCCTTAAAATATTTTTATTAATTTCTTTTTTAACAACACCAGTATACTTAATATACTAATATGTTTTTATAATAATGATTTTAGATACACTTTCACACACCTACATCTAATGGTTAAAGAACATACAGTTTGTGTGGAAGGAGAATTTCTGCCTCACGAAATGATGATTGTTCAACACTCATATAAAACCTTCAAAGGTGGCCCTTAAGATGACACTATATTTATATATGATATATAATATTTTTTTGTTTTACTTAAGCTTATTTATTTTTCATTTATGGCATACCTTTATGGTTTCCATTATGGGTAATCGTGATATTTTCATTTTAAGAAGTGCGGACTACCGCCCCCTCAAAGTGATTTGAATCGTTAATGCCATATGTGGTATGTATAAAAGATGGAGTAAATGGTATTATACATTATATTGGAATTATTTTATACCTTTATATAATTATAATTTCATTCCATTAAGTACGAAATAGAAATGAAAGTAGCGTTCATGCGTACGTACGGCTTACCGTCTCCATGAACGGTGCATTTCATTTCTTACCTTTAAATGTTAATTAATATTATTAATGAATGTATATACTGGATATATATGATATATATGATATCTACATCAGGAATATAATTCTGGATATAATGGATATTTCACCACATGAACAACTTGTAATTACAAGAAGGTTATTTTTGAATCAAGTACCAAAGATCGACAAAATGACCGTTATTAACATAAATAATTACATAATGTTCATAACATGGTAATAAGTGATATAAAAGGAATAATGAACATGTAAAAGGTTACTAATAAAAAAATAAATTAACTCTAGTTTATTATTCATAATGTTAAAGAACGATCGAGTCATGTCGGAAACGAGGTAAGGGAACTTCTTAACCCAATTTCCATTTTTTGGGTTAATCTCCTACATTAAAATTTTGTCATGATATTATTATATCCTATCTTGTATTTGTAATTTCATTATGTGTACTTATAGTGAATACACATAATAGATCTATTTTATTTAAAAAATGATCTTTGTAAGGTACTTTTTCTCAATCTCCCTTCATTGAGGCATATTTTGTTTTATACACAAATTTCTTTTATACGGTGTATAAACTCCTTTGACTTTTACGTTTATTAAAATGGAATCTTTTTATACGAAGCATTTTACTAAACGACAAAAAGGAATGTTTTTCTTGTCGTACGTATGCGGTGACAATGACTTCTCCACCGCCGTGACCATTATTTGAGTTTCGGCTTCCTCTATAAGCCATAACATTTTTTTAAATGAAAAATAAATACCAAGTTTTAAATCTCTTTTATTTTGGTACTGAAAATGGTTTTGAAAATGTTTCATTTTATCAATGTGTTGTATTGTGATTGAAATGTGGAAATTTTATGTTTCCTTTATGCATGTTTTATGTGATATGATTATGTTATGGTTTATGATATGTTTAAACCTATACATATGAGGAATGCATTGGACTTAATAAGTGATGGGTGGAGCCCTCTATAGCTCCTCGATGCATCGGCAGGTCTCATGAGACAAACTAGTGTCTTGGCATGAGGCCTTGACAAAATATTATTTATAGTCTTGGCACGAGGCCTTGCCTACATGGTTATGATAGTCTGGCATTATGCATTCCATCATTATGAAAGTGGTTATTGATATTGCTTGTGATTATTCGACCAGTAGAATATCCATGTGAACAAGTAAATGGCATTATTTCATTTTACTTTTGCCATATTATGTTTAAGTTCATGTTTAAAAGGATTTTGTTTAGTTATAAATTGCCTTAAATGTTTATGTTTATTTATGAAAGCTTCCTCTATATTGTTATCCTTACTGAGCATCCGAGCTCACCCCTTTCAATGTTTTATTATTTTCCAGGATGTGAAGAAGTATTTTATGAATGACCTGCAGGGATATTCAGAAGAGGATATGAGTGTGGACTAAGGAGACTTTATTATTGTAGTTTTTCACTTTATGATGTAATGTAACATTTATGAATGTATCTAGTGTTTCCAAGGCTACTAAACTAATCGGTATTTCTAGACTTGATCTTTTTTTATCATGCCAATGTTACGCAATAATGCACCGACTCTGGGTAGCTGGGGTTGGGGTGTTACATTAGCAATAGATATAATAAATAATATTTTATTGAATTTCATAAAAATCATAAAAATAATATATTTGGCCAAATGTATTGGATATGGTTGTAAATATAAACCATGGCCCATTTATAGGTTATTTTTCCATTTTTTGTTACTATATTCACCCCTTAAGTGTAAAATATTATTGAAGTCATTGTAATTGTCAAAAGGGATAATAAGGGGTTAAAAGAAGATAAGGGTTAAAATATTATTCAAACTTGTGCAAATTTTTTTGTATATTTGTATTTTGAATCATCATCTTATTAACATTGAATATTATCAATTTTTTCCATTTTTACATTAACATTATTTTATATTAATTTTATATTTTAATAAATTTGAAGACTACTCCTCCCCTAAATTTTAAAACGAAACCCATTATTTCACTTATTCAAACCACATTGAGCATTAGATATTAAAAATAATAAGCTAATATCACTTCTCAATTTAACAATAAATATATTATAGGTTATTTTATTCCCAAAATACCAACCCTAGATCCCTTAAGAGGTTACCTAAAAGATTCATTTCAATTTATAGGTAATCATCTTAACTGATCAATTTCTTTTTAATTATTATTATACCTCATCTAAATGTATTATATTCTTCGTAAAATGATAAATATGGTATACTAAATATAATTATATGTTAATAAAATTTGGGAAAAAACTTTTATTCAACCACTTTCCCTCATATTTGATGTTAAAGAGTGACTTGTGAGTATGTACGACTTTCTATCTCCACAGAGCGATAAAATTCATTTTCCATTACTATATTTTGTGGATGATTATTTTTATGGGTTTAATTTTTATGTATTATAATTATTAAATAATTATTCTTAATTTAAAATAATAAAATATCTAACTTATTTCCTCATAGACCATTAAAAATATTAACGTCGTTTGTGCGTCTGTGTAGACTACCACCTCCACGAATCGATGTGATTAGTTATTCATTTATATTTTACATTGATGGTAATATGGATCAATTTGAATATTATTTATAATTTATATTATATATTAATTAATATTTAATGGTTAATTAATATTTTCCTTTATTTTTTTCCATCCATCAAAAAATTAAAATTGTGTTTCTTCGTACGTGTAGTCTATTGTCTCCATGAGCGGCGTAAACCATTTTTCTATCTCTAAATTTATGAATGACTCTAAAAATGTTATTAAAAAATATATATTATATTTATATAATTTTTAAAATAATGGATTTTATGGTACCATGTTCAATATACAGGGATAAAAAACATTGAGCCAAAACATACATGAATAACAATTCAGATATCACCCAGAACAATGATTTTAATAATAAATTTACAACAAATAGGTGATAAAATAATATAACTAAATCATATATTTTATGATACATATGATAATGGTCATATAATATTGGTTTAATAGATATATGTTTATTATAAATTATGTTCCAATATTATTGACGCCAAAATTGGAGAAAAATGAAACCTCCTAAAATTATGGATGGCCTTGCGAAGCTGGACCAAGAAGCTCCCAGAGCTCTATGGACAGTGAAAAAGATCCGCTTTCACGACCCGCCATGAGGCAATGAGGAGGGACCACTCTGCAAGCCCCCTTTTACATTCACAACCTGACATGATGCAAGGATATGGGACCACTCTGTGATCCCATTTGACGTTTGTGACCCGCTGTGAAGCAAGGAGGCGGGACCACTCCATGAGCCCCCTTTGACATTTTTGACCCACCTCAAATCAATGAGGCGGGACCACTCTACAAGCCCATTTGACGTTCGTGACCCACCGTGAAGCAAGGTGGTGGGACCGCTCCGTGAGCCCATTTGAAGTTCGCGACCCACCTCGAAGCAAGGAGGTGGAACTGCTATGTGAGCCCCTTTTATGTTCGTAACTCGATGCAAAGAAAATTTCATCTTCGCGTCGAGTGAACCCTGCTCCGTGGTGCTTCTTGCCTATAAATACCAGGATCCCCTTGAGTGCGGGGGATAGACACTCTGAACTTTCATTTTATTATCTCCTGAATCGTGAAGAAGTTTTCTATTATACAAACTATGATCTCCTCTAGATAATTTTTCTCTACGAAATACCTCCCCCTTGGCCTTAATTGAGGCCCTATTCTGAGAGGGATGCCTTTCGTGAATCCCACTAGCATTCGTGGGGGAAGGAGATCCCCAAGGGGACTCAGGTCTTCATAGAGAACATACTCTTTGTGAAGAACCCCCCATGCTCATGTAACCCAAGTGCCAAAGCCGTCTCACTGTGCATCGTGAAGCACATTGATTCACAATGCCATGCTTTGCAAGGAAACCTTGCTTCAGGAGGCATTGCATTGTGAATGCCTTTCCACTTCTCGAAGCTCCTCCCATATGCACCTACGCCTCATCCCTATCCTAGGTGACTGCACTTCACAAAGAACATCCCTTCATGGAGTCCCTCCACTTCATGAGGCACCAGAGCTTCACAAGGCTTCTACTTGTGAGCCCCTTTTCTTTGCAACTCCTTTTCCCATGTGACCCTTTAGGTTTTCACAAAGAAATATCAGAGTCCCATGGATGACACTTCCCATTGTGTTTCTTCGCCGCATGATTCTCCACATAATCATACTAATAGATATTGCTTCATCGCATAGCCATTCTAACGTGGACCCCCCCCCCAATGGTTCGCTCCATAACACCCCCTCACCATGGAATTTTCGGTGCATTCCCTTCACCAAGGTGTAGACGGTACTGGTTATGTAAGTCATAGGGGTACGGAGTGAACCCGCCTTCTCTGAGCTGCAGGATGATAAACTACCAAGCATCATCATCCTTAGCACATGATGTTAAACTTTGACTTCCCCCATGCATCCAACATCGGGAAAGGGGCAACAAAAATGGTGTAAACCCCCTAGATTTTCATGCAGGAGGCAGCATCCCTGCCCCTCCTTTATTCAGTACCAAATCCATCTCCCGCTAGGATTTTTCACCACCATGCTGCCACATCATGGTGGGATCATGCCATCCACCTCCTCATTGCTCCTAGCAGCACTTGGGCTGCAATCCACGTGTAAGCACCGTCATGTATTTGATTCGTTGCCCTTTGTGTAAACCCAATTTCATCACCCCTTAGAACTACGTGGTTTTTGATCGTTGTGGTCTACATAGGGTATGTATAAAACCTCCCTATGGTTTAATCCCAGCCAATGGAAAACCATGGTGTTCCCCCATTCTGGGGTGCACATGCCCCGAACTGTGAGGTTTTTGATCCGTGCCAAGGCAAGGTATGTAGGAAGCCTCCACAAGGTTCAATCCCACCACCCCGGTCATTTTGACCTCCTTCACGTTGGTTCACCAACACCTTGGGATGCCTAGAGTGTAATCCCCACACACCATTCCGAAATATATGGACTTTGATCCTTTCCAAGGAAACATATTTAGGGATCCTCATTGAGGTTCGATCCCACAACCCATTGGTCCCGACCATCTTCACATCAGTTCCCACTCACTCCATCCTAAACTATGAGGGCTTGATCCTTATCTCCTAGACAAGGTACATAGGAAGCCTATATTAGCTTCAACCCCTATCCAATGGTAAGCCATTGTGCCCCTCATTCGGTGGTAAGATGTTGTGACCCCATCCAGCGGTAAGCCATTGTAAACCCATCTAGCGGTAAGCCATTTTGATCCTATTCAGTGGTAAGCCATCATGCCTATATTCGGCGGTAAGTCATTGAAACCTCCAATCGGCAGAAATACATCATCAAATGAACTATGTGGACTTTGATTCCCTACCATGGGGATATGTAGAAATCCCCTTTGAGACTCAATCCGAAAACTACCATCACCTTCACGACAGTCCCATCTCATCCCCCCTCTACTCCATTCATCTCTCCCCCATCCATCCATATTCTTACCCGGGCTGCCACATCTTAGTGGGATCATGCCACCTCATACCCCATTCCCCTTAACAATAATAGGGGATCTAGACACACATTGGCCCCAACATCAGTGTTCCCTTCAGAGTTTACACCCATTTGATCCACTCTAGTCAGTGTTCTGATCTATCCAATCCATCCCCACAGGACATTAAACATGCAGAATACCCTGTGTTAAACATGGGAAGATGAGGAAAACCCCGGAGACATACCTATGGCATATAATTCCTCACATTCGATGCGGGATGCCTTGGGCTTCCACACCCTCGAGAAGCCCTATAATAAGGGTAAGAAACCCAGACACGTCGGTGTCCCAACAGCCCAAAATGCCAGTGATGTCCAACGTGACCACTCCCCTGACCGAAGGTTACTGCCCTGATCGAACCCCTTGGAATTACCTAACAGAAGCAATGTAATTAACTGGTGTCCATGAAAATACAGCACCAGGTAGGGTTTCATGAACAACATCTTAAATCTGTAAGGGAGACCCAGAATAGGTGATGAGTTCTAAGAAGTAATCCAAGGAAAGAGGAACTGACATCCCTTCATCCTGTTTCGTTCATGGAGAAAATGTTTGTGAACAAGGAGCGGATGTCGCCCGCCCTTGGAAAGGAGGAATGTGCGGAAACATACAGCGCCTTTCTTCCCACCAAACGAGACAGATGCGTGCGCCCTGGTGAAAGCGTCAGAAATATAAATGGTGAACCCAAATTGAAATTATTCTCCTCAATATGTAGATTAGTAGTGGTCGAGGCATCAATGGATTAGCATGTCACCAGATCCAGTTATCCGACGTCAGGTCCTGCTAAGTAAATAGCGGTCCTGGTGTGAAACTCACCAGAAGTTGGGGCATTAAAATGTTGGACATCACATTCTGTGATGTTGTGAATAGGGAAACCTCTTACTGGTCATTGGATATGGGATGGCATTGGGGCATTGGTCGTCGATTCCTTTTTTCCTTCAGCACTGACGAGTTAATCTCCCTACTCTCAGAAATCAGGTTGTTACACCCTGAATGCGATCACCGCCTGCCCACCGACACAAGGAAAGGGGTAGTTCCAACATGGCAGTCTTGTGTGGATCCACCTCTTCCACGACAACCTCTACACCCATGCTCATGGGGTGCCCACGCCCCATCTACCCATCCGAGGTCATCCAATGAAGGTTGATAAATGACCTCGTACGCTAGTACGAGGAGGAGGACATTATCCCGACTCGAGATATGGCCCACCTAGATTTGGAGGCGTCTGCGCCTCATCATCAATGCCTCCCCCGAGGGTCACGTAGGGATCTTCTAGTTCCCACGCCGACATATACCCATTTCTGGAGCCTCTCCTTTGAACGCTTTGACGACTCTCTGCCCTATGCTGACGAGGTAGATGACGTCCGACCCAGCCCAGTTAGAGTCCCATTACAGGGGATCCTAACGGGGACTCCCACCCAGCTGTGCCAGTGCCACCATCCGGTCTTGCAATATGAGAAGAAATTAATCCACGTACCCGCACCATGGGCCCCGGTTCGTCCGACCCGATGCCAGCATCAGGCTCAAGCTGAAGAGGACGCCATCCAAGGGACATATAAGTCGACGTCTACTGTGGCCCAAGCCACCGCCGACACATATCGTTAGTTACCAGAATACACTATGTAGGGGATCATATATGCCCAACTAGGATTGAGGCCCCAACAGCCCCACGGGTAGGTTGGGTTGACTCTCTTGGTCACCAGCTCAAGTAGTGGCCATTGTGAACTAACCCGCAGCGATTCCACCCAGTACGGAGGTCCTCACCATACCACTACCATAGAGAGTGCGAGCCTTACCCGCTTCAAGGCTCGTTATGGAAGTGTGCCCCATGCCACCATCAATCGTAATGAGGGTTATCCCTGCAATAGTGACACTCGGTACGGATGTATCTCCCATTCCCAGTACACTGGGTATGGAGTCATTCATCTTGCCTCCAACAGCCAGTGTAGGGACATTGCATATCTTGTATCTCTTCAACGTGGGGATCCTACCCGTGTCCTCTTTGCAACTGGTTAATGTCCTCATCACCACGGAAATCAGATGGGTGAAGGCCAGCCTCGCCTCACTAGCACGCAACATGGAGGTCCTACCCATCTTCAGCTAGACTTGTATATGGAGCCTCCTCATACTGAGGACACCAGGGGAAAAAAACATGGAGTTCCTCCCCATGCTCCTATCAGTTCTAGAGGAGGTCTTTCCCATTCAATCCTTATCCATTGAGGTCCTCCCCATGTCCCCTTTGACATTTTTATTGGTTCTCCTCGCACCCTGTCTTACTCAGGTGGACACCCTCTCCACCTCAGCACCAGTGCAACCAAAGGACCTCATGTCAGAAATCAGCCCTATCCCGAGGATCCACCCAGGGGTATGAGGGAAGGTAATGACTACCATAAGAAGAATTTTGGGATGGTCTAGATAGAGATTAAACCAGTCCGCTTCTTAGACTCTGAAGTAGAGTACGACTCAGCATGGTAACCCTCCTCTCGCTCATCCAAGTCAAGGAATGGGGTAGGAATGAGGCGCATCCTCCTAGTACTCCCGGAATACAAGGTCCATAGGATTCCCACCTCCCTTTTTTGGTATACCCAGGAGGATCAAAATCAGTGAACCCCACTAGTTACGGTCGTTAAATCACCACTTTCATCAATAGAAGCGCTCTCTACCTCGACAATAGATCACATAGAACTATTCAAGGGATCGATGGCGGGCGATCAGCTGCGTAGACTATCGCCAGTAGCCCTAGCCCCTGAGCCAAGAAATGCGGCTATTAGCCCATCTTATTGTGACATAGAGGCCAGGTCGCTACACTATTAGGAAGACAGCCCGAGATTCAGTGGCCAGTCAGCCCATTCGACGTACACTCCATCGGCCATCATGACATCTCAGCGGTCTACCTCAGTACCACTGCCAGTTCCCCATCCACCCCCAGTTGACGAGTAGGGTAATGAAGGTCCAGACCCTAAATCCGATCTGAGGAGCTTATAGAACATCTTCGTAGTAGACCACTTCTCTGAGAAGTTCTAGCCCATGGCAGTGTCGAATTTTCGCACGCTGAAATCCCTCACCCCAGAGGAGGTTGAATGTTTCTGCCAAACCTCTAGGCGATGCACCTTCACCTTCATCATCAGAAAATGGTTTATCCCAGGATCCAAGCACATTTTAAGGAAATTGGAGAGAAATTCAGTCTAGTCGATCTGGCTACGCTCCATGTGGCCCAACACCCTGACTCACCTGGCCTCTATAAGGTCCTCCAGGAGCAATGAGTTCAGAGTTTCAAGATACTCTGTAAGATCATCAAGGAGGCTTCCCCCCATGTGAAAATCCATGGATGGGGGCAGTATGCTTCCCTCCACGTCATCCCTATCTAGTTCCATCTCGTCTTTTTAGGAGACATCAAGGACATGCCCCCAGGAAGGGTCACTGTCAACATGCCTGACATAGTGGACAAGAAGTATGATTTGAAGCTTCTTGATGGGGACTTATGCACCAAGGGCGTGCCACCACTACTAGACCCATCAAGGAGGGTTACTCTCCAGCAGAGGAACCTACTAGGTCTCCCTATGCCCACTGAGGCATTAATAATCAGCCAGAATTCTGGTAAGGATAAAGAGAACATCGGAGCTTCCAAGCACTCTGACCTGTCAGCCTTAGTGCATAAGACGAAGGAAGGCCCTGAGAAGGCCACATTGTGCCAGCAAATTTACAGCAGAAGAAGTTGGTTGATGAAATCTTGAATGAATACGCTGTAGAACGACGACTAGACTACGGTGATCCTAGGACAAGGTAGTAGGGGCAGGAACAACTTCCCCTCAGTGATTTGCCTCTTGGAGACCCTGACCGTCCTTCCCCCACAGACTGGGTTGAGGTCAGAACATACGGAAAGAGGGCACAATATGTCTCTCCAAACCCTCCCGAACAGCTCAACAATCCAAGAGACCCAGCTCGGGCTCCCCCAGCTGCCCCAAGGGTCAGGCCACCAGCCACTCCAGAAGCCATTAGGCATGCTTACCGTGTTGAAGAACCCACCTACGCACTCGTAGTTAGGGACCCCCGTCAAGATGGGGACCCCTTCCCTAATGATCCAATGGCGGCTCCAATTGCCTTCCTTGAGGTGTTGGAAATAGTAAAGGTGGAAATCCTGCCAGATGGAAGGCATATCTAGCATGGGTGAATGGAATGTCGGCACCTCCAGGTTTCGGGAATCCCACCTTTCCCCCTTTAACGGGATGGGGGACCTGTCATAGCACCTGGCCCTCTTCAACTCAAGGCGTGGTCCCATGTTAGGGACTCCAGTACTGCGGGAGGCTACCATGATTCGCTGTTTTGTTCAGACATTGGAGGCGCCTTCATTCTTCTGGTACAACCAACTTCCCATCGGATCCGTAACAAGGTGGGAGGACTTTCGTAGGAAATTCCTCTACCAGTTCAGCTCCACCACGTGGAAAATGAGCATTGCAGAAATCTTCAAGTGAAAACAAAGGCCTGACGAGCATGTCACAGACTTTATCGCTCGGTGGAGAGGTCTTTCATATTCTCTTAACATGCCACTGACTCAAGAGAAATTTCTGACGATGTGTGTAGGAAATGTCAAGACGGAACCAGTTCCCTCTTTGATAACCCAAAACTATCCCAGGGAATTTTGAGACTTCTATGATAAGGCTCAGCGCCTAGAAGAAGCCCTGAAACAGGCCAACTAGGCACATCTATTTCCTCCTGCAATTTCTTCGAGAAGGTCTGTCAGAGCCGAGCCTACTGTGGTGGCCCAAATAAAGGCCCCCATATAGCTCTAATTATTATCAATGTAGCCATCTCCCCAACTTCACAGAGGCCCGCCACCATAGGTAAAGCCTCTAGCCCAGCAGCGGCCCCCTCAAAATCGGCAGGTGCCCCCATATAATGTGCCACCACCGCCTATGCTGGAAAACCATGATCCACCTCCTTGATAGGCTTCTCTAGCTCCTCATCAAGGCCAGGCTCCAAGTCCACTCTTTCTAGATAGAAATAATTGGACCTACTTATTCAACACGAATCAGGTCCCTAGCTATTTCTGATGTGCCTTGGAAGAAGGGATTATACATTTTCCTGTGTGCAGAGGGCCAGAAGAGGCGAACCTCACTGATCGCCCCAACTACTACCCCTATCATCAGATCATACGGAAAACCCTCATTAAGTGCTATGTGTTCAAATACTTTCTTCAAGACCAGGTCGATAACGACATAGTCATGTTGGGATCAGCTTCAGGACAAGTGGTATGCATCATCGTAAGGCCAGACAACAGCAGTGACAGTGAGAGAGAGTGGCAGCAGGTTTCTAACCGTGAGTCCCCGAAGAATGATGACTGGATGGATCTCAAAATAGTTTCTCATTCCCATGGCATGATTCTTGCAAGCATGAATCAACAGGAGACTTTAAAATCTGTAGTCTCTACATCTACATCATCATCTTAGCCGACCTCTTCCTAGAAGAGAAAGAATCAGCAGTGTAAGAGAAAGAAACGTACCCCGCCAATGTCATCATCGTCCCACACTCTTGGTGACTTCATGACTGCATAGATGGGGATTCCTCTCAGAATCCACCCAGTTGTGGATGACACTTCAAGTGATAGTAAATGGTATGCTTCAGTTAATACTGTGAAGTTGGTAAATCCCAATATGAATCTTGATGACGGGGAGCACCAGGCGAACCTCCCAAACATCCCCAGCCAACACCAACATTGGAAGAGCCATGACCATATGGGTCGTCGATGCACATCTATTGGCACTTCCAGTAAGTCCATGCATTCCACTATGACCAGACAGTAGGCCCAGCATAGAGCTCAACATGCACAGCCTCCTCATCTAGTCCCATCAGCCCCGCTTCCATTACTTTTTGTGCTACTGGACCAAGCATAGTCACCGAGACCTCATCGTGATCAGCCATGATCCACCGAAGAACGGTCTTAGTCAGATAGACCCGGAACAGTAGTCACTTTGCACATATCAACTAGTGAGCAGCGTGACATTCCCACCACCAGTCAGCCGTCGGTCCAGCTGGCAGGGCCCGCCATGCCTCCTGTCACAGAGCGGCCTCCTACAAGCATAAGTTCATGTCTGGCACAAAATTATTTCATTCTAAATAACTTTTAAAACATCCCAACAAGGCTTTCCATCCTTGAGGCCATTCGCCTGTTGTCAGATATGCGCAAGCCCTTGCTGAGGCTTTAAGAATTCCCCTCTATTTTGAGAGAGAGGGAGCAGCCGCAAAAGCTTTTCATGATGAAGCGGTTTAGAATGCTGAATGTCAGGACATCATTTCTTTATCTGGAGAAGATGACGGCTCTCCCATACAGGGGATTATTCACCAACTATACATCATTGGAAAATTTAATAGCATGGAGGTTCGCTGCTGTCTTGTTGACACCGGCTCTGGGATTAACCTTATCCCAACACAGACACTGCAGAAGTCGGGGTCATCAGAATATGACCTCACTCCCTATGATTTAAGAATCTAGAGATAAAATAGGATAGAGCAGACCCAAGTCGGTATGATCTATTTGAAGACCCTGTTCGGGGGCCTAGTTTTGAGAACCAAGTTTATGTTTCTCTCCCAAGATACCGCGTACAATGCATTGATGGGAAAACCATGGCTCCCCCTGCATGCGGTGGTTCCCTCGTCCTATCACCAGTGCCTTGAGTACTCCCTCAATGGTCGAGTGGGATTACACCAAGGGGATGTGTCTCATTTTTCCTCTTGTGATGCCCGCTACCTGGATGCCAACTATTACAAGAGCAAGGACATGCAGATTCAGGCTAGTGAGGTTGAACCCGTAGCGGTTGCAACTGACCCCAGGGAAGGTCGGGCTGACGCCTACATCTTCCTGATCCATCAGTTGGAAGCCACAACCGCCGATATGGGTCAATGTTTCATTGTCTCTGGTACAAGGTGGAAGAATATTCCCAAGTCTAAGAAACGGTGGAAAATCACCTCGTACACCTATAAAAATCAGGCTTAGGTGATACAAGATCCTCCTACCCCTGTAAGGTATTGGGATGTCCACCCCATGGAAATGGCAGTACGTCACACGTGCCTATTTCTC
Organism: Viscum album; assembly: GCA_963277665.1. NCBI lineage: Eukaryota > Viridiplantae > Streptophyta > Magnoliopsida > Santalales > Viscaceae > Viscum > Viscum album. The sequence goes on from OY728153.1 coordinate 1,386,690,493, forward strand.
TAGGCTAGAATTAACCAGTTCATGCCGATGCGCCACTATTTCTTTGATATCATCAAGCATGGCCCCTTGGGCTGAAGACTAGACGGGATCAGATTGGCAGCCTTCTTTTCTATGGTTTCGGCAGCACGTGAACCTCCCGATATGTTGTCAACTGCCACCTAGGCTAGTACCGACCTCTCACAGGGGGATGTCAACTTAAGGGATGCTTCCCCTGTAGAGGCTCCATCCTTCGCAAGCGAATAAGAGGATTTGGAGGATGCTCCCCTAGCTTTTGAGGAGGGCGTATCCTCCACGATTGATTAACTGGTATAGGTGAACCTCGGTAGTGAGGCAGATCCGAGAACCACATTGATCAGTGCTGCCATGTCCCTTGAGGAGCAGCAGCGGTATGTAGACTTCCTCAAACAACATCTTGATGTGTTTTCTTGGAGTTATGATGAGATGCCAAGACTATATCCTTTGGTAGCCATCCACCACCTCAGTCTTCCATCAAATCATCATGGGTTCAAGAAGCCTCCCAGAAAGATGCACCCTTCTCATGGTGTCATGGTCAAGGCTGAAGTTGACAAGCTCATCGGGGCCAACTTCATTAAAGAGGTCCAGTACCCCAAATGGCTGGCTAACATCTTACCAGTCAGGAAGAATAATGGACAAATCAGGGTCTTTATCAACTTCCAGGATCCCAATCGTCACTATCTAAAAGACGATTTTCCCCTTCCTATGATGGAATTTCTGATCGATGTTACAACTATGTTCCAAGCCCTATCATTCATGGATGGTTACTCTAGATTCAATAACATTCAAATGGCCCCTGAGGACGAGGACTCCACAGCGTTCATGGTGCCCCAAGTTACTTTCTGTTACCAGGTTATGCCTTTCGGCCTGAAGAATGCAGGTTCCACCTATCAACGGGTCATGCATCGTATTTTCAAGGAAAACCTCAGGACATTGGTGGAATGTTATGTGGATTATCTGGTGGTCAAATCCCTCTAGTGCCAAGACAACCTCAAGTATCTTGAGAAAGTGTTCATCTTCCTTCATTCTCGCCACCTGAAGATGAACCTGTTGATGTGTGCTTTCGAAGTCACCTCTGGAAAATTTTGTAGCTTCATTGTCAGACATAGTTCCATCAATGATCAACCGAGAAAAGATAAAGGAAATCATCCTGATTCCTCCCGGGAGAATTATTCGAGATCATCGAGTTTACCAAAACTAATTACCCTATATATGCTGATTCATTGCGAATCTGGCCGACATGTGTAAGACTTTTTCTCAGATCATGAATAAAGGCAACGCCTATTAATGGGATGAAGAGTTATAGACCGCATTTGAGGAAATTTAGAAGTATCAGCTCTAGACTACGATCTTGATGCCACCTGTCTCCAGAAAACCAATGATCCTTTATGTGATTTCCCTAGAATGATATCTTGGTGCCCTTCTTTCCTAGAAGAGCAATGAGGGGATGGAGAACAACCTCTACTACCTTAGTCATATGCTCATCGATACAGAGACCAGATACTCTCTCATTGAAAATAGTTTCCTTATGCTGGTATTCACAGTACAAAAATTGATACACTACTTGCAGCACCATGAGGTATAACTGGTGTCTCGGGTGGACTCACTAAAGTACATTCTAAACCTCCCCATGTTGACAGGTCATCTAGCTCGGTGGGCAATGATTCTTCAGTAGTCTGATATCAGGTTTTTTCTTAAGAAAACTATTAAGAGGAAACCATTGGAAAACTTCCATGATGCCCATCTGGATCCTGCTGACCAGTCCTTGGATCTCGATTTTCCGGATGAGGCAATCCTCTCAGTAGATCATGCCATCCTGTGTTGGCAGATGAACTTTGATGGTGCTTCCTGAAGCCCCACTGGCAGGAGGTTCATTGATCCCAGGATAAACAAGGTAGGCCTAGGTATTGTCTTTATTACCCCAGGACAGGCCATTCTATCGTACTCATTCCTATTGTCAGAAGGTTGCACCAACAATGGGGCATAGTATCAAGCTCTTATCACAAGCCTCAAGCTAGCCCTCGAGATTTATGTGCCCCATTTTCATGTGAAAGGGGATTCTGAACTAGTCATCAGGCAGATCAATGGGGACTACGTCATTTGAAATCTGGAGTATGTACCATTGTTGGAGCGCACTCTACAGCTAATGGCCTATTTTGCATCTCAGTTAGAAGTTACTCTTGTCCCTCGATCTCAGAACGATCTAGCTGATGCCCTGGCCATCCTGGATGCATCACTTTCAGAACCCGAGTAGGATGATCTGATTATACATGTGTCACATCAAAGAGTCATTTCTCCTGCCACCCCATATGATGATGGCGGCCTATGGGTAAGACATCTTACCGTCAGAGCCTCCACTTCAGGACCCCCAGGTTCCTTAGATATAGTGGTTGATGTTACCCCTGAATGGAGAGCCCCCTTTATCCAGTATCTCCAAAATCGTTACCTCCCAACTGATCAGGCCGAGTGTAAGAGAATCTGACGTCGCACAATATAGTTTACCCTCCAGAGTGGTCCCAATCAAGAGCATATCCTCTACAAGCGTGGGTTTGATGGTTTCCTCCTCAGTTGAATCTAGGGAGGCAATATTTCTCATGTCATGTAGGAGGTTCATGCTGAATCTTGTGGAACCCACCAGACTGGGCCGAAGCTATCTCACCAGATCTAGAGACTATGGTACTTTTGGCCCTATATGATCCATGATCGCATCAAGTTCTCCAAGAGATGTCACACATTCCAAATTCATGATAACTTCATGAATCCACCTCCAGAACCTCTCCACTCATCCAAGTACTCTTGATCATTTGCAGGGTGGGGACACGATGTCATGGGACTATATTTACTGGTGAAATTTTGCTTTTTTAGGTTCATCTTGACCACTATGGATTTATTTTCCAAGTGGGAAGAGGTAGTTTCACTCAAGGAGGTCAAGGCCCATTCTATCATTGACTTCGTAAGCTCCAATATCATATACCAGTTTAGAGTCCTTCATGCTGTCCTCACTGATAATGGCACCAGCTTCCGAGCATTTGAGTTGAAGAAGTTTTATTACAATTACAACATCAGTTCAAATCATACCTCTCACTATCACGTGTTGGCAAATGGACAGATTGAGGCGTTCAACAAAACCATCTCTAACATTCTGCAGAAAATGGTTGGTCAAAATAAAACGAGTTGGCTGGAAAAGAACTCCAATGACCTCTAGGATTACCAAAAAATGACTCGTAATTCCACCCAGGTGACTCCATACTCCCTGGTGTACGGAATTGAGGCCTTTTTGCCCATCGAGATCCAGCAGCCTTCATTATGCACAACGTTCTATGACTAGCAGGCACCAGATAAGGTAGCCAAAATTATTTTGGATGAATTGGAAGAACTTGACGAGAATAGGCTTTGTGCCTAGCACAATCTTGAAAGGAATCATAATAAGATAGCTAGAGCCTTCAACAAGAAGGTTTTCCTCTTCTCTTTCCTACAAGGCAACTTGGTATTGGCCCTCCGGACACCAATGATACCTTGCAGGAAACCACCCAAGTTAGAGACCAAATGGTAAGGACCTTACATAATTTATAGGGTTTACCCCAATGGAGAATACTCCCTGGTGACCATGGATGGTGAGCTTATAACTCCTCCCACCAATTCCAAGTTTCTCAAGAAATACATTGTCTCATCCAAATAGTCCAGCATGACCTTAAACTATTTGGTCTGGCATGACCCTAAACTGTTTCATCCGACATGAATGTAAACTATAAAATGTCCCACATGACGTTAAACTATATGCTGTCCTACAAGATGTTAATCTACACCCTTAAAACTATGACTGTATTGATTACCATCCACTTGGGATACGTAGGAACGCTCAATCATTTCATCTTGTGCCCGACCCCCAAACTCTTCTCTTTGACTATCCCCCCAGGGTATAGTTATCTCAGAGGATCCTTGCATGATATAGAGTAGGCTTCCTTATCTCCACTCATGTCAGGATTATGATGGTCACACCATGTTCCCACTCCTCATTCTTCTATCCTCCCATGTCCTCACCACATGAGGTTAAACTGCCTGGCCTTCAAGAACTACATACGACATGATTCCCTTCATCATGGGATACGTAGGAATGATCAGACATTTCATCTGTTGGCCCAACCCAAATGCCAAAATCACCCCTCGAGTCAAGACATATGGTGTGGTGTAGTTTTTTCCCCAATACATGTAGAGCTCATCTTGATTCTGCCATACGTCCTACTCCCCGGAGGTGTATTCCTCTTTCACCGCCCTGCTTGACATTAAAATGTATTGACACAACTATGCTTCACCCATTCCATTTATTGGGAATCCATCACCCTTCCCATCCAGAAGGGCCCCCAAATGGTAGGGACACCAGGCCCAAGGTCTGTCCTACAACTTCGGGTCAACACCCTTGAGGATGTTTAGCAACAAGTTGATAAAAGTCCGACGTTGTGAATATGGTCAGCTGTTGATGCTCATTTTTTGTTCCCATCCCAGGCCACTATAAGGACGCTATTTTTTGAACATGGTCAACTGCTATCCTTTATCATTAGATCCACCCCAACATGTCCCAAATATTGAGTGAATTGGTTCATTCTTCCCCGTTGTTTCTCTAAGTGACGAACTCCCTTCGGGCGATACCATCTATCTGACCCTTATATGAAAGGTAAATCCAAATCTGGCTCCTTGTTTCCCACACCGAGCACTACTCACAAGGGAATAGTAGTTTTGATGAGTCAGCAACCATACAAGAGGTAATATGGCTAAAGATTTCCGGGATGCCCAGCCTCAGGCCCCTTGGCCTTTTCCGACCCCTTGGCTTCTTCTGGCCCCTAGACCATGTTATCATTTAGGATTGTGTGTGGTGGTGCAGACTTATGTTCTCATTGATGTTGGGATATTTCTACACTCCACACATATCCCCTTGAGACATACCTCTCTTCATTTATCATCCATCCCGCGAGCACAGGCCCATCCATGCTTCGCGAGACCCATCATTTGGGTTTCCATCACCATCTATATCCAAAAGGACCCCCGAATGGAATGGATGCTAGGACTAAGGGCTCTCCTACCATTATGAGATAAGGTCATCGAGAATTATGGGCAGTAGGCTGATGCGAGTCCCGTGTTGTGAATATGTTCAAAGGTTGACACTCAATTGTTTTCCATGATCTCTAGTCACATACGGGTGGGTACTATGTTGCGAACCTGGTCAACAGTTGTCTCCAATCATCATTGGTTTTTTGTGGTCTTCCATAAGCACGATGGTTCTCCCTTCCTATCCCACGCATATGACATTAAACTAGGAATATATGGTCTGAGATTTGTGACCCAAAACTAAGATCACATTAATCCTTACTGCAAGACGTTAAACTGCAAGCTAGTCAAGACTTTCTGTCCAAGGCCCAGCCATAGGACCCTTGGAATTTTCAGGCCCCCATACCAAGTTCTCATTTAGGGTTGTATGGTGTGGTATGGTATTATGGCCTCATTCACATCGGTTTACTCACCGTGTCGTACACCCCCTTGTGTGGGGTATCTTACCCCATTATTCATCCTCACTGCAAGACGTTAAACTGAAATCTGGTCAGGACTTTCTATCCAAAGACCAGCCTTAGGCCCCTTTGACTTTTTAGTCCCCCGGCCTAAGTTCTCATTTAGGGTTGTATTGCGTGGTATGGGATTATGTCCTCATTCACATCGGGTTACTCACCGCGCTTTACACCCCCTATGTGTGGGGTATATTACCCATTTGTGTCCTTACAACATGGCGGTAAACTGCAAATTACTCTCTACAAGAACATTGTGTGGATTGATTCCCATCCTCATGGGATATGTAGGACCTCCTGAATGTTTAGTCTTCTGGTCCAGCCTCATCTTGGCCCCTTTGGCATGCATTCCCCCATGGAGAGGAGTATATGGTGTGGTATGGGATTATGTCCTCATTAATGTCGGGTTTTGTAATAACCATGCCATTTAGCTCCTTCCCCTAAGAGTTCTCCACCCCCTTGTGTTATACTCTTCATTTCAAATTGGTCTCTCTCGAGATGAGCCCATGGATCCTCTTCGGTGATTCACCAATGTGCCCAAGGGTACTCTGGTTTAGCACCTGGAATGTCAGATTCTACCTAGAAATGCTTTCACCCATTTCTCAAGCTTCGTGTTCCCCTTCATTAGGTCTTCCATCACCTTTCACACCCAAAGGGACCCCTGAATTGCATGGATAGTCAGCCCAAGGGACCTCCTACCATTAAAGGCCATCGTTATCAAGGGTTTCAAGCAACAAATTGATAGAAGTCCCGTGTTGCGAATTTGGTTAGCGTTCAATGCTCATTTTTTGTTCCCATCTCAGTTCACACGATATAGATGCTATGTTTCAAACACGGTCAACTGTTATCCTCCATCGTCATGCCAACCCCATTAAGCCCAAAATGTCAGTTACATGACTCAGTTCCTTCACTACCTCATCATGTCAATGTAGAATTTCGAAACTCTAGGTACTATTCCTTAGTGCACATCTTCATGTTAGGAGTAAAATGATGAGATAAGGCAATCATTCAGGGCTCCACCGATTTCCCCTTCGCATGTATTTCATGTATTTCAAATACCATATCTGCCCTTGTTTCCTACACCGAGTTTGAATCACATTGTCTAAGGGATCAGATTAAGGTCCGCACTTACTTGGAATAGTCCCACTTCTCTGTAGTCAATGTTTTAAGACCTTAAACTAAGATCTTTTCATATTTCCCCTTTGTAGATCTATATACAGATTGATTCCCATTCCCTGGGATATGTAGGAATACTTGAACACCTCGTCTATGATTCCAACTCAATTAGGGGAAAGTTTCTCCTTCCCGTTATCCTCTAATCTTTCTTGGCCCCTCAGTCCGAGGGTTATTTTATGGAATCATGCATGGTATGATGTGGAACTCAACCTCATTCCTGCCAGGTATGCATTATCATGCAATGCACATTCCCTTTTGAACCTCATCCTTCTTATATATGTCTGATCCATACGACTCTAGACTATGTTTCCTAGTCCCACATGACTCTAAACTATTACTTCTATACCATGAGATGTTAAAATTCATGGTTGGTCCCATCACATGACCCTAAACGTTGATAATATCAACCCGGACGCACGATGAAAAATGGCACTGCATTGTGATGTCATCGCTCAAGGGACATCATGTTTGGTATCGGTCAAACACCATACCATTTGTCAATGCCTTCATTCGGCTTGACTCTTGTTTGGATGCCTGGATTTTCTATTCTAGGCCCATCAATTCAAAAAAACACCTCTATTCACCCTAAAGGACAAAGAAGACCTATCAAATGCTGCTTCTTTTGGTGTGAAGGCCACACCCACACACCCCTTTTATCCCTGGAACAGGTACCTTACTGTGCCACCTCTCAGAACTACGTTCAGCTTGATTCTCATTTTCCTGAGATACGTAGGAATTCCTAGACACTTCTCTATGAGCCTATCCTAACATTCGTGTTTGGTCCCTTGACCTAAATGCTTCCCCTAGGAAAACATAGTAATTTTGGACTCTAGGTCCTCATTCATGTCGAGTTTCATAATCACCCCAACATGTGTCCCCCACATTCCTTACCAATCCATGGTTCGAGTTCTAAGACTGTAATCTAAGATCACTTTGTATCCTTACCGAAATACGTTAAACTGGATAAAATCATCCAGAACTACATATGGCTTGATTCCTATCCTCATGGAATACGTTGAAATGACCAAGCATCTTGCCTTTGGGTCCAACCCAAAAATCACAAATTCGGTCCCCCCCTATTTTTCGGCCCCTTGGCCTGAGTTATTTTGGGGATCTGTTCACCTTTACCGTTAAAAAGTCCAGGATTCCCCACAATAACATTGGGAATCAACAGCTTCCTTGCCAGAGAGGTCCCGTCTAATGAAAGGAATGATCCATGATCAAACCGATGAGTCCACCATAGTGGTGTATTTTCAAGACTATTGGATTATGTTTGAACAAACCACCACTCCACCTTCCATGCTTTTTGTTCCCTTTATTCAGACCTTCATACTCTTTCATGTCTAAAAGAACCCCCTAAGAGTATGGATGCTCAGCCTATGGCCCGCCTACTGTCTTGGGCCAATGTTCCAGTTGACTAATGGATGGCATTTCGAGTTAGGCCCCGTGTTTCAAACATGGTCAGCGGCTGGCCCTCAGTTGTTATACTCATTTCAGGCTAATGCAATATGGATACTGTGTTTTGAACAGGGTCAACAGTCATTATTAATTGTCATTCCATCACTACAGTGTTCCAAATATTATGTATTGTAATTCATATAGTTCATTCCCCCCTCTTCGGATTTATTCTAGCTCCCCTAGCATTACCCCATTCGTGCACAAGAGCACACTAGGAAAATGGTAATTCTACTATTCTGAGAGCTTTATTCTCTAGCCAGGTCTCTCCCTTCTCTTCCTAGGAATATGGGTTGGTTGTTAAAACCCCTAGATGTTCGAATCATGGTCTTTTACTCTTACATTTGGATGGGGTGATAAGGTGGTCATCCCTTGTTTCTTGCATCGGGCCAGCCCCATGTGAGCTTTGGGAATGATCGCTAGACGCTCCACTAATATCACGAGTGTGAAATAAACCAATAAAACTAATATAACTCATGCATGAAACATGCATCAAATAATCGAAGCATGAATGTACATTTGAGGGTTTCTAATCATTATAGTACCTGAGGGTCGGTTTCCCCCGTGGATGGGTTAACCTCGTCAAAAGAGTGTAGCAGCTCCGCCACCCTCTGGATGGTGGTGTCCAGGATGTGCATCCACCTATTCAGTTTCCTCTCCTCCTAGACAGTGATGGGGAACAATTCATTAGCTGCAATCTGGGCCCACTCCATGCCAGTCAGGATGACTATCATTTCATTAGAGGATCACTTCATTCCCTCTTAATCCTCTTCCAACTGGGCCTTCAATCATAATATTAGCTCAGATTGCATGTTAATGGAGGTTGGGTGCTCATCCTCCCAACTCTACAGCCACTGGACCTCATCTTCAGCCTCTTGGAGCCTCTTGATGTTCACTTCTTTCCTCCACTACCAACCCACACTGAGGCCATGGTCATGATCCCTGATCTTCTCTGCCATAAGACCTCAGAAGAGCATGTGAGGATGTTGGTCATCCACTCCCCTAGCACATAGTTCATGTAGTTGTGAGTGAAGTCTTTCCATCTCATCCATCCATAGTGTTTAGGGGTGTCATTAAGGAAGAGATTGATCTACTTCCATGATCGGTGATGGACTATTATGTTGTACTCTTCATCAGAGGTTGTCTCGTCCCACTAAGCGCGGTTGGTAGGATCATACATAGGGAACGCATCCAAGAACTCTTCTTCAGGGTCAACCTCTTGTGTTTTATTGGGCAAGGTGGGACCTGGGCTATCTGATTGATCCTCATCATCGGATCTCACATCAATGATCTTAGGTACAACCCCAATGACGGTCCCACCAGTGATCGAGAGAGACATAGTTCGGTCGGTCTAGATATCCTCCTCCACGATCATCGGTATTCCTCTGTTAAAGATGCCACCAGAATCCCCAACCAACCTCGTTAAGGTGACCTATGACATTTGAAGAACTGTGGACACCAAAAAGGTAAATGAGCATCCATAAACATGGTCAGGGGATGACATTCATAAAATTGGTATAGGGGAATTACAGAGGTCGAATTCTGGGTCTTGTTCTTGGGTTGATGTAGTTTGGACCCTGAGGCATGGTTCCATGTATATTACTGGAATATCTGAAAGCTCCGTAGGGGTCACCTCAGAAATCCTGGCCTCACTGGATGTATAGATCGATGCATCTACAAGTGTGGTTCTGAAGGCCCCACATCTGCATCCACTAAGGGATGAGATTGGGTTCTGTGAATTAGGCTTTCCTGCACAGTTTAAACATTAATAGTGGGTTCAAAGTAGTCTGGAAACGGATCCTGGAGAGTGGATTCATGATTTTTCCTCGCGCGCCTTGGAGAATTGTTCAAGGTTAGAGTCGTGATCACCAACTTCACCCTCCTCCAACGGTCTCCCCCTACCGACCTCGTCCCCCCACGAGGACTCGTCCGATTCTTCCAGAAGAGGGAAAAAATTCTATCAGTTCAGCGGCCGATAATTGTGGAGGGACTGTGCAATCCAGCAGCACCTTGACACAATTTTTCATTGGATGTAGAGCACCCTGAGAATGCACAAATTCCTCCATATCTTCTAGGTATTTCTTCACCTCCTCTAGGTACATCGCAATGCGGACCCTGATAGGGACTATCCCCGATAAGTCCATCCTAAGGAAGTTCAGGTGTTTCCACATCGCAGTAGGGTTCAGGAACTGTGTGTTGAATTCCCAGATATCCTAGGCCTCTGGGAAGACAGCATCCTCCATCATTTCTATGTGACACAACTGCTTCCCCAAAGCCTGAGTGGATATCTTTCAGAATTCTCCCAGCGGCCTCCCCTCTAGATGACTCTGTTCTTCTAAAACCTCTAGGTCTGCTACCACTGCGGGATCTACCACTGCTACCTCACCCTTAACCATTGAGGGCCTCTTCTCCATGGTATCCCCACTATTTTAGGATGTACCTACCACCATTTATCCCCGGACTAAGGGTTGTGATGGCTCACCATCCCCGGCCCAAATAGTTGGGTGCTTTAGCATTTCCCCCAGGTAGGCCGGCTCCCAAATATGGGTTTACTCCTTGACCAACCTGAAGGCAGTAGTGGGTTGAGGTATCTCATTCCTCATATTTCCATCCTCTTGAGTGAAAATGAGCCACATCTTCCTCATGACACATGGATACTCTTCAAGGCGTACCCCTAGGTAAACCTGGGGGGTTAGTCACTGCATGCACCAAAATTTCCAGGAAAATCGGGGTGGGGTGTACGGCTCGTAGAGCCGCTCAAGATCCACCCTCACCACCAAGAATCCACCTCGAAAGGCCATGAGATAATCATGATTCTATTCTATCCCTTCGCCATCATCCTTGAAGGCCCTCGTTGGCAGCGGGAACGGGTGGAAATTGAACTCTTCTACCTTCCAGACTTGGTTTAATACCGATGGTAAGGTCATCTTGGATAGGAAGCTCCCCATGGAATTAATGATATATGGGAGAAAGTTTGATCCTGGAGGAGAAATAGGGTTTGGGTATTCATAAAACCCCCATCATGTGCGCTGTTATACACCCGTATAGAAGGTGGAATGGACCAGATATCCTTTGTGGCCTCTTCCCCTCACTAATGTGCTAGATCATTTTTAACATCATGGAATGTATAGGAATTCCATGATTCACCCACCCTCTGGTCACTAGCATGGAGGCCATGATGAATGTGTTAGGTTACACACATTCATTTGGATCCCTCAACGGTATGATCGAGTTGTAGATGAGAGTCGCGATGAATGTCGCCAGCCTGATTATCGGCTGCTACTCAGTACTGATGCTGAACCCCCATGTTTTCCATTGGATATCCTCCAAGATCAACCAGTATGAGTTCTCTTTGCCTTGTTGAGCTCCCTTTGGACAAGTCTGAGGCCTTACCGCGAATCTTCTGTTCTCTGTGAAGTTCATAAATTTCATGAACCACCGTCTAAAGAAGATATCTCTCACTGATTCTTTGTCCTTTCCCGGAACCAGCCTCATCAATGCCATTTCCAGTGTTGGAATTTTCTCCAGATCCTCCCATGCACCCATTTTAGGGAGTAATTCATCATACATTTCTCCTAGTATCGAGACCCCTGAGATCTGATGCACGTCCTATAAGCTGATATCAACCTCACTATGGTCTAGGTGGAAGATATTTGTCCCTAATGACCACTGGATCAACAACTCTGGCATCAGCTTCTTCGGCTGGTAGATGTGAAATTGGGAGGCCCAGGCTACCTCATACAGACTGAATCTCCATAGCTCGACCCTGAACTCTTCACATGAGGTGCTTACCCAGTAGGCCTAGGCCTAATCTTCCTTGAAATTTCCACCATGGGGTAGGTCCCACTCATCAGACCATCCCTTCCTCAGGTTCCTCAGTGCCGCCTTTAGGATTGTTTATTACAGAGGAGGGGACTTCTCTGTTTGAAATGATTTTTTGTCGATTCTATTCAGATGATTGTATAAACAATCAGCGTTTATGGGTGTAATTGTATCCCGAAAGTGGCCGTTAGCCGCCATGAACCATTGGTGCTGGCAAGAGGTTCTCCTAAACCAGAGGGCTAGCTCTTCTCTACTTGCTTCCCGGATAATGAAATCATCCCTCAGTCCAAATCCATACAAAGGAAGCCTATTTTACAATGGGTAGTCCCATTGGTTTTCGGAAAATAGATGCACCAGCAAATCATGGTCAGAATGGCTTCATACCAACGCCCACAGACCCAATTTGTTCACAATATCTTCCCTTAAGGTAAATTCCACAATGACCCCCCTGACGACCTCTTGGTGAGCCATCATGTCCTTAAAATTTAGGTAATTTTTAGACTGGTCGCGAAGCTCTATTACGGAGACCGCTCGTAGAGCTCGATCCGGATAGCGGAATCGCGGAACAATGCGCTGACCCTCAGGCGCAAGTCACGGAGTGCAATAACTTGAAGATGAAGATTCATTATGTGTGATGAACAAAAAGGCCCAATTCGTGGAGAGCGATCGCGGAGTATGCAGAGCTTCACAAATCGAGAGTGCCGAGAGGTGAAAGCACGGAAGATGGAAAAGGAAAAAAGAGAATTCATCCCCCTATTTATAGGCGATGACCTCAGGTGCTTTGCGGAGCGTCTAGCCATAATGGACCATGCGGCATGCCCAACCCACACATCATTGTCCCATATCATGGGACTCTATCGCGAGGCTGCTTCACGAGCTTTCTTCGCAAAGCCGCTTCATGGGAACTAAGGAATTCCGACAATGGACCCTCAAACTAGGATTCTTGTTTTCTCCTCGACTCCCAGTCTGAGGGGGGAATTAATTGAAGCCAAAATTGGAGGAAAACCGAACCTACTGAAATTAGGGATGGCCTTGAAAAGTCAGACCATGAAGCTCCTAGAGCTCTGCGGCCGATGCAAAAGATCCCCTTCCCAACCCGCCATAGGGAAAGGAGGCAGGACTGCTCCACGATCCCCCATTGACATTCGTGGCCTGCCGCAAAGCAAGGAGGCGGGACCGCTCGGTGATCTAATTTGAGTTTCATGACCAACCACAAAGCAAGGAGGTAGGACCATTCTACGAGCCCACTTTGATGTTCGTGACCCTCTATGAAGTAAGGAGGCGGGACCACTCCGTGAACCCATTTGACGTTCACGACCTTCCACGAAGCATGGAGGCAGGACTGCTCCGCAATCCCCTATGAAGTTTTCGAGCCACCGTGAAGCAAGGAGGCGAGACCACTCCGCGAGCCCATTTGACATTTTTTACCTTACATGAATCAAGTAGGATAGACCGCTTAGTGATCCCATTTGATATTCATGACCCGCCACAAAGCAAGGAGGAGTGTCCCCTCTGTGAGCACCTTTGACATTTGCGACCCACTGTGAAGAAAATTTTGTCTTCGCATCAAGCAAACCCTACTTCGCAGCACCTCTTGCCTATAAATACCAGGCTGCCCTCAGGCCTGGGGGATAGACACTTCGACCATTCATATTCCTAGCTCCCGAATCGTGAATCATTTTTCTTCTCTGCGAACCATGAGCTCCTCTAGGTACTTTTCTCTACGAAATAACTCCCCCTTGGCCTTAATTGAGCCCCTCTTCCGAGAGGGATGCCTTTCCCGAAGCCCATGATCCTTCGTGGAGGAAGGAGATCCCCAAGGGGACTCGGGCCTTCGCGGAGCACTTACACTTCATGAATCACCCCCATGCACATTTATTTACCCCAAGTGCCAAAGTTGGGTCAGCGTGCATCGCGAAGCACTTTGCTTAACAATTCCATTCTTTGCAATGCACACTTTCTTCACGAGGCATTGATTCGCGAATGCCTTTACACTTCGCATAGTTCCTCCCATATGAAAATACTCCCCATCCCTAGCCTAGGTGACTACGCTTCGCAAAGCACATCCCTTCGCAGAGTCCCTCCACTTCATGAGGCACCAGAGATTCACAAGGCTTCTACCTATGAACCCATTTGCTCTGCCACTCCATTTTCTGTGTGGATGTTCAGGTTCATATGAATCAATTCCAAAGTCCCTAAGAAGATACTTCCCGTTACATTGCGTCGCCTCATGATTCTTCACATAGGCATGCTAACGGATATTGCTTCTTCACATAGCCACACTAACGTGGACCCCAAATGGTTCACTCCATAACACCCCCTCACCATGGCATTGTCGGTGAATTCCCTTCACCAAGGTGAAGAGGGTACCGGTTATGTAAGTTCTAGGGGTGCGGAGTGAACCTGCCTCATCGAGATACATGACACTAAAATACCAAGCATCATTGTCCTCAGAACATGAGTTTAAACTGGGACTTTCTCCCATTCATCCTACGTGGGGAAAGGGGAAACTACCATAGTGTAAGCCCCATAGCTTTTCTTACAGGAGGCAGCATCCATGCCCCTCCTTTATTAAGTGCCAAATCCCTCTCCCATTGGGATTTGTCACCACTGGTCCACCACATCCCAGTGAGATCATGTCATCCACCTCCTCACTGCTCCTAGCAACACTCAAGTCACAATCCATGCATAATCCCCATCATGTATCCGGGTCATTGTCCTCTGTGAACACCATGTTTCATTACCCCTTCGAACTACATGGGTTTTGATCCCTGTCGTCTACACAGGGTATGTAGGAAAGCTCAATGAGGTTAAATCCCAGCCAATGGTAAACCTTGGTGTTCCCCCATTCTAGGGCGGTCACTCCCCGATCTGCCCTCAGTGGTGTCCAGATCAGCCTTCATGGTGTGACATCTTCCCTTTATGGGACACACCATATTGGGTCTATTCTTGTTGAGTGTTCTGATCCATCCACCCAGTAAACCTTCCAGGTGCTCCCTCCTAGGGATGTACCAATATGATCTCTCTCTATGGGACGTTCTGATCACCCTCATTTCGTCTTCGCAAGACGTTAAACTCGCGACCTACCTTGTGTTAAACACGAGATGCCTGAGGAAAACCTCGAAAGACACGCCTTTGGTGTAACCGTATCCATTTGATGTTAAACTCGTGACATACCCCATGTTAAACATGGGAAGCTGAGGAAAACCTCAGAGACATGACTCAGGGATGCAATCACATGTATTCCCCACTCCACTTCCCACGGACACACCTTTCGCGATGTGATCATCAAGTCTTTATTGTCTCTTATTTCTCACACCGAGCATGACTCTCGTGGGCTTAGAGAAAGCACCGACAATGAAATCCTCCTTGGGAAGCCTAAATTGTAAGCCCCACCCTTATAACCTGAACTACGAGGTCTTTGATCCTTTCCATGGCAAGGTACGTAGGAAGCCTCCTGGAGGTTTAAGCCCAACACCCCGGTCATTCCAACCCCCTTCACATCGGTTCACCAACACTTTGGGCAGCCTAAACTGTAATCCCCACCCTTATAACCTAAACTATGAGGTCTTTGATCCTTGCCAAGGCAGGGTATGTAGGAAGTCTCCCAGAGGTTCATGCCCACCACCTCGATCATTCCAACCTCCTTCATGTCGGTTCACCAACACCATGGGCAGCCTAGAGTGTAAGCCCCACACACCATTCTGAACTACGAGGAATTTGATCCTTGCCAAGGTAAGGTATGTAGTAAGCCTCCATGAGGTTCATTCCCGCCACCTATTAGTCTCGACCATCTTCACATTAGTTCCCACTCACTCTATCCAGAACTATGTGGGCTTTCATCCTTATCTCCTAGACAAGGTATGTAGGAAGCGTCTATGAGGTTCAACCCCCATCCAGTGGTAAGCCGTTGTGCCACCCATCCAGTGGTAAGCCGTTATGACCCCATCCATCGGTAATTCATTGTAACCCCATCTAGTGGTAAGCCTTTGTGATCCTATTTAGTGGTAAGTCGTCGTGCCTCTATTCTGCGATAAGCCATTGAATCCTCCAATCGGCGGTAATCCGTCGTCATATGAACTACGTGGACTTTGATTCCCTTCCATGAGGATACTTAGGAAGCCTCTTTGAGACTCAATTCCAACATTTAAGTCACCTGTATGATGGTCCCATCTCACCCCCCCCCTCCACACCATTCAAATCTCCATCATCCATCCTGATTCTTACCCGGGCCACCACATCCCGGTGGTATCATGACACCTTATACCCCATTCCCCTTAACAATAATCAGAGAGCTAGACACACATTGGCCCCAACATTAGTGCTCCCTATAGAGGTAACAACCATCTTATCCACTCTAGTCAGTGTTCTGATCAGTCTGATCTGTCTCAACTGGACATTAAATGTGCGGCATACCCTCTATTAAACATGGGAAGCTGAGGAAAACCTCAGAGACTTGCCTAGGGAATATAATTCCTCGCATTCAACGTGGGATTCCTAGGGCTTCCACGCCCTCAAGAATCTATATAATAAGGAGAAGAAACCCAGACACGCCAGTGTCCCTGCATCTAGACATGACAGTGATGTCCTACGTGACTACTCCCCTGACAAAAGGTTGCTTCCCTAGCCGGACCCCTTGGAATGTCCTAAAAAAAGCAATGTAATTAATTGGTGTCCATGAACATATGGCACCAAGAAAAGTTTCACAAAAAAAATCTTAAATCTATAAGGGATACCCAGACTAGGTGATGAGTTCCAAGGAGGAATCCAAGGAAGGAGGAACTGAAATCCGATCATCTTGTTTTGATCAAGGAGAAAACATCCTGAACAAGGAGCGGATGCCGCCCACCTTTGGAAAGTGGTAATGCGGGGAAACAGACAGTGCCTTCTGTCCCACCAAATGAGATGGATGCACATGCCTCGACGAAAGCGTCAGAAACAAAAATGTATGAATTGAGGCGGACCAAAGCTAACATATTATAATATCACCTTTATTTCTATGGGAAACATTCCTTATACACGAATTTCTTATTTTGTGTGGAGTTTATTCAATCCATGAATATATTTTAGGACTATTATCATGAAAATTATGGGATATACAGATTAATTTAAAGTTATCTATTTCATGGGTCATATGATTCAATTTTTAACAAAGTTTTAATGTTTTTATGTTACCATCTAATTATTTATTAGGATTTCTTATTATTATGTTTTTGATGAGGAAATATTAAGATATACCTCTCATGATACTCACGAATTCTCTTCCCATTATTTCATTTCGTGAAAATAAAATTTTACCTTTCATCTTCATCTCCTTAAGCACTCAAGATTCTGAAAAACGTTTTTAGGGAAAATCAACTTTATTTATCTCTTTTTCCAAGTTTCATTTTTATTTTATAACCATATTTTATAAAAATGTTGTCAAAATTGTTTTTATAGTAATATTATAATTGGTAAATGTCAATTTTAACCTTTTTTACATTTAAAAAAATGGATTGTAGGTAATAGTATTTTATTTTTTGTCAATGTGGTCCCTTTTTTATTTTCAAAAAATAATATAAAAGGTAAGTTTTTTAACTTTGACATCCTGAATAAAATTTTCCAACTTCATGACTGCTCAATGCTTTGAGTCATTACATACATGATTATTTTTTTATTTTAAAATAAAATATTTTCAATGATATATTGGAAATTGTTTTATTTTAAAGGAGTGATTTCAAAATGGGAATGTTATTTTCCTCAAGAATATTTTTAACAATATTTTTTAAAAATTTATATTCATCAATGACAAAAACCACCAATGTTTCTTATGATTTACTAGGGATATAATCTAAGGATGTTGTTGCCCCATAAGAGACTATTGGTCACCCTCTCTAGAATTAATGGTTTTAATAATCACAAATAATGTCAAAACATATTAATCATGTATAAATCATTTAAATCTTGTTTATTCATGTCTAGATATGGGTAATTATGATTATCTATGATTGAATATAGGTTTAACACATTTTGATAATATTTTTGTTGTAAGACATTCTAAGAAGAATTATTTTCTTAGTATGATAGGCTGACACCAATAGAGAGATGAGACACTGACAATTCAACTGACTCAATGATATTAAAAAATGACTCACTAATAGATGAATCACCGATAGTGTAATTGACACACGAACAGACCAAATATCTCACCAATAGTTAAAAATACTTAACAACGCATGGTCCTATCGACACAAGGACCTAGTGATGAAAGGACCTACTAATGTAAGGACCTACCGACACAAGGGCCTAGAAAAGCAAGGACTTACTGAAGCATATACATACCGACAGAAGGAGTTACTGATAGAATGAGTCACCAAAAAAAGGACATACCAACTCAGGAAGCACTGATAGATAGTTTAAATTTCCATTATTTAATATTACTTTTAACATTCATATTTTGATTTTTTATGTGACTAATTAATTTAATTCTTTTTTGAAGACATCTTAAATAATGATGTCAGAAGTACGAGGTACACAATCTACCTCAAAAAATGCACATTGTTGGGCTTCAATAATATAAAAAAGAAAATGACTCAAGATGAAAGTAAAGTCTGTGAAAAAAGGAATATGTGAGAAAACACAGTAGAAAAACCACACAAGAAAAATACAAAAAGTAAGAAAACATGATGAACTATTCATTACTACTTCTTGTGAACCAAAGGATTATTTTCCATCAAAGTTCCATCATATCTGCAGAATCTAACTAAACTGAAGGAGAAGATCGTCTCATCTTCTTGGACGATAGAACATAGCGCTCCACGACACTTTGTTTGAGTGTCTGCTTCTAGAAGAGGATTCTAGCTTTAATTTTGATAAATCGGAGAGTCTAGAACTAAACTGCATGACATAGAGAGCCTTCTAAACCCTAAATAATACTTATTTCTCTATTGTATACCTTTTTATTACATTTTGGAGTAGTGTGTGAGACTATCTGTAAAACACACACTTTCTCTTGCACTAAACTAAAGGGTACTAGATATCCTCAAACAACTGTCTTTTAACATTTGTTTATCCCATGAAGAACTATGGAAGTGGTTATTTTTGACCTGGTTGATTTTTTTTCCCATGTAGAACTGTGGTTGAAGTCTTATTACCTCGACATTTTGTGTACTATTTTTTATACCCTGATCCATAGTGCGGATCAAACTTTTTAACTACATAGATTTCTTGGAGGAATGTGATCACCAAGTGTAGAGGACTAAGTCTTATCTTGAAACTGAACCTCTTGTTTTATATCTGTAGTGTTTTCAAATTAAGATTTCTATATTTTTACCTATACTTCATAAAACTGAATTTCTCTTTAATAGTTAGTATTGGAAAGTGTTTATAACTATTTTGGATTGTTTTATTAGTTTCAAACATTGTATCAATGTCACTTATTATTATAACTAAGAAATAATCAATATTCATAGAAATTAATTGAACAGTCATACAATTATAAATCCATTACATTGGTTAACTATCCGGTTAAGTTTTAAATTGGGGGAATCTTTAAAATAAATATTTTTAACCAAAAATTTTAGAGGAACTCAGTTGAATCCCTATTGAGTGTCCTACTAAGACCAAAATTTGGTATCAGAGGATTCTTAACTACTATTTTCAAAGGTTTCAAATCTTTTTCAAATATTTTCAACTGCAATTTGAGTTCTATTTTAAAGATCACTAAATTTCTATTACATATAAATTTTTAGTTCTTTAAAAAAAATTATTTAGTATGGATAATAGATTGTAAGGTGGTGCTACAAACCGAACACCCCACTTTAATGGAAAAACTATTCCTAGTGGAAGATTAAGATGAAAATGAACTTGTAAAGTATGGGGTTTAATATTTGGATAGTAATAAAAGACAAATATGAAATATCAGAAAATCCAAGAACTACATGGATTGAAGCTACAAAATCTACATATAATAACAATTTCAAAGCTATGAATGCTCTATTTTGTGCACTAGAGGATGAGGAATTTAATATAATATTTTCTTATAAATCTACCTATGAAATTTGGGACACCATAGTTGTCTCACAAGAAGGATCTTTTGATGTTAAATAAATGCGACTTAACACTTATACTATTATGTATGATAATTTTAACATATATCATGATGAGTCTATTTCTGACATGTATCTTTGGTTTAATGAAATTTTGAACACCATGATCTATTTTGGAATAGTTATTATATATAAGGAGAAAATCATGAGAATAATCAGATGCTTACCAGATAGAATGAGAGGGAATTCCGTATCAATTATAAAATCTAGTGACATCAGCAAGTTTCCAATAAAGAAGCTGATAGGTATATCTATGATGTATGAGGAATAAATAAAAGTAAACAAATAAAAGGATTATGATTCCAAAATAAAAAATTTCCATTTCAAAAATAGTGAATCAAAGAATAAGTAAAAAATATCAAGATGAAACTAAAAGTTAAAGTGATGAAAAATCATCAACAGACAGTGATAAAGAGATGGCTAAAATTGCCAAAAGGTTAAAAAAATTATAGAAAGAAGAAACTATTCATAAATCCAAACTACAGAGGAAATTATGATCATAATGGCCATTGGAAAAAGGAATGTAAAATAAGTGAAACTTAAAATAAAATCATATGTTATGACTAAAAAATAAAGGTACATGTAAAGGCTGATTTTCCCAAGCTAAAATACAAGAGGAAGTATGATGATATGGATATAACATAAAAAATTCCATGAAGGAATCTTGGATTACTTGTAAGGATTTATCAATTGACTTAGAATCGTCTCATTATGAAAAGACTAATATGGAAAATATTTTTTTTATGAAAACCACAATTGAGGTAACACTAAACTCTCCTAAACATAATTCATACTATTTTGGAGATGAAATTGATTCTAAAAACATGACAAATGAGGAAATGGATGTATATTTCGAAATAATATATGATACATGTAATGAAATAAAAGATAAATAAAAAACTTTTGTGAAATTACATGCTTTGACTACCGCTGTTAAATCCGATCTTGTTGTAGAAAAAGAGAAAAATTCTAAATTTCTTAAGGAAAACAATGATATGAAATTATCAAATAAATAATTGAAAAATAATTTATAAAGATTTACCAATGGAAAATAAAACATAGTTCATATGATTGATAAATAGGTATCTCATAATTATACTACTATAATAGGATACCAACCAAGAAAGGGGAATATGACTAAAACCCATTTTGTATCAACATATAGAAAATCATGTTTTATGCCCAACTATAGAAAAGTTTCTGCATGTTACACCCCTGAAACATCTTCTACTTCATCAAGTTTTTCTGGACAAAATAATTTCTATATTTAAAATACACTATTTACTATTTATAGAAAATCCATGAAGAAAATTTGGGTTCACAAATCCCTTATTACTAATGTTATAGGAACCAAAAAAATATGGGTACCAAAATATTATCTTGTATAATTTGTTTATAGGAAAACTGTTTGAAGAGATCATATAAAATCTTCTGGTATATGGATAGTGGATGTTCAACACACATAACAGGTGATTACTCATTCTTCAATAAATTGATAAATATTTATAGTGGGCATGTCACTTTGGGTGACAATTCTAAAGGAAAAATAATTGGGCTGGGCCAAATTGGTAACTCTAACTCATTTTTAATTTCTAAAGTACTTTTTTTTATGTATTAAAATACAACCTACTTAGTTTCTATAAGTTTTGTGATGATGGTTTTAATTTTATATTAGAGGATGATGCATGAAATGTTTTTAATTATAAAAATAAGTTACTCTTTTCTACTTTTAGAAATTAAAATCTTTGCATTGTTGATTTAGATTCTTTAATTTCTCAAAATGTTTCTTGTTTGAGTGATTTTCATAAAGTGTATTGTCTTTTGCATAGGAGATTAGGTCATTGCAATATAACTCACTTGGATAGCTTACAAGAAAGGCTTAGTCAAGGATCTACCCAAATACTATTTTCCAAATTACAATGTTTGTAATCCTTGTCAAAATAGTAAACAACCCAAAATCTCTTTCAATCCAAAGAATGAAGTTTCAACTTCTAAAAATCTGGAGTTGGTTCACATGGACATGTTTGGACCTTATAGATTTTTAATTATATGTGGGAAGCACTATGTATATGTTCTTGGATATGACTACTCTAGATATACTTGGATCTTCTTCTTGGATTATCAATGTTAATATTTCTCTCATTTAATAAATTATGCTAGGACTATAGAAAATTTTAGTGGTGCTAGAATAAACCCCTAAGAAGTAAACATGTCCATGAGTTTCTGAACCAATAGTTTTAATCCTTTTTCTTAGAGAATTCCTATAGTCATAACTTCTCTAGTACACCTCTGTAAAATGGAGTTGTAGAATGAAGAAATAGAACCATTTAAGAAATTTCTAGAACCATTCTTACTGAGTGTGACCAACCTATATACTTTTTTAAGAAGATGTTAGTTCATCATTCTATATAATCAATAGAGTCTTGATTATAAATATCCTTAAGGGAACTCCTTAAGAGTTGTGTAACAATAAAAAATACCAAGGTTACCTACTTAAAATATTTTGGATTCAATGTCTATATTATTTACACTAAGGATAATATGGAAAAAATTGCTATCAGTAGTGATTAAGGAATTTTACTAGGTTATTCAATTTCTAGTAAATCCTATAGAGTCTTCAATACGCGAGCTAAATGTGTCAAAGAATCTGTACATTTCATTTTTCATGAGACAGATCCACATGATCCAAATATCTATTAGTAAAATCATGTGGATGATATGTCAAATCTGGACATCAGACTTAGTCTTATAACTATCCTGTGAAGAAATCTGTTAAAACTTACAGTTCTAGAAATTCTCCAGATTCTAGCCATGATCAACCGGAATCTGTAGAAGAACCCGAATTGACTAGACCTTCTTTTTCTATACCCGTTAGAACTCTCATGAACTATCCTTTAGATAGTGTAGTTGGAGATTTAGACAAATGAACTCAGACTAGAGATTCTCTCAGAAATCAGGTTGAACATAAATATTTTTTTGTCACATCTTGAACCTAAGAACATCAATGTTGCTATCAATGATGATTTTTGGGTGATGGATATGTAAGAATAATTAAATTAGTTTTAAAGAAAACAAAGTCTAGAAACTTCTAAATAGACCCAAAGACATCTTGACTATAGGCACTAAATCGGTGTTTACAAATAAATTTTATGTAGCTGTTAATATAGCTAGAAACAAATATATAATGGTTTCAAAATGTTATATTCAAGAAAAATGGATATACTATGAGGAAACATTTTCACTAGTAGTTGTACTAGAGGCCATTAGAATCTTAGTTTCCTATACAGCACATCTAGATTTCAAATATTATCAAATGGATGAGAAGAGTGAATTCTTAACTGGTTATATAATTGAGGATGTTTGTGTTGAACAACCCCGTGGTTTTAAAAATCCTTGCTTTCCAAATCATGTTTTTAAAATAACTAAATCTTTATATGATTTAAAAAAATCTCATTGATCTTTTTATGATAATATATACACTTTTCCTATTTCTAATGGTTTTGAAAAAGGTATTGTTGATTCTATCCTTTTTATAAAAAGAATTTCCAAAGTTTTTTAGTTATTCAAATATATGTTGATGTTATGATTTTTTGATCATCTAAAAATTTTATGTGTTTATTTATTAAAAATAATGTAAAGTGAAGCCAGGTTGGTGCATTTTGATGACCCTATTGGGATTTTTGGATTAGTGCCTCTACCTCAGATGATAGTTGCTTAGGCTTTTAGTCAAATTTGGATAGTGATCCAAGAACAAACTCAACCTGCAGTTTTGTCAAAACACAAACCCATCTTTATACCTAATGTTCCAGAAAGAGTGATCCTACCTCCTCTAAAGATTTATTTAGACCCTACGGCTTATAAGACACCACCTACTGGACCTTCTATTGACCCCTCTGAGAAATATAAGGAACCTCTTAATCCTGATAAGTAGTGTGGATAAGTCTCTGATATGGTTGTTTGGTTATCTATTGTTTTCCTTTCCTGAAGATTTGTAATACATTATACTTCATTGATTAATGAAATTTCATGCTCTTGTATTTAATCTATTTTTGTTATCTCTCTTACTCTCTGATACATATTATTACCTTGATTCCATTTCATTTATGATTTCATTATTTGATACATTTTAACTAATTGATAATCCCAAAACTGGGAGAATAGTTTGGCATTCTCCTTGTTTATTTTACCATTGATACCACTCTTATGTATTTTATTTTCCATACCTCTGATTACATATGGGAAGAAAATGCATTAGTATTTGATTCTTTTATTTTTTTCTCCTTTGATACCATTACTATTTATTTTACTACTGAACCTTATCTATATATATTGAGAAATTTCATCAATAATGGAAGATGATAAGTATAATAATTATATTCCACATGAAATGATTGTACTAAATAATGCTAGGATTTGTGATCATAAAAAGGGGGAGATTATTGTCCCATAGGAGACTATTGGCCACCCTCTTTAGTATTAATGGTCTTAATAATCACAAATCATGTCAAAACCTATTAATTATGTTTCAATCATTTCAATAATGTTTATTTAAATTTCAATATTTGTAATTATGATTATCTATGATCACATATAGTTTTAAAACATTCTGATAATATTTATGTTGTAAGACTATCCAAGAAGAATAATTTTCTATGTATGATAGACTGACATAGATAGAAGAGATTAGACACCTACAATTCAACTGAGTTGCCGACAATGCAAAACAATTCACCGACAGTGCAATTGACACAATGACATAGTGAGTGTCTCACCGATAGTTCAAAATACTTACTGATGCATGGTGCTAATGACGAAAGGACCTACCAACAGAAGGGCCTACTGAAGTAAGGACCTACTGATGCAAGGACCTACCGATGTAAGGACCTACCGATGTAGGGACCTCCCGATGGAAGGACCTATAGATGCATGAATTTGTTGATGCATAGATAGACCAACAAAAGGAGACACTGATGGAATGTGTCACCGATAGAAGGAGATACTGAGAGAGGACTCACCGATAGACAGAGTGAATTTATTTTATTTAATATTACTTATAATGGTCATATTTTGAGTTGTTTAAGGTGAATGAGTAATTTAATTATTTTTTTGCAGACATCATAAATGAGGATTTGAAAAGAATGAGGGACACCATATACCTCAAAAAATTCACATAGTTGGGCTACAAGAATATAAAAAAGAAAAGGACTCAAGATGAAAGTAAAGTGTGTGCAAAAAGGAAGATACAAGCAGACACAGTAGAAAAAAACATGAGAAACATATATAAAGTAAGAACACATGATGAACTATTCATTAATACTTGTTGTGAACTAGAGGACTATTTTCCAAAAAAGTTTCATCATCTCTATAGCATCCAACTAAACCTAGTAAGTAGATCATCTCGTCTTCCAAAAATACAGAACATAGTGCTCTATGACACTCTGTTTCAGTGTCTGTACCCATAAGAGGACTCCAACTTCAATTATAATACATCAAATACTCTGAAGTATAACTTCATGACACACAAATCTTTATAAACCCTATCTTATACTTATCCCTCTTTTATGTACCTTTTTATTACATTTTCATGTTTTTCGTGCATTTGTCTATAAAACACACACTTTCCCCTGCACTAAATTGGGGGATACAAGATTTCCCAAAACACCTATCTTTTTACTCTTGTTCATCCCATAAAGAACTGTGGAAGAGGTCATGTGTGACCCGGATGTATTTTTCTCCCACATAGAAATGTGGTTGAGGTCTTGTGGCCTGGACAATCTGTGTACTATTGGGTTAACCCTAATCTAGGTTTTGATGAAAAGTTGTATCTGCATAGATTGCTTGGGGGCTGGTGATCACCAAGTGGAGAGGACTAAGTCTCATCTTGAGACTGAACCTCTTGTTTTATATCCGTTGTGTTTTTCAATTTAGGTTTCCGAGTTTTTACCTATACTTCAGAAAACTAAATTTACACTTGATAGTTAGTCTTGGCTAGTGTTTATAACTATTTTGTAGTATTAGATTATTTTCAAATGTTGTATCAATATCTCATAATTTTATAACTGAGAAATAATTAATCTTCCGGGAAATTAGTTGACCAGTAAAACTATTATAAATTCAAAACTTTGATTAACTAGCCTATTATGTTTTAAATTGATGGAATATTTTAAATAAATATTTTTAAAAAATTGTTTTATAGAGACTCAATTCACCCCCTCATGATTGTCCTACTAAGACCAACAGATACAATCCTCATTCTTTTAATGGATGGTTAATTTTAATGATTAAAATATTTTTATGAAACTCATTTCTTTTCTATGGTTTATGTTATGATTAGATTATGGAATTTTTAAGAAACTCATTACTTTTAAATGGGTTTTACTATAATGAAATTTTTATGATTCCATTTGTAAAGACCTAAAGATTAAACAAAGGAAATTTTATTCTAATAATTATGTCATATAGTATAATCACATGAAATCAAATCGTAATTAACTACTAAATAATATGTGACCTTTAAACATAATTTTTTCACTTCTGTGATATGAATTTCTAAAATCTAACATACACGATTGCGATCAGTAAGATGTTAAGAGTCTGACAAGACAAACTTAATTTTTGGTCAATAGTAACTGACCTTTATGAATAGAAATTTTACCTTTATGAATAGTAATACGACCCTTATTAATAGTAAATCATCCAAGTGAGTAATTACCCTTACCAATGAAAGTATAAATGAAATTTTTCCATCATATAATTGACAATATGATATAATCATATCATAATGTTGGTATTTTTATGAGTCATGTGTGTTTAATTATAAATTTTTTATTAGTTTAATAATTTAAAAGAATATTTATTTTCAAATATTTATTCATAAATATGTATTTTAATGACTTATTATTATATGATCATTTTTAGAGACCTTAACTAATTTTTCAAAGTGTTAGAAAAGTAGTTTTAAATTTCAAAATTTGAATTTTTGAAGTAAATTATGATTTTAATTAAAAATTAAACTTCACATATTTTGAAAATTATTTTCATAAAATGGAATTAATTGGGTGAATTTTTGGGATTTTTCTGAAATACTTGAATTTTTTGTGAATAGTAAAATACACTAATATACAATACATGTGAAATACACTATTTATTGAGTCGTGGATAATGTAAGAACCTTGGGTTCTAACTCACATGCACATATTACTATTTTTGGTCACAGTAATCATTACTAATTCTTATATTTATCAAAATAATAAAATAATCAATTAAATATTGAGAAAACCCTCCTCTCTTCCACTATAAATACCACCCCTCTTTACATCATCTCCTCACACCTCACAAGCCTTATGCATAGTAAAAATTCTTCTCAAATACCTCCCTATTCTCCTATTCCACATAAATAATATATTTTTCTATTAAAAACACTAGTTTCTCTCACTTAAAGAGGTTCTCAAGGAAGATATATTCATGAGGTAAATTCATCTTTTCGTTATTTTATTTTCTTTCAAGTTACATTCTTTTCTTTTTCTTTCCACACCTCCTTTAAACCAAATTTTATAATAACTACATAACATTAAATATAATAGAATTATTTTATTATAATGTAATTATTAATTATCATATATACTTTCCCATCCTTTTATACAAGAAATGAAAACACCATCTGATATGTGTTAATTTCTCACATTCAAGGATGACAGGATTTCAATTTCTATTATCATCTTCAAATCTGGTCATGAATCTATTTTTATGGTTGAACCAGACTATAATATATGTATTGTGTCTAATTTCGGTTTCTTGAATCTTTTTTACACGTGATATTAATTTATATATAAAAATTTGTTCGATCTGATCAAAAATTTCCAATTAACCTAAACAGTTATCATTAAAGTTTTATATAAATATTCATCTTAAATCAAAATAACCAAATGAATTTTATTAAAATGTGATCCTTTGTATATTCATTAATAACATATTAATTCAATTTTGGAAAACCATTGTCATCTTACATTTTTATCCTTCGATATCAATAAGTAAACCAATAATGAAAACCAATGAAACCAACAATGAAATTAAACCACTTAACCAATCAAAATGGTCAGGAATAAACATAATAAGGTTATAATAAATCAATTACATAAGGAATATGTTTTGGAAATATTAATTAATGAATTTAATTTGGTTATATATGATATTAAGATCAAGTGAAGGACAAAATCAGACTTAAGGAATGGGATTCCGCCTGAACCTCCTTTATTCCCTTGGGTTGTTCTATCTTTCGTTTTACCCAAATAAATTTATCTATTATTTTTATTAACATCTTATAAATGATATTTATATTCTATAAACTCCTATATCAATATCCATTAATCATTATCTTTTGGATATATACTTTTTATTAATTGGTTCATTCTTCAATACTTCCCGATAAGAAAACTCGTTATAAGGGAACATTCCAATTTCTTACCCATTACCAAGTACACTATATAATATATTTTTAATCCACCATTATATTTATAAAATCTATATATTTATTATGGAAACATTATTAGTTTTATTCTGGTTTTATATAAAATAATTTTCCATTTTCTTTTTTAAGTGATCTTTGACATTTTCCTTCAACTACACTAAAATGGTTTAATTCTAAATTTCTGAAATTCTCTTTTTTAATATTGTCACATTAAATTAAAATAAATTATCATGATATATTCCTATTATACTGTATAAATTTCCAAAAATGATCTAATTTTTTTCCACCATGAACACTTGTATGATATGCCCATTTGTTATACTTTATTACAAGAATATGATACCCAATTATTTTCCACGAGTAACCCTGATATTTATGTATGATTGCTTATGTATAATTCTGTATATTGAAATATTATTTTTGAAAATGTTATGATGTATTCACCTAGATAGAGCTCTAGGGAAATGGGTAAAGTTGAGTCTCATGAGACTTTATGTGCAACATCCTTGGCGGTTAACCATGACTCGTGCTACTATGTGCAACTGTCTTAGTGGTTAACCTTGGATTGTGCGCCTCTATGTGTGACAAGCCTTGATCATGATAAATTCATTTTTTATGTTTCTTCCACATTACTATGACTCCATTTTTATATGATCCCATGATTATATGTTATGATTCCATATATTCCATGCCTTTTTATATCATCAGGTCATGCCTTCTAACCCATGTGCTAAAGCATTATTATTATGTTTATTCCCTTACTGGGATTTTTAGCTCATCCCTTTGTTCATGTTATTCCCAAGTTATCCTATGATGATTTATGATAATAATGGAAGTTATGGGCTCTTTATGAAGACTAAATAGAGAAATTTTATATTTTGTTCAATGTTTTAAGTTGTATGTACCTATTCTTCCAAGACACTAGACTTTACGATCCTTGGATTGTAATATGAGGATTTACTATACTTAAAATCATGTAATGATATGTATAAAAGGAAAAGGTCAATATACCATTTATTTTCCATGGGTTATGATATGATAAAAATTTTCATAAACCCTTTTCATTTCATGGGTTCTGATATAATGAATTCTTTTTTATGTTGTGGAATACATAGGTATGATTATCAATATGTGAAGTGTGTACCTATATATAGATTTAACACATTGGGTAATGATTGATATCTCATGAGATAAACAAGACTATAATGAGGATTTAATACTATTCATTGAGGTATTCTATCCGCTATTTTAATCTTATGAGTGAACATTGACTACAATATTGGTTTACATAGTAAACCCAATTAACTATGATAGTCCTTCCACTAAGCCTTTACTACAAAATAAATGATTTTATATACTTATGGTTATGCCACAATTCCATGTATTATTATAATATTGTACTCTCATGGATCATGTTCTTTGATTCCTTTTTTATTCTAGTCTCATGAACTTCTAATATTTGTTCCCTGACTCGAAATTATGATCTATCGTATATTAGATTTTGATTTTAATTAGCAAGATCAAGTTCTCATACTCTTATAGTCATGTTACCCTTATGTGATCGTTTATATGTCCCTTGTTTACCCTTACTGAGGATCTAAGCTCACCCTTCCTTATGTTTCCTCTCTCCAAGTTGTGAATAAGGTTTTTAGGAATGATTTGTCTCATAAGGGTCCTATTTATATATTTCTTTATGGGAGACTCTTATGAACACGTTTCTTATATAACTTTATTTCCAAAGATACTAAACCTATATGATTATAGAGGGGTTCATTATGTAATGTAATGAATATTCATATATTAAGATGTAATATCTATGTATGAAAATTACCGGTCTCTATAATACTACAATATTATTATCCCAAAAATTCATTATTATATTGTTTAGTTATTTATGTATATGTGTGGATGGAGGGTTTTTACCATATATTGTGTATTATTGATACATTATTATTAAATTTTGATATAGTCTAAGGCCTCTGAAGATTATTATGCCTTAGTAGTGCTAGTTTGTAGCCCATATACTATTGGAGGGGGTGTGGGGTGGTACACTCAGCTTAATGTTGATAAAAATTTGGACTTGATGGCTTGAGTCATGTCAAATAACTATATATAATGAATAATTAATGTTAATAATTAAAATAATAAATGTTGGTTGATAATTATTATTTATTATGTAGTAATTATTGAATAAAACACACACACACGCACACATATTGGTAAATACTGATATTTTTAAATATAATTAAATATTTGTGTGGGTAATTATTTATATTAATTTGTACATATTTTAATATATTTAAATATAACTTTTTAATTTTTTATTAATAATAATCAATTTTTAAATATGAATTTTTTTATTAATAATTACTATTTACTAATAATATATATAAATATATAGTTACTAATTCTTAATTCTTATTTAATGTAAATTTTATAAAATTCACAATAGTTTATAAAACATTGTCAGTAAAATAAAATATCAAAAAATAAAATTTAATATTTAGAGGTGTTTTATGATGCCACTAAATGGTGGTGGTTTTTAAAAAAATCACTATGAAAATTGAATGAAAAATAATATTAGTTTTTAGTGGTGGTTTAAACAATCACTAAAAACATTCCACTAAATGCCATCCATATTTTAAAAACCCACTTTGATTAGTGGTGGTTTTGGAAACTAATATTAAAAAAATTACATTTAGCAACAATTTTAAAAACTATTACTAAATATTGTATTTCTAATAATGGTGGTTCTATAGTGAAACCAATCATCAATGGAACTGGATCTTAGGGTGTTTTGAATTTAAGAATTTTTTTTGAATCTTTCGTGTTTGGGTATCAAATTGAGACTTATTTTATATGATTTTATTTAATTTAGAGGTTCTCTAGAGAACTCGTGGGAATTCCAAAGGGTAGTGTGTTAAATATATAGAAGTAAACGACATTAGGTACATAGGGGTGACACATTGTGTACCATGTGAGTTCTCAGCGGGTGTTAGAGCCCACTGGGTTAGCTATTGGTAAACTAATAGATCTAGAATAGGTGATTTGGGCTATTGGGTACCCAGTCCTTCCCATATCCTTTTTCCAAATAATTTAATTTTGGGTTGTTTGGTTTTATAATAAAAGCTCCCATCAGGGGACTTCTCCTTCTAACAGACCAAGATAGGGAAGGCCACTCCCTTTCTTCATTCCTTTCCCTCATTTTTCTTCATTAATCTAATACGAAACATGTTTGTTTCATTACACCAAGTCTGGGTAATACCTTCCCCTATTCATTTATTATTATTTATCGTTGGTTTCCTAACATTTTAAAGTTCATGGTCTAGAGATTGGGATTATTATTCAACAAAATCATGGTATAATCACATAATAAATATGGGTATTTTCCCTATGGTACTTGGTGTGGGTTGAGGGAAGAAGGAAATTAGTTTGTCACTCACCGGTTTGATAAAGGTACATTGATCGATCATTTTTACTTAGTTTTCAATAAACTAAATTTCATAGTAATAGTAATTTTACTCTCAATGGAAGATGATTTTTTTATTAGAGTGTCATAAGAAAACCATGGTCCATCCACATGCCATTGGTTGTCATTTCAACGTGTTGTCATCGATTGATGAGTCTATCTAGATTTTTTCCAATTAAATTGATTGTAACTAACCACTTATAAATTTCAATAATTAATTTATATAGTTTCATGACTTGAAATATGAGCTCATACACATGTCATATGACATATAAATTCATGGAAAGAACCGGTGGATAGGTATTTAATTTGTTAACTCTTTTGGAAAGGTTAGTGGTCTTTAAAATTATTAATCTATACATTGTGTCTGTGTGGGTGTGTGTATGTATGCAATGTGATATACACAAATGGGTGCTCAAATAAAGGTGAAATGAGTGTAAATTTTGTACATTCAATGAGTATGATAAATATATAGAATCCATTTTGATGCTAATGGTTGTTCTTCTAATGGAGAATAATTTTTTAGGATCGTGCGATATTCATGTCACCTTGTGATCCTTGTTCTAGTGAATGAAATGGGTTATTTAATTATAGTCCAGAGCATGTGGTTAAACCTTAGGGGCCTTAGGTAGTTTCTTTTTCTCTTAATGGGTGTTCACTAGGAGTGGATAATGTGTTTTTTGGGATGAGATCATTTGTTAAGTGTTGTGTCATATTCTTAGGTACTTGGACATTATCTTAAGGGTGATTGGATATAATTTCATTAGTTAGATCATGATATGCCTTTATAATGGAAGTATATGAGTTACGGGAATAGTACAGTTGTTATACTAGTCTATGATTCAACCAAATAGAGTAGACCACTTGGAGTAGAATATTAAGGAAACGCACAATAAATCATTTAACTAAGGGTATCATATATGAAATGTGAATAAAGGATCATTATGGGTTGAATGCTCCCCTTGGAAGTAATATAATTAATGGTATGTGATGAAAGTGGAAATAATATTGAGATTATTATGGGTTATTCAGACTATTTAACTTATTTTGACTTATGATCTCAAGTATGATAATAGTGGATCATGGAATGTAGAATGGGTGATCATTTTGTAGATGATATTTGAATTATATAAATAATGCTTGAGTTGAATGGGCTTGGTGTGCATAGTTTTTTTAAGTAGATAGTTTTTATATGAGTTAAATGATAAATGTTAGTTGTGAGATTTTAATTAAATTTCAATTTATAGAACATGTTTTGAATTGGTTTTGATAATACCAAGGTTGGTTTTCACTTATCTCGATGTATTTTAGATGTTAGGTATTTTTGGGCATGTCATAGTTCCCACCAAAAGCATAACATTATTTTTTATTATATTTTTATCAATATAAATAATGATATTCAAGATGTTGAAATTAAAGGAGAATAATACAATCCATTATTAACATTTTAATATGAATTCGTTTCATTCCATGATAAGAGAATGAATTGGAATTCTTATCAAAGATTATGAGCCCAAATTTGATATCAATAAGGTATCACGCCACCTTCTTATGAGATATAGGAGATAATCATGATCTGATATGCATCATGGAAAACATGAGTGAATATGTATAAATAGAGTATCTAACTCTATGAGAATACTAAAATGGGGTTTCCATGTACTAGAAGATTTCTCGCCCAAGGATGAATAGATATTCATCAAAACATCACCTAATCTAATGACATGGTGTTAAGAACCTTCCAATTAGAATCAAGACATGGATTTTTTACAACATTATTCATTGAATATTTTAAAAATCTTCAATGTCAAAAACCATCATAGTATCATCATTACACAATATTTAATATCATTTAAACGATAAGATTTTTCATGTAACCATATAATGAACATCAAATAAGTCACACATTCGTATGAGATCCACTGAGGATGGTTAAGGAAACCTTGTTCTCTGTTCAATATGTATAAAAGGCTTATATAAAAAATACAAGATAATTATTATAATTAATGTAATATATACATAACATTTCATAAATTTGATGATGGTGTTACCATGAAACTATAAAATTTGATTGATGGTGAAGGCTACCCATGATAAAAAAAAATTCCCATGATGATGAGTTTATTGATGTATTGAGTCTCTAATATATGAGTGAACTACAATTTATGAAGTATCATTAACATTTCCTCTTAATAACTACATATTTAATTATATAAAGTTCATTTATTCCTGAGTGACATGTTGAGTTTCACTTACACATTTAAGATATGAAGGGTTTGTACACATTTTCAAGATAGTGTTGTAAATAGATAAGGATGGCCATTTGGAATTTCAGAAGTATCATGATCTCATATTGAATTGCATGATAACGTATAATTTAAGGAATATTCCAAGATTAATCGATATTATCATGGATTAATTAACATGATAACATGAAATTGGGTGATAAATGGAGTGTTGGAAGTACATGAACATTATTTCAAGAAGACTAGTGCACTTTTGTTGAACAATAAATAAGGAAGTTCGTATCATCCTTTGTTTCTTATAGAAGTAATATGAATATTTTTATTAATATTAAAAATGGTATCAATTTTAATTTAAAAAGATGTAAATAATAAATGAATTTGTAAAAATTATATTTTAGGTATATTATTATAAGGTGGTGTGGATCACTTTCAAAGATAGTGAACAAAAACAATTATGTCTACCAATTGTATATATGTTATATGGGATGTTTAACCCTTATTATGGATGATTAATGATACCTAGAAAACTATATATTTTTTTCCAATGAAGTAATATATCTAACCCAAATATAATAACCTAAACCAATGGTCTGATTCATAATATATCATACATGCACGATTCTTACCAGAGAAAACCTTTACACCTAGATGATAGAACATAGAACAAATACTCTATTGGATTGAAACATATATTAACATCATTGTATATTTTTAATAGTAAATTTTTATGTCTTATATGGTTTCTTAAAAGATTTTTTGGATCAATTAATGGACAGTGTTTAATGTTATGGCTTTTATAAAATGATTCTCATAGGAAATTTCATCAAATAAATAAATAATAAATGTCATATGTTATAATTTTTATTTTATAATCAAAACATTAAATTTAAGTAGAATTATATTCTGATGAATTTAATTTCAATAATTAATATTCATTATTAAATTTAATCACTTTATTTGGATTTTTGGATCAAAATTTAAAACTACAAATAGTTACTAACAAGTAGCAGTGCAATAAAAGATTTTAGTTTGCATATGCTTAATAAATTTATTTTGTAGACTATAAAGAAGAAAAATTTAATTTTTGTAGTATAATTTTATATTTATGAAATATGATTTTATATATAGGGTTTATAATCACTTCTCTTATAGTGTAATGTCTCATATTTTCCATGTATTATTTTTGTATGTTTTATAGATTATTTTCAAGACCACGAGCTGAGAGGACATGCGATTATGCGAACTGATGTGCCTGAAATAAATGTTTGAAATATATTATATATATTAAATTTAACATACACACAATTTTTCTAAAAGAGTGTAATATCTTCTAAATAGGTGCCTGTATAAAAACTCTAAGAAAACTATTGAGTTCAAAATGTGGTTTTTACACTAGGTGTGACGTAACATTTGATGGAGCAGGTAATTTGTATAAAATTCATCACATTCATATAAATTAATAAATAATTATTTTAATTAATTTTTTGATGTGGAGATTATTACATATTTAACTAGAATACTAAAGAAAAATCTCAAGGTCAGCTCTATAACCCTGGATCCATTAGAAATCCATTGAGATAACGTTGGAGGAATTCTCTCATGTAGATGATGATGAGATCATGGATCAAAGATCGATGCACCTCGAATTTGAATAATCTCACCAAAAATAATAACGTTTCATATTTCTTCATTAGTGATTGATCAAAATCAAGGTAGGCATGTGTTTTCAATTTTTTTGTTCCCCATTCTTGAATTCTATAATGAATTTGAATCAATCAACAAATAGGTTAATCTGTGGTTCGATCATATTATGGGATTGGATTATTTGTAGAAATATTACTTTGGGAGTAGTTTATTTGTTTATTTATTTGTTCATAGATCTAATAAAAACAAATTGAGTCTAACTAAACATGGACAAGGTTTGTTCCTATTTTTTATGTATTATTTTTTTTCTACCATATTTCATAGTTGATCGTGGGAATTCTTCACTTTGGTCATGGTTCGATGCTTAACCAATGAATCGATTGTTTCAGATATGTTTCTTGGATCAATGATCTGATATGGTAGATACAGGCTTGGTACGACATAAAAGAGTTATGATATAAATAGTGGTGAATTAATTAGAATGGTTTGGAAACCCCCAATTTCGAGCGGGATGTATGAATGATTATCGAGACAAATAGAATCTATTTTCAAAATAGATTCAAACCCCGGATTCCAGAGAACTAACATTATAGGATTCAGTCAGGGTATATCCATATTTTTTGTAGGATTGGATCTGTATTTCAAGGTGGCAGTAGCGCTGGTGTGACTTCAAGGAAGAAGAAGGGTTTCTATAATAACTTGATACACACAGCGTGTAGTCTTGACTACATTGTATGTAATACCCTTTCAAGGACTCGATATGTACTTTGGAAATTACACAGACATGGGGTGGAGTAAATTGGTTTCCTACACTGTGAGTACATAACCCTAATAGATGACCTACACCATGTACATAGGCTCCCTGTGTACTGGTACACGAGCATGGGTACACGGATAGACACAGTTTACTATAACATGGCTAGAGTACAAGGGCTAGACCAGGGACACAGTGACACAAAATATAACCCCCTTACATGCCATGTACTCTATTAAAAAAATTTTGCATGTCTTTTCCTATTTATCTTGGAAAAGTTTTGTAAGGGTTTATTCCCCTTATCCTTTTTCTAAAGTCTAGTATGGAAAGGTTTTCTACTCCTATGAAATCAATCCCTTCAGAATTACTTCCAAGAAAGAGTCATTAAAATCCCTCTCAGAGGCCCGGAGTGAGATCCTTTATTCATCTTCATTCCCTAGGTATATTTCTTAGTATCGTCATGACCAATAGTACACAGGCATCAATCCTATACTTATAAGTTTAATCTAGATTGAGTTTTTTATTTCCCCATGACCATGGGAGTGATCCTCATATATGTATCGAATTTCTATTTGGACTATCAGTTTGTTATTTCTCATATTTCTCATGATGAGACCCACTGATCAGTACATCTTGGATGGACATCATCAATGCTATCAGATTCAGGAGTGTGTTCTCCTGAATGAGTAATTTGCGAAATCTTTGAGCTAGAATCCAAGGATAGTATACAATGGTTGTGAATTTCTTCTATACTATGTGACTTCTTTGAGTATATATTTATATTAATGTTATATGTGATGTAGAAAAATACCTATGTAGAGCTAACTGTATTTCCATTTATGTTTGTTTTGTGGTTACAGGGTGTCCTACTATGAATTAATATACTCACCCATGCATAAGATCTTCCCACACATGTCTTGTCTTGTGAAAATGACCAACCTTTTGACAGTGTCCTTGACCAGTTCTAGGTGGCTCTTAGTGAGGCCATGCATACCGAGGTGTATTCATGCAGCTTTTGGACATGAAACTGAGTACATAATTTCTTGTTGGAATAATGTGATAGACTCTTTATCATTGGCTTTTATTTGGACCTTTTTACATTCTTTTACTCCCTATCATACTCTATTTATGGAATTATATGTATTCATGCATTTTTGTCAGGTATTTTCTACATTTCATCATTGTATTGACATGGAGATGTGTGCATATGTATATGAACTTATGATAAGGACTCCCATGTGGGTGATATACCATTTCGGTACTAATCTCCACTGTCTGGCCTATTGGAGGTGGTCTTGGGGAGTCACGGAATGGGACCCTATGGGCCAGGTCATGATAGAGTTCTATTAAAGTGGTTGGTTCTACATTAGGATTAGGAGTCTATGAGATTGATATGGGGAAACAATGTTTAGTGTTTCGAGTTTATCATTCAAGCCAGAGACTCCAATTTTTTTTTGGCATCTGACGTATCCATACACTAGGATTCTAATCTCTTATTTTTGATACAGTACATGATAACATGGGTTTTAGGGAAAGTAATGGTAAATAAATCATATAGGAATGTGTTTTCATTTTCATTTTCTTCTTGAGCCAGCTCTCCAAATATTCTCATTGATTGTGGTACATCATTTTTGTTTTATGATTCCTCCATGATGTATACTAGCTTGTATTATCATGATGATAATGAGGATGATCCCCTTAGTGATAAGGCATTAATAAAGGAAATAGTTTTTTAGATGTTACATGTAGTTGGTCCGCCAGCAATACCGCCACCTATAAAGTTTTATGTGGTACCTAAATTACCAATAGATGAGTTTTGGGGGTTGAGTTCCTTCACGAATTTCAGAAACAAAGACCCCTTAGGTTCTATATTAATGATAACCCACAATTGGATAAGGACTGTCTTGTGGAATTGACCTTATTTTTTCATCTAGTTAAGAAAATAGCAGATTAAATGGTGGTCTTAGTAGTGAT
This sequence comes from Viscum album, assembly GCA_963277665.1. NCBI lineage: Eukaryota > Viridiplantae > Streptophyta > Magnoliopsida > Santalales > Viscaceae > Viscum > Viscum album. Next base: position 1,386,729,157 of record OY728153.1, read on the forward strand.
CCTTCTTCACAACTCAACAGGGCGATGATGGGGATTAGTTAAACAATCTTTTAATGATGCGCCTCTTTCATGGATAGAGGTTGAGTGCCTTTTAAAATATGAGTTCTCACTAGCTATATTGAGTGATGTATGTATCTAAGATCCTCTACAACTCTAGAAGGGAATCATGACAACAGATTAGTATGCATTGATGCATAACAACATATCTAGGTTCTCGATAGATATGGTTTGAGATCAGTTCCTTTGGGTTCAAACATTTGCATGAGGTTTGTGTATAGATATATGAGCTAGTTTTTTCCTCTATGGCTTCCTACCAATGCAAGGGTTCTAGAGAGATCTTTATTGGTTAAAATTTTCTTGGTTGAGAAGATACGCCAGGTGGTTTTCATCAATGGGAAAGTAGGATTAGAGACCTTAGAAGTAGGGATATGATGATAGTGTAAAGACCCGTAAATTCCAAGGAATTTTTTTTTTCTTAATTTTCTTTGGAATTTTACAAGAACTCAGTTTCTAATGGCACCTGATTCCGAGGCCCGGTGTGCCTGGAATCATTTTCAGAAGTTTGGCTCGGGTACGTTCAGTGAATGGACGAGCGGGTTTTTCTAACTTTTGAACCGGTACTCAGAATCGAATTCTGAGGGCACCGATTGAATCGCAGCGCCGGTAATTGCTTAGAAACGCCTCTTCCAGAGTTTCGTTTGCTCAGGTGTGGTTTTTAATTTTTGGGCTTAAAGTTAAGAAATAAAATAAATTCTACGACAAACTTTGTTTTATTTCACTTAAGCCGCTTGGAAGCTAGTTGAAGCCACTGAAAGCAGCTTAAGCTGAGTTGTTACAGATAGGGTGCTATCCAGAAATATCCTACCCTCTTGGTAGGATATTTGCGAGGTGGGACCCGCACGAGCCCCACCGTTTCTTTCCGCTAAGTAACGCACCCGCGAAAACCCGTTATTATGAAATTCAAATGACGCATTTTCTTAATTTCTTAATGTACCAATTAATTGGGCGGTTTATTTCGTTGAATTAATTCAATGAATTAATTTAATCGTTTCTTAACCTGTTTTCAATCCGTTGGCGTAATAATAAAATAAGACCAACGCGCGACTTCTGGAAAAATTTTGTTGAGAGGTTTTGACAACTTTGTGCCTTCCTCCTCCTTCATGAAGAACACGAAGAACGCCGTCACCCTCGGAGATTGACGACGCTTCTTCCGAGACGTTCTTCCCCGAAACGATCTCCGATCACCAACTGCTTGAGGTAGGAGATTTCGGGTTTCTTTTAAATCTTCTTTGTGGTTTATAACAACACGTGGATTTAATCGATATAGTTAAATCTTCATGTTCTTGAACCTCGGAGTTCGTTGACGCATCACCGTATTCCGTGACGATGTGACGCCCTTCCGCAACAACGAGACGCCTTTCTGCGACGACGCGACGCCCTTCTGCGACGACACGACGCCTTTCCGCGACGACGCGATGCCTTTCCGCGACGCGATGATCGCCTCCTTCCGTGGTGATCAAATCCGCGAAGAACGTGCGTGCGACGACTTGACGAGGTAGGGGTTTTATTGAATGTTTTATATTCCCGTGAACGTCGCTTTTAAAATGAAGAACCCGATTAATAAGAACAATTTTAATTCATTAAAATTGTTGTTTGATATATTGATTATTCTCTACCCGATTGTTATCGCCTAACGCAGAGGGTGTGGGTCGAACGAACATGTCCTGACAACCCTCCACAGTTCTTCGTTGTTGTGCGGATTTGGCGGGCGACGACAAAACGTGGCGCACGGGCAATCTGAGGTTTCCGCAGTGAAGAACAGGACCCGGGAGGAGTAGCGGCGCAGACTGGAAGGAAAACGGACCACCGGAGCAAATCTGGTTGCCCGCGGAAGTCCCTGGCGGCTAGAAGACCCGCGGCCACACGGGTCCGGCTCACACGCATGGGACGCCGCCCTTGCCACATCCATTGCTTCCAGCGTGGCCCCACGCGGGGCCGCGACATTGTCTTCCCGCGGGGGCGGCACCCCGCGGCAGCCTCGCTCGACCGCTCGGCCGAGCGGAGCCGGGCCGCGCCCTGTTCGGACCGAGCTGTGCTGAACCGGGTCCGACCCAGACCTGGGTCGGTCGACTTGGTTCGGGCCGACCTAGGGGGGGTGGCCGGGTCGGCCCGGGCCCAGACCCCCCGTCTTCGGACCGTTTTCGGTCTTTTGGCCGTAACATCAGCTACGGGCCTCCGAACGACGCGCCGTCAGTGGAGATGCGATCCTTGGATCGAGGCGGTCGTTTCGGTATATCGCACTCAAGGTTTCGGAAAACTTTGGGTTCGGCCGGGTTGGTTCGTACACAAAACCAACCGGGCCCTCGAAGCGGAAATGCTCATATCTTGAGCTCCGGACGTCCGATTGACGTTCCGTTGACTTTGGTGGATTCCTCTAAGTGAGAAAGATATTTTGGCTCACTCCGCCTGAGGTTTGGACGTAGGTGGAGTACGATCAGGTTGGTTTTTCCTTAAAAACCAACCGGGCCCCTGGAACAAAAAAGCCAATAACTCACAAACCGGGCGTCCGATTGACGCGCCGTCTGTTGCGTTGAGACCCCTATGACGAGGCGGTCCTTTGAGTTACTTCTTCGTGGGACTTTGAGATACTTGGAGTATCGACCTGTAGCTCGTGGAGCAGACCCTCCCGGAGACGAGCGTGCGGAGTACGGAGACCGTGTAGCCGACTGAGACCTGACGACTGCTGATCGAATGACTCGTTGTGTTACAGAAAGCACAGTGGGGAGCGCTTGGTTGCAGTGGCAGACCCACGACAGATGTGCGCTTGGTTGTAGTGGCACAGGGGAGCGCTTGGTTTTAGCGGCAGACCCACGACAGAGGTGTGCTTGGTTGTAGCGGCACAGGGGAGCGCTTGGTTGTAGCGGGAGACCCACGACAGAGGTGCGCTTGGTTGTAGCGGCATAGGGGAGCGCTTGGTTGTAGCGGCAGACCCACGACAGATGTGCTCTTGGTTGTAGCGGAACAAGGGAGTGCTTGGTTGTAGCGGCACGGAAGAGAATTTGGTTGTAGCGGCACAGGAGAGCTCTTGGTTGTAGTAGCAGGCCTGCAGTACTCGATAGGTGGAGTACTACAGTAGTCTTAGGTTAGTGAGCAGTACCTCGGAGTCGTGACAGGACCATTGTACACTTCAGAGACGGAGCTCTTCAGCATTTACGGTTTCAATATTGAAAATCCTGGTTTGAACTAAATCTTTTGACCTTTATGTTTACCTCATGATTGAGATGGTTCATTTGATAACTTAGGTATATGTATGGGCATATACCAGGGTAGTGGTTATCCATTGATTTCACAATCCTTGTGTTTCCTCATGATTGAGATGGGTTACTTGATAACTTGGGTATATGTATGGGCATATACCTAAGTAGAGGTTTTTTGTTGAGATCTTCTTTGTGGTTATCCTTGTTGGTTAGTGAGACCTTGAGGGTCTCGAGGTCCCTACTGAGTATCGTTATACTCACCCCTGCACGGGCTATGACTGCACCTCATTGTGTTGGTTGCAGACGACGGGCAGTGCTAACGGAGGCCGAGTGTTCGAGGACTGGACGGTACCTGGAGGTGGACTACACAATGAGTCAGTACCCGGAGGTGGACTACACGACGGGTCAGTACCCGGAGGTGGACTACACGACGAGATGACTCACGGAGGAGGTTGACGGACGAGAGCATGGAGGAGTACATCTGTACCTACCCTTCAGGTAGGATCTGAGGAGGACGACCCAGGAGCCGCTTCCATCCTTCCAGCTGTTAAATTTTCTGTTGTACTTGTTCAGTTGTAGTTATACTTTCTTTTGGGTTTGTATTCTGGCCCATTTACTTTTCAGCACTTCTCTTATACTTAGTGTTTACTTTTCCCGCTTGCTTACTCTGTGGTGCTTGTTTTCTTTTATAAAGGCAATGCCTTCCCAGTTATCGTGATTTACGCCTTTGGTGCTAGTCGCCAGCCCCTGGCCTATGGAAGGCGGGCTTGGGGTAGTCACGGAACGGGCCCCGAGGACGTGTCGTGACAAATTGGTATCAGAGGAGTCGGTTCTACTACAGAACTTATAACTCTGATATTTTATTCCGGTGAAGCAATAGTGTTAAGAGTACCGAGTGTGGTTTATAGTTCAGGGAGTCCAGTGTTGGTGCGGGCTGCCGACGTATCCATACACCAGGACCCTGACAACTGATTTCCAACTTTGTACACAAAAACACTGATTGTGTGTGTGTTTCCAGAAGTTTTTTTAAATGTCAGCTCAAACTAGGTTAGCTCACAATGTATAATCATTTGACCATGTCACAATGTTTCTTTCAGGATGCCTTTTCACGGACGACTAGCTAGATCCCGGAGGGATGTGCGTGCTGACAGCCTTTCGAGCGACGAGTCTTCGGTACAGGTCCCTCTTGCAGTTGAGGCACCAGCGGAGGCACCAGAGGTACTACCATAGGTTGGGCCACCGATTCTACCTGCCCCAGCAGTAGGCGATGCACGCCACTTGGGTGCGCTGCACGAGTTCGAGCGCCAGAGCCCACCCAGGTTCCAGGGAGAGACGGACCAGCAGGTGGCTGAGGATTGGCTGGAGGCTGTGGTGAGAGTCTTCAGGCTAGTGGGGACGCCGGCAGACCTCATGGTGATCTTTGCTGCCAGCCTCCTTCAGGCAGCAGCAGGCAGGTGGTGGAGCCACTTGTTCCAGTTTTGCGACGGGATGTCCTTCGCATGGGAAGACTTCAAGACCTTCTTCAGGGTGGAGTTTGTACCAGTAGCTCTACACCCCGAGCGTGTACAGGAGCTTCTGCCTTTGCCGCAGGGTTTTCGATCAGTATCTGAGTCATCTGTGGGCAGTAGACAGATGATGCAGAGGTCCAAGAGGGCCAGAGCTAGCCATGCGAGGAGCAGGAAGTGTTATGAATGCGGCGGAAAGGGTCACCTGGAGCATGATTGTGCGACTCCTCATACAGTTGATCCGTAGGCTTTGGAGGAGCCACCGAGGTAGAAGCAGCGGCGAGTGCTTGAGCAACAGTCGAGCAGTGGAGAAGGCAGTAGAGCTCCGGGAGCAGGTGGACATGAGCGGAACTAGTGGATACATCCCTTGTACTCTAGTTTCATTTTGCTGTTTTATTCGTGTCTTTGTACTATGAGCTGCAATAATAAAAAGACAATTATCTTTGTTTTCTTTCCTGTCCTTTTGTTTGGTTGATACTGAGTGGTCTGGGTTAAAACTGTTGACTTGACCCTCACTTTCGAGATTTCTACTGGAGGAGACCCAGTGACCTCACACAGATGCCAACAGTGTGACTCGATGCTTGGAGGCGAGAGTGACAGTTGGATCTCTTGGTAGTTACGTCGAGGCCTTACGACGTCATCCATGGCATGAATGCATCATTCATGTCAGGATTGACTATATTAGGCAATGGTCATGGTTCATCCAGGGGGAATGAGACCGGGTTTCTCTTTTCGGCAAAGGATAAATTTTAGCAGCTCTTTCGGATCACAGGCAAAGAAGGTGCAGATCATCCAGGAGCGGATGAAGACTCCACAGTGCAGTAAGAAACAGGAAACTAGCGCCAGTCTTGGAGACTCGAGCATGTTAAATATTTCCATAAGAGGAAGCTTAAAGGAGAGATGATTCTGCGAAGCAGTAGACATGGAGGTAGATCTAGGAGATCAGCATGAGGTGGTGTACATCTTAACATGCTACAACCACCCACCTTAGTTATTTCCACCAGGATCAGCGAGCTGGAGGGCGGAGGAAGAGTGCGGCTACATGCGGTCAAGGAGTGTGACCCAATGGCTCTAAAAATGATTCAAGGGATAGTCTGTGTCCACTACTAGCTACTGTAGTAACAGACGTCGCTATGAATCATTCCTCGCTTTCACAAATCTTGTCCCAGACCTAGAGTTTCCGGTAATCCGTGGACTTGAACCTCACGTCTGGAGATACCTTGGGAGGAGACTCGATAATCACACTTACGCCGATGGTGTGGTCAGACCCTCGAGGTGAGAGTTTCGGTTGGAATCTCTTGGTGGCAGCGTTGAGGCCTTACGAAATTGGTTTGAGTATGGACTGGGCAATCACAGTTCGTACACAAATTGACGATATTAGGAAAAAAGGTTGTGGTTTAACTACAACGTCAGGGTGGGTTTTCCTTGGTCGGAGAAAAGCAAACCCCAGGCAGCACAGGATAAACTCTTGCATAGGAGGGTGTGAAAGATCACTCTTGAGTCGGTCAACCTTACCCTCATGGCAGCAGTCATTTTGAGTTCTAGTTCTAACAGGAAATGTAGACCTCTGGAGTTCGAGGATGACGATCACGTCCTTATACTGGTCTCACCTCGATGAGGTTTACGGAGATGTGTCCAAGGCGGAAAGTTATCTCCAAGGTTCAACGGACCTTTATAAGTCCTCAGCTGGGTAGGCAGGGTGGTTTACTGCTTGAACCATCCACCTCAGTTGCACCAGTTGCACGACGACTTCCACGTATCTCTACTGAGGAGATACGTGCTCGACCCTTCGCATATCATTGACCATGAGGAGATGGATGATGGCGATGGAGTGTCTTTCACGGAGGTTCCATTGGGGATCGAGGATCGACATGAGAGGATCCTACGAGGATGATCGATTCCTCGGGTGTGCTTTCTTTGGCAGTACGAAACCTCCAGGTGAGCACATGGGAGCGGAAGGCTCAGATGCGTGCTCAGTACCGCCTTTGTATCCCTAAGTTTGTGGTGAAGCTTTACGGGGACGTAAAGCCCTGTGGTGGAAGTAATGTAAAGACCCGTAAATTCCAAGGAATTTTTTTTTCTTAATTTTCTTTGGAATTTTACAAGAACGCAGTTTTTGACGGCACCGGATTCCGAGGCCCGGTGTGCCCGGAATCATTTTCAGAAGTTTGGCTCGGGTACGTTCAGTGAACGAACGAGTAGGTTTTACTAACTTTTGAACCGGTACTTGGAGTCGAATTTTGAGGGCACCGATGGAATCACAACGCTGGTAATTGTTTAGAAACGCCTCTTCTAGAGTTGCGTTTTCTCAGGTGTGTTTTTTAATTTTTGGGCTTAAAGTTATGAAATAAAATAAATTGTACGACAAACATTGTTTTATTTCACTTAAGCCGCTTGGAAGCCACTTGAAGCCACTTAAAGCAACTTAAGCTGAGTTGTTATGGATAGGGTTCTATCCAGAAATATCCTACCCTCTTGGTAGGATATTTGCGAGGTGGGGCCCGCATGAGCCCCACCGTTTCTTTCTGCTAAGTAACGCACCCGCGAAAACCCGTCATTATGAAAGTCAACTGACGTGTTTTCTTAATTTCTTAACGCACCAATTAATTGGGCGGTTTATTTCGTTGAATTAATTCGATGAATTTATTTAATCATTTCTTAACCTGTTTTCAATCCGTTGACGTAATAATAAAATAAGACCAACGCGCGACTTCTGGAAAAATGCTCTTTGATAGGTTTTGACAACTTTGTGCCTTCCTCCTCCTTCGCGAAGAATGCAAAGAACGCGAAGAACGTTGTCACCCTTGGAGATTGACGACGCTTCTTCCGAGACGTTCTTCCCCGCAACGATCTCTGATCACCAACTGCTTGAGGTAGGAGATTTTGGGTTTTTTTTAAATCTTCTTTGTGGTTTATAACAACACATGGATTTAATCGATATAGTTAAATCTTCATGTTCTTGAACCTCAGAGTTCGTCGACGCGTCACTGTATTCCGCGACGACGCGACACCTTTCCGCGACGACGCGATGCGCTTCCGCGACAACGCGACGCCTTTCCGCGACGACGTGACGCCTTTCCGCGACGCGGCGATCGCCTCCTTCCGCGGCGATCAAATCCGTGAAGAACGCGCGTGCGACGACTTGAAGAGGTAGGGGTTTTATTGAATGTTATATATTCCCGTGAAAGTCTCTATTAAAATGAAGAACTCGGTTAATAAGAACAATTTTAATTCATTAAAATTGTTGTTTGATATGTTGATTATTTTCTCCCCGGTTGTTATCGCCTAACGCGGAGGGTGCGGGCCGAACGAACACGGCCAGACAACCCTCCGCAGTTCTTCGTTGTTGTGCGGATTCGGTGGGCGATGACAAAACGTGGCGCAAGGGCGATTTGAGGTTTCTGCAGTGAAGACCGGGACCGGGGAGGAGCAGCGGCGCAGACGGGAAGGAAAACGGACCACCAGAGCAACTCCGGTGGCCCGCGGAACTCCCCAGCGGTGCCCCGGCGCGCCGCCGGACAAGGCCACCGCGGCTGAAGCCGCGTAGGCAGCGGACAGCGGACCAGCGACCGCCTGGGTCCGGCTCACACGCACAGGAAGCGGTCCTTTCCGCGTTCGTTGCTTCCAGTGTGGCCCCACGCGGGGCCGCGACACTGTCATCCTGTGGGGGCGGCGCCCCGCGGCAGCCTCGCTCGGCCGCTCGGCCGGGCCGCGCCCTGGCCGGAACGGGCCACGCCGAACCGGGTGCGACCCAGACCCGGGTCGGTTGACCCGTTTTGGGCCGACCCAGGGGGGTCGGTCCGGGTTGGCCCGGGCCTAGACCCACCGTCTTCGGACTATTTTCGGTCTTTTGGTCGTAACATGTGTTACGGGCCTCCGAACGACGCGCCGTCAGCGGCGATGCGATGCTTGGATCAAGGCGGCCATTTCGGTATATTGCACTCAAGGTTTCGGAAAACTTTGGGTTCGTCCGGGTTGGTTCATACACGAAACCAACCGGGCCCTTGGAGCGGAAACACTCATATCTTGAGCTCCGGAGGTCCGATTGACGTGCCGTCGACTTTGGTGGATTCCTCTAAGTGAGACGGATCTTTTGGCTCACTCCGCCCGAGGTTTGGACGCAGGTGGAGTATGGTCGGGTTGGTTTTGCCTTAAAAACCAACCGGGCCCCTGGAACGAAAAAGCCAATAACTCACAGACCGGGCGTCCGATTGACGCGTCGTCTGTTGCGTTGAGACCCCTATGACGAGGCGGTCCTTTGAGTTACTTCTTCGTGGGACTTTGAGATACTTGGATTATCGACCTGTAGCTCGTTGAGCGGACCCTCCCGGAGACGAGCGTGCATAGTACGGAGACCGTGTAGCCGACTGAGTCCTGACGACTGCTGATCGAACGACTCGGTGTGTTACAGAAAGCACAGTGGGGAGCGCTTGGTTGCAGCAGCAGACCCACGATAGAGGTGCGCTTGGTTGTAGCGGCACAGGGGAGCGCTTGGTTGTAGCGGAAGACCCACGACAGAGGTGCGCTTGGTTGTAGCGACACATGGGAGCGCTTTGTTGTAGCAGCACACCCACGACAGAGGTGCGCTTGGTTGTAGTGGCACAGGGGAGCGCTTGGTTGTAACAGAAGACCCACGACAGAGGTGCGCTTGGTTGTAGTGGCACAGGAGAGCTCTTGGTTGTAGCTGCAGACCCACGAAGGAGGAGCGCTTGGTTGTAGCGGCACGGAAGAGCACTTGGTTGTAGCGGCACGGGAGAGCGCTTGGTGGTAGCAGCAGGCCCGTAGTACTCGATAGGTGGAGTACTACAGCAGTCTTAGTTTAGTGAGCAGTACCTCGGAGTCGTGATAGGACCACTGTACACACGAGAGACGGAGATCTTCAGTAGTTATGGTTTCGATAATGAAAATCCTGGTTTGAGCTGAATCTTTGGACCTTTGTGTTTACCTCATGATTGAGATGGGTCACTTGATAACTTAGGTATATGTATGGGCATATACCTGGGTAGTGGTTATCCGTTGATTTCACAATCCTTATGTTTCCTCATGATTGACATGGTTTACTTGATAACTTAGGTATATGTATGGGCATATACCTAAGTAGAGGTTATATGTTGAGATCTTCTTTGTGGTTATCCTTGTTGGTTATTGAGACCTTGAGGGTCTCGGGGTCCCTACTGAGTATCGTTATACTCACCCCTGCACGGGATATGCCCGCACCTCATTATGTTGGTTGCAGACGACGGGCAGTGCTGACGGAGGCCGAGTGTTCGAGGACTGGACGGTACCCGGAGGTAGACTACACGATGAGTCAGTACCCAGAGGTGGACTACATGATGGGTCAGTACTCGGAGGTGGACTACATGACGAGACGACACACAGAGGAGGTTGACGGAGGAGAGCGTGGAGGAGGGCATCTGTAACTACCCATCAGGTAGGATCCGAGGAGGATGACCCAGGAGCCGCTTCCGTCCTTCCAGCTGTTATCTTTTCTGTTGTACTTGTTCAGTTGTAGTTGTACTTTCTTTTGGGTTTTTATTCTGGCCCATTTACTTTTCATCACTTCTCTTGTACTTAGTGTTTACTTTTTATGCTTGCTTACTCTATGGTGCTTGTTTTCTTTTATAAAGGCAATTCCTTCCCAGTTATCGGGATTTACGCCTTTGGTGCTAGTCGCTAGCCCCTGGCCTATGGAAGGCGGGCTTGAGGTAGTCATGGAACGGGCCCTGAGGACGGGTCATGACAGACAGTATCAGGGACCTGGATGTGTGAGGCGTTTCAGGAGAATTTCCCAGGATAGAGGATCTGTAGTGTAGGGCTCATAGGGTGGGTTCAATCAGCCCAAATAGATGTGCTGCTACTCATATGAAAGTAGACATATCTTTCATGATATTTTATAAACTGTTGTACAACTTAAAGAGAGACAGTGGATGAGCCACTGGGGTAGAGAAATATGTAGGTGAAGGTAGATTATTTGGGTAAAAGATGTGTATAAAGAGATGGGAGAGAAACATGAGGTGGTTTATTTTTTGACTTTTTACCCCCACCACCCCTAGGAGGTGCATGCTAGGCTCAAGGATCAGGAGGACATGGAAGAGGACAGCTACATGCAGTCAGATCTTATGACCTAAAGGATCTAAGAATGATTCAAAGTATGATTTTTGAAAATTCTACCATATAACTTGTACAAATATACGTAGGTTCTAGTCATGCTATTCTTTCCATATACCTTGTATGAGACATAGATATTCTAGTTTAACCATTGAATCGAACCTTGCACTTTGAGACTCCAACAAGGGAATACTCAGTTATCACACACTTATGTCGATAGTGTGACCTGACTCTTAGAGGTGATAGTTTCTTTCGGATTTTCTTGGTATCAGTGTCAAGGCCTTACCACATTATTCTATTTATGTATTGGTTATCTATAGTTCATGCCCATATTGACTATTTTAGGTGAGGTATTGGGTGTTTACAATATGATGGAACCAGGTTCTCCTTTTTCAGTGAAAAGGAAACCCAGGAAGTGCTGGATGGACTCATGCATAGGAGAGTATAGCTAATTACAAATCAGTTAGCTATCCTGATCCTTGGTATAGTGGATGATATGAGTTCCCAGTTTACTAAGGTGGTGGAAGAGTATGAGTACATCTTCCTTGAAGATGTTCCATGTTTATCTCCCCACCAAGAGATAGATCTATGTATTGATCTATACCCTTAGATGACAAAAATATGTCCTCTATAATATGAAATGTTTTTTGAAGATATTTTCAAGGTGAGGGTGAAATTGGAGGACATCAAGAGTAACGATTTTTTTATAACCAGTGTTTGACCTATGGAGACCCTAGTTTTTTTTTCCAAGAAGGCATACAGAAGCTTTAGGTTGTGTGTGGACTATGATTAATTGAACTAGGTGACCATGAAAAAACATGTTTCCACTACCAAGGGTCGATAAGATCTTTCATCCGATGAAAGGTGTGTGATGGTTCTATAAGGTTGAACTCAGATTAGGTTATCACCAGTTGAGAGTACATGATGAGGATATATCGAAGAAGGCATTCAGATGTCTCTATGGTCACTATGAGTACATTTTGATTCCCTTTGGCGCGAATAATGCTCTAGTAGTGTTCATGGGTCTCATGAACCAGATCCATCATTCTATGATCGTTTCTTGATGGTCTTCATCAATGATATAGTTGTGTACTCAATGTCTAAGTAGGAGCCTGAAAGACAATTATAGATGGTTCCAGATGTACTCCAAGAACACCGGATTTATGAAAATATCTCAAAGTTCCAGTTATGGATTCAGGTGATCCAATTTTTGGGACACGTTATCTTAGTAGATGTACTGTAATTGGACCAAGCCAAGGTCGAGGAAGTATTAGATTGGGATCCACTTAATTGTGCGATGAAGGGAAGAGATTCCTTATATTGGAAGGATATTAGTAATGATTCATACATGAATTCTTCAAGATATCAGCACCCATGAAATCCTTAACTTGAATGGGTCATCCTTTCTTATGGATAGAGAGGTGCCAACAGGATTTTTAGCAGTTGAGGTATAGTTTTACAAGAGCTACCACATTGATATTTTCAGAGGAGGGTGTTGAGTACGTAGTGTTCTACGATACATTAGGAACCAGGAATGGTTGTGATATGATGTAGAGGAATGTTTTTATTGCCTATGGTTCCCACCAGTTAAGACCACATGATCATAACTTCATGACCCATGATCTTGAGCTAGTTATGGTTGTCTTCTCTTTGAATATGTGGAAATACTACCTGATGGTTGAGTGATTTATCATCTAGTTCATTAACAAGAATCTCAAGTATATATTCTCTTAGAAGAATCTTAACCTGATATAGAGCAAATGGATAGAGTTCATCCAGCATTTTGAATTTGAAATTATCTATACTTCTGGGAATGGGAACATGGTAGAAGATTCTCTCAGTAGAAGATCTTATCCCCAGTTTCAAAACAAGGCGTCAGAGTAATGGCTCTCAATACATTTTGACTTTGTAGATGGAGATAGAGTAGCTTACCTCTAGTTGATGGTTGTAACCCATCTACTTTTTCAAAAAAGTCAGGGAGTCATAGCTTCAGGATACCAAGTGTGAGACCCTAAAAGCTTAGATATACACAGGGCATGGTTCTGATTGATTTTTTAAAGGTGTGGTGTCACGAACCATCCCCTAGGTCCCATGCCATGAGTACCCTAACCCTGCGTTCCATAGTCCAGGGGTTGGCGACTAGCACCAAATCAGCATATCCCTAAAATTCAAGGCATTTTTCTTTTAACATGTACATGTTCACAAATATAAAACTATATAATGTAAACACAAATCAAACCACAATTGTCACTGAGACAATTACAGAGAGTACAGTACAAAATGAATGTATAATGGGGCTATAATACAAGCCCAAAACCATAATGGAAAGTACAATTTCCATGATCCTTCTCCTCAAAACCTACCTGAAGGGTAGGTGGAGGGTAGCTATCTATATCTATTGAATTATGTCTCATACGTCCCATCTCACTAGGAACCACCTAGTCCTGGACCACCAAGGTCTCCGTCGAAGAGTCGATCACCTACGCGGGACACGACATGTGCGGGAGAAGCCCGTTCAGGGGTGAGTAACACGATACTCATTAGGGATCCCACACCACAAATGAAAGACCCCAATGCATGATCTCAATGAAAAACAACCCACACCAGGTATGACTCAATGTATAGAAAGTATAATTATTATTTGTAAATTTGAACTTTCATACTGCTCAGGGATTCAACATCTGGGCCCACTCATCACCTGGGCGAGTTGGATAACCGATACCCGCTCATCTCTAGGGCCTACTAGATCACTAACATACTCGTATCTAGGAAAGATGAATCATTAAGACCTTCTCGTCTATTTGGAAAGATGGATCACTTAAATATCGTCATCCTTAGGCCAGTTGGATCACCAAGACCCACTCATCTTTGGGTCTAGCTAGATCAAATGGACCCACTCGTCTCTAGTCCAGCTGGATCAGTATGACCTGATCATATCTGGGCCATATTTATCCCTATGACCTTATCATCTTGTGGCCAGCTGGATCACTAAGACCCGCTCATTATATCCTTTGTGTCCTAGCCAGACAGAGGATTCATGCTCGTAGTGTGCTTTATTCTGAAATAATTTACTCCTAAATCCAAAAGTCTAATATCAACTACCACTAAATCTCACTTAGAGTATTCCCAAAGGAAAATATCATCCTAGGGGTCCCAACGCAGTAGAAGATGCATCAATCAAATGCTCATTCTGAAAGATATCGGCATTTTAATAAACAAGGGTTGGTTGTGTTCGGGCCCTGTCTGACCAGGTCAGAACGACCCAACCAATCTGACCTCGGGGTCCCAAATGATCTGACCTAGTTCGGCCAACCCAATATGACCCGGTTTGGCCTGGCCACTGGGCAAGGCACATTTTGCCTTACTGGACTAGGCTGTGTTCGGTCGTGGGTCCAGCCCGTTAGGTCGCCTAGAGACCCAGTTCCATCCGGCCCGACCTGCACTGGTGGACCTATTATACTCACATCCTAGGTCACCTAGTGTCTCAGTCCACCCCTTTAGCCTGGCCCACAAAAGTGGGATGACTTGCTTTCATCTCGAGTTTCCTAGTGGACCGGTTTGTGCCACTGTCCTTGACCGATGTTGGGTTTATCCAGTAGTTGCAGCCCAGACCACTGTGTAGGTCGGTCCGAGCCACCTGAGATACGGCTCAATGGATCTTTGACCCTCCCCTCTATCATGGAATGTTTTCAAGACCTTCTAGAATCATTTGACCTACTAGGTCTTCCGCACGCGGTCCCGCATGCCCTGTATGTTGTGGCCCGCAGGGTGGGTCACACCCCTAACAAGGCACCCAAAAGGATCCACCTTATCGCACCACCATAGCCCGTAGGGGACAACCTACACTACCTCAGAGCTCTAACATTGCATGCCTCCATGGTCCATCTTCACCGGTTGCTGGCACCATCGCACCAGCAGTATCTTTCGTGAACCACCGGGTCCGCTTCAGTGGTCCGATTCTGGAACGGTCGGTGCCCTCGTGCTTCTTGATTCATTCCCATACCTACTATGACCTCGAGGTCCCCTCACTATAAATTCAAGGGTTTGGTCATGAAGAACACACAAATTCCCAAATGGAACAAATATTCCTTTGTTCGTGTCGGCTCATATTTTTTCTTTTTATAGAAAAACAAATCAAATACAATATTATGCATCACTAAGATTTAGTATCACCTTTTTATCCTGCATATTTAACCATCCTGTATAGACATTCAACCCGTGGGTCAACTTGTTTGTGAGTTAACCCAAATTTATTGTTTTAAATAAATAATATTGAAAATAGAGGATTCAACTAGAATAAAACTCCCTACCTTGGATTGGATTGTTGGTTGAGGAAGAACAGGATCACGTGGCTCCATTCTTCATTCATGATGTGCATCCAACCATTGTAAGCGATTCTTAGAAGGGTGAAAAAAGATGTGTTCCTCATTATTTTTCGCCACCAACCAAAGCCTCAGGTAAATTCCAATATTGTTCCAATAATCCATCATCGCTTGTTACGCTATTAATTAACGAACGTGAATTAGTATTTCAGTTATGATGCATTTCAGCATAATTATGCTGACTCATTAATGAGGATCATTAATGAGATTCATCGGTGTCTCATTGTTGAACTACCGTGATGGCGTGCCACTACTCCACGATGAAGAAAAAAAATAAAATAACTTTTTATGTTACTTTATTTATCTTATAATATGTCCAAAAATTAACATTCATCCTCAGCCCATGTCGGTTGAATTTAGGCTCGTCCAAAGGAAAAAAAGCCCTCACAAGATCAACAGTACTCTAAGATTTATGTTCTGAGTTACCGTTTAGAAGTTATAAGTATTTTAAAATAAAATAATCATTACTTAATTATTTTATTTATGTATAAAAACTACTTTCCACTGTTGTCCTGCACCTTCCAATTTTAGGCCCTTTCTAGGAAGCTCCCAAGGCCCTTAGTTCAACGATGCCCTAGTATTTTTGATCCACGCACCAATTTAAATGTTAGAAAATCCCTCCCACACCATTATTTAATGAACTTCAAAAATAGTTAAAAATAAATTCTAGCCTCTATAGGCCTCAGAATTAAGTGTTGTCTTAGATCCTGGTCTCAAAATAATCCCATTTAATTGTCAAAAACAATTATGGAATTCTGGGGTATTACATTAATCCCCCCTTTAGGGATTTACATTTGTGTAATCCAAAACAAGAGTTAATCAAAAAAATGGGGGTACTGAGCATGAATCTGGGCCTCCCTCTCCAACATTAACTCTTGGAGATTCTAGTACTGGCAATGAACACACACCATAGGTATCAACCATCCATGAAGGATACTCTCATATTGATCCTCTATATCCACCAGATACTCCACGAATGTTGCCTCATCGTCAATATCTATCTCACCATGATTGATGACGTGATAAGGGTCGTGAACATATCTCCTTAGCTGGCATATGTGGAAGATGTCATTCACCTTCTCTAATTGTGAAGGTAGAGCCAAGCGGAATTCCACCTCACCCACTCTATGCAGTATCAATAAAGGTCTGATGAAACTCAGAGATAACTTATCAACCCATCCAAATATCTGTATCCCTTATCAATGAGAGACTCATAGGAATATGTGTTCCCCTCCTTGAACTCCAAGGGTCTCTGTCTCCTATCAGTATAGGAATTATGTTGGCTATGTTCAGTCTTCATCCACTCTCAGATGACATGCATCTTATCAGTGGTAGCCCATAACATCTCTGGACCCATGAGTGATGACTCCCCTGGGTCTGTCCCGCATAACGGTGACCTCCATGGTTTCCCATATAATTCCTTGAATGGTTTCACACTGATAGTGAATTGATAGTTATTGTTTTATGGAATCTCCACCATTTCTATGTGGTACTCCAAACTACAACCAAAATCAAGGATGTAGGAATGAAGCATGTCCTCAAAGGTCTGTACAGTCCGATCCGTCTGACCATCAGACTGTTGGTGAATGGTTGTGCTCAATCATGGTTGAGTCCCATAATCCTCCTGTAATCCATTCCACAACTAGGATGTAAAGTGTACATCATGATATGAGACTATCATAGATGGGATTACTTGTAGTCTAACTATCTCATGTACATATAAGCATCCCAAGCTCTTTAATGAACCCTTCTCTTGAATGGGTAGGAAATGGTCCGACAAGGTTAGTCGGTTTACAAACACCCAGATGGTATCATTCCCCCAAGACATACCTATTTAAACCATCACGAAGTCCATAAATATCCCATCCCACATCTACTCTGGTACTTAGAGGGGTTGTGTCAAACCTAAGGGAACCTAGTGGTCACCAATCACCTGCTAACAAATGAGGCATCTCGAGATAAACTTTTCTTCCACCATCATCATTCCCAACCACCAATACTGACGTCAAAGGTCCTATTACATCTTCGCCACACCTGGGTGTACCTCCAAAGGGAATGTACGGAAGTCTCTCAACACATCCTAATGCAATTCCATTGGTACTATGTTGTGTCTTATAAAAAGGATGACATGATCCCCACCAATTGAAAATCCATCAGGATCTTTTTCTGAGGAAATAAATACACGTGCAGTCTCCCAACTAGAATCTCCAAGTTGCACCTCCCTAAATCACTGTAAGATTGGAGGGGAAACTGCCATAGACTAAATATAAGATGCCTCATCTCTATCCACAAAGGATATACGAAGTGAATCAAACTAATCTGATGCCTCATTCAGTAGTTGTGAACTCGATCTCTTATTGCGATCATCTGCCACCACGTTTCCCTTCCAGTGAGTATAGACTGTATTAAAGTTATAGTCCTGGAGGGACTATATCCAAAATCTCTATCTTAGATTCAGATCCTTATGAGAAATGATATACTTGATACTCTTGTGGTCATAGTAGACGATGAATCATTTTTCCATAAGGTAGTGTCGCCACATTGTCAGTGCAAAGACTACCACTACCAATTCAAGATCACGAGTCACATAGTTTTTCTCATGTGGTATCAACTATTATGATCTATAATAAATAACTACTTCCCCATGTATCAGGTAAAAACCAATCTTGATTCTTGATTTGTCACAGTACACAACACATTTGGAACCCTCCTATGGAAACCTTAAGATAAGAACACTCGTCATGCTCTACCTCAACTGCCAAAATCTCTTCCGGAATCCTTCTATCCACACGAAGGGCTGTTCATTCTTCTTCAATATTTTCATGGGTGATTCCACTCTGGATATTTCAGGTACAAACCTCTGATGGTACCCAGCCATCCTAAGGAAACTCCACACCTTAGAAATTCTCTTGGGTGGATCCCAAGAAAGAACTGCCTCAATATTTTCTGGATCCACCTAAACTCAAGCCTCTAAGATGAAATGTCCCAGGAAGTGGACCTTTTGTATTCAGAACTCACACTTTGAGAGATTACCATTGTAGAGACCCGAAGCTTATCGTACATGGACATTACATTACTTTTGCGGAATACTTAGTACATAACAAAAACACACACACAAGGATCGTAATAGTTTAGTGTCTTTGGAAACTCGGAACTTAATCTTCTAAACGTGGTGAAAGATCTTCAACATCTCCCATAAAGATCTTTTTTTTACCTAAAACCTTTCTTTATATCCTGGGGAAAAGAAAACATAAAAGGGTGAGCTCAAATGCTCAGTAAGGGTAAACAAAATAAATATCAATCACATCATATACATAAGAACATAGCTTTTGGAAATCATAACCTGCAAAAGAGCTCATAATATCATAACGTGGGATAAATCATAGAAGTGAAAATGAAATCATAACTTAAAACATTACTCATTGTGGCATACACACATAATCATAGAGAATCATTTCTTGTTAGTCAAGACTCATTGCCAAGACTATCTTAGTGGACAAAGTCCCTTTCTGAATCGAGTAATCCTCGTTTCAGTCCTGTTTCACTGAACCGGTATAACCTACCATTCCAGCCATGTCTATCTCATGAGATATAAATTCTTTACCCAATGCATTGGAGGGAGATATAGGTCCCACCCATCTTATAATGAATCCTTTCTTATGTGTGCCACATAATTATAAAACATACATCATCGCATAACACATGTAACAAAAATGGGATTCTTGCAACATCATGACATCATAAATCAATTCATATAAGATAATGGAATTCATAAAAATATTTCCATCACAACATAATCAAATCCATGTAATAATAGGGATAAAAACAGAATCCTTTTATTATCTTAGATGGAAAATAATTTTGATAAAATACTTGAACTTCATTCTTGAGGAAAATATCCTTTCTTCTTCAAAAACACTTTTCTTTTCTTAATATGTCATACAATTATAAACTAAAAGAAGTTGATTAAAAATAAACTTTAAAACTTTTAAAGGAAGCTTCTTGGAAATAATGTTTTAAAAATCCATTCATGCCGTATAAGTTAAAAAAAACATTCTTCGTACTTTTGTCGGAAAAGTCAAAAAATACATCGTACGAAAAACGACAAAAGATTCCTTTAATATCTTTTACTAAAAAATCACCGAAGGGTAAAATTGTATTTAAAAAATTGTAGGTGGATGGAAATAATGCTACATATTGAGGAAATATGGATGTGGATGATAAAATACACCCCAGTAAATACTAAAGTATAAACAACCTCGGATAAAAAAATGAGATTGTGATATTTCCCTTACCTTAGGTCTGATTTTCTTCGTATGTGTCCGAACCTCCTGTATAATGATTTAAATAATGTCATTGACTTATTACAGAATCATATTAATTGTTATGATATCATATATGGTTCACTTATGACATTATATTACCCGTTCTTTTGTAAATTCCATGTTAAAGAAGCGTTTTGGGTAAAATCATTTCATTTATCGTAGGTGTTTTGACTTGTTGTTCTTGACATCATTATTACTTATATCATGATTTACTTACTTCCAGAATATAAAATATGATTTATATATCATATATATTCAGTATATATATATATATATAATAGGTAGATAAATAAAATGAAAAACACCGTTCATGGAGACGGTAGTCCGTACGTACGCATGAACGTTGTTTTCCTTTCCTTATTGTCTTGAAATGGAAGTAAGTAGATGACATACATATGTATATATATACATAAATCCAGTAGCTTTATAATGTCATATATTTAATTATTATTTCTTATATATACATTATAATCATTCTTAAATGGTTAACATGTAGAATGAATCTCATCGCGTCGTGGAGATGGTATTCCGTACGTACGCACGAGCGATGATATCATTTCTATAAATATTGAATTGAATTGGAGTGGATTATAAAATATATCAGAATCAATATGATGTTGTAATAACTATGTATAGTTATTCTTTACACCATTATACCCATCCATGTAAGGTGGTGGTGGAAAATAGATTACACCACGGCGTGGAGACGGTATTCCGTACGTACGCACGCGCGGTGATTTCTTTTTCCGTAGGATGGATAGATGGTGAAATAGGGTTGTTTCATACTTATAATTACATATAAGTATATGAGTGATACTGATGTTATTACTTCATAATTAAATAACCTAAGAAGAAGAAGTGGAAGAAGAAATAAAGATGAAAGAATTGGTAACGGTAATTACCTCTTCTTTGAAGTGCCTCTTTGAGACCTCCTCTTAGGGCACTAGAATTGGTCTTTGAGGAAGACCAGAACCTCTAGGATGTTGATAGGGAAGTGGAGAAGAGATTTTGGCAGGGTTTGTCCGAGCTTGAGTGCTCATATTGGTGTGAGGAGGAGGGGGAGGAGGTGTCCTTTTATAAGGGAGGAGAGGGGCACCTTAGGAATACCTCAAAATATTATTTTATATTAAAGTCAAAATCGGTTTATAATGGTTCCAAAGGGTCTTATTTCTAAGCTAAAGTGTGGATGGGTCGAAATCCTATCAACCAATAGGATTTAGACAAGTTTGGGGTATTATTTTAACCTTATCAATTAGATTTAACTCTAAGTTAATTAATTTAACTTTTACCGTGTCTTTTTGTTTTTCTTTCACTATATGGTTAATACACTTACTATAACATGCCAAACGAACCCCAAATTGTTTATTATTAATATATATATCCTTATCTAAGTCATTTGGCCGAACCTTAGATTTTTAGGAATAAAATAACAATTAATAATATAATATTTGATTTAAAAACTATTTTGTGTCAATTTTGACACTATTTGATATATGATTTTTGTGAAAGTCATATCAGAATTATATGTTCGAACCAAGTTGATTAAATCAACACTAATATATCATAGTAACCTAGAAAATTAGTGGAATTCATAAAAAGTCTTAAATTACATTTATTTTGGTATTTATATTATCAATTATGTGAATATTTCATTAATAAGATAATTACTCCATCGTCTTTGTGTCATAAATAAATTAAATTATTTGATGTCTAAAAATTACAAATAAAATACCATCATGTAGGAAATCTTTTTAGCTTTCTAACGAATATTTACAATTTAATTTATCTTATGTATAACCCCATATTAAAAATGATTTACTTATTAAACTTTGATTTTAACTATTTTAACCCTTCTTTAAATAAATTAATAATAAATGTCCTAATCTAATCCAAGTGGGCCTAAATGGTCATATTTTATTCCGAAGTTTGTTTTTGGTCGAATTACACTTGTCCAATAGAATTAGGACATGTGTTAGGGTAATATTAATATCATATTTACCCTTAGTTACCCTATTTACTATTAACCGTGGTAAAAAAAAGTAAAAAGTTACTATTCACCAAAAAATTATTTTCATCTCATTGAAACACATTTTAGTGCTTGATATTAACCGTGTCTATCGGATTTTTGAAATTCCATTCACAGAAGCGGTAAAATTAAGTTTTATGGAAAATTCAGTTTTTAACCTACCACTTAGTAGTTTCACTATTCATCAAAAATTGATGTTTTTCAGAACAATGCCAAAATTTCATCCCAAGCTATATTTCATATTCCAAATTCAAAAATGAAGTCTATTTTACCAAATTCATAACATAAAAGTTGCATTAATTAATTTTATAATTAAATCCCGCTGTTAAAACAAATAGCGTGTTTTTTAAGAAACAATATCTATCAAAAGATTGACACTTGTTTATGTCTAGTTTAAATGTGAAATTACATCAAATGACCAACATTGTATTAAATTGTAAAAATATATTCTAAATATACTTTAAAACCACTCAAATTAATGATTTATCACTATTAATTATTTCGATTAAAAAAGTTGTTTTTAATTATAATTTAGTAATTTTCACTATTCATCAGAATATGAAAGTTATCCGAAAAGTACCAAAATTTCACCTTAGGCTAAATTCGATACTCCGAATCCAAAAATGAAGTTCATTTTGAAAAATAAGATTTATAGAATTTTAAAAAGTGGTTATTACTATTCATAACGGGTAGTTTTAATAATATTTTAATAGCATATCGTTGTTTAGTGAAACTCGGTATTGCGTATTACACACGCTATCGAGGAAGGTCGCGATTGCGTGTAATGCAAGGCAAGTCAAGGATGCGTGTTGTGCAAGCTCCTTTTGGTGTAGCGTATAACACAAGACATTAGTAAAATAAAAAAGAATATTTTTCATAAAATCTCGGGCTGTTACATTCTACCCCCCTTAAAATGAATTTCGCCCTCGAAATTCGTCGGGGTTATAAATGGTTTACTATTCGAAAGTTTCTTTAATAGAAACCCACATCGTAAAAGGGAATACCAAAACTTGGCTTTAAAAACTAAAGTATGAAATGTAACGATTACCCAAATAAACTAATCACTGGGTTTCCACATAGGTGAAAATATGGATATGGAAGACAAATCTAACCATCATGTTCTGATGGAGAGTGGTAGAGAACATGGATATGGAAAAGCTAGTAATCACAAATCCATAGATTTGTGATGATATAAGGTACCATCTGATTCATCAGGTATAATATCACTAGGACAACATTTTTGGTTTTCAAGATCATTTCCCTAAAGTTGAAAATTTGCTTAGAATAAATACTTACTTTATTTTGGTACAATCTCACTTTTGTTCGTGCCTTGAACAATTTCTACTTCATCTCTTAAATAAATTAAGTTGAATTTGTTATTTGTGAAGTGTTAGCAGATCATGTGATAGAATGACTGTTCATTCCATCTATCTCAAACAAAAGGTTAGCAAAAGTTTTTAAATATACATAAGTCATTCTATAGTGAGATTAATCATATATGGTTCCTAAAATGGACTTATACTTCATATATAATGCTGCTTAATATAATAAAACTAGTTTCTACTAAACAGGGACTTCCTGTAGGCCAGTGGTAGGCGATAAAGGCCAGTCGTACTTCGGTTGTGGGTTCGATTCCTACAGCCTTGTCCGAAGCGATGGGTTGTCGCCCGTCCTGCAGGTTGTCCATTTTTCTAAAACTACGTTACTATAACATCCCATCAATAATATCGAAAATCTTCTATCCTTAAACAATACTAACTTATGTCCAACATAATCCAGTCTAATCTTTAGGCTTATACATAATACTGCAGTCCACTCTCATAATATAGTGACATCGATTACCAGAGATTTAATACTATCGTTGATCCCCACATATCATAAGATATGTCTTGTTGGTCACATTCCAAAAATTCAAAGTCCTTAATCGTGTATTCTCTTGAATACCTTAGTGAAAACATGAGTGCAATTAAAAGTTAACACTTTCCACATACCAAAATCCTCAAAATTCTATATACTCAAACCATGATATCACTTAGTCCTTATATCAATCATGAGCTCATGAATACTATCAAACATTTAATTTTCTCCTTATCCCTTCATTATGTGCATATCATCTACATTCCAAAATTATCTGGATAACCTTTCATGGATACTGGTAACATTAATCATACACTTTCAAACACACAAGGAAAGACAACAGTGTAACAATCCATAGATGTCTCTTTATTCCAAAATTACACATGATAAACATGTAATCATTCCACTACATTCTCAAACCATTGACCGATCTTCAAAAATTCTTTCATCTCACATATCATTTGTAGTCTCTTCATCATCATCCACATAAATACTACCCATATGACCATACTGATTCTCTTCATGAGTCTTTCCCTTAGGGCATTTGTTTTCATAATGCCCATACATTCCACATTTAAAACACTTAACCATTTTTGATGTCGTAGCAATACCATTATCCTCATCCATGGTGTTAACCGACCCTTTTCCTTTGCACTTACTTGCTTTGTGTCCTTCTTTTCCACACCCAAAGCATCTTCCAGTTCCCTTGAAACATTCTCCTTGATGCCTCTTCCCACATGATTTACATAGGGGAAATTGAACTTTCTTTCCTCTATGATCATCATGGAACTCCATCTTTCTCTTATTAGTCGAGTCAGGAAACTTGCCAAATTTTACTTTATTGATCATGTTGTGAGATTGCTGATTCGACATAATAATGATGTTTGGAAATCCAAATCCCATTTCATTTGGTTGCTCATGAAGAATATCATTCCATTGTCCATCATATCCTCCATTATTGTGAATCATCTTGTTTCCAGCCATTTTCTAAAACCCAAACGGAATAGTGTTAGATGCAAAAATCGTAATAAAGGGGGAGTAACTTAAATATCTATCATCTTTGGTTTAATCTAATATCGTTACCATAGTTCTAGAACTATATCCTATACGTATACTTATCCTTAGGGGAATCCCTAGACATACCTTAGAAATATCTCTTGGGATCTCACTAACGTTTTCGCATCCTAGTTTCCAAAGGTTGACTAAACCTTTCCTCTGATACCAACTGTAGAGACCCGAAGCTTATCGTACATGGACATTACATTACTTTTGCGGAATACTTAGTACATAACAAAAACACACACACAAGGATCGTAATAGTTTAGTGTCTTTGGAAACTCGGAACTTAATCTTCTAAACGTGGTGAAAGATCTTCAACATCTCCCATAAAGATCTTTTTTTTACCTAAAACCTTTCTTTATATCCTGGGGAAAAGAAAACATAAAAGGGTGAGCTCAAATGCTCAGTAAGGGTAAACAAAAGAAATATCAATCACATCATATACATAAGAACATAGCTTTTGGAAATCATACCCTGCAAAAGAGCTCATAATATCATAACGTGGGATAAATCATAGAAGTGAAAATGAAATCATAACTTAAAACATTACTCATTGTGGCATACACACATAATCATAGAGAATCATTTCTTGTTAGTCAAGACTCATTGCCAAGACTATCTTAGTGGACAAAGTCCCTTTCTGAATCGAGTAATCCTCGTTTCAGTCCTGTTTCACTGAACCGGTATAACCTACCATTCCAGCCATGTCTATCTCATGAGATATAAAATCTTTACCCAATGCATTGGAGGGAGATATAGGTCCCACCCATCTTATAATGAATCCTTTCTTATGTGTGCCACATAATTATAAAACATACATCATCGCATAACACATGTAACAAAAATGGGATTCTTGCAACATCATGACATCATAAATCAATTCATATAAGATAATGGAATTCATAAAAATATTTCCATAACAACATAATCAAATCCATGTAATAATAGGGATAAAAACAGAATCCTTTTATTATCTTAGATGGAAAATAATTTTGATAAAATACTTGAACTTCATTCTTGAGGAAAATATCCTTTCTTCTTCAAAAACACTTTTCTTTTCTTAATATGTCATACAATTATAAACTAAAAGAAGTTGATTAAAAATAAACTTTAAAACTTGTAAAGGAAGCTTCTTGGAAATAATGTTTTAAAAATCCATTCATGCCGTATAAGTTAAAAAAAACATTCTTCGTACTTTTGTCGGAAAAGTCAAAAAATACATCGTACGAAAAACGACAAAAGATTCCTTTAATATCTTTTACTAAAAAATCACCGAAGGGTAAAATTGTATTTAAACAATTGTAGGTGGATGGAAATAATGCTACATATTGAGGAAATATGGATGTGGATGATAAAATACACCCCAGTAAATACTAAAGTATAAACAACCTCGGATAAAAAAATGAGATTGTGATATTTCCCTTACCTTAGGTCCGATTTTCTTCGTATGTGTCCGAACCTCCTGTATAATGATTTAAATAATGTCATTGACTTATTACAGAATCATATTCATTGTTATGATATCATATATGGTTCACTTATGACATTATATTACCCGTTCTTTTGTAAATTCCATGTTAAAGAAGCGTTTTGGGTAAAATCATTTCATTTATCGTAGGTGTTTTGACTTGTTGTTCTTGACATCATTATTACTTATATCATGATTTACTTACTTCCAGAATGTAAAATATGATTTATATATCATATATATTCAGTATATATATATATATAATAGGTAGATAAATAAAATGAAAAACACCGTTCATGGAGACGGTAGTCCGTACGTACGCATGAACGTTGTTTTCCTTTCCTTATTGTCTTGAAATGGAAGTAAGTAGATGACATACATATGTATATATATACATAAATCCAGTAGCTTTATAATGTCATATATTTCATTATTATTTCTTATATATACATTATAATCATTCTTAAATGGTTAACATGTAGAATGAATCTCATCGCGTCGTGGAGATGGTATTCCGTACGTACGCACGAGCGATGATATCATTTCTATAAATATTGAATTGAATTGGAGTGGATTATAAAATATATCAGAATCAATATGATGTTGTAATACCTATGTATAGTTATTCTTTACACCATTATACCCATCCATGTAAGGTGGTGGTGGAAAATAGATTACACCACGGCGTGGAGACGGTATTCCGTACGTACGCACGCGCGGTGATTTCTTTTTCCGTAGGATGGATAGATGGTGAAATAGGGTTGTTTCATACTTATAATAACATATAAGTATATGAGTGATACTGATGTTATTACTTCATAGTTAAACAACCTAAGAAGAAGAAGTGGAAGAAGAAATAAAGATGAAAGAATTGGTAACGGTAATTACCTCTTCTTTGAAGTGCCTCTTTGAGACCTCCTCTTAGGGCACTAGAATTGGTCTTTGAGGAAGACCAGAACCTCTAGGATGTTGATAGGGAAGTGGAGAAGAGATTTTGGCAGGGGTTGGCCGAGCTTGAGTGCTCAAATTGGTGTGAGGAGGAGGGGGAGGAGGTGTCCTTTTATAAGGGAGGAGAGGGGCACCTTAGGAATACCTCAAAATATTATTTTATATTAAAGTCAAAATCGGTTTATAATGGTTCCAAAGGGTCTTATTTCTAAGCTAAAGTGGGGATGGGTCGAAATCCTATCAACAAATAGGATTTAGACAAGTTTGGGGTATTATTTTAACCTTATCAATTAGATTTAACTCTAAGTTAATTAATTTAACTTTTACCGTGTCTTTTTGTTTTTCTTTCACTATATGGTTAATACACTTACTATAACATGCCAAACGAACCCCAAATTGTTTATTATTAATATATATATCCTTATCTAAGTCATTTGGCCGAACCTTAGATTTTTAGGAATAAAATAACAATTAATAATATAATATTTGATTTAAAAACTATTTTGTGTCAATTTTGACACTATTTGATATATGATTTTTGTGAAAGTCATATCAGAATTATATGTTCGAACCAAGTTGATTAAATCAACACTAATATATCATAGTAACCTAGAAAATTAGTGGAATTCATAAAAAGTCATAAATTACATTTATTTTGGTATTTATATTATCAATTATGTGAATATTTCATTAATAAGATAATTACTCCATCATCTTTGTGTCATAAAAAAATTAAATTATTTCATGTCTAAAAATTACAAATAAAATACCATCATGTAGGAAATCTTTTTAGATTTCTAACGAATATTTACAATTTAATTTATCTTATGTATAACCCCATATTAAAAATGATTTACTTATTAAACTTTGATTTTAACTATTTTAACCCTTCTTTAAATAAATTAATAATAAATGTCCTAATCTAATCCAAGTGGGCCTAAATGGTCATATTTTATTCCTAAGTTTGTTTTTGGTCGAATTACACTTGTCCAATAGAATTAGGACATGTGTTAGGGTAATATTAATATCATATTTACCCTTAGTTACCCTATTTACTATTAACCGTGGTAAAAAAAAGTAAAAAGTTACTATTCACCAAAAAATTATTTGCATCTCATTGAAACACATTTTAGTCCTTGATATTAACCGTGTCTATCGGATTTTTGAAATTCCATTCACAGAAGCGGTAAAATTAAGTTTTATGGAAAATTCAGTTTTTAACCTACCACTTAGTAGTTTCACTATTCATCAAAAATTGATGTTTTTCAGAACAATGCCAAAATTTCATCCCAAGCTATATTTCATATTCCAAATTCAAAAATGAAGTCTATTTTACCAAATTCATAACATAAAAGTTGCATTAATTAATTTTATAATTAAATCCCGCTGTTAAAACAAATAGCGTGTTTTTTAAGAAACAATATCTATCAAAAGATTGACACTTGTTTATGTCTAGTTTAAATGTGAAATTACATCAAATGACCAACATTGTATTAAATTGTAAAAATATATTCTAAATATACTTTAAAACCACTCAAATTAATGATTTATCACTATTAATTATTTCGATTAAAAAAGTTGTTTTTAATTATAATTTAGTAATTTTCACTATTCATCAGAATATGAAAGTTATCCGAAAAGTACCAAAATTTCACCTTAGGCTAAATTCGATACTCCGAATCCAAAAATGAAGTTCATTTTGAAAAATAAGATTTATAGAATTTTAAAAAGTGGTTATTACTATTCATAACGGGTAGTTTTAATAATATTTTAATAGCATATCGTTGTTTAGTGAAACTCGGTATTGCGTATTACACACGCTATCGAGGAAGGTCGCGATTGCGTGTAATTCAAGGCAAGTCAAGGATGCGTGTTGTGCAAGCTCCTTTTGGTGTAGCGTATAACACAAGACATTAGTAAAATAAAAAAGAATATTTTTCATAAAATCTCGGGCTGTTACAACCATAAATCCAGTGCTCTCATATTGTGTTTAGAACCATCCTTAGGTGTATTGTGTGATACTCCTCTGACGTTGAATACACTAAGATTTCATCAATGGATACCACTACAAACTGGTATATGTACAGCTGGAAGATTGAGTTCATGTGTCCCATGAAAACATATGGGGAATTCATCATGCCAAATTTCATCACTAAGTACTTATAGTGGTAGTAGAAAAATATGAAAGTTTTCTACGAGATGTCCTCATATCGCACTCAAAGATGGTGATAGCCTGGTCTAAGATCTATCTTCAAGAACCATCTCGCTCCCTTCAACTGGTCAAAGAAGACATAAATCCTCAATAATGGATACTTTGTATTCACAGTCACAATGTTCCGGCACCGGAAGTCCATTCATAGCCTCAAGCTTCTATCTTCATTCTTGGTGAACAAAATTGGGGCTGACCATAGTGAAACACTGGACCTTGTTAACCCCTTCATCTACAAGTCCTCTAACTATACCCTCAGCTCCCAGTGCACTATGAGATCCATCTAATCTGTATGTATAGATATTGGTGCCATCCCCAGGTATAGATCAATGAAAAATTCTACCTCTCTTTGAGGAGGTAGTACTAGAACATCCTCTGGATAGATGTCGTCATACTCATCCACCACAAGTGGAAACTGCAGACTCATCTCATCCACTGCACCATGGTTTATACTAGAACATGATTGAGTGATCATCTTTACCCTCCTATGTGAAATTCCATTCTATATTGCTTCATTTTCCCTCTCACTAAAAAATTAAACATGTTCCCATCTCTGCGGACGCATAAAACTATGTGCCTAAAACAGTCGATCTGAGCATGTATTGTTGATAATTAGTCTATACACAATATGACATCATAAGGCCTCAACGCCACTACTAGGAGATCCCAGATTAAGCTCTAACCTCCTAGAGTAATCTCATACTATCAACATTGGTGTGTAATCATCGAATCCCTTTCTGTAGAAGTCTCTAATCGTACGAATCAAGCCAAAGGTTCTATTAGAATCTCCAAAGTCTGAACAAGGTTAATGGAAAAGAAAAGAGTGAACAGAACCTATGACTATAGGAACTGAAGATCATGTGGAGAAGACACAGATCATGCCTCTAATCATCTCTGGAGCACCATGGTCATAGACCTCCATCACCTGAAGCTAGCCTTGGCCCTATCCAGCAGATCTTGGAGCCCTTGGCAGACCACCTGAGGGGAGTGGTGGTAGAACCTCAAACCTCTTTCCACCACCTGCCACTCTACCCTTTCCCCTTCAATGTCCTCCACCCTATAAAACACTTCTCTCGAACCTCTACTACTACCTCGATGTCCCTTTGACCATATGGTGATTGTTTATGCATCAGGTCAAGAATTAATGAGACATGTGCTTCTACCCACCACATGAGTAGCACACCATTCTCTCCTTCTGACTCCCGCTTCCTCAGTGGCCTCGTACCATCGACCCCAAGTCCTAGGGTTATCCTCTAGATGGTTTATCGCTCTTGGACCTCTACGACATCTACTGGTTTCCCACCACAGATGACTCAGCCACATGTGCCCGATGGTATCTCAAAGTGTCGGTGTCTGCTCTGTGAGGAATCTCTCTATTATTAGAGCTCACTTTAGCACTCCAGCCTACATAGGGATGTTAAGGGAATCATTGATTCCCTTATCTCCCATCAGAGCCCCTTATCAAATGTCTCGGCCCAGATGAACACTACTAGAATAACAGATTTTAGCGACCGCCAAAAGCGGTCAATAAAGGCCTTTAGCGGCCGCTCAATGACTGCTTTTGGCGGTCACAGTTGCTTCATCGGTGAAGCTCAATAGCGACCGCCAATGGTGGCCGCTAAAACTTCTCCATGAAAATTGTCATTTTGTGTGTGGCTTAGTGTCGATTTTATAAGAAGACAAGGGGGTGATGGGGAGGGACCCCAAAAGATTCAGTCGTCATCCATGGTAGATGCACGGTGGTTGGAAGGAAGAAGCTGCATAGGAGGATGTCGTGGTGAGGTGCCACAACGATAGAAGGTCCTATTAGGTAAAACAATGGACTTCAAGGGTTGTTTGGAGGTCACCTGTGGTGACATGGGTGACTGCGGAGGCGATCGGGGGCGACGACGACG
Organism: Viscum album; assembly: GCA_963277665.1. Taxonomy (NCBI): domain Eukaryota; kingdom Viridiplantae; phylum Streptophyta; class Magnoliopsida; order Santalales; family Viscaceae; genus Viscum; species Viscum album. The sequence goes on from OY728153.1 coordinate 1,386,760,196, forward strand.
TGCTGTCAACAAACCAATGAAGAAGACGACTAGAAGCAGGAAAAATCCCGCCAGATTTATGATGGAATTAGCGACAGCCATTGGCAGTGTCTAATTCTTGCAGGCATAGAAGCCAGGATTTCTAGTAGTGGAAAGGGTCTCAAACCATATCCATAGAGTAACATGAGAGTTTTTTGAAACTTGTAGAGTACTCAGACACTGTCAAGATACCCTTCTATAAGTAAAGAAACTCATATATTCACACTAAGAAGAATTTCACAGTGAAGAACTCCTCCCTAAATGTTTGCTTGAAGTCAGAATAGCTGAGGTTCGCCTCCTCATGAGTCTATATGGTCAAACTCCACCATCTCTCTACAGAGCCCTACATAAGGCTTGCTACTAAAACCGCCATCTGTTCAAGTGGCATCCTCAATAATCAAAATATCTACCTAACTACATCTAGAAAATCCTCAGTGACCTGAGGATCTGTCTCTCCCTTGAACCTGGGGGTTCATTATTTTTGGAACTCATATAAGGCACTGAGACTACATGAGTCCTCTAGAAGTAGTATCGATAGTAAATGATGACCAAGGGATAGTGGTATCACTAAGACACCTCCTGATGGTGCCATCTTAGGCAACGATCCATGTACCAAATGTAACACCCCAAGCTTCCATGTTATACTTTTGTTTGAATAATAGAGCAGTGTATGTTGTACGCAACCTCAAGTTCTAACACACTACGACCAATCAAAGTAGCTGTTATGAATAGTAATACCCACTTTTTGAAATTATATAAATTTTACCTTTCAAAATGGACTTCATTTTTGGATTCGGAATATCTAATTTAGCCTAGGGTGAAATTTTGGAACTTTTCAGATTACTTGTATATTTTGATGAATAGTGAAAATTACTAAATTTTAATTAAAAACAACTTTTTTAATAAAAATAATTAATAGTGATAAATTATACCATTTAGTGGTTTTATAGTATAATTAGAATATAATTTTACCATTTTATCCAATGGTGGTCATTAGAATTAATTTTACTTTGAAATTGGACATAAACAATTGTCTATCTTTTGATTGATACTGTTTCTTAAAAACACGCTATTTGTTTTGACAATGGGAATTAATTATAAAATTAATTAATGAAAATTATATGTTTGGAATTTTGTAAAATAGAAATCATTTTTTAATTCAGAATATCAATTATAGCTTAGGGTGAATTTTTGGTATTTTTCTAAAAAACTTCAATTTTTGATGAATAGTGAAACCACTAAGTGGTAGTTACAAAACTAATTTTTCGTTTAAATGAAATTTTACCAACTCTGTGATTTGAATTTTAAAAATCCAATATACATAATTTTCATTAGGAAGTAAATTTTGGTTCAAGGGGATTAAGATAATTTTTGGTGAATAGTAACTTTTAAGTTTTATTAATCGCGATTAAAGGTAATTAATGAAATTTAAGGTAAAAATGATATTTTAAAAATATGAAAATATCTTTACACATGTCCTACACTTATTGGATGATTCATGGACTACCACAAATATCCATGGGTCAACTTCGGGACCCCATGGAGCCACTTGGGTAAGAAAATGACATTAATAACTTTTTATTTAAAGTAAAAATTAAATTGTCACAAACATGTGTTGTTTTACTAAAACAATTATTACATGGGGTTATATAAGTTAACATTTAGACTATAAATATTCATTGTAATTATAAATATATTTACTACATCATGTTAATTTTTTTTAATTTTTATACATTAAATAAATAAATTTATTTATCACACCATGATGATGCAATGATTACCTCATTAATTAACGATTTAAATAAAATGAAAAGATAATGTAAAATATAAGACATAAACTTGTCAAAAACCTATTGGATGAGTATATTTAGAAACCTTATCACCTTATCCTAGAAATATATAATTTTGGGTTCTTTGAAATTCAAAAAGCACTTCATAATAATGTAACATTTCATGACTTTCCAAGAGTGCCCCTCCTCTCCTCTTATAAAAGGCCCCCACCTCAACCACATTATTCACACCATCAAAGCCATTTGGATCGGAAAGACTCTTCTGAAATACTCTCTAAAATTCCCTCTATTACTCCTAGAAGCCTCAATTTGGGAAGAATTCTCCCCAAGGAAGCCTTTGTCTCAAATCAAAAAGAGTTACCCGATTTTAAGGTAATGCCTTCTCTTGTGTTATTTTGTTTTATTTTTCTTCTCCAACCCCCTAAAATCTTTTAATTCGTTTTTTTTGTAACAAAACCTATAACTTAAATATACTAGGATGTTTTTATGATAAGGATTTGATTTACACTTACACACACCTTCGTCTAATGGTTAAAGAACATATTGTTTCTGTGGGTGGCGAATTACTGCCTCATGAAATGATGATTGTTAAATCTTCTTTTAACACCTCTCATGGTAGCCATTATGATGAAAATATTTTTATATATGATATATATTATTTTTATGTTTTCCTTATTCTTATTTATTTTTCATTTATGGAATACCATTATGATTTCCATTATGGGTAAACGCCATAATTTCATTTTAGAAAGTGCGGACTACCGACCCCTCAAAGTGATTTTAATCGTTAATGCCATATGTGGGATGTATAAATGATGGAGTAAATGAAATTATATATGATATTATAATGGAATTATAATATACCATTATATAATTATGATTTAATTCCATTAAATACGAAATAGAAATGAAAGTAACGTTCATGCGTACGTACAACTTACCGTCTCCATGAACGGTGCATTTCATTTCTTACCTCTAAATGTTATGTAATATTATAAATTCATGTATATACTGGATATATATGTTATATATGATATATATGATATATAAATCCTGAATATAATTCTATGTATAATGGATATTTTACCACATGAACAACTTGTAATTACAAGAAGTTTATTTTTGATTTCAGTACCAAAGATCGACAAAACGACCGTTATTAACTTAAATAATTACATAATGTTCATAACATGGTAATAAATTATATAAAAGGAATGATGAACTTGAAAAAGTTTCTTAAGCAAGTATAAATTAACTCTAGTTTATTATTCAAGAGATTAAAGAACGATCGAGTCAAGTCGGACACGAGGTAAGGGAACTTCTTAACCTAATTTCTGTTCTTTGGGATAATATCCTACTTTATAATTATGTCTTGATATTATTATTTCCTTTATTTTATTTATAATTTCTTTTTGTGTATTTATAGTGAATACACATAATAGATCTATTTTATTTAAAAAATTATCTTTGTAAGGGACTTCGTCTCAATCTCCTTTCATTGAGGCATATTTTGTTTTATACAAAACTTTCATTTATACGGTGTATAAACCCCTTTGACTTTTACTTTTATTCAAAAGGAATATTTTTATACGAAGAATTTTTACTAAATGACAAAAGGAATTTTTTGTCTTACATATGCTGCAACAATGACTTCTCCGCCGTTGTGACCATTATTTGAGTTTCGGCTTCCTCTACAAGCCATAATTTTTTTTACATGAAAAATAAATACAATGTTTTAATTTTATTTTATTTTGGTATTGACAAGGGTTTTGATATTGTTTTTATTATATCAATGTGTTGTATTGATATCTTGTGATTGAAATGTGGAAATTTTATGTTTCCTTTATGCATGTTTTATGTGATACGATTATGTTATGATTTATGATATGTTTAAACATGTTCATATGAGGAATGCATTGGACTTAATAAGTGATGGGTGGAGCCCGCTATAGCTCCCCAATGCATCAGTAGGTCTCACGAGACAAACTAATGTCTTGTCACGAGGCCTTGACAAAATCTTATTTGTAGTCTTGGTACGAGTCATTGGCTACGTGGTTATGATAGTCTGGCATTATACATTCCATCATTATGAAAGTGGTTATTGATATTGCTTGTGATTATTAAACTAGTATAATATCGTTGTTAATAAGTAAATGGCATTATTTCATTTTATTATTTCCATATTATACTGAATTTCAAGTTTAAAAGACTTTTGTTTTAGTTATACATTGCCTTAAATGTTTATGTTTATTTATGAATGTATTTGTTGTATTGTTATCCTTGGTGAGCATCTGAGCTCACCCCTTTCTATGTTTTATTTTCCCAGGATGTGAAGAAATATTTTATGATTGACCTAAAGGGATAGTCTAAAGCGGATATGAGTGTGGACTATGGAGACTATTATATTGTGATTTTTCACTTTATGATGTAATGTAACATTTATGAATGTATCTAGTTTTTACAAGGATTCTAAACTAATCGGTCTTTTGAGACATGATCTTTTGTGATTAGGACAATGTTATGAAATAATGCACCAACTCTGGGTAACTGGGGTCGGGGTGTTACAGTTGGTATCAAAGGCAGTTTAGTACTAACTTTGGAAGCTAGATTTAGATAAACTCTGATTAGAGCACGTAGCCCTAAGATAGTCTTTGAGTATTAGCATAGAAGAACTTCACAGAATTTTGGTATTGTAGAGATTTTATGAGTTTTCTGAGAAATACATCCCTGTATGGATATGAGTAGGTAGAGGCGTCTCTGTCACAGATGTACCTAGGTGTAAAACCCGAAAACACCGCTTTGAGCTAGACTCAAATGGGAACTGGTGCACGACAATGGGCCTTGCTGCACTCTTGGTTACGACACTCCCGGGGGATAGGTTTAGGATAATTCCCATTTTTTTACAAACCACTATGAAGGTTTTATGAGTATATAGTTCCTCAAAGAAAACGTTTTTATGATTATGGATTATATCCATTAATAGTTCAATTTATGTTAGGTGTTTTTCAAGTTTGTTATTTTGTATTTCGATTCATAAACTAATCTAGTTTATGCCATTGTTTAGAAATGGCGCCTAGTGGAAGGAATGGAAACTATATCAATGCACGCACTTCATGTAGGGATTTCCCACCTGCTCAAGATAATTATAATGGAGCTGGTGATACAACTGGTGCTGATCAACTTATCACCATACTGGGACAACTCACTCTGGTTATGAATAATAACCTTACTCGTATGAAGCACCCTAATTCGCAACATGGAGGATCAATGTTAGACAGGTTCATGAGGAACAAACCAGCAACATTTAATGGGGGTTTAAGTCCATTATTAGCTAAGCAATGGATAAACTCCTTAGAGAAAATATTCCACGCCTTGGGGAGTAGCGAAAGGGGGAAGGTTGTCATGACAGCTTACCGCCTCAATGGAGATGCCGATCAATGGTGGTCGCTGATTCAAAACACAAAGGAATATGAAGAAGTGTCAAGTATGAAATGGAGGGAGTTTAAGGAAATGTATTTAGAAAAATACTTTCCAGATGACCAATGAGAAGATATGGAAAGGCAATTTATGAGTCTGAGGAAAAAGAAGGATGAGAATGTTGCAAAGTATGAGGCTAAATTTACAAGGTTAGCGAGGCATACTATAGATTATATATGTAACCCAAGAAGTAAGATTGATCGTTTCTTTGATGGGTTAAAACCATTTCTCTATCGAGATTTAGTATCACAATCTTTCTCAACGTATGAAGATATAATGTCGTGTGCTATCAAGACAGAAAAGGAATTCTCTAAATCTTATGATAATAAATTAAAGTAAGAGAAGAAGAGAACGGTGGAACAAGATACAGATAAAGGGAAAACAGGAAATAATGATTTTCCATTATGCAATAATTGTGGGAAGAATCACCCCGGTATATGCCTAAAACGAATGAGAGTTTGTTATAAATGTGGAGAAAAAGGTCACCATGCTCGTGATTGTAAGGGAAAGAAAGAGGCTATCAATGTTGAGTGCTACAATTATAGAGAAATGGGGCATTGTGAAAATGAATGTCCTAAGCTCCAAGGAATCCTACCTCATAAAAGGCCAAGGGATCAAGGCCAATCTTATGTTGTTACTATAGTTGAAGTGGAATAATTAATGTATTAGTGCTTTTGGACTCAAGGATTATATTCTGGTTATAAGAATAATGTGATATATATATAAGGATCGTACTGCAGTACTTGTTGTTTTCATTAAGGTTTTAATATGATGATGGTGATCATACTTTTAGGATGTGACAATAATTCAAACTTTACTTTGTTTGGGGAATTTGATGTTACAATTGATTTTGGAACATAGATACCTTTTAGAGAAAGTCTGGACAGAGGTGTTTTGGATACCTATAAAGGTTGGAATGGATTAAGTTGAAATTTTTATAGTATTGTTTAAGGTTAAAACATTTATGAAGATTATTTTTGGAATATTATAATATTATAGTTTTAGGAAAATGACAACCTGCATGTTGGGGGATAACCCGTTGCATCAGAAAAAGATGCAGGTATCGAACCCACCACCATAGTGCGACAGACCTTTATTAAATACCACTAGACTACAGGAAGTCCCCAGTTATTACAAAATAGTTTTCTTAATATAAATGGTATGTGATAATATTTGGAACCTTGTACGATCAGGATAATTATAATATTTTTGAGTTCTGTTATCTTTTTTAGTGAAAGATGAGTTTGTGGTAGAAATTAGTTGATGGTTGAAACTCTACTTGTCAAGCATATATATATATATATCTGTCGCTTATTCTATGAATAAATTAATTCTTAAACTTTAGGAAAGGGATATTAAAACAAAAAATGTGTTATCCTAATACCTTATGTTTTTTTGAACTGATGATATTTTAAATCACCATAGATTGAAGGCATTGAGGTCCTCAATTTTACACTTGTTTGTGATTGATGACCTCAATTACTCCCAACAAATATTTATGTTTTTTCTCTAATTATGTGTCTATAATTTCCACCATTTTTCTCCTATTCGAAACCCTAATTTTGTGGTGACTTTATCATTTACATTTCCCTCTTATTAAGACTAAATTTTATTAACCCTATTTCCTGTGTGGGTTTTCCACAAAGGTATTTTCTACTTTCAACCTTTTATTTTTGAAGAACACTTTCAAATTGCAAGGATGCAATTTATTGAATGAGGGGAGAATATAACACCCCAATCTTCCATGGTATGCTCTCTTTGAATAATAGAGCAGCGTATGTTGTACGCAACCTCGAGTTCTAACACACAGCGGCCAATGAAAGTAGCCGTTATGAATAGTAATACCCACTTTTTGAGATTATATAAATTTTATCTTTCAAAATGGACTTCATTTTTGGATTTAGAATATCGAATTTATCCTAGGGTGAAATTTTGAAACATTTCGGATTACTTTTATATTTTGATGAATAGTGAAAATTACTAAATTTTAATTAAAAACAACTTTTTTAATCCAAATAATTAATAGTGATAAATTATACCACTGAGTGATTTTAAAGTATAATTAGAATATAATTTTACCATTTTATCAAATGGTGGTTATTAGAATTAATTTTACTTTGAAATTGGACATAAACAATTGTCAATATTTTGATTGATATTGTTTCTTAAAAACAAGGTATTTGTTTTACCAGTAGGAATTAATTATAAAATTAATTAATGCAACTTATATGTTTGGAATTTTGTAAAATAGTCATCATTTTTGAATTCAGAAAATCAATTATATCTTAGGGTGATGTTTTGGTAATTTTCTGAAAAACATCAATTTTTAATGAACAGTGAAACCACTAAGTGGTAGTTCAAAAACTATATTTTCGTTTAAATGAAATTTTACCACCTATGTGGTTTGAATTTCAAAAATCCGACATATATCATTTTCATTAGCAATTAAAATGTTATTCAATGGGATTATAATAATTTTTGGTGATTAGTAACTTTTATGTTTTGTTAATCACGATTAAATGTAATTAGTGAAATTTAAGGTAAAAATGATATTATAAAACTATGAAAACATTTTGACACTTGTCCTACCGTTATTGGATGAGTCATGTACCACCAAGACAATCCATGGGTCAACTTGGGGACCCCATGGAGCGACTTGGGTAAGAAAATGACATTAATAAATTTTTATTTGAAGTAAAAATAAAATTGTCACAAACATGGGTTGTTTTACTAAAACAATTATTACATGGGGTTATATAAGTTAAAATTTCGACTATAAATATTCATTTTAAAGATAAATAGATTTAATACATCATGGAAATTTTTTATAATTTATATACATTAAATAAATTTATTTATTTATCACACCATGATGATGCAACAATTACCTCATTAATTAACGATTTAAATAAAATGAAAAGATAATGTTAAATATAAGACTTACACTTGTCAAAAACCTATTGGATGAGTATATTTAGAACCATTATGACTGTATAATGTAAATATATAATTTTGGGACCTTTGAAATCCGAAAATCACTTCATAATAATGTAACATTTCATGACTTTCCAAGAGTGCCCCTCCTCTCCTCTTATAAAAGGCCCCCACCTCTACCACATTATTCACACCATAAAAGACATTTGTCTCGGCCAAACTATTCCCCAATACTCTCTAAAATTTCCTCTATTACTCCTAGAAACCTCAATTTGGGCATAAGTCTTCCCAAGGAAGCCTTTGGATCAAATAAAAAAGAGTTACCCGATTTTAAGGTAATGTCTTCTCTTGTGTTCTTTTGTTTTATTTTGCTTCTCCAACCCACTAAAATATTTTTATTCCTTTCTTTTGTAACCACACATGTATCTTCAATATACTAGGATTTTGTTATGATAAGGATTTTATTTACACTTACACACACCTTCGTCTATTGGTTAAAGAACATACTGTTTCTGTGGGTGGCGAATTACTGCCTCACGAAACGATGATTGTTCAATCTTCTTTTAACACCTCTCATGGAGGCCATTATGATGAAACTATTTATATATATGATATATATTGTTTTTATGTCTTCCTTATTCTTATATATTTTTCATTTATGGCATACCTTTATGATTTCCATTATGGGTAAATGCGATAATTTCATTTTAGGAAGTGCGGACTACCGCCCCCTCAAAGTGATTTGAATCGTTAATGTCATATGTGGGATTTATAAAGGATGGAGTAAATGATATTATATATGATATTATACTGGAATTATAATATACCTTTATCTTATTATTATTTAATTCCATTAAATATGAAATAGAAATGAAAGTAGCATTCATTCGTACGTAGGGCTTACCGTCTCCATGAACGGTGCATTTCATTTCTTACCTCTAAATGTTATGTAATATTATAAATGCATGTATATAATGTATATATATGATATATATTATATATACATCATGAATATAATTCTGGATATAATGGATATTTTACCACATGAACAACTTGTAATTATAAGAAGTTTATTTTTGACTTCAGTACCAAAGATTGACAGAACGACCATTATTAACTTAAATAATTACATAATGTTTATAACATTGTAATAAGTGATATAAAAGGAATTATGAACTTGAAAAAGTTTCTTAATCAAGTATAAATTAACTCTAGTTTATTATTCAGGAGATTAAATAATGATCGAGTCAAGTTGGACACGAGGTAAGGGAACATCTTAACCCAATTTCTGTTCTTTGGGTTAATCTGCTACTTTCTAATTATGTCATGATATTATTATGTCCTATATTGTATTTATACTTTATTTATGTGTACTTATAGTGAATACACATAATAGATCTATTTTATATAAAAAATGATCTTTTTAAGGGACTTCGTCTCAATCTTCTTTCATTGAGGCATGTTTTGTTTTATACACAACTTTCTTTTATACAGTGTATAAAACCCTTTGACTTTAACTTTTATTAAAAAAGAATCTTTTTATACGAAGCGTTTTTAATAAAAGAAAAAAGGAATGTTTTGTCTTACATATGTTTTGACAACGACTTCTTCGCCGCCATGACCATTATTTGAGTTTCAGCTTCCTCTACAAGCCATAATTTTTTTAAATGAAAAATAAATTCAAAGCTTTAATATTCATTTATTTTGGTATTGAAAATGGTTTTGATAATGTTTTTATTATATCAATGTGTTGTATTGATATCTTGTGATTGAAATGTGGAAATGTTTTGTTTCCTTTATGCATGTTTTATGTGATGATATTATTTTATGATTTATGATATGTTTAAACCTGTTCATATGAGGAATGCATTGGACTTAATAAGTGATGGGTGGAGCCCGCTATAGATACTCGATGCATCGGTAGGTCTCATGAGACAAACTAGTGTCTTGGCATGAGGCCTTGACAAAATATTGTTTGTAGTCTTGGCACAAGGCCTTGGCTATGTGGTTATGATAGTCTAGCATTATGAATTCCATCATTATGAAAGTAGTTATTGATATTGTTTGTGATTATTCAACTAGTAGAATATCCATGTTAACAAGTAAATGGCATTATTTCATTTAATTTTTCCATATTATGATGAAGTTCATGTTTAAAAGGCTTTTGTTTTAGTTATACATTGCCTTAAATGTTTATGTTTATTTATGAAATTTTCTTCTGTATTGTTATCCTTACTAAGCATCTGAGCTCACCCCTTTCTATGTATTATTTTCCCAAGATGTGAAGAAATATTTTATGATTGACCTAACGGGATAGTCTGAAGGGGATATGAGTGTGGAATATGGAGACTATGTTATTATGATTTTTTACTTTATAATGTAATGTAACATTTATAAATGTATCTAGTGTTTCCAAGGCTACTAAACTAACCAGTCTTTCGAGACTTGATCTTTTGTGATCATGCCAATGTTAAGCAATAATGTACCAAATCTGGGTAACTGGGGTCGGGGCGTTACACCAAAGCCTCATTGCTCTATAGACCATCCTCATGGTCACACACTAGAATCCTGGATGTTTTTTCCGTATGGGCATCCTAAAATGGATCAAGATGAACCAATGTCAATATATTATACCTGGTGAGATGTCTCAGACTCAAAACGATCATGAGAAAACACTAAAAGATTCATGTAACCAGTGTTTTCATGTTTCGAGTCTGAAAAAAGAATTTAGGGTCCTAGTGTGTGGATACATTGGCCGCTGCACCAACACTGGACTCTCTATCCAAAAATCCAAACTTGGAACACTTAACACTTTTACCCCATAAACATATTTTAGACTCTTAGTTATTATGGTAGAACTGACCTCCTCTGATGCCACTTTGTCATGACCCATCCCCCAGGGCCTGTGTCGTGATTACCCCAAGCCCGCATTCCATAGGCCAGGGGCTAGAGACTAGCACTGAATAGGCATATCTCAAAAAGGTAAGTCATTTACCATTAAACTAGTACACATACACAAATCCCAAACTACATAATGTAAAGGCAAAGTAAAATACAACTTTCACTGAGACAACTACAGAGAGTACAATAGAAAATTAATGTACAAAGGGTCCAGAATACAAGCCCAAAACCAAAAGGGTAATTAATTCTTCCAAGATCCATCTAATCAAAGTCTACCTGAAGGGTAGGTGGTGGTAGATGTCTATAGATGAAGAAGTAAGTCTCATCTATCATGTCTCACTAGGCACCACCTGGTCCTGGACCACCAAGGTCTCTATCGAAGCATAAATCACCTGCACGAGACACGATATGTGTGGGAGAAGCCAGTACAGGGGTGAGTAACAAAATACTCATTAGGGACCCCACTCAAAAAAGTAAATATCACAAAGCATGATAATAAAGAAAAATAGATTGCACTATGTATGAATCAATGTATAGAAAGTATAATTATCAGTCTTAAAGATGATCATTCATACTGTTTAGAGAGTCATTATCTGGCCCCACTCATCACCTCTTCCAGCTGGATCACTGAGATCTGCTTGTATCTAGGGATAGATAGATCACTTAGACCCACATGTCTTTGGGCCAGCTGGATCACTAAGACCTGATCATCTCTTGGGCCAGCTGGATCACATAGACCCGCTCGTCCCTAGGCCAGTTGGATCACCAAGACCCACTCAACTCTTCGGCCAACTGGATCATTTAGACTCGCTTGTCTCTGGGCCAACTGGATCACTAAGACCTTCTCATATATGGCCTATCTAGATCACTAAGATCCTATAGAAGCTTTTTTTTATATATCACTTAGAGTCCCTCATCATATCCTTTGTGTGACAGCCAGTCGTAGGATTACTGGTCATGACACACTTCATTATGGAAGTATCTACTCTTCAAGATATAATTTACATGTAAAATTCCACTAAATAACACTTAGAGTATTCTCAAAGGACCATATCGTCACAAGGGTCCCAATGTCGTAGATGACGCATCAATCGGACACACAGTCTTAAAGATATTGGTATTTTAGTAAAGAGGGGCCGATTATTTTCAGGGTCGGTCTGACCTAGTCAGACCAACTCGAACCGATGGTCTCAGCTTATCCGACCTACTTCGGCCAACCTAACCCAACCCAATGGGGATTGTTCTAGCAGGGCTGCTGGGCCAGACCCATTGGACCTTGCTGGACCCATCTCGGTTCAGTCGTTGTTTTAGCCCGCTGGGCCGCCCAACAACCCCGTTCCATCTGGCTTGGACCACATTGGTAGGATAGTTATACCTACAGCTTGGGCTGCCCAGTGGCCCGATTCATTCCACCGCCCCGGCCCGATGTCAATTCTAGCATGCATCTCCATCCCATCCCATTTGGTGGGCCATTTCAGCCACCTGGGACGCTGCGGGCGGCACGTCCCTATTCCATCGACATGGCATGACAGAGTTGCGTCCCTCCCCATTGTCACGACCTAATGTTGAGGCCTAATAGAATCACATAGCCATCCTGGGGCCGGCCGGGTCCTTTGCAAGCAGTCCCACATGAACTGTGTGCCATGCGGGCCACATCCCACTGAACGGGCAGCTCCTCCGACATGGAGCCTGAACGGTGCCACCTTGTCGCACCCTCATGGCCATAAGGGGTTGTGGCCTCCATTTCCTTAGTGTGCCAACTCCACCCCATGACCACCATCGTGGTCTACTATCACTGGTGACCAACCCTTCCACAATCAGTATTCGCAGATGGTATCTTCCACTGACCACCAGGTCTGCTCCGGTGGTCTGATTTTCAAATTGTTTGTGCCTTTGAGAGTCTTGGATCATTGTCATCCCTACTATAGCCTCGAGGTTGCCTCACTGTTGATTCATGGGTATGATCACAAAGAACACACAAACTCCCAAATGGAACAAATCGATGTTTATTCATTTCATCTCAGATTTTTTCTTGTTAGCAGAAACACGAAGCATATAAAATTATAAACCACTAAGATTTAATATCCCATTTTTATCATGTGTATTTAACTGTCCCACATGAATGATCAAACTATTGGTTAACTAGTTTTTGAGTTATCCCGTGTTCGTTTTTTAAAATAATGAATGGGGAAAGGGGAGAATTCACTTTGGATAAAACCCCCTACATGGGATATGATTTTTGGTCGAGGAAGAATGGAATTTCATGCCTTTATTTATCTTTCTTGATTCACAGCCCACTATCGCTGGCGATTCATCGATGGGTGGAAGAAGGTATGTTCTTCATTTTCTATCTCCACCCACCAAATCATCATAGAAATTTTTATGTTGTTCCAAAAATGATGCATTTCTTGTTAGGATATTAATTGATGAATGTGAATCAGTGTTTTTATTACACCACATTGCATCGTCGTTACGTTGACTCATTAATGAGGTTCATTAATAAGATTCGTCATTTCCCTATCTCTACAACCAAGCGCTAAAATACAACTACTCAACAATTAATAAATAAAATAAAATAACCTTTTAAGTTATTTTATTTCTCTTCTGAAATGTTCAAAAATTAAATTTCACCCTCAACCCACATCAGTCAAAGTTAGGCTCTGCCTAAGGGAAACACACTTTCAGAAGATCAACGATACTCTCTGATTTCTAATCCAAGTTAATGTTTAGAATTTATAAGGATTTAAAAATAAAATAATCATTACTTAATAATTTTATTTGCATCCAAATACAAATTTTAATTGTTGGCCCACACTGGCCAATGTTAGTACCATTATAGGAAAATCTCAATGCTCTGAGCTCAATAGTCCCCTCTGATTTTGATTTGGGAACCAATTTAAATGTTAAAAAAATATGCTCTCAATTTTATTTAATAAACCTTAAAAATAGTTCAAAAATACATTTTGGCCTCTCCAGGCCTCAGAATTACATATTGTCTCAGAGCCAGATCTCGAAATAATCCCATTTACTTTTCAAAAACTATTATTGGAATTCTAGGGTATTATATTACTCCCCCTTAAGGGATTTACAACCTTGTAATCCAAAACAAGGGATAATCAAACCATTAGGGGTACTAAGCATGAATCTGAACCTTCCGCTCCCATGTGCTATATTAGAGATTCCCATGATACCAATGAACATGCACCAATGGTATTGATCATTCACAAATGATCATATCCTATCGATCCTCTATCTCTACCGGGTACTCCATGAATGTCACCCAATTTTCAATCTCCATCTCGCCATTGTTAGTGATGTGACAAGGGTTGGGCATGTATCTCCTCAGCTGGGATACGTGGAAGACATTATGCACCCTTTCTAACTATGGAGGTAGATTCAAGTAGTATTCCACCTCGTCCACTCTACGTAGTATCAAGAATTTTCTGATGAACCTCGGAGATAACTTTCTTCTCTAGCCAAATCTTGGTATCACTCGTTGAGGAGAGACTCATAGGAATACCTGGTCCCCCTATTTGAAATACAAGGGTCTCTATTGCCTATCTGCATAAGAATTATTTTGTCTCTGTACAGTCTTCATCCTCTCTTGTATGGCCTTCACCTTCTCAGTGGTAGCATGTACCATCTCTGGACCAATTAGTGCTAACTCCCCTTGGTCTATCTAGCATAACGGTGACCTGCATGGTTGTCTATATAGTGACTAGAATAGTTCTATACGTATATTGGAGTGGTAGTTGTTGTCGTACGCAAACTACACCAGTGGTTGGTGGTCCTCCCAACTGCGACCAAAATTAAGGATGCAAGCACGAATCATGTCCTCCAAGGTCTATATGGTCTGCTGCATCTGATCATCATTCTATGGGTGAGGGGTTGTGCTCAAGCACATCTAATACACAAAAGCCTCCCACAATCTCTTCCACAACCAGGATGTAAACTGTGCATCAAGATCTGATACTATCATATATGGGACTCCATGGAGTCGATCTATCTCCATCACATAGAGGCGTCCAAAGATCTCTACTGAACCCTACTCTAGAATGGGTAGGGAGTGGTCCAACATGGTGAGTCAGTCTACGATCACCAAGATCATATCATTCCCTCAAGATGTATGTGGTAAGACCCTCATTAATTCCATCGATATTCCATCCCACTTCCACTTCGGTACCTCAAGGGGTTGTGTCAAACCTTCTGGATCTTGGTGCTCAGCCTTCACCTTCTAACAAGTGAGGCATCTCGAGACAAACTCTGCTACAACCTTCTTCATTACCGACCACCAATTCTAACATCAGAAGTCCTGGTACATATTTTCCACACCTAGGTGTACCGCCAAAGTGTATGTATGGAATGTTCTCAAAACCTCATCACGCAATGCCACTGGTACTATAGTGTGTCCTCTGAAAAGGATGACGTTATCCCCACCTATTGAAAATTCATCAAGAGATTGTTCGAAGGACATCTAGGCATGTGTAGTCTCATAGCTGGAATATCCGAGTTGTGCCTCCCTAACTCTCTATAACATTGGAGGGGAAACTACCATTGAATAAATATTATTTGCCTCTTCTCTATCCACAAATTATATCTAAAGCGTTGAAAACTACTCTGAGGCCTTGTTCAGTATTTGCGAACTCAATATTCAACTGAGAGAATCTGCCACCAAGTTTCCCTTCTCAAGAGTATATACTATATTGAATTCATAGTCTTGAAGTAACTATTTCCAATGTCAATGTCTCATATTCAGATCCTTCTAATAAAAGATATACTAGAGACTCTAGTGGTCATAGTAGACAATGAATCATTCGCCCATAAGGTAGTGTCACCACATCTTCAATATGAAGACTATCACTGCCAATTCATGTTCTTGTGTCACATAGTTATTCTCATGTGGTCTAAAATATCATGAGCCAAAATAAATAACTACATTACCCTGAATCAGGACATGACCAAGCCCGGTTCATGATGTGTCACAATACATGACGTAGTCGGCCCCCTCCACTAGAAACCTCAAAATAGGGGAACTTGTCAAGCTCTAACTCAGCTGCTGAAAGCTCTGCTTTCATCCTTATATCCACACAAAGGTTTTTCCATTATTATTCAATGTTTTCATGGGTGATGACTCTCTGGAGAAGTTGGGTATAAACCTCTAATGGTACCCAACCAACCCAAGGAAACTCTGCACCTTAGTAACACTCTTCGGTGGCTCCCTTGCAAGCACCACCTCAATATTCACTCGATCCACCTCAACTCTAGACATTGAGATAACATGTACTTGGAAGTGGACCTTTTGTATCTAGTACAAACACTTTGATATATTAACATAAATTTACTTCTCTGAGAGTGTGTCTAGAACCATCCTCATGTGTATCACGTGCTCCTCCTCTGACGCTGAATACACTAAGATGTTATGAATGAAGACTACTAAAAACCAGTCTAAGTATGGCTGTAAGATCCAATTCATGAGTCCCATGAACATATATGGGGTGTTCATCATTACAAATGTCATTAATAAGAACTTGTAGTGGTCATAGAGACATCTAAAATCCATCCTTGAGATGTCCTCATCTCACACTCAAACCTAGTGATAGACTGATCTAAGGTCTATCTTCGAGAACCATCTCACTCCCTTCAGTTGATCAAATTAGTATTCAATAATTGGTAGAGGATACATGTTCTTCACAGTCACCGGGTTTAGAATCTGTAATTCCACACAAAACCTCAATTTTCCACCAGCCTTCTTGGTAAAAATCACTGGGTCTGCCCATTGTGTAATGTTGGGCCGTACAAACCCCTTCCTCTAAAATTCCACCAATTGTTCCATCATCTTTCAGAGCTCTGTGGGAGACATATGATATATAGGTGTAAATATAAATGTCTTCCTTAGGTAAAAATCAATTCATAAGTCTCCCTCTTTATGGGGAGTTAGTCCTAGAACATCCTATGGAAAGACGTCCTCGTACTCATCCACCATTGTAAGAAACGGTGGACTCGTCTCATCCACTCCACCGAGGGTCATGCTAACCAACTGATGAGATATCGGTTGCAACCTCTTATGCGTGAGTCCATCCTTTTCTGCTTTGTTTTCTTTCTCTCCGACAAAGGAAAACATGTTCCCATCTCCACAGACACATCGCACTATGGGCCTAAAATAGTCGATCTGAGCATAGACTGTTGATAAGCAGTCTATACCCAAGATGATGTTGTAAGGCCTTGATGCCTCTACTAGGAGATCCCAACCAAATCCCTCACCTCCAATAGTAAGCTCACAATGTAGGCACATGTGTTTGATCAATGAATCCCTTCCCGTAAGAGTTTAAAATAATAAGGATTGATCAAATGACTCGATCAGAATCTCTGAGCTCCGAATGAGGTCCATTGAATGAAAAGAGTGATGGACACCTATTTTTATAATAATTGTATCTAAACTGGAGAAGACACATGTCGTAGACCTAATCATATCTGGAGTGTCTCATTCATAGGCCTCCATCACCTGAAGTTGGCCTCACCCTTGTCCACCACCTCTCGGAGCCCGTGGTGGACCACCTGGTGGTGGTGGTCTTATCACCTCAAACCTCCATCCACCACCTACTACTCTTCCTGCTCCCCTCACACATTTGGTGCCCTATGGAACACCTCACTGGAACCTCATATGCTACCTCGGTGTCCCTTCGATCGTCATCTGATCATCTGTATGGTAGGTCGAGCAATCACGGGCCATGTGTCCCTACCTGCCACATGAGTAGCACACTATGCTCCTCTGCTGACTACCGCCTCCCCGGTTGCCTCGTTACACTGACCCTAAGTCATGGGGTCCTCCTCCAGATGGTTTGTCTCACTTGGAACTTTAGGTCATTTGTCGACTACCCGCCACGGATGACTCGACCACCTATCACCCATTGGTGGCTCCCACCATTGGTGCCTACTCTGCGAGGAATCACACTAAGAATATAGCTTGCTCCATCACTCCATCCTGTGTAAGGATACTTAGGGAAATCATAAATGTCCTTATCTTCCTTCGAAGTCCTAGCTCAAAGGTCGCGGCCCTTCATAAAGGTCCCCACACCATATCATTTGAGTAACATGAGAGGTCTGTAAACCTCAAAGAGTACTCAGTCACTGTCAATCTACCCTACTATAAGTGAAGAAGCTCATGTATGTGCACTGATCAAAAATCCATGGGGAAACAATCCTCAATGAAAATTCATTCGAAGTCAGACCAGGTGAGGTTCGTCTCCTCATGAGTCCGGATGGTCAAACTCCACCTTCTCCCCATTCATCCTTACAGAAGGCTAGTTGCTACAACCACCATCTAGTCAATTGGTTTCATCACTAAGGGGAAGAACCATGTCACTTCCTAAAACCAATCCTCAATGATTTGATTATCTATCTTTCCAATTAACCTGGGAGGCCTCTATCGCTGGAACTCCATTAAAGAAACTGAGACTACATGTGTCCTCTATCAATATCACTAGTAGTAACTACTGACCAATGGGTGATGGTATCATTGGGACACCGCTCGAAGGTACCATCTCGTGAAACTGTCCCTGTAACAAAGCCTTATCGATATGTGGACCATCCTCATGGTCAGACACTAGAATCCTGGTTGGCTATCTGTGTGGGGACATCCTAAAAGAGATCAAGATGTACTAAGATCAATAGATTATACCTGCTGAGATGACTCTAACTCAAAATAATCAGGAGAAAACACTCAAAGACACATGTGACCAATGATTTAATGTACTGAGTCAGAAAACAGAATTTAGGGTCCTTTTGTATTGATACATCAGCCGCCTCACCCACACTGGACTCCATGGCCTGAAATCTGAACTCAAAACACTTAACACTATTTCCCCATCAAAAAAATTAGCCTCTTAGATATTCTGATAGAACCAACCTCTTATGATAACACCTTTTCATGACCCGTCCACTAGGTCTCATGTCGTGACGACCCCAAGCACGAATTCCATAGTCCATGGGCTGGTGACTAGAACCAAACATACATATCCCAAAAAAGGTAAGGAATTTCACCTTAAACCTGAACACATGCACAAAGATCAAACTACATAAATTAAACACAAAGTAAACCAAAATGTTTACTCAGACAACTAAAGAGTGTACAACACAAACTGAAAGTACAAAGTGACCAGAATACAAGCCCCAAACCACAAAGGTAAGTACAACTTCCACGATCTGTCTACTCAAACCCTACCTAAAGTGTAGCTGGATGGGAGCTGTCAATATCTGTAGAAGTACGTCCCGTTATTATTATCTCACTGGGAACCACCTGGTCCTAGACCACCAAGGTCTTAGTTAAAGCTTTGATCACCTGTAAGGAACATGATACATGACGGAGAAGCCTGTACAGGGGTGAGTAACACAATACTCAGTAGGGACCACACTCGATAGTGGAAAGACCAAAAAGCATGTTCACAAAGAAAAACAACTAAAACAAGATATGAATCTAAGTATTGTAAGTTCAATTATTTGTCATAAATCTAAACACTCATACTACTGAGTGATTCACCATCTTGGCCCACTCATCAGCTGGGCTAGCTGGATCTCTGAGACCCGCTTGTATTTGGGTCCAGCTGGATCACTTAGACCCACTTGTGTTTGGGCCAACTAGATAACTAATACCTGCTCATCTCTTGGACCAAAATGATAAAATAGACCTTCTTGTCCCTAGTCCTTCTATATAACCAAGACCCTCTCTTCTTTTGGGCTAGCTGGATCACTTATACCCACTCGTCTCTATGACAACTATATCACTAATACCCACTGATATCTGGGCTATCTATCTCACTAAGACCCTCTCATATTTTGGCCAGCTATACCACTATGAACCGCTCATATCTTGGCTATCTATATCACTAAGGCCCACTCCTCAAATCCTTAGAGTCCCTGATAGTCGTAGGATTCCTAATCGTGTAAACAACTCCGTAGACGGCACATCAATTGGACACCCAATCTGAAAGATATTGGCCTTTTAGTAAACAAGGGCTAGTTCTGTCTAGGCCTAGTCCGACCTGGTTGGACCAACCTAACCAACCTGGCCTAGGGGTCCTGCATGATCTGACCTAGTTCAACCAAACCGACCTGAGGTGGTGGGGTTTGGGCTGGTCTAGTCAGTCTTACCTGCTAGGCTAGACCCATTGGGCCTTACTGGACCCGGCTCAATTCAGTCATGGGTCTAGTTCACCAGGCCATCCAACAACATGGTTCCATCCAGCCTGTCCCGCATTGGCAGGCTAGTTCTATGAATATCCTGGGCTGACTAGTAGCTCGGTTTGCACCACCACCCCATCTTGATGCCAGATCCGGCCTGCAGCTCCATCCCAGCCCATTGGGCTGGCCGGTTCAAGACATTCGAGACACGGTGGGCACCACGTCCTTCTTCCATCGACACGGCATGATGGAGTAGTGTCCCTCCCCTCTATCGTGACATGAATCCATTTCCTAATGGAATCTCATCTCCATATTTGGTTCAGCTTGGTCCCCCACATGTGGTCCCTCGGGGAGTACATGCCCCGCATGACACATCCCCCTGAGTGGGTCATTCCTATGACATGGCGCCCGAATGGTGTCGCCTTGCCGCACCATCATGGATAGTAGGGTTCGTAGCCTTCACAGCATAGGTTATCCCATGGGGTGACCTACCTCCCACCCATAGCCATAATCGTGGTCCACCTTCACTAGTCATCGGCACCACCACAATCACCGACGGTATCTTCCACGGACCATCGAGTCTGCTCTGGTGGTTTGATTCTTGAATCCTCTGCACCCTCAAGCTTCATGGATCTATACCATCCTTGATACAAACTCAAGGTCACCTCACCATCAATTTGGGGGTTCTGTCATGAAGAATACACCAAATCTAAAATGGAACAAATCGTCCTTTGTTCGTGTCGACTCAAATTCATTCCCGTTACTAGATACATGAACCATATAAAATTATAAATCATTATGATTTAATAACCACTTTTATCCCCCATATTTAACCATCCCTCATGGACGACCAAACCGAGAGTTAACTTGTTTGCGTTTTAACCGGAATTCATTGTTTAAAAGAAATAATTGGTAAAAGGGATAATTCACTTTGAATAAAATCCCCTACCTGGAATAGGATTGTTGGTCGAGGAAGATCAGGATCACGCACCTCTATTCTTTGTACTTGATTTGCAGCCCACCGTCACTAGAAATTCTTTGAAGGGTTGAATAATGTTCATTCTTCAATCATCGTTTACACCCACCAAAGCCTCAGAGAAATTTTAGGATTGTGCCAATAATCCTGCATTTCTTATTAGGCTATTAATTGATGAACGTGAATCAGTGTTTTTGTTAAGATTCATTGAAGAGTCGTTACGATGACTCATTAATGAGGTTCATTAATAAAATTCATCATCGCCTCGTTTCTGCAACACAACACTAATGTTCCACTACTCAAATATGAAGAAAACAAATAACATAACTTTTTATGTTATTTTATTTTTCTTCTGAAATGTTAGAAAATTAACTTTAACCCTCAACCCGCATCGGTCGATGTTAGGCTTTGCATAATGGAAACACGCCCTCACAAGCTCAATGGTACTCTCATATTTCCAATCCAAGTTACCATTTAGATGTTATAAGTATTTAAAATTAAATTAATCATTAGTTAATTATTTTATTTACATCTAGAAACTACTTTCAACTATTGGCCCACACCGAACAATGTTAATCCCTTTTTAGGAGAATCTTGATTCTTTGAGTTCAACGGTGCCCATATATTTTTGATCTGGGAACCATTATAAATGTTATAAAAAATGTCTCACAAATTTATTTAATAAACCATAAAATAGTTCAAAAATACTTTCCTGCCTCTCTAGGCCTCGAATTATGTGTCGTCTTAGAGCCTAGTTTCAAAATAATCCCATTTAATTTTTTTTAAAAAATATTATGGAATTCCATGGTATTACATTACTCCCCCCTTTAGGGACTTACATCCTCATAATCCAAAAAAAAGGGTTAATAAAAAATATGGGGGTACAGAGCATGAATCTGAGCCTCCCACTCCCATGTGATTTCCTGTAGATTCTCATGCTGCCAACGAACACGCACAAGAGGTATCAACCATCCATGAATAATCCTCTCCTATAAATCCTCTATCTATGTCGAGTAATCCATGAATGTCTCCCAATCGCCAATCTCCATATTTCAATGATTCATGATGTGATAATGGTCATGAACATATCTCCTCAGTTGGGATATGTGGAAGATTCCATGTACCCTATCTAACTGCGATGGTAGAGCCAAGCAGTACGCCACCTAGCCCACTCTACACAGTATGAGGAAAGGTTTGATAAACCTCATAGATAACATGATACCCCTAAGAAATATCTATATCCCTAACCTAGGATAGACTCATAGGAATACGTGGTCCCCCTCTTAGAACTCCATGGGTCTACATCCCCTATCACTATAGGACTTCTTTCATCTCTGTGCAGTCTTCATCATCTCTTGGATGACCTGTACCTTCTTAGTGGTAGCATATACCATCTCTGGACCCATGAGTTTTGACTCTCCAT
This sequence comes from Viscum album, assembly GCA_963277665.1. Taxonomy (NCBI): domain Eukaryota; kingdom Viridiplantae; phylum Streptophyta; class Magnoliopsida; order Santalales; family Viscaceae; genus Viscum; species Viscum album. The sequence goes on from OY728153.1 coordinate 1,386,782,892, forward strand.
AGTCTATCTAGAATAAAAATGACCTCCAAGGTCGTATGTATAGTGCCTCGAACAGTTCCACACTGATGGTTGAGTGGTATATTTTGTATTTAGAAAACTCCACCAGTGGTTGGTAGTCCTACAAACTGTGACCAAAATCAAGGAAGAAATCATGAATCCTTTCCTCCAAGGTATGTATGGTTCTCTTCGTCTGACCATCAGTCTATGGGTGAAGGGTTGTGCTCAAGTGTAGTTGAGTCTGAAAATCCTCCTACAATACCTTCCACAACTAGGATGTAAATCACTCATCATGATATGATACTATCGTAGATGGGACTCCATGGAGTTGAAATATATCTTGAATGTAGAGGTGTTCCAATCTCTCTACTAAACCCTACACCTGAATGGGTAGAAAGTGGCCTAACTTGGTGATTTAGTCTATGATCACCCAGATAGTATCATGCACCCTAGACATATCTGTAAATAGAATAATGAAGTCCCTCTATATCCCATTTCACATCCACTCCAGTACTTCGAGGTGTTGTGTAAAACCTACTGGAAACTGTTTCTCAACCTTCACCTTCTCTGAAGTGAGGCATCTCAAGACAAACTCAACTACTACCTTCTTCATTCCCAACCACTAGTGATGACATTATAGGTCCTGGTACATCTTCACCAAACCTAAGTGTAACACCAAAGGTGATATAAGGAACTCTCCCAAACCCTTATACCACAATTCCACTGGTATTACTGTGCATCCTCTTAAAAGGATGCCTTCATCCCCACCTATTTAAGATCCAGCAGGAGCTTCTCTTGAGGAAATTTGGGCACGTGTAGTCTTGCCACTGGGATCTCTGAGTTGTGACTCCCTTACTCACTATAAGACTGGAGGTGAAACTTCCATCGACTGCAGATATTCAGCCTCTTCCATATCTACAAAGGATATTTGATGCGAGGCCAACTGTTCTGAGGTCTCGTTCAGTAGATGTGAACTCGATCTTCTATTAGGATCATCTACCCTCAAATCCCCCTTCTCATGAGTATAGACTATCTCAATGTCATAGTCTTCAAGTAACTCTAGCCAACATTTCTAAATCAGATTCATATACTTCTGAGAAATGTTATACTTCATACTCTTGTGGACAGAGTAGATGATGAATCATTCAACCATAGGGTTGTGTCACCAAATCTTCAGTGTGAATACTACCGCTTGCAACTCAAGTTTATGAGTCACATAGTTCTATTCATGTGGTCTCAACTGTCATGAGCCATAGGAAATCACTTCCTTCCCCTGCATTATGACAAAACCAACCATGGTTCCTGATGCGTCATAGTACACTATGTAGTCGGCGCCCTCCTCTATAAACCTCAATATTGGAGCAGTCATCAATCTTTTCCTCAGATACTAAAAGATCTGCTGGAATCTTTATGTCCACATGAATGGTTTCCCCTTCTTTCTCAATGTTTTCAGGGGTTCTTACACCCTAGAGAAGTCAGGTACAAACCCACGATAGTACCATCCAAACCAAGGAAACTTCTCACCTCAGTACCACTCTTGGGTGGCTCCCATGGAAGAATCACCTCGATTATCACTGGATCCACCTCAAATCCATCCAATGAGATGGAATGCCCTAATAAATAGACCTTTTGTATCTAGAACTCACACTTCAAGAACTTACCATAAATATGGTTCTCTCAGAGTGTGTCCAGAACCATCCTCAGGTGTATCACATGCTCCTCCTCTGACGTGGAATACACTAAGATTTCATCAATAAGGACCACTAAAAACTAGTCTAGGTGTGGGTGGGATATCATATTCTGGAGTCCCTTGAACAAATTTGGGGCATTTTTCCTACCAAACGGAATCTCTAAGTACTCATAGCGTCCATATAGACATCTGAAAGTCGTCTTCAAGATGACTGCATCTCACACTCGAAGCTGGTGATAGCCTAATCTAAGGTCTATCATTGATAACCATCTTACTCCATTCAATTTATCGAAGAGACCATCAATCCTTGATTGAGGATAATTTTTCCTCTTAATCATATGGTTAAGGAACCCAAAGTCCACACATAGACTCAAGATTCCATCTTTCTTCTTGGAAAAAAACAATGGGGCTTCCCATAGTGAAATGTTGGGCCTTACGTACTCCTTCCTTTGAAATTCCTCCAACGATACCCTTAGCTTCTGGAGCTCTGAAGGAGCCATTTGATATGCAGGTGTAGATATCGGTGTCCTCCCCGAGTAAAAATAAATGCACAAGTCTACCTCCTTAGGGGGTGGTAGTCCTTCAAAATCTTATGGAAAGACATCCACGTACTCATTCCCCACTGGACAAAACTGTGGACACATCTCATCCACTCCACTGAGGGTCATGATATCCTTCTATTTAGTGATCAGCTTCACCCTCCTATGTGTGAGTCCGTCATGTGCTTCTATGTTTTCCTTCTCACTGAAAATATAAAACATGTTCCCATCACTGCAGACACACCACACTATGCGCCTAAAAGAGTTGATCTAAGCATGTAAAGTTGATAACCATTCCATACAAAAGATGACATCGTAAGGTCTCGACACTGCTACTAAAAGATACCAACCAAATATCTCACCTCCTATATTAATATCACACAGAAGGAACTAGTAGGTGATTATCAAATCACTTCCCATAGGAGTCTCTAATCATAAGGATAGAGCCAATGAATCAATTGGAATCTCAGAGTTCCAAATGAGGTCCATGGAAAGGAAAGAGTGATTGTAAATTGTGTCCATAAAAACTGTATCTAAAGTGGAGAAAAAACATATCATACTTATAATTATCTCTTTAGTGCCATGGTCATAAGACTCCATCACTAGAAGCTGCACTCGCCCCTATCCATCATCTCTCAGAGCTTGTGGTGGACCACCTGGGGGTGGTGGTGGTAGCACCTCAAATATTCCTCTACTACCTACCACTTTTCCTGCTCCCCTACCACATCTGTCGCTTTGCAGACCCCCTCACTTGAACCTCTACCACTACCTCGGTGGCCCTTCGACTGTCTACTGATCATTTGTACGGTTGTTCAAGAAGTCATGAGCCATGAGTCCCTTCCCACCACATGAGTTACAAGCCCTTATCCTCTATTGACTACCACTACCCTAGTGGCCTCGAACCACTGACCCTGAGTCATGGGGTCGTCCTCCGGATGTTTTTTCCTGCTAGAACCTATGTGTCATTTTCCCACCTCCTGCTACAGATGAATCAGCCACCTATCAGCCGATGGTGGCTCCTAATGCTGGTTCCTGCTCTGCAATGAAGTTCTCTACTAGTAGAGCTCTCTCCAGCACTCTAGCATTTATAGGGATGCTGAGGGAAACCATCAATGCCCTGATCTCCCATCGTAGTCCTTTCTCAATGGTAAGGGCCCTGAAGAAAGGGTCCCACACCATATTTCTTTATTAATGGGAGAGGTCTGTGGGCCTCATAGTGTACTCATCCACATTCAAGATTCCCTATTTTTAGTGAAGCAGCTCTTGTATGCACACAGAATGCAATATTGTGGGGAAGAAATCCTCCCTGAAAATTCACTCGAGGTAAGACCAGGTAAGGGTTTACTCCTCATGAGTCTGGATGGTCAAACTCCACCATCTCCCCACTGATCCCTACAGATGGGTCACTGCTAGAACTGCCATCTGGTCAAGTGGTGTCCTCACTAAGTGGAAGACCATGAAACTGCCTCTAACCAATCCTTAGCGACTAGAGGATCTGTCTCTCCAATGAACCTGGGAGGTCTCTGTCATGGAAACTTGTATAAGACAGTAAGGTTATGTGTGTACTAGACTAGTAGTACTGGTATTAACTACTAACCAATAGGTGGTGGTATCTCTAGGACATTGCCCAAAGGTACCATCTCATGAAACGGTCCCTGTACCAAAGCCTCATCGCTATGTGAACCATCATCATGGACACGCACTGGAATCATGGTTGGCTGTCTGCATGGGGACATCCTAAAAGAGATAAATATGAACCATGGTCAACATATTATACCTTGTGAGCTAACATTAACTCAAAAATATCATGAGAAAACACTCAAATATTCTTGTAACCGGTGTTTTAATATACCCGGTCAGAAAAAAATTAGGTTCCTAGTGTATTGATACATTAGACACCGCACCAACACTAGACTCCCTAGCCTGAAAGACAAACATAAAACACTTAACACTGTTTCCCCATCCAAAAAATTAGACTCTTAGTTCTTATGGTAGAACTGACCTCCTCTAATACCAGCTTGTCACGACCCAACCCCCAGGGCCTGTGCCGTGACTACTCCAAGCATGTATTCCATAGGCTAAGTGCTGGCGACTAGAACTAAATAGGCATATCATAAAAAGGGAAGGCATTTTTCTTTAAACCTATACACATGCACAAATCTCAAACTGTGTAAAGTAAACATAATGTAAACCACAATTGTCACTGAGACAATAAGAGAGAGTACAGTACAGAATCAAAGTAAAAATGGGTCATAATACAAGCCAAAAACCACAAAGGAAAGTACAAATTCCACAATACATCTTCTCAAACCCTAACTAAAGGCTAGGTAGAGGGTATCTATTTGTAGCCATAGAAATATGTCTCGTATGTCCCATCTCACTGGCCACCACCTGGTCCTAGACCACCAAGGTCTCCATCGAAGCGCCGATCACCAGCATGGGACATGGCATGTGCAGGTGAAGCCTATGAAAGGGGGATTAAAAAAATACATTGTAGGGGTCCCACTCCATAATGTAAATACCACAAAGTATGACCACAAAAAAAATAGCTCACACCAGGTAAGACTCAAACTATGTGAGGTAGAATTATTAGTCGAAAAGATGAACATTCATAATGATGAGGGATTCATCATCTGGGTTCGCTCATCACCCATTCCAGCTAGAAAACTGAGACCTAGTCATCTATGGGGATAGTTGGATCTCTTATATATGATCATCTATGGGCTAGATGGATCACTAAGACCCGCTATTATCTTTGTCAATTTGATTCACTTAGACCCGCTCATCCCTGGGCTGCTTGATAACCAAGACCCCCTCCTCTCTTAGGCCTACTGGATCACTTAAACTCTCTTATCTCTAGGCCATACGGATCACTAAGACCTTCTCCTCTCTAGTCCAACTGGATCACTTAGACCTGTACATCTCTTGGCAAACCGGATCACTAAGTCCTACTCATCATATCCCTTACATCACAGCCAGTAGTAGGATTTCTTCTCATAGCGTGCTTTATTCTAGGAGAATCTACATATCAAGATATCAGTAACATCTCAACTTCCATCAAATATCACATAGATTATTCCCAAGGGTCCATCTCATTGCAAGGGTCCCAATGTTGTAGATGGTGTATCAATCAGATGCTCGGTCTGAAAGATATTGGTGTTTTACTAAATAGGGACTGGTTGTGTCAGGGTCCGGGCTCACCTGGTGGGACTAACATGACCAATCCGATGTGGGGGGGTCTCGCCTAACACAACCTCGGTGTGGTCTATTCCAGACCAGTCTATCGTGGCCTCTGGTCCAGGCCCATTGTGCCTTGCTGCACCCATCCTAGTCCGGTCATGGGTCAAGCCCACCAAGTCACCCAACAACCCAGTTCCATCCATCTGAACCCGCACTAGAGGGCTCGTTCTACACGCAGCATGGGCTGCCCAGCGGCCCGGTTCACATAAACGTCCCAGGGTGATGTCGGGTCCAGACAACATCTCTAGCCCAGCCCACTAGGCGGGCCAGTTTGAGCCACCGAGGACACAATGGGTGTCGCATCCCTGTTCTGTCGACATAGCTCCACGGAGTTGTATCCATCCCCACCACAGGGGCATCAATTCATGGCATGCTGATGTCACGCAACTGGCCTAGGGCTGGTTGGGTCTTCCACACGTGGTCCCTCATATATCGTATTATGCGGCCCACTAGGCAGGCCGCTCCTCGGATGCGGTGCCTGAATAGAACATCCCTATTGTACAGTTATAGCTAACAAGGGATGTGGTCTCCGTCGCCTCAGCACACCAATGGGGAGATTTGCCTCCCTCCCACAGCCGTCGTCGGCACCAGCGTGCCGACGATATCTTCAGCGACCAATAGGTCTAGTCCAGTGGTCGAATTCTCGAACTGTCTGGGCCATCGAGCTTCTTGAATCACTGTCATCTCTACTAGGACATTGAGCTCACCTCACCATCAATTCAGGGGGTTTAGTAACAAAGAATATAGAAACTCCCAAATGAAAAAACTGGCCTTTCTTAGTGTCGGAACAAATTTTTTCTTGTTAGCAGAAACATGAATCTTATACAATTATAAATCACTAAGATTTAATATCCCCTTTTTTTCTCGCATATTTGACCTTCATGCAAGAATGATCGAACAATGGGTTATTTTTTTTTGAGTTAACCTACATTCATTGTTTAAAATAAATAATAGGGAAAATGGATTATTCACTTATAATAATACCCATTACCTTGGATAAGATTTTTGTTCAAGGAAGAATGGGATCGCGTGCCTTTGTTCTTTATTCAAGATATACAGCCCACCATCTCTAAAGATTTTTTAAATGGTGGAAGAAGTTTTTTTTTCCTTCGTCACCACCACCCACCAAAGCCTCAGTGCGATCCTATGATTTTTCCAACAATCCTATATCACTTTTGAGGCTATTAATTGACAAATGTTAATTAGAGTTTATATTATGTTGTGTTGAAGCATCGTTATGTTGACTCATTAATAAAGTTCATTAATAAGATTCATCATTGCCTCGTCACTGCACCACAGTGCTGATGTGACACTACGTAATGAAGAATAAAACAAATAATATAACTTTTAAAGTTATATTATTTCTCTTCCAAAAAGTATGAAAATTAAATTTGACCCTCAAGCTGTGTCAGTCGAGGTTGGGCTCTGACTAAGGGAAACATGACTTTACAATCTCATTGGTAATCTAGGATTTCTAATCTGAGTTACCGTTCAGAAGTTATAAAGATTTAAAAATAAAATTATCATTACTTAATTATTTTATTTAGGACCAATTATTACTTTCCACTGCTGGCCCGCACTAGCCAATGTTAGACCCTTTCTAGGAAAATATCAACACTCTGAGTTCAACAGTGCCCTATTGTTTTTTATCTAGGCATTGGTTTAAAAGATAGAAAAACTCACTCACATGATTTTTTAATGAACCTTAAAATAGTTTAAAAATATGTTTCGGCCACTCCAGGCCCAATAATTTCGTTCTGTCTCAAATCTTGGTCTTGAAATAATTCCATTTAATTTTCAAAGAAACATTTCATGGAATTCCTATGTATTACATGTAGAGGGAGTTTTTATTTTTAGAGGATGGAGGATGGTACCAATGATGTAGAAGGAGGAGGTTCTAAGAGAGTTTCATCAGTATCCTTTAGAGTACTTCTAGGTGTAGAAAACATGTTCTAGGTCTTAGGACATAAGTTTTTTTTTCTAGGTATGAAGAAGTGAATTGCAGAGTTTGTCTCTTGATACCTTGCATGTTATAAAATGAAGGCTGAGTACTAAGTTCCAGTGGGTTTAGCTCAACTCCTTAAGGTACTATAATGGTTATGAGATAGAATATATAGGCAATTTTTGAAGGTTTTACCATGTATATCTAGGGGACACGATTCCATTGTGGTGTTTGTAGACTAAATCACCAAGGAAACCCACTTCCTAACTATACGATAGTATATTTCGATAGTGATATTGGGACTCCTATAAAATAAAGAGATAGTCTGACTCTAGGGAGTTACATCGATGATTGCTTATGATCATGATTCACACTTCTCATCCCAGTTGTGGAAGGGATTACATGAAGTTTTTTGAACCCAATTACACTTGAGCACAACATTTCACCCCCAAAATGATGGACAGATTGAGAAAACCATTCATATTCTAAAGGAAATGTTGTGATTTAAATGTTTTACTTTGGCCATTGTTTGGAGGATCACCTAACACTATTGTATTTTTTGTACAATAATAGTTACAATTCTATAATCAGTATGATACCATTCAAGGCTTTGTACGGGCGACCCTCTAGGTCACCACTTTTCTAGACTGACCTAGGAGAGTCAACACTCATGTGACCGAAGTTGGTGCGTTCTATAACTAAGAAGGTGCAAATAATCATGAAGTGGATGAATACTACAAAGATCAATCATAAGTTTTATTCTAATAGTATAATAAGGCCTTTGGAGTTCATTGAAAGAGACAATGTGTTCTTATGGGTTTCACATCAATGAGGATTATGAATATTTTGTTCATGTGATAGGATATATCTAAGATTAATTGTCCCTTTCCATATACTTTGTAATGTTGGAACGACGGCATGTCTCTTATTTCTACCTCCGTAGTTAGACCTGGTACCTCATATCTTCCATTTATCATAGCTAAGAAGGTATGTGCATATCCCAATGCACATTTTTGACTGGGGAGTGTTGGGCATCGAAGATGGAGAGAACTTTATTGAGTACCTGGTGCAGATAAAGGATTGGTTGAAGAGGATCACTCAAGGTTGATCTATTCCTTTAGTGTGTGCCTAGTGGTATCACAAGAATCTCTTGGAATGAACATGGGGGGTGGGAGTCTCATATTCATTCTTAGTACCCACGTCTTTTTGAATAGCCCATTTTTTGATTTTAGGGGACGCAAATCTCCATGGTGGGGAGAATTTAATGTATCAGATTCTCCATCTATTATTTTGTGATATTGTATGGATTATTTTTTAGAATAGGTTATGAGACAACGTTCGATTCCAAGCCCCAGTGTTATAGAAATAAATGTTTTAAATATATTATATATATTTAATACCATGCATGAGAATTTTTTCTGAAAAAGTGGAATAACTTCTAAATATGTTCCTGGATCAGAAATATGAGGGAATCATTGAGTTCAAAATGTGAGTTTTATGTTATATGTGACTTAACAATAGTTGAAGTGGGTATTTTGTCAAAAAGTTACTGTGGGATCAGAAACGAATAAAATAATTTAATAAATTAATTTAATTCATTTTGTTGATGCAGGGATTGTTATTTTGTTAAATAGACTACTATGGAAAAAATCCTTGGGTTAGATGCATAACCATGGAGTTTTTGGTGATATGTTGATAGAACATTAGAGGAATTCTCTCTGGTGTACGATAACCAGATAGTGTATCGATGATCGACACACCTTGGATTCGAAGGATCAACAATGATAATGATGATTCATCATTATTCATCATTGATTGATCCAAATCAAGGTAGGGTGTGAATTTTGATTTTTTTTGTTCCTCATTATTGAATTCTATGATGAATCTGATTCAATAAATGAATAGATTTATCCACGGTAAGATCATCTTATGGGATGGGATTATTTGTGGGGAAATTACATTAGGATTTGTTTATTGGCTTGTTTCTATGTTCATAATTGTAACGGGAATGAATTGAGGCTATCCAAACATGTTCATGGTTCATTACTATTTTTTTGTTTTGTGGTTTTCTCCCATATTTCTTCATCCATCATGGGTGTTCTTCAATTGGATCATGATACGAATCTTCTCCAATTAATCTATCATTGGTCATACATTTCATTGAATATTGATATGATAACCAATATCTGTACTCAGTATGATATAACAGAGATGTAATGGTGGTAGCATTGAATGAATTGGACCTGTTTGGGAACCCCCAATTTCAAGTCTAACTTATGAACAATGATCTAGACGAATAGAATCAATTTTACAAACAGATCTGAACCCTGTATTATAGAGAATTATCATGGTAGTATTCTATCTAATTAGATCTATGTTTTTTGGTTGCATTGGATCTAGATTTCATGGATATGGTGATGCCGGGGTGAGCATGACAAAGAAGGGTTTCTAGAATAACTTGATTCACATGGTATGTAGTCTTGACTCCACAACATGTAATACCCATTTAATGACTCTTTGTATACTTTATAATATGCACGAACACGAGGTGGAGTACACTGGTTTCCTACACGGAATGTACTCCCCACATGATATGGATTATACCATGTACACAGGCTACCTCATATACCGTTTCACAGACATGGGTACATAGTCCAACACTGTGTACTGGCACTTGATCTGACACAGTGTACTGACACATGGTTGAAGTACATGAGCAGAACAAAGGATATGGGGACACGACATGTAACCCCTCTTACACACCATGCACTCTATTAAACATGGCTTGGATATATTTCCTTGGTATCTTGGACAAGTTTCTTTTAGGGTTTCCCCTTATCATTTCCCTAAAGGATAGTAAGAAATCATTTCCTACTCCTAGGACTACAATCCCTTAAAAAGGACTTCCTTGATAGATTTTTTGGACTCCCTTTCAGATGCCCAGAGTGAGATCCTCATTTAACCTTTGTGCCCCAAGTAGATTTCTTGGTATATCTATGACTAAAAGTATTTCAGAATCAATCCTCTACTTAAAGGGTTAATACATATTGAGTTTGTTTGTATCACCACATGGCCTTGGGAGTGATCCTGATATGTGTATCTTATTTATCTTCATCTTATCAGTGTTTTATTTCTCATGATGTGAACAGATGAGCAGTACATCTCTGATGGACATCATTAGTTCTATCAGACTCATGAGTGTGTTCTCCTGGATGAGTACTTTGTGGAATCTTTGAGAAAGAATCTTATTCTAGTATACTATTATTTTGGCATTCCTCTAGACTATATGTCTCTCCTTTTTTTATCTAGATATTATTGTTATATGTTTTGTATACATATTCCTATGTAGAGATAAATGTATTTCTTTTATTGTATGTTTTGTGGTTTTGGGGTGTCCTACTTAGTATTGTTATACTCAACTATGAAAAAGATTTTCCTTCATGTATCATGTCCTGTGCAGATGATTCCCTTTTGATAGATTCCTAGGTGGACTATAGTTAGGAGGTACTCTGTGAGACTAGACAGACCTAGGTATGTTCTTGCAGCTTTCTGACAATAGCCCTAATACTTACCTTATGGTTAGACATGTGTTACAGAAACATTGTGGTGGGAATGTATTTGGCCCCATTTACTTTCTTTTACATCCTCTAATACTCTAGTTATGTGATTATATGTATTCATGTATGATTATTCATATGTTTTTACATTTCATCATTTTATAGAAGTGAAGATATGTGAGTGTGTATAGTTACATAGGCTAAGTCCTCCCATGTCTGTGATATGGAATCTCGGTGCTAGTCACCTGCCACTGACCTATTGGAGGTGGGATTGGGGAGTTTCATCACGGGCCCATTAGGACGTGTTGTGACATAGAATTTTGTAGGGGATTCTATGGTTGAAATAATATATCTATGAAAAAACTATGAAAACACATTTTAATGATCAATATTAAGTGTTTTTTGGTAAATAGTTGGGGTTTGTTTTCACATTTTTTATGAATATTACTTGATTAGTTTTGATTATATTAAAGGATTACAAATTAATATGTATAATGATAATAGATATATAAAAATATTTTAGGATAGGTTTGAGTTCCATTAAATATTTTCAATTACATAAAGGGAAAAAATATGGTTTTAATTATTGAATAAGTATTATATTCAATATTTATTACCTGATCCTACATACAAATGTAAAAAATCCTCTTCAATTTCATGATATTATTGAAGAATCAGTTTTTATAAAATAATGTAGTCATGATCTTGGGTATTAGTCTTTTAACATCATTCTACACATAATAATAAATTAGTGGGATGCTTGCATTGTCCTGTCAATGTGTACTTTATCCATTATTGAATATTTCTTGAGGATTAAATATAATCATAAGAATATATCTACACAATCAAAAAATGACTACTGATAATAAGTGTAAGATATTACATTACATTTGTTAAGACATTTATTACAATGTTGTGGTACTTCTTAAAGATCTTGCGGTAAAAGTTTTTAGTTGTTAAATTTAAAGAGAATGAGTAATAACCATTTATGATTATAATTAAGAGAGTTTACTTCCATAATTTACCCAAGATAAAATAATAGTTATAATTTCTATAGTTACATTAGTGAGATTCATTGGTATAATTATTTTTTTTCTAATTTTTTTATCATTTGCATTGTATTTTTGAGCAAGATTTGTAAGTGTCTGAGAAAGAAACAATCATTTTTAATGGATTCCAATGATATCTCCATACTAAAAGATCTATTAAGAGAGTAAATAACAAATTTAGGTGAATTGAAATATCCTTAACTTTACACCAGTGACTAGCCACTTCATAATGAGTGGGGAGCCCTATAAAATTTTAGTATATAATCGTTTATATCAAATTTTGTGTATCTAAGAATGAATGTTTAAAAAGAGAAAAGGTGAGTGATATAACATTACCTATAATCAAGGGACAGTTAGTAAATAGTGATGTTAAAAGTGATAAAATTTTATATGAGACATTTTTCTATTATCCCCTCCCCCAAATAGTGCTTGACACACCACCAATAGACGTAACAAGTTGAATATAATAAAAGACCACATTGTTTAGTCACTCTCTCCAACTTTATACAATGTTTTTTTTTTGTGTTCATAAAATTTTAAATGAACTCAATATTTTAATTAATGATGAAATTATCTTCATGATGGTTTTTCTATCAATAGGTTGTTGAAATCATCTCCTGATAATAATTGATGAAATTTTTAATTTATTTATATTGATTTTATAGATTTGTTTCATTGATATATCTTTAAGATGATATGAATATTTGATATATTTTATATGATTTGTAAAAATAATATATTCTTGGAAGGATAATATTTTTATCCTAAAAACACATGAAAAAATAAAATTAAGAAGGTGGCTAAGAAATTGAATAATTTGGCACTCAATAAGGGTGATCACACATATGATTTGATCAAGATAATATGCACATTGATGTTGGTGATATTAAATTGATGAAGCAAATTGAAAATGAAGAAGAGTAGGATTGACAAGGTAATTATATTAATATAGTATATAAATAAAATAAGGAAGATAATGATACCTCTTGTGAATATTATTCTTGAGCTAAAGTAGGAATAGGTTTGATGATTATTCTTCCATGGATTCGAATGATGACTCCTGCAATGATTTTTTGAATAATCAATAAAGGTAAATATAATTGAAATAATAAATATAATATGTGATTAATTCAATTATTTATAGAGGATTTTATGGGAGCCACAAGATGAAATTTTATATGAATTTAAATAAGAAAAAAAGGCTGAAGAGTGAGATTTCAAAACTAAAATATCATTTGGACATTGATATAGAAGAAGTGAAATTATATGGAAGGATATCATCCAAATATGAAATTTAATTATCTAATTATAATCGAATTTTATTATCTAATCAATACATATTTATATATATATATATTCAATATGAACTTAAGGAGGTCATTGGTGAAATGGAAATCATCATATCTGATGGGATTATATTATTTAATTATAAAGATGGTATCATTGAGTTCCTTAAGGAGAAGATGAATTTTTTTTTTGAAATTCATAAAATACAATAGAAACTGCACAAAAAATGATTTAAAAATTTAAGAAATTGTACTAAATTTGACCATCACTAATGAAGAATAGATCTATGATAATAAATCCCATAATAAAATGATTAAAACTTAATAAGGAAAAATAGATAAACTTCAGTTGATGTTGAAAGAAAAATAAGACAATATGATATTTAAAAATGTTGAAAGTATGAAAGTAATTTTTAATTATGATAAAAGGAAAAATTTTCTTACTAAAACATTGAATTAAAAAATAATTAAATTACTAAGTTATAACTTGTACCCTATGAAGTCCAAGAGGAGAAGGTTTTTGTCCTAAAGTCTTCTAAAGTTAAAATGAATATTATGTTAAGTTAATGGCATGGTTTTATTGGTTATTTCATCTATAAGATATTTTTTAAATATTCATAATAAATTTCATGAATATTTATGACTTGAATAAAATTTATATAATTGAAAATAGGAATCCCATAATAAAATGGGTTGTTAAGGCGGTTTGTGGGAAGAATATTATCTAAAAACCAAAGGGTGGGGATGAGCCTAAGAGGATACATATAAGTGATATAAAGAATATTTATAGTTTCAGAAGGATGAGGAATAAAATTTTTCAAGAATACAAGAGGAGAGGCTTATCCATTGAATAAATATAATGAAAATAAATAAACTTATAAATTTTTTAATAATTTCTACATGAATTCACTAAATTACTATGATCACATGGTTTTATAGTTACTCAGAATAATTTTTTGGAAGGAAAAATACATGTATAATATATCATTTAAATGTTACATGTAAATAAGAACAAATAATATTCATTAATATAGTAAAACAATATCATTATATAAAATATAAATTGGCTTCTGTATATATAAATTAGTAGATATTTCACTAATATTGTTGGTTGAATAAAGCATTGGAACAGTTACAGGTTTATTTTTGGCTCTCTATTGAAAAATTTTAGAATTATATAAGTCAAACATTGATGTTGAGACACTATATAAAGTTGCAGAAAGCTAATAAAATTTTGGAGCTGTGAATAAATAAGAATATTAATTGAATGAGAAGAATATACAAAAAGATGATCATTGCAGCTATGGTATCATGAATTCAACAACATGTTGTTACTCTCATTTTTAATACTTGTTTTCTAATTAAATTTGAATTAAAATATAGTGTATTTTTATATTCAGATATAGAAAATAAAACTTATATATAATTCTATCATATGAAAAATCATGGATGGAATGTGATATGAAATTAGTTATTCCCAAAAAGTGATGATTTTTTAATCCATACCCTTACCACATATTTCCTTTTTTATTATGTTATCAATGGGGTGATAATAATGAAACATAAATCTAAAAAAAGTTTTATTTACTAAAGGGGATATTTAACATTGAATAATAAAAAAAAGGTTCTTCAGGTGAGGGGAAGTTGATTATATTGTAACACATAATTAATTTCAACTATTTAATTTTTTTTGCATGGTGGATAACGATTTATGTTGATTGTGATTTGATAAAAAATTCATATGGGTTATTAAAGACACTTTATTTCAATTCATGTATTTTTATCAATATTTAACATGATATCCTATATTAAGGAAAATTTAGGAGAAGAATATGATCCACTTTGATCATTGTGAGATGGAATAATTATATTCCATGAAAATAAGAATAATAGAATGGATTATCAAAATTATATAAAGTATCATGAAAAATGATTCTTAGGAATATATTTTTACCAAGGAGAGTTCATTTTCACTTATGTCTCACTTGGAAATTCACATTTACTATATTGGATAGAGGGGGTTGTACACACTATGTTAATTTTATTATAAATGGATAATGATAGCTAATTATAAGAGAGTAATAATGGTGCTCTCATATTGAATTGATAATTAAGAAAATTTTGAAGAAAAGTTCATGAGGTCTCCACACTAGCATGGATGAATGTCCAAGATAAAATAAAAGATGATTATTTATTGAGTATAAGAAATATGTACATGATATATTAAGAAAAATAGTGCACATGTGTTGAAAATCAATTAAGGAAATTACAATAATCCCATGATGTTTATGGAAGTGCTATGATATTTTATTGATGAAGATGAAAAATACGTAAAATAATTCATGGAATAAAATCTAAAATATGAATTTGAGGAGTCCAAATTATATTGATGGTATATGATTAGAGATAGGTTTTGATCAGTTTCAAAATTAGTTAAATAAATAAAAAAATTTATACCCACATAACATATTTTGTATAAGTTGTATAAAAATTATTATTAATGATTCAGACATACTAGAAAAATAGAATTTTCTAAACAATAAAGTAAAATATCATTCATTCTTATATGATAATATTATCCACACAAAAGAAAAGATAACATAAAAGATTTAATTATATATTAAAACATATCTTAACTTGATTTTGGGTTATAGAAAATATACATATTTTATAAGAATACTTATCTTTTTTCAAGAAGTTTTGGATATATTCGAGGCATGTGTTTAATGTTATAGATTCTACATTGACTAGAAACTACATGATAGTGGTAAACTATGGAAATAATCAAAGTATTCTAATTATTTTTAGATTTCATGCATCCAAGTGTAACAGTTTATAGGAAAAGAGTTGAGTGAAACATCCTAAACTAGTTAAAAATAACAGTAATTGAAAAGGGATTTCTAAAGAAACAAAAGCTTAAATTGGACATTGATCATTGATTCACCTCATTATAGTGATTATCACACATCTAATGAGACTAAATGATTATATCTATCCCAACTACACCTTGTTAGTTTAGTAATAATGAAATTCGAGAATTTATGAAGTTGTTATTAAATTTTAAGTGATATCCATATTTTAATTAATGTAAAAATACTAATCTTGAATATATTTTAATATTTGATAGTTGAAATCATCTCTCAATTATTATTAAATTATATTTAAAATATTTTTTATTAATTTATATATATTTTTTTATAAAAGGATAGATCACGTTTTTTGAGATCAATGGGAGGGGAGGGGTGAATCAGGGATCTTTTATTTTTATGTTTCCATGTGTATGAAATAAATTTCTCATCCTATTAGTGAGAATTGACTCACTCAGAAGACAAGAAAACAAGAATAATGATGGGAATATGGTATTTAAAAGGTTTACTACCAAATAATAGTAGTTATTCTTTAGAATGGTTTGTAAGTGATCCAAGAACAAAAAAACCACAATAAAAACAATCCTTTTACTTGTTACAATAAGATGTGAATATCCTTTCACTTTCATAGCACAATATCCAATAAATATTTCATGTGATCCTCTCAATGATAAATGATTTAATAGATTTTTTAATGGTTATAAGAACCTTTACCAAGAGGATTCACTATGTTATCATTTTGTTTCTTGAACATCCTCCACACATACTCTTATATCATGTTCTTCTTAACTTTAATTCATAGTATCAAGGAAGAAACTCTTCATATACTTCAGTAGGAAATTGTTAATCTAATGATTTCTTTGTCTAGTATACGTGGTCATATGAATCTTGGTCTGGTACCCTTTTTGTTCAATTACTTATGTCTAGATGATCACCTCTATCTGACCAATCCAATCTTCATACTATTCAGTTTCTGCCTCTTTAACTTGTTCATATGATATCTTTTAAAAGAAATATTTATTATACCAAATTATAAGAATAATTCAACTAGTATTCATCATAATGATTCCACTTAAATAA
Organism: Viscum album; assembly: GCA_963277665.1. Classification (NCBI taxonomy): domain Eukaryota; kingdom Viridiplantae; phylum Streptophyta; class Magnoliopsida; order Santalales; family Viscaceae; genus Viscum; species Viscum album. The sequence goes on from OY728153.1 coordinate 1,386,800,139, forward strand.
ATCCATCTAATCAACACTATATTTCAGCATGACTTCTCCCAGATATTACAATCAACTTACTAACACACTAAAACTTTTCCCCTTTAAATAAATGGTGTTCCTTCAAGAATAATTGATGAAGATTGTAAATAAAATTAAAATATCCCACTCAAAAATTTGTGTGTCCTACTTGGGAACATACTTCAATTAACCACATTAAAATATCCTAAAAAGTTTTACTGCTACTTAAGACATTCTGTTAACATTATTCATCAAACATCCTTTTGACTTGGCATGAATCATTTCCTTTCTCTGTGGTTTTTGAAAATTTTCAAATATCATATATTCTTCATCATATTTAATATCTTTAAAAATATCTCATAAATACCTTAGATCCTTATATCCGTTATGCCTCCAAAAAATTATTCCAACTAATGTAACTATGAGCAGTGTTTCTATATAACTTTATAGGAACATATCTAATGTATTTTTCTAAAAATTCCTCTATACAATTAATTTTAGACGAAACCCTTGATCATTACCTTCAATTAGAAACCTCTGACCGATGGACCATTTTATGATCACATCCAATGTAGATTTCTGTACTATCCCTTGGAGACTTTTTCTCATCCATTATAAAAATTATTTACATTGAAACATAATTTTTGTACAATGTCATCTGATAGACTACTTAATAAACAAAAAAAACATCATCCCGATGAGCTAGATTCAAATGCATCCATTTGATGTGTTTGTAAACAATCATTCAGATGACATGTAACTTTTTATTTATCAAACTAATTCCAACTAAAAAATATTGCAATAATAATCATTCCTTGAACTTGACCTTATGACTTTATAATTTGTTATCTGATGAACCTGTACATATTCTTTGAACATCAAACATTTCTCAGCTAAACCATTGGCTAACGACATCGATCTGGTGAACTCCATAGATATTCATAGTATGAACCTTGTAAGAATTAAAATTATTATGCCCCTTTCAACTCAAGTATGAATCATGAGAACTTTTAGTAATCATGATTTTAGTAACTATAACAAAATAAAAAAATTATATTTTAACTTCACTGAATGATCTATTTGATTAAACCTGGGAGAAAATTAGGAAAAACATTCGATAAAAAAACTTTAGATAATCACGTCAGACCGGTAGCATCCGTCTGATGAACATGAGCCATTGGACTCTATCTAACACAGTTGATCTGATCATCTTAATTTTTTCCAACAATATAATCTATTGTATTTTTTTGTCAAACAAAGAACATATATAACTAAAATATTGAAACACAAGTAACAGATTACTTATCCAAAAATTCTATGCCTATGTGAGAGAACATGGTGTAGGAAACAAAAATTATTGAACAAAAATACAATATTTTCTATAAAAAAAGACTTAATAAAATTTTCTTATGCCTCTTAAGAATCATTTATTAAAAAATAAATTGAATTATTCCTTTCATTTTAAAAACTAATTATAAAAATCAACCTTATAGAAAATGTTTTCCTGCATCCACTTCAAGAAACTATAATAACTTTCAAACACGCTGAAATAAAAACTTACCCCTTTTAAAAACTCTTACTAAATATATGATCTTACTTAAAAATATTATGCACATATCAATGTATATATTTATGTTACAATTGTACTTCCCATTTGACAACACATTATAAAGACAATATGATAGAGGAGATACTTTCACATACCTTATCCTTGAAGAGACTAATTTTGGACACCGATTATCAACCTCATATTAAGGAATTATTCATCTTGAAATGTTTTAGTTAAGATGTTACCATCTTACTCTATTATAGGAAAAAACTCCAACCTCAATTATTTCTCTCCACATTCTCTTTTCTTTACTGATATTTGATATAAATTTTATTTTAATGATAATTTTTCATGGTATTCTACGTAATATTTAATGAAAATTTATTAACACAATTTTAGAGAATGGGAAAATTAACATCCACCAAAAAATATTAAAAATACATATTCTTCCACATTAATAGTGTAACATCTTGACTGGTAGCAATAAGCTAATCTTTAGTCATGCTGAGAGTTAATATTTTTTATGAAAACTCACATATATTTCCCCCAAAAAGAAAACTCCACCAGATGTGGATCTTATATTTTAAAAACAACTTGCACAATTTTCATTTGTGTAGCTAAATAAATCCATCTTTCTTAAGATGACATATTTTATTCAAAAATCATTTTTCCTTTAATATATCTATGAATTATTTTTCCTACCACTAGATGAGATTGATATTGATAAATTTGATTCCTAGAACATAATGTAACATTATATAAAATATTTTTCCTTGAATGCATTACATATAATTGTCTTCCAACTAATATTAAAAACTCATCAACCGCTTTTACATCTCAATATTGGAAAACATTATTCCAAATGAAATATGTGTGGAAATAAGATTTGAATCATCCATTCCAAACTTCTTTAGAATATACTTATAACACTTCTCTTGAGATATGGAAATTTATTTATTATTTTGAGAATATTGTAAGCAATAAATTATTTTATTTCTCAAGAATAGAAATTTCATATAATTTATCCAAATCCTTAACAAACATTTCACATGTTTCTTTATAATTCACTATAAATATGATATCCTCAACCCAAATAGTCACAATTAGGGAAACATCTTGGTTTTAGTTTATGTATATATTATTACTAACTCTTCCTTTCTAAAATTCCACCATCCTTAACCAATTATCGATTCCAAAATATGAGTCTCGTAGATATTTCTTTTACCCATTAAATCCTACTTAAACTTGAACATATATCATTGAACTTTTCCAGGCATGAATCCGCATGATTTTTAAATATAAACATCTTCATCTAGAACCCCGTAAGTATAATACGACTTGAAATCCATCTCGAATATCTTATAACATCATTATAAATAAATTGAATAAAATAATTTTATAATTTTAACCCTTTTTATTGGGAAATGGTCTCATAGAAACAAATGACTTTAATTTGAGAGTAACATTTACAAATAGTAATGCCTTGTTTTTTACTACTTAAGATCATTCATTTAACATATTTTGGAACACCCACTTTATACTAATCACATTATTATTTTTTGTTTTGGGTATAAGTTCTCAAGTATCATTAATGTCAATCTGATGTAGGTTTATATTCATAGACTGAATCCGCTCTTGAGAATCCAAATAAACATCTAAAACTTTTTTATCATCCTATGAATATGAAGATGCATGTGATATTAACCTCAATGTTTTTGTGGTTTGAACCTGTTATAGTTGATCTATTAGGTTGTTTTAGACATTAACATGATTCTTTAACTTATGATAAGGTTTATATAATTATTCATCATCACTTGATACAGTTGAGATGGTATATTTACTTTTTAAAACATCAATATTACTAAATTTTTAAATAAATTGTTAATGTCTTTTATAATTAAATAATTCATCTTATCTTTTTTCAATATCTACAACTCTTTTTGAATCTTTATTTTCATGGTATTATAGAAATTTTAGATTTTCAGATTCCATGGTCTTTCAGGTTTCTTTAATATAGCGTGTGTATCTTCTACCATTATAAGGGTAGCTAATAAATATTTCAACATAACCTCTCAAATAAAACTTACCACAATTCTCACCTATGAAATTGATAATAGAAGGATAACCAAACACCATTAGATATTTCAAACATGGGTTTTAATTATAATAAATCTTGTAAGAATCCATATCAATGTTTTTCACGTAGAAACACTGATTTTGAGTATGAACAACTGTTCAAATAGCCTACATAAAAAATTATAGTGTAATATTATGCTAAATCAACATAATTAGTGTCATCTCTACCAAGATTATTTTTTATATTTCAAAAAAACATTCTTTTATGGTTTATAAAATGTACTAAACTCATGTTTTATGTCATTATTATAAATATTATCTCTAAACTTCTCCTTAGGGTATCAAGAACCATTATCAAATTGGATATTCTTAATATAATATCCAAAATACTTTTCGTTAATCCTTCTGAAACACATAAAAACATTTGGAGACTCAAATTTATGTTTCAAAAAAATACATATAATATGAGTAAAATCATCAATAATGTAAATAAATAAATTTTCTCTGTTTATTTAAAATATTCTCATGGACTCACAAATATTATAATATATCATCTCAAAATTAAAATTTAATGTATCTTAAATTTCTTACATAATGAGTTTTAATAATCGATTTTTATCATATAGAACAAGAATAATATCTTCTTATTTTCATCCCATGACTATCACAAATAGTTTTAATTTTTGTTTATCTTACCCATATTCTTCTAACACATATTCCCCAACCTTTTATGTCATACCATATTTTCTTCTATCATGCTCTGATTGCATGATCTTTTCTAATTACCAACATCAAAAAAGATTCCCTTTATTTATTTATCTCTTATTATAAATTTTATATCTTCAATCTATTTAAAAATTAAACCACCTCTTATAAATAAACCATTTTTCCCATCACAAAAATTTTCTGAAACCATCAAAAAATTAATCCTATTAACAAACAAATATATTTTGGATTTTATATTTTCTTTCACAATTTTAACAGATAGAACACATTTGATTCTGAGGGAATCATCTATTTAAAAATTCATTTTCAATTCCTTCTAATTTTTCACATTCTTTAACATCTTTAAAAATAATTTCATATGTGAGGGAAACCAATTATTCAAAATCCAAGGTCATTATCCTTTTGTAGCATCGGGAGGAGTTTTAAAAAATAATGCATTTTCATTTAATTTTTCTTCCTTATCACATGGATTTTGAGATTTGTTATATAATCATTATTGTGATCATAACTTAAACAGACATCCTTTAACAAGATTTCTAGGATAATAATACTTTTAGAAGTAATATCCAAGGGTTGGAATATAATTTTATTCATCAAACTGATATTCTCATGTTTTCTTCTTTAAATTGGTTCACTACCCTGAAATCTATTCATCAAATTTCTAATAGATTAATTAGAAAATTTATGATTGAACCAACACCTCTTCAATATATTAAAAATCCTAAAATGTTCCAAAAATATCTATAAAAATAATATTTTCCTATGTAAATTTCATGCTACTTAAAATTATGTACATTAATTATATCATCTTTCCTACCATCTATCCTATAAATTTATTGAGTAATAATATTTGGGTAACCTCTAGATGAATTATTATTCTACTTGTATTTATTCTTAGCCTTATCAATATCTCTAGTAGTATTAACATTGGGTTCAAATGATGAAATATTATAAATTTCTATATTTTAAACTCTTCTTATTTAGGAAACATAAATAGTATTATTTAATTATTATTTATTATAACCATATTCAAATATGTTGTTAACATTTTAGGATTACTTTTATTGACCCTTATGAGGTTTATTATTTTTAAAAAATTCACCAACTTCTGAAACCATTTTTTGAAAGTTTTTTGTTCTTTGGTTAGTGTTGACATGTTTTAATTAAATGAGATCAACTTTATTATCCTCTACCATTATATCATCTTAAATATTTATGTTGTGATTATTCTCTTCATAAATTAAACTATTCATATCAACAACAAATTATGGAAACCTATCTTTTTATTCAAGAAAATTTTATTCAGTTCTTTCTAAATGATTTTTATCTTCAGCTTCTTATTATCCTTTTTAAGTATAAAAATATTTTCTAGGAATTATTTGAACTCTCACTAAATAATGAACATAATCCATGCATCTTCTTATTCTTATTCAAAATTACAACATTGATAACTAGTGAAATTTTGATCATTCACATTTTCAATTAGTAGTTCTTTAGTAGTATCATCACTGGAGTATTTACCTTCATCTTTGTTTTCGTCTTCTTCCTCACACATTGAAAAAAAATCCCTTTTTGTATTTCGATAACTTTTTATTATTTCCCCTTATACGGTACTTGGATTTGTCTTACAAATTTTTCAAAGATTTAAAAACCTTTATATATGATTCATCACTCTCTTCATCTTCTTTCATGCTATAGAAAATTTAAGATCAAATTTTTAATAGCTCTACAACTAATGTAATTCAGAGGTAACTTTACTTTATACTTATGGGTGACTCTTTTCACTATTTTATAAAACAAAGAGATAATTTAATTAAATTTTTTTCATACCTCATCTTCAATGTTAGATTCACTAAAATATTCCTTTAGATCATTCTTACAATTTTTTTTCTTTATAGCTTTCAATGAAATTTCTGAATCACCATTTTCCTTATTTTTGATAGATTTTATCTTAACATTTCATCTGTGATGAGAATTATAAATAGATCATCCAAAAAAATAATTTCAAGATCCATGTCATCTCAGGATGATACTTGGGTGTTCAATTTATCAGGAATAATATGTAAGATCTTTTCAACAATGGTTGAATCTTTGAACCTCTCACAAACACATCTTATAGGTAATATAATTTCCTTAACTCTGGTAAAGAAGACACCAATAGATATAAATTTTATCATAATATCATTATACCTAAATCTATATATTTCTAACATGGTTTTCTTAACATTCAAATTTTCTTCATAAATTTTCTTCATCTTTTCACTCATGCCTTTATAAATTTAAGCATTTATAATCCTTATAAATTTACTTTCATAGAGTGTGGAAAGTATAAAAAAATTATCTCCCTTCATTCTATGGATTCCTCACATCAACATTTATTATAGATACACATTATATGATAGGAGATAAAATATTTATATAAATTCATGAATATTAAATACAATGGAAAGAATATATAGAAACATTTTATCTTTCCATATAAGATAGTTCTCTCCATCCAAAATAGGAATCCCTCTACTGTTAATTGAGTTTTGAAATCAATGACCACCTTCCATTTCATCAAAATTTAGAAAAGATTAAATAAAGGAAATATTAAATCTAATAATAATTTAAAGGAATAATTATGATCTATTTGATCACTAAGAGGGGGATGGGTGAATCAATTATCTTTTCTTTTAATGTTATCTTACTTAAGAAACAACCTTCAGCACATGTTTGTGAGAAATGAATCTAATTTAGAAAATGAAAACAACCATAACAATATGAACATGAGTATTTATAAGGTTAAATACTCAATGAGAGTAGATATTCATTGGAATTGTTTAGAAATATTACAATATGACCAAAACAACTATTAAAATAGACCACTTTCTAGTTATTGGATGCAGGAAATATCCATTCAATTTTTTTACACTATATTCAATAAAAAGTACATATGATAATAAAATAGATAAATGATATTGTAAGTTCTTGTAATAACTATAAGAACATTCAACAATTAGCTTTAGTATGTTTTCACAGTTCTACTCAATATTTTTTCGTACATTCTATTTGTGTAAGTTATTCATCACTTTCTTCCACAGCGGGAAGTAAGAACATCTTCCTATACTTCTGTGTAAAATTTTACGTCTAATATTATCCTTGTCCATTATAATTGTTCTGATGAAACCTTTTCCAGTAACCTATATATCTTATCACCTCCATCTAGTAAATCACCTCTATTTAACTGACCACCTATTCACGTATTTTTTATGCTGCCTCTTCACCCTATATGTATGATTGTTTCTCTGAACCTTATGTATGATACTAACTTATAAGAAGCTTATTTTTTATTCATAATATTGGTGACACTTAAATTAGCTCTTTTGATCTACTCTCGAATTTTTTAGAACTTCAGCTAGCTATTGTAATAAACTTACTGTCTCACTACAACCTCACTAATTTATATGGGAATTGTTCCTCTAATAATTATGTATGAGGCATGTAAATCAAATTCAAATATCACACTTATGAATTTGTGCATACAATAAAGAAACTACATTCTATTGATTTCATTCTAACCTCATAAAAAGTAATATCTTTCCTTAAGACTTAATATCAATATTATTCATAAAACATCATTATGGATCGGTGAGAATCTTGGTCTTTATATAGAAATTTTTGAAATATTGAATGATTAGATTTTCATCATCACATTTAATATCTTCATTTAAATTTATTAAATCCATTAGATCCTTTTATCAAGTATATATCCAAATACTTATTACAACTGATGAATATCTTAAAACAATTCCTACACAACTCTGCTGGAACCTCTAAAACTTATTTTTCTATAAACTTCATTCATCTGATGACTTGAACTTAAAACATCAACATTTTTCTTTTTTGGGAATAATCTGACTGATGAATCTTTTTATGATCACATTAAATGTTTTTCTATGTACGATTCCTCAAAGAATTTTTCTCGATCATTCTGAGACTTATTTACTTCATAACATAAACTGTGTACATAGATTTCCAATACACTTCATATAAAAGAAAACAATTTTTTTTCCAAATGTGCTTTATTTTAATGAATTCAATTGATAAATTTATAAACAATCACATAGAGGAAGTGAAACATATCATATATCTAAATAACTCCAAAAAATGATATTTGAAAAAGTTCTATCTGGAGAAATGAATAAGTTGAATTTTATATTTCTCATTAGAGTAGTCTATTCACATACTGTTATCTTTAAACTTTTTTCAAATGAATATTTGACCGAAGAAAACTATCTAGTGAACTGCACATATCATTATAGCATCAAAATTTCACACATGAATATTATTATCTCCCTTATGAATCAATATTGAATCATTATATCATTCAGTAATAATGATGTTTGTACCTATAATAATAGTATAGAAATAACTATTTTAACTTCACCAAATGACCTTTATAATGAAACATAAGATAAAAATTGCATAACCATTTGGTGAAAAAACGTTGATCGGTCTCATAATAATAGTAGTGTCACTACAATAAACTATAGTTGTTGGACTCCAACTAGTAAACTCAATCTAATAAACTTCCTCTAATCATCTTTGATTCAAACCACAACAATTTTTTTGATTTATAATAGAAAAAATACAACACTTTGAGAAACCCTTCTTCATTCTGTTTCCTCATAAAATTTATACAATATTCTTGGTCCCAAATATTTCACTAATATTCCATGAGTATGAAGTGTATATTTGAAATTTAATATAAAATTTATTTTATACTATATTCTGTTAGAAAGATGAAGTTGTATCCTGTATGTGGTTGAAAAATAAAATAATTAAAATATGTAAAAAACAAAGGGATTTTGAACTCAAGAGTGAAGAAGGACCTTCAATCATGGGTTGAATTTAAGATATTATGTGCATAAATATATGTAAAATTAAATAAATGATTAAAAATTAAAATAATTAATTGTTTGAGAGACTGATTAATGGAACAAATAAAGAATGAAATCAAAATGAAGAAGTTGTCGAGACCACATGTCAATATTAAAACCATAATAAAAATTTAATGTTTCTAATTATGATTCATCTATAAAATTTTATGATTACCCATGCATTGATTTTGAAATATTTATTGGGAAACTTCATGTGGATTCATCCACTATTGAAACGACCCTAGATTTTGGATATATTATTATCTATATTTATATTATTTTCAATAGCATGCTTCATATGAAACCCCAAACTAAGAAAAGTTGTATAATATTTATTGTTAATAAAAGTTAGTAATAATTAAGCCTATTTAAAATAAAAATACTATAATCAATTAAAAATTACTATAAAATATGATTAAGAACACTTAATGTTTTAAAATGGCATTTTTTAATAAAATATATTTTTGTTAATATATTATATTTTCATCTAAAAGATAAATTAAAAATAGAGATTTAAATATTTAAAATAAATTTAATTTTTTAATTAATAATTGAAAAATTAACTTAATTTGATTGTTTAGGATGTTTCTAAAATAAATTATTTTTAGGTAAATAGTTAAAAATACTAATTTTTCTAATACCATTGATTTTATGAAATTATCATAATACAATAATGAATTAAATGATTTCTAGAATCAATTATATTTAAAAATATATATCTATAAATTAAAATAAATAATTTAGAAAAAAAATAATTTATTATACCCTTGTGTGATGTTTCGTAAACATAAATAATTTTTTACCCTAAGAACTACTTTTAATCACTTTTATTAAATATTATTTGTTATTAATTGAAGAAATTAAAATTATAAAAATTAATTTATTATTATATATCAATGTGCTTATATTATTTAATAATTTAAATTTAGTTTTTTGTTTTAAATTATAATTAATATGATTAAAGTTAATAACCATGAAAATAGTAAAACTTCTATTTTTTAAGATTTATTTTAGTAATAATGTGTACTTTTTATCTAATAAATTAAATAAATATTATCTAAATAGTTAATTTAATATAATTTTGAAACATATATATATATTATTACTCATTCCCCTATTAATCAATACTAAATATGATTAAAAAACATATTGGTAAATACAACATTTTCTTAGAATTAGGTTTTCTATATATTAAATGTTTACATTAAAATTTTAATTTTCAACTATTTATAAATTGAATTGAATTAAATTTAACTAAAATATAGTTTAAATACACCACAACGTTGAAATAGGGACTATTTTATATTTTTAGTAAATCACATATTACTTAGTAAAAAACTAGTTGTGTGGGTCAAAATGAAAATGAAAAAAATGGAAAACCCTAATGGTGAATGACTTGAATCTAGTTTAAAACATGTTTTCAAATGATATTTTTTATTTATATACCTTATAACACAAATTAGATTAATTATTTTCCCTTTTTTAGCCTTTTATCATTGAATAGTGTCATTCCATTATAGTAAAATAATAAATGTCCACAAAAGTTCCATTTTCCTCACTTATAAAGGAGGACACTTCCACCCATACATTCCACACCCATTTTTTCTAATTTATTCTTAAAACTCGTCCATTTTTCTCCTCATTGAACCCATTTCATGTTAATAATCCTTTTTTCTCAATTAGTTATACAAATACCTTCCTTTTGTATGATACAATTAAGAGAAAATTTAATGAACTAAAGTGAGTATTACTTAATCTTTATAAATTTATTATTAATAATTACATTCCAAAAACACCCTATAAGTTGTAATATAAATAACTCATTATCATTATTATTATAAAATTCTTTTGTATTAGTCAAAAAAACCTTATCAATTCCTCTTCATCTACTTAGGAAAACATAATAATATTAACCATGCATTTGTTGAACCACATCTACCATGGCGTAATGTTTTTCATTTTTCATTGTAAATTTAATTATTTATCTAATTCCCTTAAATATTAAAAAGGTTAAAAACCTAAATAATATCATTATTATTCTATAATAATTATATTATACACTTCCTTAACAAGAATCATCCATCGATATATAAATTGTTCACATTTGGGTTGGTTTAACCACCTACTTGAATAATGCTAGAAAACTATATCCTATGTCACTATGGGAACTTAAAAACTATAGTTATTTTACTTTAATAATAAAATAAAATTATTAAATTATTTAATGTTTATATTAATTATTTAACATATTATATTTCATCTTTGATCGCTAAAATTGCTGAAATAGGCTGACACTGGTTCGATTTTAACACAAACATAAGAAAAAACTACACAATAAATAAATAGCATATGAAATTAAATGGTTTTAGTTAAATTAAATATATATTAATATGGATCATAATAAGAACTCTAATAAACATAATTTTATTATTGAGTTATTTATGAACATGAAAAGAGTGGATCCAAAATGGTGTAATGGTTTCTTATATCAAATTTTCACCCTTTGATACATTTTTATTATTATACACCATGTTTTCATTATAATTAAATATCTATTACCCATTTAATATTTTTTTTAATGATTCATTCATTATTTATGATATTTAATGTTTCAATTGGAATCATATTCATCAACGGGTTATGACCCTAGATCTTCTAATATTGAAAGGGGTACTTTGTCTAAAATTCAAATTTCATAAGACATATTGTGAACCATAATTTCATTTAATAGTGTTTTAAATACCATATTGGTTGAAATTTTAATTTATATCTTTAATATAATGATATTTTAATGTCCATTTAAGATTAACTCTCCAAAATATTGTTTTTATTCTTATGTTACCATTACTGCAATTTTTTTGTTAACTCAATTCCCATCATGGAGTTAAAACTATTTTATTGAACTTATTTCTTCAACGAATTGTTTTATTCCACCTTAAAGTTTTATTTAATGGAACTTTATATTCTTCCATGGTGGAAACATACCTTAACAATAAACTTTTTTACCTTGACAAAATTTCCTTCTAAAAAATATATCATTATTGCGTATAATTCCAATCCTCTTTAATTGTGGCTTCCCCTCATTTTATATTATTTTCGGTCCTTCCAATGATCTCATTTATAATTGGAAACCAAAATATTTTTTATCTCATGAATACTATATACTTTCATTCCCCTATTTTAAAAAGTATGTTTTCTAACTCTTTTCATTAAAGGGGTTTACAATAAATATATTCCAAAATATTAAAGTTGATAATCATTAATTTAAAATAAAAATTATTATCTTTGACCTGAAATTTATTTTTATAACATTTATGTATTTTGAAGAATATATTATTGGAGTTTCTTTTTAGAAGGTAAATTTTTTCAATGTTTTCACTTCACCATTTAGAAAATAACTTTTGAAAGTGACCTATAACTTCTTTTTATGATAATGTTGAAAATGTTTTCTAAAGACTATTTTTATGTTTTTCTTCCTTATCAACAAATATTTCCTCCACCTTTTTCATTTTATATAAAACATTACCTCTATTTATATATATAACATAAGATCATATAATTCATGAAAAATGTAGTTATTTAAATCAAGATTTTTTGGTTTATAAATATATTTTATTTTCACATTTCTGTGAATTGAATTTGGTAAAATATATTAAATATTATAAATCTTCATAAATAATATTATATAATAATTTCAAATTAATTTTCCATAATTAATTAAAAAAATAGTAAAAAATTAATTGCAATGGTTATGGTGAAAACTTGTTTACTCAGGGTTAATATATAAAGATAAGGGTTTGAATGACTTAAAAACTTGTCTAATTCATATTTAATGGAAATATATAGAACATTTAGTATCAACCTTTTTATCCTGATCAATTATTTGAGACATAGGGTAAGTGAAAAAGGTTGGTATGATTTCATCTTTTCCAAAATAAAAAATGTATCATCCTCCTCATTTATAAAAGGGGACTCCCTCCCCTAGCTTCTTAACATATTTAAATATTTTTTATCAAATAAAACATAAAAACCTCTCTCCCAAACATCCTCGGACACTATATAGAGCTCTTGGTCTTCAAAAATACCAACTGTAGGGTCCTCAATAAGAGACCCATAAGAAATTTTTCTAAGAGAAGGTAATTTTCTTCATCGATATATTGATATTTATTTTTTTTAAAACTTTAATTATGTATTAAAAATTAAAATATAATAACACCATTATCTCCAAAATACTAATATTTTATAATTTTTATGGAATAATATTTATCCATCTAGAACTCCAAAAAATGGTAATCAAATCTGTCACTCATGTGTACGTTCAACTACCACCTCACAAAATAATGTAATTTAGTTTCCATCACTGACTCACATGGATATTAATAAAAATGGAAATAAGGAAAATATAATATTATTATAGAATTATATTGATTCTATGAAATTAATATATGATAATTTTTTACCCTTTCACCCATTAAGGAAATGGTATCATTGCTCATGTGTGTGTACTCCCTAACATCAAACCAAATATATTTGAATCATTTTACATATAAATATTAAATAATTTTTAAAAATTGTATCTAAGGAGTAAATATGATATTTTATAAATTAATATATTTCTTAAAATGAATTATATATATCTTACATACAAGAACAAAAACTTATGTGACAAAACATGCATGAGAAAACAGAGAAGTTAACACCTGAAACAATTCTAATAATAAAATATTGTTAACAAACATGTGATAAAATCTTATAAGAAGATTATATATGATATTATATATATGAATATGTTTCTTTAATAAATTTATAAAAAAATTAAAACCATTACCATTGAGGATAAATCAAGTTTAATGAAAGTTACATGTGAGGTAAGGGATTTTGTCTCAATTTCCTTTCATTGAGGCATATTGTAATGTTATGAGGCTAATTTATTTTATATGGTGTAAGTACTGAACATTTTAATTTTATTATAATTAATCCTTAATAATCAATTTTATTTTATGTTTCACTTTTAATTAATTAACCCAAGGTTATTTTACATGAATTATACCAAGTGGTAAGGAATTTCATAACACAATTAATTTTCATTAGCTTATATTACTAATTCGTTATCTTTGATGTTATAAGATTATGTATGTAATTAAATTTCACTATATAATGTTTTATTTTAACTTCTATTTATGTGTATTAAAATTTGATACACAAAATTGATACGTTTATTAATGATTACATCAATGTTATGATTATTTTATAGGTTTCCCTTTAGTGTTTTCTTCTTTGAGAATTGTGTTATGTTACCTGCTTATAGTAATTTATAAGGTTTGTTTATTGACCAAATTATATGTTATATAATGAATCTATTTATATTAATGGTATTTAATGTTTCATTGCTTGTTATTCCTTTCATTGGTATTAATATTTAAAAGTTACCAAAGTGGTTTCAATCTCATTTTAATCGACATTGTTTATACCAAAATTTCTATTGAATGAAATTAATTGATCGTTAAATAATTGAACCCTTTAATTTTCTTCTCCTATGGTAACTCATTATGTTTTCATATTATATTACCATTTACTCTCTTAAGTACTTAAAATTATTGAGAAATCTTTTTAAATAAAATCAAACTTTATTTTTCTCATAGATGAAAAAATATTTTCTTTAATACCCATTTTTTATAAATATATTTTCAAAAATATTTCACGATGATTTTTTAAAATTCATATTTACTCAAAATTATATTTTAAAAAAAATTAAAATTAATCTTCATATCCTTTCCCAAAAATGTTAGTTTTGTCTTTTTGGATAAAAAAGTGAAAGGAATCTTTGTTTAAACATACTCAGCATGAATGGAAATTTCTCCCTATTTTGACCAATAATTGATTTAAAGCATCAATTAAAATCATAACAGGTTATTTTTAATGAAAATAGGTTTCATAATATTCAGTAATTTTTTGCTTTTCAAATTGATTTTAATGGTAAAAAGGGTATTTTCTAAAAAAATGTTTTTAATAATCTTTTTATGGTGTTTATAATCATCAGTAACAAAAACCATTTATTTATATATAATCCACTAAGAATATGTTACAATAGGTTTAGGGAGGAGGATATATACCATTAAAATCCCACTCTAATTCAACAGGGAAGTACTTAGAAAGAATCAAACTAGAGACCTCACCGAGACACCACAGGGTTGCTACCAGCTGAGCTAAACCCTATGGGAATATTCCACTAGGTATGTACTATGATGATACCATCATTATTATTTCTCTTGATGTTTTATGATTAGTTTTATCTGGGTAATTATTTACATTCTCTTTCTGGATTAATTTTTAAAATCATTAACTTTCCCTTGAAATATTCAGTTTTTTATGATTATTAGAAATTATATTTCCCCTAAATATCTATATTATTTATCATGGATTTTATTTTTTCATAAATATTTTATCATTTATATATATTTTTGTTTAATTTTAATGTTATTTGATTAACTCAAGAGATATTTATATACTAAATTATTTATTCAATATGAAATTTTATTGATACTTTATATTAATCATGAATTATATCAATCACTAGATATAAGAGGGATGACTTTCAAATAAACCAATGAGTGTGGAATGAATATAAATATCCCCATGATGCATCATTAGTCTTATGAGACTAATTAGTTGGATAGCATTATATAAATGAATTTTTTTGTATACCTACTCATCGATTAAGTTATCTTGGAACAAGGTAATTATCGTATAAATATCATGATATCTGAGATAATGATATCCAATAGTTAGAATTACCTTCATTGAGAATCTAGTTATTATTATACACGGTTTTACTACATTGACCATTTCCATGGATGCATTTTCATTCCCATGTTATTGGTTAAATGGTATTCATTTTTAGTAATTTACCTTTCCATATTGATTGTGAATTATTTATTACGGTTTATTTATTCATGATAACTTCCAATTTATGTAACTCTTACTGAGCATCTGATATCACCCTTATTTTGTTTCATTTACCATGATAAGAAGAGGGAATCTGTAAATGTGTTCAAGCATGCATAATTTTTTACTTACATTATATTTTATTTCATGTTTTCAAATGTAATATGAGATTCAAGTTTGTATCCATTTTACCTTCAATTATAAACAATTAAGTTCTTTTGGATTTGATTGCTTCTATCTAGCACTAATGTTGTAATGTAATCATTGGATCAATGGTACGTGGATCAAGGTATTTAAATTTTTTATCCCAGGAAGTTTAGTAGGAACATTGGGAAATGGATTTTGGAAAACATAGATTATGTAACATATCCCTATTATATACTTTGAGGATAAATATATAATAACATCCTAATTTTTTTTAAGGAATATATTTTGTGTATTTTCCAAAAATTTGATCCATATATGGATATTACAAGTTGACGTGGTTCATATAATTTAGTTCCTAGGGGTATTAACTTTAAAAAGGGTACATTTGGATTTGACTTGATCATAACACAATGTAAAACAATAATCCTTAATATGCACCTTGTTTGACACTTCCATGTGTTATGATTTGAATAAATTGCATTTTTTTTATAAACCATTTTGAATTATTTTAATCGATGATTGAAATGAATAAACTAGGTTAATCCTAATGTGTATTAGATTGAGAAAAAAGGTTTCAAGATTTTTAAATCCAATAAATGATTATATGGTTTTCCCATTACCATTATTTTTTCTCACAATATTCTTTTTGTTTTTATTCAATGGTTATAACCTAAAGGAATCATATTAACATTGAATATGATGGACAATGTAGTGGTCATGAGAAACCAAATGAGATGATTAGTGGATTGAAATATATTGTAATTATTCCGAATCAGTTATCATAATATATGATTAAAAATCTATAGCATAAAAAACTCTCATACTCACCAAATAAGAGAGGGATGGTTTCCACTAAGAGCTCGAGTGGTGGAGATTATAGTGGAATGAAGGATAAATTTCCTTCATGCAAACAAATCTATTAAGAAATGCATATGAGATTGTATCAAATGAGTAGAAGAAAAAATTTGTTGAAAATAAGGTCATAGAGAAATGAATTATTGAGGAAATGTGAGGAATTTAGTGGAGACAAATAAACTTCATCCCAATAATATATTTACAATTTTTTGTCTTGAATGTGGTGAACCTAGGAATTATTCGAGTAAATTCCCTCTTTTAAAGGTTAAATCATTGATTAAGGAAGTACCTTTGTTGAAGTATTTAAGTATTAGTATTCATGAATTAATTTTTATAAAAAAAATTATAAATTGAATTTTGTTTATAAGAATTGTGAATCATTTAAGGACTATTCTAATTTTTAGAAGCATATATGTCTTCATTTAAGATTAAATCTGTAATTATGGTTGTAATCATAGGTTTTTTAATTTTTGGGTGATCATATGTTCAATGTCTTAAATAACCATTTCTGAGGTTTTATGTCATGTTTGTTTATTAAGGTCAAGGATATTTTTGGAGACTTTTATATCAATACAACATGTTGGTTTAGTATCTAAAAATTTTATTTAAGTAAGAACTTCTTGAAATTTAGTGGAAATAAGATTAAATGTATTTGGAACCTTTAAGGTTTATATTTTTTGATTTTGTGTAATAATATTTCATTTGAATTTAGGAATTTTATATTAATTATATTAAAATATGTTTGAAAAAAGGATACCCTACATTTTAGGGGAAAACTCGTCACATCTGATTAGTTCATGGGGCTTTAACCCATAACAGAAGGGTGATAGGGGTCTAACACCCCCCAAAGACCCAAATGATGTTCTGGTTAATATGTCAATGTTTATAATTAAATATTTAATGGATAAATATTAATGTTGAGCCTGTGTTGTTACTATGAGTTTTAGAGATTAATATGTCATTTTGAATAACTTATGATAACAATATTGGTTATGGAATCTATTTAAAGATAAAAGGAAAGATGTGTTACTCTTTTATGGATATTAGGATATGTTAAAAGATAATTTTTGTGATTTAGGCATTAAAAATTCAGATTTTATATTCTTTCCTTGGAGTACAAGGTGAAGTGGGAATTGATTGAAGAAAAACTAAATAATGAAATTTTTATTATCAAAAAATAAATACATCAGGTAAGTATATTATTTTGGAATTTTCTATATTGATAAAAAAATAATCCTTCAAATCTATGAAAATGATATTGAAATAAATAATTTATCCTTTTACCTTCATATATAATTAATAAATATTATTTTAACTCATCCATGATTTATGGGTCTGTGGTCATTAACTTTCTATTGATCATTCACTTTCGTATGATCAATGATCTTTTTCACTCTCCATAATTATTTATGTTTCCCTTTTAATCCCATATTTTCACCTCCCACTTGTATCCTACATGGAAAACTAGTTATTTTTTATTCAAGTTGAGATTTTTATTATCCTTTACTTGTTTTAAGAGGAATTTTTATTAACCCTTCTTACAAAGTGTGTTTTTAAAAAATATATTTTCAAATATCAAACCCTTATTTTCTGAGTGCAAGTTCAAATTATGAGGATGAAAAATATTGAAGGTGGGGATAATTTAAGACAATAATATTTTAAAATAATAACATTATTTTTGATATAGTATAAGCCATGCACCACCAAAATTAATTGACTGGTGATATATATTATTCAAATATTACTGTTATTACATAGTTGTTGAATTTTCTTGTATGAATAGGATTAACCAAATTATGATATATATATATATATTGGTCAAAATAAAAAAATTATTTATAAATTCATTGTAAATAATCACTAAATTTTTTAGTAAATTCTTTTTTTTCAAAATATATTTTCTTAAAATGCTAAAAAAGTGATAATAGATTTTTTTATTCTCATTTTACTCAAGATTTCTCATGCTTGAATTTCAATTAAAGGAAATTATTTGATAATTTTACAATAAACTCTTTTCATTTTCTTCTACTCTAGTATTCATTATTTTTTCAAGTAATAGTACCATTTCCTCCCTTTATTACATAAAATGATTGAGAAAATATTTTTAACAAAATCTGAATTCATTTCACCCTTAAATTGAATATCATTTTCTTCCAAATTCAAGTTTTCAAAAAAAAATAATGTTATACTATAATTGATTATAGTTATTATTACCCATAATATTATATTTAAAATATTTTTTCAAATAAATCTTCCATTCATTCCCTAAAAAAGTTACTTCTTACTTTTCTTACAAAAATGTGAAAGGAATATTTGTTTTAACATACTCAGCAAGAATAGATACTTACTTCCATCATTACCACTCATTTCATTGAATATTACATTACAGGTTTAAAATTATATATTTAATGAAATTTTTCCATAATATTTGGGAAATTTTTAATTTTTAAAAGTGATATGTAAAGTGAAAATTTTATTCTCCTCAAGAATTTTTTTAATGATATTTTTAATTTATTTCTAAACATAAATGACAAAAACCATTTTTTATTTATATACCCTATGGGGATAAGTTTTAATGATACCATAATTATTCTTTCTTTGTATAGTTTAAAATTAGTTTGACTAGGTAAGGTATTCACATTATCTTTCTTGATTAATTTTTTAAATCATTAATTTTCCCTTAAAATATTCACTTCCTTGTAATTATTGGATAATAAATTTCCCCTTAATATCCATATTATTTTACATGGATATTCTTATTTCTAAAAGTGTATATCATTTCTATATATGGTACATTACTTAGAATGTTATTTAATCCCATGGGGATAATTTTTTATTTTGTAATCTTATTTGAATATAAAAATTTATTGATAAGGCATATTGTTCATGAATTAAATTGATCATTTGATATATGAGTAATTCATTGGAAATACAATTAATTATGGGGCATGGTTATAGATGTTCCATTTATGTATTAGTATATCATGGGATGAATTAGTTGGTTATATTTATTTAAATTTGTTTTTTTGTATTCCTACCCATTTATTAAACTTTATTAGCATAAGGTCTTGATGGTATATATATCATGATGCCTAAGATAATGAAATCTAATATAAATAACTTCCTTCATTGATAGTTTAGTTATTATTATCCATGATATTGATGCATTTATATTATCCATAGATACATTTTCATGCACAATTTTTTGATTATATGGAATGTGTTCTGAGCATTTTATATTTTCTTATTGATTATTCCTAACTGTTAAAGATTTATCTATTCATGATAACTACATATTTATGTAAATATTTATGGGAATCTGAGATCACGCTTATTTTTTTTGTTTTCCCTAGGATTTGATGAATGAATCTTTGAATGATATCAAGGATGCATGATTTTTTTACTTTTTCTATGTTTTATTCCATTTTTTAAAAATTAATATGGGATTCAATTTCATATCATGTTTACTAAGAGTACGGAACTATTCCATCCTTTGGGTTGTGATCACTTGTATCTAGCACCAATGTGGTAATATAACCATTGTATTTAGGATACATGATTTGGGTTCTTTACATATATCATCTACCTTCTTTCTTTTGATGGATTATGTTGTATCCATCTATTTTGGAGGAATGGTCATTCACTTCCTTTATCATTCCTAGTCGTCATCGGTGTATAACCATAGTTTTTATTCCAATGTCATTCCTCTATGAATAATCTATTTTTTATTCCTATGATTTAAGGTATTTCACCTAGATTTAGTATATCTATTTATTTTGTTATTATTTACCTCAACCATATATCATTTATCATTGTGATGTAAATAAAATAGTTTTTCTTTTCTTGATTTAATATAATTTACCTATAAATTTATTGGATATATTTGTCCCAACATCTATTTTCCTTTGGTTTTTATGTCATAAAACTGATTTTTTTTCATTGGACAGTTTTATGAAACCCATTTTATTTCCACCTATTCATTATAATCTGATAGGCCGATAATATTCATCTAGAACTCATATGTATGGGTGATGAAGGGTGGTGTCCTATATCTCCATCCAATGCATTGGTTAAAAGTTTAATTCTAATGAGATATATATAATTGAGATCAATTTTTTTATTTTCAAGTGTAAGTGCACTTGGTGACTCATGGAGGATATGTATACACCGGTATAATTAAGTTGTCTCAAAATCATGGGTGAAAGTGGGTGAATAATGAATGCAATGCTTCACTATACTAATTTTTTATCCATATTTGAATGGTGTCATATTTTTATGCTTATTCTCATTACTATTTTGTGCTCTCACATATTTTATTTACTAAATCAGGTTTCTATACTATTTTGAATCATGTGTTTTGTTATTATAATCCTCCTTCTCGGATTTATGATATATTCTTTTTTGGTATAACTTATATATAATGATTATACAAATATGATAATATTATATTCACCTATGACAATTAATTATTATCACTTATGTTAACCATTATTAAGCCTTTGAGATCACTCTTTTCTTAAGTATCCATTTCCCCAGGTTATGAATAAAAGTAATACATAATATTTCTCTATAAACGAATATGTTGTTGAATATTTGTGGGATATGTCGATGTATTTTTATTGATTAATTAGTTTCTTTTATAGTGGGATGATTTTTATTTATAATAAAGAGCACTGGTTCAATTAGTTATTGTTTTTTTGGATCTCTAAAACTTTGACCTAAAACGGTCCTTGGAATGTAAATGTCACATTATTTTTTAAGTGTCGTGTAATTAAAGATGTGTGTTGAATATGCTATGTAAATTATGTTGTATTTAACACTAGATACATGATTAAAAGTTAGAGGTTCCTTGTTTGGTTCATAAAAGGGTTTAGATAACTTTAGAGGTTATGATGTTAATATTTAAATATAAATTTAGATTTTTATAGGCCCTTATAGATTAATAGGTTAAGTTTGATAATGGTATAAAAGGTATAGATAAACTTTTAAGTTTGTTTCACTTAATATTTTATATATATTGGGTATTAGGATGAGAGAACATTTAGTAAAACCATATGAATAAATATAAGTATATGATAACAACTTGATGTTTTGGAAAAGTAGATATTGGGTGGTTCACCTAGAAATCACATCCATGTATGGATACTATAAGTGGATGTGGTTGTATCGTCTCATGTTTTTAAATGGGTTGTTTTACCTGATAAATTTGTATTTTAGGAATAGTGGATGGGTAAACATTAATTTTTAACTTCAGGACCTAATATTAAGAGTTTGGATGTATTGTTATGTAATATTTAGAAGGGATTTAAGTCATGATGACTTCCTTAGGAGTTTTAATTGGTTTCGGATGCATCGGGCTCTAGAAATCCAATTTTGGGAAGGACATATAGAGTCTCACAGTTATCGTACAGTTTATCTAATTGTGTGGCCTAAACTGTTCATCCTTTTTTCTAAGGGGTATGTTTTTTTAACCGTGTAGTTCTTAATGTGAAATGTGAAATATGGAGCAGTGGTATAGAGACACTCTCAAAGTTAGACACACAGTTTGACTAACTATGCACTTGAACTATGTGAGGTGAAGTTATCTTTGAACTGTAAATGTTCATGGTTATCAAAAGTGAGTGGTTTAACCATGAACCTCTTTAAAAAGTCATTTGTTAAGATATTTATCCTCCTTACATATTTCTTTTTCCCTCCTCTTTTCTCCTTCCACACATGCACCTCCCTCTATTAGGTCATATAGCTCTCCCTCCCTCTCTTATAGGATTTGGAAACCCTCTTATGATTGAGCTTTGAATAGAAAATTTTTGGGTGTGTTGGAAGTGTAGTGGTATGAACTTCAATCCGCTTGCTTTGATTTTTCATTTATCTCTTCATATGAACTTCTAAATATGTGTAATCTCATTTCCCATATTTTTAGGGTGTTTTAATAAAACACAGTTTTCTTTCATTATAATTTGAATTAATGGTCATATGTTAATTAGTGGTCACCTTTTAGTCTATGATAGGTGGTGCTAATATTTGTCCACATTTTTAAATGTTGTATGGGTTTCATTCTTAGTTATATACATTAGTTTTTTTAGGTAACCGTTAATAAATTTATGCTTTCATTTTTATTTAATAATTAATGTAATGATTTGTCGATGGGAATTCCATAGAATATTTGACAAATTCTAATTCATGTGTGAGGATTATGTTTTTTGGGTGAGTTATGTCATTAACATAAATTATTTGTTTTTTTAATTAATTAAAATGTGTTATGATTACAATAGTACCATGGTAAAGTGATGTTCATGACTCGAGCTATCGGGGTGATGTTGAACATCAGTATTAAGATGAATAGGTTTTTCAAGTTGGGAGCATGACCCAATATATATGGGATGGTTTTAACCATTGAGTTTTAGGAAATGTGATTGTTAGGATGAGGGCATGGCCCATATGAATTAGGATGTTGTTGATAATCGGGACTTGGGTGATATATTTCACATGTGTCAATGATGTTTTTGACTAGTGTGGATTAAGACATTTTTGTGATTTTTTATTTCTGTTATTGGTTGATATCGTCTTTGGAGTTGTGTCCACACAAAAAAGACATAGTTGAGGTGGTTTTTACCACTCATTATGTGTGGATTCCATTGTAGATATTATGTCTTAGGGAATGATGTTGACCATTAGTTATGGAGGAGGTTCTCACTATAGAAAGTCATAGTTGATGGTGACTGAGACAATTGTTTGGTGGATGAGGCTTACTATTGTATCTAAGGCCAATGGGCTAGGATTATGGGAGGATAGTTATCACCCTGACTCATGAAATAGGGTTGTTGAGTCGATGGTGACATGTTATATATAATAATATGGATATTTATATACCTTGGGACATCGGGATATTGAGAAAATGTGGAATTTTGAATGGAGGACTGAGGGACCTGAGACATATTGACAGGATTGATAATGAGATGTTAGTTACTCATTAAAAGGCATATGATGTGTCATATGAAACAAGGTCTCAGGTGAAATGTCATGGATGAGATATTGAGGTTCTTCTAATATTACTAAACATTTATATATTATTTTGTTTCAACAATGGTTGTGGTAGATAAATGATTCCTTGTATCTTGTGAGCATGAGTTAAGTTGGTAATGTGTTTTATGTGTCAGTGTAGTTTATATTTATAATGTATGCATAAAATTTTATAACTGTGTATGTAATATAGGAAGATATTGGTTGTGGTCTATTTATTTTATACTCACACCCTACATGGGTCCCTCAGGGTGTTTGTAGACTCCTTGGCCTTGAGATAAATTAAGGGATCGGCCTCAGGAGATAGATCTTAGTGATCAAGGATGTACTAATTTAGCATTGGATGGATGGAAGTGGACTAGGGGGTTTGTTTTCATCTATTTGGACTTCCTTTTTGGGATTTAATATATGTATTTTTGTTGTAAACCATGGGAAACATTCCTCATACATTTCGTGTGACCTATCTTGACATGTGTATTAATCTGCAATTGAAATGACTCCTTTGGACTTGTTATTATTGATATTGTATATATTATTCTACTATTTTTATTCTATTTATTTTACTGTTATGGACATTCATCTACTGTGCTATATATAAATATGGTCAATTACTCTCATCACAAGAGGGTACAATCTCCCATTTATCACCTAATCAAATCCTCACTGCTAGTTTAAAGTCTTTGGCAGATTGAAAGGTGTTTATAAGGCCTAGTGGCCCACCATACTAGAGAACAAATAAAGTGGAAAACTTGTTTGAGACATTACACATGGTATCATAGGAGTTCCTTTTTCTTTTATGGTCATACTTTTTTATCTATGGAAGAATGAATACTAGGAAGTGGTCAAAATGGGTAAAAATCTAATGGTTGTGTGCTTGTAAGCCCATGCATGGGTGAAAACCCATGTTTCTAGGGAGATTAATGTTATGTTTTTCAATTCTTTAGTTGATCTATTTCCACCATGGGTGGAGCACATGTGTATGATGTTATTGGTTTATAAGATTTTGACCCTTATCCTGGTATGAAAATAGAGGAGTATTTATGCATCATTATAGGAACTAAGACTCATATGATGTGTGTTTATGCTTGTGATTGTCCTTGGTAACCTATAATGAACTAACAGGGTTTGGGATGTCTAAATTTTCAAAAAAAAATTGAATAATGTTTTCCTTCTTAGCCTTTTGTGGAAATTTTACTCAGCCAGGCAAGGTATGTGCTTCTTGATGAGAACAATTTTTGACTCTTTGTGTATATAGTAAATATTGTTCTGAGATTATTATGGTTATGAATAACTAATGATAGGTGTTGATCCATTTAAAAATATAATAAATAACTAAATGGTGTTTTCCTACATACACTTTTTGGGACATCTTACTCGGCCACCCAAATTGATGATATGAGATATGTAATTATTGAATCTATTATGGGTAGGAAAGGGGCCATCATTCCAGCACATATACAATGTATGACTCTGTTATGGGAAGGAAAGGGTCCATGTGGTTGGATGAGATGTGATTCCTGACTCTATTATGGGTAGGTAGGGGTCTATGAGGCCAGCTAACATGTGATATGGGTGTGGTAAGGGTATGTAAGAATGATGAGATGTGATTCCCATTAAATATCTCCCTATCGATGATATATATGACTATTATGGCTCTATTGACCATGGTATTTGGCCTTCACTTTTAGGTCACCTAGATAGATTCAGGTGGAGTATTAGGCTGGAAGAGATGTGGTGCTGCTAGGTAATTAATGGGACGCGGACGATGAGGTTCGATATGAAGACACTAATGGACAGGTTGATCATGATCCACTGGTACATGCTCTAGTATGGGAGGGGAATACACAATAGATAATAGATTTTAGGCCATAGTTATATGTGTAGCTTATATTGAACATGGTTTGTGTCCTACAGGTTATTGATAGGGGAGCCCGAGGAGAAGAACCATACATGGTGTATTTTAATAACGGTCTCTAGTCTCAACACCCCCCCCCCCAATTATTTTGGGGTGAGGGTGGACCATAGCCAATAGAGAACTCAATCAAGTCTGTGTAGATGATTTTTGACCAGCACAAGACACCCCTATCTTAGAGGGTGGAGATGGATACTTATCTGATCAAAGGACTGACAATTCACTTGTAGGACTTATTAGTGTAGATTGGTATACATGGGGTGTGGATTAAAAGGATTTAGAGTTCAGGTTCTTTGATCACTTTTTCCTTGAGAAAATGATGGAAGATTGAGCCTGTTAATTCACGAACCTACAGTAGGGAGATGCATATATTGGGAATTATGTGGAGAGTTTCAAAGACTTATCCTTATTCACCTGTTATATGGTATGAAATGAAATTTACAAGGTGATATAGTTAAAGGATGGTTTGCAGCATGTCATCATGGTGTAGTTAAACATATTTTAGTTAGCCTCATTATCAGAGGAAGTAAATATAGATTTTAAAGTGGAAGGAAATCAGATGGACCAGACTTATCTGAGCTGGGTGATAGCACCAAGTGAGGATAGATTTTATTCTTCAGGTAGTTGGAATCATATATGTGTGAAACCTTAGTAGGGAAGGTTGGATAGAGATTCAAGAAAACGACTGAGGACTGGATCATCGATGGTATGTTTCTAATGGTGGAAAATAATTAATGTTTGGAACCAGTTTCAATGACCTCCAATAGAATACTGGGCAAGTTTCCAAATAGGGAACATATAGAGGTTCTATAGTAAGACTTCTTAGATAGTTAAGAGTTAGGGACTAGGTCAAATTTAAGGATCTAAGGTAGTACTGGTAGAAGAAGGTAGATCTAGTAGTTGGGATTCTATAACACGCACAAGTCATGGAGGTTATAGAGAGACATTATAGTGGGTTTAGTGGTCAGTAACCTGTAAAACTCCATGTTGAGGTAAGGCCTTTGGTTGTCGGGCTTTAGGAGAGGTACATGTTGTTCAGATGATAGGGTTATAGAATTTTGAGAAGTCAATGATGGTTTGAGGTACGCCTTAATCATGGTGTGGCCTTTTCATTTTGTAATGGTTGTTTTTGGTGCACAAGGTTTATGTGTGATAAATAAATTCAACAAAAACTGGTTAATATGTGGGAATAAGGTATGATGTGTGGTATGTATGAGATGTGTCGGAATCGAGAATTATTATGGGAATCAGTTATGATTTGTGGCTTTTATGAGGTGTGTAGGCATCAAGAATGTGATTTTCATGAATATATATTTATAAATATATATATATATGATGTGGGATTTATTTGTAACATCAGTTGTGATGTGAGACCACTGGACATCAGTTAGATGTGGGATTTAATGTGTTTCATGTATGAAAAAGGTATAAATGATCATATGATGAGACATATGATTTGGTGGGTGTCAGGTATGGTGGGGTTTTAATTGAGCACCTGATGATGTTTCAGAAAGATTGTATGTCATGGTATGACTCATATGTCTTCGGATGGTTAGTGTAACCATCAGATTATTGTATTTTTTTTCAATAAGTGACTGGGTAGGTAATTCCTAAGGCGGGGAGCACTATAAGGGGAATTGATCTGACTAATAATATAGGAATTTTGGGTTAACGTATATGAGATGGTTATGTTTAGTACTATTTCTGGATAAATCCACAAAAATATAGGATGATCTATCTTATGGTTGGGAGGTTGAAACATTTGGGGTTTTTAATGGGTCATTTTCTATGGTAAATTTGAAATTTATGTTTGGTAGATGGGTAAACATTAATTTTTGGCTTCGAGATCAAATTTAGAGAGTTTGAATGTGTTTTTATGTTATTTATATTTTCTTTAATGCTCGGTGGGTCCTTTTAGAGTTTTAATGTGTTTTAAGGAGTTTTCCACCAAAAATCCAATTTCAAGAGGGATGGGTTGTGGTGTAAGATTTGTGCACATTTTGACTAACCAAGAAGCCTAAACCATGCTGACTTTTTTTCAGAGCCTAGTTTTTTTTTAATATTGAACTATTCCCAATTAATGATGTGATATGTAGAGGAGGAATAGATAGACCCACACTCTTAAGAACCTGGTTTTACTAATAGTTCAATTGAATCATGTGAGGTGTGGTTATATTTGGATAGTGAGTTCTCACTGTTAGTGCATAGTTATCCACACCATGAGACCTAACCATAAACCTCTATAATGATTATAAAATTAGTAAATATTCCCCATTATTTATATTATTTTATCACCTAGTTTCTCCACCCACATATGTGCCTCCATCCATTAGTTCTTAGATCTATCTCACTCCCTCTTTATGGATTTTTATTCACTCTTCCATATGAACACTAAATTGAAAATCATTGAGTGGGAAGGAATCACAGTGGTAACACCTCAAATACTATTGCTTTCATTCCTCATTTATATCACCATATTCAATTTAAAATCTTTGTGAGATATTTTTCTCTATTTTCATGATGTTTGTCTAAAACTCTATTTTCTTCTGTTATAGCTTGAATTAAAGGTGGATTTTTTACATGTGAGAACCTAAGAGTCTTAGGTATGTGGTTGTTAGAATTATATTTATTTTTCACATGTTATGGGTTGAGTTATTAAGTAATAATATTGAGTTTTCAGGGGGAAGCTTTAATAAATTAATTCTTTCCATTTTATTTATTAATTGATGTCATGAGACGCCAATGGGTATGCTCTGGCCAATTTTACATGTGCTAATATTGGTATGGGGTTTATGGTTGGTTGGAAAAGTTATGTAGTTCATTTAAATTATTAGAAAATTTTAATTAATTAAATTTTATTGTAATTGAAATGGTTCTCTAGGAACGTGACTAGCATGTCTTGAGGGATTGAGGTGATGTTAATCACCAGGATGGAGATGACTAGGTTTGTTGGGAGAGGGCATGGATCAAGTTATATGGGTTGGTTTTTATTGAAAATTTTAAATCTATGTGGTCATTTGTTTGAGGTAATCTCCCATGATACATTGGATTTTTTTGACCATCGAGACATATGTGAGGTGGTTTGCATATTGAAATAAGGATTCTAGCCCGAGTAGATTAAGAAATGATGGTGATTGTTGCTCAGTGTTGTTGGCTAAATTTTCCATTGTATTCATGTCCATATATATAGGATTGAATTGATGTTCTATTGAACACTCATTTTTGGTGGAGGCCTCTATAGATATTGTAGTTTAGGGGATTATTTTGACCATAATTAATGGTGGAGGGGCTCACCCTAGAGATCCAAAGTTGATGGGGATTGAGGCCGTAGGTTGGGATCTGAGGCACTCTATTGTATTTGAGGCTGATGGTCCAGGATTATTTATGGATATATATCATAGTTCCTTTATATTTCATGTTATTGAGCTAAAGGTGACTTGTTATATATGGTAGGGAAAATATTTTTCATACCTCATGATGTTAGGCTATTGAGCTGACTTTGACTATTAAACAGATGTCCAAGGGACATGGTCATATTGAAAATCATGATAATGAGATTTCAGTTACTCATTTGGTGGAAATTGAGGATTCTGATGGAATGAGGTGTTGGGTGATTTGTTATGGATGAGATACTGAGTTTCTTCTAGTATGATTGTCCATGGATTTATCATTCTACTCTTGAAATGGCTATGATTGTAAATGATTCCTTGTGACTTTTAACCATGATTTAAGTGTGTTATATTTTTTATGCATGAGTGTTTTTGGTATTTAATATATATTCATGCACTTTTATAATTATGGATGTAAGACAAGAATATTTTGGTAGTGGCCTACTGAGTTCATACTCACACCCTACAATGGCCCCATTAGGGCACATGTAAACATTATTTATTTTAGATTTGGTAAGGGATCAGGCTCAAGGAGTGGACCATATTGATCAGGGATGGAATTGTTTCATGGTATTGATACTAGTGGACCATGTGGTTCCACTAAATTGAGTTGGACATCATTTTTGTGATTTTATATATTTATTTATAAGGTAGTCCATGCGAAACCTTGATGATCTATTTTGTATGACCTATCTTGAAATGTGTATTAATCTATAATTGATATGATTCCTTTGGACTTTTTATTATTACTATTGTGTATATGATTCTTATGTGTGTATTATATTTTTTCTATTTTTATAGTCATTATTCAGCTATGATATATATATATGGGGTACTATTATTATATTCTATAGAGAGTATAGTCTCTCTGTTATCAACTAATTAGACCCTCGCTTCTAGTTGGGAACCTTTGATGTATGGGGGGTATGCCTAAGGACCAGTGGTCTACTAGCCCGAAGCATATGTATAGTGGAATACAGGGTCGAGGTTTTATAGTAGGCTTTGGAAAAGATATAACTAGGGGTAATAACCCTGAAAAGGATATGTTGGGTAATAACTCAATATTCACTAGGTGAATGGAAAAGAGGACTAACTATACACCTAATTTGAAAATATTAATGGATATGCTATGGTTAATTTATAAACTCTCTAATGAACCATTATGAAGGATTTAAGTATGATATTAACAAATTATGTAAGTGAACCTAAGAGGAAAATGACCCTGGATAACCATGATTGAATAAAAAGAAGTCGTGGGTGGAACTAGAAGTATCATATGTTAAATAAAAAAGCTTCATAGTGGAAGAAAACATGAAATTAATATTTTTATAATCATATTTTAGATATTATCAAAACAATTTGGGTAATAGTATTTGGTTTAAATTGGATCATGAAAATGATACTTAGAAATATATGTATCTAAAAACCACTATTTCTTATAACCAAATAACGGAGAGTACACAAATGGTTGAGAATCTTAGTATATGTCTTCTATGATGAAAAGGGAGAGTTTCCTACTCTTTTATAATATAGTGAGGTTTATATTTCAATAGAAATTATATTCAAATACTCTTAGTGATTCTCATTAGTCAATGATATTTATCGAGGATATTCTTCTATATTAAAAAACATATACTAATGGAAATCTGACCTATACCAATTCACCTATACCAATGGTTTGTAAAAACTTTTGGGATATGACCCCCTATCCCAAATGTCCTTCAAAACCATTGGGATAGGCCATGAAATGTAAGGTTATCCCAACGGTTTTGTAAAATTGTTGGGATATGTCCATCAAATTGGCCATATCCCAACAGTTTTCTGGAAACTGTTGGGATAGACCATTGTTTACAATACTTATCCCAAAGGTTTTCCAAAACCGCCCAATAGAACATTTTTACAACACCTATCCCAATGGTTCTAGAAAACCATTGGGATAGACCATTTTTATAAGGGTGTCTTTCTCAATAATTATCAAAACTATTGGTATAGGGACCCTTATTTTTTATGAATTATTTTTTTCAAATATCATCAAATAAATCAATAAATTAATTAATTATAAATATATATATATATATATATATCAAAATATATTGAAAAATATAATTGTAGGATAATGGTAAGGTCATTGATATATAAATTGTATTTCATGGGATCAAACATCCACTATTAATTATATTTTAGAATATATATCCCAATGATTTTAGGAAAACCATTGGGATAGTTCTATACCAAAGGTTTGAAAACCGCTGGGAAAAGTCAATCCCATAAATTTTCCATAACCCATTGGGATAGGTCTATACCAATGACAAATCAACCAATGGCCCTCCAAACTGTTGGTATAGGCTATTTTTTAATTAGTGGTATAATGATTATGTGAAACATTTATGTATTTTTATTCATTATTTTTTCTATATTGGTATTTGAAGGATAAATTAAATGGTATAAATAACATTAAAAGTGATATTTTAGAATGTTTATATTTTTGGGGATTACTAATGAATAAAAGATGATTTATGAATGGATAAACATTAAGATTAAAAGCATGAATGATTTTAGGAAAAGTATGTTAGATATTATTGATAACCTTGGAATTGATTATTGAATTAATAAAAAAAATCATGATATTTTGGTGGTGTTTGTCTCATTCTTTTTATTATAATATATATTTACTCGTGTGTGACCTTATAAACAAGAGATTAATATTATTTTAGGGATAATGATAGTGTTTTTTTATAATATATTTTTTCACTATAGTTTAATTGTTTAAAGACTCATATGGTTTTGTTAATTTTAGATATTATAGAATGTATAATTAGGGTATATACATACTTATATATGTTATTATATTAAAGATACATATTTTTTGAGGAAATATAAATAACTTAATATAACCTATTATAATAAGGTAGATGTTGTATTAAAAGTTATATCATGAATGATAAATACATTAAGAATGGTCTCACCTTCTTTACCCAGTAATTAATAACTAGAATTATGAGTATTATATTTATTTAAAGGGGTATAATGTAACTACATATGTTTTTTATATATTCTTATTGTAATTAATTTTATCATTGATATTTTTTTCACCTACAACACCATACTAAAACAATACATGACCTCTTTATTTTAAAAATAATAATAATAACAAATCATATTGTAAATAAAATATCATAATAAATCAAAAATTAATAGTTAATATAATTAGGAATACCTAATGCTTTAGTAGATAATTGTTTGATAATGTTTTTTCCTTTATATATAGTATTTTTATTTAAAAGATAAATTTATAGAAAAATAGAATTTTAAAAGATGAAGAGAATGTACAACACCTCTTCCTCAGTTGTGAATATTCCAAGAATCTCGAAGAATATGAAATTCATGTATTTCAACTTGATATTGATATTAAAACACTAATGGATGAATTCATTTTCCTCATCACTACCACTGAGAAAGTAGAGATGGTCCAAAATCTTATTTAAACAGTTGCAACCTCCATTCTTTTATTGGTCTGGAGGGCCTAGAATGAAAGACTATTTTATGGCCAAGCACCTTCTCTTAATTTTGGAGAATTTTACATGAATAAAGGATATTCATTCCATGGTAATGGTGTATGTTGGTACAATTCATAATAGAACAAATGGTTTTTCTTAATTTAAGGCTTCTAGGTGTTTCAAGGTGAGCCATGCAACCTCTTACGATCAATTCTATAAGATGTAACACTCAAATTGAATCATGGATAAAGGTCAATGTGGACAGTGTGGTGGCTAGTATTCATGGGCCTTCAGGCTGTGGAGGTATTTTCCAAACCCACCATGTATTTTTTAAAGGATGCCTTCATCACAAAATTGAAAATGGAACTTATTATGAAGTCTAATTATGAGTGTTGATGTATTCCATCAAATATGATATCATATTCAATTGGATTGAACTATTGATGGAATATAACAAGTAAACTACTATTGTTTCCCTAAAGGATAGAACCATGAATGTTCCCTATAATCTTCTACCTCATTGGATTTAGTGCATTAAATATGTCACTCGTCATCACTTGGTTGTTTCACATGAATATAGAGAATCGAACCAGTTGGAAGATGCATTGTTAAAGGGCATAAATTTTGAAACCCATAAGATATGGTATTTTATAGATCCTTAATATTGTGAATATAACAAACCTACTATTTATTACACACTTAAACATGATTTATTACATAAACTTCCACTTAAGAAAAACTTTGAGGATCGATAGGTCTTGTGTCTTGGGAAATTTGGGACATTACATAATAACTTAGAACATAAAATATTACTTCTTTATTGAAAACTTATTTTACATTACCACAACATTCCTTCATAGTTATCAGTGTATGGGATGACCTGAGTACATACATAATAAAAGGGTGAGCTATAAATCCTAGTAAGGGTGTAAATAAGGCATAACTGGAAGAATACAATATATGATAGGAAATAGGTGTATCAATGGATCATAAGAAAAAAATTAAAATAAAGGCATGATATAGCATTATTATCATAACATGGAGATGTGGTAACAACATTTAACATTATATTAGCATGATTCAAGGCTCATTTCACAAGGAGTATGAGTAAACCCTCATTGCACTTGAATTAGAATGATTAAACCCTCATTACACATAAATTAGCACGGGCCAAACCTCATTGCACATGAATTAGCTTGAGTCAACACTAATTGAACATAACTTATCATGATATTATTCTTTGCCCAATGCATTGGAGAACTACCAGGGTGAACCCTTCTTAATCATTTTATTTCAAGCATAAGTGTCCCAATAGATCATACAACATGGATTAATTAAACATCATAATTTTTTTCCAATAAAAAGAGATATGGAGTACATAAATACAAGTACTCAATAAAAAAGTACATGTTAATAAAGGTGAATACCCTTGATAGAGAAATGGGTATGGTATTCACTTACATGATGGTTTTGGCATGAATATTTAGGTGTAACTTCGACAGCATAATGACGTCAAATAGAAATCGTAAAATTAATCGATGAGAGAGAAAGGGGTATCACATCATTTATCCATTAAATAAATAGTAAGGGGGTCAAGTAATATAATATCCCAACATATATAATGGAATTTGGAAGCATAAAATAAAATAATTGCTTGAATGTAAATGTGGAGTGGGAAATCCCTTGTGGAA
This sequence comes from Viscum album, assembly GCA_963277665.1. NCBI lineage: Eukaryota > Viridiplantae > Streptophyta > Magnoliopsida > Santalales > Viscaceae > Viscum > Viscum album. The sequence goes on from OY728153.1 coordinate 1,386,834,868, forward strand.
TTTCGGAATGGTAATGGGTGTACATGAGAGTCATTAATGAGAGATAAAGGGGTCCATAATCATTAAAACGTAAGGAGGGAAGTGTCAAAGTGTTTTGAAATCATACCCCAACATTTTTAATTGATAATAAAAGGGGTATAAAAATATAAGGAAACATGGACATAAATAAGGATGGAAGGAAAGTGAGGATCCCTTACTTTGAAGTGTGATCCCAAAGGATTGAGAGTGGCCTGAGAGAGAATTATTAGAAGATTGGGGCACATTGGGAGGATTATATAGATAGGAGGGAAGAGGTTGGTCGAGTTCCAAATGGTTTGAGTGAAGATGAATGGGAGATTAAGTGTGTTTTTATAGGAAAGGATACAAAGTTCTTTATTAACTAGGTTTTAGAAACTACCCATTAAACAAATCAAAACCACAAACCATCCCATGGTTTTTCCCTTATTTTTTCGAAATTGGAGTGGAAAAAAATTATTTTATAAGTCCAATGGCCGAAATTATTAAAATATTAGCATGCTTATGCGGAGGTGAGTCACACTCTCAAGGAATTGTTTTTAAGATGTAAAAATATTTTAATTTTTGGAGGGTCCACTAAGGAATTTTAAATTTTTCAAAAAATTATAAAATTACATTATTTTAAATTTATAACTTATATTGAAAGAATATACATTTTATAGAATTTTATTACATCACTATTGGGTCATTATGATGTCATAAAACAGATTATATATTTAAACAGTATTTAATTTTTACCCAAAAATTCGACTATCTTAGAAAATTATGAAAAATTCACCATTGGATAATTTCAATATCCTGATTCCAAAAATTATATAAATTTTAGATAAATAATTTTCTAAATATATACATTTTCACTTTTAAAATAAAAACTGATATTTATTAAAAATTCATGGGTTTTGACAAAAACAGTTTTCAAACCATAATAAAAATTACAATTGTATTCATAAAAATTATATGATAATTTATATTTAGTAATTTATTAATGATAGCTAATATTACTATTTATTCTTTAAAACCTATTTACAAAGCGATAGTAATAAAATGAATGTATACTCTTTATTCTATACAAAACTAATTCATATAATAATAGTTCTAGGGTCTTGTTACATAACCCCTTAAAACACCCACATAAGACCAATGGAAAGGTGTGTGATGGTGAGAGGATCTTGGGGAAGCTCAGATAACATTGCTTGAGTGGTAATCTCTATTAACTTCCACTTGTCCCGTAGGTGATTCTGTTCAATGTTAATGTGTTGAAGCTTAGCTTGGGATTGGCCAAGAGTGAAGCAAAGTAATTCATTCTCCTTTCTATGGGAAAAATGGGCTTTTTATAGAGTAATTATACTAGATGAGGCCATCACTTTGTTTGTATGAGTAAATTGGATTTGTTAAAGCCCTATATTTATAATAATCATGTGGTCAATGTGAAATGGTTATATTATAAATGGTAATAATTCATAACAGTATTTTGAAATTGAAAAACATAAAACCAAGGAATTTCATATGTTTTATAAAACCATTTATCATATTAAGATATTTAATTTGATCAAGTTTAATTTTCATTAATAAAAGTTTGGGTCTTTACAATATTCACCCCTTAAGATATTTCACACTCAGTATTTCAATTTTCCCATACTAAAACATATGAGGGTAACTCAGCTTCATCACTTCCTCTGATTCCCACAGAGCATCTTCAAACTTGTGGTTTCTCCACAACACCTTGATGAGGGGCATTATCTTATTTCATATAACTTTTTCCCAGTGATCTAAGATCTTCATCGGCTTATCATCAGAGGAGAGTTCATTCTCTAATGGTACCACATCTGGATTGATTACATGCGATGGGTCAAGTATTTACTTCCTCAAGAGTGATACATGGAATACATCACGTTCTTGAGATAGGTTCAATGGGACTGCTAGTGGATAGGTCACTGCTCCAATGTGATGAAGGATCTTAGAAGGGTCAATGTACTTTGAACTAAGCTTTCACTTCTTACCAAATCTCATAAATCTCTTACAAGGTAATATGTAGAGGAATATCTTGTCTCCAACATCAAACTCTAGGTCTCATCAAAAATTATTATCATATTTCTTTTGTCCAATCATAGTATCTTTAATGTGATGTTGGATGCTATTAACCTTATTCACCATTTATTCGACCATTTATATACCTATGATTTTTCTCTCCCCAACATCATCCAAACATGTTGGTGTTCTACACCTCTTCCCATAAATGGCTTCATAAGGAGCCATTTGGACGCTTGAGTGGAAACTGTTAGGGTAAGAGAACTCAACCAGGGGAAGATGTTGATCTCATCCTAATTTGAAGTCCATTGAGCATTATATCAACATGTTCTCAAGAGTTTGGTTAGTCCACTCAGATTGTCCATTAGTTTGAGGATGATAATCCATATTTAAGTTCATCTCAATTTTCAGAGCATGTTAGAGACTCGTATATAACGTAGAGGGGAATCATGGATCTCGATCAGATACAATTGACAGTGGAACTCCATGCATCCTTACCACTTCTCTAATGTATATTTGTTCCAATTGATCCAACGAGAAATCCTCTCAGATTGAAATGAAGTGTGATGTAATTTTAAGATGATCCAAAACAACCCAGATATAATTGTTTCCTTTGGATGTCTTTGGATTTTTACTAACAAATTCCATGGTTATGTTATCCCATTTCCATGTTGGTATGGGTAATGGTTCCATCGTCCCCTTAGAGTTCTTCCACTCAGCCTTCACTTGCTGACATACCATGCACTTTGATGCATACTCATCCTTCTCTTTTTTCATGTTATCCCACCGATAATTCTCTTGGAAATATTAATACATCGTTGTGTTTCTTGGTTAATTTGAACTATTTGCATAATAGAAAAATTCTTTCTTTAACTCAATATTTTATGGAAATCATAGTCTTGTCCCAAATCTCACAATTCCTTCTTCATTAACATTAAACTCTGAGGATTCCCTTTTTTTGATAGTTTTGACATTCTTATGAATTCCCACATCATCCTTTTGAGTATCCTTTAACCTTTCCAAAACAGATGGTTGAGAAATCATTTGTGAAAGGATTTATTGTGTTCCCTTCTTTCTGATTCCCATATCAATCATCATCAAATCAAAGAAGATTGGATCCTTTTCAATTGTCATCAATGATTGAATCACTATGTCTTTTCTACTGAGAGATTCTACCACCTTATTCACTTTTCTAGGGTGGTAATGGATTGAGCAGTCATAGTCTTTGATCAGCACTAACCATTTTTGTTGGTGCATGGTCAACTCTTTTGGTGTGACTATATACTTGAGGATTTTTTGAACCGTATATATTTCACACTTCTCCCCAAGGAGGTAATGTTTCTGAATCTTTAAAGTGAAAATTACTATAGTAAACTCCAGATCATGTGTTGGATTGTTTTGCTCAAGAAATTTCAATTGCCTTGAAGAATATACAATAACTTTTTCATTTTTCATCAACACACAGCCCATGCCCTCCTTCAAAGCATCACTGAATATAACCCAAAGTTCACCACTTGTGGGTAGTGTGAGAACGGGCATAGTGATAAGCCTCATTTTAAACTCCATGAAGTTATCTCTACATTCATCACTCTATGAAAACTTGAATCGCTTCCAAGTTAGCTTGGTAAGAGGGTTTGAAAATTGTGAGAAATTTCTCACAAATCTGGGATAATATCCAGCTAACTCCAGGAAGCAACAGATATCTATAACCGATGTTGGCCTCAACCATCCCTTAATTGTAGTTGTCTTGGAGTTATCCATAGATATCACATTGCTTCTGATGATATGACCCATTAACGAGTCTTCCTTCAACTATAACTCACACTTGTTGTACGTTTCATAGAACTTCTCCTTTATCAAGGTCTCTAGTACAGTGATTAGATTCTTCTCATGATCATCCCTGTTTTTGGAGTATATTATAATATCGTCAATAAAAAATACCAAAAATATATCGAGGTAATATCTAAAGACACTATTCATCAATTCCATGAATATTTTTAGAGAATTAATGATTCTTAAAGGCATTAATATGACTTCATAGTTCACATACCTTGTACGAAAAGTTGTTTTGTGGATGTCCTCCTTCATCACCATTACTTGGCAATATCCTGACCACAAATCTACCTTGGAGAAGTATAGTGATCCACATAGATGATTGAACAAGTCATCAATTCCGGGTAGAGGATACCTGTTATTTATCATGATTTTTTTGATCTCATGATTATTAATGTAATAGTTCATTAACCTGTCCTTCTTCGTGATGAAGAGGACTATTCCACCCCATGGTGAAGCACTTGGGCGTATAAACCCTTTATTCAGATTCTCTTGTAGCTATTTCTTTATATCTGCAGGCTCTGCAACGTCCATTCTATATAGAGTCTTGGATATGGTAAACACCCCAGGTATAAGATCAATTGAGAATTCAATATCTCTTCTATGAGGAAGACCATGAAATTCCTTGGGAAATACTTCAGCAAATTCAGTCACAATAGGCATGTCTTCAAGGATGGTTTCCTCCTTAAACCAAATCATATGAGTAAGATATGAATGCTCATATGAAAGTAATATCCACACTTGAGATGATGGTGATAATTAAGAATCATCCTCCTCCTTGAACTTATACATAATCTGAGGTTGATTCACCATATGGATATTGATTTCCCTATCATGGAAATTTTTGTTGGCTTTATCGAGGTAAATCCAATCCATTCCACGAATTTCATCCAATTCTACTAGAAGGAGTATGATGAGGTTCTCTTGGAATTATGATCCACAAATTGTGATAGGGGAGGAGTTATATTCATGGGATGCAATAATTTCCCCATTTTTCATCTTCACCGACATCTTTATTTCCATGATTTGTGGTGTTGTTGGGATTATTATACTAAACATTTAGGATATAAAAGAATTCTTAGAACAAAAATCAAAAAGTACATTCAATATTCATGAATGAATAAATAGTGTACCTATCACCACTTCTTTTTTGGGGTTCTCTTCAGTGGTAGTGATGGAAACATCTCTCCCTTCCTACCTTGGAGGTTGTTGGTTGCCTCTGAAAACCATTGGCTTAGGGAACTGGTTGGCAAAGTGCCCTAGTTATTTTCATTGGAAGTAATAAACAACACATTGGGGGGTCAAACAAAGTGTTCCTATCATCTATCGTAGAAGCGGGTTTTTCTTGTCAGCTCTAGGTGCCCTTCTATTCCACACCTAAATCATTTCCTCGTTCCCTTCCAAGAAATTTACAGGGTGCTTCTTTCTGCACCTTTGTCAAGTGGGGTGCTGGAATATCTTAGTACCATGGGATTTATCCATCGTAAATCAAGAATTAAATCCACCTTACACTTCTTATCCCCATCATACCCCTTAGATTCTCTGATCAACTTTTAAACTTTGAGGGAACATCGAACAATTTCCTCAAAGCTATCGGAGTCACAGATCACAAGGGATTTTTGTATGCTTGGTTTTAGCCCACCAAAGAAGTGGTCAACCTTGGATTCAGGGGTAACGGAAATGTCGGAGTCATATCATGCAAGCCTTTTGAATTTTTCCTCTTATGAACTGATGGATATTTTTTCTTTTTTATTGAAGTAAAGGAAGTCCCTTTCCATCTTATGTTAGAGGGTGCACGGAAAATATTTATTAAAAAAAAATTTCCGAAAATCCTTTCATTCCAACACCTCAATCCCTTCCTAATGCATCGTATTTTTTATTAATTTTTAACATTGATATGTTTTACCCTCCATAAGATAAGAATCTAGAAGAAACTTCTCTTGTTTGGAACATTTAAGGATGGACAACATATTTTCAAAAGAGTTGATCCATTATTTGGAAATTGAGGGATTAGATGATCCATTAAAAGTAGGAGTCCTTTGTCTCATGAAGCTCTTAATTAAATCTTTTTCTTTTTTAGGGGGGTGTATGTTCCTATTGACCTATTTTTATATACAAATATTGAGTTAAATTATATATTATCATGACAAAGTTTGTGATTCCCACTCGCATCAGATTGGTCATCTTATTAGAATAGTCATCAAATTAATCTTCGCATTAGTTGTTAGCATGAGTCCTTATATTACTAGCCATTTGATGGAATAAAATTAATGTTATGGGTAACACATAAAGGGGTATCTAAAGAAAAAAATGGATAACTTATACATTAAATTTATGTCATAAACTTGTGAGTTTATAAGCTTCAATCTATGTTACCCATGATCTACTTCCCAACATATTTTCTTAGGGGAATTTTTTATTCTCTTAGTAATGGTTTATTAAAATATTATGAATTTACCAGAGAATATCCCCTGGGAATGTTATAAACAAGAGTATAGTAAGGCCTATTTTTATACACCAGTTCCCATTTGAGTCTATCTAAAAGTGGTGTTTTTGGTTTTTACCCCTAGATACATATGTGCTAGAGCCGCCTCTAGTTGTTCATATCCAGACAGGGATGTATTTCCTTTATAAACTACATACTCTATACTCACCAAAATTTAGGGATGTTTTTATTATACTTATTCATATTCCTAAGGCTTTCCCTAGGGTTTTCTAATCCTAATACCAAAAAATAACTAAACATATCCTCTGATACCTACTATAACAACACTTCTCTTTATTACACACTTAAACATGATTTATTAACTAAACTTTCACTTAGGACAACTCTGAGGATTGAGAGGCATAGTGTATTAGGAAATTAGAAACATTACATAACAACTTAGAACATAAAATACAACATATTTATAGAAAACTTCTTTACATGACCACAACATTCCTTCATACTTAGCATTCCATGGGATGACTTGAGGACATACATAAGAAAAGTGTGAGCTATAAATCCCAACAAGGGAGTAAACAAGGCATAACATGGAGAATAAAATACATGTTAGGCAATAGGCATATCAAAGGAGGATAATAGAATCATTAACATAAAGTCATGATATATCATGATTATCATAACATGGATATGTGTTAATGACATTTAACATGATATTAGAATGAGCCAAGGCTTAGTGCACATGGAGCATGAGTAAACCCTTATTACACATGAATTAGCATTAAAAAACCCTCATCGCACTTGAATTATCATGATTTAACCCTTATTTCACATGAATTGTCATGATCCAACACTCATTGCACATGACGTATCATGATACTATTAATTTCCCAATGCATTAGAGTGCTATCAGGGTGCACCCCTCTTAATTAGTTCATTTCATGCATATTTGTGCCACATAGATCATACAATATGGATTAATCAAACATCATAATTTCTTCCAAGAATAAGAGATGTGGAATAAATAAATGTAAGTCCTCAATCCAAAAGTACATGTGTATAAAGGTGAATACCCTTGATAGAGAAATGGGTATGGTATTCACTTATACCATGATTTTGGCATGGAAATTTTGGTGTAACCTTGGCAGCATAACGACGTCAAATTGATATTGTAAAATACATCGATGATAGAAAAAGGGGTATCTCATAATTTAAAAATTAAATGTACATTAAGGGGGTAAAGAAATATAATATTCCAAAATATGTAATTGAATTTAGATGCATAAAATAAATTAATCTTTTTAATTTAAATGGGGAGAGGGAAATCCCTTATGAAATTTTGACATGGTAATGGGTGTACATGGGAGGCATTAATGAGAGAGAAAGGGGTCTATAATAATTAAAACACAAGTAGGGATTTGTATGGTAGGTTAAAAATCATACCCCAACCTTTTTAATTGAAAATAAAAGTGGCATAATAATATAAGGAAACTTGGACATAAATAAGAAAGGAATGAATGTGAGGATCCTTTAATTAGAAGTCTGATCCCAAAGGATTGGGAGAGTCCTTGAGAGATACGTCTAGGGATATTAGGGTGCATTGAGAGGATTCTAGAGAGAGGATGGTATAGTTTGGTGTAGCTCTAAATGGTTTGAGTGAAGAGGAATGGGAGATTGAGTGGGTTTATATAGGAAAGGAAAGAGAATTCCTTATTATTTAGGTTTTGGACACAACACATTAAACTAATAAAAACCACAAAACATCACATGGTTTTTTAAAAATTGGAGTGGAAAAAATTATTTTTTAAGGAAAATGGCCGAACTTAATAAAATATTAGTCTTTATTTTGTGGAGGTGAGTCACACTCTCAAGGAAATCATTTTAAATTGATAAAATATTTTAAAGTCTTGGAGGGTCCACTAAGGCATTGTAAAATTAATAAAACAAATATAAAAATACATTATTTTGAAGTTAAAAAATTATATTGGTGGAATATAAGTTTTATATTATTTTATTACATCACTATTGAGTCATTATGATGTCATAAACACATTATATATTTAAACGGTATTTAATTTTTACCAAAAATTTGATTGTCTTAGAAAATTATGAAAAAATCACTCTTGAATAATTTCGACATCCTGATTCAAGAAATAATATTAATTTTATCTAAATAATTTTCTAAATATGTGAATTTACACTTTTAAAATAAAAACTGACATTTATTGTAAATTCAAGGGTTTTGACAAAAACAGTTTTCAAACCTTAATAAAAATTACAATTGTATTCATAAAAAATATACGATAATTTATATTTAGTAATATAGTAATTATAATATTTTATTAAAATATTATTTAATTAAAAAATACATTAGTTAATCAAAATATATTTCTCTATTGAATTTGAATATTAATTAAGAATACTATTTTTCTTTAAAAACTATTTACAAAGCAATAATAATAAAATGAATTTATATTCTTTATTCTATACAAAACTAATTCACATAATCATAGTGCTAGGGTCTTGATACATAACCCCTTATACCACCTGCATAAGAACTAAGGGTAAGGTTTGCGATGATGAAATACTCTTAGGGTGGCTCAGATAACATCGCTCGGGTGGTAATCTTTATTAACTTCCACTTCTCCCGTAGGTGATTTTGTTCAAGTGTAACATGATGAATCTTGGCTTGGGATTGGTCAAGAGTGAACCCAGTGATGCTACCTCCTTTCCGAGCTCTGTAAAATTGGTTTCGTATAGAGAAATTCTATTGGATGAGTTCATCACTTAATTTTTATGAGTAAATTGGATTTGTTAATGCCCTATAGTTATACTAATCATGTGGTCAATGTTCAATAGCTATATTATTAATGGTAAAAATTCATAACAGTATTTTAAAATCCCAAAACATAAATCCAATGACGTGAATATGTTTTATATAACCATTTTACATAATAATACATTTAATTAGATCAATAATAATTTTCATTAATAAAATTTTGGTTCATTATAGTGTATCATGGGTGGATGATGATTTGCAAGGAGTGGTTTATTCCAACATCAGTAAAATCCCTCGTAATTCCTAATATTATATGTTTAATTTTCCTTTTATAATATTTTATGAAAGTTTTTTCTTATATCTTGGACATTCTTAGTAAAATTATAGATTTTATGTGAACAGTAAAAAAATATTGATCTTGCTAATAATGTAGATTTTAAGGAGTTATCATAATACAAGAATAGTTTAAAATTATTTGAAATAGTTTATAAATAAAATTATTCATTTATAAATAGAATAAATAATTTTAAAATATGACGCTGAATTATTAAACCCATGTGTTATATTTTGGTAACATAAGTAATTTTTTACTCTAAAGACTATATTTATTATATTAAAAATTAGTTTTTATCACCTATAGAAATTAAATATATCATAATTTATTTTCCATTTTATATGAACATGATATTATTATTTAATAAGTTAAATTTAATTTTTGGAATAAAATAATGATTACTAATATTAATTTTAATGACCATGATAATGGTTGAACTATTATTTCTAGAAAATTAATTTATTAAAATTTTATAATTTTTATCTAAATAAATAAATTAATCACTTATAAAAATGAAATTAATATAATTTTTAATCTTTTATTTAAATATATTATTACATATTTTATTAGTAATAAGTAATTAATAATATTAAAAAAATAACAGTAAAAGAAATATTTTCTGTAAACAGTTTCTCTATATATTAGAAATTTTAGTTTAAAAAGAAATTTTCTATTATTTTGAAATTGCATTGAATTATATTATGGGTAAATTTAGTTTCATCACACAAAATTTTGGTAATAGATGTTATTTTATGTTTTCAGTAGAACATATTTTAATTAGCTAAAAACTAATTACCTAGGTAAAAATAAAATAGGAAAATGATAAAACATAATGGTAAATAACATGAAACATGACTAAAATAATTGTTAATATGATATTTAGAATCTTTATAGACATTATCCTACCCAACAATTCGTTACTTCTCACTAATTAAGAATTTCACCCTTGAATAGTTTTTTTACAGGTTGAGGGTAAATCCATCTTTATTGAACAAAAAAAGAACTACACTTTTGAAACTTGGGAATAGAGGAAGCCCATTAGAATAATATAGGGAAAAATACCGTAAAGAAGCATGAACCAATTGAAATAATGGAACATAGTGTCCAAAAGGATTGGAATATAAATATAAACATTTGAAAAAGTCTCATTGAACCCCTGATAGACAATAAGATAGTGAAATAAATCGATGAAGTTGTGTCACCGCCTTTCAAATAAGTTGCACTATTATAGACAAACACAAAGTGGTAGATAACTCCTCCCACCCACACAATCATATTGAATAAGGATCATAAAATAGGTGGAAACACGCTTAGCTCTCTTTCAAGCTTCCCACATGGAAATTCTTGTAAGGAACTCACTACACTTTCAACCTTATGAAACATAGAAAAAACCCTAAAAATTAAAAATCAGGGTGCCCATCTGTCCAAAATGAGGAAAAATGGTTGAATAATGGGTGTCAACACACCTATCCCACTTTTGGGGAAACCCACACAATGATACATGATGAATCTGCACCACCATCCAAATGCAACAAGACAAATTCCAATCCTTACAATTAGATATAATACACAATAAAACCAATAGTCCCATGAACTAGAATATATCTTGGTGAACCATTCAAACACCACTGATGTAGATAAATAAACATTGACAAATACCGTTAACCAAAACTAGAATATTTATTTTATCATAGGTACACTAATATCCATATACTAATAACCATTATCCATGAAAACCCCCCACCATAATCCATCATTATCACCAAATCATTCCACATATGACTACTAGAAGATGAGAAAAAGTCAAAACATCACCACTTGACAATCGAACATCATTTTCTGACAGTAGCAAAGCCACCTACTAGCATGTGAACACAACTGAATAAAAAATATGTCATATATTCACCACCTAAACAGAAACCACCACCCAAACATATAAGCATAGCCACATGAAAGATCAGTGGACATTCACATGAGCATCGATCAATGTTGGGTGTGCCCATATCTTACCCAAATCTATGGATAAGGGTATTCGGGAAGGATGCTCAAAAAAGAAAAATAATAAAAGTATAGTGCTTAATTAAACACATTAATGTATGTAGGATGAGTCTTCTGTGAAGATTTTTGGAAATAACTTGTACCTGATCTTATTGTAAGGATATGGACATCAAAACCACCCATAAACACCCACTTTTGAAATTGAGAGAAAATTATTGATGCCATGGAGGAAATCATAAAACTCTATAATGTGGGTTTCACCATGCATGGATATTTCTAATCCCTTACTAATATAAAATTTTCCATAATCATTTTAGCCATGAATAGTTCTAATTCATTATTAAAAAATAATGGTTGTTCATGAAAGTGTCATTTTTTTCACTTATAAAAGGGGAAACATCTACACCTTCTTGAAACACACTATTTTATAATGTCTTCTTAAAACTATAAAACAAATTCCTCATAGAACACTCTATAATATTCATAAACCTTTGGTCTTAATAATTTAGTTTATTCCTTTAATTTACAAGGATACTTTCAAAAGAATGTTCATGGTACCGAAGTCTGTGTTACTTAATCCTTATCATTTTATTCTTAATATTTCTCTTCCAAGATGAACCAATAAAAAGTAATATAATGAATTAAGTATCCTTACCGTACTAAATTTTTTTTATTTTAATATATCCACCCTTATTTAGTCTTTTTCATCCACCTATAAAATCAATGTAATGTTTAGTGTATTTTGTGCAGACTAATGTCTCCATGAAGTAACATTTTTTATTTTTAATATTAGTTTTAATTATCTACTAAAAACAAAACATATGATTAAATAAGTTAAAAATACCTAAATAAATTCATTACTCATTTTATATAATTACAATATATGTTTCCATAACCATATTCACACATCGAGATATATTGTGGTCATTTTTGGTTTAGTTTAATCAACTACTTGAACAATGATAAAAAAATATATCATTAATGAATATGGTAACTAAAATAATAAAATTGTTATATGTAAATAAGAAAAAACTTGTTTTTAAGGTTCTAAAATGTTTATATAATGTATATAAATTATAATAAAATATTATCTTTAATCGTTCAAATTATCAAAATAAGCTGGCACAAAACCAATTTCCATGAAAACATAAGAAGTAAATATATAATAAATAAATTCCATATGATGATAATTGGTATTTATTAAATTAAATATTTATAAATATGGTTTCTAATAAGGTATCTAATAATATTAATTTTATTATTTGTAATGTTCTTCAAATGAACAGTGAAAAATAGGAATAAGGAAAGGGTTTCTTGTCTAAAATATTCACCCATGGATATATATTTTTTATTATAAACCATGTTTTATTTAAATTAGTGTATCTATATAACCATTAATATATTTTTTACCATTATAATATCATTATTAATGGTATTAAATTTTCCATTTGGAATCATATCCTTTAAGAGGTTTTGTCTCAACAATTTATTGGTTTTTAAAATGTTATTTGTCTCAAATAAAAATTTCTTATGACATGTTATTTTCCATAATTTATTTTTATTATATATTAAATTTCCTATTTCATTAAAGTATTATTAATAAAATTCTTACCATGTTATTTGAATTTCAATTTACAAGTAACTCTCTCCCATGTTCTTTTGATTCTTATCTTAACATTACTATAAGGGTTTTTTAACTCAACTCCCTTTGTTGAGTAAAAATGATTCTTCTTGAAAATGTTTCTTCTAAGATTGATTTAATATACCGAATTTTTTTAATTTTAATTTATCTTTTTATATGGTGGAAAAATACCCTTAAATTAAAATATTTTACCTTTAAAAAACTACTTTCTCAAAATTATATCATTTCACGGAATGTTTCACATCATCTTTAATAATAGTTTTCCCTCCTTGTCTATAATTTCATTTAATACCAATTTAATCCATTATAATTTTAATCCTAAATATGATTTACCTCATTTTATATACATATTTTAATTCACCTCTTTTAAAAAGGATGTTTTGTTACACTTTTTGTGATATGGGTTTTCAAAAAAATATTTCGAAATATAAAAATGGTTTTCTATCCTTTAAAAACCAATTGTTTTATCTTCAACCATATATTTATTTTGATAATATTTATATATTTAAAAAACACCTTATTGGAGTTTTTTTTTCAAATTTAATTTTTTTTTATTATTTTAAATTAAAAGTTTATAAAATAACTTTTTAAGTGACCTATAACTTCTTATTTTTACGATAATGTTGAAAATGTTTCCTAAAAGAAACATTTTAAATTTCTCTTCTATGTGAACACAAATTTCCACATCCTTTATTATTTTATATAAAAATTTCCCTTTATATTTTCATTGTTTCTAGATGAAATTATTTTCCTCATTGTTTTATAAAATATTTCATTATAAATTCTTTCAATTGATCAAAGATATTTATTTTTCTAAAATTACTAAAAATTATTTTTCCAATATGTCATTTTTATTTGAAATATCATATACTTGATCAAGTGAAATATTAAAATTATACCATCCACGTTGTTCTTCTAGATGTCTCGCGTTATGTCCTCTTTTGAAGGAATAATCTACTACTACCTTTGTCATGACTAATCCCCTTTTAGTGTATAACCACAATTTTTTCTGATGGAATTCCTCTATGGATACCTTATTTTTTAATTGTTTTTAAAGGTTTTCACCTATATTTCATTAGTTTATTAATTTGGGATATTATTGAGATACCCATATACCCTTTATAAATACAGTGTGATTTCCATATTTTTTGTTATCTTTTTGAAAAGTTTCTACCTAGAATTTTACTGAATATATTTGGATACCCATTTTTTTCAATGGGTTCCTTATGATCTAAAAACTGAATGATTTTCATTTTAATGTTTTTAAGACCATTTTATTTCTATTGGTTTATTATTATGTGACAACTAAATAATTATCATGTGACCCTCATATGTATGGACAATGATTGCGTGTGTCCTATATCACCCTCCAATGAATTGTTTAAAGGTTTAAATCTCATGCTATTTTTGTTGGATGGAGGAATTTAGTTATTAATAGAAGTAAGTGAAAGTGTGTGGCTCGCAATGGTGATGTATGTGTGGGTATAATGAATTTATCACATAAGAATTTGTGAAAGTGTGTAATTAATGAATGTAAATTTTTTCTACGGTAATGTTTTCCCAAAATTTGAATGATTTCACGGTTTTATTCTTATTATCAGGAATATTTTTGTTTATCATCACTCATGTTTATTAAATAAGGTTTCAAAACTATTTTAATAGATTTTTTATGTAATTCCAAGACTTATTTCATAATTTCTAATATATTCTTTATTGGATTTTACTTTTTAATTATCTAGATTATACATATATGCTCATATTATCCTCACTAAATGTTCTTTGATTGTTATCAATTATATTTACCCTTATTGAAAATCAGATGACACCCATTTCTTATGGTTTCATTTCCCAAGGTTATGAATAAAATTAATACATAATATATGTTCAAAAGATTATCTTTTTTGGGTGATTTTTAGGATATGTTGAAGGATTTTAATAGATTCATTATTTTATTATATTTTCTGAAAAATATCTATTTGATATAAAGAACATGGGTTCTACTCATTAAATATTTTTCACAGCTCTATAAAACTATAAACCTAAATAGTTCTATTGAATGTAAATGTTAAATTATTTTTGAAGGATCATGTAATTATGTATGTGTATAAAATCCAATGCATATAGTATATTTCTTATCACTAAATATGGGGTTTTGGGTCTAGGGTACCTCAACTATCATACATGGAACTTCTATGAATTTAGAGGGTGTTTTAGGTGATTTTAATAATGAAATACTAGAGTAAGTGTAGAAATAAAATAATAATTTAAAGGTTATGATTTTCCAAATGAATGTTAAAATACACATGGTGAAATAATAAGTGAATTTATTTTCAAGAAATAAATCCAATGTTGAAAGTGAATTATTATTTTATAATATAATGTTTTTAGTTATAAATATTTCATCTATGTATTGAAAGATAAACATAAGAAGATTAAATATAAATAAGAAAACAAAAAACTAATGGAATAAAAAAAAATTATTAAGAAAGATGACAACATTGAGTGACTAAAGGAGAGTGTGGAAGTGAAGGAGCATGAATATGATATAAAAAAAAATAACAAAAGGTAAATAAATAATTATTATTTTACTTACTATCTCTATATACAAATAATGAAATAATGATGGTAATCATCACAACAATTAAATGATTTCATATCATGAAATAACAAGCATCAAACGTTATTTGGATTTTAAATAATAAAAAAGAAGATCTAAAATGTTTCAATGTTGAAAGTACGAAAGTAATTTTTAATCATGATGAAAATATAAATTAACTTTATGAAATTTTTACATTAATAATGAATGAGATATCAAATATAAAACATAAATAATATAGAACTAAATAGGATATGGTTGTTGTCCCAAATTGCTTCAAAATAAAAAAAAATAGGGAGATATAGTCGATAAAAGGAATGTGTGTGTCAGAGATTCTACCAAGAATCCATGTGGTTCATGATGAAAAATAAATATTATAAATAATTGAGACATGAAGTGGAATGCCATAATTTAAAAGAGGAATACCCTAATAAAATGGGTTAGGATGACCATGTGTGACCAAAACAATATATAAAAAATTAAGGTGATGCCGAAGTTTAGGGGGAGACTTAGTGATCATATAAGGACTATTGAGAATATCATAATGGTGGATAAGACCACTTCTATTGAGAATATAAGGGGAGATCCTTCACCATTGAAGAAATCCAAGGAAAAGTTATAGAAATTTTTTTTCAGTACAGATAAATGAATTAACTTAATTACAACTAGGACATGGTTTGGTATAAACTTATAAAAAATTATGGGATCATATATGACATGTATAATATTCCATGAAACTTTTATTGGAAATTAGGAATTTTTAGGATGGATAAAAATACTACAAAATACCATTAGATAGAAGCATGATAGGATACTCCATCTATGATAAAGTTAAGGTTTAATGGTATTTTTTGGTTGTTTGTTTCCCATAAACCCTTAATAGATAATTTTTTTAATTTCATTTTATAATTTTAGAAGCTAAGGAAACACATATCAATGGTGAGAAAAAATTTAAAGTGGTAGTTGTTATAGTTTTTTCTCTATAAATAACTAATTTTTACTTTATATTTCATGTATATTAATAAATATTAATATTAATACCTTATCACATAATGATTTTCCTTCTCCCTAAAATTAATGTGATAAAATACTATAATATTTCTCAAATTGAAAATTTCATATAAGTTCACTTTTATTATTTGAACCATGAATTTTCATTATAATATTGTTCACAATTATTCTAGGGTTGGAAACCATTCATTGAATGAAAATATGGCGTGTTTACTATCAGGTGTGAGTACTTTTAAGAATATAAGTATTTACATCATGAATTTTACACTTTGTAATCACCAATATATGAGATTATGAGAAAATTTTCACCTATAGTAATTATCCATGTTTATGTGTCATCAGATATTCTTATACACAAGCATGTATAGTGATACTTAAACATTATGATTATTGTTAATTCTTGACTTGACTTGTGAACTTTTAGGTATTGTCATAAATCACGATGTTATAGTTCATTTTTATGTTTTGTAAATTTGTTGCATCAAAAATAATTTTTTATTAATGAATAAGTCAAGGAATGATTTTTCCCTTCTGTAATTATAAAAGTTGATATATGGTCCACTTAATTGAAATATAATTGTCACATTAAATTCCATGTCCACGGTGTAACAAATATTTTATCTCATATATTAAATAAAATATGTGTCAATCATATAGGTTTATGATACTTGTGTGGAACCTTAAAGTTGAGATATCATGACAAAGGGATTATATTACATTTTTAGTGTTTATATCTGGTTGTTGTCATTGCGACATATCCCCTTTTCATATGGGTTATTTGAGCCATTACTAGATATTAACATTAGAATTTAGAAAATCCTACATAATTTCAATAAAGAAGAGGCCAATAAGGTCACATACAATTTGTTTCATTTCATCTCAGTTAAATATTATTTATATTTAATAGTTGTAATAAATATTATTCCATGTACAAAGAAGTGATATTTATTCAAGATTTATTAAATGATAAAAAATATGAAATTAATATTTATTTATAATTTATTTATTTATTTACATGAGTATATAATATTTATTAATATCTTATTATTCACAAGGTAATAAATAATTATCGATCCATTGATAAATAATCTATTATATGGATATCAAAATAAATAATATATTCAGAAACTCTGAAAATAATATTTATTTATTTATTGAATTTATAATGTTTATCTCTTTTTTTCAATGTTTTAAATAATTATTTATTGATAAATATTTAATTTATTTACATGAATATTATAATAAATATTTTATTTTTTAGACTATGTGTCACAAATCAAACTGAATACTATAACACCTTGATACCTCAGCCCACTCTAGCATGGCCTGAAGGGCATTCCTGATCACTACGGGTTGGAAACTAGCACCAGATATCATATCAAGACCTATAGGGAATGGTTTTTCCAACATAAAAGTGGAAAATAAAATAAATATGTTAGTATGTTCAATATTCCAAAATGGATAATGAACCAGAATCAAATGGTTAAAATAATATCTAATAGAAAGATAAAAATCTTAAAGGAAACATCATCCTAATATTACAACATCAAACCATACAAAAGTATCAAACACTTATGTAACAAGTTGATTAGATATCCACTAGTAACCATCATTACTCCATAATACCATATATTATGAACATCCACTAACTCTAGGTTGTGCTTTCCCTTTTCTCAGACCTAGTATATGAAAATATATAAATGCCTAAAGAAAATGTATGGTGTGAGCTACACATCCTAGTAGGCCATCACTATGTGTTCCATAAGAAATACCAAAATAAGAAACCATAAATGGTATCAATTTAAATAGAACAAGGTATAACATTTAATACACATATTTTCAACAAAATATGTTTTCATAATCAATATATAGAAGATATAACAAAAAAAGGTTAAACATACATTTTATATAAAATAGTTGGAATGTATAAAAATTGTCTATAAAAAAATTGCATGTAATCATAAAAAATATACCATAGAACCATGCAATAATTAATTTTTCTATGTTAGTTGATAAATGGATCCTTAAACTGCACAATCCTTGATCTCAGCTCAAAGTGTTCAAACATCCCTCAGCTCATCCTGTTAGTACTCAACTCCCATCGGGGATATAATGTCACAGTAAGTTTAAGTCAATGTTTCAATATTCAATCTATTTTTAGGGGTTAGATCTTAGAGTGACTTTTATTATTACCCAATAACTACCTAGGATCACATGTACTTCAGTAAATCAATCAATTAAACAATCATGGGAAAATAAATCTTTTCAAATTAGTTCAGATTATAATATCCCACATTAATTTTTCAACATGCCATTACCATTTCCAAATAAAATCATAGGTTTTGATCAATTCATTCATCTTAAAAAAGTATTCTAATTTAATATATTTTTTATCAAGAATAAAAATTCAATAGTATCATCAAATTTGATTTCAAATCAATCCATCATTTTTCTCAAAATTTACCCCACAATTCCAATTCCATTGAAAGTGGGGTTTTTAAAAAAATTCAGGTAATTTTTAATTAAAACACAAAATCATTTCACTTCCATTTTTTAAATCATTTAAAACCTAATTTAAAATCTATCATTAAATATATGTTTTCAATTTTGTGGTATATACTTATGGAACCACCTTCTTTTACTCAGCGATCAAATTAATCCTAGCAATGGGAAACTCCAATGACAAAAAAAGGTGATGGGGATTGTCAAGGAAAACCTAGATCACAAAAACATCTAGATCAAAATATGAATCAATAATAAAAAAATAGTCCTTCTAAATAATTTTAGTGGAGAAAAATAGAAAACAATGATGAGGAGACTTACCAAGGATCAAATTTGAAAAAGAAATTTTCAGAAGAGAAGGAATTTAAAAAAATACTAGAAGCCTTGTAGGTTTTTGGGAGTTGACTGCAAGAAGGAATGAAATAGTTTTTAGGCTTAAGTGAAAATTTACTTGATGTGCATGATGATTCCACAATTTTAATCCTATATTCACAATGTGTAAATGTATAGTGGAATATAAGCCAAAAAAGGTGTCACCTTGGGATAAAAAACCTGATCTAAAATATTTTATGTCGTGAACCCAATTTATGGATTTTATTATCTCATTTCAAAAATTTATTTCATGGATTCTAGTGAGGGAAGGATTCAGATAATGATTAACTTATTAGACTTCAAATTTTCCAATAGATAGCACCTAGAACAGCTCCTATAGAAAAACCTAGATACCCTGAATCTAGAATGGGACTTTTTCCCAACCATTGACACATTTATTCCCAGATTCAATGCATTAAACAAACATAAAACCCTATACTTATGTAATTTTTCCATAAAAAGGATCTACATCATTGAGATTCCAAAAAAAACCTATCAATAAAAGTGAAATAAATGAAATATTGGAGAATTACATGTAACAATGTAATGGGATGTTACAACCTCCTCATCCTAAACACATTCAATCCTCATAAATTTTATCAAGAATATTCAATATAAAAGAGATGAGGCCGCTAATATATAAACAATTCCTCACACTCCCATGTCTTGTGGGAATCAGAACCATGATTCTATAACACACGGACCAAAGTTAACATCTTCCCATGAATAACCATGGTCTTATATTCAACAATCCTTACTGGGTGCTCATTTACAAATAAATCAGGCTCAACATCCAGATCATCCCAACTTAAGACGTGATATGTTTTAACAAGGTAATTTTTATGTGTTGATACATGAAACATATTGTGTATCAAAGAAAAATATAGTTTAGGTTCCAAAGGATAATACACTTTCCCAGCCCACTCATTAATCTCAAAAGGACCCACAATCCTTGTCAAAGCATCCCTTATTTCCAAAGACATTGGTAACCCAAATGAGGTGAAACTCTTAGGAACACCTGCTCACCAATGAAAAATTCCAACAAACATTGAAAATGATCATCATAAGATATCTAACTTCTCTTTTTGGTTACAATTTTTTGATGGATCAACCAAATTCTCATTGTTGTCTCTTGTAGAAAACATAGTTTAACCAAAGATATTAGACCTTATCCATCCAAAAAAATTATATTTACAGATATTTATATACAAGGCCTAAAAGGATATATTCTAATAGTGGAAATGTAATTATTTTTCTATTAAAACTCAAAAAGTCGCATATGGAAATCCAAATCTCCCCCAAAATCAATAATGAAAACATATATCATGTCCTCAGAAATATGTATAGCTCACTCTATATGGAAATATATTTGTGGATGATGTGTCTTACTAAACCAAACCATGGATCCTAATGTGCCCTGGATGCTAATCCAAATGTGATAAGTAAAATGGGGGTCCCTATCAGAGTCTATAATAGATGGAACACCAAAAAAATGGATAATTTCTTTCACATAGGGACATCGAAATATCTTAACTTTGGTCGTAACATGAATGGGTATAAAGTGATAACATTATATCATCTTATCAATACTAACCCATATATCATACTTCCCTTAAAGGGTATGTAGAAACCAAACCATAATGTTCAAAGAGATCCCATCTCACTTACATATTGGAGTGGGAAGGATCTAAAGAAAACCTAAATGTATCTGGTACTCAACTTGAACTGATTGTATGTATAATAATGAGAAACAATGTTTAAGATGTATCATCTCATACCTGGACACTATAATTAGTATTTTATATCATAATACATATTTTTGGTACCTGGGTTCACTACCCATTGGGAACTATGGAAATCCCTCATCATAAACTTTCTCACATGAAAATGCATAACCCACTAATTCTAGAAACATATGATACCCTCATAAGTGAACAACCGCTCACCAATTGTCTCCCCATCATAATGGGATTTTATAATCCCAAAGAATTCAACATAAAATTATGGCACCTAAATAATCATCTTGATAATATAAAAGTTTAACTAAATTCGTTCAAAAACCACTTCATACTCATTCTATTAGTCTCTGAAATGAAACTATAAAAAAATAGATCCATCATATTACACTCATCTGATAATTCATTCATGGATTATATTAGATGTTTCCTACATAAATAATTATCCACAACATTCCCCTCAACTGGGTTATAAGAAATGTTGAAATCAAAAGACTATAGGTACTCCACCTAACACCTATTTTGGAGATTCAAATATTTTTCACAAGAAGATATAACTCATTATTTTTTGGTTGAAATAAATAGTAAAAATTTCACAAAAAAGGTAGTGCTACAAACTATTAATATAATATATTAAAGTTGTGAGTTTAGGATCATGGGTTGGATAATTATTCTCATGTTGTCTATGTTGTAGGGATCAACGTGCTACAATGTGATCACTATTTATAAGGACACAATCCAAACATGAACATAATACATCAAAAAAACATATATTACTCCACAGCCTATAGAAGAATCAAGACTAGAATATAATTCAAAAGATGTTTATTCTCAAAAAAAATAACTCTAAGATTTCTCATACCAAACAAAATTCACCCCTTCCAAGTGTGAGTAGTCAATGGAAAAATCAACTTTGATAAATCTTTCACAGACTTGTAATAGTACCCAACCAAGCCAAAGAAGATCTAAATCTCAAAATAAATCCATGGTTTCTTCCATGTCATAAAATATTTTACCATATTAGGATAAAATTAAATACCATGTTACAATACCATGTATCCCAAGAAAATCACCTCCAAACTCTAGAAACTTCTTCTCAGTAGCTTGGCATAATGTTGATGACTCTTTAATATTTATGAAATTGATCTCAAATTATACACATGGTCCTCCTCGGTTTTAAAGTAAACCAAGATATCATCCCCAAAGACTACCACAAGGAAGACTAGGTGCTCATGGAAGATCCTATTCATCATATCCATAAAAACATTAGGAGCATTAGTTACACCAAAATGCAGAACAAAATACTCAAAATGGACATACCTACTCCCGAATGCATTATTTTGAAAGTTATATTAATAAATTTTCAATTGGTGATAACCAAATGAAAGATAAATCTTTAAAAACCACTTCACCCATATCATCTATTCAAACATATCTACATTCCACGATAAAAAAATTCTTCATCATAACTCGGTTGAGTTTCTAGTAATCAGCACACGGGGAAAGTTTTCCATCATATTTATTTGCAAAGAGAACAATCATTGTCCAAGGTGACACATTCGGGAAAATAAATAAATTATTCATAATATCATACAAATATGTATTCAACTCATTAATTTCATCTTGTACCATACGGTAAAAAGGAATAGACACTGGATGAGTACTAGGTACTAAATATATTGAAAATTCCACCTCTCTTATTGGTGGAAGTATAGAGAATCTAGAAGGAAACACATTGGGAAACGTGAAGAAAACTATAGGTAGATCATAAATAAAAAAATAACACTCTAAGTTAGAAGAAAACTTTGATATTAACATATAAAAAAAATATAAAATAAGTTCCATATATACTCAAACTCATGTCCCATTCTCTCTAAAAGACAGGTCACACCCCATCGTGTATAGTAAAAGAGACACATCATAAGTAACATTCATTTAGAACTATATGAGAAATATTACAATGATTAACAAAAATTACTTTAATATGATTCATGTCGAGAAACATAGAATTCATGGTGAGGCAAAACTCTATTAGAGAGAAAACATAAGAAGTAAAATGGATATAATTCTCTCTCTTTGTTCAGAGGATTATAGTAATATCCTTAATATGAGAAAAAATATATATGGAAAGGTTTAATAGGATCACAACATGAGTCGATATAAATGAGTGAGATAAACTAGTATCAAATAACGTTTTCACAAAATCTGAAGCTATAGTGGTGGTACCTATCACATTCACTGGACCCGCATTAGTTTCCTCTGGAGACTCTTCCACGTTGTGAAGTAGATTCATTTCGGTAGCATGTGTTTGGAACCACTTATGTCATTAAGAATATTATCTCACTATAATAATTTATGGTATTGAAAATCTTGTGACACTATACGGAGAAGAAAGCTGACTCAAATACCCATCCATGGCACATTAGAATAAATTCAAAGGACTCTATCAATAAATAAAAGTGGTATGGATAACGCCTACAATCAGGATCCACTATGAGACTATTAACACTTTCCATTCCATTTAATGCGACCAAAATAAATACCACTGGGAGAAAAACGATCTCCCATTAACCCTAAATTTCCATCCAATCAAAGATCAACCATCAACGATATATCCAACTGATCAATAGATAGAGTAAACTTCAGCAAGAAAACCTATGATCATATATCATTTTGGAGACCTATCTCTATAATTCAAACCTCCTTCTTCCCACACATCACTACTATAATAGAAAATGAACAAGCTTAGTAAAAAGGTTCAAAACTATGTAAAGGTCCTATCACACTATTGAAAGTTAAGAAACTCCATATACTTTTGAAAAAATATAAAATTTGGATAGAAATAATCAGTGAAAATAGGTCTAATTTATTTCCATTGTAAACCCTTATGTTTATTTTAAATCACCATCAAAACCCCCACTATATCCTGTTATTCCCTTCAGTTTTAAAGGGAACACACTTCACCTTTATAGCTTCTGCTGTTTCCATGAACTCAAAAATAAACTCTACCTTTTTCAACCAACCCTTAACCTCTTGAGGATCATTTGAGCCTCAGAAAGTTGGTGGTTCCTGATAAAGAAACTCTCAATCATGATCTCTATATTCTTCTATTCCAGGAACCACTATCGGATCTTGAACGGGGATAGATGAAGGCAGATGTCACGGATCATGGATAGCACATAGTAACAACTCATCAATATTTTGGTCTACTGGTGGATTTACTCACTATTGTTTATCATCATCTTCCTCCTATGTCCTTTTCAAATTTTGTATTATAGGGATGATGAAACACAACAATAATAGACAATATTAAAAGCATCATAAAAGATACACAAATAAACTACTCAAAGAAGATTTAAAGGAATATCAATTCCATAAAACATAACTAATGACAAGGATTTCAATATACTCAGATCAAGAGTAGGGAAATACTAGATACAAAATCAAAACATTCCTTGAAGAAACTTTCCCCCAGAACTGATGGTGACTTAAGGCTATTTATGATCATATATGTATTGGAACTCACTAAAACATTACTCTTAATTCCATTAAATACTGCCTATTTTTTACCAAGAAAACCCAAACTGCATACTAGCATAAAGGAAAGATGTATAACATGTATCCTTTAATACCTTGTTACCATGATCTAGACCAAATAACATGGTACCATAATACATAATATATCCTTGACATAGCCTAAATGGGGTTCCCAATCCCCATTGTTTGGTGAATAGCACATGGAATCTTATAAATATCTAGAAAAATTTGTTTTTTTCCAATAAAACATAAAATGAAATATACATGTCAGTATGCTCAACACTACAAAGGTAGAATGTACTAGAATAAAATAAGTAAAATGATACCCAATAAAATAATAAACATCCCAAAGGAAACATCATCCCGTGAATATTACATCAAACTAGATAAAATTTGAAAATCTTATGTAACAAGTGGATCACATCTCCAATGGTCTCCAACACCCAAAGGAAATGGTTGGGTGTGAGATAAATAGCCCAGTAGTGTCTCGCCTAGGGTTTCATAAGCAATACCATAAGAATAAAACATAAATTATATCAATTTAAATAAAATAATGCATGGAATGGAATTCACATATTTTTAACAAAACATTCTTTTATAATCAAGAGATTGTAGATATATAAAAAAGTATTAAATTAATATTTTTTAAAATATAGATTCTATAAAATAGTTTCTAATAATTAATCAATTATATAGATTATTGGAATGTAATCATAAAATAAATTATACCATTGCACCATATAATAATGAACTATGGTAAGTTGGTTTTTTGGAAAAGGATATTCACACTACTTAGTGAACATCACTCAATGTGTGTACACACCCCTCGAATCTAGCCATTGGGACTCAAATCCCATTGGGGATATCATGTCATGGTATGTTTAAGACAATGTTATCATCATCAATCTATTTCTAGGGGTTCAGTTCCTAGTTTTCTGATCCTAATTACCCATTGACGACATAGGATCACATGTTCGTCATTAAATTTGTAAATCAATCAATCATGGGAAAATCCATCATTTCAAATCAGTTCAAAATACAATTTCCCACTTTTAGTTTTCAGCATGACTTCAGATTTAAAATCCCAATCATAGATTTTCATAAATTCATTCCTTTTTAAATCCTCTATCAATTTAATCATTTTTTTAATAATCAATAGTTAATCATTTCATCAAATCATGTTTCAAATCAATAAATTGTTTTTCTCAAATTTCACTCCACAATTCCACTTTCATTGAGATTGGAGTTTTTCACAAACTTAATTCCCTTTTCATTTCAATCATCAAATAATTTTAATTGTGTTATTAAATAATTTAAAAACACATTTCAAATCAATCAATAAATATATGGTTTCAATTGTAGAGTAAGTCCTTATAGAACCACTAAACATTAATCAACGATCAAATCAATACCCATAATAAGAAGTGTCAACGATGAAAGAATGTGAATGAGATCATAAAGGAAAACCTAGATCACAAAACAAAAATATCAAACCCAAAATAAATCAGAAACATGAGACCATGCCTCTACCAAAGAAGGTTAGAAATGATAAGGAAAACGCCATTATTTAGAGACATACTAGGGATCAAATGCCAACCCAAGGCATCCTAAATAGAGGAAATTTACCAAAAAAATCCTAGAAGACCTATAGGTTTATAGAAGTTGACTACATGATGGAATTAAACATTATTTAGTATTTATTACACATTTAACCAATTTACATTAGTATTTCGTGATGTAAATCCTCTATTCATAATGTGTACATTTAAAGTGTTTTATACACCAACAAAGGAATTTCCTCATGTTAAAAATCCTAATCTGAACTCTTTAATATCAAGAAGCATATGCCATGATTGTATTATTTCACATCTTGAATATATTTCATGGATTCTACTAAGGGAAAGATTCAAATATAGAATACCTTTCCTGATATGAAATGGTCTTGTAGATAGTTCCCAGAACATTTCATATAAAAAATCAGGATACCCCCCGAAGTTTGAAAATGACTATTGCCTAAACCTCGAAACATTTATACCCATACCTCACTACATAAAAAATATAAATCAATTTAAATTTGGTTATTTTCATTTAAAATGGAAATCTATCCATGAGAGTGCCCCTAGGGGTTTCTCCCAAGCTTAAAGGATTATCTCTTCCTACTTTATTCATCTCAAGCTAGAGAGATCAAGAGATAATATATCCAGACAGAATTGATTGTTTTTTTTTTGATCAATGGAATGGTTCAAGATGATCAGTACCATCATGAAACCACCTGGAGTATCATTGGACATGTTCTAAGATCAAAGTAGCATGTATGGATCACTTCTAGAGGGGATCAACTTTGGGTCCTTATCAACATAGAGAAAAATTAAAGTAAACATCATTTAGATAATCAACAAATAATTTGAAGATAGTACTCAATATCAATGAATTTATTCATGCTAATAAATTAGTTATAAAATAACAAGAAAATTTAAACTCTCTTAGTTCTGAAAAAAATATTTTTCAATATTATTTGGAAAAAAATTATTTTTTCAGTGCACTCACATCATGTACATTGTGAATGATCCATTGAATCTTATAAAAATCATATTTTCAATAGGTTCACTCGGTTCTTCTTCTAAATTTTTAACCATCAGGTGGTATTAGAGTGGGTACATTGAATTTATAATTATTTATTTACTATTAAAACTTAAATTAATTAAAATTTAGTCTTTATTTCAAGTAATTTTTTCATTTAATATAATTGTTGAGATCTATTCTTCTACTCTCCATTACTCACAATTATAACCCACATTGATTAATAATAAATGATGAACATCTAATGAACTATTTAGATGTGGAACATGTTTTTCATGATTTCATGATAAGAAACTCCCTAACTTGTCATGTAACACCATACGATGTGGTGGTTATATTGTAAACAGATACCAAGTAATTAATTAAATGACACACTTTATAATTAATTTACACATAATGTAATTAATATAAATGTAATGAAATTAATATTCATGTGATGTAACTAATTTACATGTTTTGTAATTAATTCAAATTCCATGTAATTAATTCACATGAGTTGTAATTATTTCATATTTGGTATATTTAATTCAAATTAGTATAGTTAATTTGAACATGGTTAGTTAATACACATGTTATGTGATTAATACACACACAATTTAATTAATTTACTTTCAAAATAATTAATTCAAACATATTATAATTAATTCCATGTAGCATAATTATTTTATACCCATTTAGGTGTAAAACATGTCATATTTTTTTGTAAACCACATAAATTAATTTATATAGAAATGAATTTAATTGATATATCTATAAATACTCATCAATGCGAGTCTTTATATCAATAATTTGATGGCACACAAAAATTTAAAGGTTTTATAGTATATTAAATGCTTAATTAATTCCACATTAATATAAATAACTACAAGCCTTTCAAGTTCGTTTCATACTTTATACTCCATGTTCCTTAAATCGGTACACACATCATAATTTACCTATATTTCATGTCTCATTTATTTAACAGTACATGCCATAAAATTATATCATATGTCATGCACATGAACTATAATGTGAGTTTATTATATAAAACATTGACCATGTTGGGTAGTTTACATGGTTACATTCCATGTTGCCTCTAAGTGAAATCCATGTGCATAATTAATTTAAAATAAATTTATTAATATAATTTATTTCAAATTATACCAAATGTGTATCTTTAGGATAAATTGAATGGATATTAAGATAAAATGAATTAATTGTTTTATTATATAATTAATCACATAAATTTGTGCATGTTTTATCATAATAAAACAATGAATCACAATGAATACTACCTAGATATATTGAAATAATTTTTTTATGAACGTTAAGATGGTCCTGAGCTTATAATGACCTATAAATGTCTATAGTTTCATTTAATTTATTTTTTTTCAAGGGGTTTTACAATTATTTGAAAAAATTAAATTGATGGCTTGAAAGTCATACCTTTGTTCTTATTATATATAGGACTTCATAAAAATGGTTACTTTTATATAAACCCCCTTTATGCTTCCCTTCACCTTTGATTGATGTAAAATAATTGTAAGGAAGGATATGGAGTTTTTTTGAGATGGAGTTGAGGATAAATTATACCCATGATGTACATAAGACAGAGGTTGAATGCTACAAACTCATGCCCAGACTAGCTCAATGATTTTATCCACTAGATTAAATGGTTTATTTACTATCCACTCTATAAAACCCCAATATTTAAAGCTCATGATAATTCCACAACTTATTTATTTTATTTCTATATAATTAATCATTTATTTTATAGTTGAAACATCATGATCATATAAATTAATCGATTAATATAAAAAGATGGAATTTAAAATATTTACCATGTAATTGTTTTATCAATTCATCATTAATGACTTATGTAAAGTCCACTTACTATCAACAATACACGAGAAAGAGAAATTATCAAATTTTATGCATAATAAAAATTCCTTAATTTAATATTAAGTTATTATGCCCTACATTATTATAATTAAGAAAAAATCATAGTTAAAGTTTCAATTCAGGTGATATATGGGGGTACATTTAATTATAAGGGAGTCTTAACTAGGATAATTTGTAAACATAGAAAATTATATATAATTTAACTATCATAGTATGTTCAATAAAAAATTAGATGTAAGTGTTGAGGAAATATAAGTTTGGATTTTTGGATGTGGGAGTCTACAAAGAAGAACAAGGAACTATAATCTTGTATTTGGAAAGGCCACATACCTAAACACCTTCTTATCATTTTCATGGATATTGTATGGATAATATAAAGGAAAAATGGATCCTTGAAACTAGAATGTTTTTTGGGATGGATATTCTAAGTTTATGGTGAGGGCTATTGATGCATGATAAAATAGTGTGAGGCATATATAAATTAATTAAATTATTCCATGTTACTTATTTTTTAATCAACTAATTTAAACAAAAAACAATTTGATAATTCATTAACTCAGGGATTGTTCTCATAGGTAAAAATTTCCTAGACTTCCATAGATTTCTTATAGATCTTTACTATCGATGAGTCAATAATTTATGCTTGAATTATCTACAACTGATCGTCTTTCATCCAAGAGGATGTGAAAAATTATTAATGTATAAAATATATTGAGAGTTATTGCTTTATGATATATTGTCTTCAATCTATTCAAAATAATAATGATAGGTTTAATGATAAATGATAATCTCCCTACATTATTTTAGTGTGGACTTTAAGGGGTGTGTTTAGCTTTTAAACATGTCTTCGCGTTTTTAAGTACACTGTTTAAATTTAATCTTATCATTGGATAAAATATTATCGAGAAATATAATTATATCATCCTTAACACCATGATTATTATTATTATTATAATACTATATGATCAATATAGAGAAACCACATGTAAATATTTTTTATCTATACTTCATGCAAAAAAAGGTTTGGTGGAAAATTGTTTCCTCACCCCTTATAGTGAAAATAATTAATGTGAATTTTGATAATACAATTGAATTTTAAAAATAATGGTGTCCTTAAAACACCTTTCAAAAAGAAAAATGATCCAAAGGGAAGCTACTAAACAAAATGCTATTTACTTTTTACATGGGAAGAAATATGTATTAGAATAATTATAATAAATTAAAATATAAATAATCATAAACATCTAGAATATTAATCATGGAATATAATATTTTAATTAGACCCCATTATAATTAAATAAAATATATTTTAGATATGTTCTCAATATATAATTTATAATGTTATAAAATAGTAGAATATGTTTGGTGAATTCACTAAGAGGTTCATAATGGGTGATTCCTATGTAAGTTGAAATATGAAACAAATTTTAAATTACTAGAATGGATTGATTTGAGTTTGTAATTAGTGTTTCAAAATAATTTTTCTTAGTTTCTAGCTAGACCTAATGAACATTATTTCACATTTGGCACCTCACCAATTGGCTTGGGAAGAGGTGGAGGTTCCACTATCCTTTAGTGGAATCCCCAAGACACCAAAGGTTAACAATAAATGCAATGTTATTAGAAAAATTTTGGGAGATTATTTTCCCTAAAGTACTGAAATAATAAAATTATTCAAAATAACACAATAAATCCACTTATATGATTCATAAGAAATTATAATACAACCAAAATTGAAACAAATAATATCATCATCGTAGTAGCATGAAAAAATAATAAAATATAATAAAAAACAAAAGGGACATATAGATTATGTAAATCCAATGTTCCATTACTTCAGTGACACTCAGAGAGATATCAATTCTATGAACACCAATTGAGGAGGAAGCATCATGATGCACCACTACAAAAATATGATGCCTATGCCTTACCTATATCATTCTACACACTATTTACAAATGTTCCAAAGTTCCCAAGTAGGGTGTGAGTATGAACTAAGTTGGTAATCCCCAAATAATTTCCAACACATTCCACTAGGATAAGAAAACGTTATCACACATTATATAAAATTGAAGAGAAACTAATAGGTAGTTTATTACAAAGTGTAAAATAAGTTCCATATGCTAAAAACATTAAGCATTTATTTATAACCATTTCTTACCACTTGGAATAATAATCCAAAGTTTTCACACTATCACATAGACACATATTTATGAAATAGTGGACCACCTATACTCATGATTGGTGATTCATCCTTTCCCCATTCCATCGCTTGGAGAACCAGTTTTATGGTGGCATTTTGAACCATGATTTTTCCAATGTTTTCCATAGTGACAGTGTCACTTCTAACCATGATCCATACCAAATGCGAATCAATAAAAACCACTAGGTATTCTAAGTTACCATATCAAATTATTTCACATAAATCATTTCATTTTAAAACCACTATCTTTCATTAAATTTATAAAACACCTTATGAGAATTATTCGAAAACCAAGTATTTAGGTACTAAAACCAAGATAGTCTTAAAAAACAATTAGGGATGAAATAATTTAAACACAAATACTTCATATTCTAGAATTAGTTGAATAAGAGAGGTCTATTACCTTATAATGGTTGAAGAATACAAAAAATAGTATATTAAACCTCTATATCTAGCCTTGAATATTATTTCCTTCATTATATCTAAAAATATCTCAACATGAACACATAAAAAATCAGAGATGTCACCTTAAAAAAATAGTTCTAATGTTCTTAATGATAGAATATGAGGATATCTAAAAACGAAGAAATAAAATGAGTACTTACTATTGATTATGAATTTCCGAAACATATATAATCATCAAAACATGATTCCGGATGAAAATAAAATACCAAGGATGCTTATGATCGAAGAGGAGATATATATACTACGAGAGGATAAGAAAAATGAGAGTTTAGAGGACTCAATCTAAATTAAAGACTCATTTTCAAGGCATTTAATACATTTCATATGGCTAGGCCACATAGTTTGTAACATTATGCACCAATCATGTTCTTTCTACTGGAAATCACTAAAGTGGTCACATATTTATGTTGTACTTTTAGAAAAAAATGTGTGTCACCAAGTGCTGATATTATCTCAAGGAAACCAACTCGCATAGTTTAAAACCCATACTTCAACCGTGCTTTTTTAAATATCTTCAAATGTACAAATTCACCTCACATGTTAATGGTTTGGAAAAAACATATTCTCTAAATGTGTGCCTACTCAGTCACTCACAACATCACCCTATATATTTTCTTAGAGATAGTGATTTGTTTCCCATATATGTTATCAACCCGTGAAGCTCTAGAAACACTTACAAAACACTCCAAAACCAATTAGAAGATCCTAAAAATCAACCCAATTATTATATTATTTTAAAAAACATAAAAAAATATTAAAGATCCTAAAATAAGTGGTTATTAATTCTCTCTACTATTGGAATTCCCATCTATAGAATGTGAGAGACTAACATTTCTTTGAAATAGCTCAGTCCACTACTCCATTATTTCCATATCATTCTCTAATGTCTCCTCCTAAATCTGATCAAGATACTATAAACCCCATACCAAACTGATGCTTTTACCATGAAAAGGATTCTCTTGAATATCCAATATTTGGGTCATCACATTAATTAATATATAATCTGTTTCAAGATCAACATGGTTTTGTCGAATCATATTGTAACACCCCAGGTAAATAAGGAATATGACATTTTCATATTTATCCATATTTGTGAATAAAATATTAATATGACTTTAAAGGGGACGCTATGCTCGATGGAGTACCCAACACGCAACAATGAGTTTCTTGGGAATCTTACGTTGCACTCTAATTATAAAATAATATTATTTTAAATGGTAGTTAACATGTAGCCGTTGTAATGGCGGGAATGGATAGAAATAACTAAAATATTATTATATATGTTCTTAAATATTTTTACATTTATCCAATAAAAGCTAAAGGCTTAAAATACGGAAAGAATTAAATTTTAGGTGTATATGCCCTAGTTTTCACTAAAGGTTCACTTATCGCCTTTTAATGGAGAACTGTCATTAAATATAGTTTTGATCACTCTTATAAATTCTTTTGGA
Organism: Viscum album; assembly: GCA_963277665.1. NCBI lineage: Eukaryota > Viridiplantae > Streptophyta > Magnoliopsida > Santalales > Viscaceae > Viscum > Viscum album. The sequence continues at coordinate 1,386,868,274 of OY728153.1, forward strand.
CCAAATAAAACTCTTATTAAGAATCGGGACATCAAAGTTTACTTTGTGTAATTTTTTGGTATTTTTCCGATAAAGGTCATTTTTTAATGAATAGTGTAGAATGTTGTGTTTTAATTCAAAACCTCTTTTTAATATAATTTATTTATATGATTAGATAATATTTTGAATTGGTTTTAAAGTGAAATTAGAAAATATTTTTACCATTAAATCCAATAGTGGTCATTGGAATTAATTTCACTTTGAAATCAGACTTAAACTAGTGTCAATCTTTTGATAATTATTGTTTTATAAAAACACGCTATTTGCTCTGACAGCGGGAATTAATTATTAAATTAATTAATGTGACTAATATGTTTTGAATTTTGTAAAATAGACTTCATTTTTGAATTCGGAATATCAAATATAGCTTAGGGTGAATTTTTGGTAATTTTCTGAAAAACTTCAATTTTTTATGAATAGTGAAACCACTAAGTGGTACTTATAAAAACTGATTTTTCATTTAAATGAAATTTTGCCATAATTGTGTTTTTATTTTCAAAAATCCGACATACATGGTTGTCATTAAGAAGTAAAATGTGGTTCAATGAGATTAAAATAATTTTTTGGTGAATAGTAACTTATTAAGTTTTTAATCGCGATTAGTGGTAATTAGTGTAGTTTAAGGTAAAAATGATATTATAAGAATGTGAAAACACCATGAAACTTGTCCTAAACCTATTGGATGAGTCATGGCCGACCAAGAAAAGCCATGGGCCAACTTGGGGACCCCATGGAGCCACTTTATTTGGAAAATGACATTAATATATTTTTATTTAATGTTAAAGTGAAAATGACACTAACATAAATTGTTTTACTAAAGTATTTTTTAAGTGGGGTTATACAAGTCCAAATATTTATTATAAATAGTCATTGGAAATATAAAACGAATTCCTACATCATAGTAATTGTTTTATAATTTTTAGACATTAAATAAATTAAATTATTTATGACATAATAATGATGCAGCGATGACATCATTATTTGACGATTTAAATAAAATGGCAAAATAATGTAAAATCTATGAACTACACATGTCAAAAACTTATTGGATGAGTGGATTTAGAAGCCTTATCACCTTATCCACGAATTATATCAATGTGGGACCTTTTGAAACCGAAACACATTTTCAAATAAAGTAATATTTCTTTACTTTCCAAAAGTACCCCTCCTCTCCTCTTATAAAAGGCCCCCACCTCTACCTCATTTAACACACTCCTCAAGCCTTTGGCTCAGCAAACCCCTACCCATTTACTCTCTCCACATCCCTCTCCTCATCCTAGAGGATTCCCTTTAGGCAGAATCCTTTCAAAGGAAGCCTTTATGCTCAAATCAAAAGGAGTTACACTTTTAAAGGTAATTCATTCTCTCATGTTCATTTGTTTTATTTTGCTTCTCCAACCCCCTAAACTCTTTTTATTTACTTCTTTTGTAACAACACCAGTATCTTAAATATACTAGGATGTTGTTATAAGATTTATTCGATCTACACTCTCACACAACTACATCAAATGGTTAAAGAACATACGGTTTCCGTGGATGGTGAAATTCTGCCTCCCGAAACGATGATTGTTCAATACTCATTTAACACCTTCAAAGGTGGACATTATGATGTAACTATTTTTATATATGATATATAATATTTTTATTTTTTATTTATGCTTCTGTATTTTTCATTTTTGTCTTACCTTTATGGCTTCCATTATGGTTATACGCGATATCTTCATTTAAGGAAGTGCGGACTACCGCCCCCTCAAAGTGATTTGATTCGTTAAATACCATATGTGGGGTGTATAAAGGATGGAAATATGATATTATATATGATATTATAATGGAATTATAATATACCTTTATATCTTTATTATTACATTCTATAAAATACGAAATATAAATGAAAGTAGCGTTCATGCGTACGTACGGCTTACCATCTCCATGAACGGTGCATTTCATTTCTTACCTCTAAATGATTATGTAATGTTATAAATGCATGCATGTACTGGATATATATGAGATATATGATATATACATAATGAATATAATTCTGGATATAATAAACTTTTGGACACACGAACAACATGTAATTGTAAGAAGTCCACTTTCGACTTAAGAACCAAATATCGGAAAAACAAATATTATTAACTTAAATGATTACATAATGTTTATGACATGGTAATAAGTGGTATAAAAGTAATAATGAACTTGAAAAAGGTTCTTAAGGAATTAGAAATTAACTCAAGTTTATTATTCAGGAGATTAAAGAACGATCGAGTCAAGTCGGACCTGAGGTAAGGGATCCTACTCCTCTCTTTCTTTTTAAGTACATACTTTTATGTCATTTATTTTAAAGCTCATATTTCTTGTTATTGGGATGATATTTTATATTAAACTTACTGTAATTTTTATGTTCATGTGATGAGAGACCATATTCTCTCTCATCAATCCATTTTGGAAGTTTTGAGTGGCGCCGTTAGGCTGCCGAACTTTCGTAAGAGATCTAACCTCTCTCTTTCTTTTTAAGTACTCTCCTTTATGTCACTTCTTTTAAGCTCCACTTTGTAATGTTGGGGGATTTTCTTTTATATTTCTCTTTCTATACATTTTATTGTAATGTGATGAGATACCCTATTTGATCTCATCAATCCATATTCGGAAGTTTTATGTGGCGCCGTTAGGCTGCCGAGTTTTCGTAAGGGATTTTTCATCTCACTTTTATTCCCGTGAGATTTATGCTACATTTTCCACAAATTCCATTGAGTGGTGTATGTTCTGCCCATTATTCTACTCCTTGTGTAATATACTTTTGTTTATGAGTATTTACATCAATGACCTATTGTCTTTCTTCCATGGGGTGTATGTTTTGAAAGATACCCAAGTCGGTAAGGGAACCTTTCACCCTCCTCTTTTTTAAAAGACTTATTTTATTGGGTCTTTTAATTTACATATTTTTATGTTGGGATATGTTCTCATACATCCTTATTGATGTAAATTTTATGTCCAAGTGATGAGATACACTTTTTATCTCTCATCAACTCATTTTGATGTGATGCCGTTAGGCTGTCAAGGGAACTTTTTAACCCAATTTCGATTTCTTTGGGTTCAACTTGTAGTCATTGAATATGTCATCCATTGAATATGTGTGATTGACCTTTTATTGTTTTACACTTAATATCCACTTATATTTGGTGTATATATATTTGTCACACATATTTTTGAGATTTATTTGTCCTTAATTTAAGGATACCTTCTTTATAAGGGATTTCATCACATTTGACATTTCTATTGAGGGTTCATTGTTGTTATGCACCAATTCACTCTTATATGGTGTATATACTGTCCTTTGGAGTATTATATCATGAATCCTTTTATTCTCATGATATTATAAAGTTCTTCCTCGATTATTGTATTCAAGTGTCTCTAATTTTGGTAAAACGCCTTTAACCAAAATATCGTTTTAAATGTTTTAATTATTTGTTCATATTAATATCCATGTTTTCAAAATGGTTTTAAGGATTTATTTATATGGATATTAATGGTTTAAAATGTTAAAAGCATAAAGGTGGTATGGGACACTTTGATTCAAAAATCTCTTTATTAAATGTTTTAAATGGTTTTGGAAATGGTTTCTTTTTGAATGGATTCATTATTTCAATATCCTAAAATTTTATATTGTGATTGAAATGTGGAAATATTATGTTTCCTTTATGCATGTTTTATGTGATACATTTATTTTATGGTTCTTGGGAATTGTTATGAAAACGGGTGGTTCCATGATAAACTAAGGGCGGGTGAGCCCGATATAGCTCTCCAATGCATTGGGTAACGCGAAGGAGTGAAACGTTAAGGTTTCTCCGAAGAGATTTAGGGAATATACTGTGATGGGTATTCCAAACATAACCAAGAGGGTTACTCCCTACGTAAGAATGTTATGAATGCCTCAAGTTACCTTTATGTCTTATGTTTTATATGATTTATTCATGGTTTGATGAGGTATGTTAAAGTGCCTATGTTTTATGGGTAAAGTATGATTTCATTCTCATGTATATATGAACTCATGTTTCCTTTCCATATTTTTTGTAACCCTTACTGAGCTTTTTATGCTCATCCCAAGTTTTTGAAATGTTTTTCACAGGTCAAGGGAAAGGTACATGATGTGATGATAGTGTCAAGGATGTGTCAAGAAAGAATCCATGTTTCATTTTAAATATGTTTCCGTTGATGGGAAGAATGAATACTGTCTTTTATGTAACCACTTTGTTTAAATGTGGAATGTAATGCAAGTTTCATGATCTAATTCTCTAAAACTCTAAACCTGAAAATATCCTCAATGCGTAATCTTGTAATAACTCAAGATTAAGTAAGGTTTAAGGTTGGGGCCTTATAGTTGGTATCAGAGGTCGGTTTAGATAACTTTAGAGGTTAGGGTATTCTTTAAGCATAAGTGACATTACCATAATGGTTAGGATTTCAGAAAGAGTCCTAGTTTTAGATAAAGTGAATGAGTAAGTGTATCTTAGTGTTTACCTTCCTCATTAGTACATGATGGTTTTTTTGATATACTCACACTGACATTTCTATTTTTAATGAATGGATGGATCTAGCAGGCACCAAAGAGACAACAGGTTTGAAGGAAACTATGGTGGTTCTCTGATTAAGATACTAGATAAAATGGAGGATTCAATGAGGAAACTCGTGGTTCTTCTAAACCAAATATCAAGGAGTCATGATCAACCACTTCAACCTTGGTGAGTTCTCTAATGCATCATGTATGAGATGGCCAACTCGATGTGGAAATTCAGGTAATAATTATTAAGGTAACCATTAGGGTTTATATGATCCTTAATTTTTAGGTAATTATGGGTTACTCTATGATATGATGGAAAATGAAATGAATGAGATAAACTTGAGGTTAAAATATGTTATGATTATTCTTGAAGATTTTATCTCATTTTGGGGAATGTTTTAAGAATTATATAGTTTTGGAAAACGGACAACACGCAGACCGTGTGACATCCCGTCGCGTCGGACAATGCTGCGGGAATCGAACCCACAACCATGTGCGACTGGTATTTATCGCCTACCACTGGACTACGTGAAGTCCCTGGTTAGTTTGACTGATTCTTTTTAGTTATATGATTTTATGAATTAAGAGTAAGTTGATTTTAAAGGATATGTGATTAGGATAATTACTTTTCAATGTGAGACTTTAAGAGCAACTGATGTTATTTGGAGATAAATGTTACGATTTATCTTGGAAGACTATGTGACTAAATCCTTCAAATATTTGGGTTTCAATCTTATATTGGTTTACTTTGAATAATTTTATGGACAAATTGTTTATCGGATGGTCCTCGTTGAACTTTGGGTTTTGTTGGACAAATTTTGGAGATTAAGAATAGATTTTCTTTTTATAAGGGGTTATCCTTTTCTGGATTATCTGATCTTGTACTAACCTTTTTGGTTTTGGTTTTGGTTAAAGTCTAAAGACATGGGATGTATATAGTTCTCTTTTGTGGATTAGGTGATTCTCTAGAAGTTTATTATAGTACTCTTAATGCGAAAAAGTCTCCCTAAAAACTCGTCTTTTGGAAAAAATATGAGTTTGACTAAGGAATCTAGTAAAAGTTGAAAGTCAACATGATAAGTGATTATTCTTCCTTATGAATAAATTCCTCAATAAAAAGTAACTTAATACAAAAATGTTGTCTATTAACTTTTCCTACTGGGGAACCCAACACCGTTTAACCCATCACAAGTTTGTGATTTTCTTATTGTTAACTTTCTCCTAAACATGTTTTCTATCACTCTCCATCAGAACATGACCCTTTGTTTTTTCCTCCATGTCCATATTTTCATACTTGGAATCCTAGTATGGGTTAACTCAGGTGACCTCTGTACTTATCTTTCTTTATTTTAAAGAGATTGTTTTACCGACTCTTGTTCCGATGTGGGACGTTCAAGGATGTTTCCGAGCGCAATTTTAAAATTGCGAGGACGCAATTCCCAAAAGGGGGGAAGGATGTAACACCCCAGGTAAATAAGGAATATGACATTTTCATATTTATCCATATTTGTGAATAAAATATTAATATGACTTTAAAGGGGATGCTATTCTCGATGGCGTACTCAACACGCAACAACGAGTTTCTTGGGAATCTTACGTTGCACTCTAATAATAAAATAATATTATTTTAAATGGTAGTTAACATGTAGTCGTTGTAATGGAGGGAATGGATAGAAATAACTAAAATATTATTATATATGTTCTTAAATATTATTACATTTATCCAATAAAATCTAAAGGCTTAAAATACGGAAAGAATTAAATTTTAGGTGTATATGCCCTAGTTTTCACTAAAGGTTCACTTATCGCCTTTTAATGGAGAACTGTCATTAAATATAGTTTTGATCACTCTTATAAATTCTTTTGGACCAAATAAAACTCTTATTAAGAATCGGGACATCAAATTTTACTTTGTGTAATTTTTTGGTATTTTTCCGATAAAGTTCATTTTTTAATGAATAGTGTAGAATGTTGTGTTTTAATTCAAAACCTCTTTTTAATATAATTTATTTATATGATTAGATAATATTTTGAATTGGTTTTAAAGTGAAATTAGAAAATATTTTTACAATTAAATCCAATAGTGGTCATTGGAATTAATTTCACTTTGAAATCAGACTTAAACTAGTGTCAATCTTTTGATACTTATTGTTTTATAAAAACACGCTATTTGCTCTGAAAGCAAGAATTAATTATTAAATTAATTAATGTGACTAATATGTTTTGAATTTTGTAAAATAGACTTCATTTTTGAATTCGGAATATCAAATATAGCTTAGGGTGAATTTTTGGTAATTTTCTGAAAAACATCAATTTTTGATGAATAGTGAAACCACTAAGTGGTACTTATAAAAACTGATTTTTCATTTAAATGAAATTTTTCCATAATTGTGTTTTGATTTTCAAAAATCCGACATACATGGTTGTAATTAAGAAGTAAAATGTGGTTCAATGAGATTAAAATAATTTTTTGGTGAATAGTAACTTATTAAGTTTTTAATCGCGATTAGTGGTAATTAGTGTAGTTTAAGGTAAAAATGATATTATAAGAATGTGAAAACACCGTTACACTTGTCCTACACCTATTGGGTGAGTCATGGCCGACCAAGACAAGCCATGGGCCAACTTGGGGACCCCATGGAGCCACTTTAGTTGGAAAATGACATTAATATATTTTTATTTAATGTTAAAGTGAAAATGACACTAACATAAATTGTTTTACTAAAATAATTTTTAAGTGGGGTTATACAAGTCCAAATTTTTATTATAAATAGTCATTGGAAAGCTAAAACTAATTCATACATCATAGTAATTTGTTTATAATTTTTAGTCATTAAATAAATTAAATTAGTTATGACATAATAATGATGCAGCGATGACATCATTATTTGACGATTTAAATAAAATGGTAAGATAATGTAAAATCTATGAACTACACATGTCCAAAACTTATTGGATGAGTGGATTTCGAAGCCTTATCACCGTATCCACTAATTATATCAATGTGGGAACTTTTGAAACCGAAACACATTTTCAAATAAAGCAATATTTCTTTACATTCCAAAAGTACCCCTCCTCTCCTCTTATAAAAGGCCCCCACCTCTACCTCATTTAACACACTCTTAAAGCCTTTGGCTCGGAAAAACCCTACCCATTTACTCTTTCCACATCCCTATCCTCATCCTAGAGGATTCCCTTTGGGCAGAATCCTTTCAAAGGAAGCCTTTATGCTCAAATCAAAAGGAGTTACACTTTTAAAGGTAATTCATTCTCTCATGTTCATTTGTTTTATTTTGCTTCTCCAACCACCTAAACTCTTTTTATTTACTTCTTTTGTAACAACACCAGTATCTTCAATATACTTGGATGTTGTTATAAGATTTATTCGATCTACACTCTCACACAACTACATCAAATTGTTAAAGAACATACGGTTTCCGTGGATGGTGAAATTCTGCCTCCCGAAACGATGATTGTTCAATACTCATTTAACACCTTCAAAGGAGGCCATTATGATGTCACTATTTTTATATATGATATATAATATTTTTATGTTTTATTTATGCTTCTGTATTTTTCATTTTTGTCTTACCTTTATAGCTTCCATTATGGGTATACGCGATATCTTCATTTAAGGAAGTGCGGACTACCGCCCCCTCAAAGTGATTTGATTCGTTAAATACCATATGTGGGATGTTTAAAGGATGGAAATATGATATTATATATGATATTGTAATGTAATTATAATATACCTTTATATCATTATTATTCCATTCTATAAAATACGAAATAGAAATGAAAGTAGCGTTCATGCGTACGTACGGCTTACCGTCTCCATGAACGGTGCATTTCATTTCTTACCTCTAAATGATTATGTAATGTTATAAATGCATGCATGTACTGGATATATATGATATATATTATATCTAGATAATGAATACAATTCTGGATATAATAAACTTTTGGACACACGAACAACATGTAATTGTAAGAAGTCCACTTTCGACTTAAGAACCAAATATCGGCAAAACAAATATTATTAACTTAAATGATTACATAATGTTTATGACATGGTAATAAGTGGTATAAAAGTAATAATGAACTTGAAAAAGGTTCTTAAGGAATTAGAAATTAACTCAAGTTTATTATTCAGGAGATTAAAGAACGATCGAGTCAAGTCGGACCCGAGGTAAGGGATCCTACTCCTCTCTTTCTTTTTAAGTACACACTTTTATGTCATTTGTTTTAAAGCTCATATTTCTTGTTATTGGGATGATCTTTTATATTAAACTTACTGTAATTTTTATGTTCATGTGATGAGAGACCCTATTCTCTCTCATCAATCCATTTTGGAAGTTTTGAGTGGCGCCGTTAGGCTGCCGAACTTTCGTAAGAGATTTAACCTCTCTCTTTCTTTTTAAGTACTCTCATTTATGTCACTTCTTTTAAGCTCCACTTTGTAATGTTGGGGGATGTTCTTTTATATTCCTCTTTCTGTAAATTTTATTGTAATGTGATGAGATACCCTATTTGATCTCATCAATCCATATTCAGAAGTTTTATGTGGCGCCGTTAGGCTGCCGAGTTTTCGTAAGGGATTATTCATCTCACTTTTATTCCCGTGAGATTTATGCTACATTTGCCACAAATTCCATTGAGTGGTGTATGTTCTGACCATTATTCTACTCTTTGTGTAATATACTTTCGTTTATGAGTATTTACATCAATGACCTATTGTCTTTCTTCCATGGGGTGTATGTTTTGAAAGATACCCAAGTCGGTAAGGGAACCTTTCACCCTCCTCTTTTTTAAAAGACTTATTTTATTGGGTCTTTTAATTTACATATTTTTATGTTGGGATATGTTCTCATACATCCTTATTGATGTAAATTTTATTTCCAAGTGATGAGATACACTTTTTATCTCTCATCAACTCATTTTGATGTGATGTCGTTATGCTGTCAAGGGAACTTTTTAACCCAATTTCGATTTCTTTGGGTTCAACTTGTAGTCATTGAATATGTCATCCATTGAATATGTGTGATTGAACTTTTATTGTTTTACACTTAATATCCACTTATATTGGGTGTATATATATTTGTCACACATATTTTTGAGATTTATTTGTCCTTAATTTAAGGATACCTTCTTTATAAGGGATTTCATCACATTTGACATTTCTATTGAGGGTTCATTGTTGTTATGCACCAATTCACTCTTATATGGTGTATATACTGTCCTTTGGAGTATTATATCATGAATCCTTTTATTCTCATGATATTATAAAGTTCTTCCTCGATTATTTTATTCAAGTGTCTCTAATTTTGGTAAAACCCCTTTAACCAAAATATCGTTTTAAATGTTTTAATTATTTGTTCTTATTAATATCCATGTTTTCAAAATGGTTTTAAGGATTTATTTATATGGATATTAATGGTTTAAAATGTTAAAAGCTTCAAGGTGGTATGGGACACTTTGATTCAGAAATCTCTTTATTAAATGTTTTAAATGGTTTTGGAAATGGTTTCTTTTTGAATGGATTCATTATTTCAATATCCTAAAATTTTATATTGTGATTGAAATGTGGAAATGTTATGTTTCCTTTATGCATGTTTTATGTGATACATTTATGTTATGGTTCTTGGGCATTGTTATGAAAACGGGTGGTTCCGTGATAAACTAAGGGCGGGTGAGCCCGATATAGCTCTCAAATGCATTGGGTAATGCGAAGGAGTGAAACGTTAAGGTTTCTCCGAAGAGATTTAGGGAATATACTGTGATGGGTATTCCAAACGTAACCAAGAGGGTTACTCCCTACATAAGAATGTTATGAATGCCTCAAGTTACCTTTATGTCTTATGTTTTCTATGATTTATTCATGGTTTGATGAGGTATGTTAAAGTGCCTATGTTTTATGGGTAACGTATGATTTCATTCTCATGTATATATGAACTCATGTTTCCTTTCCATATTTTTTGTAACCCTTACTGAGCTTTTTATGCTCATCCCAAGTTTTTGAAATGTTTTTCACAGGTCAAGGGAAAGGTACATGATGTGATGATAGTGTCAAGGATGTGTCAAGAAAGAATCCATGTTTCATTTTAAATATGTTTCCGTTGATGGGAAGAATGAATACTGTCTTTTATGTAACCACTTTGTTTAAATGTGGAATGTAATGCAAGTTTCATGATCTAATTATCGAAAACTCTAAACCTGAAAAGATCCTCAATGTGTAATCTTGTAATAACTCAAGATTAAGTAAGGTTTAAGGTTGGGGCCTTATACATATCATTAATATAAGGTTGTTTCTTCTTCAATTGTTATACAGTAAACAAATTTTGCCTAGAACTGAATCTTAGAAGAAAATACAACTAATAAGATAAATCACCAAATCATTCATATATCAAAAAAGTGTCAACATACTATGGTGTAAACATGAATTAGTTACTAAGATGATGATTCTATATCCTTTGACATATTTTCATGAAATCATGATTAGCCATATAAAATGATGATAGTGTGTTATGGTGATCCTCAAAAAAATTCTGACTAAACTGAGTTGTCACCATATGATTTTTGATAATATGTTTATTCTCTTTTTCCTAATTAATAATGACAGGTCCAATAATTTAATTCTCACCCATATCAACCTAATAATTTTGAGAACACAAAAGAAAACCATAAAGTTTTTTATATAAACCAATTGTGTTAAGGCCTAAGGAATTTTATTGTATGAGATCTCCACTAATGGTACATGCTCCTCCCATGATCCTCTAAAATCCATCACATAATCTCTAATTATGTATTCTAATGTTCATATATTCCAGTAATTTTATCCATCCATTTAAGTAGGATACACTATTATCATGGTATGTTGGGTTCCAAGGGATTAATGTAAGTAATTCCAAAACCATGATGCAAACTTGGGGTCTTGGATAGTCACAATTGAAACTAGTAAACCATGAAACTTTACAACATTATAAATGTGTATTTTGGAAAGTTATTAAACTATATTGGATTCATTAATAGGGATTATTTGAGGTAACATCATTACCCAATCCACAATCACCCACATGGAATTATGTTTTTGAACTATTCTTGGTAGACCTATGAAAAAACACATAATAATCTTCTCAAATCACCACATGGGTGTAGGTAGATATTTCAAAATACCAGCTGGTTGTTCAAACTCCACATTTACCTACTGATAGTTGAGGTATCTCAATAAAAAATCATCAAATCACCTCTTCAACCCATACAACAAAAAATTTTATATTAGTGCTCTATACATATTTTATATCCTAGGATGAACAAACCATCTTGAATTGTGGTGGGTTGAAAGAATATTTTCCTGAGAAGTTAGAGGAATCAAAATATGATCTATAAAACACAACTCATATAACCGATATTGAATATATCACTCAATGGTCTCCCAATCATTGAGTTTTCACCCCATAGTGAGACATTCAGGATCTAATGTCTGAGCATCTCAAACCTTCTCAACTAAATCAACAATAAAACAAACGTGAATGAAAACTATAGTTTCTTCTTTTTAGAACAATATAGATTCATATTGACTATGAATGAAATTAGTTTCCATTAAAATGAATCCTCTTTATACAAATGATTATATGCTTTCCTACTCAATGTATTAGCCACTAAATTATATTTAAATATTATGTATATCAAGTCAATATCAAACATCTATAAATATTTCGTCCATATTTATTACCATAGAATCAAATCCCTTTGTTATAAAATCTTTTTCTAGATTTTATAGTCTATAAAAAATATGAATTTCTCACCAAAAAGGTAATGAAAAAAAGTTTAAAGGGTATGTAATATGTTATATAACTCTAAATCATGTTTTGGATAATTGTTCCCAAGCACTCATAACTATAGTGATCTATAAAATAAACATGATATCCTTATATGAGAACACATCCCAACCTAGAACCTAATGATTCATAATAGATAACATAACCTCATCATAACTCTAGAAATTTAAGGATATTTTCTAATAAAATCTAAACCATAATCTCATGAAAATACTTCTGGTATATATCACACCATTTGAAATGGAAACCCTTATCAAATCATTCATTGGTGATAAAAGTATTTAAAAATAACTAATAATTAATCAATAATATCCATCTAAACTGAAGAAAAAATCTATTTGAAAAAAAATATTTTATAATTACTAATAGATAACATATTCTACCTATTTAGGATCTACTAAGACTCCTACATCAGAAATGATTTGGCTAAGGAAACATGACATTTTTTTCTAGAAATTGTGCATTGAAATCTTAGTATAAAGGAAATGTTCTCATGAGATACCCAACATAAGATTCAAGTGTTCATTATTATCGGCCTTAATCTTATAATACATTGGAATATCATTAATAAACACCACTACATAGGTTTCAAGATAACTATAAAATATCTAACTAAAAAATTCCATGAACACTACTGGTGAATCCATAAGTCAAAAGGGTATAACCAAATATTGGTAGTGACTATAAGAACACTTGAAGGATGTCTTCAGAATGTCCACTTTCTAAACTCAAATTTGGTGATATGATAATTATAAATCAATCATAGAGTACCATGTGGGTCCCCTCAATTGATAAAATAAATCATTAATACATGGAAGAGGATGGTGATTATTTATTTTAACTTGGTTTGGCTTATGATAATTGTCACAAAGAAGAAGAGTTATATCCTCGTTAATCCAAAAAAATAATAGGTGTTTCCTATAGAGACATACTATGTCGAATGAACCCTTTGATTTCCAACTATTCCAACTGGATGTTAAATTCCCCTAATTCTAATGGTTCTACACTAGAATAATGAAGGGAAATGGGTCAAGTATGTGGTAGGATATCAATCCTAAATTAAAAATCTATTTCTGGTGGAACCAATAGATATTTTTAGGCAATAAATGTGAAAATTGATCCATTATGGTGGGAAAATATATGTATTTGATTACATCCACATATGTTGGAGTAAGAATTTATAGATGATATGATATAGTACCAACAACTGGTACTAAAAGTCCTATTATACTTCCACTAAAATCCAAATCTCTTTTAAATATATGCTTAATTCCATTAAAAGTTGTGAAACTAACCTTTCAGGAATAATATCCAATATGGTCCTTGAACGATGGCAATCAGTCCATTCCAAATAATCAGGTCAAAAGTATCCATCTCAAGAAAAAATAAATACCAAAATAATTCATACCCTTAAATAGTTATAGAACATACTTCACACATAATATATTGACACTCTCATTGGATAAGTGGTGTTTAAATATTAAATACTTAAGGCATCATCCTCACATGTAATCTAATATGATCAACAACATAACAAGAAATACAAAATTGGAATGTTCCCATGTAAAGAAATTTTTTAATAAGAGTATAATTCAATATAATATTACATTTCACTATCTATGGACCATATTGATCCTCCCTTGTCATCCAATTATCACCATACAAATGTTTATTCACTACCCCATGTTCATTGATTCTATGTTATGATGGTAATTTCTATAAATTTATGGTGTTCCTAGAATCACCTTAGATCACTCCTTTTGGGTGATGAGAGTTGCTCTAGATGGGTCTTCTATTCAGAGTATAAGATGTCTGAGAAACAAAAGAAGTGTCTCCAGCACCATAATTTGGAGAACTATAAAAATAAAAGTGGATATGTATCATCTGATTATAGTTTTGAAAAGATCGTGGGGGTTTCATACTGTCTCACATCATATGAGTTAAAGAACTACACTTGAAAAAATTTTATGTATATTTGGTTTTCATAAAGATTTAACCAATTAAGTGGTATTATTTTTAGGTGCACTACCTCCTTTAGAAAAGGTGTATCTCTTCCCGGTGTTTCCATCATTATAGTTCCAATCTATTTTGATTGAATCAAACAAACTTCCTCCCATACAATTCCCATATAATATCCCTTTACACTATCATTTTCATGTTAACCATGTCAATATATTTAGTAATATAGAGTATACCTATTTTAGAATGAATCTATATTTTCAAGCCCAATTCAATGATGGGTCTCTTCAAGGATTAACTAGTAGAAACATCCAGATTAATATAAAATTAGTTCATAAAATTGGATTCAAAATTCATCGCTAATAAATTATCTAAATTGGGGATGAATAAATCCAATTTTCAGGCTATGTTGAATGTGTGGGGATATAATTTTTTTGGAATAATTCATAAATTTTCTCCCATGTAAAACCTTAATTAACTCGAGCATGTATAGTTAAATCTTACAATTATCATGAAAGTTTATCTAGTATATACACTAGTATATTTATCATTAGATCAACTGGTTTACCAAGGAAATAAATGTTTTAATTCATTATATTTTTCCCCAATGGCTTGAAAATACTAATTGATTCTCCAAAAAAGTTATTAGTTCACATGTGTCTTAGGTGAAATGGTATTTTTTTAGCCTCTTAATGATAATTTATATTAAAGTTTCCCAATTTAATTCTCTATAACTAGAAAAAACATCATTTAATCATCACTCACTACAAAATAAAGGCATATGAAAATTATGAATCTCAAAAGGAAACAACCATTAAAACCATCATTTAAAAAATAATCCATTTAAAAATGATCCATTTTAAAAATTCTTTATAAATAATAAAACATAAAATAAACAATTTATTCTTATTGGGGAGTATCACTTTTAAATCATGATATGAAATAATCATCATTTAAACCCATGATAATGAGATAAAACACGGATAGAAGTTTCATAGAATGCTTTTCAATTCATCACTACTCTTGTAACTTGAGCATCAACCTAAAATTTTAGATGAATAGTTATTTTCTATAAAGTTATTGATTTTATATTCCTCCCTCATTGCTAACATCCTAAGATTCCATACAGACACAAAAATTCTGATAACATTTATAACATCCTTCCACTCACCCATTGGATTGGGAATAGGTGCAGGTGCCACTAACCATATGTGAAATACCTATAATACCATTGGACAATAATAAATGGTATGGGATTAAAAAAACAGTGGGGGATGGTTTTCCCTAAATAACCAAAAAAACCAAATGAGATAAAGTACATACAACCAAACCACATATTTGATACATAGGTAGTTACAACACAACCCAACTAGAACCCAAAAATTTTAAGATCTGAGTAACAATAACAATTTAAAAAAATATGAAACATGAAAACAAAGGGAAATATATATTTTTTACAATAATGTGGCATCAATACAATGATTCCAAGAGAGATATCTTATAATAGAACACCAATTGAGGAGGAATCCTCATGATTTGCCACTAGAGAAATTTGATACCTTTTCCTTATATGTATCAGATTATACAATATCTAAAAACACACCAATGATCCAAAGAAGGGTTGACAATGAATTAAATAGGTAATATCCAATGACTTTACAACACATTACCTGATGACAATAACAAGTTATCACACTCCATATAAAATAGAAGAGAGGTAAATATAAATTTGATTAGAAAGTATTAAATTAATTTCATGTATTAAAAATATTAAATGATATTTTATCACCATTTATTTCCATATAGAATAATAATCGCATGTTCACACTCACACACACACATATGAATGAATCTGTGT
Source organism: Viscum album (assembly GCA_963277665.1). NCBI lineage: Eukaryota > Viridiplantae > Streptophyta > Magnoliopsida > Santalales > Viscaceae > Viscum > Viscum album. The sequence continues at coordinate 1,386,884,526 of OY728153.1, forward strand.
ACCTCCTTATACTAATGAATGGTGAGTTATCCTGTACCTAATCCATCACTTGGTGAACTAGTTTGATGGTGGAACTTTTTTCCATGACCCATCCCATGTTTTCCTTATTAATGGTGGAACATCAGACCATTATCTATCCAAAATGTACATGAATACATGACACCATGTATTCCATGTTATCATATAAAATTATTCCATATAAATATATTGTTTTTTAAACCACTTTCATTCAAAACTTTCATCAAACACATTATGAGAACCATTTCAAAACCATGGATTTAGGTATTAAAACCAAGACTGGTTTCTAAAAATGTAATGTGGAATATAATTTAAACACAAATAATTCATTTCATATAATTATTTTAATAATATAGAATCTTCCTAACTCACAATAGTTGAGGAAAGCATAAAATAGTACATGAAACCTCTAGATCTGGTGTTGAATGTTTTTTCATTCATTATATCAAAAAATATATCACCAAGAAAAAATCACATATCATATATCAATCCATAATAGAATATATATAATGTTATCTATGAGAGATATGAGGATATCTAAGAAGAATATGAGAAAAATCGGAATTATCATTGATTCTTAAGATCCAATGCACATATATTTTAAAAAAAATATTCTTTTGGATAAAAGGGAAATTCCACGGATTCCTATGAGTGAAGAAGAGCTCGAGAGCCTAAGAGAGGGGAAAAATGAGATTTTAGGGACTTAATATGATTTAAATACTAATTTTGAAAGTATTCAATTCACATCATATGTTTAGTGCATATGGTTTTTCAAACCATTCACCAACTAAATTCATTCTACTGGACAACACTCAATGAGTTTCATGGTTTTGTTACATTGTTTAGAAGACTGCACACCAAAAATGGGGTGATACTATCTCAAGTCCACCCCCATCACATGATTGAATCAATGGGTGGAAAACCTTTTTGCTGACCCTGAATATCCCACTTTCTCTAAAATCAAGGATTATCCAAGAATTTTCGTGGATTCAATAAACCATGCTCTAACTGTGCACCAACCCAATGACTCCAACTATCACTCGCACAGCTTCTGGGATATATTGACCATTTTACCATAATCATTATCAATGTATACACCTCCATACACACTTCTAAAATACACCAAAACAATCTAAAATTTCTTGAAACTCATCTTACGTATTATATATGATCCAAATACATAAAAATTAATGTATCTGTAACTTGGTTTGTTACAATAACTCTTTAACCATAGATATACATTGTAAAAAATGAATGAATATAAAATATAATTCCCTTACATGATTATGGAAATATAGTTAGTTTTTAAATAAAAATGGATGTAGTTGACTTGTTTAAAACTAAAAAGTGTTTTAGGATCTATTGATCAAAGATGATGAGTATACTAACAGAACACTCATAATGTTTTAAATAAGTAAACATTTATAAATAAAAGTATGCTCAAAATAATTTATAGTTAGTTTAATAAGACCATGTGAAATATTTTAAAGATGTTGGTAAATTTATATATTTCATGATATTACTTTAAAATTTATCATAAATTCATTGTGGAGTTAATGAATGCACTTTGTAAAGATAGAGGAACCTTGAATCTAGCATATTGAATAATTTATAATACAAGTAATAATTTATCATATATTTCATGTAAAGTTATTACCAAACTATAATTTCCTTATATAAATCAATATAGTGATTGTATTAAATGGAATATTTTTTGTGATACTTTTATATTTTAAGTATTAATTAAATCCTTATAAGATATTATTTTTAAATAATAGTGAAACAACTAAGAATATTCTAACTAAATTGACTAATGGATATTATATCAATTTTTATTGACAAGAATATATTATTTCCAAAAAAAAATTTCTAACCATTTGTTAGAAGAAGTATTTAACTTCAAACAAACATCAAATGTTGGGTGTTTCTCAATTAATAATTATATATCCACAAAGGATTTTAACATCTAGTCAAGACCAACAATTGTTTCATAAAGTAACCCTATCTAATTATAGATAGTGGGAGAAGACATAACCTTTATTAGTTAAGGATTTATATGAACATGAGTTAGAATGTGAATATTAGATTCCAATAAGATCAGTATGTGGAGTGGTTCTAGAGATACATATTGTGTAAGAATTGATAATAAAATAGGTGGTTTATGTTCTCCTTAATGGGTGATACATATATCATTTTTTCAAGAATAAAAATTAATATAATGAATTAAAAAATGAAAAACTGTTACAGTTGATAAGTATGTATAAATTAAAGTAATTTATTCCATATGTCGAGATTAAGGGGATCCTTATTTTGAATGTTTCGAAGAATATATTCTACTTTTGTGTACTCAAGAGAAATTTCATATGTATAGTATAAGAAAATAAAAATAATAAATGATTGGTTATTAAAAGGTTTAGTCTGTGAAAAAAATTATACACTAATCATCATGACTAAAATAAATTTAACGTTTACTTGTAAAAGTATACTTATATGATCATATTATTGTTCTATTCTTTGACAATACCATCTCATTTAGTGGAAACCTTATAGAATATGTTTATATAATGTGACCAAAAGGATACCCAATATAATATTTCTACAAGGCATAATTATAATGGTTTGGAGAAATAAGTAAACTTTAATATGATATACATATTATATAATTTTTTTATGGATAAATCATGAATAGTGATCATAGAATATTTTTTTCTAAATGAATGAGTTATATGTGTCTCTAGTAGGTTAGTGGGAGTGTTATAAGTTTTCAATATAGATATGTTGATAACATATTTAAAATAAATGTTATGTATTTTTAGTTTTTTAAGACTAAGGAATGAATTTCAATAATAATGAATTAATATTGAAACCATGTTATAGGTAATAGGATATAAAAAATAGATTTATGGGTGTGTTAAATCTATTAATTGTAAATATATTAAAAAATTATTGAAAAATAAAAGAAAAAATCATTCAATACCAAATTGTTGTTGGAATACAATCCTTACAGCAAAATATTAATTGGCATAAGAAGATATTATTGAGATTAAAATAATTTCAAAATATTTAGTGTAATGAATTTAACTTATATTTCATGATATGTACTGATGTTTTTTATTACTAATGCATGATGCATAATATTTGAATATCAAATGGATTAAACATAACTTCATTAACTTGTAGTTAAAACTATCTAATTGTGAATGGAAAATTAGAACTAAATGAGTTCATAGTGTCTAGATAAGTGGTAATACTGGTGATCAAGGGAATTGAAAACTATCTTTTATTTAGTTCAATTTCATCTAATATCATAGTATGTTTAATTTATTTTTAAATAAAACTTATTAGATCAAGAGTATGATATAATAGACATCAAGATGATACTCATTAATAACATAAAAAAGTAATTAACAATGTTATTACAAGAAACATCAAGTGGATGCTATATATAAAATATTTAATTATGTTACAGCCTCATATATGGATTTATAAGAATCTTAGAAACATATTATTCCTATTTTTTATTATTCTAGAAGTAAGTGTTTTTATATTTATTATTATAATATTTGACTATGGAATTAATTAATATGGAAATATTCCAAAAAGTGAATAAGAGGTGGATAACCATTAATATCATTACCAGTGGGATTTTATCAAGGTACTGATATTGTAGTAAGCGGATTCACTACACAAACATGTAGCATTTCCAAACCTAGTAACTGAAACATGGTAGGCCCGTAAACTATATACATACTTAGCATAATCATGTTTAACATGTGATAAATAACCTATTATTAATAGTTTTCTCTAGTTTAAGTGGGATTTGTTGTATTTTGTGCCATAAAACCAACTAATTTTTACTTTATATAGATTTTATGTTAATGGATATGAATATTAGTAACTTTCCATATATTTATTACTATTATGAATAACTAAAATGTGATCAGGTCCTAGAATATCTTTCATATTGAAAAGGTTATATAATTTACCTTCTATTATGAGAACCATGAAGTTTCATGATAATATCCTTAAATATTATTATATGGATAGATAACATTCAATAAAGAGACACATAGTATGGTCACTTTTAAGTGTGAGTACTCATATGCAAATGAGGAATTATCTCATGAAGTTATCTCATAGTAATATATGTGATCATAGATTATGATATCAAACTTTCCTATAGGAATTCTTCATGTTTATTTGGAAATGAATATTCTTATCTTCAAGTATGTGTAATGGTACATAGAGATTAATAATTTAATTAATGCTTTTCATTACTCATAAACTTTTATGTATTGATTTAAACCATTGAGAAACAATTCATGTATATTTTGGTTAGGTTGAGTGTATTGTGAATGAGGTGTAATTAATGAATAATTTGAGGAAGTATGTGTCCCTTCCATATTTACAGAATCTTATATCTCAACCCTTTGATTTAAATGGAACCATCAAATTAAATTCCATGTCCATGGTGCAATAGTGGGTTTATTTCAGTTAGTAAAAGAAATATTTAATGTGAACATAGGTTGATAAAATTCGTGTGCAACCTACATGATGAGATATCACAACAAAAAGTGATATATTACATAATAAGAATTCATATGTGTTTGTTTTAAATATGAAATTCATTCTTCCTCTATGGGTGACTTGACCTATTTTTGAATAATAATCTTGGACATTAGGAAATTTCATCTAATTCCAATATGGAAGAGTCCTAAAGGGTCACACACAAAGTGTTTCCTTTGATTTCAGTTGAATATTATTTAAATTTAACATTTATAAGAAACTATTTTCCTTTAAAACAAAAATAAATATATAATTAAGGATTATTAAATTATATCAAATCATAAATAAATATTTATTCAGAAGGAAAAAATTTATGTGAATTTATGATATTTAATTATCTCTTGTTATTCGCAAGGTAATACATAATTATTTATTCACTGGTAACTAATTTGTTATGTGAATATAAAAATTAATATTTTTTCTCCATACTAAGAGTATAATATTAATTTTTTATTGAATTAATTGTATTTATCTCTCATTATTTTTAAAGGTAATAAATAATTATTTATTTGTAATTAATTAATTTTATTACATGAATAGTAAAATAAATATTCAATTTATCATACCATGAATATAATATTTATTTATGATATTTATTTGTAAATTTAATTAATTTCAAAAAGGGCCAAATGACCTAAATTGGGATGAATATTTATTTATCATACTATAAATAATATTTATCATAGTGTTGGTTAGCACATCCCTTAGAATAAAATATTTTTTTTATTTTTATTATATAAGGTGTGGGGTATTTTTGGGGTTTAATATATTATTAAGGGAATTTATTAAATTAATTAATATGAAACCCTAACTCCAGATCTATAAATAGAAAATTTTTATAATTGTGAGTCGGTTAGACATTGTAAAAAACATCCTCCTTCCTCGTGAATACTATCTCAATCAGAACATATTAATGGTTTTCTCTCAAGATCGAGAGACTATATTTTTCTCCTTAATTCTTCTCAAGGTAGAGATATAAATAGGTGATCATTTAAAACAATAATTATCATGGTTTAAATCATGGGTGTGGTAAAATATGACCGGTACCCCCATGCTAGCACTTAGAGTACCATCAGTGATGTTTTGAGATCTAAGGAGCACCTATGGATCGTTGCAAGTGGGGTTGTACTTTGGGTCCTCATTAATGTAGTGAAAAATATAACCAAATATAATTTTGATGATCAACACCTACTTTGAAGAATGAAATCACTATTAAGGTATTTCTTCATGATAATAAATTAATAATAAATTAATTTGAGAAGATCCTCTCTCTTTTTTTTGGAAAAAATATTTTTCAACATTCATTAGAAACAAAATTCATGAGATTTGGAATTCCCTTCATGTATATTGTGAATGATACATTGAATACAATATAATTTTTATTAACCATAGGCCAACCAGGATCTTCCAATGTTTCATAAACCATCATGTAGTATCAGAATAATCATTTTAAATTTATAATTATTTATTGATTATTGACCCTTAGAGTATTTAAAAGTTAGTGTTAATTTAAATAAATTCATTATTTTAGCCCGATTGTTTATATCCCCTCTTATAATATTTAATTATCAATATTATAAACCATATTGGTTAATAATATACAAATAACATCAGAAAAATCATTGATTGGTGGAACACAGTTTTCATTGTTACATAACATGTAATAAAGCAACATATCATGTAACCCTACACGATGTGGTGGTTGTGTGGTTTAAAAACAAGGAGGAATTAATGAAAACACATGTTGTATAATTAATTTTCATGAATGTAATTACTACACATGTAGGTAAATTAATACAAATGTGAATTAATTAATCTACACATTATATAATTAATTTACTTTCCATGTACTTAATTCATATGTGGTGTAATAAATTTACATGTTGTCTAGTAAATTCACATGAATTTTAATTAATTAAAATCTAGTTAATTAATACACATGTGATGTTATTAATACACACCATGTGTAATTAATTTTTATGTGGTTTGATTAATTTACATTCCGCGTAATTAATTAACTTGTAGTCTTATTTTGTCCCTGACATATAATTATTTTATACCTGTTTTTGTAGAATACATTTCTTTCCATGTTGTACATTACATAAATTTATTTATAGGGAATGTAAACTAGTTTATTTATCCGTTAGACCTCATTGAAATGAGTTTATGTTCTATTAATTTGAAATTACATACTGGTGGAAAGGTTTTATATTATATTAAATTATTAATTAATTACATGTTAAATAAAGAACTACAAGTCTTTAATGGTCATTTTATGTTATATACTCTACATGGATTAAATTAGATCACACATCATAATTTTATTTTGTTTTATTTTTCATTTATTATCCTATACATTCCATGAAATTATATCACATTTCATGTTTGCAATATGTTGTGTGAGTGAATTTTGTGAAACGAGGACCATTCTAAGTTGTATAGATGGGTACAGGTCATATTTCCTTCAAGTATAAGCTAAGTACATGATTAATTTTAAATATAATTAATTTATTTAATTTATTTAAAATTAATTCATATGTATACTATTAGGATAGATTGGATGGAGATTAAAATAAAATGAATTAATTGATTAATTAGATAATTAATCAGATTAATTCATGCATGTTTTATCTTAATAAAATAATTAATCTAAATAAATTTTATCCTAATATATAATATGAATATTCATTACACTTGTGGATAATCATGAATATACACTGACTGGAAAATGTTTATTTTATTATTTAATTTATTTATTTCATGTGGTTTTGCAGTTAATTTATTGGATTAAATTTATGGTTTACCACTCACCCCTCCTTTATTATTATGTATGGGATTACATGCCATGGGTTTCATTTCTATAAAACCCCTTTATTCTTCCCATAACATATCAGTGAAGTAAATGTATTATAATGAAGGATCTTCTACAAGTATAGAGTTAGTTCATGATGGAGATAAGGCGAAACCGTACCATAGAGATACACAAGGCAAAGGTAGAATATTGCAAACTCAAGCCCAGACTGTCTCATTGTTTTTTTTCCAATAGGGTCAATAGTTATTTTGTTTTGCTCTCAAAAAATAAAACCCATTCAAAAATAATTATCATTAAAGTATTTTTTTGTTTAAATTATTTCTGATACATGATTTTTTATAGACAAAAAATAACGATCAAAAAAATAAATGGATTAATATGAAAGAAATAATTAAAATAAAATTATTATGAATAAAAACTTTATCAGAACCTAGTTAATCATTTCAGTAAAATCCACTTAATATAAAATAATATTTAAAATATTAAATAAGAATTTTTATGCATAATGAAAAAAATTCCACAACATAATATTAATTCATTATGCATTCCATTGTCTTAATTAACACAAACCATAGTTAAAGTGTCAATTTAGTTCATAGTTGGGGGAATTTTTATTTATTAATGAGTCTTAACTGAGATGGTAGACTGAAATAACCAAACATATATTAAATTTAGTGGTCTTATTTTATTCGATACAAATTATGAGGAATGTTTTGAGGAAATCAAAGTCTGGATTTTAGGATTAGAGAGTCTACTCAATGGAATAATGAATTGCAAGCCTATAGTTGGAAGGAGAGAATATCTAAACATCTTCTTATATTTTTTCAATTCAAGATTCTAGATCATAAGGAGGGAAATATATATCCTTTACACTATAATTTCCCTGTGATAGGGCACTCTGATTATAGTAATGAGGGTCTTTGTCACGTGATAAAATAGTGGAGATATAATAAAACTAATCGAATTAATTCATATCACTTTTTTTATAATCAAGAAAATTAATTATATTTTTTCACCATCATAAAAATATAATGTGTCTACCTTGAAAAAAACATTGATCATTCCTTAAATCAGATCATGTCTTCATAGAGGCAAATTTCTTGAAGTGCCATAGATGTTTTACATTACTTTACTACTGGAGAATTTGTACTATGTTCTAGGATTCTCTAAACATAATCATCTTTAAACCAAGTGGATGTAGAAAATAATGATTTTAAAATATATATAGAGGGTTATTCCTCTATAATATCTCTTCCATTATCTCTTAAAAATACAAAAGCTTTCTTAAAAAAATAAATTAGATTCTCCCTACATTATTTAAGGGTAAACTGGAAAGTGGTTGTTTGGCTTGAAATAATTTCTTAAAGTTTTTATGTACATATTTTTAATTTGACTTTCCTTTTGGATTAGATATTATCTAGGAATATAATTTAATAAACTTAACTGCTATGGTTCTATATATTATTGAAATATCGGATGAACAGAATGGATAAAACTCTCTTCATTCCTTTTTTTCTATAATTCACCCAAAATAATATGGCTCAGTGGAAACTTATTTCCACAATGATTACGATAAAAAGAATGGAATGCAAGGTTAGAAATCCCTTATACTTTTAAATATAGTGGTTTCCATTCAACATATTTCAAAGCGATAAAGGATTCGTGGTGAAGGTAATGCATAAGAAGATATTTAATTCTCATATAGAAACAAATATTTATTGAAATAATTATAATAAATTAAAATTTAAATAGTTTTAAGCTTCTATAAAATTCAGAGTTGAAAAAAATATTTCCATTGATTAATTTGTAATTAAATAGAATATGTTTTATATATATTACCCTTTGATAATTTCAAAAGTTATAAAATATTATAAATAGTAAGGTGAATTCTATCAAATTCTGATAAAGGGTATTCCTATGTTAGTATAATGATGAAAAAACTTGTAAATTTCCCCAATGGATTGATTTGAGTTTGTAAATAGTGTTACCAAAAAAATTATCTCAATTTACATCAAGACACAATGAATATTATTTTACATTTAGATTAAATGTTGTTATTGTGTTTCATAATAAACTAATGGTTCAGTAACTCTATAATCACAGTTATCCATTACAATGAATTATGAATATAAAATATAAGAATCCTACCAGATTGTGTCAAGATAATTATTTGTTAAATAAAAATTAAATAATTTGACTTTTTTATACCAAAATAAGTGTCTTAGTCTGTATTGAGATAATATACTAGGTATACAAACAAAATAATTATCACATTTTAGATAAAGAAACACTTATAAATAATAATACACTAAAATATTTTAGATTTAGTTCAATAAGTCCATGTGTAATCTTCTAAAGATAAAGTTAAATTCATATACTTCATAAGATTCCATTAAAAAAATTTAAATTCTCAATAGAGTAAATATATTAACATGGTAAAGATAGATTAACCACTGATAAATATTTTTGGAGAATATATTATACAACTAATCATTAACCATGCATGTGGATTCAATTTATTCCAATAATCACATTTCCTTATATAAATAAACATACTTATGGTAGTAAAAGTATGATCAATGATGAGACTTATATATATTATAAATCTTCCATAATTTCTTCCAAGAAATGTTATTCAAATTTTAGTGTAACGAATAACCATATGAAAACTATAATTATTAATGGTTTCAATATCAATTGTGATATGATAAGAATATATTTGGGAAAAAACAACAATTATTTGTTTAAAAATATTTTTAATGGGGTATTTTGCTACAAAAATACATCAAACACTAGTTGTATCCCTGCTAATAATACTATATCCAAAATAGATATTGACATCTAGTCAAGAACACCTCCATTTCCATAATTTAAACATGTCTCTTTAAGAGTGGTGGGAGATGACTTAACCTATATGGGTTAAGGACAAAGATGCACCTGATTTGGCATATGAATAATGGACTCCAATGATCTATGTAGGAGGATAAGTTCAAGAGAAACATGCTGTGTAGGGATATATAACCAAAGAGGATGTTTATGCTCCCTATGGTGAGTGAAAAATATATTAATCATTCAGAATAATAATTCCAATAAATAATGGAAGCATGATAAGGTTGAGGATTATCTTTATCTTTAATTAATGGAATCAATGTATTGATATTATATGACTCCATTTTTTGAATATTTCTAATATTTTATACTTCTAGTAAGTAATCAAGAGAAACTAAACATATTTGGTGCAAGACGGTACCAATAAGGAAAGATTGATTTTTGAATGGTTTAGTCTATAAAAACCCAATACACAAATCATGTAACGCCCCGACCCTAGTTACCCAGAGTCGGTGCATTATTACATAAGATTTTCATGATCACAATAAAGATCATGTCTCGAAAGACCGATTAGTTTAGCAGCCTTGGAAACACTAGATATATTCATAAGTCTTACATTTCATCATAAAAATGAAAACTACAACAACATATTTTCTTTATAGTCCACACTCATATCCCCACATAATATCCCTGTAGGTCATTCATAAATTACTTCTTCACATCCTGGGAAAAATAAAACATTGAAAGGGTGAGGTGAAATCCCCAATAAGGATAACAATATAGCGGAAACTTTCATAAATAAGAATAAACATTTAGGGCAATGTGAATCTAAAACAAAAGCCTTTTAAACATGAAATTCAACATAGTATGGAAAAAATAAAATGAAATAATGTCATTTACTTATTCACATGGATATTATACTAATCGAATAATCACATGCAATATCAATAACCACTTTCATAATGATGGAATGCATAATTCCAGACTATCATGACCACATAGCCAAGGCCTTGTGCCAAGTCTACAAAAAAGATTTTGTCAAGGCCTTGTGCCAAGACACTAGTTTGTCTCATGAGACCTATCGATGCATCGAGGAGCTATAGAGGGCTCCACCCGTCACTTACTAAGTCCAATGCATTCCCATATGAAAAGTTTTAAACATAACATAAACATTCGTATTAAAACTAGCATACGAAATGTCAATATTTCTCCATAAACTATGAATGGTATAAAAATAACACAACCACAGTAAAACATATCACAAAACCTTCAATACAATACAAAAGTTTTGTATCATAATAAATCAACTTCAAATAAGCTTAAAATCCATCAAAGTATGTTAACATAGATGCAATCAAAATAATTTGATAGAAATATCTCTTTTCTCAAAATCATTGAAAAGTCACACATTTATAAAGGAAGTAATTTAAAAGATATTTTTGAATCAAAGTGTCCCATACCACATTGAATCTTTGGAAAATAAATATCATTTCAAAACATTCATGTTCATATAAATAAATCTTTAAAATCATTTTGAAAACTTGGACATTAATTAAAAGATTTAGAAAGATAAATCTTTAAAACATTTAAAATTATGATCTTGATAAAGAGTACCTTTCACAAATTCTTAAAATATTCATTTTGAAATCATTTAAAAGTCACATAATTATAAAATAAAACATTTACTTTGAAAATATTCTTATAAGCTTGCAAGGGAAACTTTGATGATTTTATAACGGCGGTAAATATCTGCACCCTCCGTATAAGTTAAAAAAAGACATTCTTACCTTAAATTTGTCGAAAAGGTTAAAAGTGCCTTGTTTGGAAAACGACGGAAAGATTCCTTTCAAAACACATAAGGGTATAAATTACTTTAAACCATTGTCTACTAAATAGTAAAAATGTTTTTAAATACATTTTTATGGAACATGGATGTGGATGATAAAGAGATCCCAGTAGATAATTACGTATAAACAACCTCAGATAATGAAGAGACTGTGAAATAAACCATTACCTTGTACTTTTCCTTGGATGGGGGTAGGTTAACCGCCTGTATAATGGTGAAATAATTTTTATTAAATTATACAAGAATCATATACATTAATATGATATCATATATGATCTTTTGGCATTTCGTTGTTAATAATATCTTAGTATTATTGTTGTTTCGGGTGTTAACTTACTCGTTTTCTTTTATATGTTTTGTTATGTAAGTCATGGTTGTCATGGATAGGTTGTATATTATTCATATCCAGAATGATATGAAGCCCTTAAACATTATTTTTAAATCATAAAATGATAATTATACTTTAATGGATACGATGGAGAATGAATCTCATCGCGTTCGTGGAGACGGTAGTCCGTACGTACACACGAGCGACAATATCATTCTTTTGATTTTAAAATAATAAATAATTTGATGGTATATCATATATAAATAATCATCATCATGTTATATTTATTATTTAAATTAATTATAAATCATTATTATACCCATCCAAATAATAATATATTGAATAACAATTACACCACGATGTGGAGACGGTAAGTCGTACGTACGCACGTATGGTGACATGTTTTTCAAAGGGTGGATAGAATACTGAATATGGTTGTACCATATTTATAATAACATAACAGTATATATAATATACTGGAGTTATTATTTTATAATTTTAATAAGAAATAAAGAAGAATTGGAAGAAGAAAGGAACTTGAAAAAGGGTGGTGAAATTATTACCTCTTCTTCGGGTTCTTCCTTTTGATTTGATCAAAAGGAATCCTTAGGTTGGATTTCTGATCAAAATAAGGCCTCTAGGTTATATTGAGGGAAGTTTAGAGAGTATTTTTTCAAGGTTTTTCCCAACCAGAAGGCTTTGAATGTGTGAATTAGTGAGAAGGGGGAGTGCCCTTTTATAAGAGGGGTGAGGGGAACCTTTGGAAAATCTAGAAATATTATTTTATAACAAATTCATATTCGGTTTCTAATGGCTACAAAGTGGACTATTTAAAGTTTAAGGCTGGGATAGGTCAAAAATCACTCAACCAATAGGATTTAGACTGGTTTGGGTTACTATATTAACCTTATCTTTAAGTATTAACTCTTAGTTAATTAGTTTGACACTTATCATGTCACTTTGTATTTTTATATTATATAGTTAATGAACTTACTATATTCATCAAAGAGACCCCCAAGTGGTGTATTAATGATAAGCCTATCATGATATAAGTCTATTGGCCGAACCTTATATTTTTAGGAATTTAATATCAATTAATAATATAATATTTGTTTTAAAAACTCTTTTATGTAAATTTTGACACTATTGAATAGTTGATTTTTGTAAAAATCATAACAGAATTATTACTTCTAAAAAAGTTAATTAAATCAATCCTAACATGTCATATTAACCTATAAAATCAGTTTAATTCATAAAAAGTCTCAAAATATATTTATTTGGTTATTTATAATATCATCTATTTTAATTGTTTACTATTATGGTAATCACTGCATCATCATTGTGTCATAAATAAATTAAATTATTGAATGTCTAAAAATTATAAATAAAATAAACATATGTAGTAATTTTGTTTATATTTCTAATAAATATTTATAGTCGAAAATCCAACATATATAACCCAATATAAAAATTGTGTTTCTAAAAGATATATGCTTATGTCATTTTTGTATTTATTTTAACTTAATTAATATAAAGTGTCATTATCACTTACAAGTGGCTCCATGGGGTCCAAAAATCGACCCAAATATTCCCATGGTCGGACATGTATCAACCAATAAGGTTAGGCCACATTTTAGGGTTATTTTGTTATTATTATAATATATTTTTTTAATCATTATTTACCGGATTTACCCCTAACCATAGTAAATAAAATATTTACCGAAATAATTATTCAAAATGTCTAAAAATAAAAGTTACCTATTTACACAATTTGAAAATCATGATTCAAAATATGGAATCCATTTTTTCAAATTCAAAACACAGAAGTGGCAGAAATTAATTTAAAATTAATTCCCGTTGTTAAAACAAAAAGCGTGTTTTTAAGAGATAATAACTATCAAAAGATTGACACTTGTTTATGTCCGGTTTAATTGTAAAATCATGTACAATGACCAACATTGTATTGAATGGTAAAAATGTATTCTAAATATACTTTAAAACCACACAAATTCAAAATTATCAATATAAATTATTTCAATTAAAAAAGTTGTTTTGAATTAAAATTTAGTAATTTTCACTATTCATCAAAATATAAATTTTATCTGAAAAGTTCCAAAATTTCACCCTAGGATAAATTCGATATTCCGAATCCAAAAATGAAGTCCATTTTTAGAGATAAAATTTATAAATTTTCAAAAAGTAGGTATTACTATTCATAACGGCTAGTTTGATTGGTTGTGGTGTGTGTTAGAACTCGAAGTTGCGTACAACACACGCTAATGTATTATTCAAAGGAAAGCGTACCGTGGACGCTTGGGATGTTCCATTGTAAATTTTTTTTGTCCCAATTTATTCAAATTGAATATATAAAAGTTTAAAATATTGTATTTAAAAAGGGTTCACTATTAAAAGTTGGTAAAAGTGCAATACTAAAAATGAATTTGTTCTTACATTATGTCTAAGAAACTTATAATATGGATTCTAAAATTATAAGGATTATATAAAGTTTAAAATTTAGCTAATACTATTCATAAACTCTTTGAACTGCTTGTTTGGTAAGTCATGGTGTGCTTGAACTCGGTGTGGCATGTAGTGAAATTTATTGAATTATTTTGAAGAAATAACACACTATGAAATCTTGGGGTGTTACATTCTCATCTCCTTCAATAAATTGTGTCCTCGCAATTTTAAATTGTTCTTCGAAAATAAAAGGTTTAATATAGAAAATTTCTTTGTGGGAAAACCCACTTCGGAAATTTGTTTAATAAAATTTAGTCTTAATAAGAGGAAAAGAGAAATGAAAGGGTCACCACCAAATTATGATCTCTATTCGGAGAACATTGGTGGAAATTAGAGACATATAATTGAAGTAAAAACGTAAATATTTATAGGTAGTGATTGAAGTCATCAATCACAAACAAGTGTAAAATTGAGGGACTTAAATTCATCAATCTATGATGATTTACAATACCATCAGTTCAGCAAAACATGTGGTATTAGGATAACACATTTTTTTGTTTTAAGATCCCTTCACTAAAGTATAAGAATTAATTTCTTCATTGAATAAGAGAAGAAGAAAAATATATACTTGACAAGTAGAGTCTCATCCTTTAACTAAGTTCTACCGCAAACTCATCTTTCACTCTTAAAGATAATAGAACTTAAAAATAATATTCTATTTATCTTATTCGTATAGGGTTAAAAAATGAATTTATAATTCATCTAGAAAAACCAATAAAAAAATGACATTATTCAATCTAGGACATCACGTGGGTCAGTGGTAGGTGATACACCCTTGTCGCCCTTCGGTTGTGGGTTCAAGTCCCGCGGCCTTGCCAGACGCGATGGGTTGCTGCCCGACCTCTGGGTTTTCCTTTTATGGCAATCCAAAATAATCCAAACTAGAACTATCCAAAATACTTCAGTCCAAAATTTATAAGGAAGGTAAACACAATAAAAATCCTTTTTACCACGTAATAACATGTGAACACCTTCATCATGTATTCTTTTAAAACACTGCAACATCCTGAATTACTATAAAACCTTATTGATTACATTCATGATCCCTTATTCCTTAACGAATAATAGATATACTCCTTCAATCCAAAAATGATTTAAACCCCAACAATGATGGAATATACAAATCATTAATCAGTTTCAAGGTACTCAAGAATATCCAATATTATTTATCCAAATCAATCATGTATTATTCTAAAATCACTACCTCGGTGTCAGAACCATATTATGGTTTATCTTTCTCTCAACCATATATTTTCCAAAAATTTAACCTGCTATTGAGTCACTTTTCTTTGTTCCACACAATCTCAAGTCCTTAATGAAATTTTACTACAGTACAATCCCTATATACTCCATAATTATTATAAGAAGTACATTGTTGATACAACACTCAAATGACATAATTAACATAAGAACTCTAATCATTCCTCTTTATCTATGGTAGTATCATAACTTGATTATTATCCAATAGCATCATTTGCGGCATAGTCTGACGACTGGGACATAGGTTTGCATAGTGTCCAAACTCCTTGCAAATGAAGTATTGTACATTTGAAACCATTTTCTTACCCTTGCAGTCGCGTACTTTTTGCCCTTTTCCTCCACACTTATAAAAAACTCTCATTCCTTTCAGGCAAGTTCCAGGGTGTTTCTTCCCACAGTTATCACATATGGGAAAATTCTTCTTTTCCCTCTTCCCTTTATCCATCTTTCTCTCTTCCATACTTTTCTTCTCTTTCTTTCCTTAAATGCCATAGGACTCAGTAAACTCTTTACTTATCTTATCAACAGATGATATTATTTCTTCATATGATGATAATACATGGGAGACTATTTCTCTTATAAATTCTGGCTTAAGACCATGAAAGATATTATCTTTCTTTCTCTTTGGATCATGTGCATTGCTGGAGTTCTCATTCCTTCTACTGGGCGCCATTTCTGAACAATGGAATACACTAGATTAGTTTATGAATAACAATATATAATCCCAAACATGTAAAACACATAACATAAATAAAATAGTTTATGGATATAATCCATAATCATAAAAATGTATCCTTTGATGAATTATATACTCATAAACCCTTCATAATGTTTTGTAAAGAAAATGATAATTATCCTAAGCATATCCCCCGAGAGTGTCGTAACCAAAAGGGCAGCAAGGCCCATTGTCGTGCACCAGTTCCCATTCGAGTCCAGCTCAAAGCGGTGTTTTTGGGTTTTAACCCTAGGTACATCTATGCCAGAGCCGCCTCTACCTGCTCGTATCCAGACAGGGATGTATTGCTCGGAAAACTCCCAAAATCTCTACAATACCAAAATTCTTGGAAGTTCTTCTATACTAATCCTCAAAGTCCATCTTAGGTCTATGTGCTCTAATCAGAGTTTATCTAAATCTAGCTTCCAAGGTTTGTACTAAAATTTCTTTGATACCAACTGTAATGCCACGACCCCAGTTACCGAGAGTCGGTGCATTATTACATAACATTGGCATGATCACAAGAAAGATAAAGTCTCAAAATACCGATTAGTTTAGTAGCCTTGGAAACACTAGATATATTCATAAGTCTTACATTACATCATAAAAATGAAAACTACAACAACATATTTTCTTCATAGTCCACACTCATATCCCCACATACTATCCCTACAGGTCATTCATAAATTACTTCTTCACATCCTGGGAAAAATAAAATATTTAAAGTGGTGAGCTCAAATGCCCAGTAAGTATAACAATATAGTAGAAACTTTCATAAATAAGAATAAACATTTAAGGCAATGTGAATCTAAAACAAAATCCTTTTAAACTTGAACTTCAACATAGTATGGAAAAAATAAAATGAAATAATTCCATTTACTTATTCAAATGGATATTCTACTAATAGAATAATCACATGAAATATCAATAACCACTTTCATAATGATGGAATGCATAATTCCATACTATCATAACCACATAGCCAAGGCCTCGTGTCAAGTCAACAAATAAGATTTTGTCAAGGCCTTGTGCCAAGACACGAGTTTGTCTCATGAGACCTACCGATGCATCGACAAGCTATAGCGGGATCCACCCATCACTTACTAAGTCTAATTCATTCCTTTATGAAAAAGGTTTAAACATAACACAAACATTCGTATTAAAACTAGCATACTAAATGTCAATACATTCTCCATAAACCATGAATGGTATAAAAATAACACATCCACAGTAAAACATATCACAAAACCTTGAATACAATACTAAAGTTTTGTATCATAATAAATCAACTTCAAATAAGCTTAAAATCCATCAAAGGATTTTGACATAGATGAAATAAAAATAATTTGAGAGAAATATCTCTTTTCTCGATATCATTGAAAAGTCACACATTTATAAAGGAAGTAATTTAAAAGATATTTTTGAATCAAAGTGTCCCATACCACTTTGAAACTTTTGAAAATAAATATCATTTCAAAACATTCATGTCCATATATATAAATCCTTAAAATAATTTTGAAAACATGGACATTAATTAAAAGATTTAGAAAGATAAATCTTTTAAACATTGAAAATTATGATCTTGATAAAGAGTACCTTTCACAAATTCTTAAAATATTCATTTTGAAATCATTTAAATGTCACATAATTATAAAATAAAACATTTACTTTGAAAATATTCTTATATGCTTGCAAGGTAATCTTTGACGATTTTATAACGGCGGTAAATAACCGCGCCCGCCATATAAGTTAAAAAAAGACATCCTTACCTTAAATTTGTCGAAAAGGTTAAAAGTACCTTGTTTGCAAAATGACGGAATGATTCCTTTCAAAACACATAAGGGTATAAATGACTTTAACCCATTTTCTATTAAATACTAAAAATGTTTTTAAATACATTTTTAAGTAACATGGATGTGGATGATAAAGAGATCTCAGTAGATAATTACGTATAAACAACCTCAGATAATGAAGAGATTGTGAAATAAACCCTTACCTAATACTTTTCATTGGATGGGGGTAGGTTAAACTCCTGTATAATAGTGAAATAATTGTTATTAAATTATACAAGAATCATATACATTAATATGATTTCACATATGATCTTTTAACATATCTTTGTTAATAATATCATAGTATTATTGTCGTTTTGTGTGTTAACTTACTCGTTTTCTTTTATATGTTTTGTTACGTAAGACGTGGTTTTCATGGATAGGTTGTATATTATTCATATACATAATGATATCAAGTCCTTAAACATTATTTTTTAATCATAAAATGATAATTATACTTGAATGGATACGATGGAGAATGAATCTCATCGCGTTCGTGGAGATGGTAGTCCGTACGTACGCATGAGCGACAATATCATTCTTTTGATATTAAAATAATATATAATTGGATGGTATATAATATATAAAGAATCATTATCATGTTATATTTATTATTTACATGAATTATAAATCCTTATTATACCCATCCAAATAATAATATATTGAATAACAATTACACCATGATATGGAGACGGTAAGCTGTACGTACGCACGTATGGTGACATGTTATTCAAAGGGTGGATAGAATTCTGAATATGGTTGTACCATATTTATAATAACATCACAGTATATATTAGATACTGTAGTTATTATTTTAGAATGGTAATAACAAATAATGAATAAGTGGAAGAAGAAAGGAACTTGAAAAATGGTGGTGAAATTATTACCTCTTATTCGGGTTCTTCCTTTTGATTTGATCAAAATGACTCCTTAGGTTGGATTTCTGATCAAACTAAGGCATATAGGTTGTAGTGAGGTAATTTTAAAGAGTATTTTGGTAGGTTTTGTCTGAACAAAAAGGCTTTGAATGTGTGAATTAGTGAGAAGGGGGAGTGCCCTTTTATAAGAGGGCTGAGGGGCACCTTTGGAAAAGCTAGAAATATTATTTTATAATAAATTCATATTCCTTTTATAATGGCTCAAAAGTGTATTATTTAAAGGTTAAGGTGGCGATAGGTCGAAAACTACTCAACCAATAGGAGTTAGACAGGTTTTGGTTACTATATTAACCTTATCTTTAAGTATTAAATCTTAGTTAATTGGTTTGACACTTATCATGTCACTTTGTATTTTTTTATTATATAGTTAATAAACTTACTATATACATCCAAAAGACCTCCAAGTGGTCCATTAATGATATAAATATCATGATATAAGTCTCTTGGACGAAAATTAGATTTTTAGGAATTTAGTATCAATTAATAATATAATATGTTTTTTAAAAACTCTTTTATGTCAATTTTGACACTATTCAATAGTTTATTTTTGTAAAAATTATCACATAATTATTATTTCTAAAAAAGTTAATTAAATCAATAATAACATGTCATATTACCCTATAAAATTAGTTTAATTAATAAAAAGTCTCAAATTTTATTTATTTGGGTATTTATAATATCAATTATTTTAATTGTTCACTATTATGGTAATTACTGCATAATCATTGTGTCATAAATAAATTAACTTATTTAATGTCTAAAAATTATAAATAAAATATCATTATGTAGGAAATAGTTTTATATTTCTAATGAATATTTATAGTCGAACATCCAACATATATAACCCTATGTAAAAATTGTTTTTCTAAAAGATATATGCTTATGTCATTTTTGTATTTATTTTAACTTAATTAATATAAAGTGTCATTATCACTTACAAGTGGCTCCATGGGGTCCAAAAATCGACCCAAAGATGACCATGGTCGGAAATGTATTAACCAATAATGTTAGGACACGTTTTAGGGCAATTTGTTATTATTATAATATTTTTTTTAATCCTTATTTACCGGATTTACCCTTAACCATGGTAAATAAAATATTTACCGAAGTAATTATTCAAAATGTCTTAAAATAAAAGTTACCTATTTACAAAATTTTAATATCCTGATTAAAAATATGGAATCCATTTTTTCAAATTCAAAAAACAGAAGTGGCAAAAATTAATTTAAAATTAATTCCCGTTAAAACAAAAAGCGTGTTTTTAAGAGATAATAACTATCAAAAGATTGACACTTGTTTATGTCCGGTTTAATTGTAAAATTATGTACAATGACCAAAATTGTATTAAATGGTAAAAATATGTTCTAAATATACTATAAAACCACTAAAATTCATAATTTATCAATATAAATTATATCTATTAAAAAGTTGTTTTTAATTAAAATTTAGTAATTTTCACTATTCATCGAAATATAAATGTTATCCGAAAAGTTCCAAAACTTCACCCTAGGATAAAATGGATACTCCGAATCCAAAAATGAAGTCCTTTTTGAGAGATAAAATTTATAAAATTTCAAAAAGAAGGTATTACTATTCATAACGGCTGGTTTGATTGGCTGTGGTGTGTGTTAGAACTCGAAGTTGCATACAACACACACTACTGTATTATTAAAAGGAAAGCGTAATGTGGTAGCTTGAGATGTTTCATTGTAAATTTTTGATGTCCTCATTTAGTCAAATTGAATATATAAAAGTTTAAAAAGTTGGATTTAAAAAGGGTTCACTATTAAAAGTTGGTAAAAGTGAAATACTGAAAATGAATTTGTTCTTACATTATGTCTAAGAAACTCATAATATGGATTCTAAAATTATAAGGATTACATAAAGTTTAAAATATAGTTAATAATATTCATAACCTCTTTTGAATGGCTTGTTTGGTAAGTCATGGTGCGCTTGAACTCGTAGTTGCATGGAGTGCAAGTTATTGAATTATTTTGAAGAAATAACACACTATGAAATCTTGGGGTGATACAAATCATCATGAGTAAAATAATTTTTAATTATACTTGTAATGTATACTTCTATAATCATAATATTGGGATAATGATTTTCAAGGCCACCTAATTAGAGAAGAACTTATGGGATACATCTATATGAATCAAAAAATAGACCCAATGGTATATTTTTAGAACGAATAATTATAAAGGTTTAGAGATGTCAATAAATGAAAATAAGATATAGATTTTAAATAAAAAAATTTGTGGATAAATAATGCATAATGATCAATGAATATTAATTTGGAAATTATTTAATGGCATGTATCTCTAACTATTTTGTGGGGGTTCTATACGTTTTCAATATAGATATCTTAATAACATTTAGAAACCAAATTTTATGTCATACTAGTTATTTAAGACCAATGAATGGATTTATCCAAGAATGAATAAATATAGAATCCATGGTTAGGGAAAACGATATTCAAATATATATTTATATGTATGCTGAATCCAATAATTATAAATATATTTAAAAATTATTAAAAATATAAGTTGAAACAATTTAAGAACAAAATGTTTTTGGTATATAATCCTTCAATTTGAACATGAATGGGAATTTGAAGAGATTATTGACATTAAAATAATTCTATAATCTTAAGTTCTTGTAATTTACCTCATATATCATGATATGTACTCATGCTTGGTATTAATGATACATGATGCGTTTTATGTGAATATCAAATAAATACAACAGAACTAAACCAACATGAAGTGAGAACTCTCTAAAAATAATTAGAAAATTATAATGGGATGATTTCTTGGTTTTTTGAGAAGAGATAATATTAGTGATAATGGGAATTGAACACTTTTATTAGTTTAGTTTAATTTGATCTAGTATCTCGGTAAGGCTAAGGTTATATTCAAGAAAACAATATCAAATATTTTGGGTTCCATATCTGTATTATTGGACTATTATGTGGCTTATGATGAACCTTAATAAGTTATTTAGAAACACCCCATTCCTACTTTTTTATACTGAAATAAAATATATATATATCAATACTATGATAATATCTGACTATGGAAATAATAATGATGACAGGATTTTAGTATGGTAAAAAGAAGTGGATACATTGTACTATCATTTCTTGAGGGATATTATCAAGGTAGTGATGCCAAAATAATAATATTATATAAAAATAAATGTGTCTTTATCAACCCTAGTCACTAATTCATGGTACACCCATGTAACCTACCCCAATATGGAACTCTCTCATGTGGAAACATTTGGTAGGTTATGAGACATCAAGCTTTCCACTACAATTTCTAGAGACTGCCAATTAGTAATAGGAGTGTAAAGAGAATAGTGGGAAGACTATACCCCCTAGTAATGAGTTGTAAAATAGTATATGTAAATAAATATTATAGTTATATAAATTGATGAAACAATACTACATATAAATGGAAAATAAATGATGAAACAAGTAAATCAAATAATAAAATTCAAATAAATAATGAAAAAATAAAAAAAAATGATAACGTAATGAATTTTTGGAATTTTTCTAAGGTCAAACTAAAATTAATGAAAATAAAATACCATGATAACATAAATAAACTCAAAAACCATGGTCTCAGACTCTATATTGATACCTTATATAATATCTAAATCATCTAATAAGAAACAATACACTACAAGGTATATTTACCTTATCCAAACCTATATCCATGTAATATTATTGGGAACTAAATGGTGGTCCAAATAGAAAGCTAGTAAAACATAGTAGCTCGACCCCACTTTTTCTAAAGAAACCAATCTGATTAGTAAGTGAATGAAATAAAGAGATAACCCATTTTATTAGTTAAATAATTAATATTAAACAATAATGAACTTACTTTAGAACCGTGTTAAAATATCATGTGTCACATTGTACAACCATGCCAAACATAACTACATGTCTGTGTCAAAATTGGATAATAATGTCAAACCTTATAATCATTATAGCATAACCATGAAATTCTCAATGAATAAGAATATCAGCATCCAGTACAAGCCCTTTATATAAGCATTTCAGTATTCGAGATAAGCCCTTATAAAATAATATTTTCATATTTTCCAATACCTTTATATAATAATTTCAACATGAATAATAATACAAGTCATAATGGAAAGGATAAAAAATATCATATCATAAGCTACTATGGTTAATTCTTATGATTACCGATTGTATTTTAGATGTTCATTCACTCAATGATCAAAAATATATTTCAAATAGGAATATATGACATGAAATCACATGAGGTCTCATGAAATTATAATCATATATTAAACCATTATCCAGATATTTATTATTCAAGTGTTAGCCACAATCTAGGTCTTAACCCTATTGGATTCTATTGGATTCAATGTTTAATTTAACAGATGTTCATCATCACTCATTATTCCATTGGTTATTTGGAAAGTTGTTTCAGTGTAATTGTATAATATTTTACATACAAAATAATTTAAAAATATATCGAAGGGGTTTCAATAGACCACCTACCTGTATCTGGAGATTAATGAAATGCTTCCAATAGGTAACACCAATAAAAATTAAGGTGAAAAATATCTCAAGAATAATATAGATCAAAAAACATCAAGATCAAAACATGATTCCACATCAATAAAAATATTATAGTGAGTTAATTATGATATAGTAAAATAGAGGGGAGAATCAAAGAGAAAACATCACCAGGGATTAGATACTAGATCGAGATTTCTAGAAGGGTAAGAATGGATCTAAAATTACCTTGAACGCCTAGGGTTCAAGATAGAGGAGGTTTCATGTAGATGAGAAAATAAAACATACGCACAGTAGGTATTATAACTACTGATCATGAAAATTACATGGCATGTAATCCATTCTCATAGTGTAGGTCAAAATTTATGAGTTACACTAAAAACATGTCGCATTATGTGAAAGTAACCCTAATCGAGCACTTCACGTCATGAAATAGTTTCACAATGTGAAACCATTTCACATCATGAACCTATTAATGATGTCTTTATGGCCACATTTATATGTCATGTAACATGTTCATAGTGTGTAATTGTTTAGAAAATAACTCTTAGTTTATACTATGAGGAAAATTATGAACCACATCTGAATCCTCCCAAACTCATAGAGGGACCCTATTATCCCCTTTAACACATTTATACTAAGACTCCATTATTATAATCAAATATATATCCCTAAACTTTGGTTAGTTTTTCCCAAAAAAATATTTATATTCCAAAAATATATAATTGACCACTAAGTTTTAATGAAGAAAAAAACCCAAAAAAGACTATTCATAACAAAAACTCAAAGATGTACATGCCTAGAAAAAGATGAGATTTAGAAACCACCCCACCATATAAGATCCCATCCCCAATATTCTCCAGTAATAATTGTGTGGCCTCAAAAAACAAATGTGGGAACTATTTTCAATATTATATTCCCTCTTCGAGGTCTCCTCGTGAACATTCCCACACTACCACTATACTCTACCTAAATTTATTGTCCTTCCTTTGAGATATTTCTCACTACAGTCCCCAATTTTTATCATATTTTCCTCAAAGGATGCATCTACACCAATCTCAATGTCATCTACTTATACCATATTAGATGGGTTAGGGTGATATATCTGATGTTGTGGCATGTGAAACACATCATTCATGGAACTGTAGCAATGTGGAAGGTAAAATTAGTACAACACATGATTTACCCTTTCCACTATCTCAAACGGCCTGACAAACCTGGGCACTGACTTTCCCTATTTTATGATATGGTGTTGATCCAACCTAGGTGATCAACATTGTAAAACATGATTAACAAATTAAAACTCCAATGGTTTATTTTTAAAGTCAGTGTGTGATTTATACCATATCATTGTAGTCACCAAATACCTCAAGATCAATTGAACATGCTCAAATGTATCTTTCATTTTACTATGTCTAACAAGTACTAACTCACTTAAATCCAACCAACAAAGTTGAAAATATCATTTACTTCCATAAAAATCATTGAAAGGTGTCATCTAGATTAATTCCTAGAAGTTTTAATTATATGAAAACACCACAAGTTCCATATTCACCTCCCAAGAATCAAAAAAATCTAAAACATAGGCTTATAACATATCCTACAGATTTTGAATAGTCTGTTCAAATCAGCCGTCAGTCTGAGGATGATATACCTCACTCAGAGAAATCAATAATCCCATAGCCTCCAAAAAACCCTTTTAGAACCGATATGTGAAACAAGAGTCTCTATCAAAAAGAATAATCCTCAATACACCGTGCAAATGAACTATCTCCCACATGTAAAGACTACACAGATCATCAATATTAAAGTTATCCCTAATCAGAAGAACGTGGGATACCATAATAAATAAATTTATTCTAACCCATACTATATCATTCGTGTGAGGTTTCTTAGGTAATCCTATCAAAATATCCATATTATTATCATCCTATTTATACTCCATAAGGGAAAGAGGCTACAACATCCCAACAGGCCTCTAATTTTCTACCTTCACTTACTAATCAGTGAAACATATCCCAGAAAATTCCACTACCTCATTCTTTATAACTATCCACTAGTGATGTCTATGGAGATCACAAAATATATTTTTTTAAGATCAAACATTCCACCCATCTAGAATTATGAAAATCTCTCATCATATCCTCACACAAACCTTCTGGAACCCGTACTTGGACACATAAAATAATAGTATTACCACTACCAAGAGACCATCCTGATGGTGGATCCCCACCATATAAAAAATTCATTAGAGTAAATCCCTCTAAATTAGATATATTTTCTATCATTATGCAGTCCACAATCATGTGTATAACAGATGTATAAGTTAGAGACACTCATCCTTGGGACTCAGGAATATCTAGATGTATGTATACAAAGAGTTCCATTATCTTCCACTCATTGTAAGACTGAAACACTACCTCCATCTATGTATTCCAACTCAATGCATCTGTAAATACATTTCCCATAAAAATTTATATACCATCTCAAAAGTGAAACATAATATATACTTGACCCACCTACTCTACAAAAGGTTCAGTTACTACCATGAAAAGATGTAACCAAGGTGCTTATGGTCTATGTACACTAAAAACCTCTTTCCCATAAGATATTTTCTTTAAAATACTTGGGCATGTACAACAATTTCTAACTCCAGATCATGATTAGGATAATTATTCCCATGTAGTATTAGCTATCTGGATCTATAAGAAACCACATGATCCCCCTACATCAGAACTACTTTGAGTCTAACTCTGAATGATTTAAAATACATGGAGTATGCCTTAATCAGAACAAAAAAAAGTGAGGATATTTGTTTTGGTCAACCTTTTTTTTAGCTCCATAAAATATCTCTCACAAATATATGACCAACCAAAATTCACCCCTTTCTTGTTCATCACAAACTTGAATGTTTCCAAACAGTATAATTTCTGCATAATGCTTCAATAATAACTTGAGATACCCGTAAAGCTCCAAATATCAAAGTAATTTATTGGATGATCCTAAGATACCATGGTTGCAACCTTCTCTAGGTCCACTGATTCTCTATCTTATGAGATGACATAGCCCACGAAGTGCACTTTATCTATCAAGAAACTACACTTGGTTAGCTTACTGTAAATCTGGTGCTCTATCAAAATACGTAAAATGATGTCAAGATATTGGACATGGTCTTTTAATTACTGGTAGTGCACTAATACATCGTCGATGAAAACCACCATAAACCGATCTAGTAAAGGATAAAAGATCTAATTCATCAAGGCCATGAATACCTTTGGTGTTTTCTTTAAACCAAATGGAATCACCAAGAACTCATATAAAATATGCCTAATACTAAAATAAGTATGATCTATGTTTTATAGTATCACTCACAAATTATGTTACCCTAAAATCAAGTAAATTATAGAGAAAATATGGGAACCTCACAGCTAATTGAAAAGACCATCAATGCGTGGATGGGGATACCAGTTCCTGACTTTCATCTAGTTAAATCTATAATAATCCACACATAAGTGAAATGCATCATCAACCTTCTTGGTGAAAATAATTGGATAACCCTATAGAGATGTACAAGGATGTATGAAACCCTTATCTTCCAGATCATCCAACTAAACTTTCAACTCAAAAATATTTGTTGGTTTTATCATGTATGGAATAATTAAAAGTGGATCTTCTCCTAAAACCAAATTGATCATGAACATGATCTCTCACTTAGGTGGTAAGGCATAGAACTTTTCATGAAATACATCCTAAAACAATTCTATCATTGGAGGAAAAAAATCATGTTTCATCCCTCCATCATCAAGAACAATACATGTTATATGATATGTGAGATAATCCAACATGCATTGAATTGGTCATACACAACTATCATAAAGATCTAAGTAACCCTATTTAAAGTAGTTGCCTCCTTATGGAGATTTAAATCAACAATCCTCTTATAATAATTGATATGATCCTGGTATATAACAAAAAAATCCATACATTCAATCAAATTGAAGCATTTTATTTCCACCATAAATGATTCCCAAAATAAATTATAACCACCAATTTTGGGATTACACAACTCACAAAATTTAATGTTCTATGATTTTTCCTATATTGGTCTACCAGTGGTAAAAAATCCATGATTTCCACACCCAAGCCCAAGCAATTTGAAAAAAAAAATATCAGATAAAAAGGAATATGATGCACATATATAAAAAACATAAGCTATGGTATATTATAAAAGATTCATAATTCTTATGGTAGAAGGTCATGTATCCAAACTAGAAATATTAGTCTATATATTGTGCATTTGACTTTCCCCTCTTCCTTGGACTGTATTATGACTCACCTGTGTTGTTTCCTCTACCTGGTATTGTCTCTCTTTCACTGGGTTACCATGTTCCCTTCCTTGGCTTAAATGAAAAGTGGAATCCCAAATACCAGTTTATAAAGTTGTAGGGTTTTCCTTACCAGACTCTAGTACATATTATAATCCTCATCCACTAGTCTTGTACTGCATGATCTTATAAAACCTCTATATATATGTTGGTCTACTCCAAGAATGACACTCCAATGAAGGGTAGAAACACTAGGGGCACTTTTTCCCAAATGTTCCACACTAATAACACTTAAATAGAACATTGTCCTAATATTCATTCCCCTTTACCTCATTACTATGATCACTACCACCATGACAAAAATTGTCAAAAAAGAACTTTTCATGATGAAAAGAAGTGATCTTGGTTCTCCCAGATGAAACAGTCTAGCTACCGCTCGGGGCCTTTCTCAGATTAACTTCTATGATGATTTCTAGATTCATCGCATCTTAAAAGCTATTCAAGTGAGAATTTATCCCATATAACTTAATCTCATAGTTATTAACATCATGCAAATTTCTTGCCCTAGATATTTCAGTAGATATTAGATATGGTGTAAAGCCCTATAGTTTAGTGAGTTACCCATCATAGTCTATTGTAGTCAACCTATCATGTTTCAAGTGAATAAACTTGTAAGACTTTTCATCCCTCAAAATTTTAAGATAGAAGTGAATAAAAAACATTACCCAAAGTCCATATTATATTTCTCCCCTTACTACCCAATTTTTCTATAGTGCCCATAAATTCATGGCTGGTCCACAAAACATGTTTGTAGCAAGGTTCAAACTCTAGTCCGATGGAATATATAGATTCTTAAAGATCCTATGAACTAACTAAATCAAATACTCATCTACTCAAAGGCCTCTTTTCCCCTAAACATAGGAATATTTGGGAGAAAAAAACTCTTTTAAATAAAAAAAATTAAGGCATGATGTGGTTAATTTCCCTTTCCATGGATCGTATAACCATTGGGATGCTTTTGAAAATATGAACATCCATCTGATCATCCTGATCTATAGGACACTCCAATTCATCTGTGTTAAGAGAGTGATGATTTCTTCCCTCCTAATTCTCAATTATAAAATTAGGAGGAGTCATTTTCTCAATAAAATAAATACACTACTTAGAACACTAGATAAAAACTTGTTCAACCTCAACATGTTAAAACAATAGAGAACCACTAGCTAATGGTCTCCCTAAAAATTTATTAATAATGGTTTATCATGACATAACAATTCATTCATTTCATTTAGAATATATAATAGGTATCTCACTTCAAATTTCATATAGGAAAATATATCACATTGAATAAATATTTTTTCACCATGAATAATTCATGTCATGATATACTCATATGTTATTATCAGGATGCATGCATACTCATATCTCGGAATACTGGTCCATGATTATAAATTTCTATAAACAATAAAATAAAAAGACATGTGAATTACCTAAGGTGAAATAAAATCAGTTGTAATAGGAGAATAAAATGAAAGACAATCCAATACCTAGGCACTCAGACTTCCCCCCATACATGTTTCAGGTACTCCCATTGAAAAGACCATTACTAAGTTTGGAAACATCCTAGTATCCTTTATACCTTTTGAAAATAGTAAAGTGATGGAAAAGAAAATAACATGCTCCTCTGATACCACTTGGAAACTTCACATGATATGACACCCTCTCATATGGGAAAATCAGAATGGTTACTTGACCTTAAGCACACCTCCTCATACAATAGATCTTGTCGACAAGAAGTAGGGGTGTAAAGAGAATATTGAGGAGACTATACCCCCTGGTATGAATTTCTAATAAAACGGAAGTAAAAAAATATCAGAGTACAATAAATAGAAAAAACATACGACATAAAACAAGAAAATAATGGATAAAAAAGTAAAAATAATAATAAAATTCAATTGGATTGTTGAATAAAAAATTATAATGTAATTGAAGATGTAATGTATCTGAGGTCAAGTAGAAAGTAATACAAAAAAAAGTCCATTCCCAAGAAATAAACTCAAATTAACCCAGTCACAAACCCTATGTCATTCATGTCTCTAATATCCAACCATCCAACAGGAAATAATAAATTGAAAGGTCCCTATCCCTTATCCAAACCTAAATCCATGTAATCTACTCTCGTACAAAATATCAACCGGAATAGTGTGTGATTAAAACTCAGTAGGTCAACACCACTATTTTTAAACAAAACTAGAATGATAAATAACCACATAAAATAAAATAATGAATACATGTATTTGTTAAACAATTAATATAATACAACAATCAACCTACTTCAACACCATGTTAAAATATCTATGAGCATATACTATAACCATTCAATCCATAACCACGCGTCCATGGAATAATCACATAATTGGTTCAAACCCTATAAGAATTTAAACATAACTAGTAAAAACACTTTATATAAGAATTTCATCATCTAATCCAAGCCCTTTATATAAAAATTTTTTCATCCAAGACAAACAATTATATAAGAATTTCATCATCTAGGACAATCCATTTATATAACCATTTCATTATGAATCATAATAAAAGTCATAATGGCAAGGATAAACTACATCATGTCATAATACAAAATAGTTAATTATTACAATTAAAAATTTTCTCTCAATTACCCATTCACTAAATAATCAATAATATATTTACAAGGTGAATCTATCATGAGAAATTACCTCAGGGCTAATGTCATGCTAATCAGATATTAAACCATTTACTAGTTATTTATTATTTAAGGGCAGGATCACCATATAGGTAACTGAATGCCAGGTTATGACCCTAATTGATAATAAGTGATCCAAAAAGTAGTTAAAAATCATTTTTATCATAAAAAATTATTCCATTGGTTAATTTACCCATTGTTTTTTCCAATCTAATAATATTTCAAATACTTAATAGTTCTGAAATAGACTTAATGGGTATGTATAACCACTAACCTTTATCTGGTGATTAAATAAATTATTCTTATAGGTAAAGCTGACAAGAATAAAGGTAAAGAATATCTTAAGAAGAACCGGGATCAAACAAGATCAAGATCAACACCAGATTCCATAGAAGCCAAAAGAATACACCGCAATAAGAAGGAGAAAGTGGATGAGATGGGAAACTAATGAAAAAAACTCACTGAGGATTATATGTTCTTTAAAGATGTTTGTAAATGTATGAATGGCTAAAAATAACCCAAAGAATTGATAGAGAAGTAGCCACAAGAAGAGGAGAAAATTAAACATAAACATTGTATGGATTATAACCAGAGATCATGAGAATTTCATAGTGTGTAATACTTTCACATCATGTAGTTATCAGTTTAATATTTATGCCAAAAAAATGTCTCCTCAAGTTAAAATAACCCCAATCGATCATTTTGCATCATGAACTAGTTTGATGATTGGTAACCATTTCACATCATGACCCAGTTCACAACATCATTCTACCTATATTTACAAAGTGTGTATCCTATTTAGGGAATGTAGCAGATATTTCTCTATCAATATTCTATATAAAATCATGAAACACCTCTAAATCCTTCCAAAGTCAGGTATAACCATTGTAATCCCATTTTACACATTTATACTCAGAATCCATTACTCGAAAAAACATATATCCCTAAAATTTAGGTTATTTATACAAAAAAAATCAACATTGTCAAATTGGTACTCAACCACCAATGATTAAAGGAGAAGTAAAACCCAAAAAAAAATATATTCAACCAAAGCTCAAATAGGGACATACCTAGAAAAAAATGGGATCTTATAGCCAGTTTTTGTAACATCCAAATACCTAATTTTATGTAAAATCCTTTTTTAACTTTATACTTCTTGTTTTTCAGGATAATCTCTAGTTTTACATATTGTTTCTTGGTTGTTTAATATTGTTTTATCATTTCAAAGGGTCAAGAGAATGTTTGGATTATTTTTTGAGTGTTTGGGATATGTCATAAGTGGATGGATCATGGGTGAATATAAATCCAAAAATGGAATGGCTATAGGAGGTCCATCATCTTTCTTGTGAAGGACATCAACCAACTGACAACACAATGGAAATAATAAATTCCAACATGAATTCTATCAACAAGCTGATAAGGGCCACTAATGAGCCAGTGGGTGGATGGAAGAATATAGTTACTAAATAGACTCCACTATCTAGCTAGTGGGGTACCCAGGGTAGCAGTATCTCTACCTAGAACCACCATCTATCCAGTGAGATCCAATATATTTCTAGTGATTCCTTTCAGGGGAATAATTGGTAGGATAGTATCCTAATTATTTTTTTCTAAAATTTTATTTTATTTCTAAACACCTCCCCTCCTAACCTAATATGAGCTTAATGGTCTTAGAGACTCTATAGAGGTAATTTTTTCCATTATAACCTCAAATATTTGTGGGTCAATGTGATAGCTGGTGTGTTGACTCTGTTCTTGTAAGTGTAATATCGATTTGATCTTGTTTTCTCCTTACCTCCTCTATCTCTACTTTTTTGGGAGTTGTGAATCCTCATGTAATTTATAGAGATAGATCATGATTTGGTGTTTTTGATTCTAGGATTATTTATTGATTTATTCAATCCCTTTTGACTATACGTCTGAGGTTCCCATGGTAGTTATTCATGATACATTTATTGAGGTAGTTGGTTTTATAATGTGATTTGTATCAATTAAAATTGTGGTTTCTTTCTTTATTTTAAATGGATTTTAAATTTATTTACATTAAATTATTTGAGTCTTTTGATAAATGTTTTTAAAAAGGTCATAGTCAGTGTGGGATGAAATCTCTTTGACAATCACTTTTGAAATAAAGTGTTTATATCATGAAAAATCGCTTCAATTGAAATAAAATATTTAAAGAATTATTTCATGATGATTTTTTAAAGAAAATTAATGAAATTTTTTTATGATTTTAAAATAATATGAATTTATTTGAGAGGATTGGGTTTTGATGAAAAATCATCTCATGTGGGTTTTGAAATGAAACAGATTGTTTTGAAACTTGAACATTGGGATGATTGAAGTGATTGGAGATTGTTTAAATTGAATTATAGCCCTTTTATGATTTATTTCCTTGAATATGATTAGAGTATAGTCAGCTTATAAGAGGATATGAATTCTAGGTAAAACAAAATACCTAGAAATGGATTAAGGATGACAATGACACCAAACTGCCATGTTGGAAGGGAGTTCATTACTTGGTATGGATTCATATTAACCATAGGTTTTTGAACATAGTAAATGTAAACCCAATAGGAGAAATATATCACTAAGATTTTGTGGAACCTCAATAATTTAACTCACTATCCCCATAGGCTTATAACCATGGTACTATGATTGAAAATAATTATTATATACCAATGTTTATAAAATGAGTTATTCATAACTATTTTGGATAAATAATTTATTCTTACCTATTTTGAAAAATATTATTGTATATTTCTATTTTGATTAAAATTCACTTTTCAACCTATTTTATACTTTCCATTGAAATCACTTGAAAATTATGTTTTATATTAAATTATGAAATTATTTTCAATCCATGTTTTATTTCATATTTTTCATTTTTTTTACTTGATATGGATTTTTTATGATATACTTGGTGGGAGCTTATGGGGATAGGTTTCCTCACACCCTAATTTAGCCTTAAGGTGTTTTTAGACATTCTTTTGTAAGTATTTGGAAAAGGTATATAACCTCTTAGAGGTGGAGGTTATTCTTGATTAGCATAAACTTGGGAGTTGGTAGTGACTGGTGGAGTATGTTACCCACTTTTTACAAGGATATATTGTGATATTTTCTTGATTTTTTTATAAATTGGTTCAATGCTCTATTTTTAGGAATTTTGCTTCTCTATTTTTGGTACCTTACTCTTCATGCGTGTTTTGGAATTCTAACTATTTATGCATTCTTTTTGTTGTTATTTTTTTCTTAATATATTTTTTTGGAAAAATCATTCTATATTTTTTAGTTTTTATACCCCAGTGTAGTAGTTAGACCAAATGTATCAATAATTCCCTTCAGTCTACATTAGGAGTGATTCAAGTACCATTTACGTGGTTTATCTAGTTTGGTTCATCAAAAATTAGTATCAAAGGAGGTTGAGTCTCTTTTTGATGTTGGTTTTTAGTTCTATATGACATGGTAGACAAGATGTAGGATTATAATGACTTAAAGGGTAGGTTATTAGTGAGTTCCTGGATAGGTCTCATTTTATTGATCCTTAAGATAATTTTTATTTCAAGGAAATTCGATTATTTTATTCTAGAATATTCTCAAACATTTATCTAAGATTCGTTTTACCAGTTTGAATTCTTATCAATTGAGTTGATGATCTTGAGTCTCTTGAAAGATGTATCCTTATTATCTATTAATTTTTTGTAGTGAAATTCCCCTAAGAATCCAGAAAAATAGTCTTCAAGAGGGGGAAAATGATGGACCACAGCAAGCAACCCCTCTAATTTACCAAAACCTTCTAGTGGTTATAGTGTGTGTGGACCAATCTCTATGGAAAGGGGTTTAACTTACCCCCACTCATGGTATAGAAATTTCACATTAGAGAGATGATAGAACAGATCATTCATAAGTGTTTCTATACTAAAAACACACATCATTATAGTATTTTAATCATCCTTTAGTGGTATTGTATATATTTCAAAATATTGAGAAACTTTTCAAGTTATTAGAGAAGCTAGATTTTATAAATGTGAAAGGTTTAATCTTCAAGATTGAATGATATAGTAGGATATGTTGGTATTCTATAGTTCTAGAAAACAATAAAAGGGCTAATAGTGAAAATAAATCAAGGTACTTTTTATGATGAAATGTTATCTAGAATCAAGGGTTTTAGAAATTTCCATGGATTTTATAAACCTTCATCAAAGTGATATGACAATGACTCAGTATTCAAATAATTTTTTTGAACATTCTATGTTCTCATCTTAGGTAGTATCAAAGTAAATGTTTAAGGGAAGGATATTTTATATGCTTTATTGATTATATATCCAGTCTCAGGTGTTCATGTTTAATCAGACCTCAGATTTTATTGTTCTATATGGGGATATGATGTCTAAAATTGATCTAGCTAGTAAGTTATTATTGATGATATTTCCTCCAACTTCTACTAGTAGCTTGAGTGGTTCCATTAAGTGGAAGTGGTAGTAGGATGATCATCAAGGTGGAAACTATACCATTGTATCATTTTAGATGAATTTATCTAAAATATATATAGTGTAATGTAAATTAACTCTTACTTTTCTTGAATTTGGTAAGGTTGGGAACTTGAAGCATGCTTGTACAGAGACACCAAACATATGTAACTCTTTTGTATTATCTGGAAAATTATAGATTTTTTTTCATTTTTGACCACCCCTTGTAGTTCTATGAGATATTTTGTTTTATGAGGCTTCATGGTGTAGTCATATGATTCAAGGATAATTGTCTTATAGCCAAATACATTAGTAATTAAGTTTCCTCATGCAGTGGATAAGTCTCTAGTAGGAACTAATGTGGGTCCTGTTATAGTGAGATATATTTTACTATTAATTAATATTTATTAAATAATTTATTTGATAATGTTCCCTCACATTCTTTTATAACTACCTATATTTTAAACTTATTAAATATTCCTATAGATATCATAACTTATGTGATAGAAATTTTATGCCTCTTGGGATGAAGAGATGGAAGGGTCTCTGATTTCCCTATTTTATTTTATCTTTATCAGAAATAAAAATTCTTGAGAATGTTTTGTTCTTGATATGAATTCCTTGTATATAATTTTTTGAATGGACTAGTTGATTCATAATAATCACATATAGACCATTTTCATCTATTTTTCTCCTCTACTACACCTGTGGGGAGAATCCTGGTTTTCATGGAGAATGGAACAATGAGTCGAGCCGAGTTAGTCCTCATATTCTAAAGTTTTATAGGCTTATATCCATGTGTAAATTTTAATTGGAGTATGAATCTTCATATGAAAATATTCATACAAAATATGATGATTTTTATGATGTTTTCAGTTGCAATTTTCTGGTTTTCCACTGGTGAGGGAGGTGGAGTTCACTATTGATTTACAGTCAGGTACTTAGATTGTGTTCATTCCCTCATATAGTATAAAACCAAATGAACATAAGTAACTAAAGGGTCAATTTGATTACTTTATTTCCTATGGATTCTTTTAACCTAGGGTGTCTCGTGTGGCATAACTATTTTTTTTCAAGAAGGCTGATGGACCCCTTTTCTTCTATGCTGAATATCAAAATATCAATTAGGTTATGGTCAGTAAAAGGTAATTATTAACCCAGATTGATGATGTGTTTGATTATATAAAAGGGTATAAGTTATTTTCTAATATTTATCCTTAGTATTTTTATCACCATATTAGGATCAATTGGTTAAATATCCCTAATACATCTTTCAATATTTGGTATGGCCACTATTATATCATATTATTCCATTTGGTTTAAAGAATTATCCAACAATATTAATGAAATTAATTAATAGGATATTTCAAAAATTTAATGGAAATTTAATTTTCTTATTCATTGATGAAATCTTTGTTTACTCTAAATCTAAGAAGGATCATGTGCATCACATGATATTAGTCTTTGATATTTTAAGAAATCACTTACTTTATGTTAAGTTGTCAAAGTTACATGGCATGCTCTTGGATGTGAATTTCTTGGGGAATGTAGTCTAAAAACATGGTATCTCATTTTATACTACAAAATTTAAAGCTTACAAGTCTTGGAAAGAACCACAACACCTATTTTGAATTTTGAGCTTCTTAGGATTGGCTGGATATAACCATCGGTTCAATGAATATTTATCTAATTTGGATTCTTTATTGAATTATCTCACTTAGATTGGTCTAAAGTTCATTTGGGTAGTTAAATTTCATGATTCATTTGATAATATGAAGCATCCTTTGACTTCAGCTTTAGTTTTGACTCTTCCATAGGATGTTCAGGTCTATGTTGTCTCTTTTATGCATCAAGTTTATGTTTGTGTTGTGTTCTCATGAATGATTATCATGTGGTGTCTTAATTTTCTCATCATATTTAGACTCATGAGAATAACTTTCCCACACAAGATCTTTAACTCATAGTTGTGATAAAATATCTTAATATTTTTAGCCCCAACATTTTCACTAAAA
The DNA here is from genome assembly GCA_963277665.1 of Viscum album. Classification (NCBI taxonomy): domain Eukaryota; kingdom Viridiplantae; phylum Streptophyta; class Magnoliopsida; order Santalales; family Viscaceae; genus Viscum; species Viscum album. The sequence continues at coordinate 1,386,922,273 of OY728153.1, forward strand.
TTTTAACTATTTATTGTAATAAAAAAATCTTGAGTTATACCTTATCAAAAAAAATATTTGAATCCTTATCAAATGTGATGGGTAGAGTAGCTAACAAATATTACTTTTCCATCATGTATATACATGGGAAGGGGGAAATTGTTTATGATTCTCTACGTATGAAGATTTTATCCCATGATATGAAGGAATTTTTTGTTGATTGGAATCTAATGGATATCTTTTCTTTCATGAATTTTGAAGTTTGGGAGGATGGCATTGACATTATTTTTCAAAGTTCTCATTTCACATCCTCTCTTCTTAAAATTATTCTCTATGATTATTAGCATGATGATGAGTTCTGAGGAAATATTAATTCTTTATATATTGAAGATTCAATATTCTAATGGTATCTGTCTTCATAGGTTATCATTTTCATCATTAACAAATACTTTGTTCCATCTCAAAATAATAAGGTTTTGACAGGGTATTTTCATCATTCCTAGTGAGCGATACACCCAACCATTAAAAATATGTTTTATGATATAAAGTGTTGATTCTAGTGACTAGGTATCAAATAAGACATTTATGATTTTGTTTCTCATTGTTATATATGTTAGTAAATTAAGTCTGAGAATCATAAGCTTTTAAGATTACTTCTACCCCTTCTAATTTAAACATGGAAATGGCATGAGATATCGATAGAATTTATCATGAGTTTTAAAATAATCCTTGAGGGAATAATATTATTTTTTAGTGGTAGATTAATTATTCAAATTGGATCACTTTATCCTCATTTGTTATATGAACAAAGTTGGGGACCTAAAAAATTTATATGTACATTATATCATTATATTTCATGGTCTTTCATCTATAATTGTTAATAATAGGGATCTGAATTTCACATCTCATTTGTTGTGGGTACTCTAGGAGGTGATGGGACTTGAGGTAAATTTTATCATGACATACCATCCCCAAATATACATTCAGATAGAATGAGCTATACAGATTCTGTAGAACATGATTTTTTCTTATGTCATAGACTTTTTTGGATATTCGGATTTCTATTTAGGGATAGTTAATTTTTCATAAGATACCAACTACTATTAATAAATTAAAATATAAAACATTGAGGCCTTTTATGGTAATCCTTGTAAATATATACACTATTACTAGGATATTGGTGAATCTTCCCATGTGGGATCAAGTTTGGTCCAAGAGATGATCATGGAAATCCAGTTTATTTAATAGATATTGTTGATTTAATAGATCCAATATAAGTCTAATTTGGATCATCATTTGTGTTATTTATAATTATCATATGAAGATAATGTTTTTTAGTGTCTCACCTCAGTTGGGTCCTTGGAATCTTGGAAAATATGGGAAGTTTTCAATGAGATACATGTGGCCATTTAAGGTTGGTGAGAGGATTCAGAAGGTTTCTTTTCCTTTGGAATTTCCACACTAGATGACATTGATCCATGATGTGTTTAATGTGTCACAATTCTGAAAATAACTTTTAGACCCATCTCATTTTTTGAATTGGGTGGACCTTGATATGGAACATTACATGACTATGTTTGAGAATATGGTTTCAATTTTTTTATTTTCAAATGAATGTTCTTTTTGGGAAGAATATACATTTGGTTTGTGTGATATGGAAATATGGTTATTATTCTCATGAGACTTGGGAGTGTGAGGTGATAATGAGAGAGTATTGACCTCATCTATTGATGGACCAGTCTTCTGGATAAAATTTCTTGGGCATGAATCATTTATGGTGGGGAGAATTGTAACACATTAAAACCTTATTTTAGGTATGATCCTTTCTTTTCTATTCACTTATTTTTTCCATGATGAATTATGGTTGTGTATATTTTTTCTTTGTTGTTTCATCATGGATGATCCATTAGATTTGTTGATAGTGATTTTCATTTCTTTTCTGATAGCTTGGGAGATATACTATGGGGATGGCTCAAGGGTAGACATTATCTTATACCTAGAATGGATATAGAGGTCATTAGGTGTCTAGTGAGAGACACTGGGCCTCTAGTAGAATGTTGCTAATAGTAAATTCCTACAAGAAGTCAATTATCTTATCGATAAGATGAGCCGATGGTTATCTAGTAGCATTGATTTCATATAAGAACTACACTATCTCGATAGTCAAAGACCGCATTCTAAACAATTTGGTTATCAAGGATAAAATATTTCTATCTGGTTCTAGAAGAAATCCAGTGGGAGCTAGAGGATATTCAGTGACATTGTTCAATGTGAGGATCTGTAGGATAGTATCATAATTATTTTCTTATTAAAATCCATTTTACTTCTAACTATATCATTGATAAACCAAATTTTACCCTATTAATCATAGATACTCTCAATAGCTGATTTTGGTTCTTAAAACCTTGAAACATCATAGATCGAAGTGTCGATTAATGCCTTGAATCCATTTAGGTAACTGTAATCTCAATTTGATATTGGTTTCTCCTTACCTACCCTATCCATCTCTACCAATCCATCTTTGGGAGTGGTGGATCCTCATTTTATTGATAGATCCACATATAGATTTGGTTTTTTTCATTATAGGATTATTCATTGATTGATTTTTTCCCTTTTTTGACTCTCCGATTCAGTATCATGCATTTCTGATTGAAAAAACCATGATAAGGGTAAGGGGATCTGAATTTTATTCCAATCAATTGAGATTTTTATTAGTAACTTGATTTAGAATCAATTCCTAAATGATTTATAAAACATTATTTGATTATATTTATAAATGTTTTTCAAAATTTCACGGTGTGTGTGTGATGAAATACCTTTGAAAATGTATTTTGAAATAAAGTATTGATCTCTATATAATGATATTGAATTAGAATGAAATATATGAAGAATTATTTGATTATGATTTTTTAGAATAAAAGGCATGAAATTTTTTATGATTTTTAACTGAGATTAATTGGTTTTAAAGGCATTAGTTTTTATGAAAACCATTTGATGTTGGTTTATGAAATTAAATTTAATGTTTTCAAACATGAACTTAAGACCGATTTAAATGATTGATTTAAATGACTTTAGATTGTTTTAAATTAATTATATCCTATTATATGATTGATTACCTTGAATCCCAATAGAGCATATTGATTTTAGATGAGGATATTCAAGCAATATAAAACTGAATACCTAGAAATGGATTTATGAGGATAATGATACTATGATACCATCACAGAATAGAGTTCATTCTTTGGGATGGATTCCTATTCCCCGTAAGATTTTAATCTTGGGAAGCGTGTGCACACTAGAATCCATATTTCACTGAGATTGTGTCGAACCTCGTGACTATATATAACTAAAATTTATGGCTTATAAATATGGTGGTTTGATTGAAAATGATTATTTACTGATTGAAAATAGGAATTTATTTATTTCAAAAAACAAAAAAATAGTCTTGGGGGGTAAAAAAAATGAAGACTAGGAGCATTATTTCTCACACTTTCCACACATTCAGGGGGAAGGGAGGAAGAATTAGAAAATAAAGTAATATACCCATATTGGGTATTTATAGAGGAAAGAAAGTTCCCAAATTTGTTACCATCACTCTATGTGTAAGTCACCTACACTCGCAACTCTAGAGGAGTTTAATTCTTTAGATGATGTACCAGATGTTCCATGATATAGATTAATTCTTTTGGAGAGAGTTTTGGATGATCAAGGAGTCTATATTCATTGTCACCCTGATCAAATTTATATTCATACAATGTTTAATTCCATTGAGAAGTGCATCAGATTCTACCATAGGGGAATTACCATGATAGTAATCATTAGATAAGGCTTCCCCCACTGAGACCTTATTGTCATAAATAATACCACCTCCCCACATGAGTCCATTAGTGAAAGATCCATCATTGTTATGTTTCAAACAAGAAATTGGAGGATTATATTTTAGCCATATACCCTATGGAACTGACCTCTTATAAAAAGGTGAATAAAATATTCCTGATAAGAATTTTCTTATTAAAGGAGATTTATCCCAATTATTGAGAATAATCCCAATCTCGACCACCACACTATGTGTCACGACCCCCTCCCCACAAAGTGTACCCCTCCTAGGCCGGAAATGTGAGAAGAGAGATAATGACCCCCGAGTCCCGCCTCCAGTAGGCCCCGGGTTGGTGACTAGCACCGAGGGTATAATAAACACAAAGATGAGAGGCATTACCCTCTAAGAGAACACATGCCGAGGAGAGAGATAGAACAGACAACAACCAAATCCAACTCAAAATGAAATATAAAAGAAAACTCAAGTACATATATGAAATTCCATGAAAAAGTACTACAACTGAAAGGGAAAACTACAAGTACCCAAAAGAAATTAAAAACGACAACGACCATAATCCCGAACACTACTAGAAAAATGACCTATACCCATGGTTCAAAACCGTGGGTATAGCCCCCAAAACTGTGGGTATAGGCTATACCCACGGTTTTGGGAACTGTGGGCTGGAACAGGGTCGGGATAGGGGTCTTGACCTATACCCACGGTTTTGTAGAACCGTGGGTATAGGTGTTTCACACCGCAACAAGTTGGTGTACAGCATGGCAGGGAACTTACCCCACAGTTTTCAAACCGTGGGAAATTTAAAATTTTCAAAAATCACGTACAGTAGGTTTCGAACCCGCGCCACCCGTAGGGAGGCTCCGCTATGAAAATCAGCAGACCAACCGAGCTGACTTAGTTTGATTTATAAAAGGATAATTATATTGTAAAATATTAATAACAATGTTGTTATCTAAAAAATTCCAACTAGCGGGTTTCAAACCAGCGCCACATGCAAGGATTCAGCGCAGCAACACAGCAGTGGACCAACCGAGCTGGGTTTTATATCTGTTATATATTCATCTATCTGCTTATATATATTAATATTTAATATTTAAATTCAAAAAATATCTCACAAGGTTTTGATCCCACGACTTGTGCGTAGTCTCGCGGCCCAGCCCCCACCAACCGACCAACCAACCTAAAATTGTTATCTATTATATATTCATATATCGGCATATATATATTAATATATGAAAAAATTTCTACCTGCTAAATTTTTCGTGTCATGCCTAAGTTTCATTCCCCGCCATAATGCGGGAAAGCTATACCCACGGTTCTCAGAACCGTGGGTATAGGTCTTCAAAAAAAACCGTAATACCGAAGGTTTCAAAAAACCGTCGGTATAAGTCTTCGTAAAATACCCTATACCCACGGTTTTCTCCAAAATCATGGGTATAGGTCTTAAAAGAAAACTATACCCACTGTTTTTGGCACAATCGTGGGTATAGGTGGCCTATACCCATGGTTCTAGAAAACCATGGGTATAGGTTCTCCTACTATCCCTATACCCATGGTTTTGGAAAACCGTGGGTATAGACCTATTTTCCAGTAGTGGAACAGCTCCTCCAACCACAAGCTAGTAGTAACTAGCTTGATCTCCAACCTACTCCAAGTGACCTGAAAACAGTTTATATATACATAGGGTGAGTATAACAGTATACTTAGTAGGATCCTCCCCTATGCCTCTCGTGCAATGTAAAGAAATCATACTAAAGCACAGTGCAGAACAAGTGAAACTATCTCGTCACCTAATCAGGTATACTATGTTCCCAACATCACCATGGATACTCTCACCAAGTAATGCATACAATAATATATCATATTGTAAAGAATATCGAGGGTACCCCGCTACTACTTCCCCACTAGTTTTCCACTTTGCCTCAATGACATAAATCATGTGCATCTCTCTCCAAAGGCTTTCCTGTATACACTTTGTCTAAGCTCCACAATCTACACCTCGTGCACCACAAAGACTTGCCCGCAGTCACCTGGCCGAAGTACAACACCGTCCTCACAACCAAAAGTAACCAGGTAGTTTCTGGGAGCCACCACAACTCGCATAACATGTATCATATGTCAGGTATAATACCTCAAGCCATTATAGCCCATACTCAGAGTAAGGATCCTCAAGCCATGATAGCCTATACACGTTACACCTATAGTAGTCCATAGGATACTATATCCAGAATATATGTGTGTGAATAACCACAAGCCATTACATCCCTCTACACATATATATGGGGTAACTAACTGTTGTGCCTCGTGGCACAAGTATCTACCAAGAGAAGAGTGTGGGATCAAAGGGGGTAGTCATCCATTCAACCTACCATTAGAATGTTGTGGAAAACACCCCCCCCCCCCCCCCGGGGCTCATAATCCCCAGGGTGTCAGCTGCCCTTACCGAAATGGTGGAGTAGCGTATAGAAACACAAAAAGAACGGAATATATATATAAATCACACCCACACTATGGGCATTACCTAGTCTTAGATACAACTGCAGATAACGTCTCTCAGACTCCAGGCTGCTACTTCTAAGACTAGGTATCCTATAAGCACAAAAACATTTGAAGAACTTTATTAGATTACTCCATTCTCATTTTATCAGTTCCACTGTACGTTAATTAATTCATTAAACATTAATTAACCATGAACAATTCCACATTAAACTGAATTGGAATCACATTCAAGATCAACTGATCCTTTTAAGATACACATAACCTTTAAATTACAGTATCTCCATCCCCATGGATTATCACCATCTAATCAAACTTTCATTATAGAATTACTCTCCCATATTCCTAGGTATTCTAGAAAGGTATCCTATGCTATGAAAAACAAAGGGGGATCAACATGGTGAGAAGATATACTACCCGTTGATTCTTTTCCGCCTATATCAAGAGCATAGACCCATTCTCCCTCAAGAGGCTAAACACAGAAAGCACATGGTATACTCTGCATGTCTTCACCTCCTTTGGAAGGAGGGTATGCAAGACCAACTACCTTGAGCAGTGGGGAAAAGTAAAGCAGATAAACAACCAAACAAAACCACCAACATCCAGCCATCACATTCATCCCATACCATTATCCTTGGTGTACTCCTCAACACCCACATGCACAAGCTAATGCATCTTGCCACCCTAGACGTCATCCATTGCCAAAAACACAATTACCCATGCCTCTACATATCACAACATCTATCCAAGCTCACATTACATCACAAGAAGTAGGAAAACAAACATCACATCAATGGGCTCTTGGACCTTTAACAATTAAGAGGGTAACTCAGAACCCCTTTAATAAATTCTCACACAATCTGTTCTTTAATCGATATTGAATTTGAAGATTTGTTATTCGTAGGTTCCAATTACAGGAGACCTAATTAGTAAGATATCACAATTAAATAACCATGTTTACTTCCCTAATGTGATTAACCTAAAATTAGAACAACTACAACAATGGCATTAACCAGATTCATTTACATGCCTCTTTATCTTTAGCCAATTAATTAACAATTAATTCCGGCTTTACGTTCATTATCAATTTCCCACAAGAATGAACAACTAATCAAAGAAAACATAGATATTACTCTATCTAGAAAAACATGAGGCAAACAGTTATCACGGTACAAAGCAATAACATGTGATCAACCAATTCTTTTAATCCGGTTCAAGTATTTAATTAGGTCAATTTCATTGTGATCCAAAGGGCTAAATCATGATAATTCTACGATTTCACATATACAATTAGAGAATCCATGAATACCCTACCTTGAAGAGTCCTTGCTGTCCTTTATCCACACAACGGGTCACGATCCTCCTCTCGCGACTACTGCATCCTCCCGAGGATGCCACGGTACGTCCGCACCAACCAAACCCCAAGAAAAACCCATTAGAAGCATGGAGATGACATGATATAAGATGAAAGGAGAAACAGTGGAATGTGATCCCAAAGGAAAGAAGATAAAAACATACCTTATATCGAAGATTAATTGATACAGCTTGGTTGCATCAAAACAGAGCGGAAATGATCCGAGGAGTGAAGTTTGATTGTGAAACTCCTACGGGAAGGATTGAAAGGTTCTAGTGTCTCATAGCTGAGAACAAAGAAGAAGAAAAAGGGAGGATGATATCTTGTACCATTTAAAGAATTAATGGGGTGACGGTTTAAGACACGCTTAATTCACCATTAAATGCAGTTCGCATTAACCCATGCAGTTTGACCACGTAAAAACATCCCAAGCCATAAGAATAATTAATATAGGATTTATGGCATTTGAATCATCCTTAAGAGTCCTTAAAATAAGGCTTTAAATGTATTTTACATCAATGGAAACGTCAAAGGGGCGAAACTGTAGGAAGCTGGAAACACTGTTCACATACTCAAAATTTGGCAAAGGAAAGAAAAGGTCACCGTTAGACCTCACCGTTCTGGAAAAATTGTTCAAGTCTATCGTTATAAGGTCACCGTTAGAAGGTTACCATTCAGGAAACACTGTTCAAGTCTACCGTTATAAGGTTACCATTCTAGAAACACTGTTCAAGTCTACCTTTATAAGGTCACCGTTAGAAGGTTACCATTCTGGAAACACTGTTCAAGTCTACCGTTAGGAGGTTACCGTTCTGGAAACACTATTCAAGTCTACCGTTATTAGGTCACCGTTAGAAGGTTACCTTTTTGGAAACATTGTTCAAGTCTACCATTATAAGGTCACCGTTAGAAGGTTACCATTCTGGAAACACTGTTCAAGTCCACCATTAGAAGGATACCGTTCTGGAAACACTGTTCAAGTCCACTGTTAGAACCTCACCGATAGAAACATTGTTCACTGAACCTCACCGATAGAAACACTATTCACTGAACCTCACCAATAAAAACATTGTTCACCTATCGATATTGTTTATGAAACTGGAAACATTGTTCACAGAACTGGAAGTTTGGAAAAGTGTTGGGGATAAGTCACCTTGACCTCTTGGAACACCTCTAACACCACATTTTCACAAAGTAATAGACCAGAGAGGTCCGGGGAATTACATCAAATACCTCTCATAACATTATCATCCTCGAGAATTCAAAACCAACCTAAAGAGGAAAAAAAGAAATGGGGCCCGAAAAACCACCCATCGAGATACCTCTCAAAAAAGAGAAAGCCACAAAAATGAATAAAATAAGTTCATAAATAAAACATGAAAGGTCTAACCACAAAGGAAACATCATTACATGAAAAGAGTTAAACATTAAACAACTCTGGGTACTGAGCACGTATCTGTGACTCATGGTCACAGATACTCTCCTCCATGCCACCTTGTCGCCACAAGACACGAACTAAGGGGATAGAACACCCACGCAACACCGTCTCCTTGCGGTCTTGGATCTCCACAGGTCGCTCCTCAAAGGTTGCATCATCATCAATATCGATCTCTCCCCAATCGATAAGATGAGATTCATCATGGAGATAACAATGGAGCTGTGATACATGGAAAATATCATGTATCCGACTCATATGAGGGGGAAGTGCTACTCGATATGCCACAGCTCCAACACGAGCTGACACCTCGAAAGGCTCAACAAACTAGGCAGAAAGCTTAATTCCATGACCAAACCTTCTCTGCCCACGACGGGGAGTCACCTTCAGAAACACATGATCGCCAACATTAAACTCTAAGGGTCTCATTCTTTGATTATCATATGATTTCTGATGATCTTGCGCTGTCTTCATCTCTCACGAATCACCTGAATCATCTCTGTTGTATTCTGTACTTGTTCCGGTCCGAGGATTGCTGACTCTCCGACCCTAGTTCAGAACAACGGAGAACGGCAAGGCCGACCATACAGGGCTTCAAACAGCACCATATAAATGGTAGAGTGAAAACTATTATTGTAAGTGAACTCTACCAAGGGTAAGTGCTTCATCCATCAACCTCCAAAATCAAGAACACAAGAGCGCAACATGTCTTCAAGAGTCTGGATGGTTTGCTCTATTTGACCATCCGTTTGAGGATGAAAAGTAGTGCTAAGGCATAGCTGAGAACCAAAAGCATGTTGGAGACCCCTCCATACCCTGGAGGTAAAACATGGATCGCGATCAGAAATGATCATCCTAGGGACTCCATGAAGTCTCACCACCTCCTCCAGATATTGTCTCGACAAAACTTCCACTGAGCTCGACTCCTTGATCCCTATGAAGTGGGAAGATTTTTTTTAACGATCCACTACCACCCATATAGCATCGTGTCCTCCCGGAGCTCGAGTTAAACCTATAACAATGTCCATTGAGATGTCCTCCCACTTCCACTGAGGAATCTCTAATTACTGGAGAAGACCTCCAAGAACACTGTGTTCGGCCTTCACCTCCTGGCAGACTAAACATCGAGACACACACTCTGAAACCGCACACTTCAGCCCAGGCCACCATAACTGACTCCTCAAGGATCGATACATCTTTGTCACACCAGGCAGTACTGCCAAGGGTGAACTATGGAACTCTCAGAGAACCGTCTCGTGCATCTCCAAGGGAAGAAAAATATTGCCATGATACAACACTCGGTATTGTTCATCCTCCGACCAACCATCAGGGGCCTCACCACAAACAACTCTTTCTCTCCAAACTTCCACCTCTAGATCACCCAAATGAGACTCTTCCACCTTCTATATCAGGTATGACTGCACCATCATCTGGAAAAGACAACCTTTAACACCAACTTCTCCCATATCAAGATGCAAAGTTGATATCTCTTCCATCATTCTCCCGGAATCACCAGATTCATGCACAACATCATTATGTGACTTTTGGCTTAGTGCATCAGCTACAACATTCCCTTTTCTAGGTGTATATGATATTTCAAAGTCGTATTCCTGCAAGAACTCCATCCACTGCCGTTGTCTCAAGTTCAAGTCACATTGGGAGAAAACATACCTCAAACTCTTATGATCAGTGAAAACCACAATGTGCTCACCAATGAGGTAATGTCTCCACAAATTCAGAGCAAACACCATGGCTGCCAACTCAAGATCATGGGTGGCATAGTTGCGTTCATGGGGATGCAACTTTCGAGACCCATAAGAAACAACAGACATCTGCTGTATGAGAACACAGCCTAGCCCCAGATGTGAAGCATCACAGAAAACATCAAATTGGACTCCCTCCACTGGAAGACAAAGGACTAGAGTAGTTACCAACTTCTCCTCTATATACTCAAAAGCTGACTGACACTGATCAGTCCATATGAATGCTTGATCCTTCCTAGTCAAAGATATCAGAGGTGTCGCAACTCGGGAGAAATTGGCTACAAACCTCCTATAATAGCCTACGGGACCAAGGAAACTTTGAACCTCTGACACAGTCTTGGGGGCTTCCCAAGACACCACTTTTTCTATCTTCGACGGATACACAGCTACTCCCTGTTGGGACAAAACATTCCCTACGAAATGAACTTCTCGAGCCCAAAACTCACACTTCAACAACTTCCCAAACAACTGATGTTAGTGAAGAACTCCCAAAACGGCTCGTTGATGCTCTGAATGTTCCTCTTCATATGTGGAGTACACAAGGATGTTGTCGATGAAAACCACAATAAACTTGTCCATGAATTCACAAAACATAGCATTCATCAACCCCATGAAAACAGCTAGAGCATTCGTCACACCGAATGGAATTACAACAAAATCATAATGCCCATGAAGACAACGGAAAGCAGTCTTCGAGATATCCTCATTTTTTACACGCATCTAATGATATCCTAACCGCAAGTCGATCTTTGAGAACCAACTTTCACCCTTCAGTTGATCGAATAAGTCATCAATCCACAGGAGAGGATAGTGGTTCTTTATTGTCACTTTGTTTAATCGACAATAATTGATGCACAACCGCAAACTATCGTCAGCCTTTTTCACAAACAAAACTAGAGCACCCCACATGGACACACTTGGCCGAACAAAACTGCACTGCAACATACCATCAAGCTGAATACTTAGCTCTCGTAACTCAGAAGGGGCCATCCTATATGAACACATAGAGATAGGATATGGTCCTAGCTGTAGCTCGATCCCAAACTCGATCTCTCGTTTAGGGGGAAAGCCTACAACCTCTTCTAAAAAGACATCAGGTTACTCCTCTACGACCCTAGGAAACGCCAACTGCTAAACCCTTGAAGAAATCAGCATCATCTCAGCTATCATGGATGATAAGGATGGAACTCGTCTATGACCCATCCGAGGATCTCGCTCACCAACAAACACCACTTTTTCTCCATCTGCATCAAAGAAGACGACCTTCTTCCTGTAGCAATCCACAATAGCCTGCACTGAATACAACCAATCCATGCCAAGTATGACATCATATGGTTGTATTCGTAAACATCGGAAATCTACCCAAGAGCGGTGTTTCCCCAACACTATCTCACAGTCTCTAGATACTTCAAACAAGTCGGCTCGACCTCCAACTGGTGTAGTCAATGCCAAGGGAACTGGAAGCCTCTCTACCTAATGTCCCAAAGCATGGACAAGGGTAGGTGATATGAAGGAGTGTGTTTCTCTTGAATCAAACAAGGCATACACCAAGGTAGAAAACAAGAAAAGGGTACCTCGAATGACATCTGGCTCTCCTGGGGCTGGCAACGCTAGAGCTTGAAGCTAACCACGTCCTCCTCCACGGCCTCTCTGGCCCTGATGACGACCACCACCACGGTCGTGCACTGCTCTCTAAGGACGGGGAGTGTCATGGGGTTGTCCTCTGCCTGCTCCATCTACCCTCTAGTGATCTAAAGCTGGTGCAAACTGCTGCTGCTGCCTCGGCTGGAACTGCCTCAATGGAGGAACCTGGAGCGGAGCACCTGATGCACGATGACTGCTCTGAAAAGTCGGGCACTCCCACTACTGATGACCATGATCACCACAAGAAAAACAAGCGCCTGATCCCTTGGCATAGGCCTAAGATTTGCTACCTCTGGAGAAACGAGATGTGAAGGGATGGGACCTTCCCACGACTGAACGAAAACTCTTCTGCCCTGAAAACCGGGAACCCCGAACCATAGCTCTTATTCATGAGGAATCATGATGATTCCCCTCTCCTGACGACCCGGTCCTGGCCAAAGTCATCTCAACAACCTATGCCCTCACCAACACCTCAAGGTATGTCTTCAGCATAAATGGGGTGACCTGGTGCTGGATCTCTGGATGCAAAGACTCCTCGAAATGCCTCACCCTAGCCTCCTCATCTGGTAACAGGTCTGAAGCATATCATAGAAGGTTCCTGAAATTGATTCCAAACTCTCGAACACTAGAGGTCCCCTGTCGAAGGGTAAGAAGCTCCTGGAGACTGGAATCCTTCGAAGTTGATGAAATAAACTCAACTCTAAACCTATCTCTAAAATCCTCCCATGAGATCGCTAACTCCTCATGATCCTAGAGGAATAAGAACCACCACTACCCTACTGCTCCATGCAGCATCGTCACAACCAAGGACACCCAGTGTTCTTTTTGAGCATGAATCGAACGGATTCCTATCTCGACCTCCTCTAACCAGTCTTCTATGACTGCATCTGAAATGGATCCCTGGTACTTATATAGACTCTGGCGTTGAAACTCTTGGAGTGTCTTCCTCCAAGTGTCATCGTCGTCAACCTCTACCTGGCGGCGATCTGCTAAAGCAGCCTGCTGGACATCTTTTGTACAAACCTGACAAGGACGTCGACCTGGAGTCATACCTGTAAAATAACAACTGTTAGAGCTCCTAATCCTGGAATATGGAAGACTCAACATTAATAAATGAATTTTTTTCTTTTATTAATTTTAGGTTAACCTATCCCAAGGTCTACGCATTCAAACACAGGCGCAAAGAAGAATAATGCATGATCCTTTCCTAGGTCTCTACCCTGCAAACAGTATCACATTGTTTAGTAGCCATCGTAAACTTAATGGTCCGTGCAACAGATCATAGGGGGCCCTAGATTCCTATGTCTCTTCTGGTCTCCAGTGTTTACCCCACTTTCTAAACATGAATGACACTATTGCCCTACCATCCCATGCAACCTCACCTGTGCCTAACTCTGAACTCCATCTTATCCCTCAACCTCCCTCTGATACCACTCTGTCACGACCCCCTCCCCACAAAGTGTACCCCTCCTGGGCCGGTAATGTGAGAATAGAGATAATGACCCCCGATTCTCGCCTCCAGTAGGCCCCGGGTTGGCGACTAGCACTGAGGGTATAATAAACACAAAGATGGGAGGAATTACCCTCTAAGAGAACACATGCCGAGGAGAGAGATAGAACAGACACCAACCAAATCCAACTGAAAACTAAAATATAAAAGAAAACCCAAGTACATATATGAAATTCCATGAAAAATTACTATAACTGAAAGGGAAAACTAAAAGTACCCAAAAGAAAGTAAAAACAACAGTGACCACAAGCCCGAACAACTCCTCCAACAACAAGCTAGTAGTAACCAGCTTGATCTCCAACCTGCTCCAAGTGACCTGAAAAACAGTTCATATATACGTAGGGTGAGTATAATAGTATACTTAGTAAGATCCTCCCCTAAGCCTCTCGTGTAATGTAAAGAAATCATGCTAAAGCACAGTGAACAACAAGTGAAACAAACTCGTCACCTAAACAGGTATACTATGTTCCCAACCTCACCATGGATACTCTCACCAAGTAACGCATACAAGAATATATCATATAGTAAAGAATATCAAGGGTAACCCGCTAATACTTCCCCACTAGTTTTCCTCTTTTCCCCAATGACATAGATCTTGTGCATCTCTCTCCAAAGGCTTTCCTGTATACACTTAGGCTAAGCTCCACAATCTACACCTCGTGCACTACAAAGGCTTTCCCATAGACACCTGGGCGAAGCACCGCACCGTCCTCACATCCAAAAGTAACCAGGTAGTTTCCGAGATCCACCACAGCTCGCATAATTTGTATCATACGTCGGGTATAGTACCTCAAGCAATTACATGCCACACTCCGAGTAAGGATCCTCAAGCCATCATAGCCTATACACGTTACACCTATAGTAGTCCATAGGATACTATATCCAGAATATATGTGTGTGAATAACCACAAGCCATTACAGCTCTCTACACACATATATGGGGTAACTAACTACTATGCCTCATGGCACAAGTATCTACCAAGAGAAGAGTGCGGGGTCAAAGGGGGTAGTCATCCATTCAACCTCCCATCAGAATGTTGGGGAAAACACCCCCCCCCCCAGGGCTCAGAATCCACGGGGTGTCATTTTCCCTTACCGATAGTGTGGAGTAGCATATAGAAACACAAAAAGTATAGAATATATATATAAATCACATCCACACTATGGGAATTACCTAGTATTAGATACAATGGCAGCTAACGTCTCTCAGACTCCAGGCTACTACTTCTAAGACTAGGTATCCTATAAGCACACAAGAATTTGAAGAGCTTTATTAGATTACTCTATTCTCATTTTATCAGTTCCACTGTATGTTAATTAATTCATTAAACATTAATTAACCATGAACAATTCCACATTAAACTGAATTGGCATCACATTCAAAATCAACTGATCCTTTTAAGATTCACATCACCTTTAAATTCCAGTATCTCCATCCCCATGGATTATCACCATTTAATCAAACTTTCATTACAGAATTACTCTCCCATATTCCCAGGCATTCTAGAAAGGCATCCTATGCTACTAAACACAAAGGGGGCTCAACACGGTGAGTAGATATACTCCCCGTCGATTCTTTGTCGCATATAGCAAGAGCATAGACCCATTCTCCCTCGAGAGGCTAAACACGGAAATCACGTGGCATACCCCGGGTGTCTTCGCCTCCTTCGAAAGGAGGGTAAGCAAGACCAGCTGCCTTGAGCAGTGGGGAAAAGTAAAGTAGATAAACAACCAAACAAAACCACCAACATCCATCCATCACATTCATCCCATACCGTCATCCTTGGTGTCCTTCCCGACACCCACATGCATAAGCTGATGCATATCACCACACTAGGTGTCATCCACTACCACAAACACAAGTCCCCATGCCTCTACATATCACAATAGCCATCCAGGATCACATTACATCACAAGAAGCAGGAAAACAAACATCACATTAATGGGCACTTGTCCCTTTAACAATCAAGAGGGTAACTTAGAACCCCTTTAAGAAATTCTCACACAATCTGTTCATTAATCCATATTGAATTAGCAGATTTTTTATTCGTAGTTTCCAATTACGGGAGACCTAATCAGTAATCTATCATAATTAAATAACTATGTTTACTTCCCTAATTTTATTAACCTCAAATTAGAAAAACTACAAAAATTGCATCAACCAGATTCATTTACATGCCTCTTTATCTTTAGCCAATTAATTAACAATTAATTCCAACTTTATGTTCATTATCAATTTCCATCAAGAATGAACAACTAATCAAAGAAAACATAGATATTACTCTATCTAGAAAAACATGAGGCAAATCGTTATCATGGTACAAAGAAATAACATGCGATCAAACAACTCCTTTAATCCGGTTCAAGTATTTAATTAGGTTAATTTCATTGTGATCCAAAGGGCTAAATCATGCTAATTCTATGATTGTACATATACAATTAGAGAATCCATGAATCCCCTACCTCGAAGAGTTCTTGACGTCCTTTATCCACACAACGGGTCACAATCCTCCTCTCACAACTACTGCATCCACCCATGGATGCCACGGTACGTTCGCAACAACCAAACCCCAAGAAAACCCCATTAGAAGCATGGAGATTACATGCTATAATATGAAAGGAGAACCAGGGGAATGTGATCCCGAAGGAACAAAGATAAAAACATACCTTATATCGAATATTAATCGATACAGCTTGGTTTCATCAAAACAGAGCGGAAACGATCCGAGGAGTGAAGTTTGATTGTGAAACTCCTACGGGAAGGATTGAATGGTTCTAGCATCTTATAGCTGATGTAACGCCCCGACCCCAGCTACCCAGAGTCAGTGCATTACTTCGTAACATTTTCATGATCACAAGAAAGATCAAATCTCGAAAGACAGATTGGTTTAGTAGCCTTGGAAACACTAGATATATTCATAAGTCTTACATTACATCATAAAATGAAAAACTACTACAAAAACATATTGTCTCCATAATCCACACTCATATCCCCACATAATATCCCTGCAGGTCATTCATAATTTACTTCTTCACTTCCTGGGAAAAAAATAAAACATAGAAAAGGGGTGAGCTCAAATGCCCAGTAAGGATAACAATATAGCGGAAACTTTCATCAATAAGAATAAACATTTAAGGCAATGTATAACTAAAAAAAAGCCTTCTAAACATGAACTTTCAACATGGTATGTCATAAATAAAATGAAATAATGCCATTTACTTATTCACATGAATATTCTACTAATCGAATAATCACATGCAAAAATCAATAACCACTTTCATATTGTTGGAATGCATAATGCCAGACTATCATAACCACATAGCCAAGGCCTCGTGCCAAGACTACAAATAAGATTTTTCCAAGGCCTTGTGCCAAGACACTAGTTTGTCCCATGAGACCTACCGATGCATCGAGGAGCTATAGCGGGCTCCACCCGTCACTTATTAAGTCCAATGCATTCCCATATGAAAAGGTTTAAACATAACATAAACATTCGTATTAAAACTAGCATACGAAATGTCAATAATTTCACCATAAACTATGAATGGTATAAAAATAGCACATCCATAGTCAAACATATCACAAAACCTTCAATACAATATAGAAGTTTTGTATCATAATAAATCAACTTCAAATAATCTTAAAATCCATCAAAGGATGTTGACATAGATGAAATCAAAATTCTTTTTAAAGAAATATCTCCTTTTATTTTGAAATCATTTAAGATCCATATAAAATAAAACATTTTCTTTGAAAATATTCTTATAAGCTTGTAAGGAAAGCTTTGAAGATTTTATAACGGTGTAAAATAACTGCACCCGCCGTATAAGTTAAAAAAAACATTCTTACCTCAATTCTGTCGAAAAGATTAAAAAGGACCTTGTTTTGAAAATGACGGAAAGATTCCTTTATAAACCTATTATAAAAAGTCAAACAAGGGTATAAATGACTTTAACCCATATTCTTGTAAATAGTAAAAATGTTTTGAAATACATTTTTAAGAAACATGGATGTGGATGATAAAGATATCCCAGTAGATTATTACGTATAAACAACCTCGGATAATGAAGCGATTGTGAAATAAACCTTTACCTTGTACTTTTCCTTGGTTGGGGTAGGTTAACCTCCTGTATAATGGTGAAATAATTGTTATTAAATTATACAAGAATCATATATATTAATATGATATCATATATGATCTTTTAATATTGATTTGATAATAATATCTTAGTATTATCGCTGTTTCGGGTGTGAACTTACTTGTTTGCTTTTGTATGTTTTGTTACGTAAGACATGTTTGTAAAGGATAAGTTGTATATTATTCAAATCTAGAATGGTATAAAGTCCTTAAACATCATTTTTAAATCATCAAATGATAATTATACTTGAATGGATACGATGGAGAATGAATCTCATCGCGTTCGTGGAGACGGTAGTCCGTACGTACGCACGAACGCTACTTCCATTTAATTTTTATTTTAAAAGAATCGAATACAAATGATACATAGGTATATTACTATTCCAGTATAATATAATATTTTATACATGTTACTTAAGTTCATTAACACCATCCTTTATACGTTCCATGTGTGGTATGAACGAGTCATATCATTTTAAGGGGGCGGTAGTCCGCACTTCCTCAAATGAAATTATCGTATGTATATACAACATGAAAAGAATAATGGTATGAAATAAAATGGAATTACAGAAGATTATATATAAAATATATATCATTAATATCATATTTAATTACATTGCCATCATAATGGCCACCATGAGAGGCGGTAAGATGTATTTGAACAATCATTGTTTCGTGAGGCGTTAGTTTGCCATCCACAGAAACATTATGTTCATCATCCATTAGATGGAGTTGTGTGTATGTGTAGTTTGAATCCTTCTTATAACAACATCCTAGTATATTGAGGATACTGGTGTTGTTACAAAAGAAAGTAAATAAAAAGATTTTGGGGGTTGAAGAAGCAAAATAAATGAAAATAATTTAAGAGAAATCGTTACCTTTAATTTAGGTAACTCACTTTGGTTGGAACCAAAGGACTTCTTAAAATGCTTTCTTCCTAAGGGGAAGCTTCAAGGAGGAGGAGAGGGATGTGGGGAGCTTATTTGGGCAGAGTTTGGACGAGCCAAGTGGCTTGAGAGGTGTGAGGAATGAGTAGAAGTGGTCTCCTTTTATAAGGGAGAAGAGGGGCTCTTTAGGAAAGAGTGAAAGTATTACATTATAATATAATTATATTCGGTTTATAATGGTCCAAAAATCATTGAGGTCGAAGATAAGATGACTAATATTCTAAATAACATCAACCAATAAGAATTGGACAGGTTTTAGATAATATTTTAATCATTATAATCTTATTTATTTAAATGATTTATTAATGAGGTAAACATTGCATCATTATTGTGTCATTAATAATTTAAATTATTTGATGTCTAAAAATTATAAATAAAATATCATTATGTAGGAAATCTTTTTTAGCTTTATAATGAATATTTATAATCGAAAATCCAACATGTATAACCCTATGTAAAAATTGTTCTTCTAAAAGATGTAAGCTTATGCCATTTTTATTTTTATTTTAACTTTATTAATATAATGTGTCCCTACCACATACAAGTGGCTCCAAGGGGTCCCAAATTGACCCAAGGATGCCCATGGTCGGTTATGTGTCCACCAATAAGGTTAGGACACGTTTTAGGGTAATTTTTTATTATTATAATATTATTTTTTAACCCTTATTTACCGGATTTACCCTTAACCATGGTAAATAAAATATTTACCACAGTAATTATTCAAAATGTCTAAAAATAAAAGTTACCTATTTACACAATTTGTACATCCTGATTCCAAATATGGAATCCATTTTTCTAAATTCAAAACACAGAAGTGGCAGAAATTAATTTAAAATTAATTCCCGTTGTCAAAACAAAAAGCGTGTTTTTAAGAGATAATAACTATCAAAAGATTGACACTTGTTTATGTTCGGTTTAATTGTAAAATTATGTCCAATGACCAACATTATATTAAAATGTAAAAATATATTCTAAATATACCTTAAAACTATTAAAATTCATAATTTATCACTATTAATTATTTTGATTAAAAAAGTTGTTTTTAATTAAAATTTAGTAATTTTCACTATTCATCAAAATATGAAAGTTATCCGAAAAGTACCAAAATTTCACCTTAGGCTAAATTCGATATTCCGAATCCAAAAATGAAGTCCATTTTAAAATATAAAATATATATAATTTCAAAATTTAGGTATTACTATTCATAACGGCTAGTTTGATTGGTTGTGGTGTGTGTTAAAACTCGACGTTGCGTACAACACACGCTACTGTTTT
The DNA here is from genome assembly GCA_963277665.1 of Viscum album. NCBI lineage: Eukaryota > Viridiplantae > Streptophyta > Magnoliopsida > Santalales > Viscaceae > Viscum > Viscum album. The sequence goes on from OY728153.1 coordinate 1,386,942,650, forward strand.
ATTCAAAGGAAAGCGTACCGTGGAAGCTTGGGATGTTTCATTTTAAATTTTTTTGATGTCCCAATTTATTCAGATAGTTTAAAATATTTTATTTAAAAAGGTTTCACTATTAAAGTTGATAAAAGTGCAATACTGAAAATGAATCTGTTCTTGCATTATGACTAAGAAACTCATAATAGGGATTCTAAAATTATAAGGATTATATAATGTTCAAAATGTTGTTAATAATATTCATAACCTCTTTTGAACAGCTTGTTTGGTAAGTCATGGTGCGATTGAACTTGGTGTTGCGTGTAGTGAAAGTTATTGAATTATTTTGAAGAAATAACACACTATAAAATCTTGGGGTGTTGCAGCTGAGAACAAAGAGGAAGAACAAGGGAGGATGATATCTTCTCCCATTTAAAGAATTAATGGGGTGACAGTTTAAGACACGCTTAATTCCCCATTAAATGCGGTTCACATTAACCCGTACAGTTTGACCAAGTAAAAACATCCCAATCCATGGGAAAAATTAATATAGTATTTATGGCATTTGAATCGGCCTTAAGAGTCCTTAAAATAAGGCTTTAAATATATTTTACGTCAAAGGAAACGTCAAAGGGGAAAAACTGTAGGAAGCTGGAAACACTGTTCACATACTCAAAATTTGTCAAAGGAAAGAAAAGGTCACCGTTAGACCTCACCGTTCTGGAAACACTGTTCTACTTTTATAAGGTCATTATTAGAAGGTTACCATTCTAGAAACACTGTTCAAGTCTACCGTTATAAGGTTACCATTCTGGAAACACTGTTCAAGTCTACCGTTATAAGGTCACCGTTAGAAGGTTACCGTTCTGGAAACACTGTTCAAGTATACCGTTAGAAGGTTACCATTCTAGAAACACTATTCAATTATATCATTATAAGGTCACCGTTAGAAGGTTACCATTCTGGAAACAGTGTTCAAGTCTACCGTTATAAGGTCACTGTTGGAAAGTTACCGTTCTGGGAACACTGTTCAAGTCCACCGTTGGAAGGTTACCATTCTGGAAACACTGTTCAAGTCCATCGTTAGAACCTCACTGATAGAAACACTGTTCACTGAACCTCACCGAGAGAAACACTGTTCACTAAACCTCACCGATAGAAACATTGTTCACCTACCGATACTGTTCATAAAACTAGAAACACTATTCACAGAACTGGAAATTTGGAAAATTGCTGGGGATAAGTCACCTTGACCTCCCGAAACACCTCTAACACCACATTTTCAAAACTTAATGAACCATAGAGGTCAGTGACATTACACTATGAGTTCATACAATCAAAGATAGCTTTAAACTATGAGAACCCTCATAATGATATGTTTTCATTGCATGAAAAATTATCTAGCATCCCACTTATAAAATCCCCATCATCGCCCTCTGATCATATTTTTTGGTCTCAGATCTGGTAATCCATGTTTGGAAAAAAATGTTCAATCATATAATTATGGGATCCAAAACCAAATAACTCCATGATATTATTCCAAATTATGTCCACCCATTCCACTTGGAAGATTAAATGAAATGTCATTTCTTTGGTTGTATTTTTTTAACATGGACACTTAGAGGTGGGGGAATTACCTTTATAGGTGATATCTTTGTTTTTGGGTATGGAATTAACACTAATGCACCAAACTAGGAATAAAAAATATACCCAGATCTCTCATAACCAATGAGTCCCCCCACTCATTCATGATGAAGGATCCATGATGCAGAGATCGATACACTTTGTCATTGAAAATACCAATGGAGGAAAATGTGAAAACAAATATATCCTTATTCTTATTGAGAATAATATAATCAAGCATTCCATATTGTCATGAATTTAAAACATTTTTGATTAACAATATATACCTATTAGCTTCATTGAATGAAATATTTGGAGTGGGGAACCTCAGGAAGCCTAGTATCAACCCCACCTAGTTTTGATTCAAAAAACTTATATCAACACTTCCTATAACCAAACACGCATGTTGAGGTAGCTCTTCATCATGGTTGTGAATCATTTTCCACAGCACAAAAGGTTGATCACTTGGTACATCCAGAACCAACCAATATTTTAAGGATATGAACTTAGCCTAAATGGAGGATCTTTCTAGTGAATCCCATACTAATTTACCTTTCTTGAAGTATATATACTCCTCCATACATCTCACATTAATACAAACAACCTTTATCTCCTTATCCATCCTCTCCCATTAATCCTAATGGAATCTCCCATTATCGGTTGTATCCCATAAGAACATGAAAAACAATTTCCCCATTCTTTTAATCATAGTTTTGATAACTCTGAGAGTGGATAATATATGCATGGGTGTGGATATAAGGACATAGTTCACTAGAGTAATGTTCCCACTAAGTGAAATAAAAATATTTCTCTAATTGGTGATGTGGATAGAAATTTTATCAAGAATCCCCTCAATGTGTTGTATACAGATTCTACCAACGGTAGTTGGGGAACCCAAATATTCCATGTGAAATTATTCCTTAGTATACCAAAGAGTTTCATCAATATTTGTTCCCCTTATTTCTTAGAAATGATTTGAAATAAAGACATTTTTTTTGGTTTTTTGCTGTTTTCCCCACTACACATGCTATATTCTTCCAAAAACTTGTTAATGTTATGGAAAAAAATAATGTTCCCATTAATAAAAAATAATTTCATCACTAAATATTAAATTTCAAATACCAGTTAAATTGGGTCTATATCAATAATGGATTATGGTTAAATAATTAATTCTTTTCTTGATGTACCTTCTGAGAGAATCTTGGAAAAAATGAAGATTTTTGGGGATAAACGATCCCCCTATCATAGGCCCCAGTCATCTTTAAAAAACCAATATTTTTCTCCCATCAAATTAACTGATTACCACATAGAATGGTAGAATCTAAAAATCCGATCATTCTCCCATATAGAAAATCCCATAATATAAATCACCTTGATAATGAAGTTCCACTACACTGTATTGTATGATTTTTTCCATATCAACTTTGACTGAAATATTAGAGCGTGTATTATTAAAGTTAAAATCTCTAATCATTTCCTACTCTGACCAAATTTAATACTAGATAGTTTTACCTTGGATAAAATTTTGTTGTTCCTCTGGGGAAATTTTTTGTAAGTGTGATATGAGATTACTATTAATAATTATATCCAAAACATTGTATGATAAATTTCATATTATTATGGGAATAAAATTATTGATAAAGGAATTAACATTAACCTTCGTAATAGTAACCATAATTGTACAAAATTTCACCCTTGGATGGCCACCACCCCTGGAGAAGTCTTGAATGATCTCCACTATCTCCTTTTTATTGTACTCTAATATGTCACATATAAGTATCTAGGAAATATATATTGTCTTGGAGAACTTTCATGGTTGATAGATTTCACTACCTCCCAAACTTCCTCCTCCCCCTCCACCAAGTTACTAAGAGATGAGTTAATTGGGTATGACACCACCCTAGGAATATTATCAAACATAATTGAGGTTCTTTTCAGGTAACCATCCTTCATGGGGGTTAAAATCACCAAGAAGAGATTCAAAATGGTATTCAATCATACCTCCCACATCATTATTATCATTGGTGAAAGATATTTCTCTTATCCTAAGGTTAGGATCAAAGGATATCTTTTCCACTTTAATACAAGAATAGTAAAAATCTTAATTATGGTTACCCTCCTTATGACACAAAGATCAAGATTATTCACGAACCATCCATTAATATTTTAGAATCATTTCTAAGAATCATATCTTCTAACTAATTAGTTCACAAAAGACCTCCTCATCTCATAATTCATCTAATATTACATCAGAATGTTCTAGTTCCATCTTTATAGACTCTATCCATGTAGATAATGAATGTTTGTTAGTACTCTATATAAGGATATCCTATTTCAAGAGTCTAAGTTTAGTGTGGAATCTCCCCCCCCCCTTGAGTTTCCCTATATAGACTTATTCCAGGACTTTATAACCATGTTAATAAATATAGGATCGAAGGTTTACCAATTGATGAATTAGAGTCACTTTTTATCACTTCTACTGGACTCAATATAAATGAGTATGGGAGAGTGATCAGATAAAGAGTGAATGAAAGTATAGACCTTCAGATTCAAAAAATATTAGAAAACAAAAAGGTTAGAGAACCACTAGTCTATTCTACTACATGTGAACTATCTCCCTTCTTAATTAGTACACCAAGTATATCTATCTCTTAAAATTCTAAATTCCATTAAGTTGTTTCTTACTTTAGAGGAATAAAAGTAATTTATTACCTTATATGGAATACTTCCACCACCTTTATTCTATGATGAGTCTAATATCGAGTTAAAATCCCCTATAACAAACCAAAAAACATACCTCATGTTAAAAGAACTCAAATCAAACCACACAGATTCCTTGGGAATGACATTTCATTTTTCATGGAAAATGACAAAAAGTATGAAATATTAACAATATTGATCCTCTTGGAAATGTGTTTGTAAAAGACCACAATTTTCTCCCCTAAAGTCAAAGAATCTCTAAATATTCACATATGGTTGTTGGTATGAGTTCCATACATGAAACTAGGTAGTCCAAATTTATTAGAGAAATCATGGGTCATGGATGATTATTATTAGGGTTCTAAAAAAGGATAATTTAATATTTGGATGGAAACCATTAGTAAACATGGAAATTCAATTATAAACCTATTTTATATATTCCATTGAAATTATTTTAAGTTTTTTTAAATTTTTTTTCAAATTTTTATCATGCCATGTCTTCTTTAGAATTTATCATATTTGTTTTTCTTGATATTGATTTCTTATGGAATACTTATTAGGATCCTAATGGGATAGAGTTTCTCAGACCCTTCTTTTTCCTTTATCCATCTATAGACTTTCTTATACCAGGACCTTGAAAATGGAAAGTGCTTATTGGAGGTAGTGGTTGTTCTTGATTAGAAGGACCTTGGGAGTCGACAATGACTAGTGGAGTATGTTACTAACTTATTAAAAAGTGGTTATAAGATAATATATTGATGGTTATTTTATTAATCATGTTGATGTACCATTTTTGGGATATGTAATTTGATACTTTTAAAACCTTTTTCTTGATGATATTTTTTCCATACAGATTATTTATGTATTTTTTCACTTTTTCATTGTCTTTTGATCAATTCATGTGGAAAAATAAATCCTTCCTATATGTTTTTCAAGCCCCATATAAGTTCTCTATCACATGGGGAAAAGAAACACACTTCGAGCCATATCAAGATTGATTTAGGTACCTTTTAGTTGGGTATCCAGGTTGGTTTGTAACACAAGTTATAGACATACTCCAGAGAAGCATGCTTAATATGTGAAAACTAACAACTCATTAGTAGTTTGTTATAGTTAAAGTCAAAGTATCTTACATTTGGTTACCTAGAACTAACTAATTTGAACTTTATATTTCATGTATATTCATGGATCCAAATATTAATAACTTATCAAATATATATTTTTTTATTCTCTATAATATTATTATGATAATTTCCTAAAATATATGTCTCATTGAAAAGGTCACATCATTTCCCCACTATGAGGATAACTTTGAAGTGAAATGATGATATCCTTAAATATTGTTAATCATTTTCATAACATTCTATAAAAGTACACATAGTATGTTCACAATCGGGTAAAAGTACTTGTAATCATATGAGGGTTTATCTCATAAAGTTTTTACTTGGTAATCTCTAAGACAATAGATTATAAGAACATACCCAAGAGTGGGAATTTTTTATGTTTATGTTTCATTAGATATTCTTATTGATGAGCATGTGTAATGGTTCTTATAATTTATTATTTTTATTAATTATTTTCAAGAATCACACACTTCGACGTATTAACAAAAACCATGACAAGATAGTTCAATGTTAAGTTGGGTACATTGGGTACGCCATGAATATTGTGTTATTAATGAATAAGTCAAGGCATGATTTTTCCTTCTGTACTTATAGAAATTGATATCTCAAACCTTAGATTGAAATTGAACCATCACATTAATTTACATGGTCATGGTGTAATGATTAGTTTACATTAGATCACCAAAGAAAGACATATCAAGCATATTGGTTGAGGTCAAGGGTGTGCAACCTACATAATGAGATATGATTATAAAGAAGTTATATTACATAGTGATTGTTTACATGTGGTTGTTGACATTATGATATGCCATATTCCTTTATTGGTTCTCTTACCCTTTTCTAGACAATAATCTTAGACTTTAGGAAATCCCACCTAATTCCACTAAGTAAGAGGCATATAGGGTCACACCCAAAGTGTTTAATTTGATCTCAATTAAATATTATTTATATTTAATGGTTGGAATAAATAATATTCTCTAGACCAAGAAATCATATTTATTCAAGATTTATTAAATGATCACAAATGTTGAATAAATATTTATTCACAAAGTAATTTTTTAATTATTTAAATATATAATATTTATTTATCTCCCGTTATTCAAAAGGCAATAAATAATTATTTTATCATTAATAAAAAATTTATCTTGAAAATATAAAAGTGGATATTTTATTTGTTAGAATATGAATATAATAATTATTTATTTATTTAATGTATATTATTTATCTCTTATTATTAACAAGGTAATAAATAATTATTTATTAATAAATAATTTATTTCATTATTTGAATATTAGTATAAATATTTTATTCATCGGACTATGGATATTTTTTATATTTATTTAGAAATTTAATAAATGTCAAGGAGGAATAGTGAACCTAGTTATTTGTATGATGATAAATATTTTATTTACCAAAAGGTAAAAAATATTTATCTTTGTGTGGGTATTAACATTCCATGGAATGAAATATTATTTTTATTATTTTACATGACATGGGGTTATTTTTGGGTTCAAAATATTTTTAAGGTCCTTTATGAAATTAAATAATATAAAAACCTAACTATGGATCTATGAATATATAATTATGATAATTGTGAGTTGGTTAGTTAGTCTGCACATCATTCTCATCTCTAGAGAATACACTCTCAATGAGAACATCTTGAGGGGTTTCTCTTAAGCTTGAGAGATTATTCATTCCTCCTTCATTCATTTCAAGTTGGAGAGATCAAGAGATTGTCCTACTAGACCGAAGGGATCATTGTTATGATCAAAGGAGTGAAAAAATATGATTGATACCACCATTCTAAAAAAAGTGCATCAATGGAGACTTTACAGGATCAATGTATTGTGTATGGATCACCACTAGAGGGCCTATGCTTAGTATCCTCATCAATTCCGTGAAAAAATAAAATGAATTCACTTCAAATTGTAAACACCTATATCCAATAATGAACTCGAGATTGAGGTATTTATTCATACAAATAAATTAATTATAAATTAACATGAAATGATCCTCTCTCTTTCTTTGAGAAAAAAAATATTTATCAATATTCATCAAGAATATTTTCATTAAACATTGTGTTCACATTATGTAAATTATGAATGATCCACTAAATCCAAAAAAACCATGTTGGACATAGGCCCCCATGAACTTCCACGATGTTTGGAACCATTAAGTGGTATTAGAGAATTCACATTCAATTTAAAATTATTTAATGATTTTTAATCCATTCTGTATTTAAAAGTTAGACTTTATTCTAAGAAACTAATTATTTTAATCTGATTTTGATATCTCTTCTTCTCTTATTTATTTCTTACACTTCTCAGATTAGTTAAAAATATACGAAGAGCATCTGAAGATCCATCTAGATGTGGAACACCATTTTCATGGTTATAGTACATGTAACTCAACAACATGTTATGCAAACCTAGTGATGTGGTGAACATGTGTTTAAAATAAACAGAGTAATAAATTAAATAACATGTTATACAATTAATTTAAACTCAATTTACTTAATACACATGTGGTGAAAATAATTCGTACGCCACTTAATTAATTAAATTGTGGTGTAATTTATTCATTTTTGGTCTATTTAATTCACATGTAGGGTAATTAATTCACACATGGGTAATTAATAAACATGTGATGTTATTAATACAAACATGATGTAATTAATCTACCTTGAGTGTGATTAATTTACATGTCACATAATTAATTCACACATAGTGTAAATAAGTATTCATCACATAATTATTTTGTACATGTTTATATAAAATATAATTCATTCCATGTTGTACACCACCAAAATTAATTTACATGGAAAGTAAATTAATTTATTTCCCTATTAAAATTCATCAATATGAGTTCATGAGTTATTAATTTGATAGCACATGGGGATTGATAGGTTTTATATTATATTAAATGCATAATTAATTCCACATAAAATAAATAACTTCAAATATTTCTTGGTAGATGTATATTTTTTACTATACATTCATTAAATAGGTATATGAATCATAATTTTACTCTCATTCATGTGTCATTTAATTGAAAGTACATGCCAGAGGATTACATCACATGTATTTTTTGATATTAGTCTTGTGAGTGAACTATATACAACAAGGACCATGCAAGGAAGTTTATATGAGTACATTCCATGTTGTCTCCCAGTACATGTCGATTACTTAATTAATTTTTTTGAAAAATAATTTATTTAAAATTAAATTGATTAGGTATTTCTAGAAAAAATTGTTTGGGGATTATCATAAAAAAGAATTAATTGATTAATAATATAATTAATTTGTTTAATATTTTCATGTTTTATCTTAAAAAAATAATGAAAGAAAATTAATAATAGACATATATATTAAATTTTTATTCATTGCACTTTTGGATGATCATGATCTTAGACCGGCCTATGAAATTTTAGGGTTTATTTTATTTTATTTTTTACAAGGTGTTTTGAAATTATTTTATTTAATTAAATTGATGGAATCTATGCCCATGGTTTCTTCTATGTAAACCTATTTTTTGGTTCCATTTATATACGAGTGAACTAAAATAATTGTAAGGAAGGATCTCCCAAGTGTCTAAAATATGTTCAAGATCTATATGAGGTGAATCCATAGAAAGGAAATGCATAGGAAATAGGTGGAATACCATTAACTCATTTTATTCCATCATGTTAATAAAATAATTCTAAATGAATTTGAAAATATCCTCTCTCTTAGTTCTAAAACAAATATTTGTGAATATTCTTTAGAAAAATTTTCATGTGTACTGGTATTCACATCATATATAATTTTAATTATCAATTGAATATGAAAGATTTCATGTTTCACATAGGCCCATTAGGTGCTTCTACTGCCTCCAGAACCATCAACAGTGATCTAATGAAATTATATAACAGCAGATAACTAAACATAATAATGACCTGGGAATATATTACAAATAAGTTATCTTTCATAGCCATGGTACTATTAATTAATCCAAATATTTTGAATTTCAATTGGTTTCATTTTTTTGATGAATTTTGAAAGAAAATTTAAATTATTCACCTCTTCGCATCAAAAAATGATAAATTATAATTGATCTTCCATGTAAGTAGGAATGAATGGAACATCATATTCCCAATTTTATTCCTCTAATGTGATATGTAATGAATCCATCATGTTACCAAGTGTTTTCTTTAGATTATGTTTTCAATGTGGGAGGAATAAAAATACACACAAATCTAAAAAATAATAATTTGTAAAGGGGTTTCTTAACATTAAACTATCAAAATGGATCTTCGTGTGAGATGAATTGAGTGATTTGAAATACTAATATATTTTTAAGTGTTTCATGTTAATTACTTAGTGAAGTGAGATTTATATTGATCATGAGTTGACTTTGTATCAAAATGTTGTATTTAAGACCCACTATTTCCATTGTTTTATTTTTTTTTATCAATATCAAAGAGGTTATCCTATATGATAGAAATTGAATGATAAGAATTTGACTTACTTTTATCATCATGATGTAAAGGCATCCCATGCCATGAAAATAATAAGAGTTGAATGACTTATCAATGTTCATGAGTATGAAGTTGATATTGATATACAATCACACCACATTTCATGATATTGAGAAGGTAATTTTTAGATGATATAAATCTTTGGAAACCTGAATAAATAATGATAAATAGAGTATTCAACTCCCTGAGAAAACTCAAATAGATTGTCCATGTGATGAAAATATCATACTCACTAAGTAATGGTGAATCCTTAAAAACACAACACAGTTTGATGATATGGTGGTGAGAACCTACTAATTGGGAAGAGTTTATAGATTTCTTCCGTCAATGTAGATTAATTATTTATAATGTTTTCTCGGTTACAAAACATCATGGTAAAATCATTACACTATATATAATTTTATTACATGTCATGAGATTAATTTTAGGTGTAACATTATCCTCATTGAATACACTCTTGAATATAATGTGTGTTTAGGATGGTTGAGGAACTCGTGTTCTCTATTAACCATGTATAAAATTATTACATTACAAATACATGATATGTATCATAATTTTTAACATACTAGACTCCAAATACCATGATCTGGAAGTTATATTACATTGTCGGTACCTAATACAAGACTTTCCACAAGATAGAATAGTCTAGTGGTCATATAAAACTATATACAATAAAAATATTAAATTTGAAACATGAAAAATTTGTGAAAGCATTATTATCCCATCCATCATATCCTAGAAAATTATGCATAGTACTCATCTAGGTTTCCAAGGGAATGTAAAACAAATAAAGGTGAGTTTAGATGCTCAGTAAGGAGTAACATACAATGGAATCATATATATATAAACATGTCATAAAATATATAGAAAGAATAAATGAAAAACATGAATCCATAATCAACTAAAACTAATAAAAAGATATATACATAATAATAATCCATTATATGGATAATAATAATCATTGATCTTAAACTGGTGAAATTCTTTATTTCATACATCAAACCATATTTTCAAGTAATTATTCAAAGAAACATATATTTGTTATTGGAATAGGTATACACTAAAACCCAATATTTTCTTATCATGAAAAATATCAATGCATCAAGGGGATATATAATTATGGGAACCATATATCACTTGATTAAGTCCATTTTATTCACCATAAGAGTCTTTAAGACCTTTCATATCATTCCTTGAGGAATATATTGTAGAATAAAAATTGGTTATCTATATAATGAGAAATATGGAAATTAGATATATCGCCATTAAATAGAGTAATTTAAATGTTTAGGACAAAATCCCTTAATCAGCTAAAAATATTTTTGGTATTACCAAAGTAATATAAAGTGACTCCATCAATATAACATATGGGTGAGGGTACTTTCAATGTGCTGAGTAATCCATGAGAGATAGTAATTGGGTTTAATAGTTTTAATTGGGATGAGAATAATAATTTTTCTTGAAAAAAATCTTTATTATAGTTCATTTAAGAGTGTGTGAGTATTCCAAATCATATAACATAATATTTTCTCTCTATATGTGTATTCTTAGGCCCACATATCATGCATATGGGTGATGCTAGATTTAATGATCGAACAACTCTTTTAGGGTGATTACCCCATGTTTTATCTACACAATAGCCACATACACCTTTCAGTATCTAGAAAGGAATTTATTTTAAATTAAATTGCACATAATTTTAATTTACCAAAACTTATGATGATTTTTTCACTATGGAAAATATTGAGTTTTAAAATGGATTTGGTAACTCAAGAATATAAATAATAAAGTGAGGGTTGAATATATAAACTTTTAAATCCCTTAAATTCTAGGAGTAATATGGAAGAAATCTTCCATGAAATATTTTCACCACACATAATAAAATATGTGGGGATTATAACATGAATCCCAAAGAATGAAAATTGAGACGGATAACACCTACTTATGGCTTCAAAAGTAATTTTGTAAAAACCACTTATAATAAAGGTATTCAACATGATATTTAAATAATGAGAATTAATAAATTCATGATATAAAATATCATATCATCATTATATACCTCATTAAAATTAAATTATGTGTATAATACAAAACATGTCACAAAGAGTTGAATTTGACATGGAAAACCATTACCTCTTATTCAAACAACCAAGAACATACTTTAACCTCCAGTATCATAAAAATAGTTATCTTAATCACTTAAATGAGAAACATTTTCATAAAAATTACCCTTTATAAAATTAATTTATATGTATACCCTTGAATGATAATATAGTTGGGTATTCATGAAATGAAGATGATAAATGAAAGAATGATTTTGGAAACATAATGACTATAAAAATGTGACTATGAACTACTTTTAATGGTTGTGAAAGGTAGTATATCATTGATAAGATATGATTTGGATAGTTAAGGACTTATTATGACCATTTTTTGTTTATAATAACCTGAAAATCTTGACTCTTATAACAATTAAATTGGATGGATTTAAAAGAGGAGGTAGAGAACCAATGAGTAATTTCAACAGAAATATTTCTGTACAAAAAGCATTATAGAATTGGTTTAATGATATATATGGGTAGTATCTGATCAACATAGAATAATTTGGATTATAAAGGCTTTATTATTAAAAATATTAATGAATAATAAATTGAAAATCAGAGGGCGTATCACAAAATAAGTACTTAAATCAAAAAGAGGTGGGGGAGGGCCCTTACCTTTCCAAGTATCTTATTAACTCTTGGTAGGAGTTGTTAGAACCACACAAACACCATGGTAGATAATTAGAGAGGAATTAGTGAGGTAAATTAATGATCAAGTACATTAGTGTGGAGTTGGATGAGAGAAAGGGTTGGAGTAAGCTCCAACAATAGATTAAATATTTCATATTTTTAATAGAAAATTAGAGTTGGGTAATTGGTGTGAATGGAATCATGGGGGTTTTAGGTGGATTTTGTAAGTCAAGTGAATTAGGTGTGTAAATGGTTGGTGAGAAATTTGGGTTTGAATTTCTTACACAGTAAGTATTTATAGATGGTGTATGTGACCTTTTAACTATTAAAAATTTAATATTCCTTGTTTACCCATTTTACCCTTATTGATCATAATTAATAACTAACAATGGTAATAATTTTATTACTAATAATATAATATGACACTAATTATAAAATTTTGATGTTTTGAATCCAGATTTTTGATCCATTAAAACTAATATAAATATTAAATATGGGAAAATTATATTTTAAAATAAAACATAAGAGAATGTAAAAACATTTTTACAAAAAATGGTATTTTATATATTAAGTGTTTTTATTATTTTTTCTATTAATTGTTAATGAAATAAGTGTTTATATAATTTTCTAAACAAAATTTCTGAGTCCTGTTTTAATGTATATTAATCTAATTTATTTTGATAAAAATATTATAACACTTAAATAATTAATTCTTTGAAAAAAACCATTTTAATTTTTCCATGGTAATTAATATTTTTCCTAAGCAATTTATATTCAATGAAAAAAATTATTGGTATAGTTATATAATTTATACCTAATTAATATAAAAATATATTCCATTTTCTTAGTAAAATTAATATTTTTAGGGAAAGATAATGTTAACATTTATGCACATATTACCTTTTTTCTAGAATGATACCAAAAATCCCACATAAGTTAATATATTTATGAATAAATAAATAAAACCTATATTTTATTAAAATAAAATTCAAACATTTAGAAATTAAAATTTTAAATATTATTATAAATAAAATCTTTTTAGAGTGTAAATTCTGTTAAATTTTAGGAAATATTATTTACCTTCTACTTTTGCGTCTCGGTATTACATCTCCCCCTAAATAATTTCATCCTAAGTTTTGGGGTATATATCAGCTAATGAACCAATGTTTATTATCCTTAGTTATATATTATTTATACTCCTAGGTTGTTATTATAACTTAGGGTTTCCCAAAAAGTACTTCCACCAATTGATTTATCCAATTTTGTAACACTTTATCTATTGTGTCAAAAACTAAAAAAGTTCATTATTATTTGATAAGTCTCAAAATATATTCCCTTATATATGATAACATACATTAGATATAACTTGTCTTTATATAGTAATGAAACATGGAAGGAAACATGTACTTATAAAGGTTGGGCAGTATGACCAATCAATAAGCTACAGCCCTAATTATTTCCAGTATTTCAGAAGGTCTGACATAACTAGGTCTTAACATCACCTTTTTAACAAATCTTAAAAATCTTATCCATGGTTAAAAATTTAATATTTTAAGATCCCCAACAATAAATTACAATATTTTCCTTCAATTATCATCATAAATATTTTTCTATTCTTGGATTCCTTAATATGATCTAGAATACTTCATAGATTAATATTTTTATCCTTTATAATCTTGAGGCCAACAAGAATTCTTTCTTTCACTTCTTACCAACCTGTTGGAATATGAAACCTATTACCACATAATGATTATTAAGGGTCCATATGGATTCTAAAATGAAAGATATTATTGTATAAATATTCCAGCAAAGGTATATACTTATATCACATACCTTAGAAGTCAAGAGAATATGATCTCACCATGTATTTCAGAATATAGATAGTTCTTTTAGACTACCCATCAGTCTACGGATGATATTAGGTTCCTAAAATTATATCAATGTAGAGATCACTTTGAAAACTCTTCTAGGATTTTGATGTGAATCAAGGTTCACAATCTGATATAATTGGTAGAGGTTCCCCATAGAGCCTTCTGATTTTATTGACATATAGTTAGGCAATATGCTATAGGGTTATATATTCTCTTATTTCTATAAAATTAACATACTTGGTAATATTATCAATTATGACTTATAAAGCATTGTTATTTCATGGTGTCTTTGAGAGTGCAGTGAAAATTTTCATTGTAATATTTTCCCAACACAATATAGGTTTAGGAATATGTTACATGGATCCCTTAGGATTCTTTATTTCGTCCTTTACATACCGTTATACTATTAATTTTGATACATAGTCCATAATTTAAAACTTCATACCATCACACCAGAAATGATCTATAAAATACCATTAAATCATTTTTCTTCCAAGGTTTATAGAGGAATTTCATCTTTTTTGTTTCGTCTAATAGTTATGTATTCAATTTTGGTATGGATAGATCACATAACCTCTTCCCAAACATAGACACTAAAACTTTCTTGATAAATTATATAAATTTCCCATAATTCACTATTTTTCATATTAATTTATATATTATTTTCATCCTATTTATACTTCAATATATTTTCTGGGAAGGACTCTTTATAAATTTATTAGAAGAGGAATCGTGGATCCCCTTTTTGAGAAATCATCATAACCTTATTTAATATATCTATATATATATAATCCTTATTAATACTCATCACAGTCAAAACTATATTTTCCATCACACTCAATGCATCATTTACCTTTTTTCCATCCTATGGTGGTATTCAATTGAGTAATCGTAAACCTTGAGTAGTTCTAACAATCGTATTTGTCTCATGTTGACCTTCATATGAGATAATATATAACTCAAACTCTTGTGGTCAGTATATATATCACATATTTCACCATGGAGGTAGTGTATCCTAATTTTCAAATAAAATATTATAGATAAAAACACAAGTTCATGAGCTTGATATTTATACTAATGAGTTTTAAATTTCCTTGAATTATGGTAAATCACTCTATCGATTTTCATAAGAACACAACTATGCCTTTTCTTCGATGCATCGCTATATATTAAAAATCCTTCCTTACCTAATGGTAGAGTTAATACCAATGCATTAATCAACCTCATATTCATCGCTTCAAAACTCTCATGGCATTCCCTTGACCATGTGAATTTAACCCATTTTCATGTTAACTTGGTTA
Organism: Viscum album; assembly: GCA_963277665.1. NCBI lineage: Eukaryota > Viridiplantae > Streptophyta > Magnoliopsida > Santalales > Viscaceae > Viscum > Viscum album. Next base: position 1,386,958,487 of record OY728153.1, read on the forward strand.
ACGAGTTTTCCAACCATAAAAATCATGAACAACCCTCTGATAGTCACCTATTAATCCTAGTGAACATTATATCTTAGTTATGTTCATTGGTGTAGGATATTATTTGAATGACTTTGTCTTTTAAGGTTAAACAAATATTCTATCCTTAGAGACAATATATCTAATAAAACATAATTTATTAAGAAAAAAATTAGGCTTACTATATTTCCCATATAACTACATTTTCCTGGCAGTCTCTACAATTATTTTTAGATTAATCTCATACTATTTATAGCTCTTAGAGTATATAAATATATCTTCAATGAATTCTACCAAATATTTTCCAAGATACCCCTCTAATACTCTATTAATCATATGCATAAATAAAAATGGTTCATTGGTCAGTCCAAAAGGAATTACTATAAACTCATAATGTTCATACCTTGTTCAAAATTCTTTCATTGGTATATTATCCTTCTTTTCCCTTAGATAATGATAATTAGAGTGGATATTGGTCTTTGAAAAGTATTAGGCACCTTGATGTTCATAAAATAATGCATCAGTTCGTGGTAATTGATATTTATTCTTTATTGTAAATATGTTGACCAATTTATAATCCATGTGCATCCCCATATACCCATCATTCGTTTTTACCAAAAAAATAAGGGATCCCTGTGGAGAAACACAAGGGAATACAAATCCATTACCACACAACACATGTAGTTGTTTCTTCTACTCTAACGACTCCATTATTTCCATTATATAAGGTGTTTTATATAAAGGCCTTACCTCATCAATTAGTTCAATTGAGAAACCAACTTTACACTCTGGAGGATGAAAAGGTAATTCCTATAGAAAAACATCAATTGTTATTTATAGCATTGGTACACCCTCTGTTCTTTGGATATTTTCTTCATCCATATATCACGCTTGATATTCTTCTATACTCATAATTTCATTAAGTTGAATTACTAGGAAGAGATAAAGACTTGATTTAAATGATAAAGTTTTCCCCCCTAAAGATAATATATTCCACCTTACCTTCATGAATATTAATCTCCTTCTCTTATACATAAATTTTGACATTATACATTGAAATCCAATCCATACTAAGGATCTTATAAAAGTTAACCGTATGTATAATTATAAAATTTTCAAATTGTTCATTGCTTTGCATCTTAATTGGAACTACCTAAAATGAATTTTTTTCCAATAAGACTTACACATAGTACCTTAATTTATAGTTACCTTACTATAGTGATGAATAAATATCTAATGTTTTTGGAAAACATGGATGATATAAAAGAGTGAAAAGGTCTAGAATCAAATAAAACATTAGTTAACTTTGAGACCATGATCAAAGTACCTACCACCACATAATTTGTAATTTCAACTTAATTTGTGGTTATTATATAATATTTTACTTTATTCTTTGTCCTTTTTGAGGTAAAGACCCTTGATATTTGGATCATTAGTTCTCATAATGCCCATCCACCCTTAAGTTAAATCATTGATGATCAATAAATTCTTATATTCCCCTTCATTCTTAATCTTGATTAGATTTTTCTCTAAACTTTTAACAATACCATTTTCCATTACTATAATCCCTAGGGTGTTTCTTTCCATAGTTATAAAAAATGGTATATATCATCCTTATTTTACCTTTTTGAATATTTTTCTTCCCAGGATGTCCATTCATCTACTTATATTATTTTAGTTCAATATATATTTCCTATAGAATTAATTTTATGTATTAATGGAACATGAGACTATATCTTCATATAATGAAAAGGTATTAAAGACCATTTCAATGAAATTTCTTATCTTTAGCTCATAAAATAAATGATCAATACTGATTTTTGATCTATGTACATAGTCTAAATCATGCCTAGATAACTTCATAAAGTAATCCTCATAATTAGAAAAAATTCACTTCACATTTTTTTTATGATTATGGAAATTCCTTTATATCACTTTTCTTTTCGGACAATGAAAATATTTTTCATAAAATATCACCTTGAAACATCCCTATTCCCTTTACTTTATCTCATCTACCTCTTTACTTTTTTAAACTACAAACCACCTTTGGTCTACATCTATCTTATTAAAATAGACCAATATAATGAATTTTTCATTTTCACAACTTCTCAAAAGAGATAATAAAGTTATCTAGTGACATGACCAATTGTTATTCTTCTAATGGATATTTAGTTCCATTGAATGATAGAGAGTGTTGTCACATGAAGTTATCCAGCATGGATACACCATGTTTTCGACTAGTAAGTCTCTCTATACATGTGAGATTAGTTTTTATAACCTTGGTTAATTTCCCTAATATGGTTACGAACTAATTTCCCTAAAATCCAGCTTCATTATGTTCTTCAATGTAAATATCCATAAATTTACTATGGGTGTTGATATGATTGTCATTCCTCTAGTTAGTCACAATCTCTCTACAATGGAATACTCATAATTAGCTCATGATATTGAATTGTAAAATACAATGACTAATATTTTTTCTAGAGTGTCCCTTAAAAATTTAGGTTTTAAAATTGTATATGTGCTATCTTAATTTGTTCATATAAACATAGTCCCCAAGGTCACTACTAAACTTTCTCTGATATCAATGATAACATCCTAGATGCTAAATACCTATATCATATAGATGTATTACTTTATTAGTATAGAATACAATATTTCCCATAGTATTTAATATCTTAGTAGTCTAGGAAGACAACATATAATATATATATGTTATATTTGAAACATGAACACATTATGATAACATTATTATACCTTTCATTTTATCCCTGAAAATTACACATAGTCCCACTTTAGATTTCATAGGGAAAGGAAAATAAATAAGGGTGAGATTATATTCTCTATAATGAGTACCATATAGTGAAATCTAGAATAAATAAACATGGAATAAGTGATATATAAATAATAAATGAAAAAAATGAAGTCATTGTCAACTAAAACTACTGGCATTCTATATACATGAAAATAAATGAAAACATGGATAATAATATTCATTGATCACATACTGATGTAATTCAAAATGTGTAATATCAAAACATATTTTCAATGACTTTTTCTGGACACTTATCCGGTTATGGAAAGAGGAATGCACTAAATCCTAATCTTTCTTGTCTTGTGAGACATTTTAATGAATTTAGGGGCTATATATTTTAGGTTCCAATATGTCACCCAATTACATCTCGTTTATTCACTATAATATTCATCTAGACCTTTCATAGAATTCCCTAATGAACCTATTATAGAATAAAACTTGTATATAAATATAATGTGAAATATATAAATCAAATACTTCCCCACTCAGTAGAATAATATGTGTTTCTATGAGAACATCCCTTAATCAACATTGAAGATATGGTATATTATCATAGTAACATGAATTACCCTCAACAATGAAATATGAGGGCAATATTACTTTCAATGTATTGATTTATCCTTAAAAGATAGTAATTTAGTATAATAGTTTTCATTGGTATGATACCAAGGATATGGTATGAATAATCCCTTATCATTATTCATTAAGAGTATGTGAATATTCCAAATCATATCCCCTAGGAGTGTCTATCGAGGTGTGCAGTCTTAGTCCCACTAATCATGCATAAGGGTGATGATTGAGTCCATTATCAACCCTAACTTTTTAGGGTGATTATCCATATTTTCATATGTTCCAAACCTATATCCACCTTCTATTATATATATAGGGATGTATTTTCCTAGGAATTACACACATGTTTACATTTATAAAATATATTATGGTTTTCCCACCACAGAAATGATTAAGTTTTACAATGGTTTTTGAAACTCTTCAATCAAAAGAATCTAAGAGGGGGAAAATAATATGGACTTATAAATGCCTTAAATTTCATTTTTAATATTTCAAAAATTATTCCATGTAAATTTATGCACTATAAAAATTTAAATAGGTGGTGAATATAACTTGGTAACTAAATAATTAAAATTGAGATGCAAAAACCCCACTTATGGATAGGGTAGTAATTCAATCATAAAATATTGAAATATATGGATTAAACATGATCTAAAAATACTATAAATAAAGTAATGTGATGATATAACATCTGAGATAGGAGATATATAGATCAGATAAATGAAATTAGTCTTATAATATAAAATATGCCTTAAAGAGAGGAATCTGAGATATAAAACCCTCACCAATTATTCTGAATTCCACAAACGTACTTTAACCTCCTTTATCATAAACATGGTAATTTTAATAAATTAATTGAGATAAATTTTCATACACATCACCCTTTATAAAATTAATTTATATGGATACCCTTGAATGATATTATAATTTTGTGTTCATGACATGAAGACAGAAAATCAAGGAATGATTTTGGTAGCATTAAGACTATATAAAAGTGTTAATTAAATATGTATAATGAGTGAGAAATATAGTATCTCACTAATAATATTTCATTGGGAAATTAAATTATTGATTATAGAGATTTGGATTTATAATCACATGGAAACTATGAGCATTATAACAATGTAAGGGATTTAATTGAAAAGGGCAGTTAGATAATTGATGTGTGATTTCAGCAATATAACGGTTATAAAATTTTTTTTATATAATGGGTTTAATGAGTGGAATGATATCATATCATAAAAATAGAATAATTTAGATATTATAGGTTTTATTAATATTATATAAAATAATTATATATATTTAAATTGAAAGGTCTTATCACAAAACAAGTGCTTTAATCAAAAAGAGGAGGAGTAGAACCCTTACCTTTCCAAGTATCATATGAAATATTTGGATGAGTCCTTATAGCCTTAAAAAATCATTATTAGGGAACTATAGAGTGATATGGAAGGTAAATTATTGATAAATTCATTTGAGTTGGAGTGGGATGACATAAATAGTAGGAATTGTTTTCTTTTATAAGTAAAAAAGAGGGGATTTTTCATGAGAAACAAGATTATATAAGGGGTTGGAATGGAATCACATGGTTGTTAGGTGGGTTTGGTAAGTTATTTTAATTAGTTTTTGAAATATTATTGGGATATTTGGGTGTGATTTTATTTCTTAAAAATGATTTTTAGAAGGTGTATGTGACCTTTTAATTTTTAAAAATTTGTGATTCATTATTTTCGCATTTTATTATTCTTAATCTTGATTAATAATTAACGATGGTAATTATTTTACTACTAAAAATATAATTTGATCCTTATTAACAAATTTCAATATGATGAATCTAAAATTGAGATCCATTTAACCTGATTCAATTTCTAAAGATGAGAAAATTTACTATTAAATTAAGACATAAGATATAGGAAAAACTATTTTTATAGAAAATGGAATTTCCTATATTAAGTGTTTTTTATTCTAATTTCATGTTGATTATTAATTTAATAGGTGTTTATATATTCCTTTAAACATCATATAAGAGTAATTTAAGAAATTATATTAATATAATTTATTTTGATAAGAATTATATAACTCTGATTAAGTAAATTCTTTGAAAACAACCATTCTAGTTTTACATTAGTGATCAATCATTATCCTATATAATCTATTTTAAATGACTAAAAATAATATTTTTATAGTAAAAAAAATTGGAAATAATGAATCTAAAAATAAATTCCATTTTATCAATAAAATTATTATGTTTTGAAGAAATTTATTTTAATCCTTGTTCACATAAAATTTTTTTTTAGAAAAATCACAAAGAAATTAATCTTAAGGGAATGACATTATAATGAATTCAAAAATTAAGTTCATTTTTTAAAATAAAATTATAACCTTAATAAATTATACTTTCAAATATACTTATAAAGAAATTAACAATAGTATTTGAATTGTGTGATGGCTCAGGGTATTATGTTGACCTGCTATTGTAGGGTATCTTGTATTACATAATTAATGTACTGTGTATAAGAAATTTCATAAATAAGATAATTTTGTTTTCTTTGAGATGTAAAATATGGTTGAATGTGAATAGTAAATATATTAATGAACTCACATGATGATGAGTTCATTGAAGGGTTAATTCTCTTTGATGTTCCCTGGACTCACACTTTAAGATCTAATGCTACAAATACATTCTTTACATTCATAATTAGATACCAACTAAGATAACCCAAAAATAGAAACATCATTATAAATTATTAAACATATCATATCAATATTAAAACACACTCTCGGGATCTAAAGGTCTAGTTTATTTGTTTATTATCTATATAACTATATTATTTCTCAGTATAACTTCTTATTACTTATAAAAAATTATCCATACATTTATCTCTCATAGACATATCCTTGCATAAAAAATATTAGTGAAATGGGTAAATATAAGAAATGGGTGAGCTAAAATGAATATTAAAGGAAAAATAATATCATAGAGTCATGGATTACATATCATTGGATTATAATCATTAGTCTAATATAAACATGAGATAAATGACCAAATTAAAGGAATAATTTTATAAAATTATAGAATGTGAACATAAGGTTTCATATTGTGATGACCCAGACTCTCTTGGCCCTTCCCTTTTCCAAAATCCAGGTCTTAAAGGGGTGGAATATTGGTGAGACCGATCGGCGCGACCGATCAGCGCGACCGATCGGTGAGACCGATCGGCGTCACCCAGCCTTGTCGAGTTGTTTCCAGTAGCGCTCCTTTTGCACAAATAGGGTTTTAACCCCTATTCTGACTCGTTTAAGCATGTTTTAAAGACCCTTAATGCGCATAAGAGTTTTAATTAAATACTTAATCAATTCATGAGTCGGCATAAACCACCCAACCCCTTTTTTGTGACGAGTGGAGTTGCGTGGTCAACCCACTACCCCCGCGCCTTACACGGTTTCACATTTTCACCCCAACCGTCCCCTGCTCTTATAAACCAAGGGTTAGCTATGGTTTCTCTTTCCTCGATCGTGGCTTTTCACAAACATCTTCTGGTGCATCGGACGTGCCGCATCGTTATCCGTAAAGTTTCGCACCCGGCCTAAGCATCGATCGTCGATCAAACAAGTAGGAAATTTCTCCTTTGCATCTCTCTTTTGTGTATCATACGGGGTGGGAATGCTTTTGATTCTGTAGGATTGGATAAACCAGACCTAATTAAAGATAATGAACGCATTCTATAATGAAAGAGGGGGCTGTGATCATTGATGTTTTTTATGTTATGACCATCTTGATGAGTTATGCTGGCTTGTGCCTTCTGAAAATCGAGGTCGTTGGTGGTCGTTGTTTGTGCACTAATGAACCCCTACTGATGTTTTAAATGGATTGTTGTTGTTGTAAACTCTTTCTGTGAAAAGTAATTGGTTAATCACATATATCCGGCCAAATATATTGAGGCACCAAGATCATTCCTTCTATGATAACCCCCAGTTAAAACACATGAAAATTGAAATCATGGAGTGTGTTAAGTCGTTTAAATATGAAAATACCAGCATGAACCCTGACTTGTGTTGATGGTGGTAGTTGGTTGTTTTCTTTTCGGGCCGATTGCCAGAAATGTGGGAGGGGATGGGATCCCCTGTCTTGTACTCTTGGTGGTTGTGTGAATTTGGGGTGGGATCCTCTGTTGTTGAGAACTGGGTGTGGGTGTTATGGTTGATGCTGGACTTTTTACTTTCCTAGACTTGTGCCTATTCTTACAAGTTACCCAGTAGTGCTTAAACTTATACATTATTACTGAACATGAAACAAAAATGGGAAAAATGGGTTTTGTTGGCGAGAGTCATGACTTGTGACTCGGATATAGTGGTGTTGTGTTTCGTAGGCCGGTTAGAAAAACCAAGACTTTGGGTGAGTGCTTGTTACCTATATCTATACTTGTAGTTTTCTATTTCTTATTCTCACCCCATCCAAGTTGAGCACTTAGTGTCGAACACCCCCATTTCATGGGGGAGGGTGTTTTCCCCAACACTATTATTGGTGGTTGGTTATTGGCTCCTTTTCTGCTCCCTTTCCCGGATAGCCCAAGTATCTTCGAGCAGGCTGTGATGTCCTGAGGTCCATTATTATCCCACGAACCTTCGGGCGGGGTAGTGTAGTGGTTGTCCAGCTGTGTGCGGAAGGTGGTTTCCCAAGTTTCTTCGGGATGAGGCCCAGGTGTCTTCAGTCGTGGAAGTGGATTTTCTAGCCTAGGTGTCTTCGGGAGTGGTGGTGGTTGTTCTGGCTTAGGTGTTTGCAGGCATGGTTACATGTGACAGTTGTGGCCCAGGTGTGTGCAAGCGGGATTTCGGTAGTGGGACTATGTGTGGTTGTGGCCCAGGTGTGTGCGGGCGGGTGTGGCAGTGGGACTGCGGTGAGAATGGCGGGATTGGTCTGATGCGTAGGATGTCTCAATAACAAGTGGGAAAGTGGCGCGGGGTACCCAAACATCGATGTGCTCTGATTATATATATTACTTGACTTGCGTTATTTGGGGATTATGCCTTGGTGAGGCCTGGAGTGGATAGTTTACCTTGATAAGTGTTTGGTTTACTCTTTTCTCATGGGACTTTAGTACGTTTCCCCCCACTTGTGCACGAGAGTCTTTGGTTTCCCTACTGAGCGCACTTGTGTGCTCACCCTACGTATATAAAACTGCTTTCAGGTTTCCAGGAGGACTTCGTGGATCACCCAGGACCTTACTAGCTCGGACCTTTGGAGCAGTTGTAGTTGTTTTTTTTCTTTTCCTCTTTGGTACTTACCTTTGTAGTCACCTTTTGTACCTTGTGGCTTTACTTTTGGAACATGCATGTGGGAATGGTTTATTTTTTGCTTTACTTTTATTTTACCTGGGTGTTATTGAGTTTCATCATCTCATCTCTCGATCTTATATAACAAAAAGGGGTAATGCCTTCCATTTGTGAGAAATTTGCATACCCTTGGTGCTGGTCGCCACTCCGGGACCTATTGAAGGCAGGTCTCAGGGGTCATTATCTCTCCTTCAACTTAAAGAAGGAAGGTCCTGGAAATCTGCTGACCCTTCCCTCCTTTTGGTGAAGGCGGGTCATGACAGAATGGTATCAAAGGGGATGGTTGAGAGATAGGATGGAGTCTGGAGTTAGGAACAATGAGGATTGCATGGGATGGTAAGGAAACAGTGTTGGGTGACCTTAGAGCGTGAATTAGGCCGGGGAAGACCGGCTAGGACACGGGATTTTAGGGCCCCCCGTGATCCGATGCAAGGACTCTGGACCTACCAAACGGCCAAGTGAGACCACACTGATTACAGGGTAGAGACCCTAGGAAAGGTACATGCATCATAATGACTTGTGTTCTTGTGTTTCTGGGTTGTCTTGGGAATTAAGAATAAATTAAATTTTAAGAAGTTTTGAAGACGATATTCTGCACTACTTGGGCTTAGGAATTCCTTGTTTACATTGAAACTATGGAACCTAGAAGGCGACCACGTGTGTTACAGGCGATCGAGGCCCTGGAGACTACTTTGGCTGATCAGTAGAGAGCTAATCAAGAGGAAGAGGGCGACCAGTGGCAGAAGACTCTTCGGGCCTTCCAGCAACAGGCCCTCGAGAAGTATGAGGTCAGCACCTCCGATATGAAGACGGAAGGCTGGCTAGAGGAGCTAGTTATAGCCTTAGGCCTGATTCGAACCCCGACTGAGTACTGGGTTCCTCTGTCCATTAGCCAGATGCGGGGAGCAGCACGTCAGTGGTGGATACTTTACCTGGGGGGGAGGAGAGAGTCTGAGGTGGCTTGGGTGGATTTCGAGAGGGAGTTCTGGGCGGAATTCCCCTCCTCGACGATGAAGGCAGAAAAGAGGTAGGAACTACTCTCCCTCCAGCAGGAGAGTATGTTCGTGAGGGAGCAAGGGATCAAGTTCAAGGACCTCCTACGTTTTTCTCCGGACCTCTTTCTCGATGAGGAGTCTCGGGCAAGATGTTTGGAGAAGGCGCTCTGACCCTCCCTCCAGTATATTGTTGCCCCCTTTACCCTTCTGACGTACTTGGAGGTCCAGAAGAAGGCCTAATTGGTGGAGAGGATGCATTATCTAGGAGAATTTTCACAAGAGGGGATCCAGCGAGGACCATCGAAGGGGAAGTCCATCAGCACCAGGCCTCCAGCGTCAGGACCCTCCAGGTTCCGACCCGCAGGGAGCAGACCGCAGTAGTTTCAGTTTTGATCCCCTGACCCTCACCCTTTTACTTCAAGCCCAGGACCGTGGTGCTTCATCTGTGGGAGCCCTAGACATCTCCGGAGTCAGATCCCCTACCAGGTGCAGTACAGCAGTGGCATTCATCCCCAGCACCCGCCCCAGCAGCACCTTCCAGCCAGACCTTTCCAGCAGCAGCAGTAGGGACAACGAGCTCCCGCTCCTCCGAGGGCAGACGTAGGAGGAGGAGGCCAACCTCAGGACGCTCCATAGGGACCTCGAACAGGGCGTGGTCGGGGATGTGGCTGATAGCCGAGGGGTAGGGGAGCTGGGTGTGGACAGTTACACGCCGTAGAGGCAGCAGTTCCAGCAGGGCCAGAGGTTGTTCGAGGTACGATCAGTCTGTTTTGCACTCTTGCTTATGCTTTGTTCGTTACCGGAGCTTTTCACTCCTTTGTTGCACCCAGTCTAGCCCGTGCCTTGGGTCTAGATGTCGAGAGACTTCTCGTGCCCCTGGTGTTGAGCACACCAGTCGGAGGTCAGACCGACTTGTTGTTCGTTTGTCGGGGATGTAGACTGATGTTAAGGCCACATCAGTCGGTTAGGGATTTTCTTCTGCTACAGATTCAACCATATGATGTCATCATAGGCATAGACTGGCTATTTTCTGTGTGCACTGTCATCGACTGTTTTCGAAGAAGGGTGGTGTTCTCAGACTTGGACAGCCGGCGTGTTACCTTCACCGGTGAGCGGAGCAGTCCGAAGGGAAACAGGAGAGAGGAACCTCTTCTCTCTTTGTTAACCAAGTTGACAGTGGAATCAGTAGATGCTGAAATGGTGGAAGTGCCAGAGATCATCCGTGAGATTATGGACATCTTTCCTAAGGAGGTGACGACTCTACCCCCTCGACGTGATATCGAGTTTGGGATAGACCAGCATCCCGGCACTCGTCCGATCTCGATGGCTCCTTACCGGATGGCACCTTCGGAGCTACGGGAGTTGTGGATACAGATTGACGATCTGATGAAGATGGGTTATGTTCGTCCGATCGCGTCACCATGGGGCGCTCCAGTCCTGTTCGCAAAGAAGGCAGACGGTGGTCTCAGATTGTGCATAGACTATAAGAGGCTGAATCATGTAACGATCAAGAATCGCTACCCTCTTCTGAGAATAGATGATCTTTTCGACCAGCTGAAAGGGGCAGGATGGTTCTCGAAGATCGACCTACGGCTTGGGTACCACCAGCTGAGGGTGAAAGAGAGAGACATCCCGAAGACAGCGTTTAGGTGCAGGTATGGACACTTCGGGTTCGTAGTCATGCCCTTCGGTGTTACAAATGCCTCAGCTGTGTTTATGGGGCTTATGAACTCCATATTCTGAGAGTACTTGGATCGGTTCATGGTTGTGTTCATCGATGATATCCTGATCTATTCGAGGTCAGAAGAGGACCATGTAGAGCACCTGAGGATAGTTTTGGAGGTCATCCAGCAGCACCAGCTCTATGGGAAGTTGTCAAAATGAATGTTCTGGACATGAGAAGTGCACTTCCTCGGGCACGTCATGTCTGAGTAGGGGGTAGCGGTTGACCCATCAAAGGTTGAGGTAGTTGTTTCTTGTGCAGCACCCAAAAATGTGGCGGAAGTCCAAAGTTTCCTTGGGTTGGTAGGTTACTACAGGAGATTCATACCCAACTTCTCCCGAGTAGCAACCCCTTTGACGGCTCTGACCAAGAAGGACCAGGCTTTCGTATGGAGTGAGCAGTGCCAGTCAGCCTTCAGCTATATGAAGAATAATTTGATCAGTTCCCCAGTACTGAGATTACCAGAACAAGGGGTGGCTTATGAGGTGTTCTGTGATGCTTCAGGACAGGGCCTGGGATGCGTGTTGATGCAGCGACAAGGGGTGATCTCTTATGGGTCCAGGAAGCTGCGTTCCCATGAGCATAATTATGCCACCCACGACCTGGAGCTTGCAGCGGTCGTTTTTGCGCTAAGGTTGTGGCGGCACTACCTCATCAGGGAACGCTTTGTGGTCATCATGGATCACAAAAGATTGAGGTATATCTTCTCCCAGTGGGACTTAAACTTGCGACAACGGAGATGGGTGGAGTTCTTCCAGGATTACAACTTTGAGATCTCTTATACTGAGGGAAAGGGAAATGTGGTGGCCAATGCCTTGATCAGGAGGACGTAGAAGGATGCAGTCCAAGAGTCGGTGGATTCCTGGAAGGCGATGGAGGATTTGGCTGCCTTACACCTGGATGCGAAGATGGATAGCTGCAGAGGCAGCCTATATCAGATGACAGTGAAGTAATCCCTGTTTCATCAAGTGGAGGAGTCTCAGTGGGGAGACCTAGAGTGCGAAGTGATGTGTGACCATGTTGACCATGGCAATGCTCAGGAAGGATGGACAGAGGATGGTCAGAACCGGATGTTTTTCAATAAGAGGTTGTTTGTCCCGGAGGTGATGCATGGAAAGGTTCTCAGTGAGTTCCACAACTCACCCATGGAGGTACACCCAGGAGTTTCCAAGATGTACTAGGGTTTGAAGAGGCGGTTTTGGTGGCCCGGAGTTAAGCGAGCGGTGGTAGAGTTTGTGTCCAAGTGCTTAGTGTGTCAGCAAGTGAAGGCTGAACACCGAGTTCCAGGCGGCCTACTACGTCCTCTAGATGTCCCCGAGTGGAAGTGGGATGACATCTCAATGGATTTCGTCATGGGACTCCCCAAGGTCCAAGGAGGGTATGACGCCATCTAAGTGGTAGTGGATAGGTTTATGAAATCGGCTCACTTTCTGGTGATCAGGGAGTCAAGTATTGTGGATGCTTTGGCACGAAAGTATATGGATGAGGTGGTGCGGTTGCATGGAGTTCCGAGGTCTATAGTCTCAGATAGGGATGCACGGTTTACCTCATGAGTCTGGCGAAGATCTCAGCATGCGTTTGGAACCTAGTTATGCCTTAGTACTGCTTTCCATCCCTAGACAGATGGAAAAATAGAGCACACCATCGAGACCTTGGAGGATATGCTACGAGCATGTGTTCTAGACTCAAGAGAATCATGGGTGCGATACTTTCCTCTAGTAGAGATTTCCTACAATAATAGCTACCACTCTACCATTAGTATGGCCCCGTCTGAAGATTTGTACGGGAGGCCATGCCGTTCGCCTGTGTGTTGTACCAAAGTAGGAGAGATAGGCATCCTTGGCCTGGAGGTGGTGCAAAACATGACAGAGAAGGTTCAGCTCAAACAGGAATGGATGAAGGAAGCCCAGGACCGACAGAAGTCGTATGATGATACCAGGAGGAGGCCCTTGGAGTTTGAGGTTGGGGACCACATGTTCTTGAAGGTCTCCCCTCGGCGTGGGTAGTGGAGGTTCGGTAAGGGGAGTAAGCTTTCTCCCAGATTCATCAGACCCTTCGAAGTGTTGCAGCGGGTCGGCGAAGTGGCTTATCAGATAGTGTTACCATCGCCGCTACTAAGGATACATGATGTCTTTCATGTGTCCCAGCTCCGTCGGTATCTGCACGACGATTCACACATCCTTGATTGGGGTGAGATGGACATCGATGACGAATTGACCTTTGTGGAGAGACGACTGATGATTGAGGATCCCAAGGAGAAGGTGCTTTGCGGGCGAACCATCCCCTTGGTTCATGTGTTGTGGAGACATGGTGGGCTTCAGGAGAGTATGTGGGAGAGGGAAGCATAGATGCATACCCAGTACCCAGAGTTGTTTTGAGTATTGTTCCTTGTTGTACCTATTGTGGTATAACGTTTTTTCTTTTGGCTATGAAACGTACTGGTTTTCTTTCCTCTGCTTGTATATGAAAAGCCCCGGCTATGGGGAAGGAGAGAACCTGACCCCCAATCAAGACGCATTAAGGTGGATGCGATTAAACCCGTGCGGGCGAGTCAGTTCCGCCCAAAGTGGATAATATCTTGACATGGGGGAGGAGACTCCCCAACCCACATGCCTGGGTTGTTTGGCATGGTATGTTGCTTGGTTCGTGATAAGAAGGTGTTCTTAGTTAACAACGAGGTTCACTCTTGAGAGGTATCTTTCGGGGTGGTTGTTCGGACCCGCCTTTTCCTTCTCGGTTGTTTAAATTCTCGAGGAAGAGAATAGTTTGAGAGGTATCTGATGTGATGACCCAGACTCTCTTGGCCCTTCCCTTTTCCAAAATCCGGGTCCTAAAGGGGTGGCGTATCGGTGAGACCGATCGGCGCGACCGATCGGTGCGACTGATCGGTGAGACCAATCGGTGTCACCCGACCTTGTCGAGTTGTTTCCAGTAGTGCTCCTTTTGCGCATATAGGGTTTTAAACCCTATTCTGACTCGTTTAAGCATGTTTTAAAGACCCATAACACACATAAGAGTTTTAATTAAATACTTAATCAATTCATGAGTCGGCTTAAACCACCCGACCCCTTTTTTGTGACGAGTGGAGCCGCGTGGTCAACGCACGACCCCCGCGCCTTATGCGGTTTCGAGTTTTCGCCCCAACCTTCCCCGGATCTTATAAACCAAGGGTTAGCTGTGGTTTCTCTTTCCTCGATCATGGATTTTCACAAATAGCTTCTGGTGCATCGGGCGCTCCGCTTCGTTATCTGTAAAGTTCCACGCCCGGCCTAAGCGTCAATAGTCGATCAAACAAGTAGGGAATTTCTCCTTTGCCTCTCTCTTTTGTGTATCATGCGGGGTGGGCGTGCTTTTGATTCTGTAGGATTGGATAAACCAGACCTAATTAAAGATAATGAATGAATTCTATAAAGAAAGAAGGGGTTGTGATTGTTGATTTTTTTTATGTTATGACCATCTTGTTGAGTTGTGCTGGCTTATGCCTTCTGAAAATCGAGGTCGTTGGTGGTCGTTGTTTGTGCACTAATGAACCCCTGCTGATGTTTTAAATGTCTTGTTGTGGTTGTAAACTCCTACTGTGAAAAGTAATTGGTTAATCACGTATATCCGGCCAAATAGATTGAGGCACCAGGATCTTTCCTTCTGTGATAACCCCCGGTTAAAACACACGAAAATTGAAGTCATGGAGTGTGTTAAGTCGTTTAAAACTGAAAATACCGGCATGACCCTGACTTGTGTTGATGGCGGTAGTTGGTTGTTTTCTTTTCGGGCTGATTGCTGGAAATGTGGGAGGGGATGAGATCCCCTATCTTGTACTCTTGGTGGTTGTGTGAATTTGGGGTGGGATCCTCCGTTGTTGAGAACCAGGTGTGGGCGTTATGGTTGATGCTTGATTGTTTACTTTCATGGATTGTGCCTATGCTTACTAGTTGCCCAGTAGTATTTAAACTTAAACATTATTACTGCACATGAAACAAGAATAGGAAAAATGGGTTTTGTTGGCGAGAGTCGTGACTTGTGACTCGGATATAGTGGTGTTGTGTTCCGTAGGCTGGTTAGAAAAACCAAGACTTTGGGTGAGTGCTTGTTACCTATATCTATACTTTTAGTTTTCTATTTCTTATTTTCACCCCACACAAGTTGAGGAATTAGTGCCGAACACACCCATTTCATGGGGGAGGGTGTTTTTCCCAACACTATTCTTGGTGGCTAGTTATTGGCTCCTTTTCTGCTCCCTTTCCCGGATAGCCCAAGTATCTTCGGGCAGGCTGTGATGGCCTGAGGTCCATTATTATCCCAAGAACCTTCGGGCGGGGTAGTGTGGTGGTTGGTCAGTTGTGTGTGGCAGGTGGTTTCCCAAGTGTCTTCGGGATGAGGCCCAGGTGTCTTCGGGAGTGGCAGTGGATTTTCTAGCCCAGGTGTCTTCGGGCGTGGTGGTGGTTGTTCTGGCCTAGGTGTTTGCAGGTGTGTTTATGTGTGATAGTTGTGGCCCAGGTGTGTGCGGAAGGGATTTCGGCAGTGGGACGGCATGTGGTTGTGGCTCAGGTGTGTGCGGGCAGGTGTGGCAGTGGGACTGCGGTGAGAATGGCGGGATTGATCCGATGCGTAGGATGTCTTAATAACCAGTGGGAAAGTGGCGTGGCGTAACAAAACATCGATGTGCTCTGATTATATATATTACTTGACTTGCATTATTTGGGGAGTGTTCCTTGGTGAGGCTTGGGGTGGATAGTTTACCTTGATAGGTGTTTGGTTTACTCTTTTCTCACGGGACTTTAGTACGTTCCCCCACACTTGTTCACGAGAGTCTTTGGTTTTCCCTACTGAGCGTACTTATGTTCTCACCCTACGTATATAAAACTGATTTCAGGTTTCCAGGAGGACTTTGGGGATCACGCAGGACCTTACTAGCTCGGACCTTTGGAGCAGTTGCAGTTGTTGTTTTTCTTTTCCTCTTTGGTACTTACCTTTGTAGTCACCTTTTGTACCTTGTGGCTTTACTTTTGGAACATGCATGTGGAATGGTTTATTTTTTGCTTTAATTTTCTTTTACCTGGGTTTTGTTGAGTTTCATCATCTCATCTCTTGATCTTATAAAACAAAAAGGGTTAATGCCTTCCATTTGTGAGAAATTTCTATACCCTTGGTGTTGGTCGCCACTCCGGGACCTATTGAAGGTGGGTCTCGGGGGTCATTATCTCTCCTTCAACTTAAAGAATGAAGGTCCTGGCAATCTGCTGACCCTTCCCTCCTTTTGGTGAAGGTGGGTTGTGACAGATATAGTAATCATATCTCACAGAATAGGGAATTATAATAAAAAGGATCATTGTGAAATAAAAATATATATACCATGACCTAAGAATGTGAAATCATAAAAAAATAATCATGATCTATGGTTCCATAAATCATTAATTTTTTATAAATATAAACAAAGAAAATCATAACATTGTGAACATAGAAAATTACACCATATTTGGACATAATATTATGAAAATAGAAAACCCAATCATGTATGGATATAAAATTATAAACATATTAATATGTATAAGGTCTAAACATAAAATTGTGAACATAGTTAACTGAATCACATATAAGTATAAAGTTGTGAACATAGAAAACATTATCATTTCTATAAAAAATATAATTATCTTATAAGATATAAACCAATAATCAGTGCATGTGAGGGGTATATAATTCATGTCACAAATAACACATAATGATATACCATACATATTTTATCCTTATGACTTGCATTATAAACCTTATCTTCATTGTCCCATTAGAATAAAATTCGTTAAAAAATTCATAAAGTATCATAATTGAAAAAATATTGAATTTGAAGGGATACCAAAATATCAATCACCCAATAGAAACATATAATAATAACACTTAAAGGGTTATATAATAATTATAATACACATTTACGATAGAACATATATATAAATATTTTAAAATGAAAGTTAAATCTGAAAAATATTTTTCTCTATATTTTGGTATTATTTTCATAAAAATAATGACATAAATCAATTTCATATTTAATTTTAAAGGGTAAAAAATACTTTTAAGAATTTATTTCAGTCATAATCATCTCAATAATGGAAACTAAAAATTAAATAAGTGTAAATTAGAATAAATTTGGAATTAAAGACATATATTTACACCTAAGAAGAAAGAGGAATATTTTTTAAGAACTTCTAAATAATTAAAAATTAACCACAATGATAAAAGAGATACAAAATTTACTTTTTAAAATAATTCAATAAAAATATGAGAGTTATGTAAGAGATAAATTATTTTACATGAAAAATAATAAAATAAAACATTTGAGATTATAAATAAAATGGATATCAAATAGAAATAGTCAATAGAGGGGATTTGAAATATTCTTGAAAACATCATATTTTTATGAAGTAAGATATTTATCAAATAATAATATTTTGATATGAAGATTTAATTTCACTAGATAGAAATATAAAACAAAATATGATAAATATATATAAGGTTTATAAAACCACAGACTTAGAATAAAATTCAAATAAAAAAGAGTGTGACCTAATGAAATGTATATTAATTCATGAAAGTCGTTACCATGGATTCCCTCATTGTAGGACATGCTTTGGATTTATGTATAATTTATTTTTGTTTATTATTAATATATATATAATCTTTATTTATATTTTTTTACTTAATAAAATTAATTTATATTTTTTATTTCCCATTTATTAATAATTTTTAGTTAAAATTAATCAGCATGTCTTAATTGTTCCATTTGTTCAATGCTTCCTTCTGTATGGTGGTTTCAATCCATTCTATTTCCTCGTGTGTTAATATCTTATATATTTTTCAATTGATATTATTTATATATGTTTTATATAGTTATGGGGTTCTATTATTATTTCATAAAAGTTAGGGTATTGGATTGTAATTAATAGTTTTCAATTATCATTTTGTATTAATAAAGAATTAATTAAAAATTTATTTTATTAATGAATATAATTTTATATATTTTCATTGTATAATTTAGTACAAAATTTAAATTAAATATTATTATAAAATATCATAAATAAAAAAAAAATTGATTCATTCTCGATGTAAATGTTATATTATCATTCATGTTGGTGTTAAAACCAACTCAAACAAGAACATGTTTTATCGAATAAATGAGTATGAATATCTTATAGTTATAATATAAAATTTAGAAAATTATAATGACTCAGATTACATGTTATTAATTTTTTAAATAATATTTAATAAGAGATGGATGAACAAGATAAAGGGAAAATGGATAAAATTAATATAATACTTACTATATAGGACTGTGACCTCCTTTAGAAACCTTATTTCGTTTTGATAGATTTGGGGATTCCTATTAAAACTAGGAGATTAAAAAAGTATAGGATTATTAGATAGAAAATTTACATTGATATTGCAAATAAAATTTAAGGAAATGTGTGGATTGAAGTTGGTAGAGTAGGGATCCTTTTATAGTTGATTTTTAGGTGAATTTCTAAAAATACACTACCCTTAATGTATAAAGTATTTAATTTTTCAAGGAAGGTGGCATAAAATAAAAAAATATATTGGGATAGGTAATGAATTAACTCACCCAAAAAATATAGATAACTCTTAGAGATATTTTAAATAATTTCCTCTTATTTTAACCTCATTGCCTCATTTTACAGTTTACCACAATAACACTATTTTTATCTTAATAAATTACTTTTTTGATGAAAAATTAATTTAAATATGTTAAAAAAATTTTAAATTAGGATTAAAAATATTTTATCCATTTTATAAAATTTAATTTTTCGAATTGATTAAAATAAACCTTTATATAAAAATTCATAATTCGTAAAAACATTTTTTATAATAATATTTTTTAACATTATAAGACATTATTATTATTTATTACTAAGTAATAATTATTAGATGAATATTAATTTATTTTTTTCTAAATATAAATGATATATTTAATTAAAATTATCATTTAAAAATGAATAATTGAATAGGAATTCAAAATTTTTAAAAACCCATATCATAAAACTAATAATTAAAAAAATTAAATATGTATTATTTCATTATTAATCAGCCTATCTTCTAATTAAAAATACCCTTGAGTACACTTCATAGACCCTAATGGTGAGAGGGTAAATTGGGATTTTCACGGGTGGTTATTCCGCTAGAAATAACATTTTAGTGATTTTTATGATCTTAAACTTCTCTAATTGATGATTTCACTCAAGACACATTTATATATGTTTTCCAATACTTTTAAACCTTACTTCATGTTTTGAAGGTTTCATATATGTTTGAAATTTTTAATCCAATTTCAACTATTAAAAGTAACTATGGATAATTATTATCACATTAAGAATTATATTCACACATGGTTTACTCGTGTATTTCATAGATGTCTCGTGAATGATTTATAAAACTTTTCATGAAAAACTAAGTCCATTTTATAGGATTTAATATTATATTTTATGCTATTTTATATATAGTTTTTTTCATTTAAGTAAAAAATTATTAAATCCTCACTTCTAGTGGAGAAGAATCCTTGGAATAATATAATCAAAATAAAATAAATAGGACACATTACAATATCTAATTTAAGATAATGTCACAACATTAAAGAGAATGTTTTAATTTAATATCTAAAATGTTTTAAAAATAATATTTAATTACTATTTTTATATAGTTAATGATAATATCAAAAACACTAATATATTCATCAAAAGAAATCTTATTAAATTACATCCACCCAAAAATTGAAACATATTGTATTAAAATTAAATCTCATTATTCCTCTGATAAATTCTCTAATGGGTCTTAATCATTTTAATATAACTTATTTTCTCACAAATGTGACTTCAGTTTTAGAAGTCTTCATACAATCCTATTCATTAAAGTTATACAATAGAACAATTTATTGAGTACCTCTCTCATCCAATTCGTGTTTCGTTTATTCCTATAAGTTTGAAATAATATGATGTCCATTTTATAAAATATTTATGAAAAATAGTTATAATTTCTCATATTATTAAAATTCAAAACATGTTTGACACCAATAATGTATTTTTAAATAAAAATACACTATTTATTATTTTAAGAACTTTCAAACTCAGATTATGGAAAAAATTGTTCTTATATTTCAAAAATAGAATGATAATTTCCCAAAATAAAATAATCAGTTGGAAGGAATTTTGTTTTTTTTTAATGTTTTATTCCCATATAATATTTATAAACAAATTTAATGTTTGGAAAGATTGTTTTGAAAAAATTTAGAACATTTGAAGTCAAATTGATGAACAATCTATTCCTATAGGGAACAAAAGTTTGAAGAATAATTTTCAAAATATTTATTGAAAAATTGAGTTCATATACTTACTTTGAAACATTTTAATCACCTTTATAAATGTTTTTTAAATATTAAAATTCTTATATAGTTATTTGGTGCATCGTGTACATAAAATTCATGAAACATATTATTCTATAGGTCAAAAATGATACTGGGATAATTCTCCGAAATTTTTATGAAAAAATGATCATGGTTGATCCATATTGAATGTTTTTCATGTTTTACACCAATGAAATGTGATAATTTGAAAAAAAAAACTTTTGACCATTTTGAGAACATCTAGATTCCAATTGAGGTTTGATTTGATTCTACAATTCAGAAATGGAAAGTATATTATTTTATTAAAACAAAACTACCTTTTTGATCATGTTTTATAATTTTAAAGTGTTTCATACATGTATTAAATTTATAAAACAATTTAAATTCTAAATAAAAAATTAAGATAATACCAATAACATATGATGTCAGGTTTATATGAGGCCTTTTCTAATGGTCTGAAATCGGTATCGAGAGTAAAATGAATAGTATAAAGAATATCATGCTCTATATGTCACACATCAAGTTTTATTTGATAATTTATTTAATATTATTTGGTATTAATTTTTGTTTTTGGGATTTGTTTGGGACTTTTGGTTGGGAATCATCAAATATTAAAGGTTTTGTTGGGGTGTATGATTAGTAAACCATGTGGAGATCAAGCGATTATTTTTGTCTTAAGATTGTTCCATTTATAAATGTTAGTGAGTGTTTTGTTAGCCCATGTAGTCTTCTAGGAGTACCTATGTACAGTGGTTTTGGTTGTGCATTATTAGAAGCATGATCTTCACAGGGTTTGTTAACCCTTGTTGGAAAACTACACATCAGGCTTGATTTTTTGTTTTTTTCTTTTATTTATTTTCTTCCTTTTTATTTTTTTCCTCCCCCCACCCCTTATTTTCTCTCTACCCCATTGGACACCACTCCCCCTGGCCTACCAAAATCATGTGCTCCTTTTTTTCTAGGGATCCACTTCCTTCGATGATTTCTCTCCCATTATTAGAATTTATAGGTCGAATCCCCTATGTAAATGTGCATCTTCCATCCTCCTCACATTTTCCATTTTTTCATTTCTCTCTAATGATTTTTTATTTTCAAAAACCTTGGGGATCAAGGTTGTTGATCATTTATTTTTTTATTAATTCTATGTTTTTTAGTCTATTATTCCCCAATTGTGTGTCCTCCTTTGAATAAAGAGTGTTTTAGCCCTCCATGACATGGTTTCACTCAATTTGTGGAAGGTTTGTCCATGTAAAATATTTAAATTTAATAATAATTAGTTGCTTTATTTTTGTAAGAATTTTATTTAGTTAATAATTCGTATGTATGATATTCAAAATGGATTCCATGAAATTTTCAATGGGTTTTAATTAGTCATAGTGAATTTACTTGTCATTTAAATTAAAAATTAAACTAAGAAGTATTTAAAAAGTGTGAAATAATTATTTAAAATTATGTTCATATGATTGAAGTGTTCTTGACCCTATTTGGGAATTTTTCTAAAATATATACATATATTTCGAAAAGGATTTTTAAATGGTTTTGTAAGAAAATGAAAGTTTTATAAAATATCACTTGATGTATATATATATATAATGTTTCTACATATATACATGGGTATACATATATATATATATATTTATATATTCATTATTACAGATTGATTTAAGAATATGTGAGTTTGTGAAATTAGATAAATAGGTATATGTGTGTGTGTGTGTGAGTGTATATGATTATAGCTATAAAAAAGGTGGGTTCTATTTCGGCTTCTAAAATGTATTTCAAAGTCATGTTTATCACGTTTAATATATTTTCCTTGTTTTTGTGTGTGTAATATCATCTCAAACCTATTTGGTTTTTATTGAGATGGATTGTGGAACTCAAGGCGTACTTTGTACTTCATAATGTGGGATGGTTATTTAATAAAAGGTGTTTCTTGAGTGAGATATGAAGATGATGGTGGGATATTTGATATAATATGTGATTATTTTGTTTCTAATTGTTTATTATTTGTTATTTTCATTTTTTTTCTCTTTTTTTTCATATTCACCCTTTATTTATGTTGGTCATAGGAACCTTGGAAGCTAACATGCAATCTAGAATTATGCTACACTATATATCCACACACTACTAGTTTCCCTTATTGTTATTTATAGGTATAGATGGTGTGTGTAATTTTTATTAGTCTTTCTATAGGCTAGTCAGGTGGTATATGATGGGATGAAACATAGGGATGCAGGATTGTCAGTTGAGTAAGGTCTAGGATTGCCTCACTTTAGGACCTAGGGTAGAACCCTTACAATTTATTCCTTTGGTTTTTTGATTTACTTATGATAACTCCCTTGGATTATTTGATATCCTATGACTACTAGATGTGTATGGATCATGTGATATTTTATTTTCTTATAATTCCACATTGATTTGTCATTGTTTTCAAAATATAAATAAATAGGAAAGAATAATAATTTATTAATTAATTTCAAATTATTGTTAAATATATCATTATTTTAAAGTTTGTACTTGGGATATTTTTTCCTTTGGGATTCCTATCTATCAATTCATTTTCAACTTTTTTACTAGATTTTGTCTACCCTTGAGAGATTTAATTTATTTTCTATGTGTTTTTTATTTTATTGCATTGGGAATGTGGTGCTTATTGCATAATTTTCTAGGACCTGCTTATACTTTTATATAATTTCCAACATGTGGCCCTTTATAAAATTTTCAATGTCCAATTAGTACTCTTATTGCATTCTATGGATGGAGGGTAACTATATTTGTTGGAGGTATAGAGTTCACTAGAGGAGTATTTAGTTTTATTTATAGGGGATAAATAATGATCTGTGTTGAATAATTGTTTATTTACTTTTATTTACCCATTTATAGTTTTTTATGAAAGTTTTATTTGGCACAAATGTTCAATATATAGATGGGTTATACTGGGTTTTCATTTTTTATTATGATTTTACTCTAATTAGAGTGATAAATAATTCTAATATAGTATTTCTTTGATGCTCAATATCTTCTTTCCGGCCCTTGGGGATCAAGAACACCTTTTAATTCCTTTTGAAATCTAACTCTTGCATCCAAAATATTGAAATATCACATTGGTTCATGAAAAAATGGTATTAGACCAACTGGTTTCTTTTCTCTATAGGAACCTTGGCTCACTCATGAGTATCCCTTGAATTTTGTGGGGTGTCGTGTTTGGATCATGTTATAATTTGGTTGTTGGGACTCATGAGTTTGGTCATGACTGGGTTCCAGATCACCACCGACCATGAAAACTCTTGAATCCCCATGGGGGGTTGGTATTTTAATTTTCAGTTATACATTTTATTGGATTATTTTTTATCATTTATTGATCCTCACTAGTATAGTTGATTATTTTTGGGGGTTCATATTGGTTTTTGGATGGAAATAAAGATGAAATCAATATGTGAAATTATATTTCAAAACATGAAAATGATAAATCAATTTAGTGCTTGATTCCAGACTTGTTTTAAGAATTATTTTATGATTGTAAATTTCCCTCATCAATAATGCATCCAAGCCAGGAATGGTCACATATCCTTTTTAGTTTTGATATATAGACTACCTTGGGTGAAAACCAATTAATGGAGGTCAAATTCAAAGAAGTATTTCGATATGTTGACATGTGGTTTGGAAGTTTTAAATTTTTTGAGTTTTGTATATTAGTGGAATTTCATAAAACATTTTCTTTTAAAAATATTTTAAGGGATTTTCTAAAAATTATTGACAAAATGGGATTTATTATATTAAACTTTTGAAAATATTTTTTATTATTTTTTAACATTGGAAATATTTTTACTTTTAAATTTAATTTAGAAATGTTTGAAAAAATTAATTATTTTGAAAAAAAGGGTTTTGTTTTCTTGTTATTTATTAAAAAATGAATTGTTTTAAAATAGTGGAATTAAAAAATATTTTAAAATTAGAAGTAAATTCTCTATTTAAAAAAATTATGTCTTTGTAATTTTTTGTAAGATAATGTTTTAGAATATAAATAATTTTGAAATGGGGTTTTTCAAATTTAAAGAAAATAGGGCATTGTGATGTGTGGTTTTTTATTGATTTTATTATTTGGATTTTTACCTTTATTTAATGGATATTTTTTGTTGATATTTTGATACATGAATATATGAGTTCATGTTTCATGTTTTTTGGATTATTCCTTTTAGATAAATCATAATAAAGCAAAGATAGGTTATTTCTAATAAGGGGAATTAGGGTGATTCTCTTAGTTTTTATGTAATGTTGTTATATTTGGTGGCCTTACATAGACTCATAATCATGTGGTAAAGAAAAATTCATTCAAACACTTTGAATCAAAATCATTTTTTCTATAATTATTTCTTCAATTTTTTCATATTGGTCTAGGTTCATTGTTATTGCATAATAATAGACTAGTTGACTGTTGTGTGAGTTTTTGTAAATTGTTTTAGGAATAATTCATAGTTATATACATTTGATTTTGGGTGTATTTAGAATGATTGAGATCATTTTATATATCATTAATTTAGTTTTGCTTTCAGTGATTTTATGAGAGTGTTTATGGGATGTTTTTTATTCTTGCATTACTTATGCCTCCTTGGTAATAGAATACTTATGGTTTTTGTTTGGGAAATGGATTCTTATAGATGTTATTTTTGGGATAGTGTATTTGGAGTTTTTATTTTGATGGATTACCCCTGGGTGATTTTGGGTCGGTGCTTAGGTAATAGGGATTGATTGATTTTAGGAATTTTATAACCTTGTAATGATGATTATTGTATTTAAAAATTGGATGGTGTTCCAGATTTGTGGTTCTAGTTTACTCATTTGAGTTTATTGAACTTTTTATAAGGACCATGTTGGATTTTTTATCAAGAATTCATGGAGTTTATCCTCCTTTGGGTTGGTATATTCAGTAGACATTTTTGTGTTTCTTCAGTTGTTCAATAGACGCACTATTTTTTGGGTGTAGTGTCTCTTAGAGAGTGGGTGTTATTGAACAACCAGTGTAGATGAATTCTTATAGTTGGGGATACCTTGATAGGTACTTGAGGTTATTAGACCATACTTTCTTCTTTTTGGGTTGAGTTTTATTTGTATATGAAGGTGTTTCTTAAAGATGTGATCCAATTATTTTGAGGAATTGTTGTAGTTGGGGTGTAATAGTCACCTTCCATCCTTTAAAAATTGATTTATAGTAGAATAAAGCATTTTGGTTGAGATAATTGTCATGAAAAAAATCTTATTTATTAATTTATTCGATATTATTCTATATTATTTTGTGTAATAAGGTGTTTTTGGGTGTTTTGGTGTTCAATTTTTAAATTTTAAAGGTTTTATTAGGGTACATGGTTATCCCCCCTAGTTTGTAAACTAGGAAGAGCCCATGGGATTGGCTCTATCTTAGGATAGTGTCATCTGGAGAGTTATCATATGGTTTTTGATTTTTACAGACTCCTAGGATTAATTATTCATAGTTGTTTTAGGTGACCATTATGGATGTCATGATTATCAAACAATTTTCTAAAACATTCTGAAAAACCATGCATCAGTCATGAATTTTGTTTTTTTTCATTTTTATCACCTTTTTTTCTTTCTTCTCACCTTTTATAAATACCTCATTTCATACCCCACCACTTATCCAACCCACATTTCACTACTCCTTCCCATGAGCTCCACTTCCTCTAGAGATTTATCTCTTGTTCGTGGTGATTCTAGGTCAAGTACCCTATGTACGATCTCATCATCCCTCTATTTTTTCATTTTTTTTCATTCAATCCATATATCTCAATTTAGTAAAACCCTAGGGGTTCTAGTTTGGTTTATTTTTTATGATATTATTGATTTTATAGTTTTTTTGTACTATTCATCCCTAATTGGTTGTATTCCATCAAATGTAGCACATTATGTCACAATTTGTCTCAGTTATGATTAATTTTAGGTATTTTTTCCAATTTCTAAGATTTAAATTTAAGAAAAATTGGTTTTTGGATGTTTATAAATATATTATTTAGTTAATTATGCTTGTTCATGTTATTCCAAATGGATTTCATGAATCTTATGAGGGGTTTCCTTTCGTCATATTTCCTTTACTTTTAATTTTAATTGAAATTATAAATTTCAAGTATTTAAACTTTATGAATTCATTATTTCAAATTAAATATAAATTTTTGATGTGGTTTTCAATCCATTTGGATTAGGAATCAAAATATAAATCATGGTTTGGTCTTTCTTGGAAATTTTGAATAAATTTTTAAATAAATTTTTTAAGGGGGTTTTCATATGGCCCATTCCATAATTATTTTTAAAATATATACATATATAAGTAAATTAGTCGATAAATGCCTTTTGAAATTCCATGTATTAGAGAAGTATTTAAAAATTGGATTTTGAAGAAAATGTGAGTTTTATAAAGGGTCTCCTGATATATATATATACATGATGGTTCTACACATATACATGTTTATACATATATATATATATATATATATTAATTTGTACTAATTCACATAAGAATATATGAATTTTTCAAACAAGATAAATAGTTTTCTATATGCATGTTAGTGTATATGAGTACAATTATAAACATGGGTATTTCTCTATGGGTTTCTAAAATGTGTTCGAAATACTTATTTAGAACACTTAAGAGATTTTCTCAATGTCTATGTGTGTTAAATATAATTTTAAAACTCGATTGGTTTTTTTTAACATGGATTGTAGCCCTCAGAGTGTGATTTGTATTTCATATTACGTGATGGTTATACAATTAGGGTTGTTTCTTTGTATGGGTATAAAGGTGAGGGTGGGTTATTTGATATCCTTTTTGATGCTTGTATTATCATGGTTTACTATTTTTTCTTATCATTGGTTTTGATAATTATTTCTTTACTCACCCTTTCTTTTCTTTTATCATGGGAACTCAGGTAGATAAGTGACAGTGTAGACATAAGCTACACGAGAAAGTCAAATATTAATAGTTCCCCTTTTAGTGAGTGATAGGGCTAGATGGTGTATTCCATTTGGATAATGTTGGGCAACCTAGTTGGGTGGTTTGTAGAAAGATTCAATATTGGGTGGAAAGTTTGTCTATTGAGTATAGTCTAGGACTATACCACTTTAGGACCTAGGGTGGAGCCCATGGAATTTATTCCATTGGTTAGTGGATTTACTTAGTGGAACTCCCTTTTCTTATAAGATATCCCAGGACTATTTGATATGTATAGAACATAAGATATTTAATTTTATTATCTCATTAATGACATGGTGCCTCCTTCTTTGATCACTAACACCATGTAGCATGTGTCAATTTTTCTGAATTATTTTAAGAAATGGTTAAAAATAACTTATAAAATTCAAAAATGGGTTATTCCTTATAACATGTGTGATTTATTAATAAATGTTTTAAAGTGTTTTTTATAACGAAAATTATAGGGAAATTTTTATAAAACCACTTTAATCTGTTATTGGTTTCACAATATAATTAACCCTAAAAAACTCATAATTTATTAATGTATTTCAAACTATCTATAATTAGATTTTTTTATTTTATAGTATATAAATGGGTTATGTTTTATCATTGGCATGCCTACTTAGATTTATCTCATGCCTATCTATATGTTTAGTTTTAGGTTTTTATCTTTCTTTTGGACACTTTTTAGATCATTGATTTATCTTAGGTGAGTTTTTTATTTTATTATATTCAGTCTTTATTTCTGGTTACTTGATTTCATAATAACTCCTATAACTTTTTTATAATTTCAGGTGTGTGTCCCTTTATATTATTTAACTTTTCAATTAGGATTTTTATTAATTTATATGAATGTATGGTAGCTTTATCTATTGGAGGCTCTGAGGGAACTATTGGTGGCTTCAATTTTTTTACAAGGGAGGAAGACTGATGGTGAGTGGATGGGTTGTTTGTTTTATCTTCTTAACTGCTTTACAATTTAAGTTCTATACATTTTATTTGTAATTGATGTCTAATATATGCACGAATCATGCTAATTTTTCATAAGTTTTATCTATTGTTCTTTTACTATAATGAAAAGATGAAATCATCCCCATCTGTTATATCCTTGTTGCTCAGGCACTCGTTCTAGTCCATGGGGATCGGGAATACCCTTCGAGCCATATCATGTACCAGATCAGGCATCTGATGTATGTATTGATCATGTTGGTTTGTAATTATATATATATATATATATATATATATATTTGATCAATAGAAATGTCAATATTATGAAAATTTACAATTCTAGAAAATTGAGTAAATATATAAATTTTTATTTTCATGAACCAAAACCTGTGTACATCAATTGATAAATTTATTTTCCTCTACATATTAATTGTTCTAAATTTAACATTGAGATAAACAAAGTATGTCAATAAATCCACTATTTTAATTATGTTATAAACATCTATTTTCTAACAAAAAATAGGTAAAAATATATGTTGACTTATCTTTAATCTATAATCATTTATCCCAAACATGGATACTCAAATATTTAATTAATAGTTAATTTACTATAATATGAAAGAAATATATGGTGTTTAATAAAAAAAATTATTTTGTTATAATAAACCAAAAAAATATTTATTTAATTTTAATGAAATAATTAATAAATTTAAAAAATATTTGGTATCATTTTTTTAGATAATAATATATTTATTATAATCAATACATGACAATAATTTTTTTTCAAGGAACTATTTAAATATTATATCTATTGACAACATATTATTCAAGAAAAAATGTACACTTATTATAAAAAAGCATATATCAATAACCATTTTATCACATTTAACGAGGTAATGAAAATTGAGGTCAGGTATACATATTTGAATTATTTAGTCTGATAAATTAGTTATAAAATATAAGATAAGTTTCAAATAAAAAATAGTTTACTATCACTACTTTCAATTACATATTCATTAATAATAAAAATAGAAACTTTCTTATTGATATCTATTTAATTAAAAAGTTTCTTTTTAAAATAATCTATAATATTAAAGGTAAAAATCCATTTATAAAGGGTTATGGAATCATTTAGAATAAATTCCATGAATAATTTTGATCAATATTTATTTTTCAAGAATATATAGCCTCACATATGTCATAACATCTCATAACACTTTAGTTGAAAATTTTCTTTTCAACTACATTTACATAATCATTTATATAAAAAGACTCAATAATTTTCATCTTCATTGTTTCCACAAAATATCATATCAATTTAGTTGAAAAGGTAATTTTCAACTATTGTGAAAGTAAAATTTTTGGCATATTTCAAGCTATATAATTTAGAATTTTTAATAATTATCACACTTTTTTAAAGAATTTATCCATAAATATTCCATTAATTTTCCTAAATATCATCTAGATTATGGAATTGTAGTAAATTTTAATAGAATAATTTTTAGTTTTATATATCTTTACATTATAATTTTATTTTTAGTCATAAATGAAAATTTTCTAAAGGCTCAAGAAATTGTTTTTATTTTTATTTTTGAAAACTCATCTTTGATCTCTTGAATAATTTATTATAGAAAATAATTCATATATATGTGTATACAAAATCAGTTTTCTTTACCTATAGAAATATAATAAAATATTTATCATTATATTTTTTCGATAACCAATTTATACATTTATGAAAATAACACGGTGTTTAATTGGTATAATACTTTAATAGTTCCTTGAAAAATAGTTTTCATATATTTTTTATTATAATTATTTCATTATTTATAAAAAATAATTCTCTCTATTTTTTAAACATCCAACTAGTTCACTAACATTAAATAATGATTTTTATATTCCATAAAAATTATAATTCAAAAACATGTTTTCTTTTCAAAAAACCATCATATAATACATTTAATGTGATAATCTTGGATGTCAATATTCAAGGGACTATATATATGTGATATTCATAACTATAAATTTTAAAAAGCAAATATAATATTTTTATTACAAATAAATAAGTAACTATGTAAAAAAATACCCCATATATATATTCATAAGAGTAATTTACCAAGAAATATATTTTTCCAAATACCCTAGATTATACTTGGAAAATGACTATTTATAAAAACTACAATAACTCAGTGAAATTTAATTCATTTTCAGTTTTTTAATACACCAAAATAAATATATAAAACCAAAATAAATTATAATTCCTCAAAATATAATTTTTTTAAACAAAATAATAACTATTTACTAATTTATATGACTTAATAACCTCCATATCAATAGGATCCTCGGTATCACTAATGTATTAAATTTTATTGGGAGACATAAAACCCTCATTAGTGGTGGAAGAAAGAAAAAAATAGAATTATGGGTGGAGGGAACATGATTGAATCATATAAGAGTAAATGGAAAAGTTTAGGAGGGATTTTGCATAATAAACTAAAGATATTTTGGGTGGTAAGATCTTTGGGTTTAAGTGGGGTAAAAAATAGAATATATATATTTGGTGCTTATAATGGAAGTGGTGAGATCAGGGGACTAGATTTTAGATATTAGTAGGAGCCTTAGTGTCACTGACATCCCCAATGAAACTAGAAGACTTGAAACCCCATTTGTAGTAGAAGAAAGATAAAAAATTGATTATGGGTGAAAGGAATATTATTTAATGAGGTAAGAGTATATATAAGAGGATAAGAGAGAAAAAGAAATATAAAATATAGATATTTTGGGTAGCAAGAGTCAGGGGAGATAATATCTAATAGGGTAAAACAGAGAATAATGATTTGGTGTTTGTAATGGAAATAGTCAAAATAGAAGGTATTTATATATATTAGAGACAACCTTCGGAGACTTATATCACATGTAAAATTTTAATATTTATATCTAATCATGTATAGAATCAAAAGATTTATTGAATATTAAAAAATAAAAACTCACTATGGTGATTATGGGTATCATCATAATGTCTTGTATTCATTTATAATTTTGAGGTATCAATTTTATTTTCAATTATTTAAAATCCAACATAATTTTTGAAAAAAATATTCAAAATTTATATTTAATTAAAAAAATTATTAATTTATAAAAAAAATTCAAAATATTAGATTGATATATAGAAAAAATTCCAATGCACTAATATTTGGAGTTCTTGAGCTCGTCAATAAACTTTTATCCTTCCATATATTAACTTTAATTATTCTTAATCACAGATATAATATAAAATGTAAAAAGGAGAAAAATTTTAATGGATTACATAATGTTTGAAACAAGTATGAAACTTATGATATTGAAACTTTTATATCCCTCAAAGAAATAAGAATTCATGAGTGGTTTCAACTCTCTTGATAAAAAATATTGATGATCACTAGGTTATCTTCACAGGGATATGTGTTTTGATCCACAAATTCACTTATGTTTGAAGGTTGAGAAACAATAATTAATTAGGTGGTATTGCATGAATTTTCGTTCAAGAATGTATTTTTTTTTAGAATTATTCATTTCAAGTGTGTGTGTGGTTATGGTATAGGGAAGTAAGAGTAGACAAATAGAATTATCCAAGGGATTTGATTTTATTTGTAATTTTCATGTAGGTATTTTGGTTAGTATGTGACATTATGAAGCATACCTAGTGTATTAATCAATTAAAAAGTATTAAAAATGAATTTATCCAATAAACTCTACTCCCATGGTATCTAAGGCCTTACTCATAAGTTTATGTGTCCTGATAAGTTTTCTCTTATCCCTTATAAATAGTGGTTCATGTTCAAATTATATGATTATTTTCTATTATATATATAGGACACTTATCCATCAAGATGTAGTGATAAAAACTTAAGTGCATAAGTTCGTATTAAAATATCCTTACCTCACCTCTAACAAGGATCTTATAATTAATTTAAAATTGATTATAAGAATTAATAAAAAAGCATGAGTACTGAAACATTTAGGTTCCACAAATCATACATCATAAGAATAAATCACATCCCCCTCATCCCCCACTAACAATACTATCTTATCAAGATTTTAATAATGAAAAATTAAGGAAGAAAAAGATTCCACTTCATATAAGGATCTCATTCCCCAATATCATTTGGCTCTAGTTTTTTTCAAGAATTCATCTTATTTAAATTTTAGGCCCAAATTTATTGATATTTAAGTTATAATGACTTCTTTGGATCTAAATGTGGATATAAAGAACCTTTTCAAAACAACTTTACTCTAGATAATTATCCCACTTCACAGTTTCGCCAAACCACTGATTTACCACTATTAACCAACTAGTTAAAATCATTTATCTTTTATTGAAATTAGATCAAAATTCACCTTTCCCTTCATCACTCTCAAAAACATGACACATTATAAATATTTTTTATCCACTAAATGTTCAATGTGTTGTGTCAAATGTCCCTAATTTGTTCTTGATTTTGAACATCAGGATACACTTAGATTGAAATGGATTTAAAATAAAAAAAATTATGTTTTTTTAATCGATTATAAATTCAAATCAGTATTTTTCAATAAACTAATATGATGATACGATGTTCTGGAACATAATAAAGAAACACTTAACTTTTATGTCTATGCTAGTTTTATTTCATTAAATGAAGGTGATTTGATTTTGATGTCATTTCAACTGAACCTAAAGATATATTAATATTATCATTAATTTTTTTATATTGATTTCTATAAATTTAATTTAGTCTTTAAGGAATCAAACACATTTCACAATATAGATGTTTTGGACCAAAGTTGTGAATCATGTTGTCTCATAGAGAACTTTTGACTATATTTTTTAATTTTTTTGTATTAGATCTTCCTTTGTAAAAGGTATCATTATAAAGCTATTATTTTTTATTTTTTATATTTTTTCAGTTCAATTATTTTTCATCAATGAAGTTTTGTTATGGAATTTACTACTACTAATAGCTGAGATCAATGAGACTCTAGGTATAGGATTTTAATTCTTTAAAACCATGGATTTCAACAAAGTTGAGGGTGCTTGTATTTTCTATCAATTTTTTATATCAGTGAATTTTAATGAGAATGAGATACATTATATCGAGGTATATATTAATATATTTCATGGTGTGAAACTTTTTGTTTCTGACTCACTTAGTCAAAGAAGATATGGTGTTTAAAATTTGTTGATACCATAGATTTAGTTTATAGATTCACATGTATCTTCAATTTAAAAATGTATAATTCCCATGAATGGAATTATTTTTTTTCAATATCATTTAATAGATATTTTAATTTTCATGTCATACTCCATGAAATGTTTTAGTATTTTAAAATTTTTAAATTCTAATTGTTTTAATTTTATCACTTTACTTTTTTTTAAAACTGATTGTTTTATTTTCTATTGTGAATTTACTTGTTTTTGTACATTTATAATTTGTATAATATGATTTATTTTAATTTTTATCATCTAATAATTTAACACGTTTAGTGGTAAAAAAATTGTAAGTATGATTTTTGGCATCAATCCACCCCACTTCTTAAAGAGTCCATATGTGTACCTCAGAGAAAAAACATGATATTAGATACTATCTCTTTATTTAGTTTGATACACATGATGTTATAATTTGGAAACATTATCATTATTTTATTTTTTTGATTTATTTTGTATTTCTTTACAATAAACATATAAAAGTGGAAAGATATGTTTTTTATTACATCAAGGTTAATAATCAGAACATTATAGAATTTCAATCCAAGCATAGAACTGCTTTTTATAGTGCTAACTACAATTATTGGTGATACTAGATGAAGGCCTTATCATTATCCTGTGTTTTTATAATACTATATTAATGAAAAAAATTATAAAATTAAAAAGAAGGAAATCTCTCAGTTCACTAAATAAGTAAAACATGAATATCAAGATAAATACAAAGTTTGGAACAATTTTCTTTTATAAATAATGTGTAATATATATAGTTATATATTTTTATGTGATAAATTGAATACAATTTTAATATATTTAGAAATCACACAGTTTATAACATCTATTCATTTTTAATCAAGAAGATAAATAATCAATATAGATTATCATGCTTTTGATTTTTCTTCCAGGAGAATCAGTGGATCTAATATACCAAAGGTTCATGACTATAGTAAAGATATTTAAATTTCTTGGTGAGAAAAATATCAATGATCATCATCTTTTAAATAATATCATATAAATTATACCAAAATAATTGGAGTCTAAGTAGATTGAAATCAAGGACACTAATCATTTAGCGAAACTTAGTCTTGATGATTTGATTATCACTATTATGAAATACGAGAGTGGATTAAAAAGAGATACTATAAATAAAATAAGAAGAACATTTTTTTGTTTACTTCATTATTTAGTCATTTAATTTATCATCATATACATAACTATCCTATAATTTTATGATTTATAAGAAATATTACATTACATACATTCCAGAGACCTTTTAGGTTTGTAACTTTAATGAATTATGACACATTATTAACAAATAATTCCCATGTATTTATCAGATGGAAATTACTTCCACTAAAATAAGATTTATTTAATCCATAATAAGTCTTCAATATATCCCATAAACTCTCTACCCATGATATTCATCAAGACACATCATGTGTAATACTTTTCTCCATAACCTAGAGTGTGAGATCAATTTCTTAGTAAGGGAAATCATATACCATAATTTATCCTAGAATAAACATGGTATGAATAATACGGTTAAAAATAAATGATAATAAAATACTTCCATATAACTTAACATATATGATTAAAATATATACATGGTTAATGAAATAAATAAAAATATGGAAAATAATAAATGGTTTCATGGTGATGGAATGAATAATATCATACTTTTCCATGCCATAATCCATTATATTACATACCGTTAATGCCTTTTTCAAAGACATATACTTGTTGTTAATAATTTATTCTTTCCATCATAAATAAATGGTTAGGAATACAACAAATACCTAGGAATTTTTTTCACATGAGACATGTTGATTCATTGAGGGGATATTACGAGCCAAAAAAATAACAAAATTAAGACTGTTGTATTCACCATAAGAAATAAATTAGTAAAAATAAAATGCATAATAATTATTACTTAGTAATAAATAAATGACTCTATTATAATAGTAAATATATTAGATTCCAATACCTTCCACAATCAATAAATGGAATAACATGTTCATAATACATCCTTATAAATAAGTTGGATGGTATTATCAATGCATATCCCAAGTGAAACTTAATAACATTGAACAATTTTGACATAGACAAAAAATACCACCATAATAAGAACACTTCAAACAGTATCAAATTATATAGGGATCAAGAATTAGATTGTTTGATACCGCAAGTTTAATCCCATAAAATTAAATAATATGATTGGATTTATAAATTATTACACTAAGTATAAATCCAAAAGAGGTAAAAAAACGTTTAATATAAAGAGTGAAATTTATGTAAAATGGTAAAATTTCTTTTTATAAAATATTTTTAGTAATGTCATAAAAAGGGGAAGTTATGAGGCACTTTTAAAAGTCATTTTCAAATAGTTAAATGAAAAAAAACCATTTTTAAAAGAAACTACATTAAAATGAATCCCAATAATGTATCCTTGAAAATGACATAAAGGTTTTCCAAAGGAAATGTGGATTAGAAGGTAAAATATATGAATTATTAAGGAAAACCTTTTTAATATATTGAAATAAATTTGTTGAAATCCAACATCATAAAAAGAGTAATAAAACATTATTTTCATAATAGTAAAGGTACATGTGATTATCATGAGTGATATTTCATAATTGGGTTTCCAAATATAAAGGAAAAAATTTGAGGGAACAATAAACATGGATATGAAAGATAATGTGGTAACCTAGGAATGATGGGAATTGATCTTTAAAATTTCATACTTTTATAAGAAATAAATACATAATGTAAAGATATTTGATTTAAAAATTATTATTTCCCTAGAAAATTATAGAAGATGTTGTATAATACTATTTTCAGATTTGGGGTTTGGATTTTATAGAGGTTGTGATTCTTTTGAAGGATGTGGTTGTTGGCTATGCGGATGATGTTCTTGTAGTGTCTTCATTACCGGAGCAACCCCTCCTTGTTGGTGATTCTGCTTACCATGTTTTGACAATTTTTTGAATCTGTTAAGGGTTCTTCTGTAGTTTTGAGATGACCGGCTTCATGCCCAGGGATGTGTTGCTGGTTTTGATATGCTCAGTCCCCTTTAACGGAGACACTCCATTATTGTGCTTTTGGGTATTCTAGTCCTAGGTGAAGAATAATTGGCTTCATTTTACTGGTTTGTCTTCCTCTTTGGTCTGATGCGTGTGGTGTCAGAGGTGCCTCGTGGATCGGCAGGCTTCTGTAGCTTTGATTTCATCTTTGTGTTTCTCATTTTTTATTTTGATGATGTTTTATCTGTTTAATTATGTGCGTCTTCTGTTAGAATAGAGATGCACCCAGGCCCGATATCATGACGCAGGTCCTAGAGGAGGTTACAGAGCTTTTCTTTCACCCATACAGTGCTTTATGGATTTGAAGTTGAGAGGGTATGGCATCAACCATAGGATCGGGCCCGTGCTTTGACGTAGGACACTGGCTTGTTGTACAGTCGTGCAATGGTGGATTGTATTTTATGATCAAATGTTGGGGAGGGAAAACTAAATGTTGTTAGGTTGGGTTTTATCTCTTGACCTATTGGTCGTGATTTTTCATATGTCCTTGAAGTCTGTTCGGGTTCCCCCCTTTATCCCT
This sequence comes from Viscum album, assembly GCA_963277665.1. Lineage (NCBI taxonomy): Eukaryota > Viridiplantae > Streptophyta > Magnoliopsida > Santalales > Viscaceae > Viscum > Viscum album. The sequence continues at coordinate 1,386,996,087 of OY728153.1, forward strand.
TAAATGGTGGTTTTGTTTTAAAATAAAAATCTAAAGGCCTATGGGCCGTTGGATGGATGATGTTTTAATAAAAACCACCTAAATATAGGGATTGAAATTGAACTTAAAATACCATGATTAAAATATAATTCATAATATTATATATCTAATAGGAATTATGTATACCATTTTAATGAAATTAGATGTATAAACAAAACATGTCTCGAATAATGGAAATTGAGACAAAAAGTTGTTACAAACATCATAATTCATGAAGTAGGTGACATTTGAAAATGGGTTTATGTGATAGAAATTTAAATCCTTATAAAATAATAAGGAATTTAAACCTAATAAAATCATAGGGAATAACATACCCAATTTATTATATTAAATTTAAAGAAGAATAATCACAACTCAATAAATGAAAATTGAGTTAACAAAAGCCTATACATTGTATCCAACTTAGTCAAACAATATCTAAATCAATGTATAAAAAATAACTATATTAATCACATATTTTAGAGCCTAATTAGAGTATATAACCTTTTATAAACCTTTTATTTAAATATACTAGTTAGTTATATTTTATTTTCATCATCTGATTTTATTAGCTTTGGTTTTTGTTTGGAACTCCTTTCATAATAGTGGTGTTTATTCTTATCTAGAGATTCAATGTTCATTGTTTTTTAGATAATTATAAGTAATTTAATATATTTTTCATAATTATTTATAATTTTTTAATTTTATTTCATAATTATTTTAGTTATGAACCATGGTAATGAAGTTGGTGAAAATCTTGTTTCTATAATTTAAAAAAAAACAAAATTGTGGTTCATTAATAAGAAGTTGTATAAAAATATACCCACTAAAAAACAATAAAAAATATTTACTAATTTATTTCTAATAATACCATTAGTTAAATTTAAATAATTATCCCTGATATAAATTTATAGCACTACTCATGTTGGTGGTTAAATCGACTCAAACAAGAACTAACTATAATCTATGGGTGAGTATGTTTAAGAAAGATATTATTTTATAATAATATCATTATTAAATAATCATAATGAGTTAATTTATATTTTTTAAATGTTTTAAATTATATTTTAATAGATATAGGTAAATAATAAAATAGTATATGAAAAATAAATATGTCACTTTTATAGAGGCTGAAGTTTGCATGTATACAAGAGTAACGCGTTAATTTCCATGGAATAAGAAGAATATTGGGGAGTTATTTATAATTTAAAAATATTAAAAAATTTATAAATATCATATTAATTATTTAAATATAATTTTTTAACCATATATGTAAGTTCGTGATAAAAAATAAAGCAAGTCGTTCATAGAGGCGGTAGTCTGCACGTAGGTGTGATGGTGCCATTATTTTTCAAATACTTTTAAAGGAAGGTCGAAAATGTATATTCCATTAGTATAATAATATTAAAAATAATATTAATATTGATTTTATCATACTTTCAGGGATATAATAGGTTTTATGGGGTAAAATAAGAAACAAATTAATAGACCCTTGTTGAGAACATTACTTATCTTTTTGGATTTTTTCCTTTTGGTAACACTTTAAGGGTCCTTAGCTATGTCTATTGGCAATGACAAGGCCTATAGGTAGTAAGGATTAATTTTATGAGTTTATAGAGATTTTTTTTCAATGTAACTTTTTAAAGTAATTAGAAAAATGGGGTTTAGGTGAGATCCTTTTGTAGGTGAATAAAAATGTATTTTTGTAAATATAACTTCTTCATATAAAGAGTAAAAATGTTTTACATGGAATGTGGTTAAAATTTAGAAAATAATTGAGTTAGGTATGATTTAAGGGATTATAATACAATATTCATTAAATTACATGAAACATGAAAATATTTTATGTCTTTTACTCTTACATTTTTCACTTTTACCATTTTTTACTATAGTAATTAATTTTAACTTTTGTAATTTACTTTTAATACCTCCAAATAAAAAATCCCATATTAAGAAATTTATACCTACTGATTAAAAGTGTAAAATAAAATTTATCTAGTAAATAAAATATACTTTTACCATTAGCATGAGTAATGCGTAAAAATCCATTTTTAGATAAAGAAAATTTTTAAGAATAAATGTTATATTTAGGAAAACAATATCAATGTTATTGATTTTAATGAAATTAATTTGTTTATTACAAAATAATTAGATTTTTTGACTTTAAAATAGAACTAAAATGTATCACCCCAGGATTTTAGAATATATTTCCCTTTAGATTCATTTGATTTCATTTATATCTTTCCTTATATGTAACACTGAGTTTTAAAAAATCACAATACACTATTTAAAAATTACTATTATAATATTTCCATTAAAAATGAAGATATGAATATTAATACCCATATTTTGAAAATTATTTATAATTTTTTTATGTAAATAAAATTATTTATAGATAATCACTAAAATTTTAGTACTCTTTAAAATGCATAAAAAATACATTTTTCAAAAAAATGATTACTTTTTTTTATTTTTATGAACGAGTGGTAATAAAATAATTTTTTACAATTTTATAAAAAATGAAAAATAATCTTAATTTTTAAAACAATCATATCATAATATTATTATGGTGAAATATTGGTATTTTTTTGAAATTTTTATTTTTCTGTGAATAGTGAAAAATACATATTTTCATTCACCTATCAATTATTTTTAGTAAATGAAGTAATTTAAAAGTACCATTATTCACTAATTTGATATGAAATTAAAAAAAAAATTATTTATTTATTTTTAATACAATTAATTATATTTCAATCATCTTTATACAATATTTTTGTATAAGTTTATTTCTTTATTTAAAAACATTTTTCTAAAAACTCTCTTTAACTACATAATATTTATCCATTTTTTAATTAATTAAGATAAACCTTAATGAGTTATTATTTAAATTAAATTTATAGATTCAATATCTCTAAATATGAATTAAAATTCATAAAATGATTATAACTAGTCATGGATTTAATATAAGATCATCTTAGGTTCTAAACATACATATCTTGATAACACGATTTTTCGTCACATCAAGTGGTTTAATGTTAAATTACATTTTGTAAATTATTTTAATGGAATTTGAAAATATAAAATTTATATTTTTAATTAGAATAATTTATATTTCATTATAAGTTCAACTTAATTTTTGGTCAAAATTAAATGTGAAAACTGTAAAAATTAATTATTATGGTTAAGGTTAAAACAGGTTTAACAGGGATAATCTAAGAATATAAGGGATAAATGACCTAAAATCTTGTTTAAATAGAATTTTATGGACATATTTTTACTTTATAACCTATAAGGTTATATAATAACTCATTTTTTATCCTTTTAGAGTGTGAAAACCATGGGTACACTTTATTCTTTTTAAAGATTCCAAATGTGTCATATCCCCAATTACAAAAGGACACCCTATATCATATCCTATTCGCACATCGAAAAACTTTTTTTAGGCAAAACCTATTTTCGGCCAATACCTACCATAATATCTTGCTTAATTCCCTCACAACATCCTATTTTTATTATTTTTATTTTAAACCCTCTTAATAACGCTAGAGTTATAAACCTAAAGTGGCTCTTCAAAGAATAGGTAAAATTCTTAAACATGAATATTTGGTTTATTTCTTTTTCAACCTCCTTAAAATATTATTCAACTATTGTGATATAAAAACACCAGTATATACCATTTAATAAGATTTTTTATGTAAATTTCATTACTTATATCATTCCCATCTTCTATCAAATGGGAAATGAAACTATCGATCATGTATACTACGGACTACCGCCTCCCAAACCGATGTAATTCATTTTCCATCACTACTTCTCAAGGATTTCCTAAATGATGGATATAAAGTATATATATGATATTTTTAACATAATTATTCTTAAGGTATTATTATATCACATATTTATTCTTACTTTATATTCTATGAGAATATAATAACATCGCTTGTGTGTACGGTGGACTACATCCTCGCAAAATCAAGTGATATTTTTTCACATAATCTTTACATGGAAGGTAATAAGGATAAATTTAATGAATATATGAAAAATTTATATTACATAATAATGACTATATAAATGTAATAAATTAATTCCCTTTATTTTGATCTATCCATTAAGAAAATGGGACTTTTGTTCATGTGTACAGTTGACCTACCATCTCTTGGAATATTGTAATCCATTTTCTATCTCTAACTTTAATGGATTACTATTAGAAAACATGAAATGAATATATATTATATTTATATCATGGTTAATATTATAGATATTATTTAACCATGATCAATGTTAAAATACTGAAAATACCAAATAGAAATATACGGGAAGAAAAAATCAATTATTACCTAAAATGTGATTTTAACAAGGACTTGTTAATAAATGGGTAATAAAAAGTAATAAATAAATCAGATATTATATTATATATATAATTATTTTTATAGAATATATATATATATATATAAACCTAAATTTATTATTCTTTAGGATTGAATGTTTATGAAGGAATTTGGGAATTAAGGTAAGGGGTTTACATCTCACTTTTATTTTTTAGGACATGTGACTTTTAAGCCACTTGATTATTTTTTGTGGTATACATACTACACAAGGATATATATTATGATCCTTATCATTATAATTATGGGATATAAGTTTCCGTATAATGTTCTTACTTTTATGGGGCTTCTGATTTAAAAGATATCGATGTGGTAAGGTTTAATGTTACAATCCCATTATTTAACGATATTTCTTATAATATACTTCCAATGATGAGATTTTATGATCTACCTCTCAAGAAACTCTTTTATTTTATTATACTCTATCTATTTATAGAAAATAATTTTTTTCCCATTTACTTTCCACTCTTAAAGGATTGAAGAGTCCAAATGAATGTTTTTAAGAAAAATCATATCTATTTTTATTTTCGGTCAAAAATAATTTTTATTTCATATCCATGACTTATAAAAATATATTAAAGAAAATTTTTACTATTAATAAATGATTTTTTAACGAAATTTGTATCCATGTTTTACTTTTTTCTAGATTTTTTGAAATTAATGTTCATGTAATTTTCTAGAGAAGTCCATTTTGGGTTTTATGGAAATGTAAAATAAATCTTTTTTTAATGTATAAGGAATGAATAGAATTTTCTCTCAACATTACTAATCCCTGATTTAAATATTACTGTATTATTTTACAAGGTTGTTTTATATGAAAATTCTTCTAAAAATTTTTTTGTGAAATTTTATTTTTAAAAAATGGTTTTCAAAGTGGAAAGTCTATTTTTCACAAGAAATGTTTCAAGTTATCATTAAAGAAATTCTATCTAAGAATAATTTATTTTATAAAATTTACGATTTACTAATAATATGATCAAATTTTACCATGAATATTTATTCTTTGGATATTTTAGGATTATGATAAATACATGTATGAAACCCATTCCTTTTCCATAGGTTATGTAATGATGAATGGACAAGATAACTATGATACCCATTTACTTTTTATGGGTTATGCTATAATAGAATGTTTATAATACCCTTTTAATTTTATGGTTAATAATATGATTAATTTGTTATGATATTATGGAACACACATGTATAGTTTCCATTATTTGATGGAGGTTAATTTATAACAAAGGATGGTAGTTACATTATAATAAATAATGGTGGTCACGTTATAACAAAGGAAATGTGGGACATCTATCTCCCTCAAATAAAATTGGTAAATCTTTATATGTTATGAGATAATAATGGTAAATAAATCAATGAACTTGATCTAAAATAGAAAACATGTTGATGGTCTTGATACACAATGGAAAACAAGTTGACAGATTTAATCCACAATGGAAAAATAGTTGATGGGATTGATACACAATGGGAAACAGACTGATGGGCTTGATCCACAATATGAAACAAGTTAGGTGTCTATATTAACTGTGTTTAATGGTATTTATAGTTAACCTTGAAAAATTAAAAGGTTTTTTAATCCTATTTTGGTGAAACACTTTTGTGACATGTGATTATGGTGTATTAATTATTATGATTTCACACTCTTATGAATCATGTGTTTTGGAATGATAATGCTTTATGATATGAATCATTTTTTTGATCTATGACAGGTTGGATATGAACATTGAATGTTATGTTTATAATCTCATTCATTTATTCTCATCTTATTCTTTCATATGATCATATAATTATTTCTCATGTTTTTTCCCTTTTTGAGCATATAAGATCACCATTTCTTATGTTTTTTTCCTGATATTATGAAGAATGGTTTTTAAAAGGGTATGTCTATAAAGATTAAATATTGGGAAGATAGTTTTGGGATATATTGAAAAATTTCTAGAAATAATAAGATTAGTTGTCTAGTATCCAAAGACACTAAAACATTATGTTCCTTAGATTTTTATTTGTAAAATGTATTGAATATTCTTCTAAAAATATTTTATATTTATATATGATGAACCCATATCATTATTGTTGTTATCAGAGAAATGTTTTTTTATGATTTAGAAACTAGGATGATAAAACCATAGTAAGTACCCTTAATATGATCCTATGTATAGGATAACATCCAACATTTTTTGGTAAGGAAGGTTTTATATGGATTAACTATAATTACATCCCTATCTGGATAATATAAGTGGAAATGGTTCTATAACATATGTACATGTGGGAAATAAATTCAAAAAAAGGATCTGCATACTTGACTCAAGTGTTACTTGTTATATGAAAACAATTTTTACTAGGGACTTATTCCGACGCTCTTGGGGGATATTCTTTGGTTGATCCACATTTTCATTAAAACCCATTATATAGGATTTGAATATATGATAATCATGGATGACCTAGGATAATCTTAAGGTGTCATAGATTGAAATGAATGTGTCATGATTTTGACGTTTTATTAATGATTTTTCTGGACTCTGTGTTTTCCCATTATGATTATAGTAGCTCAAACTATTTACTTTTTGGTTTTATTCAATTCCAGGAACCCAAAGGATTCACATTAATACTAAATGTAATTGTAAATTCTATGAATTTACTATTAGGAAACCAAATTTTATTAGACCAAAAATGAGAAATCATATTTATATACTTAAATAACTTTCTGATGTCATGAATCATGCTGAGTGTCCAAGTAATCAAATGTAGTAAAAAAATTATATTTAAACCATTATGAGAAAGGATCCACCCTCATTTAGTGGGTATTATGATACACTATTCACTATGTAATGAATCAGTACCATTAAAAATATATTTTATGTTTTCCGATGTTCAGAGAATGAAAAATTAATTTTGGTCATCTATCGTCTGGAAGGAAATGAATATCAATAGTGGAACCATATTAATAATATGATTCAAGAAGAGAAAATTGACTCCATTTAATTCGATGTGTTTAATAGGATATTTTTCAGTAATTAATTCCCTCAAACACTATGAATAATGATGGGTAAGGAATTTATCATGCTCAAACTGAATTACGATGAATCTGTCGGTACCAATGAAGCTACTTTTATAAGACATGAAAGGTATTATTCTAGTTTAATCATTATAACTAATAGAAAAATTGATCGATTATTTGGTGTCTTAAAACCAAGTCATCAAAAGTCATTTCATATAAGAGGCATTAGCAACTATAATGAAGTCATTTGATGTGAACTAAATTTATAAATGGAAATTATAGATTTCAACCACTCCCTTAGATTTGATAAGATAAGGAAGATCTAGTTTTATTAGAACTTGAATAAATCACATGGTGGAATGAAATTTCAGGCACCTACATTCCAAAAATTTATGAAGAAGTGCTCAATTGAATGGATGAAATTAATAATAGGGTTTTATAAGTGTGGGAATCCTATCCATTGAGAAAAATAATGTAGAAGTAATGAGAATATTCCAGTTAATGAAATTAATAGATAGAGATCTCAATAGAATTCACCACTTACACTCTAGTGTTTCAAATTAAAAGACTTTGTAAATTATGAAAATAAATACCCTAGTCCAATGGATAGTAAAGAGGATAATTCACAATAAACATTGAGAAAAATGTAAAAAAGGGAGATCATAAAAAACCACAATAACTAAAGAGATTGTTATAATTAGGGAAATATATAGTGGGGAATTTCTTATTAGATTATGTATGACAGAGATATATGAAAATATTATTACACAACCTTTACTAAAATTTGATGTTATTATGATAACTTTTTATCTCTCTCTATATATATTCCAGTATAAGTAAATCACATTTTATATTTTGAATCAAATTATTATTGTCTATCAGTGCATGGATAAACCCAAATTTCTAATGAAAATGTTTTTGGCTGAAATAGGAGCTTTATCTTTTGTAAGAAGATATGGTTTTATTGTGAATTTTTAGAAGTTATTAGGGTTTATAACTATTTGATAATAATTTATTATTATTAAATTGATATTTTTGGATATGATATCATTTATTTCCAATATTTCGGATTCAATTTTGGTTATGCATATTTTTTAGGTGCCTTATGTTTAATTATTTATAGAATGGATTAAATAAAACCTTTGATATTACTGGATAACTTAGAGTAAGAATTTTGGTTTTGGAAAGTTTTTAGGGGAATAAATAAGGACTTTAAAATCTTTTATAGATCTTATAGTCAATTAAATGTTAATTTTAGTGCTTCTAAAAAAAATTCATATTGGATATTTATTTCTTAGAGTGATAAATGAAGTATAAATTGATCGAAGAACAACCAAAAGATGAAATTGTTCTTATGAAAATATAAATATATCAAGTATGTATATTTCCTAGTGTTCTCTATCTTAAGAGTAAAAGAATACCTCAACACTAGGAAATATATCATGAAATAAAAAATGTATCCTATTATCGTTATTTTTAATGAATGGGTGGTAGTTTTCACACTATATCTGTTTATTGTTTCGAGGTCCTTATCTTTCCACTGACCATTCACTTTCTTGTAATAAATTATCTATAATACTCCCCATAATTATTTACTCTTTTATTTCATGTCTGTAACTTCACATGGCACCAATTTTCTCCTACTTGGAAACCTATTTATGAGTTATTATAGATGAACTTTTTATTTTCATTTCCCACTTTTCAAGAGGATGTTTTATTATCCCTTTTTAAGATCTAGGTTTTCCAACAATGGGATGTTCAAATGTAAAACCATTAATTTCATATCACATTTTCAAATTTCAAGGATGAATTTTATTTATAAGAGTATAATGTAATATTGTAATGCCCCGACCCTAGTTACCCAGAGTTGGTGCACTATTAGATAACATTGGCATGATCATAAGGGATCAAATCCCAAATGACTGATCAGTTTAGTAGCCTTGCAAGTACTAGATACATATATAAGTTTTACATTACATTATAAAATAAAAAAAAACAACAAAATTGTATCCTTTTAACGCATTAATATTCCTTATACTATCCCTACATGTTAGTCATAATATACTTCTTCACATCCTGGGATAAATAAAACATATAAAGAGGTTAGCTCAGGTGCTCAAAAAGGATAACAATATAGCGGAAACTTTCATAAATAAGTACAAACATTTAAGGCAATGTATAACACTAAAAAAAATCCTTTTAAACTTAAACAACTGCTTAATATGGAAAAGATAAATCAAATAGTTCCATTTACTTATTCACATGGATATTCTACTAGTCTAATAATCACATGTAACATCAATATCCAATTTCTTAATGATGGAATGCATAATGTCAGACTTCATAACTACATAGTCAAGGCCTCGTTCCAAGACTACAAAGAAGTTTTTGTCAAGGTCTTGTGCCAAGACACTAGTTTATCTTATGAGACCTACTGATGAATCAAGGAGCTATAGGAGGCTCCACCCGTCACTTACTAAGTCTAATGGATTCCTCATATGAAAAGGTTGAAACATAACATAAATTTTTTTATTAAAACTAGTATATGAAATGTTTAATATTTAACCATTAACCATGAATGGTATAAAAATAACACATCCACATTCAAACATATCACAAAAACTTCAATACAATATAGAATATTTTATCATAATAAAACAACTTCAAACAAGTGTAAAATCCATCAAAGGATATTGACATAAATGAAATCAAAACTATTTGAGAGGAATATATATTTATATTTTTAAATCATTTTGAAGTCACATAATTATAAAATAAAAAAAAAATTGAAAATATTCTTGTAATCTTGTAAGGAATTATTTTAAGGTATTACAATGGTAGAAAATAGCCTCCCCCACCATATAAGTTAAAAAACATTCTTTCCTTAATTTAGTCAAAATGTTCATAAAGGACCTTGTTTGGAAAATAAAGGAAATATTACTTTATAAAAATATAATAAAAAGTCAATCAAGGTTTTAAAGGACTTTAACACATATTCTAGAAAATATTAAAAATGTTTTGAAATACATTTTTAAGAAATATGGGTGTGGATGATAAAGAGGTCCCAGTAGCTACTCACGTATAAACAACCTCGAATAATGAAGAGATTGTAGAATTAACCCTTACCTTATACTTTTCCTTGATTGAGGGTAAGTTAACCTCATGTATAATAGTTAAATAATTGTTATTAAATTATACAAGAACCACATACATAAATATGATATCATATATGATCTTCTAATATTTTTTGTTAATAATATTTTAGTGGTATCATCTTTTCGGGTGTCAATTGATTCATCTTCCTTTATATGCTTGGTTATGTAAGACATGTTTTTTAGGGATATTATGTATTTGATTCATATCCAGAATTATATTAAGTTCTTAAACATTATTTTTAATCATAAGATGAAAATTAGTCTTGAATGGTTATGATGGGTAATGAATCTCATCGTGTTCATGGAGAGGGTAATTCGTACGTATGCACAAGCGACAATATCATTATATTAATGGTGAGATCATATGTAATTAGATGGTATATAAAATATAAATAATACTTAACATGTTATATTTAGTATTTACATCAGTTATACTCATTATTATAACCATCCAAAAAATGAAGTGTTTGAATAACAAACTACACCACGATGTGGAGACAGTAAGTCGTACGTACGCACATATGGTGACTTGTCATTCATCGGATGGATATAATAATGAATATGGTTTTACCAAATTTATAATAACATAATAGTATCTAGAAGGTACTAGAATTATTATTTTGGTATGGAAACAACAAAGAAAGAGGAAGTGAAAGAAGAAAAGAACTTCGAAAGAAGTGGTGAAAATATTACCTCTTCTTCAGGTGTTTCCTTTTGAGTTGATCAAAAGGGATCATTAGGTTGGATTTTTGGCCAAATTAAGGCCTCTAGGTAGAATTGATAGTAGTTGGGAGGATATTTGATTAGCAGTTGGCTGAGTCAAATTTCTTTGGAGGTGTGATTTTGAGAGATGGGGAAGTACCCTTTTATAATAGAGGTGAGCGTAACTTGAGGAAAATCTTGAAACATTATTTTATTATACAATCATATTAGTTTTATAATAGCTCCAAAATGATTTATTTTGAGGATAAGGTGGATATGGGTTGAAAATCTCTCAACCAATAGGTTTTAGACAGTTTTAGGTCACTATATTAACCTTATCTTTTAGATTTAACTCTTAGTTAAAAAGTTTAACTTTTAACATGTATTCTTGTATTATTATAATAAATGGTTAATAAAATTACTATAAAAGCCAAGAGAACCCCAAGTGGTTCATTAATGACATATATATTATTATATATATCCTTTTCCCGAACCTTATATTTTTATGACTATTATAACATTTAATAATATAGTATTTGTTTTAAAAACTCATTTATGTCAATTTTAACATTATTTATTTTTTGATTTTTTTTAAGTCCTAAAAATTGATTACATCAAAAAGATCATTCAATCAACACTAAAAAGTCATATTAACCTATAAAGTTTGTGTAATTCTTCAAAAGTTTCAATTTATATTTATTTAGATATTTTAAATATCAATTATTTTAATTTTTCATTAAAAAGGTAATTACTGCATCATCATTGTGTAATATATAAATTTAATTATTTAATATTTAAAAATTATTAATAAAATACCATTATGTAGGAAATAATTTTATCTCTATATGTAATATTTATAGTTGAATTTATCTTATTCATAACCCTATATTAAAAATGGTTTAGTTATTAAACTTTGAATTTAACACTTCTAACACTTTTTTAAATAAAATAATAATAAATGTCCTAATCTAATCCAAGTGAACTTGAGAGATCATATTTTATTCCTAAATTTGGGTTTGCTTGAAATAAATTTGTACAATAGAATTATGACATATGATATGATAATTATAATATAATTTGTACCTTTAATTTCCCTATTTACTTTTAACCGTGGTAAATAAAAGTCAAAAGTTACTATTCACCAAAAATTATTTTCATCTTATTGAACCAAATTTTACTTATTGATTTCAACTGTGTCTCTCATATTTTTTAAATTCAATTCACATAAGTGGTAAAATTACATTTTATGCAAATTTTCTAACGTGCCTAGAAGGTGGGTAAAAGACAGTAAAAAGTTCAATAAAATTTTATATATCTAATATTATTATATAATTACTCCAATGAATTACATTGAACATATATAGGTATAACATATCATTTTTTACCTAATATAAATTTAAATAAAATAACTAATTATTTAAAAAAAAGTCACCTTTAAACAATAACGCAGTGTTTTTCACTATTCATAAAAAATTGAACGTTTTCACGAAAATACAAAAAATTAACCCTAAGCTAATTTTGATATTATGAATTCAAAAATGAAGTCCATTTTGAAAAAAAATTATTAAATTTCAAGAAGTGGGTATTAATATTCATAATGGCTAGTTTGATTGGTCGTTGTGTGTTAAAACTCCAAGTTGCGTACAACATAAGCTATTGTATTATTCAAAGGGAAACATACCGTAGAAGTTTGGGGTGTTAAAATCTCCCCTCCTTTAAATAATTTCATAATTGAAATTTCTAGAATACTACTGTACAAAAATATTTAGGTGGTTCTTCATCATAAGCTCCTCAGGTACCCAAGTTACCTCTTCCATTTTATGATTTCTCCATAATACATTCACCAGATGAGTTTTTCCAGTTTCTCAACACTTGTTCTTTGGTGTCAAGAATTCTAATAGGCTCTTCGCAATAATACAAGTCAATTTCCAGTTCTATTTCTTCATAGTTGAGTACATTCATTGGGTCAAGCACATATTTTCTCAAAAGTGATACGTGGAACACATCATGAACTTTGGAGAGAATTTGTGGGATTTCCAAATTATAATATACAACTCCAATTCATTCTAGAATTTCAAAAGGTATGGTGTACCTGGAACTCAATTTACCCTTCATACCGAATCGCATAACACCCTTCCATGGAGATACCTTCATAAAAACATGATCTCCTATTTGAAATTCCAAATCCTTCCTTCAGTTAACGGTATAGAACTTTTGCCTACTTTGAGCTCCTTTCATGTGGGTTTGGATAACCTTCACATTTTCCATTGTTTCCTCAATAAGTTCGGGAACTACGAGTTTTCTTTCCCCAACATCATCCCAAAAAGTTGGTGTGTGACAGCTCTTTCTATATAGCACATCATATGGTTCCATCAGAATAATTGAATGGAATCTATTATTATAGGAAAATTCTACGAGAGGTAAATATTGATCCGACATACCTTGAAAGTAAAGTGAGCAAGATCTCAACATGTCTTCTAAGGTTTGAATAGTTTGTTCTGATTGTTCATTTGTTTGATGGTGGTAGGAAGTGCTCAAACAAAGTTCAGTATCCAAGTCCTTATGAATACTTTTACAAAATCTTGATGTAAAACTAGGATCAAGATCAGAAACAATCGATAGTGGTACTCCATGAAGTCTTATAACTTCATTAATATATTGTCTTGATAAACGTTCAAGTGGTAAATCTTCTCTTATAGTAAGAAAATGTACTGACTTGGTAAGATGATCAACAATGACCCATATTTCATTATTCATTCTAGGATTATTTAGTAGTCTCATGAAAAATTCCATCATAATATCATCCCATTTCCACTCAGGTATGGGTAGAGGTTTCATAACTTCTCTAGGATGTTGTCTTCCAGCCTTCATCTGTTGACAAACCATACATCTTGACACATAATCAATAATCTCTCTCTTCATGTTGTCCCACCAAAAATGTTCCTTCAAATATCTATACATCTTAGTGCTACTAGGGTGTATAGAAAAATTGGAGCTATGCGAATCATTTAATAATTCCCTTTTTAGAACAGGTATATCAAGAACACAAATTGACTTCCCAAATTTCGAAATCTCATCTTCATATACAAAGTCGATCAATCTCCCATCGTTCACATCATTAATTTTCTTTTGAAACTCCTCGTTATTATTCTGAGATCTTTTTTATCCTTTCTAGTAAATATGGATTGGAAACCATTTAAAAAATTATTGATGTGTCACCTTCAATGATTATTCCCATATCTATTTTTACTAGATACATGAACATAGGACCCCTTTCAACTATTATCTTGTTCAAAACTCGATGATCCATTCTTCTCAAAGCATCTGCCACCTTATTTTCCTTCCCCGAGTGGTAGTATATAGTGAAATCATAATCCTTGAGTTATTCTAGCCATCTCTTTCTCCTCATGTTGTGTTCTTTTTGTGAGAAAATAAACTTCAAACTCTTGTGATCAGTATATATCTCACATTTTTCACCATAGAGATAGTGTCTCCATATATTCAAAGTAAATATTAAAGCTGATAACTCAATATCATGGGTGGGATAGTTTTGTTTGTGAATTTTTAGTTTTCGTGATACATAAGAAATAACATTATCATTCTATATAAGAACACAACCATGTCCTTTCCTTGAAGCATCACTATAAATAACAAAACCATCATTCCCTGATAGTAGAGTCAATATATAAACATTGACTAATATTCTCTTCAGTTCATCAAAACATTCTTCGCACTATTTTGTCCAATCAAATTTAACCCCTTTATGTGTGAACTTGGTTAATGGGTTTTCCAACTGGCAAAATTCTGGACGAAACACCGATAATAACCTGTTAAACCAATAAAACTGTGTACCTCAGTTATACTCATTGGTGCTGGATATTCTTGTATTTCTCTTGTCTTAGAAGTATCAATAGATATTCCATCCTTAGAGACAATATGGCCAAGAAAAGAAATTTCTTGAAGTCAGAATTCACACTTCCTAAACATCCCATATAATTCATTTCTTCGGATCATTTTCAGAAAAGTGGGCAGTTGATTTTCATGATCTTCATAGATTTTTGAGAATATGAAGATATCATCAATAAATACCACTAGAAAATTAACAAGATATTCTTTGAAAACACTACTCATTTGATCCATGAAGATAGAGGGTGCATCAATCAGTCCAAAAGGTATTATTGTAAACTCTTAATGCCTATACCTAGTTTGAAATATTGTTTTCAGAATGTCTTCCTTCTTCACACACAACTAATGATATCCAAATCGAAGGTCAATCTTTTAAGAATATTGAGCTTCGTGAAGTTTTTCGAGTAAATAATCAATGATAGGTAGGGGATACTTGTTTTTTATTGTTATAGCATTGATCTCTAGGTGGTCAATGCACAACCTCATAGATTCCGCATTTATTCTTAACAAAAATAACCGGGGCTCCCCGTAGAGAAACACTAGGGTGAATAAATCCTTTATTACTCAATTCCTCTAGTTGTTTCTTTAGTTCCACCGATTCCACAGTGTCCATTCTATAAGGGGTCTTTGTTATGGGCCTTGAACCATGAATTAAATCAATGGAAAACACAATTTCTCATTTAGGAGGGTGTTTAGGTAAATACTCTAGAAACACATCAATATATTCTTGTACAATAGATGTGTACTCTATTCGAACATTCTTTTCCTCACCCATATTTATTTCATTATCTTCCTCCCTAATAATTGAATTTAGTAGAGCTACTAGGGGTAGATCTAGATATGAATTAGGTGGTCACGTTTCTGCTCTAAAGATAAGGTACTCTTTATCATCATTGAAAATTTTAACCTCCTTATTATTATAAAAAAAAATTCCATCATGGTCCGAAAGCCAATCCATTCTAAAGATTATATCAAATTCAATCATGGGTATGACGATGAGATCAGCAGATAAATAATATTTATATGTCATAATGGGAACTGATTCACAAAACTTTATTGCAATGAGACTTCCCTTGGGAGTTTTGATTGACAACTCTCTTGTTAAATAAAATTGGAAATATCTAATTTTCTTAGAAAACTGGGAAGATATGAAACAATGCTATGATCCAGAATCAAATAAAGCATTGGCTAAACATGATAAAACCATTAAATTTCATGCCACTATGACTTTTAGAGCTTCAGCCTCAGCAGTGGTGATTGCATAAGATTGGCCTTGCTCCCTTGGCCTTTTCTGACGTAAGTTTCCTTTTCTATTAGGAAATTAATTTTCATAATGCCCCATTTCTCTACAATTGTAGAATTCAACATTTTCAGCCTCTTTCTTTCCATTACAGTCACAATTTTGGTGGACTTTTTCACCACACTTATAGCGGACTCTCATTCCCTTCAGGAAAGTACTGGGGTGTTTCTTCCAACATTTACCACAGGATGGAAATTCAAATTTTCCCTTCTTCCACTTCTTTCCATTTCCATAGTGTTCAGAAGATCTCTTCTTCTCTTTCTTTACTTTAAACTTGTAAGACTTAGAAAATTCTTTTTCTGTCTTGATGGCACATGAGACAACATCTTCATATGATGAGAAGGACTGTGAGACTAATGCTCGATGGATAAATGGTTTTAACCCATCAAAAAATCAATCAATATTACTCCTTGGGTTAGGTATATAATCTGTTTCATGCCTTACTAACCTTGTAAAGTTATCCTCATACTTTGCAACATTCTCATCCTCCTTTTGTCTAAGACTCAGAATTGTCATTCCATATCTGCTCGATGGACACGAGGAAATTATTTTTCTAAGAAAAGCTCTTTAAAATCCCTCCAATCCATATTTCATACTTCTTCATATTCCTTTCTGTTTTGAATTAATGACCACCATTGATATGCATCTCCCATGAGGCGATAAACTTTCATAACAACTTTTTCCCTTTCGCTACTCCCAAGAGCATGAAATATTTTCTCTAATGAACTTATCCATTGCTTAGCTACAAATGGATTTGTAGTCCCATTGAATGTTGGTGTTTTATTCCTCAAGAAGTAGTCTAAAATTGATCCTCATCATTGTGGATCAGGGTGATCCATATGGGTAAGTTTATTAATCATAACCTAAGTGAGTTATCCCAGTATGGTGATAAGCTGATCAGCACTAGTTGAATCACCAACTCCACTATAATTATCTTGAGTAGGAGGGAAATCCCAGTATGGATTATGTGCATTGATACGGTTTCCATTCCTTCAACTAGGTGCCACTTCTAAAAAGCATCATACAATATATTAGTTTATGAATCACAATACATAATTTCAAACATGTAAAACACTTAACATAAATTGAATATTTTATGGATATAGTCCATAATCATAAAAATGATTTCGTTGAGGAGGTATATACTCATAAATCCTTCATAATGTTTTTTAATAAAAATATGAATTATCCTAAGCATATCTCCTGGGATTGTCGTAACTAATAGTGCATCAAGGCCCGTTGTCGTGTACCGGTATACATCGGGTTAAGCCTGAAACTCCTTGTTAGAGTTTTCACTCCTAAGTACATCTGTTCTTGAGCTGCCTCTTCTATATTGTATCTACACAGGGATGTATTTCTTTTAAAATACACAAAATATCTATATTACCAAAATTTAATGAAGTTATTCTATACTAATCATCCAAGTCTATCTTAGGGTAATGTTCTCTAATCATAGTTTTTCTGAATATAGCTTCCAAGGTTTGTATTAAAATTCCTCTTAAACCAATTGTATCACCCCAACCCTAGTTACCCGGATTTTGTGCATTATTAGATAACATTGGCATGATCACAAGGGATAAAATCTCAAATGACCGATCAGTTTAGTAGCCTTGGAAGTATGAGATACATACATAAGTTTTACATTACATTATAAAATAAAAAAACAACAAAAAAATTGTATCCTTTGAATGCAATCATATTCCTAAGACTATCCTTACAGGTCAATTATAATATACATATTTTCATCCCGGGTAAGATAAAATATAGAAAGGGGAGAGCTCAGGTTCTTAGAAAGGATAACAATATAGAAGAAACCTTCATAAATAAGTATAAACATTTAAGGAAATGTATAACAATAAAACAATATCCTTTTAAACTTAAACATCAGCTTAATATATAAATGATAAATAAAATAATTCCATTAACTTATTCACATGGATATTATACTAGTCGAATAATCACATGTAACATCAAGAGCCAATTTCTTAATGATGGAATGCATAATGCCAGACTTCATAACCACGTAGTCAAGGGGTCGTGCTAAGACTACAAATAATATTTTGTCAAGGCCTTATTCCAAGACACTAGATTGTCTTATTAGACCTACTGATGCATTGAGGAGCTATAGGAGGCTCCACCCGTCACCTACTAAGTATAATTCATTCCTCATATGAAAAGGTTGAAATATAACATAAACATTATTAAAACTAGCATGTGAAATCTTAAAACTTTAACCATTAACCATGAATGGTATAAAAATAACACATCCATAGTCAAAAATATCACAAAAGCTTCAATACAATATGGAAGATTTTATCATAATAAATCAACTTCAAACAAGTTTAAAATCCATCAAATGATGTTGACATATATGAAATCAAAACTATTTGAGAGGAATATATCTTTCTATTTTTAAATCATTTAAAAGTCACGTTATTATAAAATAAAACATTTATTTTGAAAATATTCTTATAAGCTTGTATGGTAATCTTTTAAGGTATTACAATGGCAGAAAATAGCCACCCTGCCATATAAGTTAGAAAACATTATTTCCTTAATTTAGTCAAAAAGGTCATAAAGGACCTTGTTTAGAAAATAACAGAAATATTCATTTATAAAAATATAATAAAAAGTAAAACAAGGGTTTAAAGGAATTTAACCCATAATCTAGAAAATGGTAAAAAAAATGAAATATATTTTTAAGAAACTCGGGTGGGGATGATAAAGAGGTCCCAGTAGATACTCACGTATAAACAACCTCGAATAATGAAGAGATTGTATAATTAAACCTTACCTTGTACTTTTACTTTATTGAGGGTAAGTTAACCTCATGTATAATAGTTAAATAATTTTTATTAAATTATACATGAACCATATACATAAATATGATATCATATATGATCTTCTAATATTGCTTTGTTAATAATATTCCAGTGGTATCATCATTTCGGGTGTTAACTGATACATTTTCCATTATATGGTTGGTTACGTAAGAAATGTTTGTTTGGGATATAATTCATTAGATTCATATCCAGAATGATATTAGGTTCTTAAAAATTATTTTTAATCATAAGATGAAAATTAGTCCTGAATGGTTATGATGGGGAATGAATCTCATCGTGTTCGTAGAGAGGGTAATTCATATGTACGCATGAGCGACAATATCATTATATTGATGGTGAAATAATATTTAATTGGATGGTATATAATATATAAATAATACTTAACATGTTATATTTATTATTTACATCAGTTATACTAACTATATTACCCATCCAAAAAATGAAGTGTTTGAATAACAAACTACACCATGATGTGGAGACGGTAAGTCGCACATACGCACGTATGGTGACTTTTCATTCATTGGATGGATAGAATAATGACTATGGCTGTATCATATTTATAATACCATCATAGTGTCTAGAAGGTACTGGGGTGATTATTTTTGTATGGAAACAACAAAGAAAGAGGAAGTGAAAGAAGAAAATAACATTGGAAAAGGTGGTGAAATTATTACCTCTTCTTCGGGTATTTCCTTTTGAGTTGATCAAAAGGGATCCTTAGGTTGGATTTATGATCAAATTAAGGCCTATAGGTTGAATTGAGGGTAGTTTGGAGGACATTTGAGTAGGGGTTGGCCGAGCGAAATTATTTTGGAGGAGTGATTTTGAGAGAAGGGGAAGTACCCCATTATAAGAGAGGTGAGGGTCACTTTAGGAAAATATAGAAATATTATTTTATTATAAAATCATATTCAGTTTATAATGTCTCCGAAATGATTTATTTCATGGCTAAGGTGGGTTTTTAGATTAGGTTTAGGTAACTATATTAACATTTTCTTTTAGGTTTAACTATTAGCTAAATAGTTTAACTTTTACCATGTATTCTTTTATTATTATAATAAATGGTTAATAAATGTACTATAAAAATCAAAGAGAGCCCCAAGTGTTTCATTAATGACATATATACTATTATATAATTCCTTTTTACAACCCTTAAATTTCTAAGACAATTATATCATTTAATAATATTGTATTTGTTTTAAAAATTCATTTATGTCAATTTTGACACTATTTAGTGTTTGATTTTTCTTAAAGTCCTAAAAACTTGATTACCTCGAAAAAAATATTTTAATCAACACTAACATGTCATATTAACATATAATGTTCGTGGAATTCATAAAAAGTCTCCATTTACATTTATTTGGATATTTATAATATCAATTATTTTAACCTTTCATTAAAAAGGTAATTACTGCATCGTCATTGTGTCATAAATATATTTAATTATTTAAGGTCTAAAAATTATAAATAAAATACCATTATGTAGGAAATTTTTTTATCTTTTTAATTAATATTTTTATTTGAATTTATCTTATGTATAACCCTATATTAAAAATGGTTTTGTTATTAAACTTTGAATTTAACACTTTTAACTCTTCTTTAAATAAAATAATAATAAATGTATTATTCTAATCTAAGTGGACCTAAAGGATAATATTTAAATCCTATGATTGTTTTTGGTCGAAATAAACTTATCCAATAGAATTAAGATATCTGTTAAGGTAATTATCATATCATTTTTACCTTTATTTACCCTATTTACTTTTAACTGTAGTAAATAAAATTCAAAAGATACTAATCACCAAAAATTATTTTCATCTTATTGAACCACATTTTACTTACTGATGTTAACCCTATCTCTCAAATTTTGGAAATTCAATTCACAGAATTGGAAAAATTATTTGTTATGCAAAATTGTTAACGTTCCTAGAATGTGGGTAAAAGACGGTAAAATGTTCAATAAAAGTTTATATATCTAACAGTATTATAAAATTACTTGAATGAATTACATTGAACATATATAGGTATTATGTATCTATTTTTACCTAATATTAATTTAAATAAAATAACTAATTATTTAAATAAAAAGTTGGTTTTAAACAATAATTTAGTGTTTTTCACTATTTTTCAAAAATTGAAAGT
Organism: Viscum album; assembly: GCA_963277665.1. Taxonomy (NCBI): domain Eukaryota; kingdom Viridiplantae; phylum Streptophyta; class Magnoliopsida; order Santalales; family Viscaceae; genus Viscum; species Viscum album. The sequence goes on from OY728153.1 coordinate 1,387,017,551, forward strand.
TTCCATACAAATACCACAAATTCACCCTAAACTAATTTCGATATTCTGAATTCAAAAATGAAGTCCATTTTAAAAAAAATTATAAATTTTCAAAAAGTGGGTATTACTATTCATAATGGCTAGTTTTATTGGTCGAGGTGTGTTAAAACTCCATGTTGCGTATAACACAAGCTATTGTATTATTCAAAGGGAAACATACCATAGAATCTTGGGGTGTTACAAATAGCTTGAGAATTTATAATATATTTATCTTAAAATAAATTTTGTTTCTATGATAGATTTCCTTAAACAAAATACTGAGTTTTACCAAATCACAATATGTTTTTTATATAATTATTTAAAAATTACCATTATAATATAAATGTTAAAATTTATGGTTTAAATAGTAATAATAAAATTTTTAAAATTAATTATAAAATATATATAAATATAAATAAAATATATTAATAGATAAGCACTTAATTTTTAGTATACTTCTTAAAATGCTTTAAAAATACATTTTTCAAAAAATGTTTTAATTTTTTTGTGAACAAGTAATAATAAATTTTTTTGTACACTGTTATAAAATTTACTTGAACAAATAAGCACCATATTTGTGATCATTATATCATAATTTACTTATAGTGAAATTTTGGTACTTTTTAGAAAATATTGATTTTTTAATGAATAGAGAAAAATAAAAAATTTATAAAACTATAAATTCTCTTTAATAATTTAAGTAATTGAAAATTATTATTATTCTTTAAATTGATATAAAATAAATATATGTGTTATTTATTTATATTTAATATATTTTATTAAATTTTAATTATCTTTATACAGGATTTTAGTATATGTTTATTTTTAGACTTAAAAAAATTTATTAAAACATTTTTAAATTTCATTAGTTAATTAAAATAACCACTAATGAGGAATTATTTTAAAAAAATAGTATTATATATTTATAAATATTAATTTAATTCATGTAATTATTATTACTAGTTATGAAGTTAATATATGGTCATCTAATTCTCTAAAAATACATTTCTTGAAAAACTCATTTTCATCGCATCTGTGAGTTTAATGTTATATTAATGTTTTTCACTTAGGTGAATGGAATTTAGAAAAATATATTACATAATTTAAATCAGAATAATTTATATTATATATTTATGGAAAAATAATTTTGGGTGAAAATTAATAGTGAAACTGTAAAAAATAAATATCACACTTACGGTTAAAACAGGTTTATCAGGGGTTAAAATAAAAATATAAGGGGTAAATGAACTAAATCATTGTCCAAATCTAATTGGATAGACATATTTATACATTATAACCTATAATATTTTTATAATGACCTGTTTTTTAGTCTTTTTTCATGTTAAAAATTTTTGGTAAACATTATTCTTTTCAAACATTCTATGTGCATCCTCAACCCCACTTATAAATATCCACCCCATCTCCTATCATCTTCACACATAAAAATAAATTTTTTTGGTAAAATAACTTACCATATATATTAATAAATTAAATCCTCACATAATTGAGGACTTATTTTTATTATTAATCTCTCCTAGGAAGGCTTTATGTATTAACTGAAAGAGGCTCTCTGAAGAAGGGGTAAAATTCTTAAACATGTGTTTTTATTTTATTTCCTCTTCCACATCATTCAATTATTATTAAAATATAATGATATATTAACATAATTATCTCCCATATAATGATTTTTTATTATGTTAATGTAATAACCTAGATCCTTTTCCTCCTCTATAAAATGGGAAACAAATATTTTGATCATGTGTACAACAGACTACCACCTCACGAACCAATGTAATTTGTTTTCAATAATCACTAATTATATATGGGTGTAGTGATGGATAGTAAGTATATATATGATATTGATAACATAATTAACCTTTTAAATAATGATATCACATATTCTTTCTTACTTTTTTTCATAGGATTATGATAACATTGCCCATCTGTACGGTGAACTTCCACCTTGTGAAATGACATGATATGTTTTTCACTTACACTTTACATTGAAGTTAATAATAATTTTAATTAATATATATGATATATATAATATCGTAATGTCTTAATAATTTCGCTATATTAAATAAATTTCTTTCATTATATCCATCAAAAAATTGAAATATCTTTCACACATATGTACGACTTACCTTCTCCGTGAATGGTGGAATCCATTTTCTATATATAAATTTAATGGATTACTATAAATACTTATGTAATGAATATATGTGATATTTAAATCAGGGATCAAATTATGTATATTATTTTACCACCATAAAATTAAAATTATTGAAAATACCAAAGCAAAACATATGTGAAAAACAATATCATTATTACCTAAAATGTGATTTTAACAAGAATTTATTAATAAAAAAATATTAAAATATACTAAATAAATAATATATCATATTATATATATATATGGTTATTTAGTAGATTTATAATAAACCTATATTTATTTCAAATGAGGTTCTATTGTGTATTAATAAACTTGAGACTTAAGGTAATGTATTTTCATCTCACTTTTATTTATGTGGGACACATATCTTGTACACGAATTGATTATTTTTTGTAGTGAACATAATAAAAATGAAATTATTTTATGATAATTATCTTTATAATTATAGTATTTACATATCTATATAATTTTATTTATTTTAAGGGGCTTATGATTTAAAATTTACCAAGCAGGTAAATATTTAATATTGCAATATCAATTTTAACAGGATTATTTATCATTTTCTTTTAATGATGATATTGTTTGATCTACCTATCAATAAACTTATTTATTTACTTATAATATGTTTATTTTTTGAAAATAATTTATTTCCTTTCATTTTTCTCTCTTAATGTATTTATGAGAAAAAATAATATTTTAAAGAAAAATTGTTCTTACTTCTCTCTTCGATTGAAAACAATTTTTCTTCCATATCTATGATTTCAAAAAAAAAATTAAAGAAATAATTAAATATTATAAAATTATTTTTTAAATAAATTTTTACACACATTTTAAGTTTATAAAATGTTTTTAAAGTAATCTTCATGTCATTTTTTAAACAAATACCTTTTGGTAGTTAATGAAATGTAAATAGAATCTTTGTTTTAACGTGTATAGAATTAACTAGATTTTTCACTATCTGGACTGATCAATAATTTAAATATTCCTATAAAGTCTTCCAAGGTTATTTTAAATGTAAAGGATATTGAAAATATTTTGTGGAATTTTAGTTTTTAAAATTTATTTTTCAAATTGGAAAGGTTATTTTCTTTAAGAAATGTTCCAAGTGATCTTCCAAACTTGTTTTCTATCTAAGATGGCATCTATTGATGTCACTTATGATTTATTAGGAACATAAACAAATTTCACCATCCTTATTATTTATCTAGATGATTTATGATTATGATGAATATATTTTTATGAGACCCATTCATTTTCCATGGGTTATTCTCTGATAAATTTATGAGATGATTATGAGACACATTTCCTTTATATGGGTTATGGCATGATGGAATGTTTAGGAGACCATTTTATTTTCTTGTTTTGTGATATTATAAATTTTTTATGATATTTTTTTATAATTATGTATAGTTTGAATTATGTGATAATGGTTACATTATAACGAAATACAGTGGTTATATTATAACCAAGGATAGTGGTCACATTATAACCTAGGACAGGTGGGACCTATATCTCCCTCCAAATCATTGGGTAAATCTTTATATCTCATGATCTAACAATGAGAAACAAGTTTAAGAACTTGATCCACAGTGAGAAATAGGCCAATATTCTTCATCCATAGTTGGAAACAAGTCAAAAGAACTAAAATAAAATGGGATTCATGACAATGGGGTTGATCTATAGTGGAAAACATACTGACAGGCTTGATCCTCAATTGTAAATAGGTTACAAGTCCTAATCCACTATTTTTTATGGTCTTGGTAGTTATCCCTGAAAAATAAAATGGTTTATATACCTATATTGGTTTCACACTTTTATAACACGAGATTTTAGTTCATAAATTATGATGATTTCACACTCTTATGAATCATGTATTTTAGAATGATAATACTTTATGTCATGACTCATATTTATGATTTTTTAGAGGTTAGATATGAACTTTTTAAGTTATGTTCAAGATATCATGACCTTATATATGTCATATTCTTACATATGATCATACAATGATATCTCCCAAATTTAGCATTATTGTGCATCTAAGCTCACCCTTTCTTATGTTTCCCTTCATCAGGTTATTAATAATGCTTTTAAGTATGGTGTGTTAATGAATATTACTTAATTGGATGATATTTTTGGGAGATTTTGAATATCATTTATGAAATAATAAAATTTTGTGTCTATCCTCCAAAGACACTAAACCTTGACAGTCCTCATGCATTTATTTGTGAAATATATGGAATATTCATCTAAAATTATATAATATTTATTTATGAAAATTCCAAGTCACTATAAAAAACCTAATTTCTCGTAGAAAAAACTTAATTAAAATAGAAACACTATAAATATTTTTTTTATTAAAAAAATATTACATACTTTTCATAAATATTCTAAATGGTTTTTTTAAATTCATCATAGTATTTTTTTTAAACATAATTTAAATCTATAAATTCATTATTTATCATTGAAAAAAGTTTCATATGTTTTTTTGTTATACTTTTTTATATATTTGTAAATGATATAGTATTAGTAAAAAACTGTATTCTTTTACTATTCACTTACGAATCAATTATTCTAGAAATATCACAAAATAAATATTAATATAATACTTCCATGATAAATAAATAAAATATTTTCATTTTTATAAATTAAAATTATATAATATAGGAATTTAATTTTTAAATGGAAATTTAAACTGAAAAAAAAATTAATAGGTGTTTTTTTGATATTATATATTTTTATTATTATTTCTTGTCAATTAATAATTCAATTAGTGTTAATTTATTATTCATATAAAATATATATTTCATCAATGATATATAAAGTTTCATAAAATAAAAATTTATAGCATATAAAAAAGTGTATTTTAGATAAATATATTTTCAAGCATACAATGAATCTATCTTTATTACATGCCGTGTAATAACTATTAAATGGATTTTTTTCTAGAAATTATAAATATATTGCATTAAATTATTTTTTGATGTAAAAGTGGTTAAAATTAAACAACTCTTTTTAAAACATATTTGAAAAATATTCCTATTATATTAAATATTCTTCACCAAATACCATTAAAATTAATTATATATATTCTAAAAAAATTAATAATCCATCAATATTAATATTTTTCTGTTAATTATACAAAATATTATAGTTTTAATAATAATACATTATAAATAAATTATTATTTATTTATTTAATAATTTAATATTAATTTTTTTAGTTTATTATTTATTATTAATGAATTATATTAATTTAAGTATTCCACTAATAATTAACTACCAAACAAGTCCGGTCAAAATCACATCTTCTGACAATTTATTAAAAATAAAGTAAAATGTACATGAAAGACCCGGATGTAGTCAAACAAAGGTACTTTCCATTATCCATCAAATAAATAAAGGTCACAAATCATAATAATATCTGTCATTTCCATATTCAAACTCATTAGTAGTTTCCCACTTAGATTGAGATTTTCCTTGGTTAAAAATATTGAGGATTTATATATTGGTCATATCTGACTCTTTAGAATGGGATCTTATAAACACAGTTTGTGGTAATTTAGAATATTCTTTGTATGGACTTCTCTTCATAGGAGGAGTAAAGTTCTCACTGTCAATTACCTTTTTCTTCTTATACATGAGTGCATTCTTAAAAGATACATGATCACCACTTCTCGATGCCTTTAGGGGTGTTTATTATTCACCTTTTTATCATCAAAGATATTTTCCCACTTCTCAAATATCCTAGAAAAATTAAATATTTGATGAATTTCTTGATCTCCTATTTTTGATGATTTTTTTATTTTCTATTTATTACCCCTTTTAATTTATTAATTTTTAATGGATATAATAATCCATAGTGTATAACATTTAATTTCAAGTTATTTCATTGTAATGTTTTACTATAAATTATGAATTTTTTTAGTTTAATTACTTTATTGTATGACTTATTTCCTAATATATATTAATCACATTGAAAAAATAGAAGAAAAATAATAATTATAAACATATTTTTTACGAAAGAATATGCTTCTTAGAAACTTGGGGCATTACATTCAACCATACTTAGATAGATTTCTTCCTCGCAATTTTAATTATCACTTACTAACAATAATATGTAAGGGTATCTAAAAGATAATAATGACTAAAGATATGGATTCTAAATAGATACAAACCTTATTATCTTAGGGAATACAATGTAATATATATCTTCACTCATAATGTACATATATTGATATTATCAAATGTTTATTCCAAAATTACCTCTATAACTAAGTATTAAGAGTTTCTAAAGACATGACATCCACAATATCATTTTCAAGATCATGTTTCAAATCAAATATTAAAACCAAAAATGATTTTTATAATATCTGATAAAATCATAGTAAATGATCATATGAATTGAAATCTCAACACTAATATTTATTCTTCTAAGAAACCATCATTTAAAAATATGACACTTTTTATTCAACAATGAAACACTTGATTCATCTTATAACTATCTATTTAAAATAGGTTATCTATGATCATTTTTTAATAGGTTATCTAACCTTACTAGGTATATATTACATCCTCAAATAAGATTTAAATCTTAATAATTGTTCAGAAAGAGAATTTGAATTAACCAAATCATATCCCCCATGAGTGTCTATCTAGGTATCAAGTCTTAGGACCACTAATCATGAACTGAGTGTATATCGAGTTGATATTCAAATACAATTTTCCATGTTATTACCCTTAGGTGCATCTACATCACAATAACATCCACCTGTGAGTATCCATAGAGAGATATAATTTCTACGAAAACATTATACTCAAAACCTTACCAAAATTTAAGGATGTAATTATATATATAGACTCATACCTATGGTTTTCAATAAATTTCTCTCATCATATTACCCAAATAACATAAAATATTCAATATTATCTCAACTAACCTAAAATGTTATCTATAAGTTCTAAATCTTGATCAACAATAACTTATCAACCATTAATGACATTAATAAATTTTAAATTCTCTTCAAATGATGATATCCTAATCTTTAATGTTATCTAAACTCTAAAATGATACTAATTATGATAGCTAATGAATAACTAGGATAGTTTGTCTCATTAGACAAAATTATGCATTGAGGGGATACTTCAAGCCCAACACACACTAAAATAAAGTCAAATACATTTTCAATATGACATAAATGAATAATAATACAATATGTAATCAAATTTTATTAGTAATCAATAAACATCCATATGAGAATAATAAACATATAGGATTTAAATACCTTAACAAGTAAATAAATGAAATAAAATATTAATAAAACACACATAAAAGTAAGGTGGTGGTATTATTCATACATATCTTAAGTGAAACCTAATAACTTTTAATTATTTTAATATACATAAAAAATTACTTCAAAAGAATAATTTTGTAAATGATATCACATTAGAATGGATCAAGAATAATATTTTTTGATACCATGAATTCAATCCCCCAAATAAAATAGCATGATTTGATTTAAAAGGTAATACATGAACCATAACTCTTAAAAAGGTAAAATAATTTTCACATAAAAATTAAAATAGGAGAAAAATAGTAGAATAATTTTTATTAAAAAAATTTAATAATACCATAAAAAAGATGCACATATAGGTCACATTCAAAATTCATTTTTAAATAAGAAAGATGAGAAGCCCTTTTTAAAGACTAATTTAAGAGATATTCTGATGATGGTTCCTTTAAAGTGAAATACTAGTTTTCCAAAGTAAATATTCAGTGCAAGATAAAACAAAATAATAAGGATTGAAATCCTTTTAAATATATTAGAACATATTTTCTGAAATCCCAGATCATAATAAGACTAAAAGACATCCTCTTTAAGAGAAGAAAACAAAAAATTTCATATCATAAGATATTTCACATAATTTGGTTTCCAAATGTAAAGTATAACATAGGAAGGAATATAAACCAATAAAATATAAAGAAAATATCTTACTTGGTAAGGATTTTAAGTCTTCTTAACAATGTTATTGTTTTATGAAAAAATTTACATCATGAAAGGAACAGTAATTTAAAATTCATTTTCCCAGAGAGGAAAATAAAATATAGTATAATGAACTTTTATGGTGTATGAACGCAAACATGGAATAAATATATTTTAGAATAAATTTCATAACTCAAAGAAATTTGTTTTGAGTTATCAATATCCTTTATATATTGAAAATCATTTTAATAAAAACCCATTAAAATAGAAGGCTTAAATTTAACATAAAATACCATGAATAAATGATAATTTATGATATAATATATCAAATATGAAATACTCACACCTTTTTTAAAAAAAATTAGTGTCGTGAATTGATCACTCAATTCATGGCCCAAGATAATTAATTAAATCCAAAAGAGTCGGTACAAATACAAGGTGTAAATAGCTTACACCAGTAGGGATTGAAGGAATACAAGTAAAAATTACCAATAAGAAAAGTCTTTGATAGCAACCGTCCCCTATTCTGAAAAAATACAAATTCTAACGGGAAGTCATCCATTAGAACATAAGGGAGGAACAAAAGGAAATCACCGTAAATCCTGCATCTTTACCTCAAAAGACTAAAATATATATGACTTTAGTATATTTTTCTACATGAAACAAAAAAAACTAAAACAATAACTTTATACATTATAATTAAATTTTACTTTTAGAATATATTTGTTAAATTAGCCGATATAAAAGGAAGTAGCTGTATTATGAAAATAAAAAAGAAAAGGGAATGAAATAGAATCAGGTGGAGAAATACTTCCTTATGAAGATAATTTTTTGATCTTGGAAAGGAAGTATCTTCACTAAGTTTTTACTTAGAAAAAACCCAAGATAAACTCAAATAATTGTGGAATGATAGAAATAGTATGAGTGAGATGTTCAAACTCATGGAAATTTACACAACATTCATTCTTACTGAATCCCAACATACAAATTGCACCAGATCTTAGCTTATGCGTAGATTTCACAAATATATCTTGAAAGGATATTTAACTATAAATTATTATGATATAATCAGTAAATTATTATTTTAATAAATTCTTATCACATGTATTGTTCACATTTCTTATTTTGACTTTTAAAGAAAAAGAAGATCTAATTTTCTATAAAAATATTGTTTTATTTAAAACAGTTAAAATTTTAATTAGATAAAACTAATATAATTTTATAATTTATAATTTAAAAAATTTCATACTATTGATATATGATAATTTTCAAAAATAATTAATTATCCAATGAGTAGTCAAAAATCATGTTTTTTACTAAAATAATAGAGTTTATGAATATATAGAGAAGTAAGTATAACATATAATCTAATAAAACATTTTCATGAATAAGTATGTATTTAGGGGTTAAAAATATATATTTCAATATACAATAATGAATTTAGAAAACCTTTTTTTAACAACTTAAGTAATATTTTCCAATAAAAATTATCTTTTCTATTTTCTTTTAATTAAATTCTATTTATGTGACATTCAATTATATTTTTCTTTGAAATAAAAATAAATTTTTACTGTTTTATAATAAATAAATTCATATCATGAAAATTAAATCCATTTATAAATTATCATACATTAAAATTTTATGTTTAAAAATACACTTTTTATAAAAAAAATGGGTTTTTACGCATTACATGTGCTAACATTAAAATTTATTTTTCTTTCACATCAAAATTTTATCTGTTAAAATTCATTTTATACTTATAATAATTAGGTACAAATTTTATAATAATTTCCATTTTACTTTTTAGTAGTTAAAATTAAATTTCTTAAATAATAATTATTTACCCCAGAAAAACAATTATTTTTCAAGGAATTATAAATTTCTTGATATTTTGATTTTAAATTAAATTAAACCATAAAAATTATAATATTATTTTTGAACATATATAAATATAAATTAACACTAATTTAATTTTTAATTAATGTTAAATAATATTAAGAACACTTAATTTTTAAAAGGCCTTTTTCTTTAAAATTATTTTTTATAACAAAATATTATTTTAATTTAAAATTTGATTTTATAATACTTAAAAAATATAAATAGGTTAAATGGTGTAAAAGTTTATATTCATCATATTATAATATTATATTAAGGGAATTATTATATTTTTTTGATAAAATAATTTAAATGGTTAAATTTTAATAAAGATTAATAAGTGTTGAAATGGGTAATCCAATGTGGCTCGAATTTTATTAAATCAATTCGACACTTAGACCTTCTATAATAAATTTATTTGGTTATAAATTCATCACAAATTTTCTCATCAAATTTTCCCCACCTAACTCGAATAACTCTCAATAAATTATATTCTTATCCCTCACCTAAAATTCTTTTCTAAAGATTTATTTCACTTTTTACTAATAAAAGGTTATCACCTCCTCCCACTTCATGCCAAACAAATAAATTACAATGAATTTTTGGCTAATTTATTTCTTCTAAATTCCCAAAACATTTTTTTAATTATGTACCCTCAACAAAATTTCTTAATTCCTTTTTTTCCAAAGGATTCTTCAAGTGAAGATCTAAATTCTTAATGTAAGTATTACTTACCCTTTTACTCCGTTTATTTTTCCTTCTCATATGTCATCCTTCAAAGAATTACAACCATATGTATATATTTAAATTAGTATAAATGAAATAATAAAATTTAGTTATATTAATAGTATAACAATTATTTATTCCCACCGCACTCAATCGAAAAAAATTAAAATGTTGCTCATGTGTGTGTATGGACTACCGTCTCCAGGGACGACGCATTTCATTTTTTTGTCTTCGCCATTCAAGGATGGTTATATAAATGGTTTTAGGAATTATATATGTTATTTTTGTAATTATTAATAATTTATAAATATAAATTAGGATTTTTATAATTAATATTAGTAATAAGTGATCATTGTAAAACTAACTACCTAAAATAAACTTAACAAGAGGAAAAGTGATTTATTTATAAGTGGAAACTTAATTTTCATTTACATTTTTATTATAAAACTAATAAATCTTAATTAATCACCTTAATAAAATCTAAATGATTTAATTATAGTTTTTTATGTTGATATTATAACAAAATAATCAATTTTTTTTGTCATACACACATATTGATTATAGCTTGTACTTGTTGGGTCAGTTTAACCATCTACATGAACAATACTATAAATTTATATCAAGGATTGATTTAGAAACATAGTATTGGATATTAATGAGAGTATAATTATTATTTTTACTATTTTGTGGTAATATAAACATTTAACTCTTTAATTAAGAAAATATATTAGAATATGGGGAGAAATGTCTCTCTTCTCTCCTGGTTCTCCTCTCGTCCGCAGCTCCACCGAGGGTTTCTTCTGAAACCCTTCGATTTGGAGTTTCCGGCGCATCTTGCTCCGTTATTATTCCTTTTATTTTTTCCTCTCCTACTCTCGCCTCCACCTACCTTCTTTCTTATGCGCAAATTCTTTGGTCTTTCAGCTCGACGTGTTTTTCTTCTCGTCCTCCTGGGATCATGATGATGGTTGTCTGCTGTTGTTGCTCTCGGACGCTCTTTCAGTAGCTTTGCCCTCACGTTCCTCAGCACCTCTCCAGGTCGGATTTTGAGCTGTGGTACAAATAGGTTTTGGGTTTCATGATTTGGCAGTCGATGAGCCTCATGGCACTACCTGGGTCTGTCTACTCCTGCTTTCTTCTCTCCCGGTTTCGGGTTTGGTGGCCATGGATGTGGTTCTCTGTCAAGACCCTAGCCCATTTTCAACTTTGCTCTAGCTTCCTGTTCCTTCTTTGCTCTCCGAGTCGGCCAGCGGTGGCGGTTTTATAGAGGCTTTAGAAAGTGTGTATGATCATTCGACGGTGTTCCAGGAGGCTCGTACACTACTGTAATCACTCTGATATGCAGTGGTTCCCATATGATGTTTTCTATGTGTTATGAATCTCGGGTTCAGTTTTTCTTGGTTTTGGTTTGGCTTTCCTAGCATGGGTCATCTCGGCAGCTCAAATCCCGACTCTGACCCCAAGTTCCTTTGCTCCTCTCCCAGTCGGATCTGAAGAATTGGAAAATAAGTTGTTTTGGGATGTGGTATTTGGAAGCTGATGGTGTATCTTGAATGACTGGAGCCATTTTTCTCCCTTTAATTCGTCGATGGTGAATTTCAGTGGTGGATACAACAGTGTTATTGAAGTTGTTTCATTCAAAAAAAAATTTCTGATTTTGTTCGGTGTTATGTAGTAAAGTTTGTGATTTTCTGGTTTTATACTTTACGGCAGCAACGATGGAGTTCTCAAGCAGTGTTGTATGATGGTGTATTTCTCTACAACAGAGGTGTTGAAGTTAGAATGTTTCATTTTCATTTTTAATTCTTCTTTGGTTATCGACGTCGGTGGTGAGGGGCAGCCGACGATGGCAGTGTACCGACGCTTGACAAGGGTGCCCCCAAATCAAGGCCTAGGGTTCAGTCTTAGAGAGTTACCTTTGTCAAGGTGCGCGGCTCAAGGCACCTCTTCAAATGAGGTGGTATTATGGTGTTTATTTGAACTTCTAATTTTGAAATGTTTAATTCAAGTTGTTCTCAAGCGGGTGATTTTGGTTGGGGATGGTAATGGAATGATGGCGGTATGGGTTGAATGACATGATGTTTTTTGAGCTGGTGGTAAATGACGATGGGGATGTCTACTATGGGTTACTACTAATTTAGAATCTAGTTTTTGTGTTTTACGTCTGGTGAAGTTTGGAATTTTGATGTGTTTAAATTATGTGTTGTGTGGTTACCACTAACACAATAGATTCTATTCTTCATAAATTATTGACATAAGCTTATCATCAACTTCATCGTCAGGAATAACTAAAATATTTATAAAATGAAATCATAAAATATTATAAATTTAAAAATAATTAATTTATTTTCTTTTTATGATGTATAAATGAGGGAATTTTTTAAATTAATGGATAACAACAAGTAAATTACAAAACATGATCAAAAAAATCATGATTACTCAAACTTGATATTGGAAATATATAATTACTAACTAATATAAATATAGAGATTATTTATAAATAATTATTATAAGAGTTTATATACATGAATAAGTTTAAGAAATTGGATTTTAAGATATTTATTTTTATCATATAGGATCTTATAGTGAATTCAACTATGCACGGAAATAATGTAACCGTTATTTTTGACATAATTTATGATTCATTGGGTCATAATCTTTCTTACTTGAATATAGTTTTCCAATATTTCTATGGTCCTAAATTTCCATTATTTTATATTTTACTTCCAATTTTACATTAGGATAATTAATTCTCATAATCAATAACCACTTCTTTAATAAAAAAATTATAAATAGATGTGTAATGTTAGTAAGAATAACTCTCATTATTATCATTGGATCTTTTTCTTCCAGGTTATGTTTTTCCTGTTCAAAGTATTTCATTTAGTAAAATAAAAAAACATTTTTTATTTTAATTCAACCTATTTGAAAAGGTAAAAATCATTTATTTTTTCTATCTTGTGGTATTTCCTTTAAAATGGACTAAAAATCTCAATAAAGGCATTACTTTTCAATATTTACCACATAATATTTATTAACATGATTTTTGTTTCTTTTCAATGATAATTAATGTTTAACTCTTTATAAAATTATTTACAAAAGCCTTCTCTTTTTCTTAGAAATTATTTTTTGAAATTAATTTTCACGTCATCTTTTATAACAATGTTTAAAAGGTTTTGTGAAGATTTTTTTATTTCTCTTTTATTTTTCCTCTAAGGTTTTTATCTCAAGATATGAAGTTTTGATCACCCTATACATATTATTATGATGTGAATAATTTTGTAAAATTATATTTTTAATTTATTATGATTTCTTAAGTTCATGTAATGTGATTTTTTTTAATTTTAATAAATCCCTTATTTTTAGTGTGTTTTTTATGATAAGATTATGGTTGATTTAATGTGTCATTAATATGTTTGGTTGAACATTGGTGTGTATATTTATAAGAAACACACCTTCAACATTAATTAATCTTATGTTTTAGTCAAGAATTTACTTTCTTTCACTTTTATTTTATTTTAGGTTTAGATTTTTAGGTAATTAAGCCATAACTAAAACATTAAGAAACCATATAATACAAAGTGATCACTTTAGATTAGTATCTATTTTTTCCATAATATAAAAATTTCTAAATAAAGAATGATTTATTTTCCTGAATAATCTTCATGAATTTAAACTTGATATCCGTCTTTCCATTAATCTTCCTTAAATCCTATGAAAAAAAATTAATAACATGAGGTTAGAATAAAAATATTAGTAATCGATTCAAAAATGAATTAAATTAGTGATATGAAAATATGAAAAATTAAATAATGTTTAAATTTATCATAAAAGTTGTTTGAGAATATGAAAAAAAATTACATGAAAACACACACACCTTTTATATCTGATAAAATCATAAAAATACATAGAAAGAAATTATAGAACCTTCCTGGTAACTTAGATCATCACATTAATAATCTTTTTTAAACCCATGTTCAAAGTAACCAGAACCCAATTGAATCCATAAGAGAAATTCTTTGGTAACTACCACCTTCATTACTATTTATAAAATTAACATTAAGTTGTATTAGGATCACTCAATGCTATCTAGGTCACCCCATCATACATGATATAACGATATCACCCAAATATATCTAGGATAACTTAATATATATATCAAAAATATGGTATCTTGAATAAAATATCATTATTAATTCATTTTTACATCATAAAACCTTTGAAAAACACTTTGTAACTCATTAAAAAAAACTTTTAGATATCAATATACCATGTTCTTTTAAAATCACCATTTTCAATATACAAAAAATCTTTTCTTTTGAAAAAGGTTTTTTAGTACCAAAATATGAAAAGAAGAGTCTTTAATTGGAATAATATGGAATTCTTGTAAAGTATACCAAAAATAAAATAAAGGTCATGATAGAGGAAATTTTTTTGTCACCGTGTATGTTATGAATTCCTTTGGTCATTTGTCAAAACATTCCATATAAAAAATATAAAAATATTCCATTTGAAAAAAAATTAAATTAAAATAGATCTAAATTTTCTTTATAAATCATTTATTTCCATATAAAAACATTAATAAAATAATTTTAAATACATTCACATGGAAGATAAAGAGTTAAAATAAAAACCCTAAAATATGATTTTATTTTAAAGGAAAAGACCATTATCACCTCAGAAACACTTGAATAAAAATACCCATGAAATATTGAAATTAAACAAAACATTAAATACCATGATAATAGAGTAATTTATGATATAAAATGTCAATGTTTCTATATATAAACCTCATAAAATAATATAGGGGGATAATATCAAAATATGACTTAACGAATGGAAATTGAAACAAAGTCTCTTATCTTGAGCTTGGCTTGTCATGTGTGTCTTTGTCTTCCTGAATAATTTTATTATATTAATGATTTACATTCTTGAGAAACATTTTAAAGTGTATTATTACTTTTATTTAACTTAATAACAAATCAAATAGAATTTCATAATCAATTTTGTTTAAGTCTGATGTTTTGACCATATTTAGCTTATATGTCAAAAATGACTTTGGTAGGTCAATTATGATAAAATGGTTCCTTATTTAAAAATATATAGAATAATAATAATTATATAATTATCCAATTTATAAATAAATTATATTATTGAAATATAACAACAAATATGGTTATGAAAAATGAATTAACGTTACGATCATGGAGACGGTCAATCGTACGTATGCGTGAATAAAGTTTCCATTTTTCAATGATCATTATAGAATGAATGTAAGTAAAATTTATCATTAAATACTAATAATAAAATAATAAATACCATATAATTTAATTATATATGATTATATATATATCATTCTTGTGGTGTTGTTGTGAAAAACGAATCATTTTGCTTCGAGGAGGCGGTTTTCCGCACATCCAAGAACGACATTATCACTTTGTTTAGTGAGGAAAATATGATAAATAAAATGATATATTCTACTTACTGAATGATAAATATGTCTTTAATATCATTAATATTTCATTTATATCACATATATTTATTATCATTACCCTTATTATCTTCCACGTAATGTGTTAGTGAAAACTAATGGCATCACTTCGTGAGTCGGTAATCTGTCGTACACACAAGCAACGTTATCATATCCCTTACATATTATAATATAAGAAATGATATGTATGATATAATGACTCCATATTTTTAATTATGTTATAAATATCATATATAAACTTTATATCCAATATAATACCCAACTGTGAGAGGTGGTAATATAAAAAATAAAGACATTAATTTACGAGGTAGTAGTCCATCGTACACCCGAATGATGATCTTCAAAAACATTTGATGAAAGTGTGTAATATTTTAGGTTGTAAACTTAATATAACAAAATATCAGTATATATAATATTTTTATGTTATTATATCATCATTTTATAGGAATAATTGATGGGTTGGAGGAAGAAATAAAATAAAAACTCTCATTGGAGAACGATACCTCTCCTTCGGGAAAATCCTTTTGGTTTTCACCAACGCCCTTAAGTGGTTTGATATCTTATCAATATATGTATTATTGGATAATAGAATAGAATTTAAGAATTTATTGTCATATTTCTTTGAATAAAAAAATTAATGATTTAATATTGGAGTAGAGGTGCTGGCATTTTATAAGTGAGGTGAGTGCGACACTTATAATTATTTGAATGAATGAATTCCACCCACATTTATTTCATGAATCCAGGAGCCAATAATGATACTTAATTTATAATAGAAATTATAAGGTCTATATATATCCATAAAATGATTTTTTACAAGTTTTGGGTCATTTTTAAACCTTATATTCTATGTTTAACCACTAAGTAAGCTAGTTTTACATTAATCATTGTGTTTTTTAAATTTTGTTACTAATAAATTTGTTCAAAAAATAAGATATACCTATTATAAATTATAAATTATTTTGATTCAAAATATGGAATCCGTTTATTCAAATTTAATTCATATAATAGGAAAAAAATTATTTAATATTAATCCTACAAACATGGTGAGATAGTGGGCTTTTAAGAAGAGTGATTTTTTAAAAAAGATGATTCTATATTAACTATATGAATAATAATCATCATTATATAAAACTATATTAATATTTAAGGATATATAATCCATAAATTTCATTTAAAATATTCTTCATTATAGATTATTTTATTTTTTAAAAAAGGACAAATATTATTCATTTTAAAATAGTTTTCAAAAAAACCCATTTTTAAACCAAAAAACAAACTTATAACAAAAACTAATATAATGTTGATTAAAAATTAATAAAGTTTATTAAATGTAAATAAATATCAAATATATTACTTAAAAACATATTCAAATAATATTTTAACTCTTCAATTTTTTAATTGATTAAAAATAAAATTCTTGTTATAAAAATTTGTAGTATTCACTATTCACTGAAAAATCACTATTTTCTGAAAATCCCAAAATTTCACACAAATTAAATTTTTATATTCTAATCTAAAAAATTATTCATTTTATTAAATTCAAATTAAAAAAATTGAAATTAATTTTTTAAATAAAACCTTATAAGAAAGGGGTTTAGTTAAACTATTTTGTTTTTCATTTAAAAATTATATAATATTTTTATAACTAATATAACAATATAATTCATGAAAATGATTTATTATATCATTATTTGGGTTGTTCCATCCTTACACCCTTTTATAAATAGTATCATTACAATTTTATTTATTTATTAAACAATTGGGGATATCTTTCCCTCATAGAATTTTCTGATTCTCATGTTGCATCTTCAACCATATGGTTTATCCACAAAACCTTAACTTGATGAATCACCTTATTCCATAAAACATTATATTTATGGTAAAAAATATTAATAGGATATTCCTCATAAAAAGGTTCTCTTCCAACTGAACTAATTATGAGCTCAAAACATGTGATAAATTAGGAAAATATTTCCTTACCAATGAAACGTGAAAAAATATTGTACCTTTGATAAAATCAGAGGAAACTCTACTCAGTAGGAAACTAGTCAAAATTTCTAGAGGATTTTATATGGTCTAATGAATCGAGGACTTAGCTTTCCATTTTTTCCAAAACATAGAACACTTTTCCATGGATAAACTTTATAAAATACATGAACACCAATCTCAGAATAAAAATATTTCCTCAAATTATCCACATAACTTTTCTAACTACTTTGAGGTTTCCTCATATAAGGTTGAATCAACTACACCTTCTCAACCATTTCCTCTAAAAAATCTAGTCTCATCAACTTCCTTTCTTCTACTTCATCCTAAAAATATTCTTTCCGAAACAACTTCCCATATAATGCCTCAAATGGTTTCATTTGTATATTATAATAAAGATTGTTATTATAATAAATCTTTACAAAATTAAGATATCCATCCCAATTTCCCTGGTAATCCATTGAGTGAGAAAAAAGTATATCTTCCAAGGACTGAATTTTTCTCTCATTATACCCATAAGATTAAGGATGAAAACCTATACTGAAATTTAAGTCAGTACCCAATAAATTATAAATTCCTTTACATAAATTGGATTTGAAACAAGAATCGTAGTATGATACAATAGAGAAAGAAACACTATGTAACCTAAAAATATCCTTTAGATACATCTGATAAAGTTGACCAAAATATATTGTATTTAAAATGGAAAGGATATTTCAATATATAGTTAATTAGTAAATAATAACCCAAAATTTATTATTACCTCATGAGGTTCTTAGAAATCCCACCACAAAATCCATAGATATATTTTCCCATTTCCATTCTAGAACTAGAAAAGGTTGAAGCTTACCCATTGTTAATTTTCATTCTTCTTTAACCTATAGACAATTTTTAATGACTCATCCTTAAAACATTACATATTCTAGTTTATTTAAACTACAAATCACATTCTTACAATCTTGAGGATCTTTCTGGTTTGGAGTTTTATATAACTAGTTCATAACTCACAAATAACAACTGAAATATTAAAAAATATACACATTAACTCAATATCCATTTTTACAAAATATATAAACTCTTAAAAACAAAACATGATTTCATTTCATGTTAAATCTTTACAATTTCCTTCTTCAACTTGTTATTTTCCTTAGTCTTTCTTAAAACCTGTGAAAAAAATTAAAACATGGGATGATAATAAAAGATATGTATGGGAAATAAAATAAAATAAACTATTTGTCCAATGATAACCCATTAAATCATTTTATTAAATACATACTTTTTATACTGAAAAGGGAATAATAATTTCATTAAGATCATTATCTTACCTTTTGGAAATCAATTTATTCCCATGAAAACTCATTAGTAATCATATAAAAGTTCTATTGGTTCCTTGGGTCATCATCATCATTTAAATCCAACAAAACTCATACAAAATCCCTTAAAAATTTTAATAACCATACGACTGACTTCTAATATAATTCTCGAGAGAAAAAAATCATTACTCGGTATATTGGAGAGCTATATAGGTGCACCCATTGTATAAGTTATAATGAGATCACCCAGTGTTATTTGGTTACACCAATCGTATATAATTTCCATGGACCATATCATGAATAAAACTCTTAAAAACGCTTTTAAATCCATATGTAAAACACTTTTAGGTATCAAAATACCCTTTTCAGGTAAAAAATGATTTTAAATCAAAAAACTGCAAAATTAAAAATAAAACCATTTTCATTGAAAAAATTGTGAAATTTTATACAGGAAAAATTAAATAATTAAATAATCATGAAAGAGGGAAATTTTTTTCTTCCAATATATATTAAAAAACATCTCTTTTGACCCTTGTAAAAAGAAACTTAAAAATAATTTTTTTGAAACAATTCCATTAGAAATTTTATATCATTGAAGTGATCAATAATAAAATGAGTTGATTATGTATATCCACTGTAAATAACCATAAAGTAAGTGAAAATAAAATATTACATAATTAAAAGTTATTTCATAGATAATCTTATCACGACATAATTAATGAAGGATAAGGATAACCCAACGATAGGAAATTGGGTTAAGAATTCACTTGTCCTGAGTCTCACTCATCTCGTAAAAACTTTATCTTACTCCTCTTATGAGTAATTCCTTTAATATTTTCTTAATTGATTAAGGGTTGGTCTTTTGAAAGGACCAAAACCTCAAGAACATAACTAAGGATGTTGATAATGTAAATTGATAGAGGTTGGTAGAGATAAATGGCTCAAATTTATGTAAATAAGTGAAGGAAGGAATTACTTTTTATAATTGAGGTGATGGGAACATTGGGTAATTCCTAAAATATTAAATTATAATAAAATCATTTTATATCCAAATACAATAAAATGGACATTTATTTGAGGATAATATTAAATAAATTTGTAATCTCATCTAGAAATAAAATTTAGGCATGTTTTGGATTTATTTTAAACCTTATCATTTTGATTAACCTTAGTTAACCTATTTAAATTTTTCATGGAGAAAATTTTTTAATATTAAAATATTTTAATTTTTACTCACAAAAGTTTTAATTGAACTATAAATGAAAAATTTATAATATTTTTGACTAAATCATAATCACTTTTAATTTTCAAATATTTTTAATGAATTTAACAAAATATTATTTTGATAAAATATTTAACATCCCAAGTTTTTATGTATTTAGTATTTTAAATAATTATAGTAATTAAATAATAAGTTTAATTTAAATACATGAATGATAAAACTTTTATTTATAAATTGACTCGAATACATCATTATCATACAAAAAATAATTCAAAAAAATCACTATTAGAGATAGTAACAAAACTAGAGCACCTTTGATTAATAAAATAAGACAAAAAGTGTAACTGAGATCACTAAAATCCACCATAGTTAGAAAAGATAATTTGAGAAATATAAAAAATGAAATGAGTGAGAGTCAAATAGAGAACTATTTTGGGAGAAATAAATAAGAAAATTAAAGCGATTGTGGCCCCTTTGATTACCCCTAAGGTATGGGTATTTATAGAAACTTTGTTTGTCTTTTATAAAAATGTAAGTGTAAGAATTATATTTTAAAGGTGATAGGGAAAATGTAAAATCCATTGGGAAAATAGTACATGAAAATAAATTTTACAGAAAACATGAGATAAAATATAATATTTAGTATTTAATTTACTTTATATTATATATATTTAGTTTATTATTTTAAAAAATGAAGAAATATTTTCATTAAAATAATATTCTAGAAAAAACTTACATATTGCAAAACTATTTCAACTAATCTATGAAAATTATTACAAGTAGTACAAAAGGAAGTACACCAATTAAAAGAATCATTATTCTAGAGAGATAAATGACAGTGAGGAATTTAGTTTATAAAAATATCACTTTGGGATAGGTATTTATAAATTTTTCTTTTTTGACTATTAGTACGTAGCAGTTGAGGTGTTTTGGTAACTTAAGATAAAATAAAATAATAAGTTTAAAATAATTTTTAAATGATAGTTTTAAATTATAGTAAAAAATGTTAAATATGAAATACAGTTGAAATATTTGAAATAATTAGAAAAAAATGACTTTGAAATGATTATTTGGATAAAAATTTACTTAACCACAAAAGTCATAAAAATTAAACCACTAAATGGGTGGGAACTATCCAATCCCTTGATGGAATTATACATAAATCCATGTACTCCTGCTTGATTCAAGTAGGTATACCTCTCACTTGGCACATAGGGGATAGGCAGAGCACCTGTAGGGTAGAACATAGGATGGGAGAGATGCCCACAGGACCCATGTATAAGGTCTATCTTGTGTGATTGATTTTGATTCTAGGAGGCAGTAGTCACAACTTGGGTAATAATTTATCATTTGACTAAAGGATATTTTTATGTGGGATGGGATCAAAAACTTTAGGATGTAATCTGGGTCGTTCATTTGAGATCAAGGTTGATCTAATCCATTCACCTAATTTCTATTTGTTTCCCCTCTATTATTAATATTTCACATATATATGAACCAATAACCCTTAGTGTAGCTCTATTTCTTATCCTCCAT
Organism: Viscum album; assembly: GCA_963277665.1. Lineage (NCBI taxonomy): Eukaryota > Viridiplantae > Streptophyta > Magnoliopsida > Santalales > Viscaceae > Viscum > Viscum album. The sequence continues at coordinate 1,387,039,874 of OY728153.1, forward strand.
CTATATCATCACTCTCAATAAAATGGTGGACTAGTGATATAAATTTCTAAACGAAAACGAATCATTATCTTCAAGTAGGACATGAAAAAATAATTTTTATTCACATTATTAATGTTTTGAAGGTATTTTTTTATGATTAATCATGTAGTGAAAATGTCTTCTGGGATAAAAAAATATAAATTCATTTTCATCATCAGTATTTAAGAATCTTATTTAATACCTTTATCTTAAAACACTAATCGTTTGCTTGTTTTTTTGGGTTCTGATTGCTAATTCAATAAGTAGCAGGGAGGAATGATTTATGTGTGTGTGTGTGTGTTATGTATCATATTAAACCACAAACATAATTGGTTAATTGATAATATAATATAAAATTTTTATAAAACTATAATGTTATACACTTGAAACTCTTGATCCTCTCATGCTCAGTGAAACCAATGATCTTCTTACCATTTTCTCTTCTTTGTCAATTATTTAAGGTAAGGGGATTTTATTTTTTTATTCTTAAGGCCTTATATTCTACATATATCAAAGATAAATTAATATTTATTATATATTATATATTTAATTTCAAATAAAACCTTGTAGGGGTTTTAGTTTTTAAAATTTTATGATTATGTATTTCTGAAAATGTTATGCAAAGGGGATGATATTATTTTCAAAATAATTACATTTTTTAAAATAAATTAAGAACATATGTAACATATTATTTTATAATGTATTATATTAAAATTTTGTAAGAAAAATATTTATCTCATAAATTTTATATAAGAATCTATATTATTAATATTTACTTGGAAAATTTCAATTTTTGAACTAAGCTATAAAATAAAAAAAAAATCTTCTTATTATTTTAACTTTTAATTTTAATGAGAGATTGATTTTATAAAAAACCTTTATGATTATATTTTATGTTCTCATAATATATGAAATTTATCATTTTATATTAATTTTCTACTTATATTATGTCTTACGTAATAAGGTCTATCATTTTATGTGTGAAGAGTTCATATAAATTCATTGATGTCTTAATTTATATAAGATATGTCCATTATATGTAACATTTTGACATTTCATGTATGCACTTGTTTAATTTAATGAGAGTCTATTTTATGTTTATATTATTTTAATGTATTTTCTTAAAGGAATTTATTTTTATAAAATTATTTAAAGAATATGTTATTAAGGTAATTTTTAACGTTTTGAATTCTTCTAAAAATCAATTTCTCTGAAACAATTATTGATTTTTTTGGAAAGTAGATTTTTTTAAGGTATAATTATTTTCTTATTTGAATATAATTCAAGTATTTTTAAAATTGTTTGGATGGGTTATTATTGATAAAGGTGGTTATTCAAAATGTTTTCTTTAAATTAATTCTTGTACATGGGTATCAGTTGGTAGAATGAGGAATCGGGTGTGAAACCACAGCCTCACCGAATATTTTTCTACCAGTGATATTTCGTGTAGCCACAAGGTTTTAATAGGATCATATATGTATTAAAATTATATATAATGTAATAATTATTTTTTAAATTATTTCAAAGGTGAAATTCAACTAATTTCAAATAAGTATTTCTGAAATTAATCTTCAAAATAATAAGTATTTTTGAACAGTTTTTGAAGGGTATTATATATATCTAATGTTTATATTTTATATAAGTATTTTAAGAGAGTTTTCAAATGAGTTTTTTTTAAATTGTTTTCCACTATTATTAAAACCTCTTACTGGTCAATTTAATTGTCATTCCAGGTTTTAAGATAATTTTCATAGATATATTAGAAGTTCTAAGATAGAAAACCTTTCTTTTAGAGTTAGTGGTTGCAAAGTGAAATAGTTATTTTATTTTGTAAAAATATGATAAATTGTAAGGTTTTTTCTAATTATCCAAAACCTAGATTAGGAAAGGTCCTAGAATGTAAAATATTATTTTTATTTTTCTATTGTATTTTATAAAAAATACACGGTATTTTTTGCACTGAACTTGCAAGAACAGGTTTTTGGTATTTACATTTGGTATTAGAGAAACGGTCTAGATAGTTTTGTAAAATTAGAACATTTATTTAGGTTAAGTATCTTTTATTATAGTAAAAATAATTTATTCTATAATTTTAATATTGAATGAAGTAATAGTTGAACAAATATCTAATCTATTGTGGATGAGTTACATGTTATGATCCTTCTAAATTCATGTTCAATTGAGTATAATCGTGATAAATACATTCAATTTACCTATAAATATATCTATAACATATCCAACTCATGTGATATACATTTATTTTATCAATTATTGGTATTTCTCTATTATGAACACTTTTATATACAACTTTCTTACCATTTAGACCAAGAAAAGTATCAGGAAGAAATTTTTAGATGGTTTACCATATCTGATCCTTATGAATCACTACCAAATTTTCCTGAATCTGTGGAAGGGGGAAAACTCTGCATAGCATATATATTTAAACTTTTGTGTTTTGTTTATATGGAATACATAGAGGTAAAATCAATGACGACATTGAAATATTTGAAGATGGGTTAATTGGCCTTTATTATATTAATCAATTCCAAACTGACTTTTGTAGTTTAATACATAATCTACTTCCATAAAAATTTATTTTTGATGTTTACATCAATACAATCCCCACTTAAAAAAATTATATGGACAAAAGAAGAAAAAGAATTTGAAGATTCCTTAAGAATCACTCACCTTATAAGAAATACAGGTTTCTATGAGGATCACTGATTTTTTGGATTTTAGTGAAGGAAATTTAAGATTGAAATTTGAATGGCTTATATATGAATGAATTTGGAGGATTCAATTTAGTTAAAGAGGACAATGTTACATCCCATGTTTTTATATATTTTTTCTTTTAAATAAATTAATTAATTAAATAAGATATTGAATTTAAAGATGGGAATGACAAACATTTTATTGATACATTGACTCTAATAAATCATTATCATATAAAAAATAATTCAAAAAACTTACTATTAGTGATAGTAACACAACCGATGCACCCATGATTAATAAAATAAGACTAAAATTATAACTGACATCTCTTGAAACTATTAGTGTTTGAAAAGATCCTAAGAGAAAGATAGAAACAATTAAAAGACTGAGAGGAAAATAGAGAACTATTTCAAGAGAACGAAATAAGAAACTTTGAGATATTTTTTCACTCTGATTACCCCTGAGTTATGGGTATTTATAGAAACTTTTCTTAACCATTATAAAAATGTTACATTTGTTATTATATTTTAAAGGTGATAGTGACAATGTAGGAGTCTTTCGTAAAATAGTACATGAAAAGCAATTTAAAAAAACATAAATTAAAATATAATATTTAATATTTAATTTAGTTTGTATATTATGTATAGTTTTCCTATATTATTATTTAACAAATGATGAAATATTTTATACAAAATAATATTCTGGAAAAAACTTATATCATGGAAAACTACTATAACTAATCGATGAAACATATTACAAGTAGTACAAAAGGAGGTACACCAACGAACATAAGAATACCAATGTAAGGATTATTCATAATTAGAAAATAAATGATAAAGAAAATAGATAGAATATAAAGTGAAAAAATGAATAAAGGAATCATTATTCTAGAGAGAGAAATGAATTTCAGTAATTTAGTTTATACAAATATCACATTGGGATAGGTATTTAAAAAAATTTCATTTTTTACCTTTAGTACTTATATATTGATATATTTAGGTAACATAAGATAAAATAAAATAATATGTTTAAAATAATTTTGAAATGATTTTTATAAATTATAGTCAATAATGTTAAATATGAAATCTAGTTAAAATACATGAAATAATAAGATATCAATGACTTGGAGATAATTATTTTGATAAAAAATTACTTAACCACTAAAGTAATCCAAGTGAAACCAGTGCTTAGTTAGGTACTAGAAATTCCCTCAGTGGACGTCTATAGTAATATGTCTAATCTTGCTTAATTCAATTTGCTATAGCTCTCACTAGGCATGTAGGGGATAGGTAGAGCACCAGTAGGGTTGAGCATAAGGTGGGAGAGATGCCCATGGGGCCCCTCTGTAAGGTATATCTACTATGTATGCTTGTGATTTATAGAGGGAAAAATCAAAACTTTGGTAATAAGGAATCATTCTATATAACAATATTTTGATATAGGATATATTATAAAACCATAGGATGTAATCTCAATCATCCATTTGAGATCAATATTGATCTGATCCATTCACTTGATTTCTATTCATTTTCTCTCCATTGTTCATATTCCTCACATATGTGAGCTAGTACCCCTTGGTGCAACCCTCTTTCTTCTCATTCACTGAAATCATCACTCTCAATCAAACTATGGCCTAGTAATATAAATTAGTAATTGGAAATGAATCATGATCTTGTGACAGGATATTAAAAAAATCGTACCTATTTCATTAATAAGTTTCAGTTATTTTTTATGATTAATCATGTAGTGACATTTTGTTTCGGGAAAAAAATGTAAAAAATCATCATCTTTTACATATCTTCTTTAATACCTATATCTTAAAAACCAAATCTTTTTCTTGTTTATTTTTTGGGTTTCGATTTCTTCATCAATAAATATTAATGATGGATGATTTATATATATATATATATATATATTCTGTATCACATTAAACCATTTACTTAATTGGTTACTCAAAAATATTCTATAAAAATGTAAGAAAACTCTCTTGTTATACATTGAAAATGCTTAATCCTCTCACAAATGGTGAAACCAATGATCTGCAGCCCCTTATTTTCTATATAAATTATTTTAGGAAAGGAAATTTTATTATTTTATTCTTAAGGACTTTTATTCATTATATTTCAAATAGAAATTAAAAATTATTATATATGCTATATTTTATTTCAAATAAATCCTTATAGTGGTTTTAGTTTTTGAAATTTTATGATTATTTATTTCTGAAAATGTTATATAAATTAAACGATATTATTTTTAAAATCATTACTTTTTCCAAAATCAATTAAGATGTTATATAAGATATTATTTTATAAATATTTATAATTGTAATTATATAAGAAAAACAGTTATCTCTTCAATTATATATAAGAAACTATATTATTAATATTTATGTAAAAAATTTACATTTTTTAACTATCATATAAAATAATAACAAAGGTTTACTTTTTATTTATTTTTTACTTTTAATACCAAAGAAAATTTTACTTATCAAAAACCTATATGATAGTATTTTATTCCCTTAGAATATATAATATCTATCATTTTGATTTCATTTTCTATTTATAGTATGTTTTAAGTAATAAAGAATATAATTTTATTTGTGTAATATTCTTGTACATTCATGGATGTCTTAATTTATATAAGATATATACATTATCTATAACATTTCTACATTTCATGTATTCACTAGTTTAATTTTATTAGATTATGTTTTATGTTTATATGATTTTTATATATGTTCTTAAAGTAATATTTTACTACAAAAGTATTTAAATAATGTATTATTAAGTTAATTTTTAGAGTTAAAATTTTTTCTAAAATGGATTTCTCAAAAACACTTATGGAATTTTATTAAAAGTAGATTTTGTGAAAGTGTAATTATTTTATTCTTTGAAAATAATTCATGTAGTTTTGAAATGGGTTTTGATGGGTTTTGATTGAGAAAGGATGATCATAAAAATGTTTTCTTAAAACTAAATCTGGAACTTGGGTATCCAGAGGGAGAATAAGGAATGGGGAGTAAACTCATGGCCTCATATGATGTTGTTTTACTGGTGATATTTCTTATGGCCCCATGGTTTTCATTGGATCTAGGATGTATCAAAATAATCTATAAACAAAGTATTGTTTTCAAAATGATTTTGAAGGAGAAATCCATGTTTTTTCAAATAAGTATAATTGAAATTAATTTTCAAAGTAAGAAGTATTTTTGAAATTTATTTATTATTATTATTATATATCAAATATTTATATTTTATATAAATTATTTAATAGATATTTTAAATGATTTTTCATAAATTATTGTTCGCTAGTTTTAAAAACCCTTACAAGGAAATTTAGCACTCATATTATGTTTAAAAAAAGTTCATGAGTATATTATATGTTTTAATACGAACAACGTCACTTTTGGAGTTCGCACATTTGAAGAAAAATAGTTATTTAATTTTATACACCTATGATAAATTATAAGGTGTTGTCTAATTCTCAAAAACTTATACCCCAAAACGTCATAGAATTTAAAATGTTCTATTTATTTTTTATTTCTATTTCTTAAAACAAAATACACAATATTTTTATCACTGAATCTAAAAGCAAGTGTTTGGGGTCTTTTCAAAACATTATTAGTGTCAATTTTGACAATATTCAATACATTGACTTTAATAAAATATATACACTAATATAACTTCAAAAAAATATTTAATACACCCCTAATATGTCATAATCATCTATAAAATTTTTGTATCACCTTAATTAATTCAAATTATATTTATTTTAATATTTTTAATATCATTTATTTGATTATTTCATCAATAAAATAATTAATACATCATCATTGAACAGTAATTTAAGGTAGATATATCATAACAAAAAAAATAAAAAATAACAATACATAGATAAATATTTTATGATTCAGAATAATATTTATAATATAAGATATATTTTAAATCAAAAAAAATTAAAATTATATAGTTATTAAAAATATGAATTTTACATCTTTGAAATTTCATTAAATAAAATATTATAAATATCAAAACCTCATCTAAATGACCCATAAAAGTGGTGAATAAATTTATATCATAAACATAAGTTTATTAAGTTTAAACTATAATCTTATATTCATTAATAACCTACATGTATCCCCATGTGGACACAAAATAGATATTTAAGACAAAAAAGTGACATTTCTTTACTTTCTTTGATTTAAATAATATATAAGACATGTTATTATAAAATTATCCATTAAAAACTTAATTTCAATACTTAGATGTTGAGGATCAAATTAACTTCATAAAATAAAATTTAGGAATCTTTTAGAGCCAATTTATATCCCTTATAAATTTATTTTTAACCTAAATTACCCAATTAACCATTTACTCTAGTAAAAAAAATTAACAATGTTACTATTTATATTGGAAAAAAATAAAAGGTCCATTTTTAATAAATTTATACCTTTTTATTAAAAATATGGAATCAATTTTTTATATTTCAAAACACATAATTGGCATAAATTAAAGTAAAATTAAACCGTAAAAATGAAACTTTAAAGTTTTTTAAAAAAAATGCCAGTTTTTTAACATAAAAAGTTTCTATAAAAAATTCAAGTATAAAAACCATTAAGAGAAAAATAACTGGACTAATATAAATAAATATAAACTAATGATAATTTAAAACCAATCCAATTCATAATATACCTTGTAAATAAAGTATAGTTTTTAATAAAACTAGTATTTTTCACAATTCATTGAAAAATCAATATTATCATAAATTACTCAAAAATTCATTCAAAATAATTTTCAAATTATGAATTCAAAAATGAAATTATTTTTGTCAAAATAAAACACAATATTTTGAAAATTAATCATTTAAATATAACCATATAAGAAATTAGTTTAATAAAACTATTTAATTTTTGATTTTTAAGAATTACTTAACATATTTATAATAAATTTAACTATTTAAATCAAGAATAAAAAATATATATGAAAAAAAAATTATTCTATCACTACCTGGTTGTTTAAATTCTCCCTCACCCATTTTTTTAATTGCTTCCTCACAATTTTGTTCACTTATTAAAATATTGGAGTACCTTTCCCTCTTATCATTATCATTTTCCCATATTACTTCTTCAACTATTTGATTTTTTCAAAAAAAATTTAATCATTCAAATTATCTTATTCCACAGTACATTCTCTCAATATTAAAGAACCTAAATAGTTTCCTCCTTATAATAAAGCTTCTCTTCAAAATAAACTGATTCAGGGCTCAAAAAATGAGGTAAATCTAAAACATAATTTCTTAACATTAAAAATTAAAAACATTATGTACTTGGGTAAAAATCAAAGGTGAGGATACTCAGTAGGAAACTGGTCTAACTTTATATTAAATTTAATATAGTCTAATGAACTATGGACTTAACTTTCCCTTCTTACCAAAAAGGCATAACATTTTTCTATGGAGATATTTTAAGAAAGGCATAATCACTTACCTCAAATGAACGATCTTTTCTCATGTTATCTACCTAACTTTTTTCCTACTTTGAGTTGTCCTTATATGTTTCTGAATAATTTTTACCATTATAGAAATTTACTCTACTATTTATATTCCCATAAAATCTCATTCACCTACTTCATCCCAAATTTCTTGAGTCCGTCAATTCTTTCAATGTAATTCCTCAAAAGGATTTATCTATATACTAGAATAAAAACTGTTATTATAATAAAACTCAACTAAATAAAGATGTTGTAAAGACTCGAACCCACACATCTGAATTTAGAACTAAAACATATTTATTATTTTTTATTAAAAATAAATTGAAAAATACGTAGTGCTCTATACAATCGAGGACCTTTTTAGTTCTAGTTTCCATAGAATTACACAAACTATAAAATTTATCACATTTGAACTAAACTAAAATCAAATAACTATTTTTCATCGTGTGTGCTAACTCCAAAAAGTAAATTCGTTCATCTAAGAACTTATAATGTACCTGTAAAAATATTTTTGAAACATAGGATAAGAATTAAATTTTTTAGTAAGGGGATTTAAAAACCAATTAAAAATACTCAAAAATAACTCATTTACAATGCTTTATATCAAATATACATATTTTATATATATAATACTTTTCAAAAATTTATAAAATACATATCTATTTGAAAATTTATTTTAAAAATACTTCTTTGAAAACTCTTAGATTTCACCTTTAAAAACATTTTTAAAATAATAATTTATTTATGGATAATTTTGATACTTGCTGGATCTTATGAAAACCATGTGGACAAATGAAATATCACCACTAGGAAAACATCCTGTGAGGTCATGGGTTCACTCCACATTCCACATTCTCCTACCTGATAACCAAGTGTGGAATCAAATTTTTAAGAAAACATTTTAATAATATTCCTTTCTGAATCAAAATCTATTAAAAACATTTTCAAAATATATACTTAAATTTTTTTCAAAGAAGAAAATAATTTTATAACATCCCAACTTTGACAAATAACTCTTTCACAGATCCCATTAGAGAAATCTGTATTTTTTAATAATTACTTGCATTTATAACACATAAACATTAACGCATTAAAATTAAATAATTTATTTTATTAAAATGCATCAAACATCATGTGAAATCATCAAAAATGGAAATTTCTTCTCATATTCATAAAATTCATAATAAAATGATATGTTTTAAAAAAAATACATAGAGAATTAATAATTTAAAATTATAAAAAAAATAAGGATTTAAAATTAAATAATATAAATTTATTAAAACATTAAATTTCAATATAATAAATTATTTTTTATAATAATAAATTCTCTAATTAAATTTAAATAAAACATATAATTATAGAATATATACATAGTTTTTATGAAATATAAACATAAATTTTGAAAATAAATTCCTTAAAATTTTAAAATTTTAATAAAAATACATGTTTGAAAATAAACATTTCCTTTAAAAAAAATCATAAAATAATTGATTAATTTTTCTAATTAAAGTTAACTCCTTTTAAAATTCTTCTTATAAGACTCTTCTTATTTATGTTGGAAAAAGTCCCTTCCACACTATCTCTCGTACTCCCAAAGCCCTAAATACAAATATAATAAGAGCTACTTCCAGTTCTGCCCCTCTCTCTACCTTATCCATCCTATTCACTCACCACACACACAAATTTAGACACTCAACAAGAAAAACAATAGAATGTGTGGGTAGATTAACCTTTATAGAACCATCCGTAGAAGAAGGTGGAGTTTTTCTCCCCAACTGCTTCACCAATAAGAAAATTATAAAGATCAAAACTCAGAAAGAAATATAAATGTACAATAGTGTAATGAATATATCACTAAAAAATAAGTATACATTTCATCAAAGATAATTGAACACATTATCTTAAATACACCATAAACATTAATGAAGATGGTTACAACTTTGATTCAAGGGAGAAAACAATGAAGAAGAAATTGAAACAAGTTAACTCCCAAACAAATGGTTGAAAAATGAAGCTTATATCATTTTCTCATTCACATACAGCATTTAAAATATCATAGAAATGTTGGGAGGAAGATAACATGATACGGAATAGGTGGAATGAAATCTAAAAATAACCAAATAGAAAAGGATTTAGACACACCAAAAAAATACATACCATTGACATCTGAAAATTGATACAAAAGGAGGAAGAAGGTGATGTATGCTTGATCTTCCTCGTCTATGATTGAACTTCCTTCAGCAATTGAAATCCCATTGACCCAAATCCAAAAATTAATTTCCTTCACTTTTTACTCCTAACTATGTTCGGCCTTCCGAATGAGAACCCTTTAGAGGTCAATATTACTCTTTTGTGCTTGAGCACTCACCCAATCTCTCTCACCAACCATCGATCCTTCACCCAAGTTCGACTAAGATTATTCAAACTCTTGAAAATCATACCCCTTGCTTGGTTCGACTTTCTTCCAATGTTTAAACCCTAAAAGGAGGCGAACCCTCAATTTCATAGGTTTATCTTCTTTTCAATTTTATCATCATTTTATTTTATTATTACTTCATTTCATATATGAAATTCAATTTTAATTATAATAATTCTATTGATTAATATATTTATAATTTACATATTTTAGAAAATAAATTCTTAATTCATAATTTTATATAATAAATTTATAATTTTAAATATTATTTGTTTTAAAAAATAGTTATTACATTACTATTTATATAATTAAAAATATATATTATATTTAATATAAAAATTTGACTATTTCATTTATAATAAATTATATTAACTTTAATAAAATTATAAATTTTGTATAAAATTTATTATTATTATTAATTCACATAATTTTATGTATTTATAATTTATAAATCATTTTTAAGTGTTAAATTACAATTCCATCAAGTATTATTTTATGAACAAAATATTTTTTTATAAAATTATAGGCTAACTAACAATTTACATTATTAATGATAATAATTTTAATTTCAAAACAAACTTATTATATTAAAAAATATTTCTATAATTTCTAATTATTTACAATAATTTAATAATCCTTAAAAATAAACTTTTGATTTTATAATACAAAAAATATATTTTAAAAAAATATAATTATATTAAAATATTCATTTAACCAAAATAAAACTATAAAATTGTATTTGTTTATAATTTAAAATTCTAATTTAAAATAAAATAATTTATTTACAAAATATTATAGGATTTGAAAACAATAAATTTTTTATAGAAGCATTATCGATATAAAGTAATATTAATTTGTAAATATTATTATATAATTTTAAATATTACACTTAATAAAATAAAATTTTTATTAAATAAAATATTTAATTTCAACTATTATTTGCACAACTTAGTTTATTTAAATTATAGAACATACTATTTAATTAATAATATTTTAAAATATCTAGGATGTTACATCCCCCCTAAATGAATTTTATGCTCTCAATTTTTTAGATGTAAAGACTCAGAATTTCAATGTAATTTTTTTATAATTAAATGGGAATTTTATGGGTCTGTGAAATCTGACGGCCTGTGATTCTGAGGCCCGGAGTGCCCGGAATGATCCGTCAAAGTTTTTGTTAATCTTAAGTTAGCGCGTCTAAGCAGTTTTTTTGAAAAAGTAGAATAACTCTTAAATGGTAACTCGGATCAGAAATCTAAAGGGACTGTTGCACTCAAAATAGAAGGTTTACCTTTGGCGCGACATAAGATTAGTCGGCGCGGGCCTCCTGTGAGGAAACCCAAAAATGGCATAATCGTAAATAAAATAATTAAATAAATTATTTTATTTTAAAAATGCTTATAACCCACAAACGGTAACTCAGATTATAAATTTGAGACCACCGCTGAACTCGTGAGTGTATTCTTTATTTAAACAAATACTAACGTTGGCTGGTGCGGGCCACCAGAGAAAGCTAGTTTTTGGCCACAAATAAAATAATTAAATGGAAATTATCTTATTGTAAACTTCATAAATTCTAAACGGTAACTCAGATTGAAAATCCGAGAGTACCGTTGGGTTCATTGGGGTGTGTTTCACCTAGGTAGAGCCTAAACTCGACTGGCGCGAGTTGAGGGTGACTGATAATAATTTTATAAACTTTTTTTCGAGTATGTTTAGTAAACGCGGGAGCGGCATTTTGTAACTTCTGAACCGGTGCTCAGAATTGAAATCTGAAAGAACCGTTGAACTTGCAGCGCCGGTATTCGGTTAAGAATACTTTAACCTTGATTGCAGCTGGTCGATAATAAAAGTTAGTTGTCGGCTTTTTATAAAAAAAATAATAAAATAAAGTGTATAACAATTTATTTTATTTTAAGCTGCCATGTCAGTGATTGTTGGTTAGAATCTCCAATTGGGAGTTGGAGGTGGATCTACCACACCCTAACCTCCCATGAGAGGTTATGGTGGTGGATCCCACCCAAACATAACCTCCTGTGAGAGGTTATGACGTGGGGACCACACGAGCCTTAACCCCCCAATTAATGAGGAGGGAGAGGAAACCTCTCAACCCCCCTCAATTAATTTTATGTGTCGATGTAAAATTAATTGGTTCTAATTTAATTTTATGTGTCCACGTGAAATTAAATTTTTCTAATTAATTTTATGTGTCATCATAAAATTAATTGATGTCAAATTAATCTTATGTGTCAATATAAAATTAAGTCATGAAATTTTTTTTTATTGGATATTTCTTATCCCTGGTGGTGAAATTGGGGAAAGTCTTGGCTTTAGAGAATTGGGAGGAGCTCTGGGAGAAAGTCTCTCCAACGAAGAATGCTTCCTTCATGAAGAACGCGAAGAATGCCGGTGATGTTTCCTTCTTCAACTTCCTTCCTCAAATCCCACCGACATGGAGCATCGTCAACGAGCCGACGTAGCTCGGGATTTGAGACGTGTGTCGGACATGACAATCAATGATCGGAAAATCAAAGGTAGGGGGTTTATTGCTTGATGTTGTTACACCCTTCTTCTTATCTTCTTCATTGGGTAAAAAGGGATTGTTGCGGATGTGTTGTTGATCATCTGTTATTTTTGATAAGACAATTGATACCTTCTTAAAGGCGGAGGGTGTGGGCCAACCTAACATGGCCCAAAACCCTCCATCTATTTTTCTTTCTTGGTGTTCTACAGCATGGCGATGAGGCGATGACGACGAAGGTGGAAACGACAAAGGTCACGCTACTTGCAGCCTCCGCAAATCGCACCGCCCCTGCAGAGCACTGATGCTTTCGGTCGAACACGCCAGCCCGAAAGGTGCCCAGCCCGCCTACCTGCGTCTTCCCAGTGCCAGGCCTGGCACGCGGCCCACCTGCCCGCGGCCTCCCCGCGACCTGCCTGGCGCCCTGCCAGCGCACCTACAGCCTGCCCGGCCGCTGCCGCGCCCTGCCCGGCGCCCCCACCACCTACCCGACCACTATCACGTCGTACCAACGCCCCTGCGGCCTACCCGGCCACTTTCATGCCCTGCCTGACACCCCCGCTTCCTGCCCGACCAATACTGCGTCCTTCCTGGTGCCACCGCTCCATGCGCTGCGCCCTGAAGGCACCCCCACGGCCTTCCCGACTTCCAGTTGGCCTGCCCGTGCCCTGCGCGCTCAGCTCACGGTCTGCCTGTACTCCACGCTACCTGCCCACAGGCCTCCTGACCGGCCCGACCTCCGGGTCTGAGTCTCCCTAACTGCACCCCTCGCTGCGCTGGCCGAACCAGCCTAGGCCTTCGGTCCGAGATGCCTATGTGGCGACCTCTACGGTGAACCGTCCTCGCAGTCTGCTCGGCCGAGCCCAACGGATCGTACCAAACATAGCGGGCTGACCCACCCAGAGGGCTAGGTCAAAACCAGTGGGTATGACTGGGTTGACCCAAACCAGGTTGGCCCAGACTGAGTTTGGCCGAGTCAGTCCGACCGGGTCGGACCGGACCCAGGCCCACTATTGACCTAATACATTCCCTGGCCATAACATTGGCACCGGACGACTCTTCGACGAACCGCAAGTGGTGCTGGTATTCTTGGAGCATGGAGGGCCCTTTGATTATACCCCGCTGGAGTTAGAGGTGTTTTTGAGTTACGGTCAGTTTGGATCGTACACGAATCCAACTGGGACCTCGGGACTAAAAGGCTAACAACTAATAGACCAGACGTCCGATTCATGCGTCGTTTGTTGCATCGAGACCCCTATGACGTGACAGACCTTTGAGATACCTCTTCTTGTGACTTTTTGGAAGTTGACGTATTGACTCATTGCTTGAGGAGAGGACCCTCCCAGAATCAAGAATGCTTGTAGAAACCCTGTGGCTAGCTGCGCTCTGATTACTGTTCGGTGATCCTGTGTGGGTTCGACAGCTCTGACTTCTGTTCCTGGATCCTGTGTGGGTCCGACAGAATAGCTGGTCCTGGATCCTATGTGGGTCTGACAGCTTAGCTGGTCCTGGATCCTGTGTGGGTCTGATAGCTCCGACTACTCTTCCTGGATCATGTGTGGGTCTGATAGTTCCAACTGTTGGTCATGGATCCTGTGTGGATCTGATAGCTTAGCTGGTCCTGGATCATATGTGGGTCTGACAACATAGACTACAGTTCCTAGATCCTATGTGGGTTCGACAGTTCCAACTGCTGGTCCTAGATCCTATGTGGGTCTGACATCTTAGATGAATTAGTGACTAAATCTGATCATCTTTATCACTCTACTAAAGTTGTATACCTGTGTGAGCTGAGTCAGCAACTCTTGTGTTTCCTCGTAAACGATATGGGTTACTTGATGACTTAGGTATATGTATGGTCATATACCGAAGTAATGGATATCCATTTATTTCTTATTGTGTGGTTTATCCTTATTGGATTTTGTGAGTCCTTGAGGTTCTTGGGGTCCCTACTGAGTATTGTTATACTCACCCCTGCACAGGCTATGCCCACACCTCATTTTGTTGGTTTCAGATGATTTACAATGCTGACTGAGGATCAGATTAGCTGGACTGGATAGTACCCAGAGGTGAACCTTATGATGAGTCGGTACATGGAGGAGACTGACGGATGTGGAGTGCTGAGGAGGCTATATGTACCTACCCTTCAGGTAGGAATCCCCGAACGATGACCCAATAGCTGCTTCACCTTTTCTTCAATTGTACTTTTTATTCAGTTGTACTTGTACTTTCCTGTTGGGATTATATTCTTGGCCCCTTTTACCTTTCAGAACTCCTTTGTATATAGTTTTTCTTAGTGTTTTCCTTCTAGCTCGTACTCTATTGTGTTTGGTTATAGTTATAAAGGTAATGCCTTCCCAGTTTAGGGATTTACGCCTTTGGTGCTACTCACTAGCCCCTGACCTATGGAAGGTAGGCTTGGGGTAGTCACGGCACAGGACCCTGGGGATGGGTCATCGCATTAGATACTGAAACATTTTGAATTTTCTTCCTCATAATTAAGAAAAAAAGAATTTCTAAACTTCTATACTCTACAGCTTAGATTTTCCTCAAATTAAAAGATCTAATCTTCCAAGTTGACTAGAATGTTCCTCTAATAGGAAGTATAAATACCTGAAACTGTGCTTCAGAATTTAGCTCTAAAACATGTTTTTTATTTTTTATTAAAAATAAATTGAAAAATAAACAGTTATTTATAAAATTGATGATATTTTCCAGTGTAGGTTTTCAGAAATTAGAAAAACAATAAAATTTATCAGATTTAGACTAAAATAGATTAAAATAACTATTTTACTTCATCTGTGCTAACTCTAAAAATTAAATATGTGCATCTTAGAACATCTAAAGTACCAGAAAAATATTTTTAAAAAATCGAATATGGATTAAATTTCCCAGTAATATATTTCAAAACCAATGAATAGTACTCAAAAAAATACTTTTAAAATACTTTATATAAAATATAAATATTTGATATATAAAATACTTTTCAAAACATAAAAAATACTTATACTTTTAAAAAATATTTTCAAAAATATTCTTTAAAAACACTTAGATTTTTCCTTTGAAAACATTTTAAAGATAATAATTTCTTTCTGTATTATTTTGATACTTAGAAGATCTTATGAAAACCATGTCATTATAAGAAATATCACTGATAGGACAACATCCTATTAGGTTGTGGGTTCACTCCACATTCTCCATTCTCCCCCTGATACTCAAGTGCCGAATAAAATTTTTATAAAACATTTTGAAGATCCGTATTTCTCAATCACAACCTATTAAAAACATTTCCAAAAAACATACATATATTATTTTCATGGGAAAAAATAATTTTTGAACATCTCAAATTTTATAAATCACTTTTTCACAAAACCCATATGATAAATCCATATTTCTAAATAATTTATTACATTTAAAACACATAAACATTAACACAATAAAATTAAACAATTGATTTTATTAAAATTCATAGAATGTCATGTGGAATTATTGAAAATCTACACCTCCTATAATATTCCTGACATTCACATAAAAATTAAAACTTTTAAAAAAAATCATTGATAATTAATAAATTCAATTTCTAAAAATGGATTTAAAATTAAACAAAATCAATTTGTGAAAACTTTTAATTTCAATATAATAAATGCTTATTTTTTAAAATAGTTAATTAACATGATAATTTAAAGAAAACATTATAATTATAGAACATATACATAATTTTAATGAAATATAAACATAAATTTTTCAAATAAATCCCTTACAATTATACAATTTTAATGAAAATAAATGTTTGAAAATATATGCTTCCCTTAAAAAATCATAGATTAATTATTCTAATTCAAATTAACTCCCTTAAAAAATTCTTTGCAAAAGACTCATCTTATTTTTATTGGCAGAAGAATCATTCTCACCATATATCTTGCTCCCTGAATAGGAAAGTTAAAGAAAATAAGATTTATGCCCAGTTCTACCTTGCTCTCTACCTTTGACAGCTTCTTGAATCACTGTACACAAAAATTTATACACTCAATTACACAAAAAAACAAAATATGTGGGAAGATTCATATTTATGGAACCAACTGTAGAAGAACGTGGAGCTTTTATACCAAAATTCCCAACCAACTAGAAAATTCATAACACTAAAACAGAGAAAGAAAAATAAATGTAAAATGGTGTACCGAATGCATCATAGAGAAATATGTATACATTTCATCAACAAAAATAAAATATATTAACTTAAATTCACCACAAAAATTAATATAGATTATTATTACTTTGATTAAAGGGAGATAACAATGAAGAATAAATTGAAATGATCTAAATCCCAACTAATTAATTGTGAAACAATGCCCAAATTGTTTTCTCATTCACTACTAGTGTTTAAAATATCATAGAAATACTGGGTGGAAGATAAATATATGAATAGTAAGTGAATAGAAACCCAAAAAAACTATAGTGAAAAGGATTTTGACACCCCAAAAAACATACCATTGACATATGCAAATTGTAATAAAATGAGGGAGAAGACAATTCATTCTCAATCTTCCCCATATATTATCAAACTCTCTTCGGCGATTGAAACCCCATCAATCCACATATGTAATCAAATTTAATTTGGTATTTCACCCAAACTGTGCTCAACCTTCCAAATTGAAACCCTTTAGTAGTCAATATTCCTCCTCTGAGCTCAAGCACTCACCTGATCTCTCCCAGAATCCATCAATCCTTCACTCGAGATTGACCGAGATCATTCAAACTCCTAAAAACTAGACCCCTTTCTTGGCCTCACTGTCCACCTTTAGTGAAACAACAAATGAAAGGGAACCCTCAACCTCATAGGTTTATCATCATTTCAAATTTTCATCATTATTTTATTTTATTATTACATCTTTTAATATAAGAAATTTTATTTTAATTATAATAATTATATTTATTTATATATTTATTATTTCAAAATTTTACAAAACAAATTTATAATTTATAATTTTATATAATAACATTAATAATTATAAATCTTATTTATTTCCAAAATAATTTTTATATTACCTCTTATATTATTACAAAATACATATTATATTTAATAAAAAATATGATTGTTTCATATATAATAAATTATATTATCTTTAATAACATTAAAAATTTTGTTTAAATTTTTTTATTATAATTAATTTATATAACTTTGAGTATTTATAAATTCTAAATCATGTTTTCTAAGTGTTAAATTATAATTCCTAAAAAATATGACTTTTTGAAAAAAAAATTATAAAATTAAATTCTAACCACAATTTAAAATTATTATTGATAATAATTTTAATTTCAAAAGTGAATTATTATATTAAAACATATATCCACTTTTTATAGTTATTTATAATAATTTAATAATCCTCAAAAATAAACATTTTATTTTTTAATACAAAACATAATTTTTAAAAATAATCAAATAAATAAATTTATATTAAAAAATTATTTTAAATAAAATAATACAATAAAACAGTATTTGTTTAGAATTTATAATTTATAATTCTAATTTAAAATAAAATAATTTATTTAAAAATTATTATAAGATTTGAAATTAATATATTTTTCTTAAAAGAATAATTGATATGAAGTAATATTCGTTTCTATATATTATTATATAATTTTAAATATTACACTAAATATAATTTTATTTGGGTTAAATAAAAAAAATTATTTCAATTATTATGTGAACAAATTAGTTTATATAATTATATAACAAACCATTTAATTAGTAACATTTTAAAATATTCAGGATGTTACGGATGTTGATCCTAACTTCCCTGGTGATCCATTTAACAAGCACCTATCATGTCTTCCAAGGTCTGAGTTGTTCATTCTGACTATCCATCATACTAGGGATAAAATAAAATGTTAAAATTTAATTCAGTACCCAATAACTTCGGAAGGCCTTTCAAAAAATTATAAGTGAACATGGGATCATGGTCTAATATAATGGTGTTTGGAACTCCATATAACCTAAATATCTCTTTGAGGTATATTTGATAAATTTGACATGAATACAAAGTATTTAGAATATAAAGAAGATGTGTATATTTAGTCCAGTGATCAAAAATAACCTAAATCACATTGTTACCTTTAGAAGTCTTTTTAAGTCCCGGCATGAAATCCATGGACATATTTTCCAATTTCCACTCTCACAATTGTAAGGGTTGAAGCATCCCCTTGGTTAATTTCCTTTCCTACTTAAATAGTTGAAAAATCTAAAATTTATAGTGAAGTCAGTAATATCTCTTTTCATTTCATACCTCCAGTAATACTCCCAAATATCCCTATACATTTTAGTACTGTCATGATAAATGGAAAATGAAGAACTATGGGCTTCACATAACAATTCCCTCTTTAGCTGGGAATCAAAAGGCACACCTAATCTCTTCTCAAATTTAAATACACCTTATTTATCAACATTAAACTTAAGAAATTTTACCCATATTAACCAATTATAACATTTTCCGTAACTCATAGTCTTCCTTCTGAGCTTGCATCATTCTTCCAGATAGAGATGATTGCACTAACACATGTATCAAAATATATCCTACATCCTTGACAAAATTCATCAAATCATTAATCAAAGGTTCATGTACTACGGGTAACATGGTTAATGTTGTTATACTTTTCTAACTCAAATCATTGAGTGAATATATAATTAAAAAAATTTCTCATTCTCAATTCATTATGAGTGAATATATACTTAAATTTTTTTTATTAGTATATATTGTACACTTTAATCAATACAAATAACGCATCTAAATTTTTAAATTAAAAATAGAATCCAATTTCATATAATTTGAAGGATAATTTAACTCGTGAGGTTTGAAGTGATATAAAGAATAAGCAATTACGTGATCATTTCGTATCAGAATGCAACAAAGTCCCTTCATGGAAAAAACGTTATATATGACAAAATAAACATTTCTTGAGGGTAGGGTTCTAAATGGAGTATTCACCAATCTCTTTTTCAATTTCTAAAAAAGATATTCATATTATTTTATCCCGATAAATTTAACCTATTTTCATGTTAACTTAGATAGTGGGCTAGATAACTATGAAATGTTTTCAAAAAAACACCAGCAATAGCCTATTATTCCATGAAAACTTATAATATTAGTAAAATTTGTGGGTTTTTCCATTCATCAACCATTTTTTTAAATAAGTGTCAATTGTAATTCCATCCTTATAAATATTGTTCCTAAGGAAAGAAATCTATTATGACCAAAAATCACATTTTATAAATTTTCTATACAAATTATTTACTTTAAATACTTCCAGAACAATCCTTATATGTTTTTCATGATCATCATAAATTTTTGAATATACAAAAATTTCATCAACAAAAATAAAAAAATTATTTAAAAACTCATGGAAGATTCTATTTATAAGATCCATAAATAAAATGGGGGTATTATTTATTAGGTCCACAAGGTCAAATACCCTAAGAGGGGGTGAATTAGGGTATGATATATTAAAACTACTGACCCATAAAATATTGTTTCGTCATTAAAAAAAACACACTTGTCTCCTTATCCAATGAAAATATATAAACAGAAATGAAATAATTCACAAGACACGATGATTTTACTTGTTTCACCCTCACTAGACTATGTCCAAGGAGAATACAATGGAAATTTTACAATGTACCAAATCCACTAAATCTCACTACCAATTACAATGTTTGGGGTAGATAAATTCTATGCCCAGGACCATTTCCTTTACAATGTTTAAGGTCATCTCACTTCTTTCCCAAGGTTCGCTTTCTATTTCTCTTTCTCTGGCTCACTACTAGTAGAAAGGATCATTATCTTCCTATTTCTTCTCTTACTACTCTTGGAAGGGATCCACTCACAGTTTATGGACTTCTAGGTCCCTTTATTTTCATGGATGAATATATCTTAAACTATAGGTTGATTCTCTATTGAAGTTTCAATTTCATTCAAATGACGAATATGCATTTACCATATATGTATTGTGGAACTTCAAACTTTCATTCAACTCTTGGGTGACTTATTCACAACATTAATGTCTTTCTGAAAACTTTTTCTTTTTCATGGAAAACCAACTTTCACATAATTCCCTTTTTATGTGAAACTCACTACTTGCGTGAAACTCCCTTCATGCATGTAATTCCCTACTTTCAAGAAACTTCCTTAACACTTGCTTGATTCAGAACTCGTATTTTCTCTAAGTGTTGATCAATTTTAAATGAGGGGGTAGCTACTTATTTATAGGAATTTCCAACCCTACACGCAACATTGTGCAACTTTTTCCCCAGCATACAACTCTCGTTCAAATTGGAAAGGTTATTTTCCTTAAGAAATGTTCCAAGTGATCTTCCAAACTCGTTTTCTATCTAAGATGGCATCCATTGATGTCACTTATGATTTATTGGGCACATAAACCAATTTCACCATCCTTATTATTTATCTAGATGATTTATGATTATGATGAATATATGTTTATGAGACCCATTCATTTTCCATGGGTTATTCTCTAATAAATTTATGATATGATTATGAGACACATTTCCTTTATATGGGTTATGCCATGATGGAATGTTTAGGAGACCATTTTATTTTCTTGTTTTGTGATATTATAAATTTTTTATGATATTTTTTTATAATTATGTATAGTTTTAATAATGTGATAATGGTTATATTATAATGAAATACAGTGGTTACATTATAACCAAGGATAGTGTTCACATTATAACAAAGGACAGGTGGGACCTATATCTCCCTCCAAATCATTGGGTAAATCTTTATATCTCATGATCTAACAATGAGAAACAAGTTTTATAACTTGATCCACTGTGAGAAATAGGCCAATATTCTTCATCTATAGTTGGAAACAAGTCAACAGAACTAAACTAAAATGGGATTCATGATAATGGGGTTGATCTATAGTGGAAAAAATACTGACAGGCTTGATCCGCAATTGGAAATAGGTTACAAGTCCTAATCCACTATGTTTTATGGTCTTGGTAGTTATCCATGAAAAATAAAATGGTTTATATACCTATATTAGTTTCACACTTTTATAACACGATATTTTAGTTCATAAATTATGATGATTTCACACTCTTATGAATCATGTATTTTAGAATGATAATAATTTATGTCATGACTCATATATATGATTTTTGAGAGGTTGTATATGAACTTTTTAGGTTATGTTCAAGATATCATGACATTATATATGTCATATTCTTACATATGATCATATAATGATATCTCCCAAATTTAGCCTTATTGTGCATCTGAGCTCACCCTTTCTTATGTTTCCCTTCATCAGGTTATGAATAATGCTTTTAAGTATGGTTTGTTAATGAATATTACTTAATTGGATGATATTTTTGGGAGATTTTGAATATCATTTATGAAATAATAAAATTGTGTGTCTATCCTCCAAAGACACTAAACCTTTACAGTCCTCATGCATTTATTGGTGAAATATATTGAATATTCATATAAAATTATATAATATTTATTTATGAAAATCCCAAGTCACTATAAAAAACCTAATTTCTCGTAGAAAAATCATAATTAAAATAGAAACACTATTAATATTTTTTTTATTAAAAAAATATTACATACTTTTCAAAAATATTCTAAATGGTTTTTTTAAGTTCATCATAGTATTTTTGTAAACATAATTTTACTCCATAAATTCATTATTTATCATTGAAAAAAGTTTCATAAGTTTGTTTGTTATACTTTTTTATATATTTATAAATGATATGGTTTTAGTAAAAATTGTATTATTTTACTATTCACTTACGAATCAATTATTCTAGAAATGTCACAAAAAATAATATTAATCTAATACTTCCATGATAAATAAATAAAATATTTTCATTTTTATAAATTAAAATTCTATAATATATGAATTTAATTTTTAAATGGAAATGTAAAATGAAAAAAAAATAGGTGTTTTTTTGATATTATCTATTTTTATTATTATTTCTTGTCAATTAATAATTCAATTAGTGTTAATTTATTATTCATATAAAATATATATTTCATCAATGATATACAAAGTTTCATAAAATAAAAATTCATAGCATATAAAAATTGTTTTTTAGATAAATATATTTTCAAGCATACATTTAATCTATCTTTATTACATGCCTTGTAATAACTATTAAATGGATTTTTTTCGAAAAATTTTAAATATATTGCATTAAATTATTTTTTGATGTAAAAGTGGTTAAAATTAAACAACTCTTTTAAAAACATGTTTGAAAAATATTCCTATTATATTAAATATTCTTCACCAAATACCATTAAAATTAATTATATATATTCTAAAAAAAATTATTAATCCATCAATATTAATATTTTTCATTTAATTATACTCCATATTATAGATTTAATAATAATACATTATAAATAAATATTTATTTATTTATTTAATAATTTAATATTAATATTTTTAGTTTATTATTTATTATTAATGAATTGTATTAATTTAAGTATTCCACTAATAATTCACTACCAAACAAGTCCAGTCAAAAGCACATCTTCTGACCATTTATTAAAAATAATGTAAAATATATGTGAAAGACCCGGATGGAGTAAAAAAAGGTACTTTCCATTATCCATCAAATAAATAAAGGTCACAAATCATAATAATATTTTTCATTTCCATATTCAGACTCATTAGTAGTTTCCCACTTAGATTGATATTTACCTTGGTTAAAAATCTTAAGGATTTCTACATTGGTCATATCTGACTCTTTGGAATGGGATCTCCTAAACACAGTTTTTGGTAATTTAGAATAGTCCTTTTGTGGACTTCTCTTCATAGGAGGAGTAAATTTCTCACTACCAATTACCTTTTTCTTGTTATACATGAGTGCATTCTTAAAAGATGCATGACCACCACTTCTTGATGTCTTTAGGGGTGTTTATTATTCACCTTTTTATCATCAAAGATATTTTCCCACTTCTCAAATATCCTAGAAGAATTAAATATTTGATGAATTTCTTGATCTTCTATTTTTGATTATTTTATTATTTTCTATTTATTACCCCCTTTAAATTTATTAATTTTTAATAGATATAATAATCCATAGTGTATAACACTTAATTTCACGTTCTTTCATTGTAATGTTTTACTATAAATTACAAATTTCTTTTAGTTTAATTACTTTCATGTATGACTTATTTCCTAATATATTTCAATTACATTGAAAAAATAGAAGAAAAATAATAATTATAAACATATTTTTTACGAAATAATGTGCTTCTTAAAAATATGGGGCATTACATTCAACCATACATAGATAAATTTCTTCCTCACAATTTTAATTATCACTTACTAATAATAATATGTAAGGGTATCTAAAAGATAATAATGACTAAAGATATGGATTCTAAATATATACAAACCTTTTTTTCTTAGGTAATACAATTTATATATATCTTCACTCATAATTTACATATATTGATATTATCAAATTTTTATTTCAAAATTACCTGTATAACTAAGTATTAAGAGTTTCTAAAGACATTACATCCATAATATCATTTTCAAGATCATGTTTCAAATCAAATATTAAAACCAAAAATGATTTTTATAATATCTGATAAAATCATAGAAAATGATCATATGAATTGAAATCTCAATACTAATATTTATTCTTCTAAGAAACCATCATTTAAAAATATGACACCTTTTGTTCAACAATGACACACTTGATTCATCTTATAACTATCCATTTAACATAGGTTATCTATGATCATTTTTTAATAGTTTCTCTAACCTTACTAGGTATATATTGCATCCTCAAATAAAATTTACATCTTGATAATTGTTCAGAAAGAGAATGTGAATTAACCAAATCATATTCCCCAGGAGAGTCTATCTAGGTATCAAGTCTTAGGACCACTAATCATGAACTGAGTGTATATAGAGTTGATATTAAAATACAATTTTCCATGTTATTACCCCTATGTTCATCTACATCACAACAACATCCACCTGTGAGTATCCATAGAGAGAAATAATTTCTATGAAAATAATATACTCAAAACCTTACCAAAATTCAAGGATATAATTATATATATAGACTCATACCTATGGTTTTCAATAAATTTCTCTCATCATATTCCCCAAACAACATAAAATATTCAATATTATATCAACTAACCTAAAAGGTTATCTATAAGTTCTAAATACTGATCAACAATAACTTATCAACCCTTAATGACATTAATAAATATTAAATTATCTTCAATTGATGATATCCTAATATTTAATGTTATCTCAACTCTGAAATGATACTAATTATGATATCTAATTTATAACTAGGATAGTTTGTCTCATTAGACAACATTATGCATTGAGGGGATACTGCGAGCCCCACACACACTAAAATAAAGTCAAATACATTTGCAATATGACATAAATGAATAATAATACAATATGTAATCAAATTTTATTAGTAATCAATGAACATACATATTAGAATAATAAACATATAGGATGTTAATACCTTACCAAGTAAATAAATTAAATAAAATATTAATAAAACACACATAAAAGGAAGTTGGTGGTATTATTCATACATATCTTAAGTGAAACATAATAACTTTAAATTATTTTGATATACATAAAAATTACTTCATAAGAATAATTTTGTAAATGGTATAATATTAAAATGGATCAAGAAAAATATTTTTTGATACCATGAATTTAATCCCCCAAAGAAAATAGCATGAGTTGATTTAAAAGGCAATACATGAACCATAACTCTGAAAAAGGTAAAATAATTTTCACATAAAAATTAAAATAGAAGAAAAATAGTAGAAGAATTTTTATTCAACATTTTTAATAATACCATAAAAAAGAGCCACATATGGGTCACATTCAAAATTCATTTTTGAATAAGTAATATAAGAAGCCCTTTTTAAAGACTAATTTAAGAGAAATTCTTATGATGGTTCCTTTCAAGTGAAATAATAGTTTTCTAAAGTAAATGTTCAGTGCAAGATAAAACAAAATAATAAGGATTGAAAACCTTTTAAATATATTAGAACATATTTTTTGAAATCCTACATCATGATAAGAATAAAATACATCCTCTTTAAGAGAAGAAAACAAAAATGTTCATATCATATGATATTTCATATAATTTGGTTTCCAAATGTAAAGTATAACATAAGAAGGAATATAAACCATTGAAATATAAGTAAAATAACATACTTGGTAAGGATTTTAAGTCTTCTTAACAATGGTATTCTTTTATGAAAAAAATTACATCATGAATGGAACATTAATTTAAAATTCATTTTCCCAGAGAGGAAAATAAAATATAGGATAATAAACTTTTATGGTGTATGAACACAAACATAGAATAAATATATTTTATAAGAAATTTCATAACTCAAAAAACTTGTTTTAAGTTATCAATATCCTTAATATATTAAGAAACATTTTAATAAAAACCCATTAAAATAGAGGGCTTAAAATTTAGAATAAAATACCATGAATAAATGATAATTCATGATATAATATATCAAATATGAAATACACACACCTTTTTAAAAAAAAGTGACATGAATTGATAACTCAATTCATTCCCCAAGAGAATTAATTAAATCCAAAAGAGTTGGTACAAATACGAGGTGTAAATAGCTTACACCAGCAGGGATTGAAGGAATACAAGTAAAAATTACCAATAAGAAAAGTCTTTGATAGCAACCATCTCCTATTCTCAAAAAAGACAAAGTCTAATGGGAAGTCATCCATCAACACATAAGGGAGGCACAAAAAGAAATCACCGCAAATCCTGCATCTTCACCTCAAAAGACATAAATATATATCACTTTAGTATATTTTTCTACATGAAACAAAAAACCTAAAACAATAACTTTATACATTATAATTAAATTTTACTTTTATAATATATTTCTTAAATTAGCAGATATAAAAGGAAGTAGTTGTATTATGAAAATAAAAATGAAAAGGGAATGAAATAGAATCAGGTGGCGAAATACTTCCTTATGAAACTAATTTTTTGAGATTAGAAAGGAAGTATCTTCACTAGGTTTTTACTTAGAAAAAACCCAAGATAAACTCGAATAATTGTGGAATGGAAGAAATCGCATGAGAGATAAGTTCAAACTCATGGAAATTTACACAACATTCATTCTTACTGAATCCCAACCTACAAATTGCACCAGATCTTAGCTTATGCTTAGATATCACAAATATATCTTGAAAGGATATTTAACAATAAATTATTATGATATAGTCATTAAATTATTATTTTAATAAATTTTTATCACATGTATTTTTCACATTTCTTATTTTGACTTTCAAAGAAAAATAAGATCTAATTTTCTATAGAAATATTATTTTATTTAGAAAAATTAAAATTTTAATTAGATAAAACTAATATAATTTTATAATTTATAATTTAAAAAATTTCATACTATTGATATTTGATAATTTTCAAAAAAAATTAATTATCCAATGAGTAGTCAAAAATCATGTTTTTTCTAAAATAATAGAATTTATGAATATATCGAGAAGTAATTATAATATAAAATCTAATAAAACATTTTCATGAATAAGTATGTATTTAGGGGTTTAAAATATACATTTCAATATACAATAATGAATTTAGAAAACCTTTTTTTAACAACTTAAGTAACATTTTCCAATAAAAATTATCTTTTCTATTTTCTTTTAATTAAATTCTATTTATGTGACATTCAATTCTCTTTTTCTTTTAAATAAAATTAAATTTTTAGTGTTTTATAATAAATAAATTCATATTATGAAAATTAAATTCATTGATAAATTATCATACATTAAAATTTTATGTTTAAAAATACTCTTTTTATAAAAAAAATGGGTTTTTACGCATTACATGCGCTAACATTAAAATTTATTTATCTTTCACATCAAAATTTTATCTGATAAAATTTATTTAATACTTATAATAATTAGGTACAAACTTTATAATAATTTCCATTTTACTTTTTAGTAGTTAAAATTAAATTTCTCAGGTAATAATTATTTACCCCAGAAAAAAAATTATTTTTCAAGGAATTATACATTTCTTGATATTGTGATTTTAAATTAAATGGAACCATAAAAATTATAATATTATTTTTGAACATATATAAACATAAATTAGCACTGATTTAATTTTTCATTAATGTTAAATGATATTAATAACACTTAATTTTTAAAATCCCTTTTTCATTAAAATTATTTTTTTCAACAAAATATTTTTTTAATTTAAAAGTTAATTTTATAATACTTAAAAATATAAATAGGTTAAATGGTGTAAAATTTCATATTCATCATATCATAATATTATATTAAGGGTTGTATTATATTTTTTTGATAAAATAATTTCTATGGTTAAATTTTAATCAATATTAATAAGTGTTGAAATGGGTAATCCAATGTGGCTCGAATTTTACTAAATCAATTCGACACTTAGAACTTCTAGAATAACATTATTTGGGTATAAATTAATCACTAATTTTCTCATCAAATTTTCCGCACATAACTCGAATAACTCCTAAGAAATTACATTCTTATCCCTCACCTAAAATTCTTTTCCAAATATTTATTCCACTTTTTACTAATAAAAGGTTATCACCTCCTCCCACTTCATGCCACACAAATATATTACAATGAATTTTTTTTTAATTTATTTCTTCTAAATTCCAAAAAAAATATAATTATTTATCCTCAACAAAATTTCTTAATTCCTTTTTTTCCAAAGGATTCTTCAAGTGAAGATCTAAATTCTTAATGTAAGTATTACTTATCCTTTTAATCCCTTTATTTTTTCCTTCTCATATTCCATCCTTCAAATAATAATAACCATATGTATATATTTAAATTAGTATAAATGAAATAATAAAATTTAGTTATATTAATAGTATAAAAATTATTTATTCCCATCGCACTCAATCAAAAAAAATTAAAATGTTGCTCATGTGTGTGTATGGACTACCATCTCCAAGAACGACGCATTTCATTTTTTTTGTCTCCGCCATTGAAAGATGGTTATATAATTTTTTTTAGTAATTATATATGTTATTTATGTAATTATTAATAATTTATAAATATAAATTAGGAGTTTTATAAGTAATATTAGTAATAAGTGATCATTGTAAAACTAACCGCCTAAAATAAACTTAACAAGAGGAAAAGTGATTTATTTATAAGTGGAAACTTAATTTTCATTTACTTTATTATTATAAAACAAATAAATCCTAATTAATCTCCTTAATAAAATATAAATGATTTAATTATATATTTTTATGTTGATATTATAATAAAATAATCAATTTTTTAGTCATACACACACATAGATCGTAGCTTGTGCTTGTTGGGTCAGTTTAACCATCTACATGAACAATGCTATAAATTTATATCAAGGATTGATTTAGAAACATAGTATTGGATATTAATGAGAGGATAATTATTATTTTTATTCCTTTGTGGTAATATAAACATTTAACTCTTTAATTAAGACAATATATTAGAAAACAGGGAGAAATGTCTCCCTTCTCTCTTGGTTCTCCTCTCGTCTGCAGCTCCACCTAGGGTTTCTTCTGAAACCTTTATATTTGGAGTTTCCGGTGCATATTGCGCCGTTCTTCTTCCTTTTATTTTTTCCTCCCCTACTCTCGCCTCCTCCTACCTTCTTTCATTTGCGTGACTTATTTGGTCTTTCGGCTCGACGTGTTTTTCTTATCGTGATCCTGGGATTATGATGATGTTTGTCTGCTGTTGTTTCTCTCGGATGCTCTTTCAGTGGCTCTTCCCTCACGTTCCTCAGCACCTCTCTAGGTCGGATTTTGAGTTGTGGTACAAATAGGTTTTGGGTTTTGTGATTTGGCGGTCGATGAGCCTCATTGGACTACCTGGGTCTGTCTACTCCTACTTTCCTCGCTCCCAGTTTCGAGGTTGGTGGCCATGGACATGGTTCCCTATCGAGACCCTAGTTTGTTTTCAACGTTGCTATAGCTTCATGTTCCTTCTTCACTCTCTGAGTCGGTCAGCAGTGGCAGTTTCATAGAGGCTTTGGAAAGTGTGTATGACTAGTCGACAGTGTTCCAGGAGGCTCGTCCACTGTTGTCTTCACTCTGAGATGCGGTGGTTCCCGTATGATGTTTTCTGTGTGTGATGAATCCCAAGTTTATTGTTTCTTGGTTCTGGTTTGGCTTTCCTAGCAAGGGTCGTCTCGACAGCTCAAATCCCTACTGTAACCCCAAGTGCCTTTGCTGGTCTCCCAGTCAGATCTGAATAATTTGCAAATAAGTGGTTTTGGGATGTGGGATTTGGCAGCCGATGGTGTATCTTGAATAACTGGAGCCATTTTTCTCCCTTTAATTCGTCGATGCTGAATTTCAATGGTGTATACAACAATTTTATTGAAGTTGTTTCATTCGAAATTTTTTTTCAGATTCTGTTTGGTCTTATGCAGTAAAGTTTATGATTTTCTGGTTTGATACTTTATGCACTAGTAGAATACTAACCTATACCAACGGTTTGGAACCATTGGTATAGGCCTCCAAACCGTTGGTATAGCCTATACCAACGGTTTGGAGAACCGTTGCGAAGTAAGCCGTTGGGATAGGTCTATACCAACGGTTTTCCCAAAACCATTGGTATAGACCTATCCCAACGGTTTTTAAAACCGTTGGTATAAGTAATATGAAAATCTATTACAACGGTTATAAAACCGTTGGTAAATGTATTTAAAAAAAACATCTGCTTGGATTTGATCCCAGGACCCCTCGTTTATAATCGAACGACTTAACCACTAAGCTAACATCACTTTTGTAAACCTAATTTCATAAATATATATATGTATTATCATAATTATTTAAAATTTAGATTTATATAATGTTCTCGGGTAGTAGACCTGGAAGAAATGAAAGAATCTATCCCAACGGTTCTCAAAACCGTTGGGATAGGTGGAAATTTCCAGGAGGTGAATGTTGGATTTGGGGTGAGTTTTCCCAACGGTTCTCTCAAACCGTTGGGAAAGGGGGGGTCTTTCCCAACGGTTCTTCCAAACCGTTGGGAAAGGGGGGTCTTTCCCAACGGTTTGGGAGAACCGTTGGGAAAGGGGACTCAAAACACCCCTTTCCCAACGGTTCTCCCAAACCGTTGGGAAAGACCCCCCCCCCCCCCCCCTTTCCCAACGGTTTGGAAGAACCGTTGGGAAAGGGTGTATATAAGTGTTGGGAAAGATCCGATTTCCAGTAGTGATGGCAGCAATGATGGAGTTCTCAAGCGGTGTTGTATGGTGGTGTCTTTATTGACGACAGAGGTTTTGACGGTTGAAGGTATCTTTTTCATTTTGAATGCTCTGGTGGTTATAGACGCTGGTGGTGAGGGGCATCCAATGATGGCGGTGTATCAACGCCTAACAATGGTGCCCCCGGATCAAGGCCTAGGGTTCAGTGTTGGAGAGTTACCTTTGTCAAGGTGCACGGCTCGAGGCACCTCTTCAAATGAGGTGGTATTATGGTGTTTATTTGAAGTTAAAATTTTGAAACTTTTAATTCAAGTTGTTCTCAAGCGGGTGATTTTGGTTGCGGATGGTGATGGAATAATGGTGGTATGGGTTGAATGACATGATGCTTTTTGAGATGGTCGTAAATGAAGATGGGGATGTCTACTACGGGTTGCTACTATTTTAGAATCTGGTTTTTGTGTTTTACATCTTGTGAAGTTTGTAATTTTGATGTGTTTGAATTATGTGTTGTGCGGTTACCACTAAGACAATAGATTCTATTCTTCATAAATTATTGACATAAGCTTGTGGTAAACTTCATCGTCATGAATAACTAAAATATTTATAAAATGAAATTATAAAATATTATTAAATTAAAAATAATAAATTTAAGTTCTTTTTATGATGTATAAATGAGGGAATTTTGTGAATTAATTGATAACAACAAATAAATTACAAAACATGATCAAAAAAATCAAGATTACTCACACTTGATATTGTAAATATATAATTACTAACTAATATGAATATAGAGATTATTTATAAATAATATTTATAGAAGATTATATATATGATTAAGTTTAAGAAATATGATTTTAAGATATTTATTTTTATCATATAGGATCTTATAGTGAATTCAACTATGCACGGAAATAATGTAACTATTATTTTTTACTCAATTTATGATTCATTGGGTCATAATCTTTTTTACTTGAATATAGTTTTCCAATATTTCTATGATCCTAAATTTCCCTTATTTCATATTTTACTTCCAATTTTACATTAGGATAATTAATTATCATAATCAATAACCACTTATTTAATAAGAAAATTATAAATAAATGTATAATGTAAGTAAGAATAACTCTCATTATTATCAATGGATCTTTTTCTTCCATGTTATGTTTTTCCTGTTCAAATTATTTCATTTAGTAAAATAAAAAAACATTTTTTATTTAAATTCAACCTATTTGAACAGGGGAAAATCATTTATTTTTTCTATCTTGTGGGATTTCCTTTAAAATGGACTAAAAATCTCAATAAAGACATTACTTTTCAATATTTACCACATCAGATTTATTAACGTGATTTTTTTTTCTTTTCAATAAAAATTAATGTTGAACTATTTATAACATGGTTTACAAAAGCCTTCTCTTTTTCCTAGAAATTATTTTTTGAAATTAATTTTCACTTCATCTTTTATAACAATGTTTAAAATGTTGTGTGGAGATTTTTTTATTTCTCTTTTATTTTTCCTCCAAGGTTTTTCTCTCAAGATATGAAGTTTTGATCACCCTATATATATTATTATGATGTTAATAATTTTTTAAAATTATATTTTTAATATATTATTATTCCTTAAGTTCATGTAATGTGATTTTTTTTAATTTTAATAAATCCCTTCTTTTAAGTGTGTTTTTTAAGACAAGATTATGGTTGATTTCATGTGTCATTAATATTTTTGGTTGAGCATTGGTGTGAATATTTATAAGAAACACACCTTCAACATTAATTAATCTTATGTTTTAGTCAAGAATTTACTTTCTTTCACTTTTATTTTATTTTATATTTCAATTTTTAGGTAATTAATCCATAACTGAAACATTAAGAAACCATATAATACAAAGTGAACACTTTAGATTAGTATCTATTTTTTCCATAATTTAAAAATTTCTAAATAAAGAATGATTTATTTTCATTAATAATCTTCATGAATTTAAACTTGATATCCTCCTTTCCATTAATCATCCTTAAATCCTATGAAAAAAATTTAATAACATGAGGTTAGAATAAAAATATTAGTAATCAATGAAAAAAGGAATATGGTTAGTTCTATGAAAAAAATGAAAAATTAAATAATGTTTACATTTATCATAAAAGTTTTTTGAGAATATTCAAAAAAAATACATGAAAACACACACACCTTTTATATCTGAGAAAATCATAAAAATACATAAAAAGAAATTATAGAACCTTCTTGGTAACTTAGATCATCACATTCATAATCTGTTTTAAACCCATGTTCAAAGTAACCAGAACCCAATTGAATCCCTAAGAGAAATTTTTTGGTAACTACCACCTTCTTTACTATTTATAAAATTAACATTAAGTTGTATTAGGATCACTCAATGTTATCTAGGTCACCCCATCGTATATAATATAATGATATCACCCAAATATATCTAGGATAACTTATCATATATATCAAAAATACGGTATCTTGAATAAAATATCATTATGCATTAATTTTTCCATAATAAAACCTTTGAAAAACACTTTAGAACTCATTAAAAAAACTTTTGGATATCAATATACCATTTTATTTTAAAACCCCCATTTTCAATATACAAAAAATATTTTCTTTTAAAAAAGGTTTTCTAGTACTAAAATATGAAAAAAAAGATTCTTTAATTGGAATAATATTTAATTCTTTTAAAGGATACCAAAAATAAAATAAAGGTCATCATGGAGGAAAATTTGTTGTCACCGTTTATGTTATGAATTCCTTTTGTCATTTGTCAAAACATTCCATATAAAAAATATAAAAATATTCCATTTGAAAAAAAATAATTAAATTAAAATAGATATAAATTTTCTTTATAAATTATTTATTTCCATATAAAAATTTAATAAAATAATTTTAAAAACATTCACATGGAAGAGAAAGAGTTAAAATAAAAACCCCAAAATATGATTTTATTTTAAAGGAAAAGACCGTTATCACCTCAGAAACACTTGAATAAAAATACCCATGAAATATTGACATTAAAAAAACATTAAATACCATGATAATAGAGTAATTTATGATATAAAATTTCAATGTTTCTGTATATACACCACATAAAATAATATAGGGGGATAATATCAAAATATGACTTAACGAATGGAAATTGAAACAAAGTCCCTTACCTTGAGCTTAGATTTTCATGTGTTTCTTTGTCTTACTGAATAATTTTATTATATTAATGATTTAAATTATTGATAACCCTTATAAAGTTTATTATTAATTTTATTTAACTTAATAAAAGTCTGATTTTTTGACTATATTTAGCTTATATGTCAAAAATGACTTTGGTAGGTCAATTAGGATAAAATGGGTCCTTATTTAAAAATATACAAAATAATAATAATTATATAATTATACAACTTATAAATAAATTATATTATTGAAATATAACAATAAATATGGTTATGAAAAATGAATTAACGTTACGATCATGGAGATGGTCAGTCGTACGTATGCGTGAATAAAGTTTCCATTTTTCAATGATCATTATAGAATGAATGTAAGTAAAATTTATCATTAAATAATAATAATAAAATAATAAATACCATATCATCTAATTATATATAATTATATATATATATCATTCTTGTGGTGTAGTAGTGAAAAACGAATCATGTCGCTTCGAGGAGGCGGTTTTCCACACATCCAAGAATAACATTATCAATTTGTTAAGTGAGGAAAAATGTGGTAAATAAAATGATATATTGTAATTATTGAATGATAAATATTTCATTAATATCATAAATATTTCATTTATATCACATATATTTATTATCATTACCCTTATTATCTTCCATGTAATGTGTTAGTGAAAACTAATGGCATCACTTTGTGTGTCGGTAATCTGTCATACACACAAGCAACGTTACCATATCCCTTACATATTGTAATATAAAAAAGGATATGTATGATATAATGACTCCATATTTATAATTATGTCATAATATCATATATAAACATTATATCCAACATAATACCCAACTGTGGTGGTAATATAAAAAAGAAAGACATTAATTTACGAGGCAGTAGTCCATCGTACACCCGAATGATGATCTTGAAAAACATTTGATGAAAGTGTGTAATATTTTAGGTTCTATACTTAATATAACAAAATATTCGTATATATAAGATATTTATGTTATTATATCATCATTTTATAGGAATAATTGATGGGGTAGAGGAAGAAATAAAATAAAAACTCTCATTGGATAACATTACCTCTCCTTCGGGAAACTCCTTTTGGTTTTCACCAACGGCCTTACGTGGTTGTATTTCTTCCCAATATATGGATTATTGGATAATATAATAGAATTTAAGATTTTATTTTCATATTTCTTTGAATAAAAAAAATTAATTATTTAATATTGGAGTAGAGGTGGTGGCCTTTTATAAGTGAGGTGAGTGGGACAGTTATAATTTTTTGAATGAATGAATTCCACCCACATTTATTTCATGAATCCATGCCCCAATAATGATAATTAATTGATAATAGAAATTATAAGGTCTAAATATATCCATAAAATCTGTTTTTACAAGTTTTGGGTCATTTTTAAAGCTTATATTCTATGTTTAACCACTAAGTAAGCTCGTTTTACATTAATCATTGTGTTTTTTAAATTTTTTTACTAATAAATTTATTCAAAAAATAAGATATACCTATTATAAATTATAAATTATTTTGATTCAAAATATGGAATCCATTTCCCCAAATTTAATTCATATAATTGGAAAAAAAATTATTTAATATTAATCCTACAAACATGGTGAGATAATGGGTTTTTAAGAATAGTGTTTTTTAAAAACGTTGATTCTATATTAACTATATGAATAATAATCATCATTATATAAAACTATATTAATATTTAAGGATATATAATTCATAAATTTCAATTAAAATATTCTTCATTATAGATTATTTTATTTAATTAAAAAGGATAAAAATTATTCATTTTAAAACAGTTTTCAAAAAAACCCATTTTTAAACCAAAAAACAAACTTATAACAAAAATTAATATAATGTAGATTAAAAATTAATAAATTTGATTAATTATCAATAAATATCAAATATATTACTTAAAAACATATTCAAATAATAATTTAACTATTAAATTATTTAATTGATTAAAAATAAAATTCTTTTTATAAAAATTGGTAGTATTCACTATTCACTAAAAAATCACTATTTTCTGAAAATCCCAAAATTTCACACAAATTAAATTTTTATATTATAATTTAAAAAAAATTATTCTTTTTATTAAATTCAAATTAAAAAAATTAATATTAATTTTTTAAATAAAACCTTATAAGAAAGAGGTTTAGTTAAACTATTTCATTTTTTATTTAAAAATTACATAATATTTATATAACAATATAATTCATGAAAATGATTTATTATATCATTATTTGGGTTGTTACATCCTTATACCCTTTTATAAATAGTATCATTACAATTTTATTTATTTATTAAACAATTGGGGATATCTTTCCCTCACAAAATTTTCTGATTCTCATATTGCATCTTCAACCATATGGTTTATCCCCAAAACCTTAACCTGATTAATCACCTTATTCCATAACACTTTATCTCTATGGTAAATAATATTAATAAGATATTCCTCATAAAAAGGTAATCTTCCAACTAAACTAATTATGATCACAAAACATGAGATAAATTAGGAAAATATTTCTTTACCAATGAAACATGAAAAAAATTTGTACCTTTGATTAAATCAGAGGAAACTCTACTCAGAAGGAAACTAGTCAAAATTTCTAGAGGATTTTATATGGTCTAATGAATCTATGACTTAGATTTCCATTTTTTCCAAAACATAGAACACTTTTCCATGGATAAACATTAAGTAAGACATGAACACCAATCTCAGAATAAAAATATTTCCTCAAATTATCCCCATAACTTTTCTAACTACCTTGAGGTTTCCTAATATAAGGTTGAATAAACTACACCTTCTCAACCATTTCCTCTACAAAATCTAGTCTCATCAACTTCCTTTCTCATAATTCATCCTAAAATATTCTTTCTGAAATCACTTCCCATATAATGCCTCAAATGGTGTCATTTGTATACTGTAATAAAGATTGTTATTATAATAAATCTCAACAAAATTAAGATATTTATCCCAACTTCCATGGTAATCCATTGAGTAAGAAAAAAGTATATCTTCCAAGGACTGAATTTTTCTCTCAGAGTACCCATAAGATTAAGGATGAAAAGCTATACTAAAATTTAATTCAGTACCTAATGAATTATAAATTCCTTTACAGAAATTGGATTTGAACCTAGAATCATAGTTTGATACAATAGAGAAAGAAACACTATGTAACCTAAAAATATCCTTTAGATACATCTGATAAAGTTGACAAAAATATATTGTATATAAAATGAGAAGGATATTTCAATATATAGTTAATTAGTAAATAATAACCCAAAATTTATTTTTACCTCATCAGGTCCTTGGAAATCCCACCACAAAATCTATATATATATTTTACCATTTCCACTCTATAACTAGAAAAGGTTGAAGCTTACCCTTTGTTAATTTTCATTTTTCTTTAACCTATAGACAATTTTTAAGGACTCATCCTTAAAACGTTACATATTCTTGTGTATTTGAACTACAAATCACATTCTTACAATCTTGAGGATATTTCTAGTTTGGAGTTTTATATAACTAGTTCATAACTCATATATAACAACTGAAATATTAAAAAATAGACACTTTAACTTAATATCCATTTTTACAAAATATATAAACTCTTAAAAACAAAACATGATTTCATTTCATGTTAAATCTTCACAATTTTCTTCTCCAACTTGTTATTTTCCTTACTCTTGCTTAAAACCTATTAAAAAAATTAAAACATGGGATGAGAATAAAAGATATGTATGGGAAATAAAATAAAATAAACAATTTTTCCATTTAAAACCCATTAAAACATTTTATTAAATACATACTTTTTATACTGAAAAAGGGAATAATATTTTCAATAAGATCATTATCTTACCTTTTGGAAATCAATTTATTTCCATGAAAACTCATTAGTAATCAAATAAAAGTCTTGTTGGTTCTTTGGGCCATCATGATCATTTAAATCCTACAAAACTCATACCAAACCCCTTAAAATTTTTAATAACCATATGACTGACTTCTAATATAATTCTCAAGAGAAAAAAATCATTACTCAATATATTGGAGAGCTATATAGGTGCACCCATGGTATAAGTTATAATGATATCACCAAGTGTTATTTGGTTACACCCATGATATATAATTTCCATGGACCATATCATGAATAAAACTCTTAAAAATGCTTTTAAATCCATGTGTAAAACACTTTTAGGTATCAAAATACCCATTTCAGGTAAAAATTTATTTTAAATCTAAAAACTCCACAGTTAAAAATAAAACCATTTTCTTTGAAAAAATTGTGAAATATAGGAAACATTAAATAATTAAATAATCATGAAGGTGGGAAATTGTTTTATTCCCATATATATTAAAAAACATTTCTTTTGACCCTTATAAAAAGAAACTTAAAAATAATTTTTTTTAAAAAACTTCCATTAGAAATTTTATATCATTGAAGAGATCAATAATAAAATGAGTTGGTTATGTGTATCCACTATAAATAATCATAAAACAATTGAAAATAAAATATTACATAATTAAAAGTTATTTCATAGATAATCTTATCACGACATAATTAATGAAGCATAAGGCTAACTCAACGATTGGAAATTGGGTTAAGAATTCACTTGCCTTGAGTCTCACTCATCTCGTAAAAACTTTATCTTCCTCATCTTATGAGGAATTCATTTAATATCATCTTAATGGATTAAGGGTTGGTCTTTTGGAAGGACCAAAACCTCAAGAACATAACTAAGTATGTTGATAATATAAATTGATAGAGGTTGGTAGAGATAAATGGCTCAAATTTATGTAAATAAGTGAAGGAAGGAATTAATTTTTATAATTGAGTTGATGGGAACATTGTGAAATTCCTAAAATATAAAATTATAATAAATTAATTTTATATCCAAATATAATAAAATGGACATTTATTTGAGGATAATATTAAATAAATTTGTAATCTCATCTTGAAATAAAATTTAGGCATGTTTCAGTTTTATTTTAAACCTTATCATTTTGATTAACCTTATTTAACCTATTTAAATTTTTCATGTAAACAATTTGTTTAATATTTAAATATTGTAATTTTTACTCACAAAATTTTAATTGAACTATAAATGAAAATTTTATAATATTTTTGACTAAATCATAATCACTTTTAATTTTCAAATATTTTTAATGAATTTAACAAAATATTATTTTGATAAAATATTTAACATCCCAATTTTTTATGTATTTAGTATTTTAAATAATTATAGTAATTAAATAATAAGTTTAATTTAAATACATGAATGATAAAACTTTATTTATAAATTGACTCGAATACATCATTACCATACAAAAACTAATTCAAAAAAATCACTGTTACCGATAGTAACAAAACTAAAGAACCTTTGATTAATAAAATAAGACAAAACGTATAACTGATATCACTAAAATCCACCATAGTTAGAAAAGATAATATGAGAAATATAGAAAAATGAAATGAGTGAGAGTCAAATAAAGAACTATGTTGGGAGAAATAAATAAGAAAATTAAAGAGATTATGGCCCCTTTGATTACCCCTAAGGTATGGGTATTTTTAGAAACTTTGTTTGTATTTTATAAAAATATATGTGTAAGAATTATATTTTAAAGGTGATAGTAAAAATGTAAAATCCATTGGGAAAATAGTTCATGAAAATAAATTTTACAGAAAACCTAAGATAAAATATAATATTTAGTATTTAATTTACTTTATATTATATATATCTTTACTTTATTATTATAAAAAAATGAAGAAATATTTTCTTCAAAATAATATTATAGAAAAAACTTAAATATTGGGAAAATATTTCAACTAATCTATGAAAATTATGACAAGTAGTACAAAAGGAAGTACACCAAATAAAAGAATCATTATTCTAGAGAGATAAATGACATTGAGGAATTTAGTTTATAAAAATATCACTTTGGGATAGGTATTTATAAATTTTTCATTTTTGACTATTAGTACGTAGCAGTTGAGGTATTTTGGTAACTTAAGATAAAATAAAATAATAATTTTAAAATAATTTTTAAATGATAGTTGTAAATTATAGTAAAAAATATTAAATATGAAATATAGTTGAAATATTTGAAATAATTAGAAAATAATGACTTTTAAATAATTACTTGGATAATAATTTACTTAACCACCAAACGCATAAAAATTAAACCACTAAATGGGTGGGAAATAGCCAATCCCTTGATGGAAGTCTACATAAATCCATGTAAGCCTGCTTGATTCAAGTAGGTATACCTCTCACTTGGCACATAGGGGATAGGCAGAGCACCTGTAGGGTAGAACATAGGATGGGCGAGATGCCCACAGGATCCATGTATAAGGTCTATCTTGTGTGATTGATTGTGATTCTAGGAGGTAGTAGTCCCAACTTGGGTAATAAGTCATCGTTTGACTAAATGATATTTTTATGTGGGATGGGATCTAAAACTGCAGGATGTAATCTGGGTCGTTCATTTGAGATCAAGGTTGATCTAATCGATTCACCTAATTTCTATTTGTTTTCTCTCTAATATTAATATTTCACATATATATGAACCAATAACCCTTGGTGTAGCCCTATTTATTATCCTCGATCTATATCATCCCTCTCAATCAAATGGTGGCCTAGTGATATAAATTTCTAAACGAAAACGAATCATTATCTTCAAGTAGGAAATGAAAAAATAAGTTATATTCACTTAATTAATGTTTTGCAGGTATTTTTTTATGTTTAATCATGTAGTGACAATGTCTTATGGGATAAAAAATATAAATTCATTTTTATCATCAACATTTACGAATCTTATTTAATACCTTTATCTTAAAACACTGATCGTTTGCTTGTTTTTTTTGGGTTATGATTGCTAATTCAATAAGTAGTAGGGAGGAATGATTTATGTGTGTGTGTGTTTGTTATGTATCATATTAAACCACAAACATAACAGGTTAATTGATAATATAATATAAAAATTGTATAAAACTGTCATGTTATACACTTGAAACTCTTGATCCTCTCACGCTCGGTGAAACCAATGATCTGCTTACCCTTTTCTCTTCTTTGTCAATTATTTAAGGTAAGGGAATTTTATTTTTTTATTCTTAAGGACTTATATTCTACATATATCAAAGATAAATTAATATTTATTATATATTATATATTTAATTTTAAATAAAACCTTGTAGGGGTTTTAGTTTTTGAAATTTTATGATTATGTATTTCTGAAAATGTTATGCAAATGGGATGATATTATTTTCAAAATAATTACATTTTTAAAAATAAATTAAGAACATATGTAACATATTATTTTATAATGTATTATAATTAAAAACTTTTATGAAAAATATTTATCTCATTAATTTTATATAAGAAACTATATTA
Organism: Viscum album; assembly: GCA_963277665.1. Classification (NCBI taxonomy): domain Eukaryota; kingdom Viridiplantae; phylum Streptophyta; class Magnoliopsida; order Santalales; family Viscaceae; genus Viscum; species Viscum album. The sequence continues at coordinate 1,387,081,902 of OY728153.1, forward strand.
TTAATATTTACTTGGAAAATTTCGATTTTTGAACTAAGCTATAAAATAATAATAAAAAATTATTCTTATTATTTTATCTTTTAATTTTAATGAGAGATTGATTTTATAAAAATCCTTTATGATTATATTTTATGTTCTCATAATATATGAAAGTTATCATTTTATATTAATTTTCTATTTATATTATGTCTTACGTAATAAGGTCTATCGTTTTATGGGTGAAGAGTTCATATAAATTCATGGATGTCTTAATTTATATAAGATATGTCCATTATATGTAACATTTTTAAATTTCATGTATGCACTTGTTTAATTTAATGAGAGTCTATTTTATGTTTATATTCTTTGAATGTATTTTCTTAATGGAAATTATTTCTATAAAATTATTTAAAGAATATGTTATTAAGGTAATTTTTAACATTTTGAATTCTTTTAAAAATCAATTTCTCCGAAACAATTATTGCTTTTTTTGAAAAGTAGATTTTTTTAAAGTATAATCATTTTTTTATTTGAATATAATTCAAGGATTTTTTAAAAGGGTTTAGATGGGTTATTATTGATAAAGGTGTTTGTTCAAAAAAATTTCTTAAAATTAATTATTTTAATTGGGTATCAGTTGGTAGAATGAGGAATCGGGTGTGAAACCACAGCCTCACCGAATATTTTTCTACCTGTGATATTTTTTGTAGCCACAAGGTTTTAATAGGATCTTATATCTATTAAAATAATATATAATGTAATTATTATTTTTTAAATTATTTCAAAGGTGAAATTCAACTAATTTCAAATAAGTATTTCTGAAATTAATTTTCAAAATAATAAGTATTTTTAAACAGTTTTTTAAGGGTATTATATATATCTAATATTTATATTTTATATAATGTATTTTAAGAGATTTTTGGAATGAGTTTTTATAAAATTATTTTCCACTATTATTAAAACCCCTTACTAGTCAATTTAATTCTAATTCCAAGTTTTAAGATAATTTTCATCGATATATTAGTAGTTCTAAGATAGACAACTTTTCTTTTAGAGTTAGTGGTTGCAAAGTGAAATAGTTATTTTATTTTGTAAAACTATGTTAAATTGTAAGGTTTTTTCTAATTATAAAAAACCTAGACTAGGAAAGGTATTGGAATGTAAAATATTCTTTTTATTTTTCTGTTGTATTTTATAAAAAATACACAATATTTTTAGCACTGAACTTGCAAGCACAGGTTTGGGGTATTTACATTTGGTATTAGAGCAACGGTCTAGATAGTTTTGGAAAATTAGAACATTTATTTAGGTTAAGTATCTTTTATTATAGTAAAAATAATTTATTCTATAATTTTTATATTGAATGAAGGAATAGTTGAACAAATCTCTTATCTATTGTGGATGAGTTACTTGTTATGATCCTTATAAATTCATGTTCAATTGAGTATAATCCTGATAAATACATTCAATTTACCTATAAATATCTCTATAACATATCCAACTCATGTGATATACATTTATTTTATCAATTATTGGTATTTCTCTGTTATAAACTCTTTTATATACAACTTTCTTACCATGCAGACCAAGAAAAGTATCATAAAGAACTTTTTAGATGGTTTACCATATTTGATCCTTATGAATCACTACCAAATTTTCTTGAATCTGTGGAAGGGGGAAAACTCTACATATCATATATGTTTAAACTTTTGTGTTTTTTTATATAGAATACTTCGATGTAAAATCAATGATGACATTGAAATATTTGAAGATGAGTTAATTGGACTTTATTATATTAATCAATTCCAAATTGACTTTTACAGTTTGATACCTAATCTAATTCCATAAGAATTCATTTTTGATGTTTGCATCAATACAATCCCCACTTAAAAAAATTATATGGACAAAAAAAGAAAAATAATTTGAAGATGCCTTAATAATCACTCACCTTGTAAGAAATACAGGTTTCTATGAGGATCACTGGTTTTTTGGATTTTAGTTAAGGAACTTTATGATTGAAATTTGAAGGGCTTATATATGAATGAATTTAGAGGATTAAATTTAGTTAAAGATAATAATGTTATATCCCATGTTTTTATATATTTTTTCTTTTAAATAAATAAATTAATTAAATAAGATATTTAATTTAAATATAGGAATGACAAACATTTTATTGACACATTGACTCTAATAATTCATTATTATATAAAAAATAATTCAAAAAACTAACTATTAGTGACAGCAACACAACCGGTGCACCCTTGATTAATAAAATAAGACTGAAAGTATAACTGACATCTCTTGAAACTATTATTATTTGAAAGGATCCTATGAGAAAGATAGAAATAATTAAAATACTGAGAGGAAAATAGAGAACTATTTCAAGAGAACGAAATAAGAAGCTTTGAGATATTTTTTCACACTTATTACCCCTGAGTTATGGGTATTTATAGAAACTTTTCTTGACCATTATAAAAATGTTACATTTGGAATTATATTTTGAAGCTGATAGTGAAAATGTAGGAGTCGTTGGTAAAATAATAAATGAAAAGAAATTTAAAAAAAACATAAATTAAAATATAATATTTAATATTTAATTTAGTTTATATATTGTGTATAGTTTTACTATATTATTATTAAACAAATGATGAAATATTTTATACAAAATAATATTCTGGCAAAAACTTACATCATGGAAAACTACTATAACTAATCAATGAAACATATTACAAGTAGTACAAAATGAGGTACACCAACGAACATAAGAATACCAATTTAAGGATTAGTCATAATTAGAAAAGAAATAATAAAGAAAATAGATGGAAAATAAAGTGAAAAAAGGAATAAAGGAATCATTATTCTAGAGAGAGAAATTAATTTCGGTAATTTAGTTTATAAAAATATCACATTGGTATGGGTATTTAAAAAAAATCATTTTTCACCTTTAGTACATATCTATTGATATGTTTAGGTAACATAAGATAAAATAAAATAATATGTTTAAAATGATTTTCAAATGATTTTTATAAATTATAGTCAATAATGTTAAATAAGAAATCTAGTTAAAATACTTGAAATAATAAGATATCAATGACTTGGAGATAATTATTTTGATAAAAAAAATTACTTAACCACTAAAGGAATCCAGGTGAAACCAGTGCTTAGTTAGGTACAAGACATTCCCTCAGTGGACGTCTATAGTAATATATCTAATCTTTCTTAATTCAATTGGCCATAGCTCTCACTAGGTATGTAGGGGATAGGTAGAGCACCAGTAGGGTTGAGAAAAAGGTGGGAGAGATGACCATGGGGCCCCCTGTAAGGTATATCTACTATGTGTGCTTGTGATTTAGAGAGGAAAAAATAAAAACTTCGGTAATAAGGCATCATTAAATATAACAATATTTTGATATAGGGTAGATTATAAAACCATAGTATGCAATCTCGATCATCCATTTGAGATCAACGTTGATCTGATCCATTCAATTGATTTCTATTCATTTTCTCTCCATTGTTCATATTCCTCGCATCTGTGAGCTAGTACCCCTCGGTGAAACCCTCTTTCTTCTCTTTCATTGAAATCATCACTCTCAATCAAAATGTGGCCTAGTAATATAAATTAGTAACTGAAAATGAATTATGATCTTGTGGTAGGATATTAAAAAATCTTACCTATTTCATTAATAAGTTTCAGTTATTTTTTATGATTAATCATGCAGTGACATTTTGTTTCGGGAAAAAAATGTAAACAAAAATTCATCATCTTTTACATATCTTCTTTAATACCTATATCTTAAAAACCTATTCTTTTTATTTTTTGTTTTGTGGGTTTCAATTTCTTCATCAATAAGTATTAGGGAGGGATTATTTATATATATATATATATATATCATATTAAACCATTTACTTAATTGGTTACTCAAAAATATTCTATAAAAATGTAAGCAAACTCTCCTGTTATACATTGAAAATGCTTAATCATATCACACATGGTGAAACCAATGATCTACAGCCCTTTATTTTCAATATAAATTATTTTAGGTAAGTAAATTTTATTGTTTTATTCTAAAGGACTTTGATTCTTTATATTTCAAATATAAATTCAAAATTATTATATATGCTATATTTTATTTCAAATAAATCCTTATAGTGGTTTTAGTTTTTGAAATTTTATGATTATTTATTTCTGAAAATTTTATATAAATAAGACGATATTATTTTTAAAATCATTACTTTTTCCAAAATCAGTTAAGATGTTATATAAGATATTATTTTATAAAAATTTATAATTGTAATTATATAAGAAAACCAGTTATCTCTTCAATTATATATAAGAAACCATATTACTAATATTTATATAAAAAAGTTTCATTTTTTAACTATCATATAAAATAATAACGAAGGTTTTCTTTTTATTTGTTTTTTACTTTTAATACCAAAGAAAATTTGACTTATCAAAAACCTATATGATATTATTTTATTCCCTTAGAATATATAATATCTATCATTTTGTTTTCATTTTCTATTTATAGTATGTTTTAAGTAATAACGGATATAATTTTATTTGTGTAATATTCTTGTACATCCATGGATGTCTTAATTTATATAAGATATAGACATTATCTATAACATTTTTACATTTCATGTATTCACTAGTTTAATTTTATTAGATTATGTTTTATGTTTATATGATTTTAATATATGTTCTTAAAGGAATATTTTATTACAAAAGTATTTAAATAATGTATTATTAAGTTAATTTTTAGAGTTAAAAATTCTTTTAAAATGGATTTCTCAAAAACACTTATGGAATTTTATTAAAAGTAGATTTTGTGAAAGTGTAATTATTTTATTCTTTGAAAATAATTCATATAGTTTTTAAATGGGTTTTTATGGGTTTTGATTGAGAAAGGTAGATAATAAAAAAATTTCTTAAAATTAAATCTGGAACTTGGGTATCTAGTGGGAGAATAAGGAATGGGGAGTAAACTCATGGCCTCATATGATATTTTCCTACTAGTGATATTTCTTATGGCCCCATGGTTTTCATTGGATCTAGGAAGTATCAAAATAATCTATAAAGAAAGTATTATTTTCAAAATGATTTTAAAGGAGAAATCCATGTTTTTTCAAATAAGAATAATTGAAATTAATTTTCAAAATAAGAAGTATTTTTGAAATTTTATTATTATTATTATTATATATATCAAATATTTATATTTTATATAAATTATTTAATAGATATTTTAAATGATTTTTCATAAAATTATTTTTCGCTATTTTTAAAAACCCTTACTAGGAAATTTAATGCCCATCTTATGTTTAAAAAAATTCATGAGTATATTATAAGTTTTAATATGAACAACTTCACTTTTGGAGTTAGCACATTTGAAGCGAAATAGTTATTTTATTTTATACACCTATGATAAATTATAAGGTGTTGTCTAATTCTCTGAAACTTATACCCCAAAAGGTCATAGAATTTAAAATTTTATGTTTATTTTTTAGTTGTATTTCATAAAACAAAATACACAATATTTTTATCAATTAATCTAAAATCATGTGTTTGGGGTCTTTTCAAAACATTATTAGTGTCAATTTTGACAATATTCAATACATTGACTTTAATAAAATATATACAATAACATAACTTCAAACAAATATTTAATACATTTATAATATGTCATAATCATATAAAAAAAATTTGTATCACCTTAATTAATTCAAATTATATTTATTTTAATATTTTTAATATTTTTAATATCATTTATTTGATTATTTCATCAATAAAATAATTAATGCATCATCATTGAACAATAATTTAAGGTAGATATATCATAAAAAAAATAAAAAATAACAAGATAAAGATAAATATTTTATCATTCAGAATAATATTTATAATTTAAGATATCTTCTTAATCAAAAAAAATTAAAATGATATAGTTATTAAAAATATTAATTTGACATCTTTGAAATTTCATTAAATAAAATATTATAAATATCAAAACCTCATTTAAATAACCCATAAAAGTCGTGAATACCTGTATATCATAAACATAAGTTTATTAAGTTTCAAATATAATCTTATATTCATTAATAACCTACATGTATCCCCATGTGGACACAAAATAGATATTTAAGACAAAAAAGTGACATTTTTTACTTTCTTTGATTTTAATAATATATAAGACATGTTACTATAAAACTGTCCATTAAACAACTTAATTTCAACACTTAGATGTTGAGGATCAAATTAACTTCATAAAATAAAATTTAGGAATCTTTTAAAGCCATTTTATATCCCTTATCAATTTATTTTTAACCTAAATTACCCAATTAACCATTTACTCTGGTAACAAAAATTAACAATGTTACTATTTATATTGGGAAAAAAATAAAAGGTACATTTTTAATAAATTTATACCTTTTATTAAAAATATGGAATCAATTTTTTATATTTCAAAACACATAATTGGCATAATTTAATTTAAAATTAAACCGTAAAAATAAACCTTAAAAGGTTTTTCAAAAAAAATGCCAGTTTTTTAACATAAAAAGTTTCTATAAAACAAGTATAAAAACCATTAATAGAACAATAACTGGATTAATATAAATAAATATGAACTAATGATAATTTAAAACCAATCCAAATCATAATATACCTTGAAAATAAAGTATAGTTTTCAATAAAACTAGTATTTTTCACTATTCATTGAAAAATTAATATTATCATAAAGTACTCAAAAAGTCATTCAAAATAATTTTCAAATTATGAATTCAAAAATAAAGTTATTCTTGTCAAAATAAGACACAATATTTTGAAAATTAATCATTTAAATATAACCATATAAAAAAATTAGTTTAATAAAACTATTTACTTTTTGATTTTTAAGAATTACTTAACATATTTATAATGAATTTAACTATTTAAATCAAGAATAAAAACAATATATGAAAACAAATTATTCTATCAGTACCTAGTTTGTTAAATTCTCCCCCACCCATTTTGGTAATTGCTTCCTCACATTTTTGTTCACTTATTAAAATATAGGGGTACCTTTCCCTCTTATCGTTATCATTTTCCAGTATTACTTCTTAAACTATTTGATTTTTTCAAAAAATATTTAATCATTCAAATTATCTTATTTCACAGTACTTTATCTCAATAGTAAAGATCTTAAATAGTTTACTCCTTATAATAAAGCTTCTCTTCAAAATAAACTAATTTAGGAATCAAAAAATTTGGTAAATCTAAAACATGTTTTCTTAACATTAAAAAATGAAAAACATTATGTACTTGGGAAAAATAAAAGGCGAGGATAATCTGTGGGAAACTGGTCCAACTTTATCTATGATTTAATATAGTCTAATGAACCATGGACTTAGCTTTCCCTTCTTACCAAAAAGGCATAACATTTTTCTATGGAGATATTTTAAGAAAGTCATGATCACTTACCTCAAATGAACGATATTTTCTCATGTTGTCTACCTAACTTTTTGCCTACTTTGAGTTGTCCTTATATGTTTCTGAATAATTTTTACCATTATAGAAATTTACTCTACTATTTCTATTCCTGTAAAATTTCATTCACCTACTTCATCCCAAATTTCTTGAGCCCGTCAATTCTTTCAATGTAATTCCTCAAAAGGTTTTATCTATATACTGGAATAAAAACTGTTATTAAAATAAAACTCAACTAAATAAAGATGTTGTAAATACTTGAACCCACACATCTGAATTTAGAACTAAAACATATTGAGTATTTTTTATTAAAAATACATTGAAAAATATGTAGTGCTCTATACAATCAAGGTCCTTTTTAGATCTAGTGTCCATAGAATTACACAAACTATAAAATTTATCACAGTTGAACTAAAATAAAATCAAATAAATATTTTTCATCGTGTGTGCTAACTCCAAAAATTAAATTCGTTCATCTAAGAACTTCTAATGTACCTGTAAAAATATTTTTGAAACATAGGATAGGGATTAAATTTCTTAGTAAGGGGATTTAAAAAGAAATTAAAAATACTCAAAAATAACTTGTTTAACATTCTTTATATCAAATATAAATATTATATATATATATAATACTTTTCAAAAAATTATAAAATACTTATATATTTCAAAATTTATTTTAAAAATACTTCTTTGAAAACTCTTATATTTCACCTTTAAAAACATTTTTAAAATAAGAATTTATTTACGGATCATTTTGATACTTGATAGATCATATAAAAACCATGTGGACAAATGAAATATAACCAGCAGGACAACATCCTGTGAGTTCATGGGTTTACTCCACATTTTTCAGTCTCCTGCATGATAACCAAGTGTTGAATCAAATTTTTAAGAAAACATTTTAATAATATTCCTTTCTCAATCACAATCTGTTAAAAACTATTTCAAAATATATACTTAAATTATTTTCAAAGAAGAAAATAATTTTATAACATCCCAACTTTGACAAATAACTCTTTCATAGATCCCATTGGAGAAATATGTATTTTTAAATAATTTATTACATTTAGAACACATAAACATTAACGCATTAGAATTAAAAAAATTATTTTATTAAAATGCATCAAACGTCATGTTAAATCATCAAAAATAGAAATTTCCTCTCATATTCATGACATTCATAATAAAATGATAGGTTTTTAAAAAAATACATAGAGAATTAATAATTTAAAATTATAAAAAAAATAAAGTATTTAAAATTAAATAATATCTATTTATTAAAACATTAAATTTCAATATAATAAATTATTTTTTATAATAATAAATTCCCTAATTAAATTAATATAAAACTTATAATTATAGAATATATATATTTTTTTTAAGAAATATAAACATAAATTTTGAAAATAAATTCCTTAAGATTATAAAATTTTAATAAAAATACGTGTTTGAAAATAAAAATTTCATTTACAAAAAATCATAAAATAATAGATTAATTTTTATAATTAAAATTAACTCCTTTACTAATTTTTTTCATAAGACTCTTCTTATTTATGTTGTAAAAAGACCCTTTCACACTATCTCTCGTACTCCCAAAACCCTAAATACAAATATAATAAGAGATACTCCCAGTTCTGCCCCTCTCTCTACCTTATCCAGCCTATTCACTCAGCGCACACACAAATTTAGACACTCCACAAGAAAAACAATAGAATGTGTGGGTAGATTAAAATTTATAGAACCATCCGTAGATGAAGGTGGAGTTTTTTCCCCAACTACTTCACCAACAAGTATTCTTTTATGAAAAAAAATTACATCATGAATGGAAGATTAATTTAAAATTCATTTTCCCAGAGAGGAAAATAAAATATAGGATAATAAACTTTTATGGTGTATGAACACAAACATGGAATAAATATATTTCAGAAGAAATTTCATAACTCAAAGAAATTTGTTTTAAGTTATCAATATCCTTTATATATTAAGAAACATTTTAATAAAAACCCATTAAAATGGAGGGATTAAAATTTAGAATAAAATACCATGAATAAATGATAATTCATGATATAATATATCAAATATGAAATACATAGACCTTTTTAAAAAAAAGTGACGTGAATTGATAACTCAATTCATGCCCCAAGAGAATTAATTAAATCCAAAAGAGTTGGTACAAATACGAGGTGTAAATAGCTTACACCAGCAGGGATTAAAGGAATACAAGTAAAAATTACCAATAAGAAAAGTCTTTGACAGCAACCATCTTTTATTCTCAAAAAAGACAAAATCTAATGGGAAGTCATCCATCAGCACATAAGGGAGGCACAAAAAGAAATCACCGCAAATCCTGCATCTTCACCTCAAAAGACATAAATATATATGACTTTAGTATATTTTTCTACATGAAACAAAAAAACTAAAACAATAACTTTATACATTATAATTAAATTTTACTTTTATAGTATATTTCTTAAATTAACAGATATAAAAGGAAGTAGTTGTATTATGAAAATAAAAATAAAAAGGGAATGAAATATAATCAGGTGGTGAAATACTTCCTTATGAATCTAATTTTTTTGAGCTTAGAAAGGAAGTATCTTCACTAGGTTTTTACTTAGAAAAAACCCAAGATAAACTCGAATAATTGTGGAATGGCAGAAATCGCATGAGAGAGAAGTTCAAACTCATGGAAATTTACACAACATTCATTCTTACTGAATCACAACCTACAAATTGCACCAGATCTTAGATTATGCTTAGATATCACAAATATATCTTGAAAGGATATTTAACAATAAATTATTATGATATAATCATTAAATTATTATTTTAATAAATTTTTATCACATGTATTTTTCACATTTCTTATTTTGACTTTCAAAGAAAAATAAGATCTAATTTTCTATAGAAATATTATTTTATTTAAAAAAATTAAAATTTTAATTAGATAAAACTAATATAATTTTATAATTTATAATTTAAAAAATTTCATACTATTGATATTTGATAATTTTCAAAAATAATTAATTATCCAATGAGTAGTCAAAAATCATGTTTTTTCTAAAATAATAGAGTTTATGAATATATCGAGAAGTAATTATAACATAAAATCTAATAAAACATTTTCATGAATAATTATGTATTTAGGGGTTTAAAATATACATTTCAATATACAATAATGAATTTAGAAAACCTTTTTTTAACAACTTAAGTAATATTTTCCAATAAAAATTATCTTTTCTATTTTCTTTTAATTAAATTCTATTTATGTGACATTCAATTATCTTTTTCTTTGAAATAAAAATAAATTTTTAGTGTTTTATAATAAATAAATTCATATTATGAAAATTAAATTAATTCATAAATTATCATACATTAAAATTTTATGTTTAAAAATACTCTTTTTATAAAAAAAAATGGGTTTTTACGCATTACATGTGCTAACATTAAAATTTATTTATCTTTCACATCAAAATTTTATCTGATAAAATTTATTTAATACTTATAATAATTAGGTACAAATTTTATAATAATTTCCATTTTACTTTTTAGTAGTTAAAATTAAATTTCTCAGGTAATAATTATTTACCCCAGAAAAAAATTATTTTTCAAGGAATTATAAATTTCTTGATATTGTGATTTTAAATTAAATTGAACCATAAAAATTATAATATTATTTTTGAACATATATAAACATAAATTAACACTGATTTAATTTTTAATTAATGTTAAATAATATTAATAACACTTAATTTTTAAAATTCCTTTTTCTTTAAAATTATTTTTTTCAATAAAATATTTTTTTAATTTAAAAGTTAATTTTATAATACTTAAATATATAAATAGTTTAAATGATGTAAAATTTCATATTCATCATATCATAATATTATATTAAGGGTTGTATTATATTTTTTTGATAAAATAACTTCTATGGTTAAATTTTAATCAATATTAATAAGTGTTGAAATGGGTAATCCAATGTGGCTCGAATTTTACTAAATCAATTCGACACTTAGACCTTTTAGAATAACATTATTTGGGTATAAATTCATCACTAATTTTCTCATCAACTTTTCCCCACATAACTCGAATAACTCTTAAGAAATTACATTCTTATCCCCCACCTAAAATTCTTTTCCAAATATTTATTCCACTTTTTACTAATAAAAGGTTATCACCTCCTCCCACTTCATGCCAAACAAATAAATTACATTGAATTTTTTTCTAATTTATTTATTCTAAATTCCAAAAAAAATATAATTATGTATCCTCAACAAAATTTCTTAATTCCTTTTTTTCCAAAGGATTCTTCAAGTGAAGATCTAAATTCTTAATGTAAGTATTACTTACACTTTTACTCCCTTTATTTTTCCTTCTCATATTCCATCCTTCAAATAATTATAACCATATTTATATATTTAAATTAGTATAAATGAAATAATAAAATTTAGTTATATTAATAGTATAAAAATTATTTATTCCCATCGCACTCAATCAAAAAAAATTAAAATGTTGCTCATGTGTGTGTATGGACTACCATCTCCAAGAACGGCGCATTTCATTTTTTTTGTCTCCTCCATTAAAAGATGGTTATATAAATTTTTTTAGTGATTATATATGTTATTTATGTAATTATTAATAATTTATAAATATAAATTAGGAGTTTTATAAGTAATATTTGTAATAAGTGATCATTGTAAAACTAACCGCTTAAAATAAACTTAACAAGAGGAAAAGTGATTTATTTATAAGTGGAAACTTAATTTTCATTTACTTTATTATTATAAAACAAATAAATCCTAATTAATCTCCTTAATAAAATATAAATGATTTAATTATAGTTTTTTATGATGATATTATAACAGAATAATCAATTTTTTAGTCATACACACACATAGATCGTAGCTTGTGCTTGTTGGGTCAGTTTAACCATCTACATGAACAATGATATAAATTTATATCAAGGATTGATTTAGAAACATAGTATTGGATATTAATGAGAGGATAATTATTATTTTTATTCCTTTGTGGTAATATAAACATTTAACTCTTTAATTAAGACAATATATTAGAAAACATGGAGAAATGTCTCCCTTCTCTCTTGGTTCTCCTCTCGTCTGCAGCTCCACCTAGGGTTTCTTCTGAAACCTTTATATTTGGAGTTTCCATTACATCTTGTGCCGTTGTTCTTCCTTTTATTTTTTCCTCCCCTACTCTCGCCTCCACCTATCTTCTTTCTTTTGCGTGACTTCTTTGGTCTTTCGGCTCGACGTGTTTTTCTTATCGTGCTCCTGGGATCATGATGATGTTTGTCTACTGTTGTTGCTCTCGGATGCTCTTTCAGTGGATCTTCCCTCACGTTTCTCAGCACCTCTCTAGGTCGGATTTTGAGTTGTGGTATAAATAGGTTCTGGTTTTTGTGATTTGGCGGTCGATGAGCCTCATTGCACTACATGGGTCCGTCTACTCCTACTTTCTTCGCTCCCAATTTCGAGTTTGGTGGCCATGGACATGGTTCCCTATAGACACCCTAGTTTGTTTTCAACGTTGCTATAGCTTCTTGTTCCTTCTTGACTCTCTAAGTCAGTCTGCAGTGGCAGTTTCATAGAGGCTTTGGAAAGTGTGTATGACTAGTCGACAGTGTTCCAGGAGGCTCGTCCACTACTGTCTTCACTCTGAGATGCGGTGGTTCCCGTATGATGTTTTCTGTGTGTGACGAATCCCAAGTTTATTGTTTCTTGGTTCTGGTTTGGCTTTCCTAGCAAGGGTCATCTCGACAGCTCAAATCCCTATTGTAACCCCAAGTTCCTTTGCTCCTCTCCCTGTCAGATCTGAATAATTGGCAAATAAGTGGTTTTGGGATGTGGGATTTGGCAGCCGATGGTGTATCTTGAATAACTGGAGCCATTTTTCTCCCTTTAATTCGTTGATGGTGAATTTAAATGGTGAATACAACAATGTTATTGATGTTTTTTCATTCGAATTTTTTTTTTAGATTCTGTTTGGTGTTATGCAGTAAAGTTTATGATTTTCTGGTTTGATACTTTATGGCAGCAACGATGGAGTTCTCAAGTGGTGTTGTATGGTGGTGTCTTTATCGATGACAGAGGTTTTGACGGTTGAAGGTATCTTTTTCATTTTGAATGCTCTGGTGGTTATAGACGCTGGTGGTGAGGGGCATCCAATGATGGCGGTGTATCGACGCCTGACAATGGTGCCCCCGTATCAAGGCCTAGGGTTCAGTGTTGGAGAGTTACCTTTGTCAAGGTGCACGGATCGAGGCACCTCTTCAAATGAGGTGGTATTATGGTGTTTATTTGAAGTTCAATTTTTGAAACTTTTAATTCAAGTTATTCTCAAGCGGGTGATTTTGGTTACGGATGTTGATGGAATAATGGTGGTATGGGTTGAATGACATGATGCTTTTTGAGATGGTGGTAAATGAAGATGGGGATATCTACTACGGGTTGCTACTATTTTAGAATCTGGTTTTTGTGTTTTACATTTGGTGAAGTTTGGAATTTTGATGTGTTTGAATTATGTGTTGTGCGGTTACCACTAAGACAATAGATTCTATTCTTCATAAATTATTGACATAAGCTTGTCTTAAACTTCATCGTCATGAATAACTAAAATATTTATAAAATGAAATTATAAAATATTATAAAATTAAAAATAATAAATTTAATTTCTTTTTATGATGTATAAATGAGGGAATTTTGTAAATTAATTGATAACAACAAATAAATTACAAAACATGATCAAAAAAATCAATATTACTCACACTTGATATTGTAAATGTATAATTACTAACTAATGTGAATATAGAGATTATTTATAAATAATATTTATAGAAGATTATATATATGAATAAGTTTAAGAAATATGATTTTAAGATATTTATTTTTATCATATAGGATCTTATAGTGAATTCAACTATGCACGGAAATAATGTAACCGTTATTTTTGACTCAATTTATGATTCATTGGGTCATAATCTTTCTTACTTGAATATAGTGTTCCAATATTTCTATGATCCTAAATTTCCCTTATTTCATATTTTACTTCCAATTTTTCATTAGGATAATTAATTCTCATAATCAATAACCACTTATTTAATAAAAAAAATTATAAATAAATGTATAATGTAAGTAAGAATAACTCTCATTATTATCAATGGATCTTTTTCTTCCATGTTATGTTTTTCCTGTTCAAATTATTTCATTTAGTAAAATAAAAAAACATTTTTTATTTAAATTCAACCTATTTGAAAAGGGGAAAATCATTTATTTTTTCTATCTTGTGGGATTTCCTTTAAAATGGACTAAAAATCTCAATAAAGACATTACTTTTCAATATTTACCACATCAGGTTTATTAACGTGATTTTTTTTCTTTTCAATAAAAATTAATGTTGAACTATTTATAACATGGTTTACAAAAGCCTTCTCTTTTTCCTAGAAATTATTTTTTGAAATTAATTTTCACTTCATCTTTTATAACAATGTTTAAAATGTTGTGTGAAGATTTTTTTATTTCTATTTTATTTTTCCTCCAAGGTTTTTCTCTCAAGATGTGAAGTTTTGATCACCCTATATATATTATTATGATGTTAATAATTTTTTAAAATTATATTTTTAATATATTATTATTCCTTAAGTTCATGTAATGTAATTGTTTTTTAATTTTAATAAATCCCTTCTTTTTAGTGTGTTTTTTAAGATAAGATTATAGTTGATTTCATGTGTCATTAATATTTTTGGTTGAACATTGGTGTGTATATTTATAAGAAACACACCTTCAACATTAATTAATCTTATGTTTTAGTCAAGAATTTACTTTCTTTCACTTTTATTTTCTTTTATGTTTCAATTTTTAGGTAATTAATCCATAAGTGAAACATTAAGAAACCATATAATATAAAGTGAACACTTTAGATTAGTATCTATTTTTTCCATAATTTAAAAATTTCTAAATAAAGAATGATTTATTTTCATTAATAATATTCATGAATTTAAACTTGATATCCTCCTTTCCATTAATCATCCTTAAATCCTATGAAAAAAATTTAATAACATGAGGTTAGAATAAAAATATTAGTAATCAATGAAAAAAGGAATATGGTTAGTGCTATGAAAAAATGAAAAATTAAATAATGTTTACATTTATCATAAATGTTTTTTGAGAATATGAAAAAAAAATTACATGAAAACACACACACCTTTTATATCTGAGAAAATCATAAAAATACATAAAAAGAAATTATAGAACCTTCTTGGTAACTTAGATCATCACATTCATAATCTGTTTTAAACCCATGTTCAAAGTAACCAGAACCCAATTGAATCCCTAAGAGACATCCTTTGGTAACTACCACCTTCTTTACGATTTATAAAATTAACATTAAGTTGTATTAGGATACTCAATGTTATCTAGGTCACCCCATCATATATAATATAATGATATCACCCAAATATATCTAGGATAACTTATCATATATATCAAAAATATGGTATCTCGAATAAAATATCATTATGCATTCATTTTTCCATCATAAAACCTTTGAAAAACACTTTAGAACTCATTAAAAAAACTTTTGGATATCAATATACCATTTTCTTTTAAAACCCCCATTTTCAATATACAAAAAAATAATTTCTTTTACAAAATGTTTTCTAGTACTAAAATATGAAAAAAAAAGAGTCTTTAATTGGAATAATATTTAATTCTTTTAAAGGATACCAAAAATAAAATAAAGGTCATCATGGAGGAAAATTTTTTGTCACCGTTTATGTTATGAATTCCTTTTGTCATTTGTCAAAACATTCCATATAAAAAATATAAAAATATTCCATTTGAAAAAAAAATAATTAAATTAAAATAGATATAAATTTTCTTTATAAATTATTTATTTCTATATAAAAACTTTAATAAAATAATTTTAAAAACATTCACATGGAAGAGAAAGAGTTAAAATAAAAACCCTAAAATATGATTTTATTTTAAAGGAAAAGACCATTATCACCTCAGAAACACTTGAATAAAAATAGCCATGAAATATTGACATTAAAAAAACATTAAATACTATGATAATAGAGTAATTTATGATATAAAATTTCAATGTTTCTGTATATACACCACATAAAATAATATAGGGGGATAATATCAAAATATGACTTAACGAATGGAAATTGAAACAAAGTCCCTTACATTGAGCTTGGATTTTCATATGTGTCTTTGTCTTCCTGAATAATTTTATTATATTAATGATTTAAATTCTTGATAACCCTTATAAAGTTTATTATTACTTTTATTTAACTTAATAAAATCCTGATTTTTTTACTATATTTAGCTTATATGTCAAAAATGACTTTGTTAGGTCAATTAGGATAAAATGGGTCCTTATTTAAAAATATACAAAATAATAATAATTATATAATTATCCAACTTATAAATAAATTATATTATTGAAATATAACAATAAATATGGTTATGAAAAATTAATTAACGTTACGATCATGGAGATGGTCAGTCGTACGTATGCGTGAATAAAGTTTCCATTTTTAAATGATCATTATAGAATGAATGTAAGTAAAATTTATCATTAAATAATAATAATAAAATAATAAATACCATATCATTTAATTATATATAATTATATATATATCATTCTTGTGGTGTAGTAGTGAAAAACGAATCATGTCGCTTCGAGGAGGTGGTTTTCCACACATCCAAGAATGACATTATCAATTTGTTTAGTGAGGAAAAATGTGGTAAATAAAATGATATATTGTAATTATTGAATGATAAATATGTCATTAATATCATAAATATTTCATTTATATCACATATATTTATTATCATAACCCTTATTATCTTCCATGTAATGTGTTAGTGAAAACTAATGGCATCACTTCGTGTGTCGGTAATCTGTCATACACACAAGCAACGTTATCATATCCCTTACATATTGTAATATAAGAAAGGATATGTATGATATAATGACTCCATATTTATAATTATGTCATAAATATCATATATAAAAATTATATCCAACATAATACCCAACTATGGTTGTAATATAAAAAAGAAAGACATTAATTTACGAGGCAGTAGTCCATCGTACACCCGAATGATGATCTTGAAAAACATTTGATGAAAGTGTGTAATATTTTAGGTTCTAAACTTAATATAACAAAATATTCGTATATATAAGATATTGATGTTATTATATCATCATTTTATAGGAATAATTGATGGGGTAGAGGAAGAAATAAAATAAAAACTCTCATTGGATAACGTTACCTCTCCTTCGGGAAACTTCTTTTGGTTTTCACCAACGGCCTTACGTGGTTGTACTTATTCCCAATATATGGATTATTGGATAATATAATAGAATTTAAGATTTTATTTGCATATTTATTTTAATAAAAAAATTAATTATTTAATATTGGAGTAGAGGTGGTGGCCTTTTATAAGTGAGGTGAGTGGGACAGTTATAATTTTTTGAATGAATGAATTCCACCCACATTTATTTCATGAATCCATGCCCCAATAATGATAATTAATTGATAATAGAAATTATAAGGTCTAAATATATCCATAAAATCTGTTTTTACATGTTTTGGGTCATTTTTAAACCTTATATTCTATGTTTAACCACTAAGTAAGCTCGTTTTACATTAATCATTGTGTTTTTTAAATTTTTTTACTAACAAATTTGTTCAAAAAATAAGGTAGACCTATTATAAATTATAAATTATTTTGATTCAAAATATGGAATCCATTTCCCCAAATTTAATTCATATAATTGGAAAAAAATTATTTAATATTAATCCTACAAACATGGTGAGATAGCGGGTTTTTAAGAAGAGTGTTTTTTAAAAAAGTTCATTCTATATTAACTATATGAATAATAATCATCATTATATAAAACTATATTAATATTTAAGGATATATAATTCATAAATTTCATTTAAAATATTCTTCATTATAGATTATTTTATTTAATTAAAAAGGATAAAAATTGTTCATTTTAAAACAGTTTTCAAAAAAACCCATTTTTAAACCAAAAAACAAACTTATAACAAAAATTAATATAATGTAGATTAAAAATTAATAAATTTGATTAAATATCAATAAATATCAAATATATTAATTAAAAACATATTCAAATAATAATTTAACTATTAAAATATTTAATTGATTAAAAATAAAATTCTTTTTATAAAAATTGGTAGTATTCACTATTCACTGAAAAATCACTATTTTCTGAAAATCCCAAAATTTCACACAAATTAAATTTTTATATTATAATTTTAAAAAAAATTATTCATTTTATTAAATTCAAATTAAAAAAATTTATATTAATTTTTTAAATAAAACCTTATAAGAAAGAGGTTTAGTAAAACTATTTCATTTTTTATTTAAAAATTACATAATATTTATATAATAATATAATTCATGAAAATGATTTATTATATCATTATTTGGGTTGTTACATCATTATACCATTTTATAAATAGTATCATTACAATTTTATTTATTTATTAAACAATTGGGGATATCTTTCCCTCACAAAATTTTCTGATTCTCATATTGCATCTTCAACCATATGGTTTATCCCCAAAACCGTAACCTGATTAATCACCTTATTCCATAACACTTTATCTCTATGGTAAATAATATTAATAAGATATTCCTCATAAAAAGGTAATCTTCCAACTGAACTAATTATGATCTCAAAACATGAGATAAATTCGGAAAATATTTCCTTACCAATGAAACATGAAAAAAATTTGTACCTTTGATAAAATCAGAGGAAACTCTACTCAGAAGGAAACTAGTCAAAATTTATAGAGTATTTTATATGGTCTAATGAATCAATGACTTAGATTTCCATTTTTTCCAAAACATAGAACACTTTTCCATGGATAAACATTAAGAAATACATGAACACCAATCTCAGAATAAAAATATTTCCTCAAATTATCCCCATAAATTTTCTAACTACCTTTAGGTTTCCTAATATAAGGTTGAATCAACTAAACCTTCTCAACCATTTCCTCTACAAATCTAGTCTCATCAACTTCCTTTCTCATAATTCATCCTAAAATATTCTTTCTGAAACCACTTCCCATATAATGCCTCAAATGGTGTCATTTGTATACTGTAATAAAGATTGTTATTATAATAAATCTCAACAAAATTAAGATATTTATCCCAACTTCCCTGGTAATCCATTTAGTGAGAAAAAAGTATATCTTCAAAGGACTGAATTTTTCTCTCAGAGTACCCATAAGATTAAGGATGAAAATCTATACTAAAATTTAATTCAGTACCTAATGAATTATAAATTCCTTTATAGAAATTGGATTTGAACCTAGAATCATAGTTTGATACAATAGAGAAAGCAACACTATGTAACCTAAAAATATCATTTAGATACATCTGATAAAGTTGACCAAAATATATTGTATATAAAATGAGAAGGATATTTCAATATATAGTTAATTAGTAAATAATAACCCAAAATTTATTTTTACCTCATCAGGTCCTTGGAAATCCCACCACAAAATCCATATATATATTTTCCCATTTCCACTCTATAACTAGAAAAGGTTGAAGCTTACCCTTTGTTAATTTTCATTCTTCTTTAACCTATAGACAATTTTTAAGGACTCATCCTTAAAACATTACATATTCTAGTGTATTTGAACTACAAATCACATTCTTACAATCTTGAGGATATTTCTAGTTTGGAGTTTTATATAACTAGTTCATAACTCATATATAACAACTGAAATATTACAAAATAGACACTTTAACTTAATATCCATTTTTACAAAATATATAAACTCTTAAAAACAAAACATGATTTCATTTCATGTTAAATCATCACAATTTTCTTCTCCAACTTGTTATTTTCCTTACTCTTGCTTAAAACCTATTAAAAAAATTAAAACAAGGGATGAGAATAAAAGATATGTATGGGAAATAAAATAAAAGAAACAATTTTTCCATTGAAAACCCATTAAAACATTTTATTAAATACATACTTTTTATACTGAAAAGGGAATAATATTTTCAATAAGATCATTATCTTACCTTTTGGAAATCAATTTATTTCCATGAAAACTCATTAGTAATCAAATAAAAGTCTTGTTGGTTCTTTGGGTCATCATGATCATTTAAATCCTACAAAACTCATACCAAACCCCTTAAAATTTTTAATAACCATACGACTGACTTCTAATATAATTCCCAAGAGAAAAAAATCATTACTCAATATATTGGAGAGCTATATAGGTGCACCCATCGTATAAGTTATAATGATATCACCAAGTGTTATTTGGTTACACCCATGATATATAATTTTTATGGACCATATCATGAATAAAACTCTTAAAAACACTTTTAAATCCATGTGTAAAACACTTTTAGGTATCAAAATACCCATTTCAGGTAAAAATTTATTTTAAATCTAAAAACTCCACAGTTAAAAATAAAACCATTTTCTTTGAAAAAATTGTGAAATATATGAAACATTAAATAATTAAATAATCATGAAAGAGGGAAATTGTTTTATTCCCATATATATTAAAAAAAATTTCTTTTGACCCTTGTAAAAAGAAACTAAAAAATAATTTTTTAAAAAAATTCCATTAGAACTTTTATATCATTGAAGAGATCAATAATAAAATGAGTTGGTTATGTGTATCCACTATAAATAATCATAAAACAAGTGAAAATAAAATATTACATAATTAAAAGTGATTTCATAGATAATCTTATCACGACATAATTAATGAAGCATAAGGCTAACTCAATGATTGGAAATTGGGTTAAGAATTCACTTGCCTTGAGTCTCCCCCATCTCGTAAAAACTTTATCTTCCTCCTCTTATGAGGAATTCCTTTAATATCATCTTAATGGATTAAGGGTTGGTCTTTTGGAAGGACCAAAACCTCAAGAACATAACTAAGGATGTTGATAATATAAATTGATAGAGGTTGGTAGAGATAAATGGCCCAAATTTATGTAAATAAGTGAAGGAAGGAATTAATTTTTATAATTGAGGTGATGGGAACATTGGGAAATTCCTAAAATATTAAATTATAATAAATTAATTTTATATCCAAATACAATAAAATGGACATTTATTTGAGTATAATATTAAATAAATTTGTAATCTCATCTTGAAATAAAATTTAGGCATGTTTTAGTTTTATTTCTAACCTTATCATTTTGATTAACCTTAGTTAACCTATTTAAATTTTTCATGTAAACAATTTGTTTAATATTTAAATATTGTAATTTTTACTCACAAAATTTTAATTGAACTATAAATGAAAATTTTATAATATTTTTGACTAAATCATAATCACTTTTAATTTTCAAATATTTTTAATGAATTTAACAAAATATTATTTCGATAAAATATTTAACATCCCAAGTTTTTATGTATTTAGTATTTTAAATAATTATAGTAATTAAATAATAAGTTTAATTTAAATACATGAATGATAAAACTTTTATTTATAAATTTACTAGAATACATCATTACCATACAAAAACTAATTCAAAAAAAACACTGTTAGCGATAGTAACAAAACTAAAGAACCTTTGATTAATAAAATAAGACAAAAAGTATAACTGATATCACTAAAATCCACCATTGTTAGAAACGATAATATGAGAAATATAAGAAAATGCAATTAGTGAGAGTCAAATAAAGAACTATGTTGGGAGAATTAAATAATAAAATTAAAGCGATTATGGCCCCTTTGATTACCCCTAAGGTATGGGTATTTTTAGAAACTTTGTTTGTCTTTTATAAAAATGTAAGTGTAAGAATTATATTTTAAAGTTGATAGTAAAAATGTAAAATCCAATGTGAAAATAGTTCATGAAAATAAATTTTACAGAAAACATAAGATAAAATATAATATTTAGTATTTAATTTACTTTATATTATATATATCTTTACTTTATTATTATAAAAAAATGAAGAAATATTTTCTTCAAAAAAATATTCTAGAAAAAACTTACATATTGGGAAAATATTTCAACTAATCTATGAAAATCATGACAAGTAGTACAAAAGGAAGTACACCAAATAAAAGAATCATTATTCTAGAGAGATAAATGACATTGAGGAATTTAGTTTATAAAAATATCACTTTGGGATAGGTATTTATAAATTTTTCATTTTTGACTATTAGTACGTAGCAGTTGAGGTATTTTGGTAACTTAAGATAAAATAAAATAATAATTTTAAAATAATTTTTAAATGATAGTTGTAAATTATAGTAAAAAATATTAAATATGAAATATAGTTGAAATATTTGAAATAATTAGAAAACATTGACTTTTAAATAATTACTTGGATAATAATTTACTTAACCACCAAAGGAATAAAAATTAAACCACTAAATGGGTGGGAAATAGCCAATCCCTTGATGGAAGTCTACATAAATCCATGTAATCCTGCTTGATTCAAGTAGGTATACCTCTCACTTGGCACATAGGGGATATGCAGATCACCTGTAGGGTAGAACATAAGATGGGCGAGATGCCCACAGGACCCATGTATAAGGTCTATCTTGTGTGATTGATTTTGATTCTAGGAGGTAGTAGTCACAACTTGGGTAATAATTCATCGTTTGACTAAATGATATTTTTATGTGGGATGGGATCTAAAACTGCAGGATGTAATCTGGGTCGTTCATTTCAGATCAAGGTTGATCTAATCGATTCACCTAATTTCTATTTGTTTTCTCTCTAATATTAATATTTCACATATATATGAACCAATAACCCTTGGTGTAGCCCTATTTATTATCCTCGATCTATATCATCCCTCTCAATCAAATGGTGGCCTAGTGATATAAATTTCTAAACGAAAACGAATCATTATCTTCAAGTAGGAAATGAAAAAATAAGTTATATTCACTTAATTAATGTTTTGCAGGTATTTTTTTATGTTTAAGCATGTAGTGACAATGTCTTCTGGGATAAAAAAATATAAATTCATTTTTATCATCAACATTTATGAATCTTATTTAATACCTTTATCTTAAAACACTGATCGTTTGCTTGTTTTTTTTGGGTTATGATTGCTAATTCAATAAGTAGTAGGGAGGAATGATTTATGTGTGTGTGTGTGTGTTATGTATCATATTAAACCACAAACATAACAGGTTAATTGATAATATAATATAAAAATTGTATAAAACTATCATGTTATACACTTGAAACTCTTGATCCTCTCACGCTCGGTGAAACTAATGATCTGCTTACCCTTTTCTCTTCTTTGTCAATTATTTAAGGTAAGGGAATTTTATTTTTTTATTCTTAAGGACTTATATTCTACATATATAAAAGATAAATTAATATTTATTATATATTATATATTTAATTTTAAATAAAACCTTGTAGGGGTTTTAGTTTTTGAAATTTTATGATTATGTATTTCTGAAAATGTTATGCAAATGGGATGATATTATTTTCAAAATAATTACATTTTTAAAAATAAATTAAGAACATATGTAACATATTATTTTATAATGTATTATAATTAAAATTTTGTATGAAAAATATTTATCTCATTAATTTTATATAAGAAACTATATTATTAATATTTACTTGGAAAATTTCGATTTTTGAACTAAGCTATAAAATAATAAAAAAAAATCTTCTTATTATTTTAACTTTTAATTTTAATGAAAGATTGATTTTATAAAAATCCTTTATGATTATATTTTATGTTCTCATAATATATGAAAGTTATCATTTTATATTAATTTTCTATTTATATTATGTCTTACGTAATAAGGTCTATCATTTTATGTGTGAAGAGTTCATATAAATTCATGGATGTCTTAATTTATATAAGATATGTCCATTATATGTAACATTTTTAAATTTCATGTATGCACTTGTTTAATTTAATGAGAGTCTATTTTATGTTTATATTCTTTGAATGTATTTTCTTAATGGAAATTATTTCTGTAAAATTATTTAAAGAATATGTTATTACGGTAATTTTTAACATTTTGAATTCTTCTAAAAATCAATTTCTCCGAAACAATTATTGCTTTTTTTGAAAAGTAGATTTTTTTAAAGTATAATCATTTTTTTATTTGAATATAATTCAAGGATTTTTTAGAAGGGTTTAGATGGGTTATTATTGATAAAGGTGTTTGTTCAAAAAAAATTCTTAAAATTAATTATTGTAATTGGGTATCAGTTAGTAGAATGAGGAATCGGGTGTGAAACCACAGCCTCACCGAATATTTTTCTACCTGTGATATTTTTTGTAGCCACAAGGTTTTAATAGGATCTTATATCTATTAAAATAATATATAATGTAATTATTATTTTTTAAATTATTTCAAAGGTGAAATTCAACTAATTTCAAATAAGTATTTCTGAAATTAATTTTCAAAATAATAAGTATTTTTAAACAGTTTTTTAAGGGTATTATATATATCTAATATTTATATTTTATATAATTTATTTTAAGAAATTTTTGGAATGAGTTTTTATAAAATTATTTTCCACTATTATTAAAACCCCTTACTAGTCAATTTAATTCTAATTCCAAGTTTTAAGATAATTTTCATCGATATATTAGAAGTTCTAAGATAGACAACTTTTCTTTTAGAGTTAGTGGTTGCAAAGTGAAATAGTTATTTTATTTTGTAAAACTATGTTAAATTGTAAGGTTTTTTCTAATTATCAAAAACCTAGACTAGGAAAGGTATTGGAATGTAAAATATTCTTTTTATTTTTCTGTTGTATTTTATAAAAAATACACAATGTTTTTAGCACTGAACTTGCAAGCACAGGTTTGGGGTATTTACATTTGGTATTAGAGCAACGGTCTAGATAGTTTTTGAAAATTAGAACATTTATTTAGGTTAAGTATCTTTTATTATAGTAAAAATAATTTATTCTATAATTTTCATATTGAATGAAGGAATAGTTGAACAAATCTCTTATCTATTGTGGATGAGTTACTTGTTATGATCCTTCTAAATTCATGTTTAATTGAGTATAATCCTGATAAATACATTCAATTTACCTATAAATATCTCTATAACATATCCAACTCATGTGATATACATTTATTTTATCAATTATTGGTATTTCCCTGTTATAAACTCTTTTATATACAACTTTCTTACCATGCAGACCAAGAAAAATATCATAAAGAACTTTTTAGATGGTTTACCATATCTGATCCTTATGAATCACTGCCAAATTTTCTTGAATCTGTGGAAGGGGGAAAACTCTACATATCATATATGTTTAAACTTTTGTGTTTTTTTATATAGAATAATTCGAGGTAAAATCAATGATGACATTGAAATATTTGAAGATGAGTTAATTGGACTTTATTATATTAATCAATTCCAAACTGACTTTTACAGTTTGATACCTAATCTAATTCCATAAGAATTCATTTTTTATGTTTGCATCAATACAATCCCCACTTAAAAAAATTATATGGACAAAAGAAGAAAAATAATTTGAAGATGCCTTAATAATCACTCACCTTGTAAGAAATACAGGTTTCTATGAGGATCACTGGTTTTTTGGACTTTAGTTAAGGAACTTTAAGATTAAAATTTGAAGGGCTTATATATGAATGAATTGAGAGGATTAAATTTATTTAAAGATAATAATGTTATATCCCATGTTTTTATATATTTTGTCTTTTAAATAAATAAATTAAATAAATAAGATATTGAATTTAAATATAAGAATGACAAACATTTTATTGACACATTGACTCTAATAATTCATTATCATATAAAAAATAATTCAAAAAACTAACTATTAGTGACAGCAACACAACCAGTGCACCCTTGATTAATAAAATAAGACTGAAAGTATAACTGACATCTCTTGAAACTATTATTGTTTGAAAAGATCCTATGAGAAAGATAGAAATAATTAAAAGACTGAGAGGAAAATAGAGAACTATTTCAAGAGAAAGAAATAAGAAGCTTTGAGATATTTTTTCACACTTATTACCCCTGAGTTATGGGTATTTATAGAAACTTTGCTTGACCATTATAAAAATGTTACATTTGGAATTATATTTTAAAGGTGATAGTGAAAATGTAGGAGTCGTTGGTAAAATAATACATGAAAAGAAATTTAAAAAAAACATAAATTAAAATATAATATTTAATATTTAATTTAGTTTATATATTATGTATAGTTTTACTATATTATTATTAAACAAATGATGAAATATTTTATACAAAATAATATTCTGGCAAAAACTTACATCATGGAAAACTACTATAACTAATCAATGAAACATATTACAAGTAGTACAAAATGAGGTACACCAAGGAACATAAGAATACCAATTTAAGGATTAGTCATAATTAGAAAAGAAATGATAAAGAAAATAGATAGAAAATAAAGTGAAAAAAGGAATAAAGGAATCATTATTCTAGAGAGAGAAATTAATTTCAGTAATTTAGTTTATAAAAATATCACATTGGGATGGGTATTTAAAAAAAACATTTTTGACCTTTAGTACATATCTATTGATATGTTTAGGTAACATAAGATAAAATAAAATAATATGTTTAAAATGATTTTGAAATGATTGTTATAAATTATAGTCAATAATGTTAAATAAGAAATCTAGTTAAAATACTTGAAATAATAAGATATCAATGACTTGGAGATAATTATTTTGATAAAAAAAATTACTTAACCACTAAAGGAATCCAAGTGAAACTAGTGCTTAGTTAGGTACTAGACATTCCCTCAGTGGACGTCTATAGTAATATATCTAATCGTTCTTAATTAAATTGGCCATAGCTCTCACTAGGTATGTAGGGGATAGGTAGAGCACCAGTAGGGTTGAGCAAAAGGTGGGAGAGATAACCATGGGGCCCCTCTATAAGGTATATCTACTATGTGTGCTTGTGATTTAGAGAGGAAAAAATAAAAACTTCAGTAATAAGGCATCATTCAATATAACAATATTTTGATATTGGATAGATTATAAAACCATAGGATGCAATCTTGATCATCCATTTGAGATAAATGTTGATCTGATCCATTCAATTGATTTCTATTCATTTTCTCTCCATTGTTCATATTCCTCGCATCTGTGAGCTAGTACCCATCGGTGAAACCCTCTTTCTTCTCTTTCATTGAAATCATCACTCTCAATCAAACTGTGGCCTAGTAATATAAATTAGTAACTGAAAATGAATTATGATCTTGTGGTAGGATATTAAAAAAATCTTACCTATTTCATTAATAAGTTTCAGTTATTTTTTACGATTAATCATGCAGTGACATTTTGTTTTGTGAAAAAAATGTAAACAAAAATTCATCATCTTTTACATATCTTCTTTAATACCTATATCTTAAAAACCTAATCTTTTTCTTTTTTGTTTTTTGGGTTTCAATTTCTTCATCAATAAGTATTAGGGAGGGATGATTTATATATATATATATATCATATTAAACCATTTACTTAATTGGTTACTCAAAAATATTCTATAAAAATGTAAGCAAACTCTCCTGTTATACATTTAAAATGCTTAATCATATCACACATGGTGAAACCAATGATCTACAGCCCTTTATTTTATATATAAATTATTTTAGGTAAGTAAATTTTATTGTTTTATTCTTAAGGACTTTTATTCTTTATATTTCAAATAGAAATTCAGAATTATTATATATGCTATATTTTATTTCAAATAAATCCTTATAGTGGTTTTAGTTTTTGAAATTTTATGATTATTTATTTCTGAAAATGTTATATAAATAAGATGATATTATTTTTAAAATCATTACTTTTTCCAAAATCAATTAAGATGTTATATAAGATATTATTTTATAAAAATTTATAATTTTAATTATATAAGAAAACCAGTTATCTCTTCAATTATATATAAGAAACCATATTATTAATATTTATATAAAAAAGTTTCATTTTTTAACTATAATATAAAATAATAACGAAGGTTTTCTTTTTATTTGTTTTTTACTTTTAATACCAAAGAAAATTTGACTTATCAAAAACCTATATGATATTATTTTATTCCCTTAGAATATATAATATCTATCATTTTTTTTCATTTTCTATTTATAGTATGTTTTAAGTAATAAAGGATATAATTTTATTTGTGTAATATTCTTGTACATCCATGGATGTCTCAATCAGACCTCATTTTCAAGGTGTTTTTGAGTTACGGTCAGGTTGGATCGTACACGAATCCAACTGGGCCCCCGGGACTAAAAGGCTAATAACTAATAGACCGGACGTCTGATTGACGCGTCGTCTATTGAATTGAGACCCCTATGATGTGACAAACCTTTGAGATACTTCTTCTTGTGACTTTGTAGAAGTTGACGTATTGACTCATGGCTTGAGGAGAGGACCCTCCCAGAATCAAGAACGCTTGTAGAAACCCTGCAGCAGGCTGCGCTCTGACGACTGTTCCGGGATCCTGTGTGTGTCTGACAGTTTTGACTCTTGTTCCTGGATCCTGTGTGGGTCTGACAGAATAGCTGATCCTGGATCCTGTGTGGTTCCGACAGCTTAGCTGGTCCTGGATCTTGTGTGGTTCTGACAGCTCTGACTACTCTTCCTGGATCATGTGTGGGTCTGACAGTTCCAACTGTTGGTCCTGGATCCTATGTGGGTCCGACAACTTAGCTGGTCCTAGATCATGTGTGGTTCCAACAACACCGACTACTACTGTACTTGTACTTTCCTGTTGGGCTTATATTCTTGGCCCCTTTTACTTTTCATCACTCCTTT
Organism: Viscum album; assembly: GCA_963277665.1. Taxonomy (NCBI): domain Eukaryota; kingdom Viridiplantae; phylum Streptophyta; class Magnoliopsida; order Santalales; family Viscaceae; genus Viscum; species Viscum album. The sequence continues at coordinate 1,387,111,156 of OY728153.1, forward strand.
GTATACAGTTTTTCTTAGTGTTTTCCTTCTAGCTAGTACTCTGTTGTGTTTGGTTACAGTTATAAAGGTAACACCTTCCCAGTTTAGGGATTTACGCCTTTGGTGCTAGTCGCTAGCCCCTGACCTATAGAAGGCGGGCTTGGGGTAGTCACGGCACGGGTCCCGGGGGACGGGTCATCGCATTAGATACTGAAATTTTTTTAATTTTCTTCCTCATAATTAGGAAAAAAAATAATTTCTAAACTTTTATACTCTACAGCTTATATTTTCCTCAAATTAAAAGATCTAATCTTCCAAGTTGTCTAGAACGTTCCTATGATAGGAAATATAAATACGTGAAACCGTGCTTCTGAATTCATCACTAAAACATGTTGTGTATTTTTTATTAAAAATAAATTGAAAAATAAATAATCATTTATAAAATTGATGAAATTTTCCAGTGTAGGTTTTCAAAAATTAGAAAAACAATAAAATTTATCATATTTGGACTAAAATAAATTAAAATAACTATTTTACTTTATGTGTCTTAACTCTAAAAATTTAATTCGTGCATCTTAGAACATCTAAAGTACCAGGAAAATATTTTTAAAACATGGGATATGGATTGAATTTCCCAGTAAGATATTTTAAAACCAATGAAGAATACTAAAAAAATAATTTTAAAATACTTTATATAAAATATAAATATTTGATATATAAAATAATTTTCAAAACATTAAAAATACTTCTACTTTTAAAAATTATTTTCAAAAATATGTATTTAAAAACACTTAGATTTTTCCTTTGAAAACATTTTAAAAATAATAATTTATTTCTATATTATTTTGATACTTAGAAGAACTTATAAAAACCATGTGGTTATAAGAAATATCACTGATAGGACAACATCCTATCAGGTTGTGGGTTCACTCCAAATTCTCCATTCTCTCCCCCGATACTCAAGTGCTGAATAGAAGTTTTATAAAAGATTTTGAAGATCTGTATTTCTCAATCACAACCTATTAAAAACATTTCCAAAAAACATACTTATATTATTTTCATGGGAAAAAATAATTTTTGAACATCTCAAATTTTATAAATCACTTTTTCACAAAACCCATAGGATAAATCCATATTTCTAAATAATTTCTTAAATTTAAAACACATAAACATTAACACATTAAAATTAAACAATTTATTTTATTAAAATTCATGGAATGTCATGTGGAATTATTGAATATCTACACCTCCTCTAATATTCTTGACATTAAAATAAAAATAAAAACTTTTTAAAAAAATCATTGATAATTAATAAATTTAATTTCTAAAAATGGATTTAAAATTAAACAAAATCAATTTGTTAAAACTTTTAATTTCAATATAATAAATGCTTATTTTTTTAAAATAGTAAATTAACTAGATAATTTAAAGAAAACGTTATAATTATAGAACATATATATAATTTTAAAGAAATATAAACATAAATTTTGTAAATAAATCCCTTATAATTATACAATTTTAATGAAAATAAATGTTTGAAAATATATGATTCCCTTAAAAAATCATAGATTAATTATTATAATTCAAATTAACTCCCTTAAAAAATTATTTGCAAAAGACTCATCTTATTTTTGTTGGCAGAAGACTCATTCTCACCATCTCTCTTGCTACTTAAATAGGAATATTAAATAAAATAAGATTTATGCTCAGTTCTACCTTACTCTCTACCTTTGACGGCTTCTTGAATCAATGTACACACAAATTTATACACTCAATTACACAAAAGAAACAAAATATGTGGCAAGATTCATATTTATGGGACCAACTGTAGAAGAACATGGAGCTATTACACCAAACTTCCCAACCAACTAGAAAATTCAGAACACTAAAACAGAGAAAGAAAAATAAATGTAAAATGGTGTACCGAATGCATAATAGAGAAATATGTATACATTTCATCAACAAAAATGAAATATATTCACTTAAATTAACCACAAACATTAATATAGATTATTATGACTTTGATTAAAGGGAGATAACAAAGAAGAATAAATTGAAATGAGATAAATCCCAACTAATTCATTGTGAAACAATGCCCAAATTTTTTTCTCACTCACTACCGATGTTTAAAATATCATAGAAATATTTGGTGGATGATAAATAGATGAATAGTAAGTGAATAAAAACCCAAAAAAAACTATAGTGAAAAGGATTTTGACACCCTAAAAAACATACCATTGACATATGCAAATAGTAATAAAATGAGGGATAAGACAATGCATTCTCAATCTTCCCCGTCTATTATCAAACTCTCTTCGGCGATTGAAACCCAATCAATCCACATATGAAATCAAATTTCATTTGGTATTTCACCCAAACTGTGCTCAACCTTCCAAATTGAAACCCTTCAATGGTCAATATTCCTCCTCTGAGCTCAAGCACTCACCTGATCTCTCTCAGAATCCATCAATCCTTCACTTGAGCTTGACCGAGATCATTCAAACTTCTGAAAACTAGACCCCTTTCTTGGCCTCACTGTCCACCTTTAGTGAAACAAAAATTGAAAGGGAACCCTCAATCTCATAGTTTTATCATCATTTCAAATTTTTATCTTTATTTTATTTTATTATTACATCTTTTAATATAAGAAATTTGATTTTAATTATAATAATTATATTTATTTATATATTTATTATTTCAAAATTTTACAAAACAAATTCATAATTTATAATTTTATATAATAACATTAATAATTATAAATATTATTTATTTCCAAAATAATTTTTATGTTACCACTAATATTATTACAAAATACATATTATATTTAATATAAAAATATGATTGTTTCATTTATAATAAATTATATTATCTTTAATAACATTATAAATTTTCTTTAAATTTTCTTATTATAATTAATTTATATAACTTTGAGTATTTATAAATTATAAATCATGTTTTTTAAGTGTTAAATTATAATTCCCAAAAAATATGACTTTTTGAAAAAAAAAATTTATAAAATTAAATTCTAACCACAATTTAAAATTATTATTGATACTAATTTTAATTTCAAAAGTGAATTATTATATGAAAACATATTTCCACTTTTTATAGTTATTTATAATAATTTAATAATCTTAAAAAATAAACTTTTTATTTTTTTAATACAAAACATATGTTTTAAAAATAATCAAATAAATAAATTTATATTAAAAAATTATTTTAAATAAAATAAAACAATAAAATAGTATTTGTTTATAATTTATAATTCTAATTTAAAATAAAATAATTTATTTAAAAAATATTATAAGATTTGAAATTAATATATTTTTCTTAAAATCTTAATTGATATGAAGTAATATTATTTTCTATATATTATTATATAATTTAAAATATTACACTAAATCTAATTTTATTTTGGCTAAATAAAAAAATTTATTTCAAATATTATGTGAACAAATTAGTTTATTTAAATTATAAAACAAACCATTTAATAAGTAACATTTTAAAATCTTCAGGATGTTACGGATGTTGATCCTAACTTCCCTGGTGATCCATTGAACAAGCACCTAGCTTGTCTTCCAAGGTTTTAGTTTTTCATTCTGACTATCCATCATACTAGGGATAAAAGAAAATGTTAAAATTTAATTCAGTACCCAATGACTTCTGAAGGCCTTTCAAAAAATTATAAGTGAACGTGGGATCATGGTATAATACAATGGAGTTTGGAACTCCATATAACCTAAATATCTCTTTGAGGTATATTCGATAAATTTGATATGAATACAAAGTATTTAGAATATAAAGGATATGTGTAGATTTAGTCCAGTGATCAAAAATAACTTAAATCACATTGTTACCTTTAGAAATTTTTTGTAAGTCCTAGCATGAAATCAATGGATATATTTTCCAATTTCCACTCTGACAATTATAAGGGTTGAAGCATCCCCTTGGTTAATTTACTTTCTTACTTAAATAGTTGAAAAATCTAAAATTTATAGTGAAGTCAGTAATATCTATTTTCATTTCATCCCTCCAGTAATACTCCCAAATATCCCTATACATTTTAGTACTGTCATGATGAATGGAAAATGAAGAACTATGAGCTTCACATAACAATTCCCTCTTTAGCTGGGAATCACATGGCACACCTAATCTCTTATCAAATTTAAATACACCTTATTTATCAATATTAAACATAGGAAATTTATCCCTATTAACCAATTATAACATTTTCTATAACTTATAGTCTTCCTTCTGAGCTTGCATCATTCTTCCAGACAGAGATGATTGCACTAACACATGTATCAAAATATATCCTACATCCTTGAAAAAAATTCATCAAATCATTAATCAAAGTTTCATGTTCTACACGTAACATGGTTAATGTTGTTATACTTTTCTAACTCAAATCATTGAGTGAATATATACTTAAAAAATTTGTCTCATTCTCAATTCATTATGAGTGAATATATACATAATTTTTTTTATTAGTATATATTTACACTTTAATCAATACAAATAATGCCTCTAAATTTTTAAATAAAAAATTAGAATCCAAGTCCAAATAATTTGAAGGATAATTTCACTCGTGAGGTTTGAAGTGACATAAAGAATAAGCAATTACTTGATCATTTTGTATCACAATGCAACAAAGTCCCTTCATGGAACAGATGTTATATATGACAAAATAAACATTTCTTGAGGGTAGGGTTCTAAATGGAGTATTCACCAATCTCTTTTTTAATTTCTAAAAAAGATATTCATATTATTTTAACCCAATAAATTTAACCTATTTTCATGTTAACTTAGATAGTGGGCTAGATAACTATGAAATGTTTTCAAAAAACACCACTAATAGCCTATTAATCCATGAAAACTTATAATATTAGTAAAATTTGTGGGTTTTTCCATTCCTCAACCATTTTTTTAAATAAGTTTCAATTGTAATTCTATCCTTATAAATAATGTTCCTAAGGAAAGAAATCTATTATGACCAAAAATCACATTTTGTAAATTTTTTATACAAATTATTTACTTTAAAGATTTCCAAAACAATACTTATATGTTTTTCATGATCATCATAAATTTTTGAATATACCAAAATTTCATCAACAAAAACAAAAAAAATTATCTAAAAACTCATGGAAGATTCTATTTATAAGATCCATAAACATAATGGGGGTATTTTTTGTTAGGTCCACTAGGTCAAATACCCTGAGAGGGGGGTAAATTAGGGTATGATATATTAAAACTACTGACCCATCAAATATTGTTTCGTAATTAAACAAAACACACATGTCTCCTTCTCTAATAACAATATATGAACAGAAATGAAATAATGCACATGACACAATGATTTTACTTTTTTCACCCTCACTAGACTACGTCCAAGGAGAATACAATGGAAATGTTTCAATGTACCAAATCCACTAAATCTCACTACCAATTACAATGTTTGGGGTAGATAACTTCTATGCCCAGGCCCACTTCCTTTACAAAGTCTAGGGTCATCTCACTTCTTTCCCAAGGTCCGCTCCCTATTTCCCTTTCTCTGGATCACTACTAGTAGAAAGTATCATTATCTTCCTCTTTCTTCTCTCACTACTCTTAGAAGGGATCCACTCACAGTTTATGGACTTCTAGGTCTCTTTATTTGCATGGATGAATATATCTTAAACTATAGGTAGATTCTCTATTGAAGTTTCACTTTTATCCAAATGACGAATAAGCATTTACCATAGATGTATTGGGAAATTGGGTGTGCCTTTCCTAACATATCAGGTATTATCCCCTTCATTTTCCGGCATAGGATTCTTTTTGAGGATGGGGCTAAACCAGTGAGGCATCTACAAAGGAGACTCAATCCAACAATTATAGAGATTGTTGAAAAAGAGGTTGAAAAATTCCTTAAGGTAGGTATAATCTATCCCATTTCATATTCTCAGTGAGTGAGTCCTATTCAGGTTATGCCTATGAAAAGTGGTGTTACAGTTGTTAAAAATGAGAAAGATGGGTTAGTTCTTATGAGTGTTTAAAATATTTTTCATGTGTGTATTGATTATAGGAAACTATATCAAACCACTCGTAAGGACCATTTCCCCCCTCCCATTTATTGATCAGATGCTTGAGATACTAGTTGGGAAAACACACTACTATTTCTTGGATGTATTTTCTGGATATTTTCAGGTTCCAATTTCTTTGGAGGATTAGGAGAAGACAACATTAACTTGTCTATTCGGTACGTTTTCCTACTGAAGGATTCCATTTGGACTTTGCAACGCCCCAGGTACCTTACAAAGATGCATGGTGAGTATTTTTTCTGATTTTATTGAGACCTGCATGGATGTATTTATGGATGACTTTAAAGTTTATGGATCCTCATTTTATGAATGTATAAGTAGTTTGGGAAAGGTGTTGAATCATTGTATTGATATGAATCTGGTCTTGAACTTTGAAAAGTGTCATTTCATGGTACAGTGTGGCATTGTCTTAGGGAATGTAGTGTCAAAACATGGGATAGAGGTTGATAGATCTAATGTGATTATTATTTCATCCCAAACCTATACTTCATGTGTGTGTGATGTTAGATATTTTCTAGGGCATCCAGGATTTTATTGGCGCTTCATCAAATATTTTAGTAATATTTCTCTTCATATGTCCCGATTAATTCAAAAGGATTTTGATTTTGGGTTTGAGGATTCTTTCAAGACTTCCTTTTATGAGCTAAAGAAGTGTCTGGACACTCCAGCGATCATACAGCCTCCATGTTGGGATCTTCCTTTTGAGATTATGTGTGTCAACTCCAACTTTGTGGTCGAAGTTGTCTTATCTCATAGGGTGAAGGGACATTAACATGTGATTGCATATGAATCAAGAACATTGGATTCGACACAATAAAACTACACAACCATAGAAAAGTAGTTTCTTGCTGTCATATTTTCTTTAGATAAATTCCATTCATAATTATTGGGTTCTAAAGTAGTTGTTTTTTTGGAACATGTAGCTCTGAGGTACCTCTTGAAGAAGCCAGACTCAAAACCTAGACTAATCTGATGGATGCTCCTTCTTCAATAATTTGACATTAAGATAAAAGAAAAAAAGGGGTCCAAAAACCTGGTGGTAGACCACATGAGTAGGATTACTCACACACTAGAGGATGACACCTTAGACCAGGTACAACTTCGGCACACTTTACCTAATGATCATATTTATTCCATCTCAGGTATGCGTCCTTGGTATGATGATTTAGTTAACTAACTTGTGGCCTCTGAAATACCTACAAATTTAAAGAAACATCAAGTCCAAAAGTTAAAGAGTTAGTCATGATTTTATGTTTGGGATTATACATACCTGTAGCGTATGTGTAGTGACCAAGTTATTAGGAGGTGTGTTCCTGATCATGAGTTAGAGTATGTTTTACATTTTTGTCATACACTTTCTTGTGGTGGACACTTTGGACCCTAACAGACAGATAGGAAAGTTTTGGACTCTAGATTATATTGGCTTAGATTATTCCATGATTCCCATGTGTTTTTTAAGTCAATATTTCGTTTCCAACACACTAGGAACATTTCTAGGATACATAAGATGCCCCAACAACCCATACTATTCTGTGATATTTTTGATGTACAGGGAATTGATTTTATGGATCCTTTTCCTAGTTCCTATGGTTTTTTGTATATTTTGGTTGGTTTCAGTTATGTGATTAAATGGGTGGAGGATAAGGCCACCATGACTAATGATTATCTTGACCTAATGGACTTTGTCAAGACACAATTTTTTTGTAGGTTTAGAGTACCAAAGTCCATCATCAGGGACCAAGGGATACACTTTTGCAATCAGAATTTGGCTTCCCTTCTTTTGAAGTATAGGGTGACACACAAAATATCAACATCATACCACCATCAAAAAAATGGTCAGGCTGAGGTTTCAAATAGGGAGTTGAAACAAATTTAGGAGAAAATTGTGCAGCTGAATAGGAAATATTGGAGCAAGTGCTTGGATGATTCGCTTTGGGCTTATAGAACAGCATACAAGACACCCATTGGTATGTCCCCATTTTGGATTGTTTTTGAAAAAATGTGTCATCTCCCCATGGATGTTGAGAAACAGGCTTATTGGGCTATAAAGAAATGAAACATGGATTTGGGTCAAGCTGGAATCCAAAGAAAGTTGCAAATTTAAGATCTTGAGAACATTTGATTTTCTTCATATGAGAACTTAAGGCTATACAAGGAAAGATCAAAAGTAGCTCATGATATAATGATCTAACAAAGGGAGTTTCATGTCGGAGAGAAAATCCTTCTATATAGTTCATGGATGAAGCCGATGCCTGGTAAGTTGTGTTCCAGATGATTGGGTCCTTATATTGTATCTAATGTTTTTCCTTATGGTGTAGTGGAGATATCGCAAGAGGACACTGAAAGAAACTTCACGGTCAATGGGAAACACTTGAAGATATATATTGAGGGACATTCTACTGATACAATGGATTTGATCACATTGCATGACCCCATTATCACTTGATCATATCAGGTTGTTCCTAACCCTTTCACTTTTATATTATTTGTCCTATTTAAAATTATGATTTTCATGTGCACATATCGTCTAATAGGTTCACATTGAGGATAATGAAATATTTTAAGTGTGGGGGAGGGGACAACATTTTGGGGTAGATATTTATGATTTTCATTTGTGTGTTTTGTGTGTATTTTATATTAATTTTTTTATTAAAATTTAAAAAAAACCCAAAAAATACAAAAAAACAAATATATATATATCATATAACATTCTTATTTGGAACATAGGAAAAATGCATGTTTTCAAAATTCATTGGTAGAATAATAATCATGAGTAATATTTCATCATCAGGTGTTGACTTTTATAAAAATTGAAGTCGTTGATGATTTGAATGGTTGTGTCATTATAAAACATTTTATATTTTGACATCATTATTTGTGATATTTGTTCATGGTAAATTGTTTCCATGATTTCTCCACACAATTTTTCACACAATCATAAGTTGTGAGTTTCTCTTAACCAATTGAATGTATATTCAGGGTAAGTAATCCTTTTCAGCTTATAACATGGTCTTTCCATACGTTCATTTCTCTTATGATCATTTCCATTACAGTTCCAGATTGACCTATGTGTGTTCACATAATGTCTTACTATTGTACGCCATCTAAAAAATCAAATAAAATAAAATAAAATAAAAACAGTCAATAAAGAGGGGAGTGAAAAAATGTACAACATGTGGGGATATTTAGGTCAGGAGCTCATGGTTTGACTTCTGGGAATGCTTAAATGAGTGGGTTTTGGAATTTGATTGTAAAGGATTTTGAACAGATTTGGTGGAATATAATTAGGTAAGATGAAAAGTTTTTATTTACCTGAATATACTAGATAAAGGGTGGAGAGATAATCTTGGAATGGTTGGCACACACACACGAGGAGAATTAGTATCATGGTATACCCATGACTTGTTTTTCTATGGTTGGTATTATGAATCTCACTGGATTTTGTTTTGAAACAATTTATGAGACAATGAATTTAAAATTTATTGATATTTACTCTTGATTTTATTCTTACTTTGCCTATATTTTCACTATGGATTGAGAAATTTGAATATGCATATCTTGTCAAAAAAATTTCAAATACATGATACGAGGTTTTGATCAGGAGTGAAAAAGGGTAAGTGTGGGGAAGTTGATAAAACATAATTTTATTGAATATTCTAGTGATAATAAATGATATAATTTCCTCACATTGGGGTAACTATGTTCATTTATGGAATATTTGGGATTAGATCATTCATTTGAAAATTTGATGAAAAATTCTAGTTTTACCCTTTAAAGATTCACTGTAGTATTTCGAACATAAATAATTCTATTTCAATTATAAGAACTTAATATTTTGTAAATGGTTTATTGAGATAATTTTCTATAAATTTAATTCAGTACATTGGAGCTAAATCATGCATTTGGTTGGTGTAAATGGGCCATGAAGTCAAAGTTGGGATGGACTCTCCAGATTGGACATGGGTTCTGTATTTGGGCCATAACATATTCATACTTGCTTAGAGTTGCCCCATATATTCAGAGGATCTCTAGGACACATTTTCTCATGAATCATACTTCTGTATGGACAGATGATTCATGAGTTTTGGTGTTCAAATTGGCAGTTCTATTTGGCATAAAATATTTTGCCGAGATTCCTCATTCACACTTGAAATCACTTTGAAACCGTCCTCCCCACCACTCAATAAATTAGTGTTTTTCTCATTTTGTGGGGTTGAGATGTGAATTAAGTTATTTAAGGTATAGAATAATTGGTTTCACCCAAATCCTCCAACCATTTTAAGAGGAGTATCTCTTGAAGCAAAGATCCCCTCATCGAAACCTTCTTCTCTTCTTCATGTTGTAATGTTTTCATTTGTGTAATAAACTTCTTTATTATTCTTTTATATCTTCTCTTTTCTTCTATTTTGTTCAATTATATTTTTCTTTAATCATCCTATTTGGGTTTTAATCAACATTGGAGATGATATTAGGTTCTATCCTTTCAATCCTTTGCTCATGTAAAACGTCTCCACGATGACAACACCGCCCATAGAAGAGTAGTTCTCTTAGTGATCGGTCTATATTTTACCCTCTTCATTTAATTATTTTAAATCATTGAGCTACTATAATTCTCTTAATATGATCCAATAATTGAGTTTTTTAATTATAATAAACTAATAAATCAATTGAACAAATAACACAAAAATAGGCGAGGTCAAGTGTTATGTAAATTGTGAGAGCGCAAACTTAATCGGTAAAACATGATCACACAGGATAAATTTTTAGAGTTAAAATACAATCCCTAAGAAAAATTCATTATCATTTTATAGAATGGACATGTGCCTTAATTTACCACTAACCATAAGCTATCCTTAGAACATCAATCAAAGTAGGGTGATGCGATTGTATGTTTTGAAGATAGCCTATGGTTTAATTCTCTTCATATTTATGGTAAAGTTAATTCTCATAGGGTTCAGGGGTTAAAAAATTATGGGATTGTAATTAAGTGGATATTAATTTAAATGATAATGATTAATAAGTAAATTAAGTGGTATAGTTAGATCGATTACGCCTTTTAAAATATTTTCTAAAAAACATCTTCTTGTTGCATTGAATTTCATCTCAAAATTAAAAACAAAAAAATGCAATCTTCTTCCAACAAAATTCTTATATATTTATTACATATTAACAACCCCCCACCCTTTCAAGTAGTGTTTTTATTCTCTTTTATTTTGTTGTTAGAATACCTTTAAGAAGTTGTTTTAATTTACTTCCTCCTTTGAGAGACGACTTTGGTCAGCCACACTGTTGCACCGAAGTAACCCGAAACCGAACATCATTTGAAAGCACCCACAACAGCGCCTTTCAATTATAATATTATTACTGTTAATTAAATATATGTTTTATAATGATTTATAAGTTACTATTCACGATGATGAAGTCTGTGATGATATATTTTTGGTAATTTTTAACAATCAAAAGGGTGGAACATTAATAATAAGTTAAATATAAATGTAACATTTATATAATAATATAGAAAAGATTATTTAGTAATTAATTTATAATAACACTAGTATTTATGTTTCAATATTCATCCATGATAGAAATTTATAGAAATGTTCATGAAGGTTTTTAAACTGACTCGAACATAAACAAACTATAATTTATAGGTTAGTATAGTTAAGAAAGTGATTATTTTGGAATAATATCATTATTACTGAACAAAAATGATATTATTTAAATTTTTTAAGGTTTTGAATCATATTTTAAGAGATATTTATAATTAATAAATTACTGGATAAAAAAATGTGTCACTTTTTTGGGTGTGATAGTATACACGTATGCATAGGTGACGCATTTGTTTCCATAAAACTGGGGAAGATTGTGAATGGTTTATAATATTATAATCTCAATAATTTTATAAATATAGTATTTATACTTTAAATAGAATTTTATAACCATCAATTTAATGAGGAGAAGAAAAATCATGTTATTCATTCATAAATGCAATAGTCTTTATTTATGCATGATGAAATTTTCATATTTTGAATGGTTTTGAAGGAAGTTAAAAAATGGATATAAAATTAATATAATAATATTTAATAATATTATTAATAATTATGTTATTATAATTACCTAGATATAATATGTTTTAGTGGGTAAAATAATAAACTAATTAAGAGAGCTCGGTTGAGAACATTACCCCTCCTTTTGGATGTTCTCTCTTGGGTAACACTTTGAGGCTCCTTAGCTTGATATTTGAAAATAAAAAATTATTATAGGATGTTTCAGGGAGTTTATGAGAGTATAAAGTACATTTTTGGTTAATATTATTCTTTATAATGAGTGGATAATTAGGGAGGGGTTGATTTTCTTTTATAGGAGAATGGAATGGTATTTTTCTAAATATAACTTCTTTATGTAAAGATAGAACATGAATCACATGGAATGTAGAGATAAAGTGTAAAATAATGGATTATAGGATGATTTGTGGTCAATATTATCTAAACTATTCATTTTCAAACATGTTTTTAATTCATTTTCTTTAGATATTTCACTTTTACCATTTTTAGTTTTTACCATGATAATTAATTCTTATATAAGAAATTAAATTTTAATGGCTAAAAATAAAATGGGTATTATTAAATAATTTTTAACTAATTATTAAAAATAAAAATTAAATTTTATCAAATAATATTTCAAGGTATACGAAAACATAATTTTAACATTAAAGTATGTAACATGTAAAAAACTATTTTTAAAAAAGGTATATTAAAATCATAAATGAAATGTTTAGTAAAACATTATCAATGTTGTTGATTTTAATGAAATTAATTGTTTTATTATTAACCAAATGTGAATTATTTAACTTTAAATGAAATATAAAACCTAATTTAACCTCTCAAAAACTTAACTAAAAGGGAAAGAATAAAAATCCTTGTTTTATTAGAAAAAATATTTCCAAATTTTCAAAATGTTATAAAAGGGTTTTCTAAATTTGTTATAATAATTTTAAATGCACCATTTCACTCCATAAATATATTTTTAATCGTGAAATTTTATTTATATGTTTTAAATTTATACTCAATTATTGATATTTTTATAAACCCTATTGTTTTAGTACAAATTGTATTTTTACTATTCACCTAAAAATGAATTATTTAAAAAACCAAAAGAATATATTAATATAATATTAACATGATAAATCCAAAAAAGTGAAAATATTTTCTAATTTAAAAAAGATAATTTAATAATTTAACTTTTAAATATCAATATATAAAGAAAAAAATTATTTTTAATAGGAAAATGGGTTTTTATATATTAATTATTCTTATTTTTATTTCCAATAAATCACAAATTAAATAAGTGTTAATATATTATTTTTATAAACAATATATTTTTCAGAAGATTTATAACATTAAAAAAAAATATTGCACTTTTCCACACGACAGATGATATTATCATCACTTAGACAACACATGTCATGTTTGATTAAAAATTTATATCTATTTAGGAAGAAGAAACATATTAGATTTTCATGGGACATAAGAATACTCAAAACTGAGGGATAAATATTTCTCCTAAATGTTTCCCAATCCAATTGCTTTGTATTGATAACCTCCCTCCGAGAGTAGGCTATAGATTTCATAAATTACCCATTAAAAGGTGTCAATACTATAAAACCTATTTTTTAGAGTCTTCCAAGAAATTTTTAGAATCATTAAACATACCAATAGGGTTTATACACAATATATAGGGGTGTAGTTTAATTTTTAGTCTTCAGCTTTACTGTTCACAGAGCACAAATAGACTTAAAGATCAAAAGTTATTATCCTTCTAAGTTTGGTTTCATTTTCACCCAAATGAATGTTAATAAGTCCAAAATATCACATAGCATTTTTCCCTATTCTCGTATAACATCTATCAATTCATGAATCCCTTTTCATTTGTGAATAAGATGTATTGATTTCTTCCACCACATAGAAATTTTCTTATACCTCATAGGTATTCACATAGTTCATGATACATTGATTTTTTAAACTAATTTTTTTTATGATCCAAGGTGATATATTTACGCCTCTTGTAAAATGAAGTAGATTACAATCCATGGTGGCGAATTAAATCCTCTCACATAATGAAGAAAATTTTATGTGGCTACACGTTTCTATGTGTTGTATGATCCTATGAAGTTTTCACTATAAAGATGGCTATTTTTTTGTAACACCCCAAGCTTTCACGATACGCTTCTCTTTCAATAATGCAATAGCTTGCATTGTACGCAAGTTCGAGATTCTAACACACCGCGACCAATCAAAGTAGTAGTTATGAATAGTAATACCCACTTTTTTGAAATTATATATTTCAAAATGGACTTCATTTTTGTATTCGTAATATCGAAATTATCCTAAGTTTAATTTTTTTTTATTTTCTGAGAACTTCCAATTTTCTATGAATAGTGAAAAATACATAAAAACAACTTTTTTAATCAAAATAATTTATAGTGATAAATTATACTATTGAGTGGTTTTAAAGTATAATTAGAATATATTTTTACCATTTTATCCAATCGTGCTCATTAGAATTAATTTCACTTTGAAATTGGACATAAACAATTGTCAATCTTTTGATATATATTGTTTCATAAAAACACGCTATTCATTGTGACAGCGGGAATTAACTATAAAATTAATTAATGCAACTTATATGTTTATAATTTTATAAAATAGACATAATTTTTGAATTCAGAATATCAATTATAGCTTAGGGTGAAATTTTGGCATTGTTCTGAAAAACTTCAATTTTTGATGAATAGTGAAACCATTAAGTGGTAGTTAGAAAAACTGATTTTTCATTTAAATGAAACATTACCACTTCTGTGATTTGATTTTAAAAAATCTGACATACATGGTTGTCATTAGGAAGTAAAATTTGGTTCAATTGGATTAAAATAATTTTTTGGTGAATAGTAACTTTTAAGTTTAATTAATCACGATTAAAGGTAATTAGTGAAATTTAAGGTAAAAATGATATTATAAAAATACTAAAATACCTTAACACCTGTCTTACCCCTATTGGATGAGTCATGTCCGACCAAGACAATCCATGGGTCAACTTGGGGACCCCATGGAGCCACTTTGGTAGGAAAATGACATTAAAAACTTTTTATTTAATGTTAAAATAAGAATGTCACAAACATGAGTTGTTTTACTAAAACAATTTTTAAATGGGGTTATACAAGTCCTATTTTTGACTATAAATATTCATTAGAAAGATAAAAATACTTCCTACATCATGATATTTGTTTTATAATTTTTAGACATTAAATAAATTAAATTATGTATGACACCATGATGATGCAGCGATTACCTCATTAATTAACGATTTAAATAAAATGAAAAGATAATGAAACATATAAGGCTTACACTTGTCAAAAACCTATTGTATGAGTATATTTAGAACCCTTATCACCTTATACTATTATTATATCATTGTGGGATATTTAGAATCCGAAAATCATTTCATAATAATGTAAAATTTCAATCATTCCAAGAGTGCCCCTCCTCTCCTCTTATAAAAGGCCCCCACCTCAACCACCTTATTCACACCTTCAAGCCTTTTTGCTCGGCCAAACTCTGGCCAAATACTCTCTAAAAATACCTCTATTACTCCTAGAATCCTAACTTTGGGCATAACTCTTCCCAATGAAGCATTTTTCTCAAATCAAAAAGAGTTACCCGATTTTAAGGTAATGTCTTCTCTTGTGTTCTTTTATTTTATTTTTCTTCTCCAACCCCATAAATTCTTTTTATTCATTTATTTTGTAACAAAACAAGTATCCTTAATATACTAGTATGTTGTTATAATAATGATCCGAGCTACACTTACACACACCTACATCTAATGGTTAAAGAACATACTGTTTCTCTGGATTGCGAATTTCTGCCTCAAGAAACGATGATTGTTCAACACTCATATAACACCTCTAATGGTGTCCATTTTGATGACACTATTTTCATATATGATATATATATTATGTTTATGTTTTCCTTATGCTTATTTATTTCACATTTATGTCATACTTTATGATTTCGATTATGGATAAACGTGATAATTTCATTTTAGGAAGTGCGGACTATCGCCCCCTCAAGTGATTTGAATCGTTAATGCCATATGTAGGATGTATAAAGGATGGAGTAAATGATATTATATATTATATTATACTGTAATTATAATACACCTTTATACTATTATGATTTCATTCTATTAAATATGAAATAGAAATGAAAGTAGTGTTCATGCGTACGTACGACTTACCGTCTCCATGAACGGTGCATTTCATTTCTTACCTCTAAATGTTATGTAATATTATAAATGAATATATATTGTGGATATATATGATATATATGATATCTAAATCATGAATATAATTCTGTATATAATGGATATTTCACCACATGAACAACTTGTAATTATAAGAAGTTTATTTTTGACTCAAGTACCAAAGATTGACAAAATGATCGTTATTAACTTAAATAATTACATAATGTTCATAACATGGTAATAAGTGATATAAAAGGAATAATTAACATGAAAAAGGTTCTTAATTAAATAGAAATTAACTCTAGTTTATTATTTAGAAGGTTAAAGAACAATCCAGTCAAGTCGGACACGAGGTAAGGGAATTTCTTAACCCAATTTCCATTCTTTGGGTTAATCTCCTACTTTCAAATTATGTTATGATATTATTATATCCTATCTTGTATTTTTACTTTATTTATGTGTACTTATATTTAATACACATAATAGATCTATTTTATTTAAAAAATGATCTTGGTAAGGACTTCGTCTCAATCTCCTTTCATTGAGGTATATTTTGTTTTATACACAACTTTCTTTTATACAGTGTATAAACCCCTTTGACTTTTACATTTATTCAAAAGGAATATTTTTTATATGAAGAATTTTACTAAAAGACAAAAAGAAATGTTTTTCTTGTCGTACTTATATGGTGACAACGACTTCTCCGCCTCCGTGATCACTATTTGAGTTTCGGCTTCCTCTGCAAGCCATAACTTTTTTTAAAGAAAAATAAATACCATGTTTTACTTTTCTTTTATTTTTGTATTGAAAATGGTTTTGAAAGTGTTTTTATTATATCAATGTGTTTTATTGATATCTTGTGATTGAAATGTGGGCATTTTATGTTTCCTTTATGCATTTTTTATTTGATACGATTATGTTATGGTTTATGATATGTTTAAACTTGTTCATATGAGGAATGCATTGGACTTAATAAGTGACGGGTGGAGCCCGCTATAGCTCCTCAATGCATCAGCAGGTCTCATGAGAAAAACTAGTGTCTTTGCACGAGGACTTGAAAAAATCTTATTTGTAGTCTTGGCACGAGGCCTTGGCTACGAGGTTATGATAGTCTGGAATTATGCATTCTGTCATTATGAAAGTGGTTATTGATATTGCATGTGATTATTTGACCAGTAGAATATCCATGTGATTAAGTAAATGGAATTATTACATTTTACTTTTTCCATATTATATTGAATTTCAAGTTTAAAAGTCTTTTGTTTTAGTTATACATTGCCTTAAATGTTTTTGTTTATTTATAAAAGCTTCTGCAATATTATTATCCTTACTGAGCATCTGAGCTCACCCCTTTCAATGTTTTAATATTTTCTAGGATGTCAAGAAGTATTTTATGAATGACCTATAGGGATAGTCTGAAAGGGATAAAAGTGTGGACTATGGAGACTATGTTATTGTGATTTTTCACTGTATGATGTAATGTAACATTTATGAATGTATCTATCATTTCCAAGGCTAATAAACTAATCGGTTTTCGAGACTTGATCTTTTGTGATCATGCCAATGTTACGCAATAATGCACCGACTCTGGGTAACTCGGGTCGGGGCATGTAACACCCCAAGCTTCTACGGTACGTTTCCCTTCGAATAATGCGATAGCGTGTGTTGTACGCAACCTCGAGTTCTAACACACACCACAACTAATTAAACTAGTCGTTGTGAATAGTAATACCTACTTTTTGAAATCATATATATATTTTATATTTCAAAATGGACTTCATTTTTAGATTCGGAATATCAAAATTAGCCTAGGGTGAAATTTTGGTACTTTTCGGATAACTTTTATATTTTGATGAATAGTGAAAATTACTAAATTTTAATTAAAAACAACTTTTTTAATCAAAATAATTAATAGTGATAAATTGTGAATTTGAGTGGTTTTAAAGTATATTTAGAATATATTTTTACCATTTAATATAATGTTGGTCATTGGACATAATTTTACAATTAAACCGAACATAAACAAGTGTCAATCTTTTGATAGTTATTACCTCTTAAAAACACGCTTTTTGTTTTGACAGCGGGAATTAATTTTAAATTAATTTCTGCCACTTCTGTGTTTTGAATTTAGTAAAATGGATTCCATATTTGGAATCAAGATGTTCAAATTGTGTAAATAGGTAACTTTTATTTTTAGACATTTTGAATAGTTACTGTGGTAAATATTTTATTTACCATGGTTAAAGGGTAAATCCGGTAAATAAGGGTTAAAAAATAATATTATAATAATACAAAATTACCCTAAAACGTGTCCTAACCTTATTGGTGGACACATACCCGACCATGGGCATCCTTGGGTCAATTTGGGGACCCCTTGGATCCACTTGTATGTGGTAGGGACACATTATATTAATAAAGTTAAAATAAAAATAAAAATGGCATAAGCTTACATCTTTTAGAAGAACAATTTTTACATAGGGTTATACATGTTGAATTTTCGATTATAAATATTCATTAGAAATCTAAAAAGATTTCCTACATAATGATATTTTATTTATAATTTTTAGACATCAAATAATTTAAATTATTAATGACACAATAATGATGCAATGTTTACCTCATTAATAACTCATTTAAATAAATAAGATTATAATGATTAAAATATTATCTAAAACCTGTCCAATTCTTATTGGTTGATGTTATTTAGAATATGAGTCATCTTATCTTCGACCTCAATGATTTTTGGACCATTATAAACCGAATATAATTATATTATAAAGTAATACTTTCACTCTTTCCTAAAGAGCCCCTCCTCCCCCTTATAAAAGGAGACCACTTCTACTCATTCCTCACACCTCTCAAGCCACTTGGCTCGTCCAAACTCTGCCCAACTAAGCTCCCCACATCCCTCTCCTCCTCCTTGAAGCTTCCCCTTAGGCAGAATGCATTTCAACAAGTCCTTTGGTTCCAACCAAAGTGAGTTACCTAAATTAAAGGTAACGATTTCTCTTAAATTATTTTCATTTATTTTGCTTCTTCAACCCCCAAACTCTTTTTATTTCCTTTCTTTTGTAACAACACCAGTATCCTCAATATACTAGGATGTTTTTATAAGAAGGATTCAAACTACACATACACACAACTCCATCTAATGGATGATGAACATAATGTTTCTGTGGATGGCAAACTAACGCCTCACGAAACGATGATTGTTCAAATACATCTTACCGCCTCTCATGGTGGCCATTATGATGGCACTGTAATTAAATATGATGTTAATGATATATATTTTATATATAAGCTTCTGTAATTCCATTTTATTTCATACCATTATTCGTTTCATGTTGTATATACATACGATAATTTCATTTGAGGAAGTGCGGACTACCGCCCCCTTAAAATGATATGACTCGTTCATACCACACATGGAACGTATAAAGGATGGTGTTAATGAACTTAAGTAACATATATAAAATATTATATTATACTGGAATAGTAATATACCTATGTATCATTTGTATTCTATTCTTTTAAAATAAAAATTAAATGGAAGTAGCGTTCGTGCGTACGTACGGACTACCGTCTCCACGAACGCGATGAGATTCATTTTCCATTGTATCCATTCAAGTATAATTATCATTTGATGATTTAAAAATGATGTTTAAGGACTTGATACCATTCTGGATTTGAATAATATACAACTTATCCTTTACAAACATGTCTTACGTAACAAAACATACAAAAGCAAACAAGTAAGTTCACACCCGAAACAGCGATAATACTAAGATATTATTATCAAATCAATATTAAAAGATCATATATGATATCATATTAATGTATATGATTCTTGTATAATTTAGTAACAATTATTTCACTATTATACAGGAGGTTAACCTACCCCAACCAAGGAAAAGTACAAGGTAAGGGTTATTTCACAATCTCTTCATTATCCGAGGTTGTATATACGTAATAATCTACTGGGATCTCTTTATCATCCACATCCATGTTTTCTTAAAAATGTATTTCAAAACATTTTTACTATTTACAAGAATATGGGTTAAAGTCATTTATACCCTTGTTTGACTTTTTATAAGAGGTTTATAAAGGAATCTTTCCGTCATTTTCAAAACAATGTCCTTTTTAACCTTTTCGACAGAATTGAGGTAAGAATGTTTTTTTTTAACTTATACGGCGGGTGCGGTTATTTTCCGCCGTTATAAAATCGTCGAAGCTTTCCATACAAGCTTATAAGAATATTTTCAAAGAAAATGTTTTATTTTATATGGATCTTAAATGATTTCAAAATAAAAGGAGATACTTCTTTAAAAAGAATTTTGATTTCATCTATGTCAACATCCTTTGATGGATTTTAAGATTATTTGAAGTTGATTTATTATGATACAAAACTTCTATATTGTATTGAAGGTTTTGTGATATGTTTGACTGTGGATGTGCTATTTTTATACCATTCATAGTTTATGGTGAAATTATTGACATTTCGTATTCTAGTTTTAATACGAATGTTTATGTTATGTTTAAACCTTTTCATATGGGAATGCATTGGACTTAATAAGTGACGGGTGGAGTCCGCTATAGCTCCTCGATGCATCGGTAGGTCTCATGAGACAAACTAGTGTCTTGGCACAAGGCCTTGACAAAATCTTATTTGTAGTCTTGGCACGAGGCCTTGGCTATGTGGTTATGATAGTCTGGCATTATGCATTCCAACATTATGAAAGTGGTTACTGATTTTTGCATGTGATTATTAGATTAGTAGAATATCCATGTGAATAATTAAATGGCATTATTTCATTTTATTTATGCCATACCATGTTGAAAGTTCATATTTAAAAGGCTTTTGTTTTAGTTATACATTGCCTTAAATGTTTATTCTTTCCGCTATATTGTTATCCTTACTGGGCATTTGAGCTCACCCCTTTTCTATGTTTTATTTTTCCCAGGATGTGAAGAAGTAAGTTATGAATGACCTGCAGGGATTTTATGAGGGGATAATAGTGTGGTCTATTGAGACATTATGTTGTTGTAGTAGTTTTTCATTTTATAATGTAATGTAAAACTTATGAATATATCTGGCATTTTCCAAGGCTACTAAACCAATCGGTCTTTCGAGATTTGATCTTTCTTATGATCATGCCAATGTTATGTAATAATGCACCGACTCTGGGTAACTGGGGTCAGGGCGTTACAGTTGGTATCAGAGGATGTTTAGTACAAACCTTGGAAGCTAGATTTAGATAAACTCTGATTAGAGCACATAGACCTAAGATGAACTTTGAGGATTAGTATAGAAGAACTTCCTAGAATTTTGGTATTGTAGAGACTTTGTGAGTTTTCCGAGCAATACATCCCTGTCTGGATACGAGCAGGTAGAGGCGGCTCTGGCACAGATGTACCTAGGGGTAAAACCCGAAAACACCGCTTTGAGCTAGACTCGAACGGGAACTGGTGCACGACAATGGGCCTTGCTGCACTCTTGGTTACGACACTCCCGGGGGATATGCTTAGGATAACTCTCACTTTCTTTACAAATCATTATGAAGGGTTTATGAGTATATACTTCCTCAAAGAAAACATATTTATGATTATGGATTATATCCATAGATAGTTCAATTTATGTTTAGTGTTTTATAAGTATGGGATTATGTATTTTGATCCATAAACTGATCTAGTTTATGCCATTGTTTAGAAATGGCGCCTAGTGGAAGAAATGGAAACTGTATCAATGCACGCACTCCATGTAGGGATTTCCCTCCTGCTCAAGATAATTATAGTGGGGCTGGTGATGCAACTGGTTCTGATCAGGTAATCACCGTACTGGGACAACTTACTCAGGTTATGAATAATAACCTTACCCGTATGGAGCACCCTGATCCGCAGCGTGGAGGATCAATGTTAGATCGATTCATGAGACAACAACCACCAACGTTCAATGGGAGTACAAATCCCTTAGTAGCTGAGCAATGGATATTTTCCCTAGAGAAAATATTTCAGGCTTTGGGGAGTAGTGAAAGGGAAAAAGTTACCATGGCAGTTTACCGCCTCACTGGAGATGCTGATCAATGGTGGTCATTGATTCAAAACATGAAGGAAGATGATGAAGTATCAAACATGGAATGGAGGGAGTTCAAAGATCTGTTTTTAGAAAAATACTTTCCTCGCGACCATCGAGCAGATATGGAAAGGCAATTTCTGAGTCTGAGACAAAAGGAGGATGATAATGTCACAAAGTATGAGGCTAACTTTACAAGGTTAGCGAGGTATGCTGGAGATTATATTCGCAACCCAAGAAGTAAGATTGATCGTTTCTTTGATGGGTTAAAACCATTTCTCCGTCGAGCATTAGTCTCACAATCGTTTTCATCGTACGAAGACATTGTCGCATGTGCTATCAAGACCGAAAAGGAATTCTCTAAGTCTTATGACTTTAAAGCAAAGCAAGAGAAGAAGAGACCTGCTGATCAATCTGGGAATGGAAATAAGGGGAAGAAGGGAAAGGTTGAATATCCATCTTGTGGTAAATGCGGGAAGAAACATCCTGGTACTTGCTTGAAGGGAATGGGAGTCTGTTACAAGTGTGGTGAAAAAGGCCACCAAGCTCATGATTGCAAGGGGAAGAAGGAAGCTACCAACGTTCAGTGCTACAATTGCAGGGAGATGGGGCATTATGCAATGCATGCCCTAAGCGTCAGGAGAACTTACCTCAGAAAAGGCCAAGGGATCAAGGCCAGGCTTATGCTATCACTACTGCAGAGGTAGAAGCTCCAAAAGACGTGGTGGCAGGTAATTTAATGGTTTCCTCAAGTTTAGAAAATGCATTATTTGATTCTGGATCATCGCATTGTTTCATATCTTCCCAGTTTGCTAAGAAAATTAGATATTTCCAATTTGATTTAATAAGGGATTTGTCAGTTAAAACTCCTAAGGGAAATATCATTGCAACAAAGTTTTGTGAATTAGTCCCCATTAGAGCACATAAATTTTCTTTATCTGCTGATTTCATCGTCATACCTATGATTGAGTTTGATATAATCCTCGCTATGGACTGGCTTTCGGACTATGATGCGAAGATTTATTGTAAGAAGAAAGAGGTTACGATTCTTGATGATAATGATAAGGAGCACCTTATTTTTAGAGCAGAATCGTCACCACCTAATTCTTATTTAGATCCACCCCCAACAGCTCAACTTAATTCAATTATTGGGGAGGAAGAGAATGAAATAACTGTCGGTGAGGAAAGGAATGTTCAAATAGAGGATGTACCTGTTGTGAAAGAATTTGTAGATGTATTTCCGGAAGATTTACCTGGACATCCTCCAGAACGAGAAGTTGAGTTTTCTATTGATTTGATTCCTGGATCAAGGCCTATATCGAAGACCCCTTATAGAATGGCCACTGTAGAGTTAGTCGAACTAAAGAAACAACTAGAGGAATTGAGTAATAAGGGATTTATTCGCCCTAGTGTTTCTCCATGGGGAGCCCCTGTTCTTTTTGTTAAAAAGAAAGATGGATCTATGAGGTTATGTATCGACTACAGGGAGATCAATGCTATAACAATAAAGAACAAGTTTCCCCTACCTCGTATTGATGATTTATTTGACCAACTGCATGGAGCTCAATACTTTTCAAAGATTGACCTTCGATCTGGATACCATCAGTTGTGTGTGAAGAAGGAAGACATTCCGAAGACAGCATTTCGAACCAGGTACGGGCATTACGAGTTTACTGTAATGCCGTTTGGATTGACTAATGCACCCTCTGTGTTCATGGATCTGATGAATAGAGTTTTCAAGGAGTATCTCGATGAATTTGTGGTGGTATTTATTGATGATATCTTGGTATACTCCAAAACCTACGAAGATCATGAAAATCACTTGCGCATTATCTTGAAGACTCTGAGGAGGCATGAATTATAAGGGAAGTTTAGCAAGTGCGAATTCTGGCTTCAGGAGATTTCTTTTCTTGGCCATATTGTCTCTAAAGATGGAATCTCTGTTGATCCTTCTAAGACCAAAGCAATCCAAGAATGGCCAGCACCTACGAGTATAACTGAGGTACGCAGTTTTATTGGTTTGGCAGGTTATTATCGACGTTTCGTCCAGAATTTTGCCCGATTGGCTAACCCATTAACGAAGCTCACACGTAAAGGGGTTAAATTTGTTTGGACAAAAGAGTGTGAAGAATGTTTCGAAGAACTGAAGAGAAGATTAGTCAATGCTCCTATATTGACTTTACCATCGGGGAATGATGGGTTCGTTATTTATAGTGATGCATCGAAGAAAGGACTTGGCTGTGTCCTTATGCAAAATGATAGAGTAATTGCCTATGCATCACGACAGTTGAAAATTCATGAACAAAACTATCCTACTCATGATCTCGAGTTAGCAGCAGTGATCTTTGCTTTGAAGATATGGAGGCACTACCTCTATGGTGAAAAATGTGAGATTTATACTGATCACAAGAGTTTGAAGTATATTTTCTCACAAAAAGAACTCAACATGAGGCAAAGGAGATGGCTTGAATTACTCAAGGATTATGATTGCACGATACACTACCACCCGGGGAAATCAAACAAAGTAGCAGATGCTTTGAGCAGAAAAGACCATGGAGTTCTGAACATGATGAGAATTGAAAGGGATCCAATTTTCATGGATCTAGTGAAGATGGACATGGGAATAACCAGGGAAGGTGAAACATCAATGCTTTTTCAAATGGTTGCCAAACCATCTTTACTAGAAAGGATTAAGAGTTCTCAGAACGATGATGAAGAATTTCAGAAGAAGATTAAAGCTGTGAATGATGGGAGATTGAGAGACTTTGTGTATGAAGATGGAATTTTGAAATTCGGGAAGAGACTTTGTGTTCCCAATATACCTGATCTAAAATGGGAATTGCTGGATGATGCTCATAGTTCCAATTTCTCTATACACCCTGGGAGCACCAAAATGTATAGAGATTTGAAGGAACATTTTTGGTGGGACAACATGAAGAGGGAGATTTCTGATTTTGTGTCAAGATGTATGGTTTGTCAACAAGTGAAAGCTGGAAGGCAACAGCCTGGAGGAGTCATGCAACCTCTTCCCATACCAGAGTGGAAATGGGACAATGTTACGATGGACTTTGTCATGGGGCTACCAAAGACTCCTAGAAGGAATGATGCAATATGGGTGATTGTTGATCGTCTTACCAAGTCAGCACATTTTCTTGCTATAAGAGAAGATCTACCCCTGGAACATCTAGCAAGACTATATATTAATGAAGTTGTGAGACTTCATGGAGTACCCCTATCGATTGTTTCTGATCGTGACCCCCGTTTTACTTCAAGATTTTGGAAAAGTCTTCAGAAATCCCTGGATACTGAACTTCATTTGAGCACTGCTTACCACCCTCAGACAGACGGACAATCAGAACGGACTATTCAAACCTTAGAAGACATGTTGAGATCTTGCTCACTTGACTTTCAGGGTATGTGGGATCAATATTTACCTCTGGTAGAATTTTCCTATAACAATAGCTTCCATTCGAGTATTCAGATGGCACCATATGAAGCGTTATACGGAAAGAGATGTCGTACACCAACCTGTTGGGATGACGTTGGTGAAAGAAAACTTGTAGGCCCAGAACTGGTGGAGGAAACGGTGGAAAAGGTGAAAGTAATCCAAAATCACATCAAAGCAGCTCAAAGTAGGCAGAAGAGCTATGCCGATAATCGAAGGAAGGATTTGGAATTTCAAGTCGGTGATCATGTTTTCCTAAAGGTATCTCCATGGAAGGGAGTCATACGTTTTGGTAAGAAAGGTAAATTGAGTCCCAGGTACATCGGACCTTTCGAAATTCTAGAACGAATTGGGGCTGTAGCTTACCGATTGGCAATGCCGCCAAGTCTCTCCAAAGTTCACGATGTGTTCCACGTATCTCTGTTGAGAAAATACATGCCTGACCCAACGCATGTACTCACCTATGAGGAATTAGAACTGGAACCCGATCTGTCTTATTGCGAAGAGCCCGTCAAGATTCTTGATACGAGAGAACAAGTACTAAGAAACCGGACGACGCGTCTGGTAAAAGTTTTGTGGAGAAATCATAAGATGGAAGAGGCAACGTGGGAACCCGAGGAACTTATGATGAAAAACCACCCGAGTCTTTTTATGCAGTAATACCCTAGAAATTGCGAGGACGCAATTATTTGAAGGTGGGGAGAATGTAACACCCCAAGCTTCTACGGTACGTTTCCCTTCGAATAATGCGATAGCGTGTGTTGTACGCAACCTCGAGTTCTAACACACACCACAACTAATTAAACTAGCCATTGTAAATAGTAATACCTACTTTTTGAAATCATATATATATTTTATATTTCAAAATGGACTTCATTTTTAGATTCGGAATATCAAAATTAGCCTAGGGTGAAATTTTGGTACTTTTCGGATAACTTTTATATTTTGATGAATAGTGAAAATTACTAAATTTTAATTAAAAACAACTTTTTTAATCAAAATAATTAATAGTGATAAATTGTGAATTTGAGTGGTTTTAAAGTATATTTAGAATATATTTTTACCATTTAATATAATGTTGGTCATTGGACATAATTTTACAATTAAACCGAACATAAACAAGTGTCAATCTTTTGATAGTTATTACCTCTTAAAAACACGCTTTTTGTTTTGACAGCGGGAATTAATTTTAAATTAATTTCTGCCACTTCTGTGTTTTGAATTTAGGAAAATGGATTCCATATTTGGAATCAGGATGTTCAAATTGTGTAAATAGGTAACTTTTATTTTTAGACATTTTGAATAGTTACTGTGGTAAATATTTTATTTACCATGGTTAAAGGGTAAATCCGTTAAATAAGGGTTAAAAAATAATATTATAATAATACAAAATTACCCTAAAACGTGTCCTAACCTTATTGGTGGACACATACCCGACCATGGGCATCCTTGGGTCAATTTGGGGACCCCTTGGATCCACTTGTATGTGGTAGGGACACATTATATTAATAAAGTTAAAATAAAAATAAAAATGGCATAAGCTTACATCTTTTAGAAGAACAATTTTTACATAGGGTTATACATGTTGAATTTTCGATTATAAATATTCATTAGAAAGCGAAAAAGATTTACTACATAATGATATTTTATTTATAATTTTTATACATCAAATAATTTAAATTATTAATGACACAATAATGATGCAATGTTTACCTCATTAATAAATCATTTAAATAAATAAGATTATAATGATTAAAATATTATCTAAAACCTATCCAATTCTTATTGGTTGATGTTATTTAGAATATGAGTCATCTTATCTTCGACCTCAATGATTTTTGGACCATTATAAACCGAATATAATTATATTATAAAGTAATACTTTCACTCTTTCCTAAAGAGCCCCTCCTCCCCCTTATAAAAGGAGACCACTTCTACTCATTCCTCACACCTCTCAAGCCACTTGGCTCATCCAAACTCTGCCCAACTAAGCTCCCCACATCCCTCTCCTCCTCCTTGATGCTTCCCCTTAGGCAGAAAGCATTTCAACAAGTCCTTTGGTTCCAACCAAAGTGAGTTACCTAAATTAAAGGTAACGATTTCTCTTAAATTATTTTCATTTATTTTGCTTCTTCAACCCCCAAACTCTTTTTATTTCCTTTCTTTTGTAACAACACCAGTATCCTCAATATACTAGGATGTTGTTATAAGAAGGATTCAAACTACACATACACACAACTCCATCTAATGGATGATGAACATAATGTTTCTGTGGATGGAAAACTAACGCCTCACGAAACGATGATTGTTCAAATACATCTTACCGCCTCTCATGGTGGCCATTATGATGGCACTGTAATTAAATATGATGTTAATGATATATATTTTATATATAATCTTCTGTAATTCCAATTTATTTCATACCATTATTCGTTTCATGTTGTATATACATACGATAATTTCATTTGAGGAAGTGCGGACTACCGCCCCCTTAAAATGATATGACTCGTTCATACCACACATAGAAAGTATAAAGGATGGTGTTAATGAACTTAAGTAACATATATAAAATATTATATTATACTGTAATAGTAATATACCTATGTATCATTTGTATTCGATTCTTTTAAAATAAAAATTAAATGGAAGTAGCGTTCGTGCGTACGTACGGACTACCGTCTCCACGAACGTGATGAGATTCATTTTCCATCGTATCCATTCAAGTATAATTATCATTTGATGATTTAAAAATGATGTTTAATGACTTGATACCATTATGGATTTGAATAATATACAACTTATCCTTTACAAACATGTCTTACGTAACAAAACATACAAAAGCAAACAAGTAAGTTCACACCCGAAACAGCGATAATACTAAGATATTATTATCAAATCAATATTAAAAGATCATATATGATATCATATTAATGTATATGATTCTTGTATAATTTAGTAACAATTATTTCACTATTATACAGGAGGTTAACCTACCCCAACCAAGGAAAAGTACAAGGTAAGGGTTATTTCACAATCTCTTCATTATCTGAGGTTGTATATACGTAATAATCTACTGGGATCTCTTTATCATCCACATCCATGTTTTCTTAAAAATGTATTTCAAAACATTTTTACTATTTACAAGAATATGGGTTAAAGTCATTTATACCCTTGTTTGACTTTTTATAAGAGGTTTATAAAGGAATCTTTCCGTCGTTTTCAAAACAATGTCCTTTTTAACCTTTTCGACAGAATTGAGGTAAGAATGTTTTTTTTAACTTATACGGCGGGTGCGGTTATTTTCCGCCGTTATAAAATCGTCGAAGCTTTCCATACAAGCTTATAAGAATATTTTCAAAGAAAATGTTTTATTTTATATGGATCTTAAATGATTTCAAAATAAAAGGAGATACTTCTTTAAAAAGAATTTTGATTTCATCTATGTCAACATCCTTTGATGGATTTTAAGATTATTTGAAGTTGATTTATTATGATACAAAACTTATATATTGTATTGAAGGTTTTGTGATATGTTTGACTGTGGATGTGCTATTTTTATACCATTCATAGTTTATGGTGAAATTATTGACATTTCGTATGCTAGTTTTAATACGAATGTTTATGTTATGTTTAAACCTTTTCATATGGGAATGCATTGGACTTAATAAGTGACGGGTGGAGCCCGCTATAGCTCCTCGATGCATCGGTAGGTCTCATGAGACAAACTAGTGTCTTGGCACAAGGCCTTGACAAAATCTTATTTGTAGTCTTGGCACGAGGCCTTGGCTATGTGGTTATGATAGTCTGGCATTATGCATTCCAACATTATGAAAGTGGTTACTGATTTTTGCATGTGATTATTCGATTAGTAGAATATCCATGTGAATAATTAAATGGCATTATTTCATTTTATTTATGCCATACCATGTTGAAAGTTCATATTTAAAAGGCTTTTGTTTTAGTTATACATTGCCTTAAATGTTTATTCTTTCCGCTATATTGTTATCCTTACTGGGCATTTGAGCTCACCCCTTTTCTATGTTTTATTTTTCCCAGGATGTGAAGAAGTAAGTTATGAATGACCTGCAGGGATTTTATGAGGGGATAATAGTGTGGTCTATTGAGACATTATGTTGTTGTAGTAGTTTTTCATTTTATAATGTAATGTAAAACTTATGAATATATCTGGCATTTTCCAAGGCTACTAAACCAATCGGTCTTTCGAGATTTGATCTTTCTTATGATCATGCCAATGTTATGTAATAATGCACCGACTCTGGGTAACTGGGGTCGGGGCGTTACAGGGCATTATAGTTGGTATCAGAGGAAGTTTAGTACTATCCTTGGAAGATATATTTAGATAAAACTTGATTAGATCACATAACCCTAAGATAGACATTGAGGATTAGTATAGAAGAACTTCCTAGAATTTTGGTATTATAGAGATTTTGTGAGTTTTCTGAGAAATACATCCATGTCTGGATACGAGCACATAGAGGCGGCTCTGGAACAGATGTACCTAGGGGTAAAACCCAAAAACACTACTTTGAACTATACTCGAACGGGAACTGGTTCACGACAATGGGCCGTGCTGCACTCTTGGTTACGACACTCCTGGGGGATATACTTAGGATAATTCACATTTTCTTTACAAACCACTATGATGGGTTATGAGTATATACTTCCTCAAAGAAAACATTTCTTTTTATGATTATGGATTATATCCATAAATAGTTCAATTTATGTTAATTATTTTACAAGTATGGAATTATGTATTTTAATTCATAAACTAATCTAGTTTATGCCATTGTTTAGAAATGGCGCCTAGTGGGAGGAATGGAAACCGTATCAATGCACGCACTCCGTGTAGGTATTTCCCTCCTTCTCAAGATAATTATTGTTGAGCTGGAGATACAACTGGTTCTGATCAACTTATTACCATACTGGGACAACTCACTCAGGTTATGAATAATAACCTTGCTCATATGGAGCACCTTGATCCACAATGTGGAGGATCAATGTTAGACAGCTTCATGAGGCAACAAACACCAACATTTAATGGGGTTACAAATCCATTAGTAGCTGAGCAATGGATAAACTCCTTATAGAAAATATTCCACGCCTTGGGGAGTAGTGAAAGGGAAAAGGTTATCATGGCAGTTTCCTGCCTCACTGGAGATGCTGATCAATGGTAGTCATTGATTCAAAACACAAGGGAAGATGATGAAGTATCGAATATGGAATGGAGGGAGTTCAAAGAGCTTTTATTAGAAAAGTACTTTCCTCGTGACCATAGAGAAGATATGGAAAGGCAATTTATGAGTCTGAGACAAAAGAAGGATGAGAATGTCGCAAAGTATGAGTCTAACTTTACAAGGTTAGCGAGGCATGTTGTTGATTATATACATTACCCAAGAAGTAAGATTGATCATTTATTTGATGGGTTAAAACCATTTCTTCGTAGAGATTTAGTATCACAATCCTTCTCATCGTACGAAGATATTGTCTCGTGTGCTATCAAGACAGAAAAGGAATTCTTTAAGTCTTATGACAATAAAGTAAAGCAAGAGAAGAAGAGAAAGGTGAAACAAGAGACAGATAAAGGGAAAAAGGGAACGAAGGATTTTCCATTATGTGATAATTGTGGGAAGAATCACCCCGGTGCTTGCCTAAAAGGAATGGGAGTTTGTTATAAATGTGAAGAAAAAGGTCATCAGGCATGTGATTGCAAGGGAAAGAAAGAGGCTATCAATGTTGAATGCTACAATTGTAGGGAAATGGGGCACTATGCAAATGAATTTCCTAAGCGTCAGGGAAACTTACCTCAGAAAAGGCCAAGGGATCAAGGACAATCTTATGATGTTACTACAGTTGAAGTGGAATAATTAATGTATTGGTGGTTTTGGACTCAAGGCTTATATTATGGTTATAATAATAATGTGATATATATAAGGATTGTACTGCAGTACTTGTTTTTTTCATTAAGGTTTTAATATGATGAAGGTAATCATATTTTTAGTATGTGATAATAAGAGAAACATTACTTTGTTTGGGGAATCTGATGTTACAATTGATTTTGGAATTTAGAGACCTTTTAGAGAAAGTCTGGACAGAGGTATTTTGGAAAACTATATAGGTTGGAATGGATTAAGTTGAACCTTGAATAGTATTATTTAATGTTTAGAAAAATTCTGAAGATTATTTTTGGAATATTATAATACTATAGTTTTAGGAAAAGGACAACCTGCAGGTTGGGGGATAACCAATCACGTCAGAAAAAGCTGTAGGAATCGAACCCACAACCATAGTGCAACAGGCCTTTATTAACTACCACTAGCCTACAAGAAGTTCCTGGTTATTACAAAATAGTTTTCCTAATCTAAATGGTATGTGGTAATATTTGGAACCTTATACAATTAGGATAAATAGAATATGTTTGAGTTATATTACCATTTGGAGTGAATGATGGGTTTGTGGTAAAAATTTATTAAATAATGAAAGTCTACACAACAAGTAAGTATATTTCCTTACATTCTTAGTGAATCTCTTAAATAAATTCCTCAACTTTATGAAAGGTATCTTAAAACCAAAATGTTTCCAGTTAACTTTTCCAACTGGGGATTCAATGATTGTTTAACCAATCACAAGTTTGTGATTTTATTATTATTAACTTTCTCCTAATCCTGTTTTCTACAAGTCTCCATCAGAGCTTGATGGTTTGTTTCTCCTCCATATCCATATTTTCATAGAATCCTAGTATGTGCTATCTCGGGTGACCTTCGTACTTCTCTTTCTTTCTTTTAATGTTATATTCTTATTAACCCTATTTCTGATGTGGGTTTTCCACAAAGGTATTTTATATTTTCAACCTTTTATTTTTTAAGAACATTTTCAAATTGTGAGGATTCAATTTATTGAAGGATGGGAGAATGTAAAACCCCAAGCTTTCACGATACGCTTCTCTTTCAATAATGCAATAGCTTGCATTGTACGCAAGTTCGAGATTCTAACACACCGCGACCAATCAAAGTAGTAGTTATGAATAATAATACCCACATTTTTGAAATTATATATTTCAAAATGAACTTCATTTTTGTATTTGGAATATCGAAATTATCCTAAGTTGAATTTTTTGTAATTTTCTGAGAACTTCCAATTTTCTATGAATAGTGAAAAATATATAAATACAACTTTTTTAATCAAAATAATTTATAGTGATAAATTATACTATTGAGTGGTTTTAAAGTATAATTAGAATATATTTTTACCATTTTATCCAATGGTGTTCATTAGAATTAATTTCACTTTGAAATTGGACATAAACAATTGTCAATCTTTTGATATATATTGTTTCTTAAAAACACGCTATTTGTTGTGACAGCGGGAATTAACTACAAAATTAATTAATTAAACATATATGTTTGGAATTTCATAAAATAGACATCATTTTTGAATTCGGAATATCAATTATAGCTTAGGGTGAAATTTTGGCATTGTTCTAAAAAACTTCAATTTTTGATGAATAGTGAAACCACTAAGTGGTAGTTAAAAAAACTGATTTTTTGTTTAAATGAAACATTACCACTTCTGTGATTTGATTTTCAAAAATCTGACATACATGTTTGTCATTAGGAAGTAAAATATGGTTCAATGGGATTAAAATAATTTTTTGGTGAATAGTAACTTTTAAGTTTAATTAATCGCGATTAAAGGTAATTAGGGGAATTTAAGGTAAAAATGATATTATAAAAATATGAAAATACCTTTACACTTGTCCTACCCCTATTGGATGAGTCATGGCCGACCACGACAATCCATGGGTCAACTTGGGGACCCCATGGAGCCACTTTGGTAGGAAAATGACATTAAAAACTTTTTATTTATTGTTAAAATAAGAATGTCACAAACATGAGTTGTTTTACTAAAAAAAAATTAAATGGGGTTATACAAGTCATATTTTTTACTATAAATATTCATTATAAATATAAAAAGATTTCCTACATCATGATATTTTTTTTATAATTTTTAGACATTAATTAAATTAAATTATTTATGACACCATGATGATGCAGCGATTACCTCATTAATTAACGATTTAAATAAAATGAAAAGATAATGAAAAATATAAGGCTTACACTTCTCAAAAACCTATTGGATGAGTATATGTAGATCCCTTATCACCTTAGCCTCGAATTATATCATTGTGGGACCTTTAGAATCCGAAAATCATTTCATAATAATGTAAAATTTCAATCTTTCCAAGAGTGCCCCTCCTCTCCTCTTATAAATAGCCCCAACCTCTACCACCTTATTCATACCTTCAAGCATTTTTTCTCGGCCAAACTCTGGCCACATACTCTCTCAACTTCCCTATCTTACTCCTAGAAGCCTCACTTTGGGCATAACTCTTCCCAAGGAAGCCTTTGGCTCAAATCAAAAAGAGTTACCCAATTTTATGGTAATGTCTTCTCTTGTGTTCTTTTATTTTATTTTTCTTCTCCAACCCCCTAAATTATTTTTATTAATTTATTTTGTAACAAAACCAGTATCCTTAATATACTAGGATGTTTTTATAATAAGGATCCGAGCTACACTTACACACACCTACATCTAATGGTTAAAGAACATATTGTTTCTCTGGATGGCGAATTTCTGCCTCATGAAACAATGATTGTTCAACACTCATATAACACCTCTAATGGTGGCCATTTTGATGACACTAGTTTCATATATGATATATATATTATTTTTATGTTTTCCTTATGCTTCTTTATTTCTCATTTATGTCATACTTTATGATTTCCATTATGGGTAAACGCGATAATTTCATTTTAGGAAGTGCGGACTACCGCCCCCTCAAGTGATTTGAATCGTTAATGCCATATGTAGGATGTATAAAGGATGGAGTAAATGATATTATATATGATATTATACTGGAATTATAATAAAGCTTTATACTATTATGATTTCATTCCATTAAATACGAAATAGAAATGAAAGTAGCATTCATGCGTACGTACGACTTACCGTCTCCATGAACGGTGCATTTCATTTCTTACCTCTAAATGTTATGTAATATTATAAATGAATGTATATAGTGGATATATATGATATATATGATATCTACATCATGAATATAATTCTGGATATAATGTATATTTCACCACATGAACAACTTGTAATTATAAGAAGTTTATTTTTGACTCAAGTACCAAAGATCGACAAAATGACCGTTATTAACTTAAATAATTACATAATGTTCATAACATGGTAATAAGTGATATAAAACGAATAATGAACATGAAAAAGGTTCTTAATTAAATATAAATTAACTCTAGTTTATTATTCAGGTGGTTAAAGAATGATTGAGTCAAGTCGGACACGAGGTAAGGGAATTTCTTAACCCAATTTCCATTCTTTGGGTTAATCTCCTACATTCAAATTATGTTATGATATTATTATGTCCTATCTAGTATTTGTACTTTATTTATGTGTACTTATATTTAATACACTTAATAGGTCAATTTTATTTAAAAAATGATCTTGGTAAAGACTTCGTCTCAATCTCCTTTCATTGAGGCATATTTTGTTTTATACACAACTTTCTTTTATACGGTGTATAAACCCCTTTGACTTTTACATTTATTCAAAAGGAATCTTTTTTATATGAATCATTTTACTAAACGACAAAAATGAATGTTTTTCTTGTCGTACGTATGCGGTGACAACGACTTCTCCGCCTCCGTGAGCACTATTTGAGTTTCGGCTTCCTCTACAAGCCATACCTTTTTTTAAAAGAAAAATAAATACCATGTTTTACTTTTCTTTTGTTTTGGTATTGAAAATGGTTTTGAAAGTGTTTTTATTATATCAATGTGTTGTATTGATATCTTGTGATTGAAATGTGGAAATTTTATGTTTACTTTATGCATGTTTTATTTGATACGATTATGTTATGGTTTATGATATGTTTAAACCTGTTCATATGAGGAATGAATTGGACTTAATAAGTGACGGGTGGAGCCCAGTATAGCTCCTCGGTGCATCGGTAGGTCTCATGAGGCAAACTAGTGTCTTGGCACGAGGCCTTGACAAAATCTTATTTGTAGTCTTGGCACGAGGCCTTGGCTACGAGGTTATGATAGTCTGGCATTATGCATTCCATCATTATGAAAGTGGTTTTTAATATTGCATGTGATTATTAGACCAGTAGAATATCCATGTGATTAATTAAATGGAATTATTACATTTTACTTTTTCCATATTATGTTGAAGTTCAAGTTTAAAAGGCTTTTGTTTTAGTTATACATTGCCTTAAATGTTTTTGTTTATTTATGAAAGCTTCTGCAATATTGTTATCCTTACTGAGCATCTGAGCATCTGAGCTCACCCCTTTCAATGTTTTAATATTTTCCAGGATGTGAAGAAGTATTTTATGAATGACCTACAGGGATAGTCTGAAAGGGGTAGAAGTGTGGACTATGGAGACTATGTTATTTTGATTTTTCACTTTATGATGTAATGTAACATTTATGAATGTATCTAGTGTTTCCAAGGCTACTAAACTAATCGGTCTTTCGAGACTTGATCTTTTGTCATCATGACAATGTTACGCAATAATGCACGACTCTGGGTAACTGGGGTCGGGGCGTTACATTTTTAGGGTAGTTATTTAGCATTTCGTATAAATATTGGCACACACTTCAAGGAGAGGGGTGAGGAGACATAGTACTAACTGTCAGACTATATTCACTCTCTTAGATACACTCTAATAAAATTATTGATTATCATAATGGGTAGTTCATTATATATGTAATTCCATGAAGGCCCTCTATAAGGAAATCCCTCCACAAAGTAATCCCTTCACAAATATTAATATGTGAAATAGTATTTCATCCCAAGATTTTTTGCAGTATAGGGTATCATTTTATGACCTCACACACAATGAGTCAATCAATTTATGAAGCACCTATGTAGAAACCCCTTCATTAAGATCTTATGCGAATGACCCTTCGTGATGATCCTATATGGGAATCTTCTATCATGAAGTAGTATGTGGCTATCCCTATATGAGTTCCCTTTGAAAGGATCCTATGTGGAGATCCTATGTAGTTTATATTCACAAATAAAAGTGAAAACACTTATATTCGAGCATGGGATCCTTTATAAACTTATTTGAGGGCCTCTTACTAGGTCATATCCCTAAATGTATAAACCTTTCTATTGTTAAGGGAAGGAAAACTATTTTTGGGGATCTTATTAAGTGTGATTCCCAATTCTATCTCAAAGGTGTGCACCTATGAATAATCCACACACAATCACTTTGAGTTAATATAATTCTCATGGATTCCTAAAACACCAGTGAGTTGACATACTCCTCATTATTTTCATTATATTACTTGAGTAAATATTTTCCTCTTAGTTTCATATATATGGGAATCCTCCTAAGTGTAATCCCCAAAAAAACCTTTAATACCTCATGTAGATATACACCTATTGGTTTCACATACAAGGGAATAATATTAGGTGTATGTCCTAACAAAACCATAATTATTTACATTGAGTCGAGATACTCCCCCTGGTTTCAAATACATAGGTATCTTCCTAGGTATAAGCCCTGACCGAACCTTTAATTACCTCAAGTCAGGATACTCCTCTAAGTTTCACATGCACGGGCATCCTACAAGGTCTAAACCTCAACCAAAACTTTATTATTCACCTTGATTTTTGATGCTCTTATGGTTTCAAATACATGGTGATCCTCTTAGGAGTAATCCCCAACCAAACCTTTAATTACCTCAAGTCAAGATACTCTTCTTAGTTTCTCATACATGGGCATCCTCCTATGTTATACCCAACCAAACCTTCTTTATTCATCTTGAGTTGAGATACAACTCTTGGTTTAAAATACATGGGAATATTCCTAGGTGTAATCCCTAATAAACCTTTAATTTTCTCAAGTCAATATACTCCTCTTATTTAACATACATGAGAATTCTCTAAGGTGTAATCCCCAAAAAAACCTTCATTACTCATCTTGATTTGAGATAATCCACTAGGTTTAAAATATATGGGAAAACTACTAGGTGAAAGCCTTGAAAAAACTTTTAGTTTCCTCTAGTCATGATACCTCTCTTGGTTTTATATAAAAAGGAACCCTCCTAGGTGCAAGATCCAACTGAATGTTTATTATTCACCATGAAATAAGATACACCTCTTGGTTTTCAATACACAAAAATCCTCCTAGGTGTAATCCCTTACCAATACATTAATTACCTTAAGTGAAGATACTCACCTTGGTTTTAAATACAAGGGCATCCTCCTAGGTGTAATCCCCTACCAAACCTTCATTACTCACCTTTATTTGAGATACTTCTATTGGTTTCAAATACATGGGAATCCTCTTAGGTGTATACCACGACCAAGCCTTTAAATGCCTTGATTCGATATATTCCTCTTAATTTCACATACACGGGAATCCTTATAGGTTTATTCCTTGACCATACATTAATTATTCACCTTGATTCAAGATACACGTATTGGTTTCAAATACATGGGAATCCTCC
The DNA here is from genome assembly GCA_963277665.1 of Viscum album. Classification (NCBI taxonomy): domain Eukaryota; kingdom Viridiplantae; phylum Streptophyta; class Magnoliopsida; order Santalales; family Viscaceae; genus Viscum; species Viscum album. The sequence goes on from OY728153.1 coordinate 1,387,149,598, forward strand.
CAAGTGTAATCCCCAAAACATCCCCTAACCTGACTATCATGCTAGTTCAGGTATCTCAGGGAAACTCATGTGTAATCCTTACATTAAAGTCTAATGTTACACTCCCATGTGATGAGAATGATCTTCTGTTGTCACTTTTTTATCACACTATGCTTGACTTACATGGGCATAGATATCTAGTATGATCATTCCATTAGCCTGATGAAAGTTCCTCCATTTTGGGCTTCCTTTTTTTAGCATAAGTCCCAACCATTTAACCAAACAACATGGGCTCTGATTCTAGTTCATAGAAGGATACATTTGATACTTATTTGAGGTTCAAAATGAATATAATTTCTCCATTATCCATTCAATAAAAATATGTGGGTTTTGATTCTTATTTTCATAGGATTATTATGACACCACTTTAAGGATTAATCCCAACTCCAAAACACCAACTACCTACCATGATGATAATGAACTCCAGATATCCTTGAAAATCTTCTTTAAACCATGGAATCACTAATTAATAAGATAAATATGGGGAACCTATATGATATATATAGAGTTACGCATCAAATAGATGGTCTGGATCAGATCATTGTCATAGAGCCAACGAGACTCACATTAGGATTTTAGAAAGATTCCTGAATACATATTAAATCTACAACAGATCCCCATGGTAGTAAATAATCTCCCTAAAAAGGCTGTGTTGGGTCTGACATTCCATCCTCTTAGACAATTCATTTTTTAGGATATCATTGGAAAAGTCTCAGTGATCATCTAAAATTAAAAATTAGTTCTACATTAACTCGATATAAGTTCGAGTATGAAATCCAATTGGGTTTCTGTTAAAAATGATATATTTAGTTTCCTAAAATAAAAATTCATTTCATATATAAAGTTTTGTTTTTTGAAAAGTACATTCTTTAGAATCAAAATGAATTTATCTTTATTACATGCCTAGAAATAACTATTGGATGGATGTAAATTTAATTTTATATAAATATTATAACTATATTAAATTAGAATCTATTTTTATTGAAGAGTATTTAAAAATAAAAAAAATACTTTTAAAAAATCGTTCACTGAAAACTATTACTTTTATATTAAATCATATTCACTAAATACCATTAAAATTAATTATTTATATTCTAATAATTTTAATAATCTATTGATATTTATTTATATTTATTTTATTTTTACATCATTTCAAAATATTAATAATAATATAATATATAGATAGATATATATAATATTTTAACATGATATTTAAATTTTATTAATAATTATTCATGAATTATATTATTTTAAATTTTATTTTATCGATAAATAACTTAATTATGCCTATTAGATACATTCATATGCAATGAATTTATTTCCAATGACCATATTTATAATAGCCAGATATCATTCCTATATATAGCTTTATAAAACTCATTCATTTCATTCACACTTCTTAATCCACACTTCTCATTTCCATAATTTTAGTTTTATATTTCATAATATGATTTCCCCTTTCATGATTTTCCTCTTCATTATATATCTTATTTAGCTATTGGTGATCCTCATGGGTGAAGATAATCTATGGGATCTCTTAGTTTTAAAGATTTTATTCTTTTATATTTATTTTCTAGTTTTAATTTTACAATTTTTCAAGGATATAATAGTCCATAGTGAGTAATAATTCATGGTGTATGATATTTGTGTAATGTTTTAATATAAATTAATAATGTTTTTTTGTTTAAGTCCTATATTATTTGAATTATTTTCTAATATATTTGAGTTCTTTTAAAAAAAAGGAAATAAATATTAGAATGATAAAAATATTATTTATGGAAATAAAATGATTCCAAGAAACTATAGGTTTTAAACTTAAATACCACTACTAATACTTCTAATCCAAATACATCTAATGAGATAATCTCTAAACATAATTTAGATATTAGTTTTTTGAATGTTATCGAAGTGGGATTTTCTTATATTGTGACACACAATAACTAAATATATGGAATTAGAACTTATAAAAAGATTATCAAAAAAAAATTAAAGAAAAATATGAAAATAAAAAATATGTAATTTACATTACATGAGTATAAGATGGTTGGGAACATTAGTGTAAACTATCTAAAACTCCAGAATAATGAAGTAGACTCAAGGAGAATCTCTAAAAGGAAATTAAATAATGTATTTAGAGATAGTAATAATAATTATAATAGAATAAAAAAACTAATCTTATAATGATAATAGTGATTCAGATATTTAAAACAACTGAAACATTTTTTTATTTTATGATAATGCCTATCAAAATGAGATGTGATTAATGGGAGATATAACATCTTCATTTCTTATAAATTTATTTTTAAACCCTAATTTTTATTTTACTTAAACTGATAGGAAATATACTATATCATTTTAATAGATGTCTATATATGTTAATTTCTTATAAAGAATAATAAAAAGTTTAAAAAATATTATAATTTCTCTTAAATAGATCTTTATAAAAAAATGATATTATTTATAAACTTGTATCTGATTTAGATGTTACATCCACAAATTTTACAACTAATGATGATCATAACTTAGTTTTCAAACTAGTTACCAAATTTAGTATTCTAGAAAAATAATATTTTTAATTTTAATTTTGGTAAAGATAATTTTTGCAGGATTTTAAGATATTTGAGACCATCTCATATGTGACTTCCCAGACCCGGATACCACTTAATAGGTTCTCTGAGCCTGATGGGCCACATGGCCTCAAGTGCATCTCCCCGGATGTCAGAGGCTACTGACTAGAAGCGACGGCCTAGGGTGTGTCCTTGGGGAGACTATTCCCTCATTAACAGAGTGTAGTACAATAGATACAAATAACATAGGTAAATAATGGAAGAATTATAAGTAAACAGTGGAAGTGTATAATAGTAATAGATAAACAAGGAATAACAATAACTATATAAATAAAAAATAATACAACAACTGATGATGATATATCATGTCTATGAAAATTGGTAAACATGGATACAAGACAGTAGGCATAACATGTTCCATAAAAGCATAAAGGAAAAAAATAATATCCCAAGAATCCTAAGATCCAACTCAATCCTCTACTATCAATCTCCAAACTAAATAGCAATCAATAAAGTGTTCAAAGATGAGTACTTCCTTTTATCAACACCTACAGTCATGTAATCTACTCCGGGTACGAAACAGTGCTTGGAGATGGTGTGAGATAAATCTTAGTGGGCCACTACAAATGGTTTCTATAACATCTTGCTTGTGTAATGGAATATAATAGTGTGAACATAAGAAAATATAAATTAAAGTAGTACAATGTAACTTAATACCCAATTACCCGCTTCAGCCCTCATATATTGTATGATCATGTAACCAATTCATTATTTTATTGTTACCAGTTTATAATATACCATATTTTAATAATTGTAATGGTTCCAATATGTAATAAGGAAGCCTACAATGATGTTTAGAAATTAAGTTCCAAGGTAATAACCAAGTAAATGTATACCTCAATGATCACAATCTTAGTAATAACTGTAGCCTGTTGTGGTGTAAGAGTGTAATTAAAGGATCATTTTTTATGGCATTCCAAAATGAGGTGTCTACTAATTCTAAGGAGTTCATCTAAGGTAAAATGGGGTTAAGTAGATACTAGGCCCGATGGTATTTACCATAACACCTAATTATCAATTCTGGATCCAAGGAGTGTATCTAAGGTATCATGTAGTACTCCATGAGGGATCCTACGGTGTCATACCAAGCATCCAAATCTATGACAAGTATCGGGTTCTAAGTGGGTCTCAACCTAGTCAAGTTGCATCCTTGAATCGGAATGGGATTCCTGAGTGCTCATGGAATTCTACAATCATAATCCAAGGAGATATTGAGTCTGGACATTCCTACTTGATGGAAAAATCATATAATAATTCAATTGGTTCAATAATTTCCTTCTATTAGTTTGAATACGTAAATTAGCATGGAACCCTTTAATCAAGTTATCATTAATCAATAAATTCATTTGGTTCAACCCCTGCCTTTTATTAGTGTGACAAGGACAAGTAGCATGCAACCTTTGTTAAATCTATTTAAGACATATTCAAAAATTATTAATCAATATACTACCTTCCATCAACATGGAAAGGGGTGCTACGAACATGAAACCTCTATTCAATTACGTTTAATAAGTCCAAGTCATATACTAGTATAATTTCCAATCCACATTCCACATTTAATTATCAAATTGAATCACTTAGGTGGGTCAATTGGTAAGAATACATGGTACATTCCATTATGAAATTCAAAATATAAACATGAAATTTGATATATAAAGCTTACCCTTAGATTAGTCATGTAAAGGCACAATCGAACGGTGGCTCAAACGTGTCAAAACACTAAAAACCCAAAAATGGAATAACCTTGACATGGGTTGGATTGAGTTGTGGGTGTAAGCACTAACAACTAATCATATATTTGGAAAAATAACAACCATACTATTATAAAGAGTATAATCATGGAATATAAATTTAAGAAATGGAACACGAAGAAATTGGTGGGGCCCACACGTATATTACAAAATTGATGAACATTAGGGATGAATTATATACCACCAATATTAGGCTTGTATGACTCTCCTCCTCCAGTATTGGCCCTTGATTTGTCTCAATTTAGAGTAGATCTAAAAAAATGTGAAAAACTCTCAAACCATGATAACTAGGTCAAGAGAAATTGAGAGGAATAACGGCTCAAACAGACTCGAGTACTTACCGTTACACATGCAATGTGATGAACGGAAGCACGATCAGATTCTGGATGATGGAGATCTCTTGATCCCAAGTTTAGATCATCAAAAAGTTCCAAATTGATTTAAAAAGGGGTTAATCCCACTAGTTCTCGTATTTGGAGGATGAAGGAGGATTAATAGATCATTAAGGGTAAAATAGTAAATTTAACAAAAAAAAATTATCATGTGCAAGGTTTTTTTGAATGGTTTGAAAAACTATATGCATACCGTGTGAGGATTTCTGGGTAAAAGGGGAACATTTCATGGTTAGGCTGCACGGCCATGCGCAAGCCGTGTGAAGTGGTTTTGTCTGGATATTTCAATCTTCATGGTTAGCCAAGCCATGCACCAACCATGCGTTAACCATGCGACCTATCCAGTTTTTTCAAAAAGATGGGTTCTAGACTTCAAACTTTCCCCAGACTCTCCTGAGACCTTTTCTAACTCATTAGGCATCCAAATTAAGTCCAAAGTAAATATTTAGAATGAAATTTAAAGGATCCATACAAGCGTGAAAAACCAGGTTCTTACAGTCTTCCCCCCTTAAAAGAACTCACCTCTGATTTTTCCTTCCAAGGGTGGTGAAACACTATTTGAGAACAACTCTATCCATTGGGAACGTATGTCAACTTCCCTCTCCCAAGTCTTGTCTTGTACTCGGATGTGCTGCCATAGCACCCGTACTTAAGGGACAGACTAGCCTTAGAGAGCCTTCGTGCTCTGGTCAATGATGTGTACTGGATACTCCTTAAAGGTAGCATTAGTATCTTACTCAACTTCTTCAAGATCAAAATTATGTGATGGGTCGACCTGATATTAGTGAAGTTGTGAGACATGAAAGATGTCGTGCATGGTACGATACCTCTAAGGTAGTAACAACTTGTAGGCTACTGGCCTGACACTTTCTATAATTTCAAATAGCCTAACGTAACAAGGAGATAGCTTTCCCTACTTCTATAACCATCTATTCCCTAGACTGGGTGATACCCTAAGAAAAACACGATCCCCAACCTCGAAATCTAGAGTTCATCAATGGCGATCCGCACATGATTTATGTCTAGATTGAGCAGTATTCGTATGATTTCTAATTAGTTGAACCTATTCTGAAGTCTCCTAAATTATATGAGGACCCAATAGGGTTTCCTCACCTACCTCTATCCATCATAGAGGTAAACGACATGACCTACCATACAAATCCTCATAATGATCCATCTAAATTATATCCTAAAAGCTATTATTATAAGAGAAATTGATGAGAGGGATATGCTTCTTCCATGAACCACTGAAATCAAGGACACATTCTCAGAGCATTTCCTCTAGAACCTATATTTTCCATCCATCTAAGGGTGAAAATATGTGCTTAGAAGGATCTATGTTACCCTATATTTCCATAGAACCCTACCAGAACTGTGCAGTGAAATGAGAATCCCTATCTAAAATGATAGTACGAGGTACCCCGTGTAGTTTTATGATCTCTCAGACATATAGTCTTCTCGTCCCATCAACTAATAAAGTATCTTGTATATGAATGAAGTGGTATGATTTTAGTAGTCAGTCAACAACTACCTATATAGCATCACTGCCCCACGGAAACCTTGGTAAAATGACTATAAAATCTATAGCAACATCTCCCCACTTCCATTCTGGGATTTTAAGAGGCTGTAACCAGCCTACAGGTATCTGGTGCTCTGGATTCACCTACTGATAGGTTGAATACCAAGTGATAAAGCCTGCTATCTAGAGATTCATCTCAGGCCACCAATTCTGGCGTCGCATATCTTGATACATCTTGGAGATGCCTGGATGAACTTTCCACTGAGAAGTGTGGGACTCTTTCATCATATCTTCTATGATGTTTGTTTGAACCCAGATACATCCACATAGATGCAAGATGTTGTCTCTATCAACAAACAAATCTATGGGCAGGTTATCTCTTGATATACTCTCACAAAGAACCAATCCTTTAGGAAAATTTTCTACTCTTCAACTTCTCAAGGAGGGAATAGGTAACTGTGAAGGCTGCGAGGTAAGACTACTCATAATTATCATGAAACTCTAGATAAAACTCAGAAAAGGGGTTCATTAACTTCCATTCGTCACTGGCTTCCCGTACGGATTGGGTCTAAGTTTTGTGACTCAACGCATCATCCATAACATTACCCTTTCCATGCATATAGACAAGCTCTAAATCAAAGGATTTTAGATATTTAACCTATCTCTGCTATCTGAGGTTCAATTCACACTATGAAAATATATATTTTAGGCTCTTTTGGTCTGTGTACACCACAAATCACTCACCCAATAGATAATGTCTCAAGTAACATAAGGCATGGACAACTACTGCTATCTTAAGGTCATGTGTTGGGTAATTCCTCTCATGAGGCCTCAAATACCAAGATTCTAATGTACAAACTTTGTCCTCCTGCATCAAAACTACTCCTAGGCCGATGCATGATGCATCACAGCAGACGGTATAACCTATTCATGGCTCAAGAAGAGTCATGATAGGTACTGATACAAGCCCCCCTTTCAGCTCCTTAAAGGATTTCCCACATGTTTCTAACCATATAAACTTGACACCCTTCTATGTAAGACCAGTAAGAGGAAAATAAATATATGAGAATCTTTTTATGAAATGCTTGTAATATCCTTCCATACCCAAGAAACTTCATTTATCAAACACATTCTTGGCCTGCTCCCAGAAACTATAGTACTGACCTTTTCTACATCAATAGATATTTCTGGTTTTGAGATAATATGACCCAAGAAGTGGGATTTGTCGATCTAGAAGTGGCACTTAGCAAGCTTGGTGTAAATCTGATGCTCTCTTAGTGTACTCAGGATGATCTAAAGATGTTTGTCATGGTTTCTATGAGTGTGATAATACAACAAAATTTCATCCACAAAGACCATAACAAAAGAATTAAAATAGGGGTCGAACACCCTATTCATCAAAGCCATGAAAATGACAGGTGTGTTTTTAAGACCGAATGATATAAAAAGGTACTCATATAGACCATACCTGCTACAGAAAGTTGTATGAGGTAATTCTGACGGTCAAACTCATGCCTGATGATATCCTGATCTCAAGTCGATCTTAGAGAAGTCCTTTACTCCTTGGAGCTGGTCAAATGTAATGACCTAATGTTTTATCAATGGAAATTCCCTTTTTATAATTATTTCATATAATCATATGAAATCAAAACACAATGAACTATTAAGTACTATGTGACCATTAAACATAATATTGTCCCTTCAGTGATTTGAATTTAAAAAATGTGACATACACAGTTGTGATTAGTAAGATGTTTGGAGTCTGATGGAACAAACTTAATTTTTGGTGAATAGTAATCTACCCTTATGAATAGTAACATATCCTTATGAATAGTAATATGATCCTTATTAATAGTAAATCATCCAAAAATAATAGTAACTTCACCCTTGAATGTATAAATAAAATTTAGGCATCTTATAAGTGATAATATGACCATAGTAAAAGTATTGGTATTTTTGTAAGTCATAAATAATTAATTACAATTAATTAATTAATTTAAAAGAAAATTAATTTTCCATAAAAGGTGTTCATAAATAAACAATTTTTGTTTTATGGTTTTAATATAATTTTATAAGACCTTATGTAATTTTTGAAAGCATTATAAAGTCTGTTAAAGTTTTAAAATCTGTATTTTTCAAGTAAATTATGATTTTAATTAAAAATTAAATTAAGAATTTTTATAAAATTATTTTTGAAAAAATGGATTTTAATTTTGGATTCTACATGTTGAAAAATGTTTAGGTTGAATTTTTGGTATTTTTTTGAAATACATGAATTTTTTATGAATAGTGAAATACGATAATTTACAAAATAAGATAAATACATTAATTACTGAGTCATGGGTGATGTTTTGCTGAACTAAGCACCTTTATTTATAAATAACATGAACTTATTACTATTTTTGGTCATGTAATCATCACTATTAATTGTCTTATGGATAAATATTAAAACTAATTATTAAAATATTTAGAAAACCCTCCTCCCCCCCACTATAAAAAAACACCCACACTCCCTTATTCTCTTCACTCCTCTCAAGCCTTGTGCCGACCCTAAATTCTACCAAAATATCTCCCCAAGATCCTCCCCCACGTCCATCATCCATTGGTCACCTCAAAAGACCAAATCCTCTTCCCTTAAGAGGTTCTCAAGGAAGATTAAATCTAGAGGTAAATTCCTCTTTTATTTTCTTTCATTTTCTTTCCATGTTTTTTTGTTCTATTTTCTTTCCTAACCTCTCCTCATACAAATGGTATGAAAAATATAGAACCATAAATGTATTGTAATTTTGTTATTATAATGTAATAATTTATTATCATATCTCTTTTCCCATTTCTTTTATACGAAAGAAACAAAAACATTGCCCGAGATGTGTTAATTTATCACATTCAAGGATGCCTGGTTTTCAATTTCTATTACCATCTTCAAATCTGGTCATGAACCCATATTTATGGTTACAATGGACTATTAAATATTTATTTTCATTTATTTGATGTTCTATAATCCTTTTTCACACATTATGTAAAAAAATAATACAAAACAAGTTAATTATGAGCAAAATCACCAAATTAATCCAAGTGTTTATGATTAATGTTTTATATAATTATCCACCTTCCATCTAAATAACCATATTAATTTTATAACTATTTAATCTTATGTATTTTCACTAATATCATATAAATTAAATTCTGGACAACCAATCTCATCATTCATGTTTATATGAACATGAATATCAGTGAAACCAATCATTAAAACCAAGGAAGCAAACGCTCCCAAAAAATGAAATTGAACCTCCTAACTCATCAAAAAAGACATGGATGAACTTATTAAGGTTATAATAAATCAATAACATGTATTGGAGGTTCTTAAATTATTAATTTATGAACCTAATTGGATTATTCAAGTCATTAAGATCAGGTGAAGAACACCATTGGACTTAAGGTAAGGGGTCCTCTCTTCCTCGCTATTATTCAAGAATATACTCTACGTTGTGTCCTTTTATGTGTAGTTCCTAATGACAGGGTATGATTCCTCACCTCCCCCATAATTCCCTCACTATGTATAAATTAAGATAAACCCCTTTATCTCTCATTAATCCCTCCTAAGAACACCTAAAACTATGTCGATATTCCGTACGGGATTATACACGAACCTCCTACATTCCTTCGGGTTGCTCTATCATTATTTTTATCCAAATGAAGTAGTATTTTATGTTTATGTAAAACTTATACATACTTTTTATAGTCTCTAAAATCATGTTTCAAGATCCATCCCTCCTTATATTTTGTAGATATGCATTTTTTTAAATGATTCCCTCCTTAATACTTCCTGATAAACAAACCTGTTTTAAGGGAAGTTTCTGAATTCTTACCCAATTTCAATTACACTATATGATATTTTTTAAGAAAAAATTATGTTTATTAAACCACTATTTTTATCATGAAAAAATTCTTGGTTCACTTCTAGTTATATAGAAAAAATTATGCCTTTTTTTAAATTATCTTTGATATTTTCATTAGACCGCACTAATTTTTTTAATTTTAAAGTTTCTTAAAACACTTTTACATGTTCTCACTTAGAATTGGCATCGCTTATTATGAAATATTCCTATTATACCTTATGAATTTCTATTATTGATCTAATTCATTTTTCATGGATACTTTTTTGATAGGCCTGTTAAATTATTCTTTATGGCTTGATCATGATACTGATTTATTTCCATGGGTAACCTTATGTTTATGTATGATTGATTGTGTATGATTATTTATGTGGAAAGCATATTCATGAAAATTTTAATATGGGTGCACCCATATTGCACTCCAATTCATTGTGTAAAGTTGAGTCTCATGAGATGTTATGTGCAATGGTCTTGGCAGTTAGTCTTGACTCATGCTACCATGTGCAATAGTATTAGTGGTTAACCTTGACTTGTGATCCTCTATGTGTAATGAGCCTTGAATCATGATAAACTCATGTTTTATGTTTTTGAAACATTATTATGACTCCATTTTTATATGATCCCACGTTTATATGTTATCATTTCACATGTTCTGAGCCTTTTTATATCATTATGCCATGCTTTTAACCCATGTTGTAAAGCTTTATTACTATTCTTTTTTCCTTACTAGGCTTTTAGCTAATCCCTTTATTCATGTTATCACCAGGTTATCCTATAAATATGTATGAGAACAATGGAAGATAGGATATCCTTATTGAGATTAAATAAAAAGTTGTTTTTATAATGTTTGATTTTGTACCTAGTCTTCCAAGACACTATACTTTATATCCTTGGCTTGTAATTTGATGTTTAATTATGCTTAAAATAATGTAATGATATATATAAAAGTATAGGGTTTATATAGTTGATATTAGAGGATAGTCTAGTTATTTATGGATATTAGTAATAGAGCACTTTAGTATAAACATTTAGGATGATACTAAATATAATAAAACACCACTACATTTTCGTAAGTATAGAGTAAGTGGTTTATCAAGATAATACATATATGTATAGATTCATATAGGTAGAGGTGGATCTAAAACATATGTATCTAGGGGTAAACCCCAAAAATACTACTTTGCTCTAGACTTGATTGGAAACTAGTGCATGAGAATGGGCCTTGCTGCACTCCTGGTTTGACACTCCTAGGGGATATACTTTGTTAAATTCAGAAGCTCATTAAAAACCATTATTAATGGAATAAAAAAAGATCCCATAATAATGTAGGTTGAGAAACAAATTAAGGATATCCTAGATTTAAACCTAGGGAATCACAAGTTAGGATATACTTCCCCTTTACAATTTTATCCTTTTATGTTCAAAGTTTCCTTTTTATGTTTAATAAATAAGTATTCAAGCCCTTTAATTGTACATTATTTTTTATATTTAATGGATGGAAATAGAATAAAACATTCCAAAAATAAATTTGATAGGGAATGTAGAATATTTCCATAATTATATGCCAAATATGATGGGAGAATGTGCTCAAAACTTCATGATCGTACTTGATCAGCTAGCTCAAGTTATGAATAATAACTTGATTCACGTAGAACTCCCTCCTCCCCAAAGGAAAGATTAAGTTCTCTTAGAATCATTCATATGGAAAATGCTTCCCATATTTAGTGGATCTTTTGATCCCCTCCTCACATAACAGTGGATTGACTCCATTTAAAATATATTCTTTATCCTTCAGTGCTCAGAAGAAGATAAAGTTAGGCTAGTAGTCTATCATTTTGATGGGGAAGCTGATCAGTAGTGGAAACTGATCAAGAATACAAATCCACATGAGGAAATTGATTCCATGGATTTTTAGGAATTTAAGAGAATGTTTTTTAATAAATATTTTCCCTAAACCCTCCATCTCAAGATGGAAAGATAGTTCCTTATACTCAATCAGAAGGAATATGAGTCAATAGGGGTATATAAAGAAAACCTTACAAGTCTTGCAAGGTAAGTCTATGGGTTTATCATGAACACCTAAATCAAGGTGGATCTCTTCTCTAGAGGAATAAATATGAGTCTACAAAAAACATTGGTGATTCGAGACTTCGAAATCTATTATGAGATTTTCCATTGTTCCCTCAAGGTTGAAATGGAGATCGGAGACTCACAATGGTCTCGTGGTCCTGGTGATAAGAATCGGAAAATGGAATCTAATGTGGGAGGTTCCACAAATAAATTCCATGATGGAAAGATGCCTGACCATCCCACATGTAAAAATTTTGGGAAGAAGTATCCTGGGAACTATCTAAAGGGAACCATGAATTTCTTCAAATGTGGAAATCTGGGAAATCTAGCTAAAAAATGTCAACAGGATATAAAGAATCCCACTAATGTGGAAGAAGAAAATAAGGATCAAATAAACTCTCAGCCAGTAGTGAAGTGTTATGACTGCAAGGACCATGGGCATTATGTGAACAATTTTCCTAATCCATGGGTTGTTGGAGGAAATCAACAACAACCTCTAAGGAAACAAGTAAGGTCTTATGTTATCACTACTTCTGAGGTGGATCCGAACAAAAATGTGGTGATAGGTATGCTAGTTATTCATTAAAGAATAGTGTATGTACTATTTGATTCTAGTTCTACGCATTTTTTCATATCTTTCATGTTTATTAAAACTGTTAAAACACTACCTCAAAATTTAGAGGATATGTTATCTGTGAGAATAGAGAATGGGGAAAATTATTGCGTTCAGGGTTTATAGCTCCTCCCTGATAAATTTTTTTGGGATGAACCTCCCAAAAAATCTTGTAATACTTCCTTTAGTGGAGTTTGATGTTATCTAGGGTATGGATTGGATATCTTTATAAAAATCCAACATCAACTATCAAGAAAGAGAGATCACTCATTGCATCCCAAAGCATCCTCCAATTCATTAAAATTGTAAGGAGGAAGATGAATCTCCTTTAAAATAATTGTCTTAAGTGTGGATATTAATTCATTATGAGAAAGCATGAATAACTCAAATGATTGAGACAAAGGAGAAAATCAGTCTTGAATATATGCCCATCATGAGGGATTACACTGATGTATTCCCTAATGAGTTTCCCAATCTTCCCCATGATCGAGAGTTTGAGTTCTCAATTGAACTTATTCTTGGATCCCTACCTATATCAAAGACACTTTATAGAATGGTCGTTGTAAAGATTTAAGAGCTGAAGAAGTAGTTATATGAGAATTTGGATAAGGGTTTTATATGCCCAAGTGCTTCACCATAGGGTTCACCAGTCATCTTCGTCAAGAAGAATGATGGGTCCATGTGCCTTTGTATTTATTATTGTGATCTCAATAAAATCATGATAAATAACAAGTATACCCTACCATGGATAGATTACTTGTTTGATCATATTCATGGGGATATTTATTTCTCTAAGTTGGACCTTCCATCAGGATATCACCAATTAAAGGTGAGTAAGGAGTATATTCCCAAGACTACCTTTTGAAAGAGGTATGGACACTATGAGTTCATAGTGATTCCCTTCGGACTCACTAATTCTCCAATAATTTTCATTTATTTAATGAATAGGGTCTTTATATATTACCTTGAAAATTTTTTGGTAGTCTTTATTGATGATATTATGATATACTCCAAGAGCGAGGAGGAATATGAGGAGAATTTGAATACTATGTTAAAGACTTTTTGAAGGGATAAGTTGTATGAAAAGTATAGTAAATGTAATTTCTGTATGGAGGAAGGATCATTCTTGGGGCATGTTATCACCAGTAAATGGATATCTATGGACCCTTCCAAGACAAAGGCAATTGAAGAGTGGCTTGGACCAACATCTGTAACGGAGATACATATATTTATGGGTCTATCCGGGTATTATCGATGATTTGTGAGGAACTTCTCATGATTTTGAAACCCAATTACCAAGATAAAATGGAAGGGAGCGAAGTTTTAATAGACATAAGAATGTGAATACTGCTTTAAGGATTTGAAAAAAAAAGGCTTATCACTATTCCAATACTCACACTACCAATAAGTGGAGAACTCTTTATGGTGTACAATGTTGCTTCAAATAAGGTATTAGGTATTCTGCTGATTAAAAATGATAAATTGATATCCTATGCCTCAAGGCAGCTGAAAATCCATGAGAAAAACTATTTTATGCATGATCTGGAGTTTGCAGCTGTGATCTTTACGTTAAAAATATAGCAGCATTATCTCTATGGAAAGAAGTGTGACATATATATTGATCAAAAAAGTATCAAATATATATTTACACAAAAGAACTTAATATTCTCCAGCATAGATGGATAGATCTCATCAAGAATTATGATTGCTCAATCCACTACCATCCTAGTAAGGAAAACAAGGTGGCAGATGCTCTAAGTATAAAGGATCTTGTATCTTTATCAATGATGAGAATTGAAAAGGATCCAATATTCTTAGATTTTCATAGGATGGACATGGGAATCATTAAGGGAGGAACATAATTAATCCATTCTCAAATGATTTCTCATCTATCCCTCATGGAGAAAATAAAGGATGCTCAAAGAAAAGATGTGAAAATTCAGAAAAGGGTAGAAGCCAATAGAAATGGGAAATACTATGAGTTTATGATTGATGAGGAAGGATTTGTAAGATTTTGGTCATGATTATGTTTACCATCCAATACACAGATAAAGAAGGATATTTTGAATGACTCGCATAGATCAACCTTCTCTATTCACCCAGGTAGCACAAATATGTATTGAGATCTCCAAGATAACTTTTGGTGGGACAATATGAAGAAGGAGATTGCTGAGTATACATCAAAGCTCTAGGTATGTCAAAAAGTGAAGTCTAAAAGATAAAAGTCTAAGGGGATGATGCAACAACTACCCATACCAACATGAAAGTGGGAGAACATATTCATGTACTTTATCACTATACTTCCATGGACATATAGAGGAAACAATGTTATATGGGTCATTGTAGATTGTCTTACAAAGACATCTCACTTTATCACAATTAGAGAGGACTTCTCATTGGATCAACTTGTAGATATATAAATATCAAAGAAGTGGTAAGGATGCATGGAATACCACTATCTATTGTATATGATTAAGATCTAAGATTCACCTCAAAGTTCTGGAAAGTATCCAACATGCTCTAAGCACTGAACTGAACTGAACTTCAGTATGGCCTATCATCCTCAATCCTATGGACAATATGAGAAAAATATTCATACATTAGAAGATATATGGAGACCATGTTCTATGGACTTCAAAGGAGGATGGTACCAACATCTTCCTCTAGTTGAATTCTTCTACAACAACAGTTAATACTTGAGCATATGAATTGTACTATAAGAATCCCTTTATGGGAAAAGGTGCAGAACACCTGCTTTTTTGCATAAAGTTGGTGAGTGTAAGCTTCTAGGACCTGAAATGGTCGAAGAGATGGTGTAGAAGGTGAAAACTATTTAGAAGCGCATCAAGGAATCCCAAAGTCGACAAAAGAGTTATGCAAAAAATCATCGAAGATACCTTGAGTTCAAAGTTGGAGACATGGTATTTCTATGCATATCTCGATGGAAGAAGGTCATGAGGTTTGGGAATAAAGGAATGTTAAGTCCCAGGTACATTATCCCCTTTATGATTCTTTATTGTGTCGGGGTTGTGGCCTATCAAATGGAACTTCCACCTACCATGTCTAAAGTACACGATGTATTCCATGTATCCTTTTTAAGGAAGTGCATACTAGATCCTTCACATTTACTCTCTTTAGAGGTGGTGCAGTTGGAGAATGATTTTTCTTGTGAGGATCATCTAGTGAAGATATTGGATTGTAGAGATAAATTTTTACATAACAAGACTACTCACCTAGTCAAAGTACTATGGAAGAACCATAAGTATGAAGAGCCAACATGGGAACTATAGGATGCAATGAATGAAAAGCACCCACACCTATTTATGGCTTAGAAAGTAAAATGAAATTTTGAGGGAGAAATTTCATAAGGGGAAATAATGAAATGATCCAATTTTTTATCAATGGAAATTCCCTTCTTATATTTATGTCATATAATCACATGAAATCACAATACAATGAATTACTAAGTACTATGTGATCATTAAACATTATGTAGTCACTTCTGTGATTTGAATTTTTAAAATATGACATATATGGTTGTGATCAGTAAGATTTTTGGAGTCTGATGGAACGAACATATTTTTTGATGAATAGTAACATACCATTATGAATAGTAACCTACCTTTATGAATAGTAATATGACCCTTATGAATAGTAAAGCATCTAAAAGAATAGTAACCTCACTCTTGAATGTTTAAATAAAATTTAGGAATCTTATAAGTGATAATATGACCATAGTAAAAGTATTGGTATTTTTTTAAGTTAGAAATAATTAATTATAATTAATTAATTAATTTAAAAAAAAAATATTTTCCCTAAAAGGTGTTCGTAAATTAACAATTTTATGTATTTTGGTTTTAATATAATTTTATAAGGCCTTATATAGTTTTTAAAAGCATTATAAAATCAATTATAGTTTTAAAACCTGTATTTTTTAAGTAAATTATGATTTTAATTGAAAAATAAATTATTCATATTTATAAAAATATTTTTGAAAAATTGATTCTATTTTTGTATTCCAAACATTGAAAAATGGTTCGGGTGAATTTTTTGTGATTTTTATGAAATACATGAATTTTTTATGAATAATGAAATACGATAATTTAAAAAATAAGCTAAATACAATAATTACTAAGTCATGGGTGATGTTTTGTCGATGTAATCACCTTTGGTTATAAATCACATGAAATTTTTACTATTTTTGGTTATGAAATCATTACTATTTCTTGTATTATGTAGGAACAATAAACTAATGATTAAAATATTAAGAAAAGCCTCCTCCCCTCCCCTATAAAAACCACCCACACTCCTCTCTTCTCTTCACTCCTCTCAATCCTTGTTCCTACCCTAAATTCTACCCAAATCTATCCTCAAGATCCTCCCCCAAGTCTAATAGCCCTCGGTATCCTCAAAAGACCAAATCCTCTCCCCTTAAGAGTCTCTCAAGGAAGATTAAATCCAGAGGTAAATCCCTCTTTTCTTTTCTTTCATTTTCTTTTCATGCTCCTTTTTACTATTTTCTTTCCTAAACATTACTCAACCGAATGATATAAAAAATCTAGTACCATATATGTACTGAAATTTTAATATGCTAATGGGATAATACATTATCATCTCTCCTTTCCCCTTCTTTTATACGAAAGAAATGAAACATCATCCGAGATGTGTTAATTTATCACATTCAAGGCCGACGAGTTATCAATTTATGTTACCATATTCAAATATGATCATGGAACCATTTTTATGGTTGAAATAGACTATTAAATTTTTATTTTATTTTATTTTATTTTTTGGAATCCTTTTTCACACGTGATGTAAAATAATAATACAAAACAAGTTAATTATGAGCAAAATCGCCAAATTAATTCAAGTGTTTATCATTAATGTTTTATATAATGATTCACCTTCACTCCAAATAAACAAATGAATTTTATATCCATGTAATCTTTTGGATATTCACTAATTTCATATAACTTCAATTCTATACAACCATTCTCATTATACATGTTTATCTGAACATGAATATAAGTGAACTGATCATTAAAACCATGTAAGAAAATAGTCCCAAATAATGAAATTGAACCTCTTAACTCATCAAAAATGACATGGACTAACTTAGAAAGGTTATAATAAATAAATAAAATGTAATGTAGGTTCAGTAATTATTAATTAATGAACCTAATTTAATTATTTAGGTCATTAAGATCAAGTGAATAACACCATCGGACTTAAGGTAAGGGATCCTCTCTTTCTCATTTTTATTTAAGAATATCCTCTATGTTATATCCTTTTATGTGTAGTTCCTAATGATGGCGTATGATTTTTCATCTCATACATACTTCCCTCATGTTTTATAAAAGAATATAAATCCATTTCTCTCTCATTAATCCCTCCTAAGAACACCTGGTACCGTGTCGATATTCCGTAAGGGATTCTACCTGAACCTCCAACATTCCTTTGGGTTACTATATATTTCTTTTTATCCAAATGAAGTTGTATTTTCTTTTTATATACAAATTCTACATAATATTTATATTATCAAAAATCAGGTTTCAATATCTATCCCTCATTCTCTTTTAGGTATATACATGTTTATAAATGATTATCTCCCCAATACTTCTCGATAGCAAAGCAGTTTTAAGGCAAATTCCCAAATTATTACCCAATTTCAAGTACACTATACGATATGTTTTAAATAAACCGTTATATTTATAAAACCACTATTTTTACCATTAAAAACTTCTAGGTTCACTTCTTGATTTATATAAAATATTATTCTTTTTTCTATTTTAAATGGCCTTTGATATATTCATTAGACCGCACTAAAATGTTTTAATTTTAAAGTTTCTTAAAAAATATTTTACATGTTATCACTTAAATTTGGAATCACTTATTATTAAATATTACTATTATTGTTGGGACCACTTTGTGTATAAGGTTGAATTTTTGTCAATAGTTGTCAATGAAGATCAAAATGAAGGAGATCAAGAAGTACTCCAATGAAATGGAGGAATGGAAATTCAGATGATTGTTGTACTGATCATAAGTTCAAAGAACATGTGTCAAAGGTGACACATTGTTTACAACAGTGAAGAATGGTGAGTTATAATACATCTAAGGATTCTTAAAAAAGAATGGGGATTTGATGAAGACCATGCAATTCTTCATGATTGCATAAGAACCATGCAAGAAACTTCTTGAAGAATAGAATCGTATGATTTTCATGAATTAGAGAATGACAGATGAAGAAGAACACATAATGGTTGATGAAGACCATGCAATTATTCATGATTTCATGAGAACCATGCAAGATACTTCTTGAAGAATAGAATCGTATGATTTGCATGAAGTAGAGAATGACGGTTGAACAAGAAGATAGTGTGGAAGGGATTGGAATTCTAAGATGGCCAAGTACTTCACATTGTCTCAAAATATGATAATGTTAAAGCTGATATATCAAAGAATATATATCGCAATAGTGGAGTTTGTGATGAAATAAGAAGATTTTTTAAAGACACCAAATCACAGAAAAGAAGCATGAAGGTTATGGTTGAAGCATATATTAAAGGTGGCACCGTTTTCCAGTGTTTGCCAAATTTTTGGGCCTGAAAAATTGACAAAAGGGAAAAACAATGTTTTTGGGAAAGGGACTTGGGTTCCGGATATGTGTCGCACAAGTGACTTGTACACCGGTTCCTAGGAGGATTTGAAAGTTGTGCGCCATATGTTTTTCAAGATCAGAACTTCAAAATATGGCAAAGGAAAGAGAGTCGTGCAAGTATTGGTTTGGTCTCACAAGTGACTAGCACAGAAAAAGAGACTTGCATGTCATTGACTTGAAGGAAAGAAAAATTGCACACCATATGTTTTTCAAGATCAGAACATGAAAATATGGCAAAGTGGTAAGGGCTCCCAAGTTTGGAAGTTGGTCGTGCAAGTGACTTTCAGGGGAAGAGACTTGCGTGCCGAAACTTGCGCGCTGAGGGGAGACTAGTGCGTCATCGTGCAGGGTGTCCAAATGCCTATAAATACAGTTTGACCCCTCCTCATTTGGTATGATCTCAAAACATAGAAAAAATCAAAGCTCCCTTCGCACAGGTGTGGTGGTCACACAAGTGGTGTGTGGTTGCGCAAGTATAGGTTGCGCGCCAATTTTTGAAGTTGCACGACAGTTCATAGTTACGCGCCGAAATCAGTTTGGGTGTAAAATGAGGTGAGTTGTGCAAGTTTGAAGCTGAAGAAGGAAGCGTCGCGCAGGTGCTTTAGTGACACTTGCGTGCTAGGTTGGACTTGCACGCCAAGACTTGCGCGTTGTCTTGAGACTTACGCGTTGGGCTTGGAGAAACGCACCAGGTATTGCTGAAGCCTTCCAATCTTTTTGGAGCTGCATAAAAGTCGGAAGATTTCCTGATACATTTGGTGCAAAGTGAGATTAAAGAGGAAATCTCAATGATACATGCATGATCTCATGCATACATGGATAACTGATTCTGAAAATTCCGAGTAAGCTAAGCTGCATTTATTGAGAAATCACATAAGTGGATGTGATTCAGGAAAACAAATACAAGAGGACCTAGTGCATTCAGTCATTGCACTAAAGAAGAAGTATTGTATTGAAAAGAGCAACAACTCAGAACCCTAATGTAATGAAATTCTCATGTTGAACAGGAGATAAAGAAATTCATTTCTATCTGATGAAGAGACCTTCACGTCTATAAATTGAGTGAGACTTCACTGAATGTAGTGAGCCAGGGGGAGTCAACGGGAGTGACCCGAGGGATGCAGTGAGCTATCCCTGAACTTTTTTAAAGGTAGTGAGCCTGGGATAGAGTAACTATTCCTGAACCTATGTAATCCATAGCTAGTGAAGATTAGTGGAATTTGGTACGACCGGAAACTTGTCGGTGTGTGCTCCTTGGATGTAGCCCTTAGTGGTGAACCAAGTAAAAATTGTTGTGTCATCTCTTTTCATGTGAATGTTTCATTATTGATCATATCCATCAAACAAGTTTAACTAGTTCCTACCAACGTGGGAATAAGATCCACAACTTAAAAAAGAAAAAGTTGACACCCTAATTCACCCCTCCCCTCTCAGGGTGTCCTAGGGTCCTACAATTATACCTTATGAATTTACATCATTGATCTATTTCCTTTTTCATGGACACTTTTTTGATACGCCGATTAAATTAGGATTTATGGATTGATTACGATGCCCATTTCTTTCTAGGGTACCCTTATATTTATGTATGATTGATTATGTATGATTCTTTATGTGTAAATCATATTCATGAACATGTAAATATGGGTTCACCAAGATAGCACTTCAATTTATTGGGTTATGTTGAGCCATATGAGACTTTATGTGGAATGGTCTTTGTAGTTAGCCTTGACTCATGCTACCACGTGCAATGGTCTTGGTGGTTAACCATGAATTGTGATCCTCTATGTGCAATGAGCCTTGACTCATGCTAAATACATTTTTTTGTTGATTACACATTATTATGACTCTATGTTTATATTATCCCATTTTTATATGTTATGATTTCACATGTTCCATTCTTTTTTAAATCATTATTCCATGCCTTCTAACCCATGTGCTAAAGCTTTATTACCGTTCTTTTCCCTTATTGGGATTTTAGGTCATCCCTTTGTTCATTTTATCCAAAAGTTTTCCTATACAGATGTATGATCACAATGGAACATAGGATCTCATTAATGATGTTAAATAAAAAGTTGTTTTTATAATGTTTGATTATGTACCTAGTCTTCCAAGACACAAGACTTTTCGATCCATGGCTTGTAATTTAATGTTTAATTATACTTAAAATCATGTAATGATATGTGTAAATGGATAGGGTCACTTTATCAAAAATATCATCTATTCGAGGAAGTGGATACTAGTTCTTTCCCGTGAGCTGGTTCAACCGTCTATAATCCACACATAGACGTAAGTTTCCATCCACCTTCTTGGAAAAAAACATAGGCAAACCCCAAGAGGATGGATTGGGACATATAATTCCTTTGGACTATAAATCCACTAACTGCTTCTTAAGAACCTAAATCTTTGTTGGTGACATTCTATATAGAGGAATGGACACTGGAGCTGCTCCTAGAACAAGCATGATTGTAAACACTAACTCTCTCTCAGGAGGTAATCCATAAATATTTTCTGGAAATACATCCCTAAAATGATCCACTACTGGAAGGAAATTAGTTTGGTGCAAATATTGAACCTCTGTGAAGTGGTTTTAAATTTATAAAGTCACTCCACCTAGCCCATGATGCTCTGGTCAAGCTCTACCAGCCAGGATATCCCACTCACCTTTATATAGATAACATATGCTCTCTAGTGATGTAAAAGATAACCTACGATGATAGAAGTCTACAAAATAATGATTGTGAACCAACCAGTCCATCCCAAGTATGACATCAAATCTAGTCATCTTGAGAACAAAGTGATCTCATATGAAAGGGTAACTTCCTAACTCAAGGGGAAAGTCCCTACACCGGCGTATTCCCTATATTTGTACCCCTAATGGTGTATCTAGGGTCATTACACCATGGTGATGTTGTATCTCTAGTCTGAGAATCTCCACAATAGATATAGGGATAGA
The DNA here is from genome assembly GCA_963277665.1 of Viscum album. Lineage (NCBI taxonomy): Eukaryota > Viridiplantae > Streptophyta > Magnoliopsida > Santalales > Viscaceae > Viscum > Viscum album. The sequence goes on from OY728153.1 coordinate 1,387,172,119, forward strand.
AGAGTTTGAAGAACCTGTATTAAACAAAACGGATACAATAGTGGAGTCTACTAGAATAGTACCTTGTACTATAGATGGTCCTACAGCCTAATCCTTGGGTTCCGGCTGCAATGCATGCAAGTGGACTGATTCTTTTCCATGTGCAACAAATGGACTAAAACGATCATGACACTCTACTGGAAGTGTAGGTGATCAATGGTCTGGATACCAAGGACATGACCTCCTCCTTGGATAGACCTATTGTTGCTACTCCAACTCCCCACCTAAAGTGTTATAAAAGAACTCGCTCCTGAAGTTGGAGATGGTTTGGATCCTTTCCCACTCGAAGCTGGTGGAAAGGTCATATAGAAATACTGAAGATTCCCCATATGGTTACAATTGTGGCACTCTTGTGGGTCTTTATCACACTGAGGCTTTGAATGAGCATGTCTTCCACACTTATGACACACCAAATATCTATCTAAATAGGTACTATGGTTGTCACTGCCCAAATGAGAAACCTCGAGAGGATATTTCCTACCACAAGAAGAACTACTAGACTGCCACGACACTGATCCTTTAAACCCAGTACTATTTCCATCTCTCAGGTTGTGCTCTGTGATAAGATCATGATCAACTATTTTAGAGAATATAGGTAGGATAAATACATTTACCTGTGTAGGGATGGCATACTAGATCCCATCCTCAAAGCATCTAGCACGCGAAAGCTCGTCACCAGCTAGAAGTGGTGCAATGATCTGAAACTCTATGAAACATATTGAATATTCTATAACTAACATAGATCCCTGCTTAAGATGTATAAACTCTATGGATATATCATCTCTAATTGTATTAAGAAAGAATCGATCATAGAAAATAGTCTTGAAGTCATCTTGTATCATGCCTTGATGGTGATCATCCTGGGTAACCACATCCCACCAATGCTTGGCAGAATCTTGAAGCATGTATGTAGCAAGCTAGAATCTCTACTCAGGAGGCATTTCTAGATTCTTAAAGATAGACATCATGGCCTCTAGCTAAGACTCAGTAACTTGTGGGCTGCCATCCCATGAGAAGGTAGGAGGATGTTGTTGTTGGAACTCATGAGTCACATTATACATCATACATGAAATCTGTGGAGCACCATGAAAGGACCGCATTAGACATAGGGAACTATCATGAACTTGGGAATTAGTTCCTGGATTAGGTACAATAGGGGTGCCTCAAGTGGCACTTTTAGACGTAAGACTGGAAGCTCAGGGCCCACCATGTCTGGAGCATGGTCGTCACCACTATTTGGGCAAACGACACAAGGAAATCATGGAAGCATTGGTCTAAAAATGACAATCACATTCCTTATAACAAGCTTTAAATCATAATATAGAATCACTAGTGGAATAAAAAAAATAGAAAACTCACTACCTAAGACATACTACCCCAACTACCCACTTAGACATCCAGGTATCAGTAGTGCTCAAGTATAAGTTTCATTTTAGTTTACATTAAATTTCTTGGTTTACTCCTTTACCTTATATAAATATGACAAGGAAGGATAGGTATGTACAACCATTTCATTTTAGATGTCAGTATTCACTTTATAATGGATAGCCATTTCTTATGAATCAGTTCCCATACACCTATCACTGGAAAAAAACACCAATTTATTTATAGATTAATGGTTTGATTCAAAAAATAACTCATTCCAACCCATGCAGGCCCATAACCTACAGGTCCTAGGATTAAAACCTAGCTCTGATACCACTTTGTGGCATCATGAATCCAGATGCCAATTAATTGGTGCTCTGAGCCCGGTGGGTCACGTAGCCTCAACCGCATCTCCCCGAATTTGTGAGGTTGTCGACTAGAAACAAAGGCCTAAGGTGTGTCTATGGGGAGACTATGCCCTCATTACTCGAGTGTAGCACAGTGGATACAAATAATGGAATCATTATAAGTAGACAGTGGAAACAGATAATAGAAATAGAAAAACGAGGATTAACAACAACTGTATAACTGAAACAACATTTACAAATTGATTATGATATCTCATGTCACTAGAAAACAGGAAAACATGGATACAAGATAGAAGGCGTAAAATGTTCCCTAAAAGCACAAAGGAAAACAAAATACTATCCCATGAATCCTGAGGTCCAACTCACTCCTCTACTATCAAGCTCCAACTTAAACAGAAAGAAATCAAGTGTTCAAAGCCAAGTGCTTCCATATATGAACACATGTAGTCATGTAATCTACTTCAGGTACCAAACAACACGCAAAGAGAGTGTGAGATAAATCTCAATGGGCCACCACCAATGGTTTCAATAACATTCGGTATGTGTAATGGAATATAACAGTGTGCAAGCAAGAAAATATAAAGTAAAGAAATGCGATGTAACTAAATACCCAAGTACCTACTTCATCCCTCGACTGGTGTCTGATCATTTAACTAATTCATTATTTGATTGTTACTAGTCTTTAATATACCTCATGTTAATATAGTAAAGGTTCCAAGATATAACAAGGAAGATTTCAATGATATTTAGTAATTAAGTCCCAAGGAAATAACCAAGGTGATGTAGACCTCAAGGGTCACGAACTCATTAATAATTGTATCCTAGCATGGTTTAAGAGTTTTATACAAGGAACATTTTCCAAGGCATTCCACAGGGAGGTGTCTATCAAGTCTAGGGAGTTCATCCAAGGAAAACAGGTCTAAGTAGAGATTATGCCCGATGAGCTTTAACCATAGAACCAACTTATTGATGATGGATCCAAGGGGTGTATCCAAGGCATCCTAGATCCAATGATTCTATCCAAGTCATCCTGTAGTGCTATATTATGGATCCTACAGTGTCATACCATGAAAAAAAATCTAAGACAATGATCAAGTTCTAGGTGGGTCTCAACCTAAGCAAGTCATATCCTTGAATCGGAATGGAGTTCTCAAGCGCTCATATCAATCTCCAATCAAAATCCAAGGCAAGATCAAGTTAGTCCATTCTTATTTTATGGTGAAGTCATATAATAATTCAACTGGTTCAATCCTTGCCTTCAATTAGTTTGAATATGCCAAGTTGCATGGAACGCTTTAATCAAGTCGTCATTAATCAATAAATCCATTTGGTTCAAGCCTTGACTTTCATTATTGTGACAAGGCCAAGTAGAATGAAACCTTAATTAAATCCATTTAAGGCATATTCAAACATTAAGGTTAACTCATCTACCTTCCATCAATATGTAAAGGGGTGCTACAAAGAAACAACCATTATTCAATTACATTTAATAAGGCCAAGTCATATACTAGTATACTTTTCAATCCACATTCCACATTTACTTATCAAATTAAAGCACTTACCTTAGGTAGGTAAAGTGATAATCATACATGGTACAAATTAAAGCACTCATATACCTTCCATCAATATGTAAAGGGGTGCTACAAAGAAATAACCATTATTCAATTACATTTAATAAGGCCAAGTCATATACTAGTATACTTTTCAATCCACATTCCACATTTACTTATCAAATTAAAGCACTTACCTTAGGTAGGTAAAGTGATAATCATACATGGTACTTTCCATTATGAAATTAAAAATATAAACATTACATTTAATATAGAAATATTACCCTTAGAGGGGTTAAGAGGAGGTGCACCCAAATAGTTACCCAAACGTGTCAAAACACTAAAACCCCCAAAATGGAATAACCTTTGACATGGAGAGGATTTATTTGTGGGTGTAAATTCTAAAAAATAATCACATATTTTGAAATATTGTAACCATACATTTCTAACAAGTATAACCATGGAATATAAATTTAAAAAACAGCACCCTAAGAAATCGCTGGGCCCCACACGTATATTCCAAAATTGATGAACTTTAGGGATGAATTATAGAACACCCACGTTAGGATTATACGAATCTCCTCCTCCAATATTGGCCCTTGATTTGGATTGGTTCAGGGTAGATCTAAGAAAATGTGAAAAATTCTCAAACCATGATAACTAGGTCAAGAGCAAAAGAGATGAATAATGGCTCAAACAGACTCGAGTACTTATTGTTACACATCTAACATTATTAATGGAATATTTATTGGTTGTATAATGATGGAGATCTCTTGATCCCAAGTTTAGATCTTCAAAATTCTCCAAATTGAGAGAAAAATGGTTTAATCCCATCAGTTCTCAAATTAGGAGGAAGAAGGATAATTTATAGATCATTAAGGGGAAAACTGTAAATTTACCCAGAAAACAAGCATGTATATAGTTTTTCCACACGGTTTGAAAAATCGTGCATAAACCATGTGAGGTTTTCTAGGTGGAAGGGTAAAATTCATGGTTATGATGCAAGGCCATGTGAAAACCATGCAAAGTGGTTCTGTTGGGATATTTCAATCTTCACGATTAGCCGAACCATGCACCAATTGTGCGCTAACCATGTGATCTGTCCAGTTTTCCCAAAAATATGGTTTTTGGGCTTTAAACTTGATATTAAATCCCCTAAGACCTTTTCTAACTCATTAGACATACAAATTAGGTCCAAATTAAATATTTAGATTGAAATTTAAAAGACCCATACCTAAGTGAAAAAGTGGGTTCTTACATCATACATCTTTCAGAATATGTTTTACTTCTAAAAGGTAAAATTTTTAGTCGAAGTACTTAGTTACTAAAAGTGAATCAATCTATATTAAATTTCAGAGGATATTTAACTTGTGAAAACCCTATTATTTGAAATAAAATCATTCATTCAGGACTCATAAATATTTTATTTCTAGAGAGCTGGCAATTGTTTAGCATCATGGGGTTGGATATATGTGGGTTACTAAAGACTTTTTTTCTAACATTAATATACTCAAGAAATTTTGGGCACTAATATTTTATCATTATCAATTTTAGGAAATGGGATGAGTATCAATTATAAGTACCTATCCTTAAACAATACACAATTTATTGTATTTATACAGGAATTAACTTTATTACATACCCAATGATCTTCTTTGTTTATAATTTTATAGAATTATAGAATGAATCTTACATAAAAAATCATATATTACAAAGTGGACACTTCTACTCAGTAACCATTTTTTAAACAATATAAAACTTTAAATATGAAACATGTTTTATTTTTAGGAAAAATATTCATGAAATTTAACTTGTATTGTTATTTATTCTTACACATCCTTGAACCCTATGAATTTTTAAAAAAACTTGGGATGAGAACCAAAATATTAATAAGGTACAAAAAATAAAGAAATTTATTAGGCCAGTGAAAAATATAAAAATACATTAAAATTTTAGCTTTATCAATATATTATTTTATTTTATGAAATAAATCATATCCACATGAAAAAAAAAATATAATCCTCAATGAAAACATTTAAAACTCATATAAAGAAAATAGAAATCTGTTTAGAAAACTAGTTTCATTATATTCATAACCCATGCCAAAAATAACTAGATCCTAGTTAAATATATAGGGGAAACCTCTTCAGTTAACTCCCTCCTTATCAATATTGATAGAAAGGAATGTTACCCAAATCATTGGAGAGATGTATTTCTCTCACCCATTTTTATAAGCTATATCATACTAACCCGTTAGAATAAGTTGTGTGGGATCACCCATTTATATAAGTTGTACCCAGATCATCCATTTTTATAATCTTTATCAACCTCATTGGACATTATCTATAATTCTATATTACTATAACTTTAATAAAACATTTTATTTTCTCACATTTTTATCACAATACCCTTTAAAAAATCATTTGAATCCAAATAGAAAACACGTTTATATATCAAAATACCTTTCCTTTTAATACCCCATTTTCAAAAATAAAATAAAAAAATAAAGGGAATAATGGTTTTTATTTAAATAAAAAAAAATTAATTTAATTAAAACATAAAATAATGGTTGTGGTGGTGGGAAAAGTTTTTGACACCATATATAATAAAATAGAACATTCCTTTTATCTTTTGTAAAGAAAGTAAAAACGTTCCATAAGAAGATACCTTTTAAAAACATTTGTAATTAAAAAATTTAATTTATAATTTATTCATGTACATATAAATACATTAATAAAATAATTTTATGGATATGTACATGGAATAAAAATATTTAGAAAATATATCTTTAGAATAATTAAAAACGATCTTTTTAATGTAAAGTATCCATTACCTTGAGTCTAGCTCATCATGTAAGTTCTTTATATGGAATAATATAACTCAGGTTAATTGTGTTCTTTTTTAATAAAAATTTAAATTTTATTATCCCTTTTATATTATTTATTAAGATGTTATATTTAATTACATAATCAATTATTTTCATGCCAGTCATTTTGATGGTATTTGGATCATATGTTGAAAATGAAATTGGTAAGTTGACTATGGTAAAATAGGTAATTATTATATCATATATAGAATAATAATCATAAAATAATTATCATTTTTATACATTAATTATACTTTTAAAACCTTCCAGGAAATATGGTTGTGAAAAATTAACTACGTTACAGTCATAGAGATTGTAGGTCACACGTATGAATGAGTTATGTTTCCATTTTTCAATGATCCTAATAGAAAGAAGGTAAGTGTAATTTTAACTTTAAAGAATTATTATTATAAAATAAATGTCATATTAACTCTTTAAATAAACTTATATTTATCAAATATGTGATGTATTCATGGAAAATGAATCACATCGCTTCGTTGAGATGGTAATTCACATGTACGCATGAACGACGTTGTCATTTTTTAATAGATGAAAATATAAGAAAGTAGATAATATATTATCATTAAATAATGATAAATATTTCATGAATACCATATATATATATATATATTAAATATATCATTATAACCATTCATGAGAGGTGGTAATGGAAAATTAATTACATTGGTTCGCAAGGGGGTACTTTTCTGTACACATGAGTGAGGGTTTAGTTTCCCATTTGATGGAAGAGGAATTGAATATAGATTATTACATTAACATAATAACATATCATTATATATATTATACTTATGTTATTTTTTCATAATGGTTTATGTATAATTCAAAGAGTTATAAGAATAAAGAAAATGAAAATGCTTGGTTAATAATTATACATATTCTTTAAACAACCTCTTTAGGTTTATACCTAAATAATTACTATGATGGTTTTATAATAAGACCAGAGAATCTAGGATGTGGGGTTGAATTTTTGGAGGTACATGACCAGGGCTTGGCTGAACTATAATTCTAAAAATCTGTGAGGATAATAGGAGAGGAGGTTCCCTTTTATAAGTGTGGGGTGGGACACTCTTGAATTACTTAAATTATTAAATTAATATAAATTAATTTTCATTGGAAAATGGATCAAAAATGATATAATTTGAATATAATATTATTATGAGTAAAATTCATCTCATAATATAAAATTTGGAACATTTTAGGAGATTTTTTCACACTTATCATTTTTTTAAACCCACGTTAACCCTTTTTGAAAATTACCATGATATCAATGTTTTTACACATTGAAGGTAAATAACTATAAAAGTAAAATTGGACCATAAATGGAAAATGAATGATATTTTCAACCATATTTAATTGAATTGGATGATTATTTTATTTTTATGATATTTAAATCATTTAATAAAATATTTTTTATTATAAAATATCGGTAATGTCATTTTTGGAACTATTTATTTAATTTAACTCTAATGAAATCAATATAGTAATTTGATTAAAATATAAACGTTTAACACGTTTATATTATGTTATTTTAATCTATAAAATTCTTGTAAAACTATAAATAACCAAAAAATTACTTTAAATGTTTTTTATAATTATTTAATTGATTTTTCAATTGCATATACAAGCATTGTGTGAGTGTTGCGTAATAATTTAAGGAAATTATTTCATAACTAAAAATTAGAAATAAATTACCATGATAAAAAATAATTTATATTTAAAATAACTATTTATAACTAAATAAAACCTCTTTTATCCCTATTAAAGAATTTATAGATATTAAAACAAATAGAGTTACATTTTGTTTTTATTCATTATTTAAAATTATATTGTGGTCATTATCAAAATAATTTGGTAATAAAATTCCACATTTTTAAAACCTTTTATGGTAAAGGTATAAAAAAATATCTAATTAAATTGAGATAATTTTAAGTAGATTTCATCCCTTATCACATTATTTTAACCTTAATTACCTAATTTCCACTTACTGTGGTGATAAATATTTACTATAGTTACTATTCATAATAACAAATAAAAGAAACTTATTTATCAAATTTAGACCTCAGTATTACAAATATGTAATCCCTTTTTCAATATACAATTCCTATAATTGGTAGAAATTAATTTAATATTAAAATGAAAAATACAACAATAAAAACTTTATAAAATAAGTGTGTTTTCAATCACAAAAATGAACTTATAATAGAAAATGAAATAATGAATATTATTATGTAATTAATATATAATTTATAATATAACATAACTAATTTTACTATGAACCCATTTAAAAAATTTAACTTTTTAAATTCTTGATACAAAAATATTTTTTTAATAAGAATCAATATTTTTCACTATTCTTTAAAAAATAAAACTTTTTAGAAAATTCTAAAAATTTCATCCAAATATAATTTTGACACGGTGAATTAAAAAATGAATATTTTTTCCAAATTAAAATTATAAAATTTATTAATTAATATTTTAAATAAAACATTATAATACTATAAAAGGAATTTAATAAGATTAAAATTATTTCTTTATTAATTCAAATTTTACTTAATATTCTTATAATAAATTTAAATATATAAAATCCAATTCATGAATACTAATAAAGAATGAAATTAATTATTAATTTTATATGGTTTGTTACATCATTAGCTAAACCACTTGGTATATTGAAAAAATTTGTTCTCAACACATGATCAAAGACAAGTCCAACTTTCATAAGTTATAGAAATTTAATGGTCGATATGTCACATATAGCGACCCTTCTTTTTCTTAAATGACTATTACATCATTTTAAAGATAAAAAAATAATAGATATTCAAAATAGTATCCAAAGGTTTAGTTTCCTGAGAATATTGTTACCATACATAGCTTTTACATAATAAAAACATACACTTTTATTTAATTCCTTCTTCCCTATCTTCTTATTAGCCTCGTGTTTTCATTAGTATAAGTATTCACCTCAGGATGTACATGAAAAGAAGGACTGAGCTAAAATACTGGTAAGAGGATGAGTAAGAGATATGAAAAATGGTTTAAAATAATCATCATCATAACATCTTAATCATAATCATGGGTGGAAGAAATATATAATTGCATATAATGTGGCAATTTATAAAAGTGAAACATCATGTCTTAGTGGTAAAATAACACACATTATTGTGAACAAAGATAGCATAATATTCACACATATTTCACTTTATATCATGAGATACATCATAATAACCAATGATTTTGATCACTATATAATTCTAGGCACACCCATCACATCATAACATTTACATGAACTATATAATTCTTAGCTCGCCCGTTATATCATAACATTTACATTATCATGCATGCCACATAGAACATATATCAATCTTGGACATAAAATAACCAATGGAAAGGAATGGGATTCATTTCACAAATAAGAAATTCATGAATAAACTTTAGGGTTCCCAAAATAAATATGGAATAATATACTTGGTATAAGAATCATAAATATTGAGTGAATAAGAAACAATCCCATGAGAAGTAAAAATGTATTTTTTGAAAGAATAGTTCTTTTAGAAATAAATCTTTTCATTTGTCATAAAACTATATTGGAATGTATATATCCCTAAAAAGAAAATGTAAGGAAAATTAAATTAAATTTTAAGGAAAATTAATGTAATATCCATACTAAGAATGTAGTGAAGGATATAAAACCTAAAGAAAGAGAGTTGGTTTTGATAATTCCCCTTACCTTATTTCGGATTGATTTATTCACTTTAAATTCTTAGATAATAAAATTAAATTCATTAATTAATGAATAAAACAACTTTTATACATTAATTTGATTCATTGTGGTTTTATTAATTTCATTTAGGGTCTTCTCAATGAGTTATAGAGTTTAATTTCATCATTTTGGAGTGTTCATTTTCACTGTTTTCATGATCGGATCACTTGTATACATGTTTGGAAGTTCATATAAACGAGGATAATTATATAGAATTTAGATTATATGTTACTAATGAACTTATAAAAGAGTAAATTATATTATATATAATTTTTTATATGGTATGAGTATGAACCATTAGATAAAACATTAATGACTGTCATTTAGATTAATTTTCTCATTTTTACGACCATTGTGAGCCTCTAAAATTTTATTAACATAATGGTTATATATTGGTTCCATAACATTATATAAATTTTAATATGTATAAAATAATCTTATTTAACTATAATAATGTTTCCATGACCAGCCTTGAAGGCATTTTTAAATAATTAAAATGCATTATACATGATGGTGGTAAATCGACACACCACAAAAACTATCTTCTTTTTTAGAATAAAAGGAAAAGGGAAGGGATTTTAAGATGAATTACTCCACTGACATAATAAAATTATAGTATATAAAAGATACTGGAGTTATCATTCTACTTGTATAATTTTAGGTAAGTATAGGATAATAAAATAAATGAAATTTAAAAGAAATTTAAAGAAAAAAGAAAGAGGATTTTACCTCTTGAATTTCTCCTCCTTGAAAGCTCCTTCGGGAAAAGGGTATGGTCTATTGATGATACTAAGAACTCTAAGATTTGAGGGAGGGGGTTTGAAATATTATTTGATATAATATATAAAATATTAAAGTCTTTTTATGTTTGAAGAGAATAGGTGGTGAGTGGTTGTATTTATAGAGGAGGAGATGGGAGTTTTCTCATTATTTTATTCATTAGTATATTATTTTGGCTCAAGAATATGAATAGTTTGAACCTTATCACTATATATATTAAAATAATTAAGGATAATTTGATATTTTGGGCTTACATCAACCATATATCATATGTGACTCGATAATTCACGTATTTGGATTTTATCGTAAATTGTCATATTTTACAATTCGACAAAAATTCAAGTATTTTAGAAAAATCCCAAAAATTCACCCAATTTTTTTCCAACATGTGGAATTAAAAAATGAACTCAATTTTTTAAAAATAATTATCCAAATATGAGAAATTTAATTTTTAATTAAAATCATCATTTACTTGGAAAATACTACTTCTAAAATTATAAATGATTTTATAACACTTTGAAATTTTAATTAAGGTATCATAAAATTATCTTATAATCATAAGGAAATAAAATTTCATTTTATGAATCTATTTTAAGAAAATATTTTTTAAAAAATAATAATTGTATTAATTAAAAAAATATAAATAAGCAATTATATTTTATAAAAATACCAACACTTAATTAATAAGTTTTAAAATATTTATTTGCCTGTACCAAGATATAATTATATCACATTATCAATTGTAAGATGAATTAATTTTATTTATACTTTAATAGATTAGCTTATTATTCTATTAGATAAATTACTATTCCTAATTGTCATATTACTATTCTAAGGGTCAAGTTAATATTCCATCATGATAGGTTCCTTAATTTCTAGAAATACCTCATATTTCATTAATTGTTCATATATAATTCATGTATTGTATTACAAAATTTATTTTATGTGGTTTATACTATATGTAATAATTATAAGAAAGGTATTTTCATTGATAATATTTTGGGTTGAAAATTCTTCCCACCTTATGAAATTTCTCCCTCGAAATTTCATTTTACATACTGTGGTGAGAGCAGCTGAGGGTACTTCTCCTTCATCGCTTCCTCCAGTTCCCATGTTTTCACTTCATAATTATAGTTTATCCATAGTACTTTGGCCATGTGAGTAATCTTGTTTCGTACTTTAACTTTATGGTCCAAGATCTTTATTGAATGAACCTCAAAAGAGAGATCATTTTCCAATTGTACCACCTATAGTTCAATATATGTGATGGATCTAGTATGTACTTCTTCAAGAGGGAATCATGGAATACACTATGTATATGATACATGGTAGGTGGAAGTGCTGGTTGATAGGCCATAACTCCAACATAATAAAGAATATCAAAGGGGCCAACGTACTTGAGACTCATCTTTAATTTATTACCAAATCTCATGATCATCATTCATGGAGATATGCGAAGGAATACCACGTCTCCATCCTTAAACTCTGGGTCTTATCAATGATTATCTACATAGATCCTTTTTTGAATTTGGGCTACCATGATGTGACACTGAATGGTTTTCATCTTTTCCACCATTTATTTGACCATTTCAATTTCTAGAATCTTACATTCATCAACTTCATCCCATAATGTTTGTGTTATTAATATTTTCCCATAAAGGGCTTCATATGGATCCATTTGGATACTCCAGTGGAAACTATTGTTGTAAGATAACTCAGCCAAAGCCAGATGTAGATCACATCCTCTGAAGTTCATAGAACATGCCATCAACATGTATATGAGTGTCTGAATAGTTTGATCTAATTTTCCATCATTTTAATGATGATAAGACATACTAAAGTTCATCTCAGTGTTTTGATAAAGTTGGAGACTTTTCTAGAATTTTGAGGTGATTCTTGAATATCGATCAGATATGATCGATTGTGGTACTCCATGCAATCTTACAACTTCTCTAATGTATATTTGTGAAAGTTAATCCATTAAGAAGTCCTCTCTTACAGTGATAAAGTGATCTATCTTTGTAAGATGATCTAAAACAACTGATATATAATTGTTTCCTTTGGATTTCTTCAAATGTCTGGTGAAAAATTCTATAGTGATGTTTTCCCACTTTCATGTTGGTATGGGTAATGGTTGAATCATCCCCTTAGTCTTTTTCCATTCATCCTTAACTTTCTAACATACCAGGTGCATTGATGTATGTTCAATGATCTATTTATTTATATTGTTCCACCAATAGTTATCGTTGAGATCTCAATACATCTTTGTATTCCCTGGGTGAATAGAGATGGTTAATATGAAAACCCTGCTTTTTATTACACACTTAGAAATGATTTATTACATAAAACCTTAACTTGATACAATATATAAGATTGAGAGTTATAGTGTATTTGGGGCTTAGGAAAATTACATAACAACTTAAAACATAAAACACAACATCTTATTGAAAACTTCCTTTACATGACAACTACATTCCCTCATAATTAGAATTGCATGGGATAACCTGAGGACATACATAATAAAAAGGTGAGATATATAGCCTAGTTAGGGAGTAAAAAAGGCATAACATGAAGAATACAATACTTGTTAGGCAATAGGAATATCAATGGAACATAAAAGAACATGAACATAAAGACATGATATAGCATGATTATCATAACATGGAAATGTGGCAACAACACTTAACATGGAATTAGCATTAGCCAAGGCTCATTGCACATGGAGCATGAGTAAACCCTCATTGCACATAAAGCATGAGTAAACCCTCATTTCACTTAAATTATCATGAGTAAACACTCATTTCACATGACTTATCATGATATTATATTGTACCCAATGTATTGGAGCGCTATCAGGGCACACCCTTCTTAAACATTTCATTTCATGCATAAGTGGGCCACATCGATCATACAACATGGAATCAATCATCATCATTTATTCCATGATAAAGGGATGTAGAATACATACATGAAGCTTTTTAATCAATATTTAAATGTGATTAAAGGTTAATACCTTTGATAGAGAAATGGGCATGGTGTTCATCACACAATGACATCGGCTTGGAAAATCGTAGTGTAATTTCAGCAGCATAACGGTGTGAAATAAGAACTCCTAAAAATGGTTGATGAGAGAGAAAGGGGTGTCTCATCATATTTAAATTAAATGTACAGTAATGGGGTTATATAGATACATTTCCCAACAAATGTAATGGAATTTAGATGCATAATACCAAAGAATTGTGTGGATGTAAAAGAGGAGAGAGAAATCCCTCACGGAATTTCGGCATGGTAACGGGTGTACATGGGAGGAATTAATGAGAGATAAAGGGGTATCCCATCATCAAAAAAATAGGGAAGTATGGGGGAGGTTCTAAATCATACCCCAACATTTTTAATTGAAAACAAAAGGGCATAACAACTTAAATAAAATTGGACAAAAATGAGAAAAGAAGAAATCCCATACTTGGAAGTGTGATCCAAAAGGCTTGGGAGAGGCTTGAGAGAGGATTCTTGGGAGATTAGGGTTCCTTGGGAGGATTATAGAGAAATTATGTAAGAGTTTTGACAAACTCCAAAGGATTTGAGTGAATATTAAGTGGGTGATTGGGTGGGTTTATATAGGAAAGGAGAGGTAAATCTTTATTATTTAGGTTTGGGACACCACACATTAAACTAATCAAAACCACAAACCGGCCTATAGTTTTTGCCCATGGTTTTTTCCAAAGGGGAGTTAAAAACAATATTTTATGATTTAAATGTCCTAAATTCTTAAAATACTAGGTTTTCTTATGTGGAGGTGAGTCACACTCTCAACCAAATCAATTTAAAAAGCTAAAATGTTTTATAAGTCTTGGAGGGTCTACTAAAGCTTTGTAAAATAAATAAAACAAACATAATATCACATTATTTTAATGGTAAAACATATATTGGATTAACATGATGTTTATAGTATTTTATTACAACACTATTGGCTCTTTATGATGTTATAAAACACATTATATATTTAAATGGTATTTAATTTTTATCCAAAAATTCAACTGTCTCAGAAAATTATGAAAAATTAACCACTGGATAATTTTGATGTTCTAATTCCAAAAATAATATTCATTTTATGTAAATAATTTTCTAAATATGTGAATTTTTAACTTTAAAATAAAAAACCGACATTTATTTAAAATTCATGGGTTTTGACAAAAACGGATTTCAAACCTTAGTAAAAATTACAATTTTATTCATAAAAATTATACGATCATTTATAATTAATAAAATTAATTTAATAATAATAATATTTTATTAAAATAATACTTTATTCAAAAATCCATTAATTTATCAAAATAGATTTCTTAGTTGAATATTAACTAAAAATACTATTTGTGCTTTACAAACTATTTACAAAGTAACAATAATAAAAAGAATGTATATTCTCTATACAAGAATAATGTAAATAATCTTATTACTAGGGTATTGTTACATAACCCCTTAAAACACCCGCATAAGACCTTAGGGTAAGGTTCACGATGATGACAGACTCTTGGGGTGGCTCGAATAGTATTGCTCGGCTGGTAATCTCTATCAACTTCCACTTCTCTCGTCGGTGGTTTAGCTCAAGCATAACGTATTCAAGATCAGCTTGGGCTTGGTAAAGAGTGAATCCCAATGATTCCACCTCCTTTCCAAGCTCTGAAAAATGGGATTCGTATAGGGAAAGTCTACTGGATGAGGTCATCACTTCCTTTTTCTGAGTAAATTTGATTTGTTAAAGCCCTATATTTATACTAATCTTGTGATCACTATTCAATGGAGATATTAGCAATAGTAAAAATTCTTAATGGTATTTTAAAATCCAGAAACATAAAACCAATTAATTTCACATTTTATATAACCATAATAATACATTTAATTAGATCAAGAGGAATTTTCATTAATGAAAGTTTGGGTCGTTACGGTTGATCTATATGCTTCACTCAAATGATCTTTCTTTATCTCTAGATAAGATGGTACACATATTTGTTTCCCAAATCTCATGAACCCTTCCTCATCAATTTTTAACTCTGAGGATTTACTATTTCTCATGGATTCCACCTTTCTCTGAATTTTCATATAATTTCTTTGAGAATCCTTTATTTTCTCAATGAGGGATGGTTGAGCAATAATTTGTGAAAGGATGGATGATTTTCCTTCCTTAATGATTCCCATGTCCATCCATTAAAAATCTAATAATACTAGATCCTTCTTAATTGTAATCATTGATAATGTTTTCGGATACTTACTACTTAAATAATCTACCACTTTATTCTCTTTTCTAGGATGGTGATTGATTGAGTAGTCATAATCCTTAATGAGCTCTAAACATCTTTTTTAGTGTATATTAATCTTCTTCTATGTGAATTTATATTTGAGGCTCTTATGATTAGTATATATTTCACACTTCTCCCCATAGAGATAATGCCTCCATATTTTCAACATGAAAATCACATCTTCTAACTCCATATCATGTGTGGGTTAGTTTTCCTCATGAATTTTCAACTTCCTTGTGGGGTAGGCTATCAAATTATCATTTTGAGTCAGTGCATATCCTATTCACTACTTTTAATCATATCTATATACCACATATATTTCCCCACTTTTTGGTAGTTTGATTACTAGTATGGTGATGAGCCTCTTTTTAATGCTTTGAAGTAGTCTTCACATTCACTGGTCTAGAAAAACTTTTCTTGCTTTCAAGTCATCTTGGTTAGTGGATTTGACGACCATGATAAGTTCTTCAAAAATCCCTAGTCATACCAAGCTAGATGAAGGAAACTGCATATCTTTGTTATAGATGTAGGTATGGGACACTCTTTGATTTATTTTTTCTTTAAATGTTCCTCATATATTTATTTTCTTGTGATAGCTTTCCCCAAGAAAGATACTTCTCCCATACAGAATCCACATTTAATAAACTTTTCTTAAAGTTTCTACCTTATCAATTTCTTTACCATAGTATTCAAATGCTCCTCATGTTCCTCATTTCTATTGGGGTATATCAGAATATCATCAATAATGACTACCAAAAATTTGTTGATGTAATATCTAAATATGTAATTCATTAAGTCCATGAATATTGATGGATCATTATTGAGTCTGAAGGGAATTACTATGAAATCATGGTGTCTATACCTCATTCGAAAGGAAATATTGGGAATATCTTCCTTCCTCAACTTTAATTAGTGATATCCCAACCGAAGGTCTTCAATAGAGAAATACTTATCCCCACATAGTTGATCGAACAATTCATCTATCTATTGAAGACGATACTTGTTCTTTATTGTGATTTGTCCAAGCTCATAATAATAAATGAAGAGGAATAATGATTTATCCTTCTTCTGGAAGAAAAGGACTAGTACACCCCATGGTAAAGTATTTGGGAATATAAAATCATTTTCTAGATTCTCTTGTAATTTCTTCTTCAGTTCCTCTAACTCAAAGGTGTTCATTCTATAATGTGTCTTTGATATAGTGAGATTTATAAGAATAAGTTCAATTAATAACTAAACCTCTCGATTTATAGGAAGACTAGTCAATTCTCTAGGGAACATATCAGTGTAGTCCCTTACAATGGGCATGTCTCCAATCATGATTTTCTCCTTTGTATCAATCATTTGATCAAGATATTCTAGATCATATGGAAATAATATACACACTTGAGATGATGGCTCTAAATAAGATTCATAATCCTCTTTACACATATAAAGAATTAGAGGATGCATTGGGATATGAAGAGTGATCTCCCTTTCTTAATAGTTGATGTTGGATTTGTAAAAATATAGCCAATCCATTCCTAAAATAGTATAAAACTTCACTAAAGGAAGTAAGACTATATTTTTTTGGGAGGTTCATTCTATAAAAATTTTCTAAGAAGGATTTATATACTTTTTATGCAATAATTTCCCCATTTTTTCTAATAGATAATTCAACCTCCATATTTGGAGTTTTTGTTTGAATAGTTCTACTAAACTTACAAGATATGAAAGAATGCGTAGAACCAGAATCAAATAGTATGTTCTCTATTCTTTAATTAATAACTAGTGTACCTATCACCACATCATTTTCAATCTTCACCACTACAGTTTTGATGGAATAAGCTTTTTCTTTCTCCTTTGGCTTTGGTGGATGCTGACGTTTATCACCCTAGAGAACTCGAGGTTTAGTGCACTAGCTTGCATAGTTACCTTGATCCCTATAGTTGAAGCATTGAACCATTGGTGGTTCTCTCCTTTCATCTACCACATTGTATGGATTCCTCATGTCTCTTAAACATTCATGAGTTTGGTGTAATTTTTTTTCACACTTGATGCATTTCCCCATCCCTTTGATGAAATTCCAAATATACTTCTTCCCACATTTTCGACATGTGAGTGGTTGATATTCTTTACACCTTTTCCATTAAATCCCTATATTGAAAATCCATCTTTCATTTCATATCTCCATAGCCATGGGACTATTTTCCAAACTCCATATCCACTTTGATATCACATCGAAGAACTTCTTCATAACTCCCAAAGTCTCAAATTGTTGTATAATTTCAAAGGTATGGTTTTAAACCACAAATTAATCTATTTATTTTGTTATCATTTTTTATAAAAAAACCCAAAGCATACCTTTCTATCCTGGTGAAATTTTCTTCATAGGTCCTAACAAATTCAGCTTAATTTTTCTTCAGCTCAAGGAATTATATCTCTATCTTTGTATAAATAGTTCGAGGGAAATACTTGTAAAGAAAAATTATCTTAAATTCTTCCAACTCTATCTCTTCAATTTTCTTATCTTGCATGGTTTTCTTCATCAATGAACGCCATTGATCAGCCTCTCCATCTAGATGAAAAATAGTCAAAGACAACTACTACATTTCAGAACAGTGAAGCATAGAAAATTTCTTCTCCATTGATTTGACCCACTGCTCTATAATGAGTGGATTGGAAGATCCACTAAATTTTAGTGGTCATTGCCACATAAAAGACTCTATAGCTAGTTTCTCCCTCTTAGGTTAAGTAGGTCATTCCACATTATTTAGGTTATTTTTCATATCCTTGGATGGGTAGGTAAGAATCTCCATAAAATTTTGAACCCCACCTCCTAAGGCATTGGGGATATTGTTTAGGAAATCACTGAATTGTCCCTCACACGGGTTGTTGGTCTAGTTTCTCCTAGGTCCCACTATTATCAAAAATTAAAAAGGTTTGAAGAAAACGTAAGTCAACAAGTTATGAATAAATAATTTATTGCATTGTGAAATTAACTCTAAAGGAATATATTTTGGGATACCTATGTTTATCATTTTTTCTAAAAAAATATTCTTAGGTTCTTACATATACCTAGTCTAATACTAAGGGTTTTCACTAAGGTTATCTATTCCTAAATCCCAAATTAACTAAATTGTCTCTGATACCAACTATAGCGAACCTTATTTTTCTTACATGAATATTACATCATTTTGAAGATAAAAACCATAATAGTGATAAAAATTAGGATCCAAAGGTTTAGTGTCTTGGGAAAATTAGAACCATACATAAATTTTATATAATAAAACTTAAAAAAAACTAATTCCTTCTTCTTTATCTTCTTATTGGCCCTCATGTTCCCCTTAGTACAAGTATTCACCTAAGAATATACATCAAAATATGGGGAGAGATAAAATCCTAGTAAGAGGATGAGTAAGATATATGAAACCTGGGTGAGAATAATCATCATCAAAACATCATCATCATAATCATGAGTGTAATTATTAAATAAAGTCATGGAATGTGCAATTCATAAAAATGGAACATCATGTCTTAGTGATCAAATACCACACATAGTTGTTAACAAATATAGAATCATGATTATGAATATTTCACTTTATATCATGAGATATATCACATTAACCGATGCATTGGAGCACTATATAATTCTAGATGCACCCATCACATAATAACATTTACATGCACTCTATAATTATGGTTTCACCCATCACATCATAACATTTACATTACCAAGAATTACACATAGAACATATATCAATCTTAGAAATAAATAACCCATAGAAAGGAATGGATTTAATTCCATAAATAATGCATTCAGGAATCAACATTTGGGTTCCTAAGAGAAATATATAATAACATACTTGGTATAAGAATCATCAATCTTGACTGAATAAGAAACAATCTCACGAGAAGTAAAAGATATATTTTTGGAAAGAAGAGTACTTTTAGAGAAAAATATTTACATTTTTCATAAAAACATATTGGAAACATGTATATACTATAAAATAAAAGAAAAGGAAAAAAGGAAAGGATATTTAAGGAACAACTATATAGAAAATGGAGTGAAAGAGGGAAAATCAAAGAAGAAGAGTTGGGTTTGAGAATTCCCCTTACCTTATGTTTGAATGATTTCTTCTCTTTAATATCCTAGATAATCAAATTAAATTAATTAATTAACAAATAAAAAACATTTTATATATGAATTTTATTCGTTATAGTTTTTTAAGTTCATTTATTATCTTTTTTATGAGTTATATATTTTAATTTCATCGTTCAGGACTGTTCGTTTTCTTTTTTTTATGATCGGTTCACTTGTATACATGTATGGAAGTTCATGTAAATGAGGATAATTCTCTGGAATTTAGATTATATGTTATTAATGAACTTAAAAAATAGTAAATGATCTTATATATCATTTTTTTATATGGTATGGGGATGAATCATTAGATAAAACATTAATGATAATAATTTAGATTAATTTGGCAATTTTTACGACCATTATGAGATTATATCATTTTATTAACATCAAGTTTAAATTTTGGTTCTAGAACATTATATAACATATAATATTTATAATAAAATCTTATTTATAAATAATAATGGTTTCATGACCATCCATTAGTTGGTAGTGAAAAATGAAAATGCATCACCCACGGTGGCTGTAAATCGACACACCACGAACGATATATTTATTTTTTGAGCAAAAGGAAAAGGGAAGAGATTTGAATATGAATTATTACATTAAAATAATAATATTAAAGTATAAAAAGATGAAAAATTTACTAGGATACTTATATATGAGGTGGTGAGTAAATAATGAGAGAAAATAAATTGAAAATAAATTAAATGAAAAGGAAATAGGATTTTACCTCTTGAATTTCTCCTCCTTGAGAACCTCCTTAGGGAAACTTTTTCGGTATTTTGATGAGACCAAGAGAATATAGACGTGGGGTATGGAGTTGGGAAGAGGATTTGGAAAAATATAGACAAGACTCAAGGATTTGGATGTGTGAGTAGAATAGGTGCTAAGGGGTGGTATTTAAATGGGGGAGGGGAGTTCCCTCATTAATTTATTCCTTAGTTTATTATTTGGACACAATACTATGAATAGTTTGAAAATTATAATTAAATATATTAAAATAATTAATTATAGTTATTTATTTTGATATTACATTATCCGTACATCATCTATGACTCAATAATTCAGGTATTTGGCTTTTCTCATAAATTATCGTATTTTACTATTCACAAAAAAATCAACTATTTTAGAAAAATACCAAAAATTCACTCTAACAATTTTTCGATGTGTAGAATAAAAAATTGAACTCAATTTTATGAATATAATTATCTAAATATTAGAAATTTAATTTTTAATTAAAATCAGCATTTACTTGGAAAATACTAATTATAAAATTATAACTGATTTTATAAAACTTTAAAAAAGTAATTAAGGTCTCATAAAATTATCTTATAATCATAAGAGAAAAAAAATTAATTTATGAAAATATTTTATGAAAATAAATTTTATTTTAAATAATTATATTAATTATAAAATTATAAATAAACATTTATGTTTTATAAAAATACCAACACTTAATTAATAAGTTTTAAAATAGTTATTTACTTATACCATGATATAATTATATCATATTATCATTTATAAGATGACTAGATTTTCTTTATACTTTAATATATTAGCTTACAATTTTATTTTATAAATTACTATTCTTAATGGTATTTTTACTCTACTGAGGGTCCAGTTACTATTCCATCATGATAGGTCCTTAATTTCTAGAAAACCCTTCTATTTGATTCATTATTCATTTATAAATATTTTATTGTATTCTCAAAGTGATTTTATGTGGTTTATAATATATAAAATAATTATAAGAATGGAATTTTCATTGATAAAATTTTGGGTCATTACATCACTTTTAGAGACATCACGCTTGGAAAAACTATCACAATCTATGATTTTTATTTCCTCAATAAGTTTCTTATTTATAATTTAAATTATGTTATAATAATTATACATAGCCTTATAAGAATAATTCAATTATGTTATTTAGTTTACTCCTTAAACTTTTGGAATAATAAATGTAGCATCATAAGTCTAGAAGGAGTCCAATTATTATTTTCTAATAGGAAGAATAATGTATACATTGTTAACCTAGATGAAATTAGATTCCAAAAAGTACATTACTGTGGTGAGGTTAAGGATATTTATTGGTTTTTTAGATTGATATTATGATGAAATAATATTCAAATAATAGTTTAAATTTTTAGTATATGACCAATGAGGGGATTATTGAAACATTAGTTTAGTTTTTAAAGAACCTATGATACTTACTAATACGGTAAGAAACATATGTAAAGTTTTAAATTTGTTAGTTATGTATCACCTTTTGGACCTTTAGAGTTAGTGCACATGGAAATTTTTATAGCTAAAAATACTAGAATTATCATAGGAAAACACAATGTGTATGTCATATTTAATGATTACACCAGATACAATTGGGTTTCCTTTTTTACCATTTAAATTAGAAGCACTCTTATATTTTAAAATATTTTTGTTATTTTTATCAAAATAATAAAACATACTAATATTCACTGCTTGGATTAATCCAAGTGGGAATTTTTATATTCTACTTTTGAAACATTTTATAGTGAACAATGTATTAATAATAATTTATTGGCACCAATAACTCCACAACTAAATGGTGTAGTTGAATGAAATAATAAAACCCTTTAAAAATTACTCAAACATCATTCTATGAATATTATTTTGATAAATATTTTTTGGTTGAAACTATTAGTACTTCTTATTATACTATAAATTGACTCTTAATTTTTATAGGTTTTTATAAAACACACTGTGAATTGTGGATTAGTAGTAAGCTAGAATTTTTTTTCTTCAAATTTTCATATTCAAAGTTTTAATTTTTAATACTAATAGTAATTTTATTAAATTTGATACAAATTATGATGATGGTAAACTTTTTGGTCACTCGGCCACTAATTTGGCACATCATGTTTTCAAAAAATATAAAAATATCATTGAATAATTGGTATATATTAATTTTGATGGGACCAATCATTTTATGAAGTTAAAATATCTCCATTATGAAAATAATATTGATTTTAAAAATACCCTTATAAATTATTACTAGATATTTAGCCACACCCAAAGAGAATTACCATATCAAAATTTAAAAGAATATGATTTATACTAACAAAAGTTAGATTAATATAGTTTGATCATATAGAATATAATTAATAATTTTACCTTTTACCTAGGTACCAGATAATGTTGAGGAACCATCCTAGTGATAATATCATTAGAGGTGAAAGTTAATCGGTTAAAAATTTAAGTTACTTTTGAAATGAATGTTAACTTCTTGCATTATTATCACTATTTGAACCTAAAATAGTAAATGATTCCTAGGTTGATGATAGTTGGATAACTATTATGAAAAAAGAGATTAATAAATTTAAATAGTTCAAGGTTTGGACCTTGGTTTCACACTCAAATGATTTTCTAGTTATAAGTGTCAAATGGGTATTATGAAATAAAGGTGATGTGAATGGAACTATTATTCATAATATGTAAATATTAGTTTATAAGGGTTATAATTAGGTTGAAGTTATAGATTATGTAGAAATTTTATCTTTGTTGTCTAAATTCAAATCCATAAATATTTTATTATCCTTTATAGCTCATTTGAAATTTATACTATTTCAAATCGATTTAAAGAGTATCCTTTTTAATGTATATCTTCAAGAGGATTTATATATTTAACAACCTCCTAGTTTTGAAGTTACAAATTCATTATAATGTGTATCTAAACATACCAAGGAACTCTATAGACTTAAATAATCTCTAAGAGACTATTATGATTTACTATCAGGATTTTTTTCTTCAAACCAATTTTTTAAAGGAACAATAGATCCCACTATTTTTATCAAGAAAGTTTTTGATGACACCATCATTGTAAAAATAAATATTGACAAAAAAATATTCAACTTGGAAAACACTTTAATATGTTATTTTTGAACTTATGAAAAGTGAATTTGACATGAGTATGATAGGTGAACGTTATAAATTTATTGGTTTCCAAATAACTCAAATATTGGAAAGAACCATTTTAACCAAACATAAGTAATTTAAATTTTTACTTAAACATTTTGGTTTTTAAAACTCTTCTAGTATTAATACTCTATTATGTATCACCTATAAACTTGATCTTAATAAAACTAGGAAATATATTGATCATAAATTGTTTATAGGGGTGATTAAAATCTTACTTTACTTGAAGGATATTTGACTTTTTTTTGTGTGTTCTTGTGTAAAAGATTTCAAGATAATCTAATGGAATTACATCTTAAGAAAGTTTAATGGATCTTCCATTACATTAATTCAAATTTGTAACATTGATTATTTTATTCTTCCATAGTCTATTTTACTATAAGAAGTTATTTAAATATTTATTGTTGAGGTTGTATAATTGATAATAAGATTACATTAGAAACTTTTCACTTTATTGTTGAATATTTAGTTTATTGGTCTAGAAAGAAATAAACCTATGTTTTTCTTTCCATTTAATAATATTAATAAGTGATATTTGGAATCTTTTATGCTCAATTATTGTTTAATCAATACACACTCATGAATTTTTGTTTGATTTTCACTCAAACTCTGATTTTTTGTAATTGCATGAAGCACTCTAGACCCACACTCCTAGATTTGGTTATAAATAACATCCTTCAAAATTTAGATTTAATATAAACTAATATGAACCAATAACACATAAATAATTTTACATATAATCCTAGTATCTAAAATTTTCATCTCACAAATAAACTTTCATATGTTATAACCCAAAGGTTTAGTGTCTTTAGATATTAGCTCATAAAATTGTGAACATTTTTTCATAACATCTCCCTAATAGACCTCCTTATAAACATATCATATGTTATAATCATATTCATAACCTTGGGGATTAATAAAATAAGTAAGGTTTTATCTCAAACACTTATTAAGGGAAAAAATTAATAATGTTTCATCAATGGTTTGATCCTAAGCCTGGGAAAACCAAAGCATGGGATAAATATCTGATTAAAATAACATGGAACATAACAGTTACTCATATAATATATGGAAACATAATCTCAAATGATCACACACATAACATGGAATAATAGTTTGTAATAATGTGATAATAATCACATTCCATGGAGAAAAACATATACATATAACATAGAAATTTGGTATAAGCATAAACATAGGAAATCATAACACTAGGAACATTCCTACTCGTAATAATTTCCATGCACTTTCTTATAAACATAGATAATTAGAATCATGTCCATGAATTATTGTAAACATAGAAAACTATAATCATATCCATGCATAAATCTTACAAACATAGATAATTGTAATCATGTCCATACACAATTCTTGTGAACATAGAAAACATCAACCATGTCCACAAACAAATATTGTGTACATAGTTAACCAAAATCACTTCCACAAAAAAATAATTATATTATGATATATAAAACCTTTACCAATTAATTTTATGGTTATGATGGACCCAACCCATCTTAGGTATTTAGTGAACACAACCCATCTTAGGTTTTTAATGAATCCAATCCATATAATGTCTTTAACAGAAAAAACCCATATCAAAATGATAAAAAAAATGCTTGTATTTCACATGAAATAATTCAGACATCATATCATAAAAATAGATGGAAATAAAATGAGTATTACATCATTTAAAATGGTATCACATAAAAATGAAATTACGAATTTGATTGGGTGATACCAAAATTAAATCACGCAAAGGATTATTTTATAAGGGAACTTAGAGGGAGATTCATGAAACATAACTCCAATAGAGGTATTTATATTGGAGATAAATAGGAAGCTAAAAGTTGAACCATGAGAAATCGTTTTTATAAAACATTTATGAACATTATTATAAAAAGATGAAGTTGTGATCCATTTTCAGAAATAATTTTCAAGAAGGAAATAGGATAACATTTTAAAAACATCACTATGAATTAAATACCAATAGAAAATAATTTTAAAAATTAATATTTAATTAAAATAATATTTAATGGAATATAATATATATTATCATGAAAATAAGTCTTTTCAATATTTGAAAATATCTTTATTAAAGCTCCAATTGCTTAAAAGTTTAATAAATATTCCTTTTAAATATATTTAAAGAGTAATATATAAAGATCACAAGTGATTATAAATATTTGTATTTAAAAATAATAAAGTAAAAAATTTGTGTAAAGGAAGAATAAGTTTATGGAGAAATAAGAGACATTAGAGAGGATTATAATTATTCTTAACAAACTTACATTTTTTAAAGAAATAAATAGATAAAAGAATAATATATTTTGAAGAGAAAATGTAAATTCCAATGAAATAAATTAGTTAAATGATGAATTAAATATATTTAAAGATATATAAAACTTATAAGAACATATTAATTGGATAAAACTATTGCTCAATAAAATGTAATTGAGTTAGAAGAATCCCTTTATGAATCCAGTAACTTTTGAATTAAAAGAAAATTAAAGTATAGAACATGAAAAATATTGGTAAAAACATGAAATTAAAAAATGCTTATGATAAAACACATTCACATGGTAGTATATACACCACACAAAATAAAATAAGTGGTGAAAATGGAATATGCCTTGTGGAAAGGAAATTGAGATAAGAAAACTCTTACCTTTAATCTCAAATTCCTCGACAGTGATTTAAACTCATGTATAATAAAAATAACTATATTAATAAATTATATCATAAAATTATTCATGATTTTTTCTTTTTATATTATTTTATTATAATAAATCATATTTATTATTTAGTCATTGTATATTTTCATCATCAGATGTTTTTAATTTTGATAGTTTTTCACAAGTTTCATAATATCGATGTTGATCCCAAATCTTTGATACCAAGTCACCAATTCCTCTATTATTTAAGTTAATAGAATATATTTTCCATAATATTTTATAGTGTTATAATCTCATTTGATGATTGTTTTACTTACGATTCCTAAAGTTGAAATTGGTGATGAGCTTGTTTATGTAATTATTAATAAACAAAACATGGTACATTAATAAAGGGTTAGATATTAATAGAACGCCCAATTTATATATTTTTAGTATTAATCATGTCATTAATTTCATTTTTATTCAATAAAAACATTCTCATAACTATCTATGTAAAGAGGTGAAAAAATAAGATACATTTATCATGGAGGTGGTAGACGGCACATTACACGAGTGACATTTTCATTTACCAATGCATGAGAAAAAGAAAGATAATGGTTATTCCATCAATTTAATAAAATTTAAATATACTAATGACATAGATTTAATTATATTAGTGTGGTTTGATTTTGTTTGTAGGAGAGCAGATGAGAAATATAGAGTAGAAAAGGTTGGTGATTGGATAATACTCACATTGAGGACTTGAATCCTCTCTTGAAATACTTCTTATAAATAGAGGACTTAGGAACCATTATTGTAACCAAGGGATAAAAAATGTCGAAAATATATCTAGGGGAGGTAAAATGGGCATTTTTTCAAGAAAATTTTGACGGATAATTTTAACTTGATGTTGGTGGAAGTGATCTCCTTTTATAGGTTAAAAAGCTGGACATTTCCTTGAAAACTAAAGTTTTTTGAGGGGTAATGGTGGAATCACATGGGATTTAGGTGATCTAGGATTAGTGATACATGTGGGTATTAATTTCACACCTAATAGATGTATCATATAAGGACTTTGTGTAAATTAAATTTAACAATATCTGATCCACTATAGATTACTTCCTTTTTACCCTTTGACCTTGACTAAATATTTGTTATATTGATTATCATTTTCCTAAAAATATAGGATGAATCCCTTTACCAAATTTAGAAATTTTTATTCTGAATTTTGAATCCATTTAATCTAATTAAACTTATAAATATAATAAAATTAACTTATAAACTAAAACATAAGATATATAAAAATCTGTTTTTATGAGAAATGTATTTTAATACATTAAGTGGTTTTAATTCTTACTTTCTATGAATTATTAATTAAATGAGTGTTAATATATTTTTATATATATTTAAAAAATATATAGAATTAAAAATATATAAATTTTATTTATTTAGATAAAAAATTTATGATGTTTATAAAAACAATTCTTTGAAAAAATAATTATTTGAAAAACAATTCTTTGTGGAACTATTTTATGGATTGTGGTCATGTAACTGCATTAGAAGCATAAATGATGGGCCTCATCAGATAATTTGATCTTACATATCAAATAATTTGGAATAAAATCTAGTTTGAGTGTGACTCCACTAAAATTGCTCAAGTTATCAGGATGGTAATGGTACATCTCTCATAGAAGCTGATTGTGAAATGGGCCAATTGCCTTGAAAAACTCTCCTACTTGACCTATATTTTCACTCACACCTTCCACAAAGCAAACTATATTGTTGATGGGCTTGAAAAAAATGGGTAACTAAATAGGGGAGTGCCTACTCTAGAACTCTTCCTTGTGACATGCTTCCTATTTTCTTTAGGAAAAATGTATAATGCCTTCCTTTAGACTCTTGTAACTTTTATTTTCTTTAATATATGAGCCTTTGTGCTCGTATTTCTCAACAAAACAATTTTTGGAAAAATATATCTTTCAATCATAAAATGAATTAATTATTATTACTTTCCTAGAAATAAATATTATATAGAATTTAATTTATTTTATTTTATATATTATTGATATAAATCATTAAATTCATTCTTTGGTGGATATTAATTACAAATAAACATCTCTTATAAAAACAATTCTTTGAAAATATCACTTTTACATCAAATAATCTTCACTAAATGAAATTAAAATTAATTATTTATATTCTAAAAAATTAATTTTATCAATCAATTGATATTAAGATATTTCATTGAATTTAATAAATACATTTTATAATTCTTTAATAATATTAATATGTAACATAGAAAAATAATTTTTAAAATAAATATTTCAATTAAATATTATATTTTTATTTTTTTATTTATTATTTTTCAATTATATTATTTAAATTTTGTTACTAAAAATATATAACATCATTATACCAATTGGATACATGTATATCAAATGATAATATATCCACTGACCATAGATCCATTTATAATGACTATATTACCACTATTTCTGCCTATAAATTCATTCCATTCATACTTATGAAATTACACTTCTTGGTCCCTTAATTTCTATTTTAGATTTCATATAATTATTTCTCCTTTAATATTGTTCTTTCTTATTATAGGTTTAGTTATACTAATAGTGATCCTCAAGGGTGAAGATGGTCTAAGGTATTATCTAGTTGTAAAGATATTATTATTTTATAATTATTGTCCCATTTTAATTTATTACCATTTAATTTATGTAATCAATTACGGTATGTAACCACTCATAGAATGTTATGATTATTTTTATGTGATTTTATTTTAATTTTTTATTATGATTGAATAATGTTTTGTTATACTGAATCATATCTTTTATAAATTATTTTATACTTAAGTTTAATTTTTATGTAAGAATAAAAGAATATTTTTAACAATTAAAGATGTGTATTTTAAAGAAATAAAATGTTTTATCAAACCTAGTTAATTACATTCTCCCCCCCCCAATGAAAAAAATAAATTATGTCCTCATATTTTTAATTACCAATTAATAATAACCCCATAATAGGTATATCTAAATTATTTAATTTCTCTCCAACTATTTGAGCTAAATACTCCTCATGGTTTGGTATTAAAAATTATACAATGGAATTAATTTTTCTAGAGATTTGATAGTCTTCCTTAAACTGATATAAAATCATAATTTTATTTTGAATATGAAATTTTGTAACACCCCAAGCTTCCACAATACGCTTTCCTTTGAATAAAACAGTAGTGTGTGTTGTACGCAACTTTGAGTTCTAACACACACATCACAACCAATCAAACTAGCCCTTATGAATAGTAATAAATAATTTTTGAAATTTTAGAAATTTTATCTCTCAAAATGGACTTCATTTTTGGATTCGGAATATCTAATTTAGATTAGGGTTAAATTTTGGTACTTTTTGGATAACTTTTATATTTTGATGAATAATGAAAATTACTAAATTTTAATTAAAAACAACTTTTTTAATCAAAATAATTAATAGTGATAAATTATGAATTTGAGTGGTTTTAAAGTATATTTAGAATATATTTTTACCATTTAATACAATGTTGGTCATTTGAAATTATTTCACAATTAAACCGGACATAAACAAGTATCAATCTTTGGATAGTTATTATATCTTAAAAACACACTTTTTGTTTTGGCAGCGGGAATTAATTTTAAATTAATTTCTTCCACTTATGCATTTTGAATTTGGAAAAATAGATACCATATTTGGAATCAGTATTTCCAAATTTTTTAAATAGGTAACTTTTATTTTTAGACATTTTGAATAATTACTTCGGTAAATATTTTATTTACCAGGGTTAGAGGGTAAATCCAGTAAATAAGGGTTAAAAAATAATATTATAATAATAAAAAATACCTTAAAACGTGTCCTAACCTTATTGGTGGATACATGTCCGACCATGGGCATCTTTGGGTTGATTTTGGGACCCCATGGAGCAACTTGTAGGTGATAGGGACACTTTATATTAATTAAGTTAAAATAAATACAAAAATGAAAAAAGCATATATCTTTTAGTAAAACAATTTTTATATAGGATTATATATGTTGTATTTTCAAATATAAATATTAATTATAAATCTAAAAAGATTTCCTACATAATGGTATTTTATTTTTAATTTTTATACATTTAAAAAGTAAAAATATATATGACACGATAATGATGCATTATTTTTCTTATTAATGAAAGAATCAAATAATTCGTATTATAAATGTTAAAATAAATATAATTTGAAATTTTTGATGACATACACGAATTTCATAGGTTAATATAACATGTTATAATTGATTAAATTAATTATGTTCGAAGTAATAATGTCGTTAAGACTTTTTCAAAAATCAATTATTAAATATTGTCAAAATTGACATAAAAGAGTTTTTAAAACTAATATTATATTATTAATTGATATTCAATTCTTGAAAATCTAAGGATCGGCCAAGAGACTTATATCATGATAGGTGTATCATTAATGGACCACTTTTGGGTCTCTTGTATGTATATGGTGAGTTTATTAACTATATAATATAAAAATACAAAGTGACATGGTAAATGTGAATCTAATTAACTAAGAGTTTAAACTAAAAGATAAGGTTAATATAATAACCAAAACCTGTCTAAAATATATTGGTTGAGTTTTTTTCGACCTATACCCACATTAAAATTTATATAATACACTTTGGATCCATTAGAAACCGAATATGAATTTATTATAAAATAATATTTCTATCTTTTCCTAAAGAGCCCCTCACCCCTCTTATAAAAGGGCACTCCCCCTTCTCATTGATTAACACATTTAAAGCCTTTTGATTCGGCCAAACCCTACAAAATACTCTCTCAACTTCCCTCACTTCATTCTAGAGGCCTTATTTTGATCATAAATCCAACCTAAGGAGCCCTTTTGATCAAATCAAAAGGAAGAACCTGAAGAAGAGGTAACGCCTTCACCACACTCTTTAAAGTTCCTTTCTTCTTCAACTTCTTCTTTCCATGTTATTTAAATTATAAAATAATAACTCCAGTATCTTCTATATACTGTGATGTTATTATAATTATGTAACAAACAAATTCATTATTCTATCCATCCCTTGAATGACATGTCACCATACGTGCGTACGTACGGCCTACCGTCTCCACGTTGTGGTGTAATTGTTATTCAATATATTATTATTTAGATGGGTATAATAATGATGTATAATTCATGTAAATAATAAATATAACATGATAATGACTCTGTTTATATGATATACCATCCAATTATATATTATTTTAATATCAAAAGAATGATATTGTCGCTCGTGCGTACGTACGGACTACCGTCTCCACGAACGCGATGAGATTCATTCCCCATCGTATCAATTCAAGAATGATTTTCATTTTACAGTTAAAAAATAATGTTTAAAGACTTAATATAATTCTTGAAATGAATATGATACAACATATCCATAACAAACATGGCTTATATAAAAGAAAATGAGTAAATTAAAACCCAAAATGACGATAATACTAAGATTTTATTAACAAAGAAATGTTAAAAGATCATATATGATATCATATTAACATATATGATTATTGTATAATTCAATAAAAATTATTTCACCGTAATATATGAGGTTAAACTACCATCAACCATGGAAAATTACAAGGTAAGGGTTATTTCACAATCTCTTCATTATTCGAGGTTGTTTATACGTAAATATCCACTGGGACCTCTTTATCATCCACATCCATGTTTCTTAAAAATGAATTTCAAAACATTCTTACTAATTTACAGAATATGGGTTAAAGTCATTTATACCCTTGTTTGACTTTTATAAGAGGTTTATAAAGGAATATTTCCGTCATTTTCCAAACAAGGTCCTTTTAAACCTTTTCGACAAAATTAAGGTAAGAATGTTTTTTTACTTATACGGTGGGTGCGGCTATTTTCCGCCATTATAAGATCGTCAAGTCTTCCCTTACAAGATTATAAGAATATTTTCAAAATAAATATTTTCTTTATGTGACTCTTAAATGATTTCAAAATATAAAGAGATATGTCTCTCTAAAAAAAAGGTTTTGATTTCATCTATGTCAACATCCTTTGATGGATTTTAAGTTTATTTGAAGTTGATTTATTATGATACAAAACTTCTATATTATATTGAATTTTTTGTGATATGTTTGACTGTGGATGTTCTATTTCTATACCATTCATTTCTTATGGTAAAAGTATTGACATTTCGTATGCTATTTTTAATACGAATGTTTATGATATGTTTAAACTTTTTCATATGAGGAATGTATTGGACTTAGTAAGTGATGGGTGGAGCCTGCTATAGATCCTCGATGCATCGGTAGGTCTCATGAGACAACTAGATGTAGAATTGGCGGAGGCCCTTTCCCAATTTGTTTTATGGTTTTGGCTGAGGCCTTAATCATTTTAGACATCTTGGCCGAGGCCTTGACAAAATGTTTCAGAATGTCCGACATTATACATTCCCCCATTATGGAAATAATATTGATGGTTCATGTGGTCATTTGACTAGTAGAATACCCATGATTATATTTTATTATGGAATTATTTACTCATCTCATATTCTTGCCATAAAATTATTCATGTTTATCATTGGTAAGGTAATGTGGTTTTAATTATTTATCATGCTTAATATTTATGTCATTTTCCATTGTATCACTTACCCTTACTGAGCATTTGAGCTCACCCCTTTCTTATGTTTTATTTTCCCAGGATATGAAGAAGTTAGTTACGAGTGACCTGCAGGCATAATCTAGGAGGCTTGGATGTTCCTAATGAAATATATTTGTGTTGTATTTCTCTTCAAGTTGTAAATTTGAACATATGTATGAATCTTGTTTCCAATAATACTAAACTGATCGGTCTTTCGAGACATGATTTCCTTGTGATCATGCCAATGTTATGTAATAATGCACCGACTCTGGGTAACTAGGGTTGGGGCGTTACAGTTGGTATCAGAGGAAGTTTAGTACAAACCTTGGAAGTTAGATTTCGATAAACTCTGATTAGAGCACATAGATTTAAGATGGATTTTGAGGATTAGTATAGAAGAACTTCCTAGAATTTTCGTATTGTAGTGATTTTGTGAGTTTTCCAAGAAATACATCCATGTCTGGATACGAGCAGGTAGATCCAGCTCTGGCACAGATATACCTAGGGGTAAAACCCAAAAACACCGCTTTGAGCTAGACTCGAACGGGAACTGGTGCATGACAACAGGCCTTACTGCACTCTTGGTTACGACACTCCCAGGGGATATGCTTAGGATAACTCTCATTTTCTTTAAAAATAATTATGAAGGGTTTATGAGTATATACTTCCTTAAAGAAATTTTTTTTATGATTATGGATTATATCCATAAATAGTTCAATTTATGTTAAGTGTTTTATAAGTATGGAATTATGTATTTTGATTCATAAACCGATCTAGTTTATGACATTGTTTAGAAATGGTGCCTAGTGGAAGAAATGGAAACTGTATCAATGAACGCACTCTATATAGGGATTTCCCTCCTGCTCAAGATAATTATGGTGGAGCTGGTGATGCAACTGGTGCTGATCAACTAATCACCATACTGGGACAACTCACTCAGGTTATGAATAATAACCTTACCCGTATGGAGCACCCTGATCCATAGCATGGAGGATCAATGTTAGATTGCTTCATGAGGCAACAACAACCAACATTCAATGGGAGTAAAAATCCATTGGTAGCTAAGCAATGGATAAGTTCCCTATAGAAAATATTTTAGGCTTTAGGGAGTAGTGAAAGGGAAAAAGTTGTCATGGCAGTTTATCGCCTCATTGGAGATGTTGATTGATGGTGGTCATTGATTCAAAACACGAAGGAAGATGATGAAGTATCAAATATGTAATGGAGGGAGTTCAAAGATCTGTTTTTAGAAAAATACTTTCCTTGTGACCATTGAGCTGATATTGAAAGGTAATTTATGAGTCTGAGACAAAAAGAGGATGAGAATGTCACAAAGTATTAGGCTAACTTTACAAGGTTAGCAAGGTATGCTGGAGATTATATACGTAACCCAAGAAGTAAGATTGATCATTTGTTTAATGGGTTAAAACCATTTCTCCATAGAGCATTAGTCTCACAAACCTTCTCATCATATGAAGATATTTTCTCATGTGCTATCAAGACAGAAAAGGTATTTTCAAAGTCTTATGACTTTAAATCAAAGCAAGAGAAGAAGAGATCTGATGAACACTCTGGGAAAGGAAATAAGGAAACAGGGAAGAAGGGTAGAATTGAATTTCTACCATGTGATAATTGTGGAAGGAAGAACCCTGGTGCCTATTTAAAAGGAAAAATGAGTATGCTACAAATGTGGACAGAATGGCCATCTAGCTGGTGATTGTAAAGGAAAGAAAGATGCTACCGATGTTCAATGATACAATTACAGGGAGATGGGTCATTATGAAAATGAATGTCCTAAGCGTCAAGGAAACTTACCTCAAAAAAGGCCAAGGGATCAAGGCCAAGATTATGCAATCACTACTGCTGAGGTTGAAGCCCTGAAAGACGTGGTGGCAGGTAATTTAATGGTTTCCTCAAGTTTAGAAAATGTATTATTTGATTCTGGATCATCACATTATTTCATATTATCCCAGTTTTCTAAGAAAATTAGATATTTCCAATTTGATTTAACAAGGGAGTTGTCAGTTAAAACTCCTAAGGGGAGTATCATTGCATCAAAGTTTTGTGAATCATTCTCCATTAGAGCACATAAATGTTCTTTATCTACTGATCTCATCGTCATACCTATGATTGAATTTGATATAATCCTCAGTATGGATTGTCTTTCGGACTATGATGTGAAGATTTATTGTAAGAATAAGGAGGTTACAATTCTTGATGATGATGATAAGGAACACCTTATCTTTAGAGAAGAATCATCGCCACCTAATTCTTATCTAGATCCACCCCCAGTAGCTCAACTAAATTCAATTATTGGGGAGGAAGATAATGAAATGACCGTGGGTGAGGAAAGGAATGTTCAAATAAAGGATATACCTGTTGTGAAAGAATATGTAGATGTGTTTCTGGAAGATTTACCTGAACATCCTCAAAAATGATAATTTTAGTTCTCCATTGATTTAATTCCTAGATCAAGGCCTATATCGAAGACCCCTTATAGAATGGCCACTGTGGAATTAGTTTAACTAAAGAAACAACTAGAGGAATTGAGTAATAAGGGATTTATTTTCCCTAGTGTTTCTCTTTGGGGATCCCCTGTTCTTTTTGTTAAAAAGAAAGATGGATCTATGAGGTTATGTATCGACTACAGGGAGATTAATGCTATAACAATAAAGAAAAAATATCCCCTACCTCGCATTGATGATTTATTTGACCAACTACATGGATCTCAATACTTTTCAAAGATTGACCTTCGGTCTGGATACCATCAGTTGTGTGTGAAGAAGGAAGCCATTCCAAAGACAGCATTTTGAACCAGGTACAGGCATTACGAGTTTACAGTAATGCCTTTTGGGCTGACTAATGCACCCTCTGTATTCATGGATCTAATGAACAGAGTTTTCAAGGAATATCTTGATGACTTTTTAGTGGTATTTATTGATGATATATTGGTATACTCCAAAAGCTACAATGATCATGAAAATAACTTGCGCATTATATTGAAGACTCTGAGAAGACATGAATTATATGGGAAGTTTAGTAAGTGTGAATTCTGGCTTCAGGAGATTTCTTTTCTTGGCTATATTGTCTCTAAGGATGGAATCTCTGTTGATCCTTCTAATACCAAGGCAATCCAAGAATGTCCAGCACCAACGAGTATAACCGAGGTACACAGTTTTATTGGTTTAGCAGGTTATTATCGACGTTTCGTCCAGAATTTTGCCCGATTAGCTAACCCATTAATGAAGCTCACACGTAAAGGGGTTAAATTTGTCTGGACAAAAGAGTGTGAAGAATGTTTTGAAGAACTGAAGATAAGATTATTCAATGCTCCTATATTGACTCTACCATCAGGGAATGATGGGTTCGTTATTTATAGTGATGCATCGAAGAAAGGACTTGGTTGTTTCCTTATGCAGAATGGTAGGGTTATTGCCTATGCCTCACGACAGTTGAAAATTCATGAGAAAAATTATCCTACTCATGATCTCGAGTTAGCAGCTGTGATCTTTGCTTTGAAGATATGGAGGCACTACCTCTATGGTGAAAAATGTGAGATTTATATTGATCACAAGAGTTTGAAGTATATTTTCTCACATAAAGAACTCAACACGAGGCAAAGGAGATTTCTTGAACTACTCAAGGATTATGATTGCACGATACACTACCACCCGGGGAAGGCAAATAAAGTGGCAGATGCTTTGAGTAGAAAAGATCATGAAGTTTTGAACACAATGAGAATTGAAAGGGATCATATTTTCATGGATTTAGTAAAGTTAGATATGGCAATCACCATGGAAGGTGAAACATCAATACTTTTTCAAATGGTTGCCAAACCATATTTACTAGAAAGGTTAAAGAGTTCTCAAACTAATGATTAAGAGTTATAAAGGAAGATTAAAGCTATGAATGATGGGAAATTGAGTGAATTTGTATATGAAGATGGAATTTTGAAGTTTGGGAAGAGACTTTGTGATCCCAATATACTTGATCTAAAAATAGAATTGTTGGATGATGCTCATAGTTCCAATTTCTCTATAAACCCTGGGAGCACCAAAATGTATAGAGATTTGATGGAACATTTTTTGTGGGAAAACATGAAGAGGGAGACTGATGATTTTGTGTCAATATGTATGGTTTGTCAACAAGTTAAAGTTGGGAGGCAACAGCCTGGTGGAGTATTGCAACCTCTTCCCATACCTGAGTGGAAATGGGACAATATTACGATGTACTTTGTCATGGGGCTACCAAAGACTCCCAGAAGGAATGATGCAATATGGTTCATTGTTGATCGCCTTACCAAGTCAGCACATTTCCTTACTATAAGGGAGGATTTACCACTTGAAATTCTAGCGAGAATATATATTAATGAAGTTGTGAGACTTTATGGAGTATCACTATCGATTGTCTCAGATCGTGATCCCCATTTTACATCAAGATTCTGGAAAAGTCTTCAGAAGGCCTTGGATACTGAACTTCATTTGAGCAATGCTTACCACCCTCAAATAGATGGACAATAAGAACAGACTATTCAAACCTTAGAAGACATGTTGAGATCATGATCACTTGAATTTTAGGGTATATGGGATCAATATTTACCTCTGGTAGAATTTTCCTATAACAATAGCTTCTATTTGAGTATTCAGATGGAACCGTATGAAGCGTTATATGGAAAGAGATGTCGCACACCAACCTGTTGTGATGACGTTGGTGAAAGAAAACTTGTAGGCCCAGAACTAGTGGAAGAAACGATGGAGAAGGTGAAGGTAATCCAAAACCACATCAAAGTAGCTCAAAGTAGGCAGAAGAGCTATGTTGACAACCGAAGGAAGGATTTGGAATTTCAGGTAAGAGATCATGTTTTCTTGAAGGTATCTCCATGGAAGGGGGTTATATGTTTCGGTAAGAAAGGTAAACTGAGTCCCAGGTACATCGGACCATTCGAAATTCTAGAACAAATTGGGGTTGTAGCTTACCATTTGGCAATGCCTCCAAATCTCTCCAAAGTTCACGATGTGTTCTATGTATCACTATTGAGGAAATATATGCCTGACCCAACACATGTACTCACCTATGAGGAATTAGAATGGGAACTTGATCTGTCTTACTATGAAGATCCCGTCAGGATTGTTGATACGAGAGAACAAGTACTGAGAAACCGAACGACTCGTCTGGTAATAGTTTTGTGGAGAAACCATAAGATGGAAGAGGCAACGTGGGAACCCGAGGAACTTATGATGGAGAACCACCTGAGTCTTTTCATGCGGTAGTATTCTATAAATTTTGAGGACGAAATTATTTAAAGGATGGTAGAATGTAACACCCCAAGCTTCCACGGTACGCTTCCCTTTGAATAATACAGTAGCATGTGTTGAACGCAACTTCGAGTTCTAACACACACACCACAACCAATCAAACTAGCCATTATGAATAGTAATACATACTTTTTAAAATTTTAGAAATTTTATCTCTCAAAATGGACTTCATTTTTGGATTCAGAATATCGAATTTAGCCTAGGGTGAAATTTTGGTACTTTTCGGATAACTTTTATATTTTGATGAATAGTGAAAATTACTAAATTTTAATTAAATACAACTTTTTTAATCAAAATAATTAATAGTGATAAATTATGAATTTTAGTGGTTTTAAAGTATATTTAGAATATATTTTTACCATTTAATACAATTTTTCTCATTGGAAATAATTTCACAATTAAACTGAACATAAACAGGTATCAATCTTTGGATAGTTATTATATCTTAAAAACACGCTTTTTGTTTTGGCAGCGGGAATTAATTTTAAATTAATTTCTGCCACTTCTGTGTTTTTAATTTGGAAAAATGGATTCCATATTTGGAAACAGGATTTTCAAATTGTTTAAATAGGTAACTTTTATTTTTATACATTTTGAATAATTACTTCGGTAAATATTTTATTTACCATGGTTAAAGGGTAAATCCGGTAAATAAGGGTTAAAAATAATATTATAATAATAAGAATTACCCTAAAACGTGTCCTAACCTTATTGGTGGATAAATGTCCGACCATGGGCATCTTTGGGTTGATTTTGGGACCCCATGGTGCCACTTGTAGGTGATATGGACACTTTATATTAATTAAGTTAAAATAAATACAAAAATGACATAAGCATATATCTTTTAGCAAACAAACTTTAACATAATGTTATATATGTTGGATTTTAGACTATAAATATTAATTAGAAATATAAAAATATTTCCTACATAATGGTATTTTATTTATAATTTTTAGACATTGAAAAAGTAAAAATATATATGACACAATAATGATGCAGTATTTTCCTTATTAATGAAAGAATAAAATAATTCATATTATAAATGTTAAAATAAATATAATTTGAAAGTTTTGATGACATAAACGAATTTCATAGGTTAATATGAAATGTTATAATTGATTAAATGAATTATTTTAGAAGTAATAATGTTGTTAAGACTTTGTCAAAAATCAATTATTAAATATTGTCAAAATTGACATAAAAGAGTTTTTAAAACAAATATTATATTATTAATTGATATTCAATTCCTAAAAATCTAAGTTTCTTCCAAGGGACTTATATCATGATAGGTGTATCATTAATGGGCCACTTGTGGGTCGCTTGGATGTATATGGTAAGTTTATTAACTATATAATATAAAAATACAAAGTGACATGGTAAATGTCAATCTAATTAACTAAGAGTTTAAACTAAAAGATAAGGTTAATATAATGACCAAAACATATCTAAAATCTATTGGTTGAGTGGTTTTTGACCTATCCCCACCTTAACCTTTAAATAATACACTTTTGAGCCATTATAAACTGAATATGAATTTATTATAAAATAATATTTCTAGCTTTTCCTAAAGAGCCCATCACCCCTCTTATAAAAGGGAACTCCCCCTTCTCATTAATTCACAACTTTAAAGCCTTTTAGTTCGGCCAATCCCTGCCAAAATACTCTCTCAACTTCCCTTAATTCATCCTAGAGGCATTAGTTTGATCATAAATCCAACCTAAGGAGCCCTTTTGATCAAATCAAAAGGAAGAACCCGAAGAAGAGGTAACGCCTTCACCACACTCTTTAAAGTTCTTTTCTTCTTCAACTTCTTCTTTCCATGTTATTTCCATTATAAAATAATAACTCTAGTATAATCTATATACTGTGATTTATTATAATTATGGAACAAACAAATTCATTATTTTATCCATCCCTTTAATGACATATCACCATACATGCGTACGTACGGCCTACCGTCTCCACGTTGTGGTGTAATTGTTATTCAATATATTATTATTTAGATTGGTATAATAATGATGTATAATTCATGTAAATAATAAATATAACATGATAATAACTCTGTCTATATGATATATCATCCAATTATATATTATTTTACTATCAAAATAATTATATTATCGCTCGTGCGTACGTACGGACTACCGTCTCCATGAATGCGATGAGATTCATTCCTCATCGTATCAATTCAAGAATGATTTTCATTTTATCGTAAAAAAAATAATTTTTAAAGACTTAATATCATTCTGGACATGAATATGATACAACATATCCATAACAAACACGGCTTATATAAAAGAAAACGAGTAAGTTAACACCCAAAACGACAATAATACTAAGATTTTATTAACAAAGCAATATTAAAAGATCATATATGATATCATATTAATATATATTATTATTTTATAATTCCATAACAATTATTTCACCATTATACATGAGGTTAAATGACCATAAACCAAGTAAAAGTACAAGGTAAGGGTTATTTCACAATCTCTTCATTATTCGAGGTTGTTTATACGTAAATATCAACTGGGACCTCTTTATCATCCACATC
Organism: Viscum album; assembly: GCA_963277665.1. Classification (NCBI taxonomy): domain Eukaryota; kingdom Viridiplantae; phylum Streptophyta; class Magnoliopsida; order Santalales; family Viscaceae; genus Viscum; species Viscum album. The sequence goes on from OY728153.1 coordinate 1,387,213,451, forward strand.
CATGTTTCTTAAAAATGAATTTCAAAACATTCTTACTATTTTATGGAATATGGGTTAAAGTCATTTATACCCTTTTTGAATTTTATAAGAGGTTTATAAAGGAATATTTCCGTCATTTTCCAAACAAGGTCATTTTTAACCTTTTCGACAAAATTAAGGTAAGAATGTTTTTTTAACTTATACGGAGGGTGCGGCTATTTTCCACCGTTATATGATTGTCAAATCTTCCCTTACAATCTTATAATAATATTTTCAAAATAAATATTTTCTTTATGTGACTCTTAAATGATTTCAAAATATAAAGAGATATGTCTCTCTAATAAAGGGGTTTTGATTTCATCTATGTCAACATCCTTTGATGGATTTTAAGTTTATTTAAAGTTGATTTATTATAATACAAAACTTCCATATTATATTAAAGTTTTTGTGGTATGTTTTAATGTGGAAGTTCTATTTTTATACCATTCATTTATTATGGTTAAAGTATTGAAATTTCATATGCTAGTTTTAATACGAATGTTTATGATATGTTTAAACCTTTTCATATGAGGAATGTATTGGACTTAGTAAGTGATGGGTGGAGCCCGCTATAGCTCCTCGATGCATCGGTAGGTCTCATGAGACAACTAGACATGGAATTGGCCGAGGCCCTTTCCCAATTTGTTTTATGGTTTTGGCCGAGGCCTTAATCATTTTAGACGTCTTGGTCGAGGCCTTGACAAAATGTTTCAGAATGTCCGGCATTAAACATTCTCTCATTATGGAAATAATATTGATGGTTCATGTGGTCATTCGACTAGTAGAATACCCATGATTATATTTTATTATGACATTATTTAATCATCACATATTCTTTCCATAAAAGTATTCATGTTTATCATTGGTAAGGGAATGTGGTTTCAATTATTTACCATGCTTAATATTTATGTCATTTTCTGTTGTATTACTTACCCTTACTGAGCATTTGAGCTCACCCCTTTCTTATATTTAATTTTCCCAGGATATGAAGAAGTTAGTTATGAGTGACCTGCAGGCATAATCTAGGAGTCTTGTATGTTCCTAATGAAATATATTTGTGTTGTATTTCTCTTCAATATGTAAAGTTGAACATATATATGAATCTTGTTTCCAATAATACTAAATTGATCTATCTTTCGAGACATGATTTCCTTGGGATCAATCCAATATTATGTAATAAGGCACCATATCTAGGTAACTAGGGTCGGGGAGTTACAAATTTAATTTTCATATTTTGAAAATTAATTTGGAGTATATTTGTAGATAGATATTACATTTTGAAAATAACATCAAATTAATCTGAAATATGAATAAGATTTACATGAAGCGCATTCCAGAAAACATAATCATGGGATACAATAATCATATAACTAGAAGTTTTATCCAATAATTCAATATAAAACCATTGGGGTGGTGATTTTATGTTAACACAAAACTTCATAAATATAATAGAGTGGATAAAACAAAAATAATAAATTTGTAGTGGGGGATAAATATACCTTATTTTTAACAATCCACTTCATTGGTAGTCATATAATATAATATTCTATATTCCCCTAGTCATGGAGGTTGTTGTGGTATACTTTACTCATTATACCTAGTGTAACATTCCAGGTTTTTAGAGCAAGTTGAAATCCTCAACACATTTGAAATTTTTATGTTTGGTGGGTCGAACCAAATATTTTATTAATCTTTGAAATCTAATTATGAATGTTTAATTGATTCAAGGCCTTGATTTTATATGGTTTTTAAATATAATAAATTTTATTGGGGTTTTGTAGGAGTTTTGGGAGTATCAGGGCCCAAAAACCCAGTTTTAGGAAAACGTCAAATTTCGCACATTATTTGGACAAATCATGTTGCCTCCCAGGAGTAATTGTGCATCCATACAGATGTACTGAGCATGATTTTCTAACCATGTAGAAGGGGGGACAAGTCTGTGTGAGTAACTCTATAGTTTTTAGCAGTGGATGATTTCACATACTTCACATGATTTGTAAAACCATGTGACTGATCGTGTGATGTGGTTCCTTGGGTAGTGGCTTTAGCACAGGTTGTGCACAATTTGGAAAACCGTGTGCCTAGTCATGTGAGGGGTGATCCCTTTTGAATAGTGAGTGTGTATAGTTAGTCAAAAATTTTGATCTAACCATGTTCCTCATTCAAAATTATGAAATTACAATTCTAACCCTTCTATCAATTTCATTTTTCCTCCCATTTCTCCTCCACATCACATCGATAGGAGGGAGGATCCTCCTTTTTGGTTCACCTATGCTTCGAGATAATCATTCCATTTGAGCCCCGATCTTTGATCTATTAGTGTCTACATATTCATCTTAGTAAGTCCTTCAATCTAATATACTCTTTTCTTCTTTTATCTCATCATAGGGAACACTAAATCCATGCGATCCATTTTACCCTATTTCCATGGAGTTAATCTAAAATGATTTTTTTTGAATCAGCTCAAGTTAGAGGCTAATATCAAACGAGAGGTTTTCTATCAGTATAAGGCAGCTAGTGCCTAGATTTCTATTTTATTTCATGATGTTTCAGGGGTGTGTACTTGAACACATCATTAGGTTGCCCGATATAATCCCGAATAATTTAATTATTGTCTTCTAATTATATAATTGATCACATTAGATGTCTATCAGAATGATACTCCTTGATAAAAATGGTATAATCTTGGTGATGTTATTTAGACCACTTTATAATATTAGGTTGTGTGTCTATTTTAAATTAAATTAAATGGTTTATATTTAATTTATTGTTTCCAAGGGAACGTGTTTGGCTTAGCCCGATTATCGAGGTGATCATGATCACCTAGACTATGGCGATGTAATTTGTCAAGTTGGGTGAGGCTAAGATTTATATATTTATATATATGGGTGATTTTGATCATAGTTTGGATGACACGACATATTATTGAGAATATATAATCATCAGATGAGGGTAAGGCATGTGGGATATGAGATGGTGTTGACCATCGGGTTGAGTGACATGGTAACAGGGGAACGATGTGTCGGGATGATGTGGCGTACATTGTTTGGGTGGTATATACTCAATATGATTGTAAAATGTGTTTTTGGATTAGTGTTCACATAGATAAGACTCAGATCGAGGTGGTGTTGATCACTCATATGGGTGGAGGCACATGTAGACTATGCGGTTAAGGTGATGGTGTTGACCATTAGTTATGTTTGGGGGTTCTCACCATAGAAAGCCCTGGGGATAGTGATGGACCATTAGTTGATAATGATGATATCATCAGTTGGGGGATAAATCTCTCTATATTCCTTGAGGTCGTTGTCCTAGGTCATTATGATGATAGACATCACTAACCCATAGACATCGGGCTTTGAGCCTATGAAAACTTCTGATTTGTTGTCCTAGTGACTAGTTAAATTTTATTTGCGCCTAAAATTTGGATTTTAGTAACATTATTCATGACATGAGTTATTAGTTGGAACAAGGTTTCAATGATACTTTTATAGTAGGTATCTGAGGGCACTCCATCATGTTACTCATCAGGGGATTCCTTTGGATTTATACTAAGGATCCTTAGCACTACAATTATATATATAGACATTTTTGTATTCCATATGTATAATTGGGGGCATTTGGTATACCGACATTGGCCAATGTAGGTGAACACTTCCTTATAGCTGTTAACCACAAGGGAAGTTTGTTGTTTATTATATATGCATGTGACTCCTTTAATTTTATTTATATTTAGTAACACTTTCATTATCAGGGATGTAAGTTAGGAACTTTTTGGTGGTAGCCTACTGGGATTTATTCTCATACCCTAAATGGGACCTTCGAGATGTGTGTAGACTTTATGCTTTTGCAATCAAGTAAGGGATCGAGCTCGAAATATGGACCTTAGTGATCATGTCATACCACTTAGAATGAGAATAATGGAAAGGGGCCTTATAGGTTCTCACATAAGTTGGATTTTATTTTTTATTTTATCTTTAATTTAGCATGTCAATTATATGTATGTAATGAGGTCAGACATGAGATAACCATCTTATTATTTTAATGTATGACCTGATATGATATGAAAATTTTTGTTTTAGTAGCTAAAAATGGTTTTTTATTCTTCAAATTATATGATTGGATTATTATTTATTACTACTTTTATCATTTATTTCTTCCACTTTTGCAATTTATTGGTCCTATTTTTTTGGTCTTTCTTTTTTTGTTATATTTATCTATGGACCATTATTATTATCACCACTATAGGGTATAGTCTCCCCTATATCACCTTTTTACACCCTCAATGCTAGTTATTAGCCTTTGGAATATAGGGAGGCATGCCTAAGGCCTAATGTCCAACCATCTCAAAGCACTATTTTAGTGGAAAACTAGGTCAGGGCGCTACAAATGGTTTCAGAGGAGTTTTCTTATCTGGGTTTTAGTAGAAACTTTTGGATGAATAATAATGGTATAAAATTATTTTATTTTTATTTGGTCATACTATTTGTTTTATGGTACACAGGAGACTAAAATTTTGTCTAGAATGGGGATATAGATCATGTTTGGGTTCTTACAGCCATATTAAAGGTATAAAAACCAAGTTACCAGGGGTGGAAAATTTATTTTTTCCATTTCTATTTAGATAGTTTATTTGGTTTTCACTTAAAGTGGCACTCTTTGGTTTGATGGTTATCTATTATATGGCTTTGGATCCTTGGCCTAGTATGGAAAGGTAGGTTTATTTATGATTTCTTTATAGTCACATAGGATGATTGATATATGTTCCTATTATTAATGGATTTTTATTTTAATTGGGAACCAAGATTATTCTAAGAGGGGTTGGGTTGTTAAAAGTGTCAACAAATGAAGGTAAATAGTTTTTCCCTAATAATCCTCTCTTCGGTGGCATTCTACTCATCCAACCCGAGCATGTGATTCCAATGAAATATGTGTGTGATTATATATGTGATATATATATATATGGGACTTAATCTAATACTAGCAGGAAAAGATGATGATAGGGGTGAGTTGTTAAAAGTATAAACAATGAATCTAAACATTGTTTTATTGTATAGCCTCTTTGGTGTTATTTTAATCTGCTGCCTTGACTTATATGTGATTCCTCACTCTGATGGGGTATGCATGGGGATATGAGTCTAGGATATACATGATAAATGGCCCTAATACAGGTAAGAAATGGGCCTTGAGGATAGATGTCATGCGATAGGGTGTTATAGGGGGGTGTAAGGGTGGTGAGATGCACTGCATGTTACAAATTTCCCTATCTGCGATATATATATATATATATATATATATATATTATGGCTATTTGACCATTGTATTGGTATTCAATGGGATTCCACCTAGATAGGTTTTAGTGGAGCATCAGGAGAGAGGTTAAATGGTGTCATGTGAGCATACATGGGTTGAGGTGACTAAGTGTCTAGATGAGGCCCTGTAGGGTCGGGATAATCATCATTTGTATGTAGAAACATTGGTATAAGCTTAGGTATATACTAGAAAGCTAGGGTATATTGTAGAATTTGGTCTATGTCTTGAAGATCTACTCAAATCGAGTCCGGTTAGGGTTATCCAGGGCATTGATGGGGAATCTTGGAGAGCTGATCCATCGATGGAACATCTAACTCGTTAGTTCTAGTCGTAGCACCCACCACTATTTCAGGGTGAGGGTGGACAATAAGTGGCATTGAACTAGATTGAGTTATTCCAAACCATACTTGACCATCTTAAGAAACCCCCAGGGAGGCAGGTTAAATTGGGAATATACATGATCATGGGACCAGAAAATAATCGGTGGGATATATTGGTTCAGGAAGAAATATATGAGGGAGTGAAATGAAAGGACTTAGAGGTTAGGTTCTTTGAGAATTTTATCCTAATTAAGCTGATGTTTGAGATGGATCTAGAGTTCTTAAACCTTAAATAGGGATATATGTCTATCTTGGACTATGCATCTACGTTTATAGACTTTTCTCATTTTTCAACCAGTATGGTTGGTGATGACACCTCTAGAGTGAGGAGTTTTGAGTATGGTTATGAAAATATATCAATGTGAAGGTTAATATATTTTGGGTGCCATATTTTTCAGAGGAAATAAACCAGGCATTGATAGATGATGTAAATCTAACAGATTGTAAATTTTCAAGCTAGGTGATGGAATCAGGTGACCAAGGTAGTGATTCTTCAGGTATCAGGAATTGGGTATGAGAGTAATCTCAACAGGGTAGGTAGGCTAGGGACTTAGGAAAACCATAGAGGAGTGGTTCTTAGTATTTGTACTTCTATTTTCGCCAGATAGGATATGTCTCAACTCAGTGAGAGTGGACTCCAAAGGAGTGCTGGGTGTGTGGACAAATGGGACATAATCAGAGGTTCTATAGGAAACCTTCTTAGACATCTGGGAGCAGGGATATGGAAAAACTCAAGCATATCTGGTTGGACTTGGGGTTATACTAGGAACTAGTATTTTGGATTCATATTCTTGTAGAGTACATGGTATAAAAAGTGGGACCTAGTATTGGGGTGAGTTACCTATATCTAGTTCATCTCCACAGGTACACTAGTCCTCAGGTAGTTGGGCTTTAGGATAGGTGAACATATGGGAGATGCCCAGTGCAGTGAAGGTCGAGGATCTTACTACATTCATAGGTACTCCATGTGTGTGTATAGGTTTATTTTTTTATTTTGGAATGTCCCCTTGTGTATGGATTGTCGACTTTTGGTTCCTAAGGTGGATGGGTTGTTTTTTGACTAACTAGATTTTGTTGAGTAGGTTCGCATCGACTCAGATGCATGATATATGTATATATGTAAGTACGTGGCCCTAAGGTTATTTATGGGAATCGATGTGATGCATGTTTTATTGAGGTGTGTGGAACTAGTAATTTTTATTAGCATTGATGTGGTTCAAGTTATTCTTTAGGTGAATTGGAATCTTGGAATTGTTGAGATGCAGGTACTTTTGGGCATCTGATAAAATGATAGAAATGATGGTTGTTAGATGTGACATTGGTGAAATTTTCGGTATAGGAATAATGATGCATCATGGGAGGAATTTTGGGGTTTTTGGATGGTTGATAGACCATTATATACTTATTTGGGGTCGGGATGTGATTGGGTAGGTAGATCCTAAGGTGGGGAGTTCCTTGGGAGAGTTGACCTATGAATTTATAACTGGTATAGACCGAGTTGATTCAGTGGTATTGGTATGTTCGGTACCATCTCTAGGAAATATGATATAGGTTAGGGAGGATCTATGTTAAGGTAGAGAGATTGTAACATCCCATATTTTTATAGTAGGTTTAAATCCTAAAACCGTTTTAAATTTTCATGTTGTATAGGTCAGAACAACTTTTTTCTTAATCTTCGAAACTTAATTCTATTGAGAAAGGTTTTCAAATCATGCAGGAGGTGGTTCCCAACCATATTAGTACCACTATAGTTTCTATTATAGGTAACCACATTGTCTACTCAAGGTTTGTAAATCCATGTGCTTGATCGTGTGAGGTGGTTCCATGTGAATTGGCATTATCATGGGAAATGATTGGTTTGTAAAATCATGTCATTATACATGTGAGGGGTGATCCTTATCAGATATTGAGTGTGCATGGTTAGAATATAGTGATCCAAACTCTGAGAGCTAATGATGCATCTCATTTAAAAGGGTGAAATCATGATTTTTCACATGATATGATTTCTATAGTAGCCAAGGCATTGCTGCCAAGAACATCTTAGTGGACAAAGTCCCTTTCTGAATTGATTTCACTCCTCGTTCCAGTCCTATAGCACTGAACCAGATTAACTTACCATTCCAGCCATGTCTATCTCATGAGATATAAATCTTTACCCAATTCATTGGAGGGAGATATAGGTCCCACTCATCTCATAATGAAATCATTCTTATGTGTGCCACAATATGAACATAAATCATTCATCATTACCCAAAGAATAAAATGGGTTTCATAAACATCATCCCATCATAACATAATCCATATAACAAAATGGATATCATTTCATAATAAAAAAAAGTGAAACCATGTAAATCATAGAGACATTATACTTGAAACATACACATATGAAATAATGTCATCTTAGATGGAAATTTTTTTTGATAAAACACTTGAAATTAATTATTGAGGAAAATATACTTTCTTCTTCAAAATCATTTTCTTTTCACAAAATTCCATGTAATTTTAAAAGAAATTTATTTTTTTGAAAATAGTCATAAAATCTTGTAGAGTAAGCTTTATGAAAATGAGGTGTTATGAAACCGTAAAAATCCATTCACACCGTATAAGTTAAAAATAACATTCTCCTCATACTTTTATCGGAAAAGTCAAAAAGTTCCCCATGTGGTAAACAAAAGTAATATTCCTTTCATAACATGTGGTAAATTTCAAAAATGGGTAAAAAGCACTTTAAAAATACATGAAAACACTTTTAGAAAACATGGTCATGGATGATAATAATAACCCCAGTAAATACTTACGAATAACAATCTCGGATAAGAACGAGATTGGAATAGTTATCCATTACCTTATGTCTGATATTCTTCATACGTATCCGAACCTCCTATATAATGATTTAAATAATGTCATTTACTTATTACATAATCATATTCATTGTTATGATATCATATATAGTTCACTTATGACTTTATATTACCTGTTCTTTTGTAAATTCCATGTTAAAGTAGCATTTTGGGTAGAATCGTTTCATTTATCATACGTGTTTCGACATCTTATTCTTGATATTATTACTTATATCCTGATTTACTTAATTACAGAATGTAAAACATGTTTTATATATAATATATATTCAGTAAATAAATATATATGATATATTGATAAATAGAATGAAATATACCGTTCATGGAGACGGTAGGCCATGCGTACGCATGAACGCTATTTTCGTTTCCATATTGAATTAAATGGAATTAAGTAAATGAAACATATATGTACATAAATAATTTGTCATTATTATGTAATATCTCTCATGATTATTTATTATATATACTTTATAATCATACTTTAATGGTTAATCATGGAAAATGAATCTCATCGCGTTCGTGGAGACGGTAGTCCGTACATACGCACGAGCGATGATATCATTCCCATGATCATGGAATTGTATTTAAGTGTATTTATAATATTTCAGAATCGATATAACTTTATAATAATCATATATAGTTATTTATTTATACCATTATACCCATCCAAGTAAGGTGGTGGTGGAAAACAGATTACACGACGGCGTGGAGACGGTATTCCGTACGTATGCATGTGTGGTGATTTCTTTTTCTGTAGGATGGATAGAAGATGAAATTGGGTTGTTTCATATTTATAATAACATGTCCTTATATGAGTGATACTAATTTTATTAATTTATGATGAAATAAATAAAGAATAAGAAGTAGAATAATAAATAAATTGGAAAGAATCATTAAAGGATATTACCTCTTCTTTGACGCACCTCTTATTAACCTCCTCTTAAGGAACTAGGGTTGGTCTTTTGAGAAGACCAAAACCTCTATAATGTAACTAGAGAGGTTTAGAAGAGTAATTTTCATGGTTTGGATGAGCTTCAAGGCTCAAAAGGGTGTGAAGAGAAGAGGGAAGGGGTGCCCTTTTTATAAGGGGGAGAGGAGCACCTTAAGAAAACATAAAATATTATTTTATAATAAAGTCATATTCGGTTTTTAATAGCTAAAAATTGATTTATTTCAAAGATAAGGTGGGGATGGGTCTAAATACTCTCAACCAATAGGTTTTAGACAAGTTTAGGTTACTATTTTATCCTTATCATTTAGATTTAACTCTAAGTTAAATAATTTAACTTTTACTGTGTCTTTTTGTTTTCTTACACCATATGGTTTTTCACGACCCGTCCTCGGGGCCCATTCTGTGACTACCCCAAGCCTGCCTTCCATAGGCCAGGGGATGGCGACTAGCACCAAAGGCGTAAATCCCGATAAAAGGGAAGGCATTGCCTTTATATAAGAAAACAAACACCACAGAGTATGCAAGTTGAAGTAAACACTAAGTAAACTGAGTACAAAAGTAAATGTTGAAATGTAAATGGGCTAGAATACAAACCCAAATGAAAGTACAGTACAAATGAAAAGAAAGAACAACAGCAGTAAAGTAAATCAGCAAACACCAAGTCGTCCTCCGGAATTCCCACCTGAAGGGTGGGTACAAATAGTCTCGTCAGCTCCTTGGGTCTGTCCGTCTGCTCCGTGTATGTACCACCTAATAGTCCACCTTCGGGTACCATCCTACTCCACAAGCCTCAACCACGATCAACATTGTCCGTCATCTGCAACCAACACAACGTAGTGCGGGCATAGCTCGTGCAGGGGTGAGTATACAATACTCAGTAGGGACCCCGAGACCCCCGAAGGTCTCCCAGAATCCACAAAAGATAAACCAAAAAGTAAGGATACAAACATGAAGTATCAACCAACTCTACTTAGGTATATGCCCATACATATAACTAAGTTATCATTTCCAGTTCGGCTCCAACTCTCAAGCCCAAGTACATCCCAGTCCACACAATAAATCACAACCCAATCCACACAGGAAAGAAAGTAAATCATATCGATGACAATGATTGAAGTCAAGACTCAACTCACACAGGTATACTACTCACGAAGAGGGGTGGAGATGATAGATTGAGCATCTGTATCATCTCCCCTGCTGAACCCACCTAGGATCCAAGTACAGAAGTCGTTGCTGCCGAACCCACGTACGATCCTAGTACATTAACCATCGCTTCCTAACCCACGTAGGATCCAAGTACAGTCATACTCACTACCGAACCCACGTAGGATCCAAGTACATTTGTCCTCGCTGCCGAACCCACGTAGGATCCAAGTACATTCGTCATCATCATCGCAGTCACATCCAGCTCTAGGGTTCCCGCACACAGCATGCTCAATTCCAGGAGGGTCCACTCCACGATCCAAGAGGGTCGATACATCAATTTTCACGAAGACCATAGTTGATGTATCTCGTAGTTCCATCCCACGTCATAGGGGAAAAACTAAGCAAAACGTGCCCAAGTCATGGAGAAAAAGACAACCAAGCCATTTCCCTAAAGTTCACGACATGTAGGTAAGCGATACACGACGTGTCATCGGACACCAGGTACTACCCATGTGATACATCCCATTTCACAGGGCTGGTCATGTAGATAAGTATTTACACAACTTTTAGTATGGTTACACACCATTTACAAACCTCTAGGGTCGGTTCCATGTGCGCTGGACATGCCTGGCCGTGTGGTGGAGTACATGCCGGTGTACTCCACCCCGTGTCCGTGTATTTCCGGAATACACGCCGAGTCATCACGAAGCCACTTCCTCCATGGTGAAGGAAGTACATTACATGCCTATTGGCCATGTGGTTCTGCCCGTGTCTGTGTATCTCCCAGATTACACGTTGACTCATCATGAAGCCTCTTCTGCCATGGTGAAGGAAGTACACGCCATGCCTCTTGGTCGTGTGGTTCTGTCCATGTCCGTGCATCCCCCAGATTACATTTCAAGTCTCACGAAGCCACTTCTTCCTTTATATAAAGGAAGTACATGTCGTGCCTCTTGTCCTTGTATTGCTATCCATGTCCGTGTATTTTCCCTGAATACACACCATGTCCATCGAATCCTCCTCTGACAAACAGTGTGGAATGTACACGCTGTGTGTATAGAGTCACACGCTGTGTGTTACTTTTCTAATGTCCGAAATAGAAGACACATTACACTTTTACTACACAGCGTGTGCTTTTGGAGTAGATGCTGTGTATTCTGAAATTTTCCAAAAACGATGCTTTTGCCCAGCACGCCTCCCGGGGCATCCGTTCTTCATTTCGATGATCCGATTTCTACGAAACTTCCTCTTCTAGGTCGCCCCGATGCTCTGAGGCTGTTTACAATGTTTTCGGGCCTCCGATCGGCTCCGAAAAAATAACTTTATCCACCGCTCATGAATGGTAGGAGAAAACCATACAACAACAAGAACGGCGGAGGAATCAGAACGTGTTAGTTTGGTCTGGTTCCTTCCACATTAGTCCGATATCAAATTTTTTTATGAGAAACAACAACATGGAAGTTAAACCAATGTTGCTCAATCAAAACACACCCCTACCTCGAAGAAAGTTCACGGTTGTCAAGCGCCGCGAATGATGGCGTCATTCCCGTCGTCTACGGTGTGCACCTGAGGAAACATCATCTTCTCTTTTATCATGGAGAGAAGATGATGATTGCGCGTCAGTCGCCGAGTCTTTCTTCACTTGAAGAGATGGCGTTCTTCGCAGGAGAACTAGAGATCTCTTTCCCCAATATCTTCACACAACAACTAACCCCCAAAAATAAAATAAGACTTATATTATTTTATTACTTCAAGCCGTGCATTTCAATTCTAAAATTCAAACACATAACTCACTTAATTGTTTAAGTGTGTTGGCATGATTAAAGAGGAGAGAGGGGAGAGTTACTCAATTAAAGGATACCAATATTTAACGGGGAGTTTCCAAGTATTTATCATGGGAGTTCAAAGGGGTTAAGGGTTATGGAAAGTGAAACGATGGGTGCTCTTGTGGGTCCCACCTCCCTCATAACCACACATGGGAAGTTGGGTGGTTGTGGGCCCCACCAACAACTTCCCATGACAGAGTTTAACTTCCAAGGTTAATAAAATAAAATTCTACACAATTTTATTTACTTCTCACTTAAACCCCAAAATTTAACTTCTTCTCCCAAGAAAACACATCAATGGTAAAAGTCATCTTAAGAAAATATCGGTGCTGCGAGTTCATCGATGCCCTCAGATTTCAATTCTGAGCATTGGTTTAAAAGATAGAAAAACTCGCTCGTTCATTCACTGAACGTACCCGAGATAAACTTCAGAAATTGATTCTGGGCACACCGGGCCTCAGAATAAAGTGACGTCAGAAACTGCGTACTCGAAAAATCCCAAAGAATTTTAGAAAAAAAATTCCTTGAAATTTACGAGTCTTTACATTACTCCCACCTCAGGGCTTTACGTCCCCATAAAGATACATCATAAACTAGGGAAACAAATGAGGGTATTGTGCACACATCTGAGCCTCCTGCTCCCATGTGCTCTCTTGGAGGTTATCGTGCTGCCACCTGATGCGCACTAGAGGAATTGACCATCCACATAGGACCCGCTCCTGTCGATCCTCGATCTCCACCGGAACCTCCGTAAATGTTTCCCCGTCATCGATGTCCAGCTCCCTGTGATCAATGATATGCATCGGGTCATGCACTTATCTCCTCAACTGAGACACGTGGAAGACGTCGTGCACCCGGTGCAACTGAGGTGGAAGAGCCAGGCGATAATCCACCTCGCCTATCTTGATGAGAACTTGGAATGGTCCGATGAAGTGCAGAGATAACTTGCCGCCCCGGCCAAATCTCTGTAATCCACATCGAGGTGAGACACGTAAGAAAAAGTGGTCACCATCCTCGAACTCTAGTGGTCTCCGCCTCCTATCAGCATAGGAATTTTGTCGGCTCTGAGAAGTCCTCATCTGCTCCTGGATGATCTGTACCTTCTCTATCGTGGCCTGGACCATCTCTGGTTCTACAAGTGCTGACTCCCCAGGGTCTGTCCAGCACAGAGTTGATCTGCAAGGTCGGTCATACAATGCCTCGTATGGTGTCATCCCGATGGTGGAGTGGTAGCTATTGTTGTATGCAAACTCCACCAAGGGTAGGTGATTCTCCCAGCTATGAACAAAGTCGAGGACACATGCACGGAGCATGTCCTCAAGTGTCTGAATGGTCCTCTCTGTCTGACCATCCGTCTGTGGGTGAAAGGTAGTGCTCAGGAATAGTTGTGTCCCAAATTCCTCCTTCAACCCCTTCCAAATCCGGGAAGTAAAGCGATCATCTCGATCGGAGATGATAGATGATGGTACACCATGAAGCCATACGATCTTCTGAATGTAGAGGCGTCCCAAGCTCTCCACTGAGCCCTACTCTCTGATAGGTAAGAAGTGGGATGACTTGGTGAGTCAGTCTACGATCACCTAGATGGAGTCATGTCCTCTGGAAGTACATGGAAGTCCCATCATGAAATCCATAGATATCTCATCCCACTTCCTCTCCGGGACCTCTAAGGGTTATACCAAGCCTGCTGGTACCTAGTGCTCTTCCTTCACCTGCTGGCAGGTGAGGCATCGTGAAATGAACTCTGTTATAGCCTTCTTTGTACCCGTCCACCAGTGTTGTCGTCTAAGGTCCTGGTACATCTTCTCTACTCCAGGATGTACTGCTAGAGGGGAAGTCTGAAACTCCCTTAGCACCTCCTCATGTAATGCATCAGGTACCATGGTACGTGCTATGAAAAGGATGACGTGCTCTCCTCCTACAGAAAATCCTTCACGTGCTTATCTTGAGAATATCTGTGCACGTCGCGTCTCACAGTCAACATCCCCACGCTGTGCCTCTCTGACCCGTTGAAGTATTGTAGGAGTGACTATCAGCAACTATAGAAAGGTTTCCCCATCTCTATCCACAAAGGATATCCGAAAAGTGGCTAACTGCTCTGTCACCTCTCCAAGTAGTTGAATGCCTGTTCTCCTACTGAGAGCATTAGCTACTACGTTCCCCTTCCCAGGAGTATAGACTATCTCAAAGTCATAGTCCTGGAGGAACTCGAGCCATCGCCGCTGTCTCAGGTTCAGATACTTCTGCGAGAAGCTGTACCTGAGACTTTGGTGGTCATAGTAGACTGTAAAACGCTCTCCCATCAGATATTTCTACCACATCTTCAAGGCGAAGACCACTGCTGCTAACTCCAGGTCATGGGTAGCATAGTTCTACTCATGCTGCCTCAACTGTAGTGATCCATAAGCGATCACTGCATGCTACTACATCATGACATACCTGAGTCTGGTCCCTGATGCATCGCAGTAAACTATGTACCCTACACCCTCTCCAGTAGCCTCAATATGGGTGCACTGGTCAATATCTTCCTCAGCTCCTGGAAGCTCTGCTGACATCTATCTGACCACATGAAGGTTTTCCCCTTCTTTATCAAAGCTGAAAGTGGTGCTGTAACTTTGGATAAATCTGGCACAAATCTCTGATAGTACCCAGCCAGACCTAGGAAACTTCGCACCTTTGTCACGCTCTTAGGTGGCTCCCAAGATAGCACTGCCTCGATCTTCGCAGGGTCCACTACAACACCCGCCTTAGAGATGACGTGTCCCAAGAAGTGGACCTCTCAAATCTAGAACTAACACTTCAAGAGCTTACCATAAACCTGGTGCTCTCGTAGTGTATCCAGTACAACCCATAAGTGGTAGGCGTGCTCCTTCTCAGTAGTTGAGTAAATCAATATGTCGTCGATGAAGACTATAAAAAATTGATCAAGGTAAGGCTAGAAGATCCTATTCATGAGACTAATGAACATTGTTGGAGCTTTGGTTATGCTAAAAGGAATAACTAAGAACTCATAGTGGTCATACCGACACCTGAAGGCCGTCTTCTGCACATCCTCATCTCGAACTCTGAGCTGATGATAGCCTGACCTGAGGTCTATATTTGAGAACCATTGTTCCCCCTTGATCTGATCGAAGAGGTCGTCAATCCTCAGTAGTGGATACTTGTTCTTTACGGTCACATGATTCAGGAGACGGTAATCGACACATAGTCGCAAGCTTCCATTCACCTTCTTGGCAAACGAAATTGGGGAAGCCCAGGGTGAAACACTGGGTCGGATGAATCCCTTTCCCTGCAAGTCCTCCAGCTGTACTCATAGATCTCAAAGCTCATAGGGAGCCATCCAAAATGCTGGAGTAGATATTGGGGCTATCCCATGGTATAGGTCAATATAGAAGTCTACCTCTCTGCGAGGAGGTAATCCTGGAACGTCATTAGGAAAAACGTCCGCTTACTAATCTACCACAACAGGAAAACTCAGACTAATCACATCAACTACTCCCAGGATGAGACTATCCAACTGATGAGTGATCGGTTGTCCTCTCTTTTGTGTGAGTCCATCCTATGCTGAAAAGGCTCCCTTATCACCGGTGAAGGTGAACCTTCTCCCATCGTTGCAGACACACTGCACCTAGCACCTAATACAGTCGATCTAAGCATGGATCATAGATAACCAATCCATGCCCAAGATGACGTCGTAAGGCCTCGACGCCGCTACGAGAAGATTCCAGTCGAAGCTCTTGCCTCCTAGAGTAATCTCACACTGTTGGAACTAGTGCGTAATCGTCGAGTCTGCTCCTGTAGGAGTCTCTAGCCGTAAGGATCGAGCCAACGTCTCCGTCAGAATCTCTGAGCTTCGAACAAGGGCAGCGGCTATGAAACAATGACTCGCTCCTGTGTCTATAAGAACTACATCAAGGGTGGAGTGGACACAGATAGTACCTTGAATCATATCAGGTGTGTCGTGGTCGTAGGCCTCCACTTTATGAAGCTGATCTTGCCTCTACTCGCCAGCTCTATGTGGTCGGGGTGGACCTCCTGGTGGTGGTGGTGGTGGTAGAGACTCGAAGCATCGTCCACCACCTGCTGCTCGGCCAGCTCCTCTACCTCATCCGCCTGCTCCCTACGGACCACCACGGTCAAACCTATGCCTCTGCCTGGGTGGTCCCTCAACCATCTGCTGCTCCTCTGCATGGCGGGTCAGGCATTCACGAGCCATGTGGCCCTACCCGCCTCATGCATAGCATTTTCTTCCTCTCGAATGACTGGCTCTTCTACGTGTGCCCCGCACCTCTAAACCAGTATCCTGAGGTCGTCCACATAATGGTATGGTCTGCTTGGACCTCTGCGATGTCTGTCTACTTCCGGCTATAGAAGACTCTGCTACGTGCCACCCTGCGGTAGGTCTCGCTGCTGGTGAAGGATCAGCAAGAAAGCTCTCCACTAGAAGGGCTCGCTCTAGTACTCCTTCCTGCATCGGAATACTAAGGGAGATCATCGATACCCCAATCTAATGCCTCAGTCCCTACTTGAAGGTCCGGGCCCAGAAGAATGGGTCTCATACCATGTTTGTGGAGTAGCATGAGAGATCGGTAAACCTCGTCGAGTACTGGGCTACTGTCATGCTTCCCTACCGCAGCTGCAGCAACTCCTGAATGCGCACTGCATGGAGGGTGGCTGGAATGAACTCTGAGTGGAAAAGGCTCTCGAAGTCTGACCAAAGCAGAGATGCCTCGTCGTGTACCTAGAGCATTAGGCTCCACCATCTACCTGTTGTTGCGTGCAGGAGACTCGCCGTAAGGATCACCATGAGGTCAGCTGGTGTCCCCACTAATCTGAAAACTCAAACAAATGCCGACAGCCAGTCCTCGGCTTCCTAAGGGTCTATCTCCCTGTGTAACCTAGGAGGTCTCTGATACTGAAACTTGTGCAGTTCACTCAGTCGACATGCGCTCTCAGCTGTTGGGGCTGGTGGCATTGGTGGCTCGGCGGGTAAAGGTATCATCAGTGCCTCCACTGTAATGGGGCCCTGCACCGAGGCCTCATCGCTCAGTGGGCTTCCATCTCGCACAAAGCTCGGAACCCTAGTTGGCTGCCATTGTGGGGCCATCCTGAAAAGAAACAGGTGCTCCATGGTTAATACAGTATACCTGGTGAGATGACACAAATTAATCACAAAGAAAACTTTTGAAACACACATGCAATCAATGTTTTCATGCACTGAGTTAGGAATCAGAAGTCAGGGTCTTGGTGAATGGATACGTCAGCCGCCGCACCAACACTAGACTCCCTGGACTGATAACCACACTCAATACCCTTAACACTAATGCTTTACACAGAAGAAATTATCAGATTCCTGAGTTCTGCGGTAGAACCGACTCCTCTGATACCAATTTGTCATGACCTTTCCTCGGGGCCCCTGCTGTGACTACCCCAAGCCCGCCTTCCATAGGTCAGGGGATGGCGACTAGAACCAAAGGCATAAATCCTGATAAAAGGGAAGCAATTGCCTTTATATAAGAAAACAAACACCACAGAGTACGCAAGATGAAGTAAACACTAAGTAAAATGAGTACAAATGTAAATGTTGAAAATTAAATGGGCCAGAATACAAACCCAACTGAAATTATAGTACAACTGAAAAGAAAGAACAATAGTAGTAAAGTAAATCAGCAACCACCAAGTTGTCCTCCAGAATTCCCACCTGAAGGGTGGGTACAGATAGTCTCTTCAGCTCCTTGGGTCCGTCTGTCCACTCCGTGTACGTCCCACCTGATAGTCCACCTCTGGGTACCATCTCGATCCACAAGCCTCAACCACGATCAGCGTTGTCCATCGTCTACAACCAACATAATGTAGTGCGGGCATAGCCCATGCAAGGGTGAGTATACGGTACTTAGTAGAGACCCCGAGACCCCCAAAGGTCTCCCAGAATCCACAAAGGATAAACCACAAAGGAAGGATAAAAACACGAAGTATCAACCAACTCTACTTAGGTATATTCCCATACATATACGTAAGTCATCATTTCCAGTTCGGCTCCAACTCTCGATTCGAAGTACAACCCAGTCTACATAGGAAATCACAACCCAATCCACACAGGAAAGCAAGTAAATCATATCGATGATAATTATTGAAGTCAAGACTCAGCTCACACGGGTATACTACTCACGAAGAAGGGTGGAGATGATAGATGTAGTCTCTGTATCATCTCCCCTGCTGAACCCATGTAGGATCTAGGTACAGAAGTCGTCGCTACCGAACCCACGTAGGATCCTAGTATAGTAACCATCGGTGTCGAACCCACGTAGGATCCAAGTACAGTCGTCCTCGCTGCCAAACCCACGTAGGATCCAAGTACAGTTGTCCTCGCTGCCGAACCCACATAGGATCCAAGTACAATTGTCATCGTCGTCGCAGTCGCAACCAGCTCTAGGGTTCCCGCACACAGCATGCTCGATTCCGGGAGGGTCTACTCCACGAGCCAATAGGGTTGATACATCAACTATCACAAAGACTAGAGTTTATGTATCCCATAGTTCTGTCCCACATCATAGGGAAAAAACAAGCAAAACCTGCCCAAGTCATAGAGAACAAGACAACCAAGCCATTTCCCTAAAGTACACGGCGTGTAGGTAAGCGATACAAATCTTGTCATCAGACACCGGGTACTTCCCGTTTGATATAGCCTGTGTCGCAGGGCTGGTTGTGTAGATAAGTATGTACATGGAATATAGTATGGTTACATGTCGTGTCCAAACCTCTAGGGTCGGTTCCATGTGCGCTGGCCATGTCTGGCCATGTGGTGGAGTACATGCCCGTGTACTCCACCCTATGTCCGTGTATTTCTGGAATACATGTAGAGTCATCATGAAGCTACATTTTCCATGGTGAAGAAAGTACACACCATGCCTCTTGGACATGTGGTTTTGCCCGTGTCTGTGTATCTCCCAGATTACATGCCAAGTCATCATGAGGCCGCTCCTGCCATGGTGAAGGAAGTACAGGTCGTGCCTCTTGACCGTGTGGTTATGCTCATGTCCGTGTATCCCCCAGATTACACGTCGAGCCTCGTGAAGCTGCTTTTTCCTTTCTATTAAGGAAGTACACACCATGCCTATTGGTCGTGTATTGTTTTCTGTGTCCGTGTATTTTCCCTGAATACACGCCATGTCCATCGAAGCCTCCTCTGAAAAACAGTGTGGAAAGTACACTTCATGTGTATAGAGTCACACGTCGTGTGTTACTTTTCTAACATATAAAATGGAAGCCACAGTATGGTTTTACTACACGGTGTGCACTTCTGGAGGACACGCCGTGTATTCTGGAATTTTCCAGAAACGACGCCTCTAGCCAGCACGCCTCCTGGGGCGTTCGTTCTTCGTTCTGATGATCCGATTTCTACGAAACTTCTGCTTCTAGGTTTCCCCGACGCTCTGAGGCCGTTTACAATGTTTTCAGGCCTCCGATCAGCTTCGAATGTAACACCCCGAGCTTCCACGATACGCTTCTCATTCAATAATGCAATAGCTTGCATTGTACGCAACTTCGAGTTCTAAAACACAGCGACTAATCAAAGTAGCCGTTATGAATAGTAATAACCACTTTTTAAAATTATAGAAATTTTATATTTCAAAATGGACTTCATTTTTGGATTCGGAATATCGAAATTAGCCTATGTTGAATTTTTGGTATTTTTCTGAGAACTTCTAAATTTTTATGAATAGTGAAAAATACTTAAAAACAACTTTTTAAATCAAAATAATTTATAGTGAAAAATTATACTATTTAGTGGTTTTAAAGTATAATTAGAATATATTTTTACCATTTTATCCAATGGTGGTCATTATAATTAATTTAACATTGAAATCGGACATAAACAATTGCCAATCTTTTGATATAAATTGTTTCGTAGAAACACGCCATTTTTTGTAACAGCGGGAATTAATTATAAAATTAATTAATGCAACTTATATGTTTTTAATTTTGTAAAATAGGCATTATTTTTGAATTCGGAATATCAATTATATCTTAGGGTGAAATTTTGGCTTTGTTCTGAAAAACTTCAATTTTTGATGAATAGTGAAACCACTAAGTGGTAGTTAAATAACTGATTTTTCATTTAAATGAAATATTACCACTTCTGCGATTTGATTTTCAAAAATCCAACATACATTGTTGTCATTAAGAAGTAAAATTTGGTTCAATGAGATTAAAATAAATTTTTGGTGAATAGTAACTTTTAAGTTCTTAATCGCGATTAGAGGTAATTAGTGTAGTTTAAGGTACAAATAATGTTTTAATAATATGAGATGAGCATGACACTTGTCCTAATCCTATTGGATGAGTCATGGCCGACCAAGACAACCCATGGGTCAACTTGGGGACCCCATGGAGCCACTTTAGTTGGAAAATGACATTAATATATATTTATTTAATGTTAAAATTAAATTGACACAAACATGAGTTGTTTTACTAAAACAGTTTTTAAGTGGGGTTACACAAGCCCAAAGTTTGATTATAAATATTCATTAGAAATCTAAAAAGATTTCCTACATCATAGTATTTTTTTTATAATTTTTAGACATTAAATAAATTAAATTATTTATGACATCATTATGATGCAGCGATGACCTCATTATTTAACGATTTAAATAAAATGAGAATATAATGCAAAATCCAAGGCTTAAACTTGTCCAAAGCCTATTGGATGAAGGTATTTCGAACCCTTATCACCTTATCCACGAATTATATAAGTGTGGGACCTTTATAATCCTAAAATCATTGTATAATAATGTAACATTTCAATCTTTCCAAAAGAGCCCCTCCTCTCCTCTTATAAAAGGCACCCACCTCTACCACCTTATTCACACTTTCAAGCCTTTTTGTTCGGCCAACCTCTGCCCAAATACTCTCCCAACTTCTCTTCCTTCATCCTAGAAGAATTACTTTAGTCATAAATCCATCCTAAGGAGTCCTTTTGATCAAATCAAAAGGAAGAACCCGAAGAAGAGGTAACATTTTCATCACCCTCTTTCATGTTTCTTTCTTCTTCCACTCCCTCTTTGTTTATTATTTCAATTCTAAAATTATAACTCCAGTATCTTCTATATACTGTGATCTTATTATAAATATGGAACAACCATATTCAGTATTCTACCCATCATTTTAATGACATGTCACCATACGTGCGTACGTACGGCTTACCGTCTCCACGTCGTGGTGTAATTGTTATTCAATATATTATTATTTAGATGGGTATAATAATTATATGTAATTCATGTAAATAATAAATATAACATGATAATGATTCTGTATATATGATATACTATCCAATTATATATTATTTTAAAATCAAAATAATTATATTGTCGCTCGTGCGTACGTACGGACTACCGTCTCCACGAACGCGATGAGATTCATTCTCCGTCGTATCCATTCAAGTATAATTATCATTTGATGATTTAAAAATAATGTTTAATGACATGATATCATTCTAGATATGAATAAGATACAACCTATCCATGAAAAACATGACTTACATAACAAAACATATAAGAAAATGAGTAAGTTAACACCCGAAACAACGATAAATCTAAGATATTGTTAACAAAGCAATGTTAAAAAATCATATATGATATCATATGAATGTATATGATTCTTGTATAATTCAATAAAAATTATTTCACCATTATACAGGAGGTTAACCAACCCCAACCAAGGAAAAGTACCAGGTAAGGGTTTACTTCACAACCTCTTCATTATCCAAGGTTGTTTATACATAATTATCTACTAGGACCTCGTTATCATCCACATCCATGTTTCTTCAAAATGTATTTCAAAACATTTTTATTATTTACAAGAATATGGGTTAAAGTCATTTATACCATTTTTGACTTTTTATAAGAGGAATCTTGACGTCGTTTTCAAAACAAGTTCCTTTTTAACCTTTTCGACAGAATTGAGGTAAGAATGTTTTTTTAACTTATATGGCGGGTGCGGTTATTTTCCACCGTTATAAAATCTTAAAAGCTTTCCTTACAAGCTTATAAGAATATTTTCAAGAAAATGTTTTGTTTTATATGGCTCTTACATGATTTCAAAAATAGAAAGAGATATTTCTCTAAAAAGTGTTTTTATTTCATCTATGTCAACATCCTTTGATGGATTTTACGCTTATTTGAAGTTGATTTATTATAATAAAAAACTTCTATATTGTATTGAAGGTTTTGTGATATGTTTGACTGTGGATGTGCTATTTTATACCATTCATAGTTTATGGTGAAATTATTGACATTTCTTATGCTAGTTTTAATACGAATGTTTATGTTATGTTTAAACCTTTTCATATGGGAATGCATTGGACTTAATATATGACCGGTGGAGCCCGCTATAGCTCCTCGATGCATCGGTAGGTATCATGAGACAAACTAGTGTCTTGGAACAAGGCCTTCACAAAATCTTATTTTTAGTCTTGGCACGAGGCCTTGGCTATGTGGTTATGATAGTCTGGCATTATGCATTCCAACATTATGAAAGTGGTTAGTGATTTTTCATGTGATTATTCGATTAGTAGAATATCCATGTGAATGAGTAAATGGAATTATTTAATTTTACTTTATGTTGATATTCAAGTTTAAAAGGCTTTTGTTTTAGTTATACATTGCCTTAAATGTTTATTCTTATTTATGAAAGTTTCTGCTATGTTGTTATCCTTACTGGGCATTTGAGCTCACCCCTTTTCTATGTTTTATTTTTCCCATGAAGTGAAGAAGTAAATTATGAATGACCTGCAGGGATATTATGAGGGGATAATAGTGTGGACTGGGGAGAAATTATGTTGTTGTAGTAGTTTTTCATTTTATGATGTAATGTAAAACTTATGAATATATCTGGTGTTTCCAAGGCTACTAAACCAATCGGTCTTTCGAGATTTGATCTTTCTTGTGATCATGCCAATGTTACGAAGTAATGCACCGACTCTGGGTAGCTGGGGTCGGGGAGTTACAGTTGGTATCAGAGGAAGTTTAGTACAAACCTTGGATGCTAGATTTAGATAAACTCTGATTAGAGCACATAGACCTAAGATGAACTTTGAGGATTAGTATAAAATAACTTCCTAGAATTTTGGTATTGTAGAGATTTTGTGAGTTTTCCGAGAAATACATCCCTATCTGGATACGAGCAGGTAGAGGCGGCTCTGGCACAGATGTTCCTAGGGGTAAAACCCGAAAACACCGCTTTGAGCTAGACTCGAACGGGAACTGGTGCACGACAACGGGCCTTGTTGCACTCTTGGTTACGACACTCCCGGGGGATATGCTTAGGATAACTCTCATTTTCTTTACAAATCATTATGAAGGGTTTATGAGTATATACTTCCTCAAAGAAAACATTTTTATGATTATGGATTATATCCATAAATAGTTCAATTTATGTTAAGTGTTTTATAAGTACGGGATTATGTATTTTGATTCATAAACTGATCTAGTTTATACCATTGTTTAGAAATGGCGCCTAGTGGAAGAAATGGAAACCGTATCAATGCACGCACTCCATGTAGGGATTGCCCTCCTGATCAAGATAATTATAGTGGGGCTGGTGATGCAACTGGTGCCGATCAGCTAATCACCATACTGGGATAACTTACTCAGGTTATGAATAATATCCTTACCCGTATGGAGCACCCTGATCCATAGCGTGGAGGATCAATGTTAGATCGATTCATGAGGCAACAACCACCAACGTTCAATGGGAGTACAAATCCATTAGTATCCGAGCAATGGATAAATTCCCTAGAGAAAATATTCCAGGCTTTGGGGAGTAGTGAAAGGGAGAAGGTTGTCATGGCAGTTTACCGCCTCACTGGAGATGCCGATCAGTGGTGGTCGCTGATTCAAAACACAAAGAAAGATGATGACGTATCGAATATGGAATGGAGGGAGTTCAAAGAGCTTTTCTTATAAAAATACTTTCCTCGTGACCATCGAGCAGATATGGAAAGGCAATTTCTGAGTCTGAGGCAGAAGGAGGATGAGAATGTCGCAAAGTATGAGGCTAACTTTACAAGGTTAGCAAGGTATGTTGCAGATTACATACGTAACCCAAGAAGTAATATTGATCATTTCTTTGATGGGTTGAAACCATTTCTCCATCGAGCTTTAGTATCACAAACCTTCTCTTCATACGAAGGTATTGTCTCGTGCGCTATCAAGACGGAAAAGGAATTCTCTAAGTCTTATGACAACAAAGTAAAGCAAGAGAAGAAGAGAACTGTGGAACAAGAGACAGATAAAGGGAAAAAGGGAAAGAAGGATTTTCCATTATGTGATAATTGTGGGAAGAATCACCCTGGTACTTGTCTAAAAGGAATGGGAGTTTGTTATAAATGTGGAGAAAATGGTCATCAGGCTCGTGATTGCAAGGGAAAGAAAGAGGCTATCAAAGTTGAATGCTATAATTGTAGAGAAATGGGTCATTATGCAAATGAATGTCCTAAGCGTCAGGGAAACTTACCTCAGAAAAGGCCAAGGGATCAAGGACAATCTTATGCTATTACTACAGTTGAAACAGAATAACTAATGTATTGGTGCTTTTGGACTCATGGATTATATTTTGGTTATTAGAATAATGTGATATATATATATATAAGGATTGTAATACAGTACTTGTTGATTTCAGTAAGGTTTTAATATGATGAAGGTAATTATATTTTTAGTATGTGACAATAAGAGAAACTTTACTTTGTTTGGGGAATCTGATAAATTGATTTTGGAATTAAGAGACCTTTTAGAGAAAGTCTGGACAGAGGTATTTTGGATAACTACAATGGTTGGAGTGGATTAAGTTGATCTTTGGATAATATTGTTTAAGGTTAAAAAATTTATGAAGATTATTTTTGGAATATTATGATACTATAGTTTTAGGAAAAGGACAACCTGCAGGGTGGGGAATAACCCGTCGCGTCGGACAAAGCTGCAGGAATTGAACCCACAACCATAGTGCGACAAGCCTTTATTTCCTACCACTAGCCTACAGGAATTCCCTGGTTATTACAAAATAGTTTTACTAATCTAAATGGTATGTGTTAACATTTGGAACCTTATACAATTCGGATAAATAGAATATTTTTGAGTTCCGTTACCATTTGGAGTAAAAGTTGGGTTTGTGGTAAAAATTTATTAAAAAATGAAAGTATACATAACAAGTATGTATATTCCCTTACGTTCTTAGTAAATCTCCTAAATAAATTCCTCAACATTATAAAAGGTAACTTAAAACAGAAATGTTGTCGGTTAACTTTTCCAACTGGGGATTCAATGACCGTTTAACCAATCACAAGTTTGTGATTTTCTTGTGGTTAAACTTTCTCCTAATCCTGTTTTATATAACTCTCCATCAGACCTTGATGGTTTGTTTCTCCTCCATATCCATATTTTCATAGAATCCTAGAATGGGCTATATCGGGTGACCGTTGTACTTATCTTGCTTTCTTTTAATGTTATATATTTATTAACCTTATTTCCGATGTGGGTTTTCCTCAAAGGTATTTTCTCTTTTCAACCTTTTATTTTCAAAGAAAAATTTAAAATTGCGAGGACACAATTTATAGAAGGAGGGGAGAATGTAACACCCCGAGCTTCCACGATACGCTTCTCATTCAATAATGCAATAGCTTGCATTGTACTCAACTTCGAGTTCTAAAACACCGCGACTAATCAAAGTAGCTGTTATGAATAGTAATAACCACTTTTTAAAATTATAGAAATTTTATATTTCAAAATGGACTTCATTTTTGGATTCGGAATATCGAAATTAGCCTATGTTGAATTTTTGGTATTTTTCTGAGAACTTCTAATTTTTTATGAATAGTGAAAAATACTAAAAACAACTTTTTAAATCAAAATAATTTATAGTGAAAAATTATACTATTTAGTGGTTTTAAAGTATAATTAGAATATATTTTTACCATTTTATCCAATGGTGGTCATTATAATTAATTTAACATTGAAATCGGACATAAACAATTGCCAATCTTTTGATATAAATTGTTTCGTAGAAACACGCCATTTTTTGTAACAGCGGGAATTAATTATAAAATTAATTAATGCAACTTATATGTTTGTAATTTTGTAAAATAGACATCATTTTTGAATTCGGAATATCAATTATAGCTTAGGGTGAAATTTTGGCTTTGTTCTGAAAAACTTCAATTTTTGATGAATAGTGAAACCACTAAGTGGTAGTTAAATAACTGATTTTTCATTTAAATGAAATATTACCACTTCTGTGATTTGATTTTCAAAAATCCGACATACATGGTTGTCATTAAGAAGTAAAATGTGGTTCAATGAGATTAAAATAAATTTTTGGTGAATAGTAACTTTTAAGTTCTTAATCGCGATTAGATGTAATTAGTGTAGTTTAAGGTACAAATAATGTTTTAATAATATGAGATGAGAATGACACTTGTCCTACTCCTATTGTATGAGTCATGGCCGACCAATACAACCCATGGGTCAACTTGGGGACCCCATGGAGCCACTTTAGTTGGAAAATGACATTAATATATATTTATTTAATGTTAAAATTAAATTGACACAAACATGAGTTGTTTTACTAAAACAGTTTTTAAGTGGGGTTACACAAGCCCAAAGTTTGATTATAAATATTCATTAGAAAGATAAAAATATTTCCTACATCATAGTATTTTTTTTATAATTTTTAGACATTAAATAAATTAAATTATTTATGACATCATTATGATGCGGCGATGACCTCATTATTTAACGATTTAAATAAAATGAGAAGATAATGAAAAATCCAAGGCTTAAACTTGTCCAAAGCCTATTGGATGAAGGTATTTCGAACCCTTATCACCTTATCCACGAATTATATAAGTGTGGGACCTTTATAATCTGAAAATCATTGTATAATAATGTAACATTTCAATCTTTCCAAAAGAGCCCCTCCTCTCCTCTTATAAAAGGCCCCCACCTCTACCACCTTATTCACACTTTAAAGCCTTTTGGTTCGGCCAAACTCTGCCCAAATACTCTCCCAACGTCTCTCCCTTCATCCTAGAAGCATTACTTTAGTCAGAAAGCCATCCTAAGGAGTCCTTTTGATCAAATCAAAAGGAAGAACCCGAAGAAGAGGTAACATTTTCATCACCCTCTTTCATGTTTATTTCTTCTTCCACTCCCTCTTTGTTTATTATTTCAATTCTAAAATTATAACTCTAGTATCTTATATATACTGTGATGTTATTATAAATATGGAACAACCATATTCAGTATTCTACCCATCATTTGAATGACATGTCACCATACGTGCGTACGTACGGCTTACCGTCTCCACGTCGTGGTGTAATTGTTATTCAATATATTATTATTTAGATGGGTATAATAATGATATTTAATTCATGTAAATAATAAATATAACATGATAATGATTCTTTATATATGATATACTATCCAATTATATATTATTTTAAAATCAAAATAATGATATTGTCGCTCGTGCGTACGTACGGACTACCGTCTCCACGAACGCGATGAGATTCATTCTCCGTCGTATCCATTCAAGTATAATTATCATTTGATGATTTAAAAATAATGTTTAATGACATGATATCATTCTAGATATGAATAAGATACAACCAATCCATGAAAAACATGACTTACGTAACAAAACATATAAGAAAACGAGTAAGTTAACACCCGAAACAACGATAAATCTAAGATATTGTTAACAAAGCAATGTTAAAAGATCATATATGATATCATATGAGTGTATATGATTCTTGTATAATTTAATAACAATTATTTCACCATTATACAGGAGGTTAACCCACCCCAACCAAGGAAAAGTACCAGGTAAGGGTTTACTTCACAACCTCTTCATTATCCAAGGTTGTTTATACATAATTATCTACTGGGACCTCGTTATCATCCACATACATGTTTCTTCAAAATGTATTTCAAAACATTTTTATTATTTACAAGAATATGGGTTAAAGTCATTTATACCCTTTTTGACTTTTTATAAGAGGAATCTTTTCATCGTTTTCAAAACAAGGTCCTTTTTAACCTTTTCGACAGAATTGAGGTAAGAATGTTTTTTTAACATATACGGCGGGTGCGATTATTGTCCGCCATTATAAAATCTTCAAAGCTTTCCTTACAAGCTTATAAGAATATTTTCAAGAAAATGTTTTGTTTTATATGGCTCTTACATGATTTCAAAAATAGAAAGAGATATTTCTCTAAAAAGTGTTTTGATTTCATCTATGTCAACATCCTTTGATGGATTTTACGCTTATTTGAAGTTGATTTATTATAATACAAAACTTCTATATTGTATTGAAGGTTTTGTGATATGTTTGATTGTGGATGTGCTATTTTATACCATTCATAGTTTATGGTGAAATTATTGACATTTCGTATGCTAGTTTTAATACGAATGTTTATGTTATGTTTAAACCTTTTCATATGGGAATGCATTGGACTTAATATGTGATGGGTGGAGCCCGCTATAGCTCCTCGATGCATCGGTAGGTCTCATGAGACAAACTAGTGTCTTGGCACAAGGCCTTGACAAAATCTTATTTGTAGTCTTGGCACGAGGCCTTGGCTATGTGGTTATGATAGTCTGGCATTATGCATTCCAACATTATGAAAGTGGTTAGTGATTTTGCATGTGATTATTAGATTAGTAGAATATCCATGTGAATGAGTAAATGGAATTATTTCATTTTACTTTTGCCATATTATGTTGATATTCAAGTTTAAAAGGCTTTTTTTTTAGTTATACATTGCCTTAAATGTTTATTCTTATTTATGAAAGTTTCCTCTATATTGTTATCCTTACTGGGCATTTGAGCTCACCCCTTTTCTATGTTTTATTTTTTCCAGGAAGTGAAGAAGTAAATTATGAATGACCTGCAGGGATATTATGAGGGGATAATAGTGTGGACTGGGGAGAAATTATGTTGTTGTAGTAGTTTTTCATTTTATGATGTAATGTAAAACTTATGAATATATCTGGTGTTTCCAAGGCTACTAAACCAATCGGTCTTTCGAGATTTGATCTTTCTTGTGATCATGCCAATGTTATGAAGTAACGTACCGGCTCTGGGTAGCTGGGGTCGGGGAATTACATCGAAAACATAACTTGATTCACCACTCATGAATGGTAGGAGAACACCATACAACAACAAGAACGGCGGAGGAATCGGACCGTCTTATTTTGGTTTGGTTCCTTCCTCATTAGTCCGATATCAAATTGGTTTATGAGAAAAAACAACATGGAAGGTGAACCAACATTTCTCAATCAAAACACACCCCTACCTCAAAGAATGTTTGCGGTTGTCAAGCGCCGCGAATGATGGTTTTGTTCCCGTCATCGTTGGTTTGCACCCGAGAAAACGTCATCTTCTCTTTTATCATGGAGAGAAGATGATGATTGCGGGCCAGTCGTCGAGTCATTCTTCGCTTGAAGAGATGATGTTCTTCATGGGAGAACTTGAGCTATCTTTCCCCAATATCTTCACACAACAACTAACCCCCCAAAATAAAATAAGACTTATCTTATTTTATTACTTCAAGCCGTGCATTTCAATTTTAAAATTCAAACACATAACTCACTTAATTGTTTAAGTGTGTTGGCATGATTAAAGGGAGAGAGAGGGGAGAGTTACACATTTAAAGGATACCAATATTTAACAGGGAGTTTCCAAGTATTTATCCTGGGAGTTCAAAGAGGTTAAGGGTTATGGAAAGTGAAAAGATGGGTGCTCGTGTGGGTCCCACCTCCCTCATAACCACACATGGGAAGTTAGGTGGTTGTGGGCCCCACCAACAACTTCCCATGAGAGTGTTTAACTTCCAAGGTTAATAAAATAAAATTGTACACAATTTTATTTACTTCTCACTTAAACCCTAAAATTTAACTTCATCTCTCGAGCAAATGCATCAACGGTAAAACCCATCCTAAGCAAATATCAGCGTTGCGAGTTCATCAGTGCCCTCGGATTTCAATTCTGAGTAACGGTTCAAAAGATAGAAAAACTCAATTGTTCGTTCACTGAACGTATCCGAGATAAACTTCGGAAATTTATTCCAGGCACACCGGGCCTCGGAATCAGGTGCCGTCATAAACTGAGTACTCGTAAAATCCCAAATAATTTAAGAAAAAATTTTCCTTGAAATTTACAGGTCTTTACATGGTTAATAAACTTACTATAACAAGCCAAAAGAACCCCAAGTGGTTCATTATTAATATATAGATCATTATTTAAGTAATTTGGTCGAACCTTATATTTTGAGGAATAAAATAACAATTAATAATATAATATTTGTTTTAAAAACTATTTTATGTCCATTTTGACACTATTTGGTACTTGATTTTTGTGAAAATCATAACATCCTGATTAGTTTGAAAAAAGTTAATTAAATCAATACTAACATGTCATATTAACCTATAAAATTATTGGAATTCATAAAAAGTCTAAAATTACATTTATTTGGGTATTTATAACATCAATTATGTTAATATTTCATTAATAAGGTAATTACTACATCATCATTGTGTCATAAATAAATAAAATTATTTAATGTATAAAAATTATAAATAAAATAAAATTATGTAGGAAATATTTTTATCTTTATATTGAATATTTATAGTCTAATTTATCTTATGTATAACCCTATATTAAAAATGTTTTAGTTATTAAACTTTGATTTTAACTATTTTATTTCTTCTTTAAATAAAATAATAATAAATGTCCTAATCTAATCCAAGTTGACCTAAAGGGTAATATTTTATCCCTAAGGTTGTTTTAGGTCGCACTACACTTATCTAATAGAATTATAACTTGTGTTAGGGTAATAATAATATCATTTTTACCCTTAATTACCCTATTTACTTTTAACCGTGGTAAATAAAATTAAAAAGTTACTTTTCACCCAAAAATATTTTTATCTTATTGAACCACATTTTACTCCTTGATATTAACTGTGTCTCTCAGAGTTTTGAAATTCCACTCACAGAAGCGGTAAAATTAAGTTTTATGTAAATTTTCAAACTCTCCTAGGAGGTGGGTAAAAGACGGTGAAAAATTCAGCAAAATTTTTATATGTCTAAAATTATTATAAAATGACTCCAATGAATTACATTGAACATATATAGGTGTTATGTATCAATTTTGACCTAAAATAAATTTAAATAAAATAAATAATTATTTATATAAAAAGTCTGTTTTTAAATAGTAACCTAGTGTTTTCACTATTCATCAAAAATTGAATGTTTTCAGAAAAATACCAAAAATTCACCCTAGGATAATTTCGATATTATGAATCCAAAAATGAAGTCCATTTTGAACAGTAAAATTTATAAAATTTTAAAAAGTGGGTATTACTATTCATAACGGCTAGTTTATAATAATATTATAATAATATATCATTTAATGAAACTCGGTATTGCGTACTATACACGCTATCGAGGAAGGTCTTGATTGCGTGCAATTCAAGACAAGTTGGGGTTGCATGTAGTGAAAGCTCCATTTGTTGTTGCATATAACATAATCAAAACATATTTCATTTATACATTAAACAAAATCTATACTTAATGTTGCGTAAAATAATTTCTAAAAAACAAACTTGAAATTGTGTGTAACACGAGCCAAGAATAGTGTTGTGTATACTGCAAGCTAATACAGTGTTGCTTATAGTGCAAGCTAATTTTGGTGTAGCGTACAACACAAGACATCAATGAAATTAAAAGGAATAATTCTCATAGAATCTCAGGTTGTTACATTCTAACCCCCCTTAAAATGAATTTCGCCCTCGAAATTCATCCGGGTTATAAATGGTTTACTACTTGAAAGTTTATTTCATAGAAACCCACATCGTAAAAAGGAATACCAAAACTTATATTTAAAAACTAAAGTATGAAACGTAATAGTTACCCAAATTAACTAATCCCTGGGTTTCCACATAGGAGAACATAGGTTAAAATATGGATATGGAAGAAAAATCTGACCATCATGTTCTGATGAAGATTGGTAGAGGACATGGCTATAAAAAAGCCAACAATCACAAATCCATAAATTTGGGATGATCTAAGGTACCAGATTATTCATCAGATATAAGGGCACTAGGAAAACATTTTTGGGTTTTCAAGATGATTTCCCTAAAGTTGAAGATTTTGAATTAGAATAAATACTTACTTTATTTCGGTATAATCTCACCATTGTTCGTACCTTGAACAATTTCCACTTCATCTCTTAAAAAAATGAAGTTGAATTTTTCATTTGTGAAGTGTTAGCAGATCATGTGATAGAATGATGGGTCATTCCATATGTCTAAAACAAAAGGTTAACAAAAGTTATCAAATATACATAAGTCCATCTATGGTGAGGTTAATCATATATGATTCCAAAAATGGACTTATAATTCATCTATCATACTACTTCATAAAACTAGTTTCTAATAACTAGGGACTTCCTATAGGCCAGTGGTAGGAAATAAGGCCTGTCGCACTTCGGTTTTGGGTTTGATTCCCACAGTCTTGTCTGACACGACGGGTTGTCGCCCGTCCTGCAGGTTGTCCCTTTTTCTAAAACTACATAACATTTCTGCAATAAAATAGAAAAAAGTTCTAGCCTTAAAAAATACTATCTTATGTCTAACTTAATTCATTCCAATCTTTAGGCTTATCCAAAATACTTTTGTCCAAGCTCATAGTATAAAAAAACAATTACTAGAAATGTCTTCTATCGAGCATTTGGATACCATAATTTATCCCCATATATCATACGATATATCTTGTTGGTCACATTCCAAACATGTGAATACCTTAATCATGTATTCTCTTGAACCATAGTGAAAACATGAATGTCTTCACAAGGTAACTCTTTCAATATACCAAAATCCAAAAAATTCTATATACTCAAACCATGATATCACTTTTTCCTTATATTAGTCATGAGCTCATTAATACTATCAAACATTTCATTATCTCCTTATACCTTCTTTATGCGCATATTAGGTGCCTTCCAAAAATATCTAAATAACCTTTCGTGGTTACCGGAACCATTCAACATATACTTTCAAAACTCAAGAAAAAGAAACAGTGTAACAATCCTTAGATTTTTCTTTATTCTATAGTACCATACATTATTCTTGATAAACATATAATCATTACACTACCTTATTAAACCACTGACTGAGCTTCATCATTTCTTCCATCTCATATATCATTTGTATTATCTTTATCATCATCCACATAAATACTACCCATATGAACATTCTGATTCTCATTATGAGATTTTCCATTAGGGTATTGGTTTGCATAATGCCAGTACATTCCACATTTAAAACACTTAATCGTTGTTGATGTCTTAGCAATACCATTATCCTTGTCCATTATGTTAACTGAACCTTTTCCTTTACAATTACTATCTTTGTTTCCTTCTTTTCCACACCCAAAGCATCTTCCAGTTCCTTTGAAACATTCTCCCTGATGCCTCTTCCCACATGATTTACATGAGTGAAATTGAACTTTCTTTCCTCTGTGATCATCAATAAACTCCATCTTTCTCTTATTAGCTGAGTCTGGAAACTTACCAAAGTTGAGATTATTGATCATATTATGAGATTTCTGATTAGGAATAATAATGATATGTGGACTTCCAGATCCAATTTCATTTGGTTTATCATGAAGAATATCATTCCATTGTCTATCATATCCTCCATTATCGTGAATCTTCATGTTTCCAACCATTTTCTAAAACCCAAAAAGAATAGTGTGAGAGGCCAAAATCATAATCAAGGGGGAGTAACTTCAATATCAAACATCTTAGGTTTAATTATAATATTTTTACCGTTATTCTAGGACTATAACCTATACTTATACTTAACCTTAGGTACATCCTCAGACATACCTTAGAAATATCTCTAGGGATATCACTAAAGTTATCGCATCCTAGTTTCCAAAGGTTGACTAAACCGAACCTCTGATACCAACTGTAGAGACCCAAATCTTGATGTACATGGACATTACATTAATTTTTCTGAATACTTAATACATAACAAAAACAATCACTGAAGGACCGTAATAGTTTAGTGTCTTTGGAAACTCGAAACATAATCTTCTAATCATGGTGAAATATCTTCAACATCTCCCATAGAGATCTTCCCCTTTTTTTCCTTACCTAAAACCTTTCTTTATATCCTAGGGAAAAGAAAACATATAAAGAGTGAGCTCAAATTCTCAATAAGGGTAAGAATGGAGAAAATAAAACCAACCATATAGATTTGAACATAAAAACATGAACATAATGTTTAAACATCGAAATCTTGAGCAATGACATAAAACATGGCAGTATGAAAGGAATAGATCATAATGGAACATGAATCATGATAAAATAGCTTGAAAATAAAAAATTTAATTGTGGAAAAACATTAAGCACGTGATATGATTTCCTTAGTAGCCAAGACATTTCTTCCAAGACAATCTTAGTGGACAAAGTCCCTTTTTCAATCGAGTTCACTCCTCATTCCAGTCCTGTAACACTGAACCAGATTAACTTACCATTCCAGCCATGTCTATCTCATGAGATATAAATATTTACCCAATGAATTGAAGGGAGATATAGGTCTCACCCATATCATAATGAAATCATTCTTACGTGTTCCACAACATGAAGATAAATCATTCATCATTACCCAAATAATAAAATGGGTTTCATAAACATCATCCCATCATAACATAATCTATATAATAAAATGGATATCATTTCATAATAAAAAAAGTTAAACCATGTAAATCATAGAGACATTATACTTGAAACATACACATATGAAATAATGTCATCTTATATGGAAAAAAATTTTGATAAAACACTTGAAATTAATTCTTGAGGAAAATATCCTTTCTTCTTCAAAATCATTTTCTTTTCACAAAATTCCATGAAATTTTAAAAGAAATGTATTTTTTCGAAAATATTCATAAAATCTTGTAGAGTAAGCTTTATGAAAATGAGGTGTTATGAAACCGTAAAAATCCATTCATGCCGTATAAGTTAAAAATAACATTCTCCTCATACTTTTATCGGAAAAGTCAAAAAGTTCCACGTGTGGTAAAAAAAAGTAATATTCCTTTCATAACATGTGGTAAATTTCAAAAATGGGTAAAAAAGACTTTAAAAATACATGAAAACATTTTTAGAAAACATGGTCATGGATGATAATAATAACCCCAGTAAATACTTACGAATAACAATCTCAGATAAGAACGAGATTGGAATAGTTATCCATTACCTTATGTCTGATATTCTTCGTACGTATCTGAACCTCCTATATAATGATTTAAATAATGTCATTGACTTATTACAGAATCATATTCATTGTTATGATATCATATATGGTTCACTTATGACTTTATATTACCTGTTCTTTTGTAAATTCCATGTTAAAGCAGCATTTTGGGTAGAATCGTTTCATTTATCATACGTGTTTCGACATGTTATTCTTGATATTATTACTTATATCCTTATTTACTTAATTATAGAATGTAAAACATGTTTTATATATAATATATATTCAGTATATAAATATATATGATATATTGATAAATGGAATGAAATACACCGTTCATGGAGACGGTAGGCCATGCGTACGCATGAACGCTATTTTCGTTTCCTTATTGAATTAAATGTAATTAAGTAAATGAAACATATATGTACATAAATAATTTGTCATTATTATGTAATATCTCTCATGATTATTTATTATATATACTTTATAATCATACTTTAATGGTTAATCATGGAAAATGAATCTCATCGCGTTCGTGGAGACGGTAGTCCGTACGTACGCACGAGCGATGATATCATTCCCATGATTGTGGAATTGTATTGAAGTGTATTTATAATATTTCAGAATAAATATAACTTTATAATAATCATATATAGTTATTTATTTATACCATTATACCCATCCAAGTAAGGTGGTGGTGGAAAACAGATTACATGATGGCGTGGAGACTGTATTCTGTACGTACGCATGTGTGGTGATTTCTTTTTCCGTAGGATGGATAGAAGATGAAATTGGGTTGTTTCATATTTATAATAACAAATCATTATATTAGTGATATTAATGTTATTAATTTATGATGAAATAAATAAATAATAAGAAGTATAAGAAGAAATAAATTGGAAAGAATCAGTAAAGGATATTACCTCTTCTTTGACGCGCCTCTTCTTAACCTCCTCTTAAGGAACTAGGGTTGGTCTTTTGAGGAGACCAAAACCTCTATAATGTGACTAGAGAGGTTTAGAAGAGGAATTTTCATGGGTTGGATGAGCTTTAAGGCACAAAAGGGTGTGAAGAGAAGAGGAAAGGGGTGCCCTTTTTATAAGGTAGGAGAGGGGCACCTTAAGAAAACTTAAAATATTATTTTATAATAAAGTCATATTAGGTTTTTAATAGCTCCAAATTGATTTATTTCAAAGATAAGGTGGGGATGGGTCTAAATACTCTCAACCAATAGGTTTTTGATAAGTTTAGGTTACTATTTTATCCTTATCATTTAGATTTAACTCTAAGTTAAATAATTTAACTTTTACTGTGTCTTTTTGTTTTCTTACACCATATGGTTTTTCACGACCCGTCCTCGGGGCCCGTTCCGTGACTACCCCAAGCCTGCCTTCCATAGGCCAGGGGATGGCAACTAGCACCAAAGGCGTAAATCCCGATAAAAGGGAAGGCATTGCCTTTATATAAGAAAACAAACACCACAGAGTATGCAAGCTGAAGTAAACACTAAGTAAACTGAGTACAAAAGTAAATGTTGAAAAGTAAATGGGCTAGAATACAAACCCAACTGAAAGTACAGTACAAATGAAAAGAAAGAACAACAGCAGTAAATTAAATCAGCAACCACTAAGTCGTCCTCCGGAATTCCCACCTGAAGGGTGGGTACAGATAGTCTCATCAGCTCCTTGGGTCCGTTCGTCTTCTCCGTGTATGTACCACCTGATAGTCCACCTTCGGGTACCATCCTGCTCCACAAGCCTCAACCACGATCAACGTTGTCCATCATCTGCAACCAACACAATGTAGTGCGGGCATAGCTCGTGCAAGGGTGAGTATACAATACTCAGTAGGGAGCCTGAGACCCCCGAAGGTCTCCCAGAATCCACAAAGGATAAACCAAAAGGTAAGGATACAAACACGAAGTATCAAACAACTCTACTTAGGTATATGCCCATACATATACCTAAGTTATCATTTCCAGTTCGGCTCCAACTCTCGAGCCCAAGTACATCCCAGTCCACACAATAAATCACAACCCAATCCACACAGGAAAGCAAGTCAATCATATCGATGACAATTATTGAAGTCAAGACTCAACTAAAACTGGTATACTACTCACAAAGAGGGGTGGAGATGATAGATTGAGCATCTGTATCATCTCCTCTGCTGAACCCACGTAGGATCCAAGTACAGAAGTCATCGCTGCCGAACCCACGTACGATCCTAGTACAGTAACCATCGCTTCCTAACCAACGTAGGATCCAAGTACAGTCATCCTCACTACTGAACCCACGTAGGATCCAAGTACATTTGTCCTCGCTGTCGAACCCACGTAGGATCCAAGTACAGTCATCATCGTTATCACAGTCGCATCCAGCTCTAGGGTTCCCGCACACAGCATGCTCAATTTCGGTAGGGTCCACTCCACGATCCAAGTAGGTCGATACATCAATTTTCACGAAGACCAGAGTTGATGTATCTCTTAGTTCCATCCCACGTCATAGGGGAAAAACTAAGAAAAATGTTCCCAAGTCATGGAGAAAAAGACAACCAAGCCATTTCCCTAAAGTTCACGACATGTAGGTAAGCGATACACAATGTGTCATCGGACACCAGGTACTACCCATGTGATATAGCCCATGTCACAGGGCTGGTCATGTAGATAAGTATTTACACAACTTTTAGTATGGTTACACACCATTTCCAAACCTCTAGGGTCGGTTCCATGTGCGCTGGACATGCCTGGCCGTGTGGTGGAGTACATGTCGGTGTACTCCACCCCGTGTCCATGTATTTCCGGAATACACGCCGAGTCATCACGAAGCCACTTCTTCCATGGTGAAGGAAGTACATTCCATGCCTCTTGGCCATGTGGTTCTTCCCATGTCTGTGTATCTCCCAGATTACACGCTGACTCATCATGAAGCCTCTTCTGCCATGGTGAAGGAAGTACATGTTGTGCCTCTTGGTCGTGTGGTTCTGCCCATGTCCGTGCATCCCCCAGATTACATTTCAAGTCTCACGAAGCCACTTCTTCCTTTATATAAAGGAAGTACATGTTGTGCCTCTTGTCCTTGTATTGCTATCCATGTCCGTGTATTTTCCCTGAATACACACCATGTCCATCGAATCCTCCTCTGACAAACAGTGTGGAATGTACACACCATGTGTATAGAGTCACACGCCGTGTGTTACTTTTCTAATGTCCGAAATAGAAGCCACATTACACTTTTACTACACGGAGTGTGCTTTTGGAGTAGACGCTGTGTATTCTGAAATTTTCCAAAAACGATGCTTCTAATCAGCACGCCTCCTGGGGCACCCGTTCTTCGTTTTGAGGATCTGATTTCTATGAAACTTCCGCTTCTAGGTCTCCCCGATGCTCTGAGGCTGTTTACAATGTTTTTGGGCCTCCGATCGGCTCCGAAAACATAACTTTATCCACCGCTCATGAACGGTAGGAGAACACCATACAACAACAAGAACGGCGGAGGAATCCGAACGTGTTAGTTTGGTCTAGTTCCTTCCACATTAGTCTGATATCAAATTTTTTTATGAGAAACGACAACATGGAAGGTAAACCAGTGTTGCTCAATCAAAACACACCCCTACCTCGATGAAAGTTCGCGGTTGTCAAGCGCCGCGAATGATGGCGTCATTCCCGTCATCGTCGGTGTGCACCCGAGGAAACATCATCTTCTCTTTTATCATGGAGAGAATATGATGATTGCGTGTCAGTCGCTGAGTCGTTCTTCGCTTGAAGAGATGGCGTTCTTCGCAGGAGAACTAGAGATCTATTTCCCCAATATCTTCACACAACAACTAACCCCCAAAAATAAAATAAGACTTATATTATTTTATTACTTCAAGCCATGCATTTCAATTCTAAAATTCAAACACATGACTCACTTAATTTTTTAAGTGTGTTGGCATGATTAAAGAGGAGAGAGGGGAGAGTTACACAATTAAAGGATACCAATATTTAACGGGGAGTTTCCAAGTATTTATCATGGGAGTTCAAAGGGGTTAAGGGTTATGGAAAGTGAAACGATGGGTGCTCTTGTGGGTCCCACCTCCCTCATAACCACACATGGGAAGTTGGGTGGTTGTGGGCCCCACCAACAACTTCCCATGACAGAGTTTAACTTCCAAGGTTAATAAAATAAAATTCTACACAATTTTATTTACTTCTCACTTAAACCCCAAAATTTAACTTCTTCTCCCAAGAAAACACATCAATGGTAAAAGTCATCTTAAGAAAATATCGGTGATGTGAGTTCATCGATGCCCTCAGATTTCAATTCTGAGCATTGGTTCAAAAGATAGAAAAACTCACTCGTTCATTCACTGAACGTACCTGAGATAATCTTCAGAAATTGATTCTGGGCACACCGGTCCTCAGAATCAAGTGACGTCAGAAACTGCGTACTTGAAAAATCCCAAAGAATTTTAGAAAAACCTTTCCTTGAAATTTACGAGTCTTTACATTACTCCCACCTCAGGGATTTACGTCCCCATAAATATACATCATAAACTAGGGAAACAAATGAGGGTATTGTACACGCATCTGAGCCTCCTGCTCCCATGTGCTCTCTTGGAGGTTATCATGTTGCCACCTGATGCGCACTAGAGGAATCGACCATCCACATAGGACCCGCTCCTGTCGATCCTCGATCTCCACCGGAACCTTCGCAAATGTTGCCCCGTCATCGATGTCCAGATCCCCGTGATCAATGATATGCATCGGGTCATGCACGTATCTCCTCAGCTGAGACACGTGGAAGACGTCGTGCACTCGGTGCAACTGAGGTGGAAGAGCCAGGCGATAAGCCACCTCGCCTATCTTGATGAGAACCTGAAATGGTCCGATGAAGTGCAGAGATAACTTGTCGCCCCGGCCAAATCTTTGTAATCCACATCAAGGTGAGACACGTAAGAAAACGTGGTCACCATCCTCGAACTCTAGTGGTCTCCGCCTCCTATCAGCATAGGACTTTTGTCGGCTCTGAGAAGTCCTCATCCGCTCCTGGATGATCTGTACCTTCTCTATCATGGCCTGGACCATCTCTGGTTCTACAAGTGATGACTCCCCAGGGTCTGTCCAGCACAGAGGTGATCTGCAAGGTCGGTCATACAATGCCTCGTATGGTGTCATCCTGATGGTGGAGTGGTAGCTATTGTTGTATGCAAACTCCACCAAGGGTAGGTGATTCTCCCAGATATGAACAAAGTCAAGGACACATGCACGGGTTATAAATGGTTTACTACTTGAAAGTTTCTTTCATAGAAACCCACATCGTAAAAAGGAATACCAAAACTTATCTTTAAAAACTAAAGTATGAAATGTAACAGTTACCCAAATTAACTAATCCCTGGGTTTCCACATAGGATAACATAGGTGAAAATATGGATATGGAAGAAAAATCTAACCATCATGTTCTGATGAAGATTGGTAGAGGACATGGCTATGAAAAAGCCAACAATCACAAATCCATAAATTTGGGATGATCTAAGGTATCATCTGATTCATCAGATATAAGGGCACTAGGAAAACATTTTTGGTTTTCAAGATGATTTCCCTAAAGTTGAAGATTTTGAATTAGAATAAATACTTACTTTATTTCGGTATAATCTCACCATTGTTCATTCCTTGAACAATTTCCACTTCATCTCTTAAAGAAATGAAGTTGAATTTTTCATTTGTGAAGTGTTAGCAGATCATGTGATAGAATGATGGGTCATTCCATATGTCTAAAACAAAAGGATAAAAAAAGTTATCAAATATACATAAGTCCATCTATGGTGAGGTTAATCATATATGATTCCAAAAATGAACTTATACTTTATCTATCATACTACTTAATAAAACTAGTTTCTACTAACTAGGGACTTCCTATAGGCCAGTGGTAGGAAATAAGGCTTGTCGCACTTCGGTTGTGGGTTCGATTCCCACAGTCTTTTCCGACACGACGGGTTGTCGCCCGTCCTGCAGGTTGTCCCTTTTTCTAAAACTACATAACATTTCTGCAATAAAATAGAAAAAAGTTCTATCCTTAAAAAATACTATCTTATGTCTAACTTAATTCATTCCAATCTTTAGGCTTATCCAAAATACTTTTGTCCAAGCTCATATTATAAAAAAAACAATTACTAGAAATGTCTTCTATCGAGCATTTGGATACCATAATTTATCCCCATATATCATACGATATATCTTGTTGGTCACATTCCAAACATGTGAATACCTTAATCATGTATTCTCTTGAACCATAGTGAAAACATGAATGTCTTCACAAGGTAACTCTTTCAATATACCAAAATCCAAAAAATTCTATATACTCAAACCATGATATCACTTTTTCCTTATATTAGTCATGAGCTCATTAATACTATCAAACATTTCATTATCTCCTTATACCTTCTTTATGCGCATATTAGGTGCCTTCCAAAAATATCTGAATAACCTTTCGTGGTTACCGGAACCATTCAACATATACTTTCAAAACTCAAGAAAAAGAAACAGTGTAACAATCCTTAGATTTTTCTTTATTCTATAGTACCATACATTATTCTTGATAAACATATAATCATTACACTACCTTATTAAACCACTGACTGAGCTTCATCATTTCTTCCATCTCATATATCATTTGTAGTATCTTTATCATCATCCACATAAATACTACCCATATGAACATGCTGATTCTCATTATGAGATTTTCCCTTAGGGTATTGGTTTGCATAATGCCAGTACATTCCACATTTAAAACACTTAATCGTTGTTGATGTCTTAGAAATACCATTATCCTTGTCCATTATGTTAACTGAACCTTTTCCTTTACAATTACTATCTTTGTTTCCTTCTTTTCCACACCCAAAGCATCTTCCAGTTCCTTTGAAACATTCTCCCTAATGCCTCTTCCCACATGATTTACATGAGTGAAATTGAACTTTCTTTCCTCTGTGATCATCAATAAACTCCATCTTTCTCTTATTAGCTGAGTCTGGAAACTTACCAAAGTTGAGATTATTGATAATATTATGAGATTTCTAATTAGGAATAATAACGATATGTGGACTTCCAGATCCAATTTCATTTGGTTTATCATGAAGAATATCATTACATTGTCTATCATATCCTCCATTATCGTGAATCTTCATGTTTCCAACCATTTTCTAAAACCCAAAAAGAATAGTGTGAGAGGACAAAATCATAATCAAGGGGGAGTAACTTCAATATCAAACATCTTAGGTTTAATTATAATATTGTTACCATAATTCTAGGACTATAAACTATACTTATACTTAACCTTAGGGACATCCCCAGACATACCTTAGAAATATCTCTAGGGATATCACTAAAGTTATCGCATCCTAGTTTCCAAAGGTTGACTAAACCGAACCTCTGATACCAACTGTAGAGACCCAAAGCTTGATGTACATGGACATTACATTAATTTTTCGAAATACTTAATACATAACAAAAACAATCACTGAAGGACCGTAATAGTTTAGTGTCTTTGGAAACTCGGAAAATAATCTTCT
Source organism: Viscum album (assembly GCA_963277665.1). Lineage (NCBI taxonomy): Eukaryota > Viridiplantae > Streptophyta > Magnoliopsida > Santalales > Viscaceae > Viscum > Viscum album. The sequence continues at coordinate 1,387,256,807 of OY728153.1, forward strand.
AATCATGGTGAAATATCTTCAACATCTCCCATAGAGATCTTCCCCTTTTTTTTCTTACCTAAAACCTTTCTTTATATCCTAGGGAAAAGAAAACATATAAAGAGTGAGCTCAAATTCTCATTAAGGGTAAGAATGGAGAAAATAAAACCAACCATATATATTTGAACATAAAAACATGAACATAATGTTTAAACATCGAAATCTTGAGCAATGACATAAAACATGGCAGTATGTAAGGAATAGATCATAATGGAACATCAATCATGATAAAATAGCTTGAAAATAAAAATTTTAATTGTGGAAAAACATTAAGCACATGATATGATTTCCTTAGTATCCAAGTCATTTCTGCCAAGACAATCTTAGTGGACAAAGTCCCTTTTTGAATCGAGTTTACTCCTCGTTCCAGTCCTGTAACACTGAACCAGATTAACTTACCATTCCATCCATGTCTATCTCATGAGATATAAATATTTACCCAATGAATTGAAGAGAGATATAGGTCCCACCCATCTCATAATGAAATCATTCTTACGTGTGCCACAACATGAAGATAAATCATTCATCATTACCCAAAGAATAAAATGGGTTCCATAAACATCATCCCATCATAACATAATCCATATAATAAAATGGATATCATTTCATCATAAAAAAAATTGAAACCATGTAAATCATAGAGACAATATACTTGAAACATACACATGTGAAATAATGTCATCTTAGATGGAAAATGTTTTGGATAAAACTCTTGAAATGAATTCTTGAGGAAAATATTCTTTCTTCTTCAAAATCATTTTTTTCACAAAATGCCATGAAATTTTAAAAGAAAAATATTTTTTTGAAAATAGTCATAAAATCTTGTAGAGTATTCTTCATGAAAATGAGGCGTTATGAAACCGTAAAAATCCGTTCACGCTGTATAAGTTAAAAATAACATTCTCCTCGTACTTTTGTCAGAAAAGTCAAAAAGTTCCCCGTGTGGTAAAAAAAGTAAGATTTATTTCATAACATGTGGTAAATTTCAAAAATGGGTAAAAAGGACTTTAAAAATACATGAAAATATTTTTAAAAAACACGGGCATGGATGATAATAATAACCCCAGTAAATACTTACAAATAACAATCTTGGATAAGAATGAGATTGGAATAGTTATCCCTTACCTTATGTCCGATATTCTTCGTACATATTCGAAACTCCTATATAATGATTTAAATAATTTCATTGACTTATTATAGAATCATATTCATTGTTATGATATCATATATGGTTCACTTATGACTTTATATTACCTGTTCTTTTGTAAATTCCATGTTAAAGCAGCATTTTGGGTAGAATCGTTTCATTTATCATACGTGTTTCGACATGTTATTCTTGATATTATTACTTATATCCTGATTTACTTAATTCAAGAATGTAAAACATGATTTATATATAATATATATTCAGTATATAAATATATATGATAGATCAATAAATGGAATGAAATACACCGTTCATGGAGACAGTAGGTCGTGCGTACACAAGAACTTTGTTTTCGTTTCCTTATTGAATTAAATGGAATTAAGTAAATTAAACATATATGTACATAAATACAATATCATTATTATGTTATATATTTAATTATTATTTATTATATATACTTTATAATCATACTTGAATGGTTAATCATGGAAAATGAATCTCATCGCGTTCGTGGAGACGGTAGTCCGTACGTACGCACGAGCGATGATATCATTCCCATGATCATGGAATTGTATTGAAGTGTATGTATAATATTTAAGAATATATATCACTTTAAAATAATCATATATAGTTATTTATTTATACCATTATACCCATCCAAGTAAGGTGGTGGTGGAAAACAGATAACACCACGGCGTGGAGACGGTATTCTGTACGTACGCATGCGCGGTGATTTCTTTTTCCGTAGGATGGGTAGAAGATGAAATTGGGTTGTTTAATATTTATAATAACATATAAGTATATTATTGATACTGATTTTATTAATTTATGATGAAATAAATAAATAATAATAAGTAGAAGAAGTAATAAATTGGAAAGAATTGGTAAAGGATATTACCTCTTCTTTGACGCGCCTCTTCTTAACCTCCTCTTAAGGCAAAAGGTTTGGTCTTTTAAGGAGACCAGAACCTCTATAATGTAACTAGAGAGGTTTAGAAGAGTAATTTTCAGGTTTTGGACGAGATTAAAGTCTCAAAAGGGTGTTAAGAGAAGAGGAAAGGGGTGCCCTTTTTATAAGGGATGAGAGGGGCACCTTAGGAAAACTTAAAATATTATTTTATAATAAAGTCATATTCGGTTTTTAATATCTCAAAATTGATTTATTTCTAAGATAAGGTGGTTATGGGTCGAAATACTCTCAACCAATAGGTTTTATACAAGTTTAGGTTACTATTTTATCCTTATCATTTAGATTTAACTCTAAGTTAAATAATTTAACTTTTACTGTGTCTTTTTGTTTTCTTACACCATATGGTTAATACACTTACTATAACAATCCAAACGAACCCCAAGTGGTTCATTATTAATATATATATCCTTATCTAAGTCATTTTTCTGAACCTTATATTTTTAGGAATAACATAATAATTAATAATATAATATTTGTTTTAAAAACTATTTTATGTCAATTTTGACACTATTTGGAACTTGATTTTTGTGAAAATCATAACAGCATGATTCATTCAAAAAAATTTAATTAAATCAATACTAACATGTCATACTAACCTATAAAATTATTTTAATTCATAAAAAGTATAAAATTACATTTATTTGGGTATTTATAACATCAATTATGTTAATATTTCATTAATAAGGTAATTAATGCATCATCATTGTGTTATAAATAAATTAAATTATTTAATGTATAAAAATTATAAATAAAATACAATTATGTGGGAAATATTTTTATATTTCTACTGAATATTTATAGTCAAATTTATCGTATGTATAACCCTATATTAAAAATGTTTTAGTTATTAAACTTTGGTTTTAACTATTTTAATTCTTCTTTAAATAAAATAATAATAAATGTCCTAATCTAATCCAAGTTGAACTAAAGGGTAATATTTTATCCCTAAGGTTTTTTTATGTCAAACTACACTTATCTAATAGAATTAGGACATGTGTTAGGATAATAATAATACCATTTTTACCCTTAATTACCCTATTTACTTTTAACCATGGTAAATAAAAGTAAAAAGTTACTATTCAGAAAAAATTATTTTTATCTTATTGAAAAAAAATTTACTCCTTGATATTAGCCATGTCTCTCAGATTTTCGAAATTCCACTCATAGAAGCAGTAAAATTAAGTTTTATGTAAATTTTCAAACACTCCTAGGAGGTGGGTAAAAGACGGTGAAAAGTTCAATAAAATTTTTATATGTCTAAAATTATTATAAAATGACTCCAATGAATTACATTGAACATATATAGGTATTATGTATCAATTTCGACCTAAAATAAATTTAAATAAAATAAATAATTATTCATATAAAAAGTCAGTTTTTAAATAGTAACCCAGTGTTTTCACTATTCATCAAAAATTGAAAGTTTTCAGAAAAGTACCAAAAATTCACCCTAGGATAATTCTGATATTCCGAATCCAAAAATGAAGTCCATTTTGAAAAATAAAATTTATAAAATTTTAAAAAGTGGGTATTACTATTCATAATGGCTAGTTTATAATAATATTATAATAATATATCCTTTAGTGAAACTCGGTATTGCGTATTACACACACTATCGAGGAAGGTATTGATTGCGTGTAATGCAAGCCAAGTCAGGGATACGTGTAGTGAAATCTCCGTTTGGTGTTGCGTATAACATAATCAAAACATATTTCATTTATACATTAAACAAAATCTATACTTAATGTTGCATAAAATAATTTCCACAAAACGAACTTGAAATTATGTGTAACACGAGCCAAGAATAGTGTTGCGTATACTGCAAGCTAATATGGTGTTGCGTATATTGGAAGCTAATTTTGGTGTAGCGTACAACACAAGACATCAATGAAATTAAAAATAATAATTCTCATAAAATTCCGAGTTGTTACAATAATCATGATTTTTAAATAAAAATATTATTTCATATTCTTTTGAGAAATTTTCTTTATAATAGTTTCCAAATAATGTATTTTTTTCCTTTTTTTACATGAATCCCAAAAGTTCTTTTTCATATGTGTTAAATGGAAAAATTTATGGGATTTTATGATAGAAATGAAATATTATATGTGATTGAATCATGTAATGATCCTTGAAAATTATTCGTCATGATGGTTGACCTTGATATATCTCTCTAATGTATTTGGTGATGATTTTTTCCTTTGGGGGATATATATTGGAATTAATCAAATATGTTATTAAATTTATAATAATTCTTATAAGAGTGATTATAAGAGGGATGTTATGATGATGTACCAAGGTACCTACAAGAATATTCTATTCTTAGAAATTAGTTTTCATAAAATTATTTCGATTTCATAATGAAATGAATAGTTTATGTTTAAAGTAAATTTAATTGACCTTTTAAGGTTCAAAAGTATATTTTTCAAGAAAATTTTGTCATGAGTATCCATTTTTTTATTAGAAACCCTTAGGATTATTATTTTTCCATTAATATTGATTATGAGATGTTTTATAAAAATATTTTAGAAGGGAAGTTGAATTATTGAGTAAGTAAATGATTATTTTAGATCAATATTAATTATATAAAATGAAAATATTTTATATGATTTTATAGATTTAAAAATGAATAATGGATTTCCTTTTTTATCTCTTACTGATATTTTTTTCTAAGCCTATGTTTTCAAATGTTTTTTATGGAGCCTAAGGATTATTTTGAACTATTGAAAATTATATATTTACAGTATGTGGATTATTCTTAAAAAAAGTAAAGGCATTTTTAAAAACAACAGTTTTAATTTAAGAATCTATTTTTATTGAAAATAAAATTATATTCAGTTTAAATTTAAATTTTTTTTAAGGTTTTTATATATAAGAGTTTTTTATAAGTCTCTAAAACTATAAACCTAAAATTTCATGAGAATGTAATGAAATTCAATAATTTTTATTATACTCGTAATTATGGGTTGATTAAGGCATAGATCATTATAGTTGTTATAATAGAAAGGTTTAGATAACTTTAGAAGTTATGATGTTATTAATAAAAGAAATTTTAGGGATTCTAATTTATGGATTATATTATTATGAGAAAAATCTATGGGTTTTCATGTTTCTTTATCAAATATGGGTATATTTAAGAACAGTTTTCCATAGGGTTAACATAGTGAATGAAGTAAAAAAGGAATCATGAGGATAATATCTTTTTAAATCATCAACCTGTAATGGTTGTAATTAGAACAAAATAGTTTGTATCTTTATTAAATGAGTTAATTCAATATATTAATGGTGGTAACCATGCCAAAGTGAAACCTAAATCTCCATGGAGGAAAAATTTATATAGTGGTGAATTTTAGGAATCAACAACCTTTTTCATTTGATAGAGCCTTGGATATAGTGATATATAAAGGATAGATCAATTCTCTAGAATACATATTTGAGGTTTTGGGTTTTTATAAACATCATAATGTAATTATTTCCATTTATAATTTTCATGTTTGATTCAAACAGTGGTGTTCATTGGTTAAGAATACTAATAGAAAACTATGAGGTTGATTATATGGAGTGTATATTATTTAAGGATGCTTTACTTGAGAAGAATTTTCCTAATGTTGTTCTACTTGGGATGGGAAGGAAAATTTATAATTGAATAAAAAGGAGAAGGAATGTTTCACCTACTATGAATACAATTTTATTACATTGGATTCGTATTTACCAAATTTCATTTTAGACCATCATATAAAAATTGAAATATTTTAATTAGGATTGAAATCAAGTGTGTAAATATAATTAGAGTTTCATGGATTTAAAATTTATGGTGAAATTGTAAAAAGTTTTTGAGAATTATGGAATGGTTTTTTCAACTTTCACAACAATATAGAAACAAATCATTCAATATGGATATAAATGGTAAATAATTCACCAAAAAAATATAAAGGTAAGAGGTATAAATTTCTCTTTTGTGTTAATTGTGTTAATAATCGTCCTGGGGAGTGACTTATGAAATCTTTAAAGTGTTCTTGATGTCATATAGTACTAAATTTGGTTCATGATAAAAAAAATAATCATGGTAATAGTTAGACCAAATATGATAAGTATCATGTGAGATGTTTTAAATGCAATGAGATAGTCCATTGTGCTAATGTTTGTCTAAAGAAAATAATAAATGATGGGAATCATCAATACCATGAGAAAAATTTGACACAAAGTAATTTGTGACTACCCCAAAAAATTGAGGTCCATCAAATGAAGTGGTAATAGGTACATTACTTGTTTACTTAGATTATGGGAAAAAATTATTTGGGGACCTAAACATTCATTTATTTTTGGGGAATTTGATGGTAAAATAGAAATATTTCCTCAAGAAATAGATAAAGAACTTTCAGTAAAATCTACTGGTGGAAGCATCCAAGAAAAAAATATTCCTATGATTATCTATGGAATGGTTTTCATATAAATATTTATTTCTTTCCCATGGTTATGTTTGATGTTATTCTGGTTATGTATTAGATTTCAGTTTATCATGATAAGATAGATTATAGATATAAAGAATTTATTATCAATTTTTAAAGTGAGTTTTAATTTTTATATAAGAATGTGTTCGTACCTTTTATAACGTATCAAAAAGCTGTGAAACTAATTAAATATGGAAGTGAATATTTTCCTTCTCATAATTTCCAAAAATATGGAAGTTGTTCATATGAGTGATGTTCTAGTAGTATATGAATATATGGATTTATTTCATGAGAATTGTCCTGGAGCTATTCCTGATTGTGAGTATGAATTCATTATTTACTTAATTCTATATGATAAGATAATTCCATACTCCCTTATTGAATAGATCCAATAGAGTTATTGGAATTTAAAAGGAAATTACAATAGTTTCATCAGAAAGTTTTTATTCGTTATAATACTTCACTATTGAGTTCTCCAATTTTGTTTATCAAAAAGAAGGATTATTCAATGATTCTTTTAATTGATTATAGAGAACTCAATAACATTACTATTATGAACAAGTATTTATTTCCTAATATATATGATTTGTCTGATCAACTTCAGAGAGTGTAGTACATTTAAAAGATTATTCGCAGGCCTAGGTATCATCATCTAAAAGTGAAGGTGGAATTTATTCTGAAGATGAAATTTTATACTAGGTTTGGGTATTATGAGTTTTTGGTTTTCCCATTTGGGTTGAATAATGAACCTATTTTATTAATGGATCTTACTAATATAGTTTTCCATGAGTATTTGGATAAATTTTTTATTTTTTTTATTAATTAAATTATTTTTTATTCTAAAATTTATTAGGAACTTGAGAAATATTTAACGATTGTTAGGTATATTTTAAAAGAAAATAAGTTGTATGGAAATTTTAGTAAATGTGTATTTTGGTTATATTAGACTTATTTCCATGGATATATTGTCTCTACAGATTGAATAAATATTTATCCTACTAAAACTAAGGTAGTGTCACCATGTCCAACACATTTAAATATCATTGAGTAAGCAAGCGGAAAGTAAACACTAAGTAAGAACAGAGTACAACTGAAAGTGCGGAAAAGTAAATGGGCCAGTATACAAACCCAAACTGAAAGTAAAGTACAACTTGAAAGGGAAAACAGCAACTGTAAGTAAAAGCCGCTACACCGAGCTGTCCACTGGAGATCCCACCTGAAGGGTGGGTACAGATAGCTCCACTGCTCCACGGGTCCCACCGTCCGCTCCGAGTACGTCCCGCCCAGTGGTCCACCTCCAGGTACCGTCCTGCTCTGCAAGCCTCAGCCAAGATCAACGATGTCCGTTGTCTGCAACCAACACAACGTAGTGCGGGCATAGCCCGTGCAGGGGTGAGTATAAGCTACTCAGTAGGGACCCCAAGACCCCTGAAGGTCTCCAAAAATCCACAAAGGATAAACCACAAAGGAAGATACAATCACGAAGTAACAACAGACACTGCTTAGGTATATGTCCATACATATACCTAAGTCATCAATTCCAATACGCTCCAACCTCCGAGCCCAAGTACAACTCAGTCCACACAGGAAAGTATACGTATTCCACACAAGAGAGCAAAACGAAATCCACACAGGATAGCACAACACAATCCACACAGGAAAGTAACAGGATTCAGCTCACACAGGTATACTTCTTCGAAAGACGATAAAGATGATCTCTGATCCATCTAAGTCGTCGGACCCACGAAGGATCGATAGGTAACCAACCCCCGCAAAAGACCCACACAGGATCGGGCCCACACAGGACCTGTAGGCGCTGGTTCACACAGGACCGCTGAGCATAAGGACTCACACAGGATCGGACCCACACAGGATCGGGCTCACACAGGACCTGTAGCACTGATCCACGTAGGATCGCTGAGTGCTGTAGTCGTCGTCGAATCCACCAAGGATCTCTATACTGTCGTCGTCGCAGTCACAGTAGCAGTAGCAGTAGTAGTAGCAGTCACAGTCGCAGCTAGCACTAGGGTTCCCGCACATAGCAAGCTCGTTCGGGAGGGTCCGCTCCACGAGCCGAGAGGCTGATACATCAACTGTCACAAAGTCTAGAGTTGATGTATCCAAAAGTTATGTATCGTCAACAGGAACTCAACGCAACAGATGGCGCGTCGATCGGACGCCCAGTCTGAGAGTTATTGGCTTTTTCGTCCCAGGGGCCCGGTTGGTTTTTAAGGCAAAACCAACCCGATCGTACTCCACCTGCGTCCAAACCTCGGGCGGAGAAGGCCAAAAGATCCGTCTCACTAAGAGGAACACAACAAAGCTAACGGCACGTCAATCGGACGTCCGTAGCTCAAGATATGAGTGTTTCCTCTCTGAGGGCCCGGTTGGTTTCGTGTACGAACCAACCCGGCCGAACTCAAAGTATTCCGAAACTTTGAGTGCGATATACCGAATCGACCATCTCGATCCAAGGATCGCATCGCCGCTAACGGTTCATCAATAGGAGGTCCGTAGCTCAAGTTATGAGCAAAAGACCGAAGTTGATTCGAAAACGGGGGGTCCGGGTCCGGGCCGACCCGGCCCGACCCCCCCCCCCCCCCCACCGGCGCGGCCCGGCGCGGCCCGGCGCGGCGGCGCGGCCCGGCGCGGCCCGGCGCGGCGGCGCGGCCCGGCGCGGCCCGGCGCGGCCCGGCGCGGCGGCGCGGCCCGGCGCGGCCCGGCGCGGCCCGGCGCGGCGGCGCGGCCCGGCGCGGCCCGGCGCGGCGGCGCGGCCCGGCGCGGCCCGGCGCGGCGGCGCGGCCCGGCGCGGCGGCGCGGCCCGGCGCGGCGGCGCGGCCCGGCGCGGCGGCGCGGCCCGGCGCGGCCCGGCGCGGCGGCGCGGCCCGGCGCGGCCCGGCGCGGCGGCGCGGCCCGGCGCGGCCCGGCGCGGCGGCGCGGCCCGGCGCGGCCCGGCGCGGCGGCGCGGCCCGGCGCGGCCCGGCGCGGCGGCGCGGCCCGGCGCGGCCCGGCGCGGCGGCGCGGCCCGGCGCGGCCCGGCGCGGCGGCGCGGCCCGGCGCGGCGGCGCGGCCCGGCGCGGCCCGGCGCGGCCCGGCGCGGCGGCGCGGCCCGACGCGTCCCGGCGCGGCCCGGCGCGGCCCGGCGCGGCCCGGCGCGGCCCGGCGCGGCCCGGCGCGGCCCGGCGCGGCCCGGCGCGGCCCGGCGCGGCCCGGCGCGGCCCGGCGCGGCCCGGCGCGGCCCGGCGCGGCCCGGCGCGGCCCGGCGCGGCCCGGCGCGGCCCGGCGCGGCCCGGCGCGGCCCGGCGCGGCGGCGCGGCCCGGCGCGGCGCCGCGGCCCGGCGCGGCCCGGCGCGGCGGCGCGGCCCGGCGCGGCGGCGCGGCCCGGCGCGGCGGCGCGGCCCGGCGCGGCGGCGCGGCCCGGCGCGGCGGCGCGGCCCGGCGCGGCGGCGCGGCCCGGCGCGGCGGCGCGGCCCGGCGCGGCGGCGCGGCCCGGCGCGGCGGCCCGGCGCGGCGGCGCGGCCCGGCGCGGCGGCGCGGCCCGGCGCGGCGGCGCGGCCCGGCGCGGCGGCGCGGCCCGGCGCGGCGGCGCGGCCCGGCGCGGCGGCGCGGCCCGGCGCGGCGGCGCGGCCCGGCGCGGCGGCGCGGCCCGGCGCGGCGGCGCGGCCCGGCGCGGCGGCGCGGCCCGGCGCGGCGGCGCGGCCCGGCGCGGCGGCGCGGCCCGGCGCGGCGGCGCGGCCCGGCGCGGCCCGGGGCGGCCCGGCGCGGCCCGGCGCGGCCCGGCGCGGCCCGGCGCGGCCCGGCGCGGCGGCGCGGCCCGGCGCGGCCCGGCGCGGCGGCGCGGCCCGGCGCGGCCCGGCGCGGCGGCGCGGCCCGGCGCGGCCCGGCGCGGCGGCGCGGCCCGGCGCGGCCCGGCGCGGCCCGGCGCGGCCCGGCGCGGCCCGGCGCGGCCCGACGCGGCCCGGCGCGGCGACGCGGCCCGGCGCGGCCTGGCGCCGCCCGGTGCCCCGCGCGGGGGGCAAGGCCCCCCGCTTCTGCTTTGCCGGCGGCGCGGCTGAAGTCGCGCCTTTGGAGAAAACTGGGCCCCCCTCGCGGCGGCGCGGCCTGGCGCCGCCCGGTGCCCCGCGCGGGGGGCAAGGCCCCCCGCTTCTGCTTTGCTGGCGGCGCGGCTAAAGCCGCGCCTTTGGAGAAAACTGGGCCCCCCTCGTGGGGGCCTGCCTTGTGAGAAACGGGGGGCCGCCTGCCCCCCCCCCCCCCCCTTTATGAAACTGCCCCCCCTCTTAATTGGGGGGGCATTCATGTTGGCCGGGGGAATTAAGTTTACCCGGTTTTTCCCCTTCCGGCCGGCCCACCTGGCCGGCCGGTTCTTCTTCAACGGACCGGCAAAGCCGGTCCCCTTCCGGCTTCCGACACCGGCGGCCCGGCGAGCCGCCGGTCTTCTCGTTCCGCCGCAGCCCGGAACCGGCTGCGGCCTTCGTCGTCCGGCGCGGTGCGATGGCACCGCGCCCCTCCGCCGCGGCCACGCTCCGGCCGCGGCGCCTTCGGTTTTCTTCGAGGCGGTGCGACGGCGTCGCGTTCATGATGATCCTTCCACAGTGCGGCGCGACGGCGCCGCGCAATACAACCGTGCGAATTCCCGCGTGGTGCGACGGCACCACGCCATCTCGTTCAACCACAAGAAAAATAATAAAAAATTCAAGAACAAAGGAGGGGGGATTCGGTCGTGTTTGTGCGGTCCGCCCCCCCTCTCGTTAGACGATAACACATAAATATTTATCCACCAGATTATCATACTAGAACCAAGATCGAGATTAAATAATTAATCAACAACAAACCCCTACCTTGGTTCAAGAACGATGATCGTCAACGACCCGCGGAAGACTAGCGTCGCGGAGGTCGGGTGTCGCGGTAATCGTTCGTCAAATCCGTTGACGAAGAGGTACGTCCGAAGAGGTACGTCGTTGGTGAATCTTCGTAAGCCGACGAAGGAAGTCCGAGGAGGAAGCGGCGTTCCCTTTCGTTGACACGGAAGACGTCGTCGATCTTCGGAAACAAACCGGCTACGAAGAAGAGAGGAGCGGTGTTCTTCGTCGGAGCTTGAGAGTTCTTCGTCAAAGTTTGAAGAAGAAGGAGGAGCTCTCAAATCCTCTCAAGATGGCTAAACAAAATAAAATAAGCTAAGGCTTATTTTATTTACACAAACATCAACTTGAATTTCAAAGGTTTGAAATTCAAATCAACCCACCTTAATTAATTAAACCAAGATGTCAACATTAATTAAAGGGAGTTATAGGGGAGTTTTGAGAGAAGATGAGGAGTTGGGGTTCGTGTGGGCCCCACCACACTTAATCCTCCCAAGGGAGGTTAAGTGGATGTGGGTCCCACCTTTAACTCCCTTTGGGAGAAGTTAACCAACAAAATAAAAATAAAAAGTGTTTCCACATTTTTATTTAACTTCTTATAATTTCTCCCAAAAACTAACTTTCGTCCCGCATAAAACGCAACCTCGGAAAAGGTCTCCTTAAGCGAATAACGGCGCTGCGAGTTCATCGGTGCCCTCAGAATTTGATTCTGGGCACCGGTTCAAAAGTTAGAAATTCCCGCTCGTTCGTTCACTGAACGTACCCAAGCCAAACTTCTGAAATTGATTCCAGGCACTCCGGGCCTCGGAATCAGGTGCCGTCAGAAACCGCGCTCTTGTAAAATTCCAAAGAAAATTAAGTAAAAATTTCCCTTGAATTTTACGGGTCTTTACATTACTCCCACCTCAGGGCTTTACGTCCCCGTAAAGATACATCAAAAACTAGGGGAACAAATGAGGGTACTGAGCACGCATCTCAGCCTCCCGCTCCCAAGTGCTCTCCTGGAGGTTCCCGTGCTGCCATTTGATGTGCACAAGAGGAATCGATCGCCCACGTAGGACCCGCTCCTGTCGATCCTCTATCTCCACCGGGACCTCCGTAAAAGTCACCCCATCGTCAACGTCAAGCTCCCCATGGTCAATGATGTGTGTCGGGTCGTGCACGTATCTCCTCAGCTGAGATACGTGGAAGACGTCGTGCAACCGGTGCAACTGAGGTGGTAGAGCCCGGTGATAAGCCACCTCGCCAATCCTGCTGAGGACCTAGAAGGGTCCGATGAAGCACTGAGATAACTTGCCGCCTCAGCCAAATCTCTGAATACCACGTCAAGGTGAGACCCGCAAGAAGACGTGGTCGCCATCCTCGAACTCTAGTGGCCTCTGCCTCCTGTCAGCGTATGACTTCTGCCAGCTCTGAGCTGTCCTCATCCGCTCCTGGATGACCTGGACCTTCTCTATCATGGCCTGAACCATCTCCGGTCCCACAAGTGCTGACTCCCCAGGGTCTGTCCAGCACAAAGGAGATCTACAAGGTCAGCCGTACAACGCCTCGTACGGTGCCATCAGATGGTGGTGTGGTAGCTGTTGTTGTACACAAACTCCACCAAGGGTAGGTGGTCCTCCCAGCTGCGACCAAAGTCGAGGACACATGCGCGGAGCATGTCCTCGAGAGTCTGAATGGTCCTCTCCGTCTGACCATCCGTTTGAGGGCGAAAGGTTGTGCTCAGACGTAGCTGCGTCCCGAAAGCCTCCTGTAACCCCTTCCAAAGCTGGGAAGTAAAGTGAGCATCCCAATCGGAGATGATAGATGATGGCACACCGTGGAGCCGCACAATCTCCTGAACGTAGAGACGTCCCAAGATCTCCACTGAGCCCTGCTCTCTGATGGGTAAGAAGTGTGCCGACTTGGTGAGTCGGTCAACAATCACCCAAATGGAGTCGTGACCTCTGGAAGTGCGTGGAAGTCCAGTCACGAAGTCCATAGATATCCCGTCTCACTTCCACTCCGGGACCTCCAAGGGTTGTACCAAGCCTGCTGGTACCTGATGCTCTGCCTTCACCTGCTGGCAGGTGAGGCATCGAGAAACGAACTCTGCCACAGCCTTGTTCATGCCCGGCCACCAGTGCTGTCGTCTGAGATCCTGATACATCTTCGCCACTCATGCATGTACCGCCAAAGGAGAAGTGTGAAACTCTCTCAGCACCTCCTCTCGCAAAGTGACTGGTACCATGGTACGTCCTCTGAAAAGGATGTCGTGCTCTACTGCAAGGGAGAAACCATCATGTGTCTGTCCCGAGGATATCTGTGCACGTCGTGTCTCACAGTCAGCGTCCTCACGTTGTGCCTCTCTGACCCGCTGCAGTAGTGGAGGGGTGACTGTGAGAGACTGGAGGAAGGCTGCTCCATCTCTATCCATGAAGGATATCTGCAAAGAGGCTAGCTTCTCTGTTGCCTCCTCAAGTAGTTGAATGCCCGTCCTTCTGCTGAGGGAATCGGCTACTACGTTCCCCTTCCCAGGAGTATAGACTATCTCAAAGTCATAGTCCTGGAGGAACTCGATCCATCACCACTATCTCAGGTTCAGGTCCTTCTGCGAGAAGATATACCTGAGACTCTGATGATCAGAAAAGACTGTAAAGCGCTCGCCCATCAAATAGTGCCGCCATGTCTTCAGAGCGAAGACCACCGCTGCCAACTCCAGGTCATGGGTAGCGTAGTTCTTCTCATGTAGCCTCAACTGTCGTGATCCATAGGTGGTCACTGCCCGCTCCTGCATCAGGACGCAACCGAGTCCGGTCCCTGATGCATCGCAGTAAACTACGTACCCTACTCCCTCCTCAGGCAACCTCAAGATAGGTGCGCTGGTTAATCTCTGTCTCAGATCCTGGAAGCTCTGCTGACATCTGTCTGACCACACGAAGGGTTTCCCCTTCTTCGTCAAAGCTGTGAGTGGTGCCGCAACTCTAGAGAAGTCTGGCACGAATCTCCGATAGTATCCAGCTAGTCCCAAAAAACTACGAACCTCAATCACGCTCCTAGGTGGCTCCCATGCTAACACAACCTCGATCTTCGCAGGATCCACTGCAACTCCCGCCTCAGAGATAACGTGTCCCAAGAAGTGGACCTCACGTATCCAGAACTGGCACTTCGAGAGCTTACCATAAAGTCGGTGCTCTCGGAGTGTGTCAAGTACAACTCACAAGTGGTAGGCGTGCTCCTCCTCAGTCGTCGAGTAAATCAGTATGTCGTCGATGAAGACCACAACAAACCGATCGAGGTATGACTGAAATATCCTGTTCATGAGGGCCATGAACACTGCTGGAGCATTGGTTACGCCGAAAGGCATAACCAAGAACTCATATTGGCCATACCGACATCTGAAGGCTGTCTTCTGCACGTCCTCGTCTCTGACTCTGAGCTGATGATAGTCTGAACTGAGGTCTATCTTCGAGAACCATCGTGCTCCCTTGAGCTGATCAAAGAGGTCATCAATCCTCGATAGCGGATACTTGTTCCTCACTATCACCTGGTTCAGGCGACGATAGTCAACACAAAGTCGCAAGCTCCCGTCCGCCTTCTTGGTGAACAATATCGGGGAAGCCCAGGGTGAAACACTGGGTCGGATGAACCCCTTGCCCTACAAGTCCTCCAACTGTACCCGTAACTCTCGAATCTTGGCAGGGGCCATCCGATATGCTGGAGTGGATATCGGGGATGTCCCGGGGTACAGGTCAATATAAAAGTATACCTCTCTGCGATGAGGTAGCCCTGGAACGTCGTCGGGAAAAACGTCCGCAAACTGATCCACCACTGCAGGAAAACCAGGACTCTGCACGTCAACTGCTCCAAGGATGAGGCTAGCCAACTGATGAGTGATGGGTTGTCCTCTCCTCCGCGGAAGTCCATCCTGTGCTGCAAAGGATCCCTTCTCGCCGGTGAAGGTGAACCTGCTCCCGTCGGTGCGTACACATCGCACCTTGCGCCTAAAATAGTCAATCTGTGCATGGATCGTAGATAGCCAATCCATGCCCAAGATGACGTCATAAGGCCTCGACGCTGCTACAAGAAGATCTCAGCCGAAGCTCTCGCCTCCTAGAGTAAGCTCGCACTGCCGGCACCAGTGCGTAATCGCCGAGTCTGCTCCCGTAGGAGTCTCTAGCCGTAAGGATCGAGCCAACGGCTCTGTCGGAATCTCTGAGCTCTGAACAAGGGCAGCGGCTATGAAAGAGTGACTCACTCCTGTGTCTATAAGTACTGCAACAAGGGTGGAATAGACACAGATAGTACCTCAAATCATCTCGGGTGCGTCATGGTCGTAGGCCTCTGCTGCCTGGAGTTGTGCCTGTCTCTGCCCGCCAGCTCCCTGTGGTCGGGGTGGACCTCCTGGTGGTGGTGGTGGCAGAGCCTCAAAGTATCGCCCACCACCTGCTGCTCGGCCAGCTCCTCTGCCTCGTCCGCCTCCTCCCTGCGGACCGCCACGGTCGACCCTCTGCCTCTGCCTCGGTGGTCCCTCAACCGTCTGCTGCTCCTCGGCACGGCAGGTCGGGCAGTCACGAGTCATGTGGCCCTGCCCGCCGCACGAGTAGCACTGTCTGCCTCTCGAAAGAATGGATCCTCACTGTGTGCCCCACACTGCTGAGCCAGTGTCCTGAGGTCGTCTGCCTGAAGGTCTGGTCTGCCTGAACCCCTGAGTCATCCGTCGACTGCCTGCTGCAGATGACTCTGCCACGTGCCACCCTGTGGGGGGTCTCGGTGCTGGTGTAGACTCAGCAAGGAAGCTCTCAATCAAAAGGTCCCGCTCCAGTACTCCCGTCTGAGTCGGTATGCTGAGGGAGATCAGCGATGCCCTGGTCTCGTGTCTCAGACCCTGCTCGAAGGTCCGGGCCCGGAAGAATGGGTCCCGTACCATGTCGGTCGAGTAGCGCGAGAGATTAGAAAATCTCGCCGAGTACTGAGCGACCGTCATGATGCCCTGCCGCAGCTGAAGAAGCTCCTGGATGCGCACCGCACAAAGGGTGGCTGGGACGAACTCCGAGCGGAAGAGGATCTCAAAGTCCGTCCAAAGTAGAGATGCCTCATCGTGCACCTGGAGCATCAAGCTCCACCATCGTCCTGCTGCTGCGTGTAGTAGGCTCACAGCGAGAATCGCCATGAGGTCTGCTGGTGTCCTCACTAGCCTAAACACACATACCACTGCCTCCATCCAGTCCTCAGCTTCCTGGGGATCCATCTCCCCGCGAAACCTGGGCGGTCCCTGGCGCTGAAACTCATGCAGTGCACTGAGGCGACGTGCATCATCAGTGGCTGGTACTGGAAGCATCGGTGGCTCGACGGGTAGAGCTACCGCCGGTGCCACTGCTGACAAAGGACCCTGCACCGAGGCCTCGTCGCTCGGTGGGCTGTCATCACACTCGACTCTCGGAACCCTAGCTGGCTGCCATCGTGGGGCCATCCTGAAAAGGAACAGGTGCGCCACGGTCAAACAGTATACCTGGTGAGCTGACACAAAGTAATCACAAAGAAAACTTTGAAACACACACGCAATCAATGTTTTCGTGCATTAAGTCGGAAATCAGAAGTCAGGGTCCTGGTGTACGGATACGTCGGTCGCCGCACCAACACTGGACTCCCTGGACTGATAACCACACTCAATACGCTAAACATTATTGCTTCACATAGAAAAGATCAGAGTTCGCGGTAGAACCAAACTCCTCTGATACCAATTTGTCACGACCCGCCCTCGGGGTCCGTGCCGTGACTACCCCAAGCCCGCCTTCCATAGGCCAGGGGCTGGCGACTAGCACCAAGGCGTAAATCCCGGTAAAAAGGGAAGGCATTGCCTTTGTAAAGTAAACAAACACCACAGAGTAAGCAAGTGAAAAGTAAACACTAAGTAAGAACAGAGTACAACTGAAAGTGCGGAAAAGTAAATGGGCCAGTATACAAACCCAAACTGAAAGTAAAGTACAACTCGAAAGGGAAAATAGCAACTGTAAGTAAAAGCCGCTACACCGAGCTGTCCACTGGAGATCCCACCTGAAGGGTGGGTACAGATAGCTCCACTGCTCCACGGGTCCCACCGTCTGCTCTGAGTACGTCCCGCCCAGTGGTCCACCTCCAGGTACCGTCCTGCTCTGCAAGCCTCAGCCAAGATCAACGTTGTCCGTCGTCTCAAACCAACACAACGTAGTGCGGGCATAGCCCGTGCAGGGGTGAGTATAAGCTACTCAGTAGGGACCCCGAGACCCCCGAAGGTCTCCAAAAATCCACAAAGGATAAACCACAAAGGAAGATACAATCATGAAGTAACAACCGACACTGCTTAGGTATATGCCCATACATATACCTAAGTCATCAATTCCAATACGCTCCAACCTCCGAGCCCAAGTACAACTCAGTCCACACAGGAAAGTATACGTATTCCACACAGGAAAGCAAAACGAAATCCACACAGGATAGCACAACACAATCCACATAGGAAAGTAACAGGATTCAGCTCACACAGGAATACTTCTTCGAAAGATGATAAAGATGATCTCTGATCCATCTAAGTCGTCGGACCCACGAAGGATCGATAGGTAACTAACCCCCGCAAAAGACCCACACAGGATCGGGCCCACACAGGACCTGTAGGCGCTGGTTCACACAGGACCGCTGAGCGCAAGGACCCACACAGGATCGGACCCACACAGGATCGGGCCCACACAGGACCTGTAGCACTGATCCACGTAGGATTGCTGAGTGCTGTAGTCGTCGTCGAATCCACCAAGGATCTCTGTACTGTCTTCGTCGCAGTCACAGTAGCAGTAGCAGTAGCAGTAGCAATCACAGTCGCAGCCAGCACTAGGGTTCCCGCACACAGCAAGCTCGTTCGGGAGGGTCCGCTCCACGAGCCGAGAGGCTGATACATCAACTGTCACAAAGTCCAGAGTTGATGTATCCAAAAGTTCCGTATCGTCAACAGGAACTCAACGCAACAGACGGCGCGTCGATCGGACGCCCAGTCTGAGAGTTATTGGCTTTTTCGTCCCAGGGGCCCGGTTGGTTTTTAAGACAAAACCAACCCGACCGTACTCCACCTACGTCCAAACCTCGGGCGGAGTATGCCAAAAGATCCATCTCACTAAGAGGAACACAACAAAGCTAACGGCACATCAATCGGACGTCCGTAGCTCAAGATATGAGTGTTTCCGCTTCGAGGGCCCGGTTGGTTTCGTGTACGAACCAACCCGGCCGAACTCAAAGTATTCCTAAACTTTCATTGCAATATACCGAATCGACCGTCTCGATCCAAGGATCGCATCGCCGCTGACGGTTCGTCAATCGGAGGTTCGTAGCTCAAGTTATGAGCAAAAGACCGAAGTTGATTCAAAAACGGGGGGTCCGGGTCCGGGCCGACCCGGCCCGACCCCCTCCCCCCCGGGTCGGCCCGAACTGGGTCGACCCGAACCGGGTCGACCCGACCCGGGTCCGGCGTGGCCGCGCGGTCCGGCGCGGCCGGCGGCGGCGCGGCCTGGCGCCGCTCAGTGCCAGGCGCGGGGGGCAAGGCCCCCCGCTTCTGCTTAGCTGGTGGCGCGGCTGAAGCCGCGCCTTTGGAGAAAACCGGCCCCCCCCCCTCGTGGGGGCCTGCCTTATGGGAAACGGGGGGCCTCCTGCCCCCCCTTTATGAAACCGGCCCCCCCTCTTAATTGGGGGGGCATTCATGTTGGCTGGGGGAATTAAATTCCCCCGGTTTTTCCCCTTCCGGCCGGCCCACTTGGCCGGCCGGTTCTTCTTCAACGGACCGGCAAAGCCGGTCCCCTTTCGGCTTCCGACACCGGCGGCCCGGCGAGCCGCCGGTCTTCTTGTTCCGCCGCGGCCCAGAACCGGCCGCGGCCTTCGTCGTCCGGCGCGGTGCGACGGCACCGCGCCCCTCCGCCGCGGCCCCGCTCCGGCCGCGGCGCCTTCGGTTTTCTTCGACGCGGCGCGACGGCGTCGCGTTCATGATGATCCTTCCACGGCGCGGTGCGATGGCGCCGCGCAATACAACCGTGCAAATTCCTGCGTGGTGCGACGGCACCACTCCATCTCGTTCAACCACAAGAAAAATAATAAAAAATTCAAGAACAAAGGAGGGGGGATTCGGCCGTGATTGTGCGGTCCGGCCCCCCTCTCGTTAGATGATAACACATAAATATTTATCCACCAGATTATCATACTAGAACCAAGATCGAGATTAAATAATTAATCAACAACAAACCCCTACCTTGGTTCAAGAACGATGATCATCAACGACCTGCGGAAGACAAGCGTCGCGGAGGTCGGGCGTCGTGGTAATCGTTCGTCAAATCCGTTGACGAAGAGGTACGTCGTTGGTGAATCTTCGTAAGCCAACGAAGGAAGTCCTAGGAGGAAGCGGCGTTCCCTTTCGTTGACACGGAAGGTGTCGTCGATCTTCGGAAACAAACCGGATACAAAGAAGAGAGGAGTGGTGTTCTTCGTCGGAGCTTGAGCGTTCTTCGTCAAAGTTTGAAAAGGAAGGAGGAGCTCTCAAATCCTCTCAAGATGGCTAAACAAAATAAAATAAGCTAAGGCTTATTTTATTTACACAAACATCAACTTGAATTTCAAAGTTTTGAAATTCAAATCAACCCACCTTAATTAATTAAACCAAGATGTCAACATTAATTAAAGGGAGTTATAGGGGTGTTTTGAGAGAAGATGAGGAGTTGGGGTTCGTGTGGGCCCCAACACACTTAATCCTCCCAAGGGAGGTTAAGTGGATGTGGGTCCCACCTTTAACTCCCTTTGGGAGAAGTTAACCAAAAAAATAAAAATAAAAAGTGTTTCCACCTTTTTATTTAACTTCTTATAATTTCTCCCAAAAACTAACTTTCGTCCCGCATAAAACGCAACCTCGGAAAAGGTCTCCTCAAGAGAATAATGGCACTGTGAGTTCATCGGTGCCCTCAGAATTTGATTCCGGGCACCGGTTCAAAAGTTAGAAATTCCTGCTCATTCGTTCAGTGAATGTACCCGAGCCAAACTTCTGAAATTGATTCCGGGCACTCCGGGCCTCAGAATCAGGTGCCGTCAGAAACCGCGCTCTTGTAAAATTCCAAAGAAAATTAAGAAAAAATTTCCCTTGAATTTTACGGGTCTTTACTGGTTCTTGGTGGTAAATTTTAGGTAAATATTGATGGTGATTCCAAGTAATTATTGATGATGTTTCATGGTAAATTCTTGGTAATTAAAAGAACCTTATGGTTATCAATGGTGTCAATTCCATGTATACAATAAGGTATGAGGTAAGATGAAAACATGGGTAAAGGAGATAAGGATGGAGTAGGAGATCATACCCATGGTATTCAACCATCAATTTCCAAGAAACGACATGAAATCACCATAGAAGTAGGTTCTCTAAGAGAAGGTTTACATGTGAGGGATTTGACCAAGACGATGGTTGAGGTGTGACACACGGGTGAAAAAGAGAGCAGATAAAAAAATAAAATATGAAAATAAATAAAAGAAAAAGAAAAGTAAGTTTTTAAAAAAAAATATGAAACTTATATGATTAAGGCACATAGATTAGTAAACTGTGTGAAACCCACAAGAAGGACGCTTTACCCCTAAAAACATAGTGCATGGTTATTCTTGGATCTTTAATGGTTTCGAAAAACATGATCATACCATGAAAAATGGTTCTATCCTGAGATAGATCTAGTCATATAGTCATTATACCATTTCCAAAATCATTATAGCTAACTTTCCAACACTCAAAAGCTTTAGAAAAGTAAACTTTTCAAACCAAAATCCTAGATACTCCAAATGAATCAAAATA
This sequence comes from Viscum album, assembly GCA_963277665.1. Taxonomy (NCBI): domain Eukaryota; kingdom Viridiplantae; phylum Streptophyta; class Magnoliopsida; order Santalales; family Viscaceae; genus Viscum; species Viscum album. Next base: position 1,387,278,093 of record OY728153.1, read on the forward strand.
ATATCAAATGATATTAAATTAATTAATAAATGAAACATTTGGTGTAACAATTATCCCCACCATAAGGCTTTATTCTCATATAAATCAATTAAATAAGGATAGAGAACACCAATAATAAAGAATCCTAAAAATCAAAGGGGCACATCCTCAAGAAACATCCAATGTCTCCAAGAATAACTTGACCACTAGAGAAGAACACAAGGCCTAAGAAAAACTAAAATCTATCAAGGTCTCCCCACCATTTATACTTTTTCTAAATTAGTGGGTTAACAACACCCAGTATCTAAGAGACATAAAACCACAAAGGCCCGATTCCATTGAATACCCAATGAAACCATAATACCTTTATCAAACATACTAAACCAAAGGATGAGAAACTCTATAAACTCTCTATAAAAAACTAACATGGTCCTCAAACCCGGGTCACCATACACAAACATGTAAACTAGGACCTCAAATCCAAAACATCATTTCATGGGGAACCAAAAAAATAGTTAGTATTCCCAGGTGCTCAACTTCTCAAAGGTCATCCATCCCAATTACCCCAACACTAACCTAAAATTACTCATTCCCAACCCATAAAAATTGACTTCCCATTTTACTGACTCTAAAAAACAACTTACAAAATGCATGATCATCACCGAGGAATAAGCACCATAAGAACTGCTGAAATCTAATAAACACTCTCACCATGTCACAGAAGCATTAACTATATCTAAGAAACCTCAAGAACATAAATGTATCTATTTAAAATAAATAATAAATTTACCAAGGAAAATAAACAACCCTCAAAATCAAAGCTCCAAAAACTCCCACAATACTCAACTAGGTTCTTTTGAGATACATATGACAAACTTAGAGAATCACACAAAATCATGAGGAAACAATTCAAAAAACTACATCCAAAACCAAAATCAAAAAATAATTGGCCTTACCACTCAGTTTTGAGTCTGGATAGGGACATCAACTAGAGGAACTACACCTAATAAGGAAAGTAATTACCTAAAGGTTCCTCTTGTAAACAACCTATCCATCCTCTCTATAATTTCCCTAGGAGGACTAATCTAAATAAAATGAAACATGAAATAAATATGTTCATGTATGAAATGATAAACCAATAATTACCATTGAGATAAGTGACAAATCCAATATAAATAAACTAGCTCAAAACACATCACACTAGGAACAGAAAACAAAAACCCCTTTTCTAAACAATTTAAACATAAATTTTAAATTAAATTCCAAATTTATATTTCTAAAACAATTTCAAATATCCAATATTAAATAACATCAATGGTTGCATCCAAATTTACCCTACAGGTATAAGCAGTCATTGAAGTACATGTAGGGGTCGAATCTATAGGGACTGAAGAAGTAACCTTTAGAAACACAGGTTTTATGGAGGTTGAGCTATGAAGTGGCCAATTTGGGTTTGAATTGATTGGATAACTAATTATTTAATTAAAAGAACAATTAAAAAACAAATTTACTTGATCTAAAACAATTAATTAATATGGGTTTATCTTATTTTGTTACTTTTGGTGGATTGGATGCATTTCTTTTCTTAAAAATTTCATGTCATTAATTAAAGATGTATCCAAACAACGAGATAATTCTCCCAAATCATTCACAAATTTAATCCCTACAAAATTCCAAGTCCAATCACCAATTCACTTTGAGGATAAATTTACTGAGCACTCAAAGCAAATAGACCATACTATCACTCAAAATTTGTCATCATTAAACTTGGAAAAGATGAAGAAGAACATAACTCATCGAATGGAAATATTAAAATAACAAACAGATTTAAAAATTAAAGTACATGAAATAACATCTAATCTATGACCTTGATACTCCCTTGGATCAACACTTAAGTGGTTAGCCCTCCATTTATGATATTCTACCAATGGAATCAGGATGTAGACTTATGGGGGCAGAATTGAAAAAGAAGAAAATTATTAAAAGAACGAACACTCCACAGTTGTGTGATTGAATTCACAAGTGCTGGTGTGAATAAATTCACACCTTGATTCAACGGAATCAACGTGTGAATAAAATGAAAATAATAAGTGAAGAAGAAGAATAAATTTTATTAAAATACTAAATGTGAAAGAAAAACTTACATGGGAAAACTTGATGATGCGATTACAAATTGAAAGCAGGAAATTACATTTGAAAGAAGTACAATGGATGAAAGAAAAACTTGGATTCAAAGAAAAATGTTAGATGCTAATTCCCGTCACCACCAGATCCTTATATAGGAAGCTTAGGAGCCTTAGAGACACCCCACCATAATAAATTCCATCCCTATCAATTTAGCGAGTCAAAAGGAGGGTGAGAAAATCAAAGTATTTGGACGTTTCAAATTTGACCCGGAAATTTCATCCAGATTCGTCCACCATTTTACATGTGATTTTGGAATTGAAGAATGCCAAATCCTGAGGGGTAGTAGAATAGAAATATGATCTTACATATTTCCTCTATTATTTGTAAAAATTTCAGGAACTTTGGAATATCCTTTTGAAAGATATAGTCGAAATGGTGGGACGACTTTATGTGCATTAATGTCGGGCCCACCATTTAAATCTCAAATTCAGATCCCTTTATCATCATGAATACTTCAGAATTAGCTCCGGCCACAGTTTAATAAAATGATTCTCATATTTTTCTATTTCTACTGTAAAAATTTTAGCTTCATTGGGCTTGGTTTGTGGGTCCCACATTTGTTTGATGGGCCTTAGGCCCATTATGCTTTCTCCAGCAAGTTTCTGTATTCGGGTGCAAAAATCACCATCTTCCCTTGTGATTCATCCATCAGACCTAAAAGAAAAAATGTTCCAAATAAAGTGATGAATAATATACCAAAATATCAAATTAAAATGATAAATATTGTATTTTCCACAAGCAAAGTATTGAGTGGGCCCAAATTGACACTTTAAGCATGAATTGCACAATGATGGGAAATGAAGTTTAATTTCTGAATTGGACTAAAATTGATGTTTACGCACTTTTAAACCTATTAATATTAAGATCTTAAAAATTAATATTAGCCACTTTAAGTGACTAATCACACCCCCCAACTTGAGTTTTGCTAGTCCCGAGCAAAATATATTACAAATATAAAATTCAAATACCCTTTTCCAAAAACATTTTAATACACATTACTCACCGAAAGACCTAATACCAAAAAAAATTATGAAACCCATCAAAATCATTTAAAACAAGCTAGTTTCATAAGCATATCCCAAGACCAAGCCCATTCCTTTGTTCAAATTCATCGCCACATTTCATCCATTTTCAATTAAGCATGATAAAGTGTTATGCATCACAAAAGATATGGGGTCCATTTTATTGTTCAAGGGGAAAAATGGAAGCACTAGGTGGGAATCACATTAAACCTTAATATGAGTATCCAATTTTTTTTAAACCACAATAGATATGGAAATACTAACTCTGGGCAAGACAACTATGGAGTCACGATCCCCAAGTGTCGGACGCCACACATATTGTCAATTTCATACTCTAAAATAGAGATATAAAGCCTAACTCTGGGCAAGAAAAATATGGAGTCACGATCCCCAAGTGCCAGACGCCACACATTTGGACAAAACCTTGATCTATGTGGTCATAAAAAAAATTATTATTATTATTTTATTTGTTTTTTTTATACTCAAATTAAACTAAAAGTGACCCCAAAACCCTATGCTATAATTAAAGGGTCCCAAGAACTCAAATTTATACCCACGATCCAGTCGACGTGCATTGTGGCATTTTTATTAAGAGGATGAAAATGTAAACTTTGAAAAATCACATCAGACAACCGCACTTTCCAAAATCTATGCACATGAACTTAAAATTTCATTAAAATCAGAATCAAGGCATGAAAAATTATTTGATATACAATTTCAGAGTTTGGAATGTGTGTTAACATGTTCAAGGTTAATGGAATTTTTCTTTCAATTCATGTTCTTATAAAAAATCATTTTTTTTATTTCATCTCCCCCAAACTTAGAATAACACTGTCCCTAGTGTTTAATGAAAAGAAAAGTTAGAAGGGGGTAGGAGAGGAGTTTAAAGAGGAAATTGAAAATGATAAACATGGAACAAATTCACCTGGGTTTTTTTTGAATTGAAGTTCATGATGCTCCAGATTACTCCTTTGATCTCTTGGGGGATGTAGGAACCTCCTTGATTGAACATGTATCACCCAAAACAGTCCCTGGAAATGACGCCAATTTTTTTTGCGCCAAAATTTACCCTACAGGAATAAGCGGTCATTGAAGTACATGTAGGGGTAAAATCCGCAGGGACCGAAGAAGTAACCTTTAGAAACACGCGTTTTATGGAGGTTTGGGCTGTGAAGTGGCCAACTTGGGTTTAAATTGATTGGATAACTAATTATTTAATTTAAATAACAATTAAAAAAACAAATTTACTTGATCTAAAACAATTAATTAATATGGGTTGATCCTAGGTTGTTGCTTTTGGTGGATTGGATGCATTTCTTTTCTTAAAAATTTCATGTCATTAATTGAAGACGTATCCAAACAATGAGATAATTCTCCCAAATCATTCAGCAATTTAATCCCTACAAAATTACAAGGCCAATCACCAATTCACTTTGAGGATCACTTTACTGAGCACTCAATGGAAATAGATCATACTAGCACTCAAAATGTGTCATCGTTAAACTTGGAAAAGATGAAGAAGAACATAACTCATCGAAAGGAAATATTAAAATAAAAAACAAATATAAAAATTAAAGTACATGAAATAACATCCAATCCCTGACCTTGATACTCCCTTGGATCAACCCTTAAGTGGTTAGCCCTCCATTGATGTTATTATACCAATGGAAGCAGGATGTAGAATTATGGGGGCAGAATAGAAAAAGAAGAAAAGTATTAAAAGAGCGGACACTCCACCGTTGTGTGATTGAATTCACAAGTACTGGTGTGAATAAATTCACACCTTGATTCAATGGTATCAACGTGTGAAGAAAAGGAAAATAATAAGTGAAGAAGAAGGATAAATTTTATTAAAATACTAAACGTGAAAGAAAAACTTACATGGGAAAACTTGACGATGCGATTACAAATTGAAAGCAGGAAATTACAATTGAAAGAAATACAATGGATGAAAGAAAAAATTGGATTCAAATAAAAATGTTAGATGCTAATTTCCTTCACCACAAGATCCTTATATAGGAATATTAGGAGCCTTAGAGACACCCCACCACAATAAATTCCATCCCCATTAATTTAGCGAGTCAAAAGGAGGGTGAGAAAATCAAGGGATTTGGATGTTTCAAAGTTGACCCGGAAATTTAATCCAGATTCATCCACCATTTTGACGTGTGATTTTAGAATTAAAGGAGGCTGAATCCTGAGGGGTCTTAGAAGAAAAATATTCTCTTCCATCTGTCCTCTATGATCTGTAAATATTTCAGGAATTTTGGCATAGACATTTGAAAGATATAGTCTAAATAGTGGGACGACTTTATGTGCATTAATGTCAGGCCCACCATTTAAATCTCAAATTCATATCCCTTTATCATCATGAATACTTCAGAATTAGCTCCGGCCACAGTTTAATAAAATGATCCTCATATTTTTCTATTTCTACTGTAAAAAATTTAGCTTCATTGGGCTTGGTTTTGGGCCCCACATTTGTTTGATGGGCCTTAGGCCCATTATGCTTTCTCCAGCAAGTTTCTGCATTCAGGTGCAAAAATCTTCATCTTCCCTTGTGATTCATCCATCAGAACTAAAAGAAAAAATGTTAAAAATAAATTTATGAATCATATACCAAAATATCAAATTAAAATTATGAATATTGTAATTTCCAAAATCAAATTATTGAGTGGGCCCAAATTGACACTTTAATCATGAATTGCACAATGATGGGAAATGAAGTTCAATTTCTGAATTGAACTAAAATTGATGTTTATGAACTTTTAAACACATTAATATTAAGATCTTAAAAATTAATATTAGCCACTTTTAGTGACTAATCAATCAATATCTTCTTTTTTCAACTATCCTCCCAAAAAAAATTTAAAAATAAACACTTTATAAAGTCAATTTTTATTTCAAAATCATTTTCAGAAAATATACACAAGTGAAGGTGTCTCCAAAATCCAAACCACATTATCAAAATATCATATATCCCATTTGATTCACCTCCCATCATGGTTAATTATACAAGATAATCCTAAATATCAAAACAATATGGCATGTTTAACCATACTTGAATTAAACACATTGCTAAAGGAGAAAGTTCCAATCATGAAATAGTTCCCTGGATGGGTCTGGAATCAAGCTCTAAATTACTACATGGTTTTTCATGCCATGATATAAAACTTCACACCCCGATTCTAATCTATTTCCATCTAAAAATAAAATCCAACACTCGAATAAACTCCACCATGATAGGATAGATCATAATATCATCAATAGTAATAAAATAAAACCCCAAACTCAAAATACAAATTGTAACTACCCATAACGACTCAAGCATTATCGTGATGGGTGGTGATTAGGAACCCACTAATGACCAACATCTTAAGTCCTAGTGAGAAAATATAACTTTATCTAACTAGAGACCCCAAATAACTCAATGTATTTTCAATAAAAATCAAGGGTTTTTATTGGGAAAAGTTTATAACCCCTCTGATACCATTTTTCATGAACCATCCCCAGTCTTCCATCCATCGGATACCTAAACTAGCCAGCAACATAACCTAAGGGTGTTCCCAATCCCCATGTTCTTGCAAAAAGTTTCAGGGAATCATATACATAGAGTGAGAATTATTTATACCTTGAATAAAAGTAAATGAAATAGAATAATTATAATGAAAATAAAACATGAACCATCAGTATATCAAACATCCAAACTAAATAAAATAACTAGAACCTCATAAACAGCAGATAATAAATATAGAAATAAACTCTTATCTCACCACCCAAACACCCTCCCCTATAAAAATTCCTTACAGTTTATATCTGTGGCCACTGAAATATCACTACACCTCTAACCATATAAATAATTAAAATACTAATTATATGAAGTAAATCATTTAAAGGTAATCACACTAGACATTATAAGAAAGTAAAATTAGGTCCTACCAAAATCAAGAAAAAGGAACCATGGGATGAATTTGATAAAATAAAAATGATGTAAAAATAAATCAATGCTCTCAATAGAATCTAGAAGTTAAATAAAATACTAAAACTAAAATTATTTATAGGTATGATCTAAATTAAAGTAAGCATGTCAAGGAGAAATAACATCAAAACTATAAAATTTAAAAGAAAAATCCATTTAGTGCTAGTTTGAAATATATTATTTAAATGTGTGTTTTTATTAAAAAGTTCATAAATCCAAAATATTTCCAAATCCATTTTTATAAACATTTATTAAATTTAATTTAAATAAGAAAAATTATATAAAAAACATTTAATGGTTATATTCCATTTTTTGGATCCCATTTCAAAGATCCTTTAAAATCATTTCAAAGAGGTCTTTAAAGAAAAAAATAACACATGCAATACGAATAGTAAAATAAATACATAAAAAAACCACATCAATAAATACAAAAAGAAAATTAGATGAAACAAGTATCATGTGCCACACATATCAAGCACTCAGGGGAATCTAAAGAAGTAAGAGGGTCCCCCTATGTCAATCTACCAATCAAGTAAAAAGTGTAATGGGATTTAACCTATTTATTTCAAGTCTAGGTAACTGAAAACATACATCACTAGTATCTACCAAAATGTTATTGTAAAACTCCATTGTCCAATGGAGGGAAAACATACATCACTATCATTTCTAGAGGAAAGGGAGCATCTATCGTCTTAGTTATCCTACCACAGAATCATGGTTCCCATAAAAAAATTAAATCAAGGGTAAGAAAATAATAAATGATCAAAATAGATACAACCATCATAGAGAATGTCAAATAACTCTCCCTTACCCCAAGTTACATCTCAAAAAAATAGTATCATGTCCATAACATAATATAAAATACAAATCATGCCCCGAGGGACACAATCCATGTTAATCAATGCCAAATAGAGTTCAATAGGATCTCCTACACATGCACACATTTAGAAACCTCTTAAAAGTGTCAAATAGTCCTTTTAGATATATTTTTACAAACCAATAGAGTGATACTCCCTTTTCCTAGTTGTACCCATATTCGATTACACACACATATGTATATATTTATCACATTGCACAAATTCACATATTCTCATGTGAATATGTACATAGAACTACACATGTGTGTGTGTACCTATATATATGTGTAGAACTATAATATATATATATATATATCTCAAAATATATTTTATAAAAGTCACATTTCCATTTATACTCAAGCTCTAAAGAAATAACTTTTCTAAAATTATAATTTTAAAAATCTATTTAAAAATTAATTCCAAGATATATTTTAAAACAAATTATAAAAGGGCCATTTGAAAATACCATTTAAAAAATAAATTCAATTTTCACTTAAGTCATAAAAATGGTAAAAAAATATTAAATTTAGTTTCTATCCCAAATGGGTTCAACCCATATTTAAACATATCGATTTATTTTAAATAATTATTCCAACACTTTTTAAATATTTATAATTTCAAGTTAAATGGTAAATTCTAAGTAAATAAATCATTCCAAATGAATAAACTTTATAAAATCCAATTTAACATTAACACTTATTAATAATTAATTAAATAAAACATTTAAAAAATAAAGAAATAAAGTGTTCTTATATTTAAATCCTAAACCTAGGAAAACCTAACTCAAATCAAGCAGAACCAAGATAAATCATGCTGAAATGTTACGCCTTTGATGGAAGACACCCAATCAAGTAATAAGAAACACACAAAAATCTTAGACGTTAAATAAACCATTAAAACTATTTAAATAGGAACCCTATATTTCCTCTCAAACTAAGGTGAGGTAAAAGGGGAGGGTAAAATATGGGGAAATTAGATAAGGATGGAGGAGGATCTCAAACCTAATAATGAGAAATTTCCATGGAAGGGGGTGATTTGGAAGAGGGGAGGTGTATACATGATTTTTCCTAGAGGGGTGTGGCATGATCCAGGAGAGAAAATGATAGGGATAAAAAATTGGAAAATAAATAAAAGAAAAAAAATTAAAAATTTGGCAACCTTTGAAGTTAAGACGTATGGTTTAGTAAACCATGTATAGCCCATGCAAAGGAAACTGTATCGATAAAAAAAATCATGGTTATTCTTAACTATGAATAAACCATTACAAATATTTCCATCTTGAGATAGAACCAATTGTATAGTCACCACATGGTTTCCCAAACCATGCAGGATAACTATGTGACCCTCAAAATATTTTTAAAAAAGACTATTTTCAAAAAAACACCTGAAAACTTCCAACAACTCAAAATAATATTAAATAATTTTAAAACGATTAGTAAATAAAACATGGGGTGTAGAAACCTCAATTCCTTGTGTATGAAATTCCTATAGATGAAACTATCTCTATTTCATGAATCAAAGAAAATATTTCCCTATAATACATTCCCATTGTCTTTTAGTTTTACAATTTTAGAGAATTAAGGAAAAACATTAACCAACAATACTCATTCATTTTTCATATAATGAAATTTTTTCCCATTATATCATAAAATTCTTCATCCATAACAAGTCTCCAATATCTCCATCAAATTCTCCACACAATATACTCTTTTGGACACATCATAAGTATTTCTTTTATTCATAACTTGGGGGAATGGAAACATAAAAAGAGAATAAGTTAAGCATATGGGTGTAATCAATATAAAATATAAATCAATAACCAATAATTTATAGATCATAAATCATAGAATATAGAATTGAATAATATAATTTTTTTTGAATATCTTAGAAACAGGATAAAACTTGTACTGTAACATATCCTGGAAAGAAAGGTAACATAAAAAGGTGGCACAATCATAATCATGGGAATTTTTTTTTAAAAAATCACATTATACACATTCATATGTGAACTAAATAATTATTTCCACTCTAGAAAATGTGGGAAATATATTTATAACCATACTTATATGAATAAACTCATTATGTCCAAATCAGACTATCTCATGAGATATCAACATAAACCAATGTATTGGAGGGTGATATAAGACCCCACCTATCTTCATCCTTACATATCTATGCTATAAGAAATCAATCATTAATCATATTATAATTAACTCATGGAAATAAAATTAGTTTCATATCATTTTAAAATAGAATCATATATTGAAAAAAATTATAATTCCATTAATAGACATTGTAAAACCAATAAATATAAATTGGTATCCAATGATACTAATTAAATTTCTAGTTATATACCATTCAATGAAGTATAAGTTGTTAAAACCATATAGATAAATGGTATATGGTTTAGTCAATAATTTTCCCAATCAATTGATAAATAAAATCTAGGTGAATATACTTTTATCAAAGGAAGGGAAAATATAGTTTTTATAAAGCAAATTCATTAGAAGAAAAATAATTCACATTCACAGTGGATAATTAGTCTAGAAAAAAGTACTTATGGGTCATTTTTCTGATATAAAATAATATTTCATAATCCATTATAAGAAATAAGGTATAAGGTATCTTTTGAATAATATCCTTGATCAAGAATATAATATTTTAAAGCATATAAAGTTAAATGAAAAATATTTTTTAGAAGAATTTTGAAAATTACTTTGAAAATTAGAAACATTCTTGATATTTTTAAAAACATTTATTTAAGTAGAAATATTTTATAAAACCTGGAGAATAATAATTTCTTTTCAAAAAAATGATATCATATAAATTAGATTTTTGAGAAAATAGACAAAATTGTTGGGAAAATGTGTTCACATGGAAATGTTAAAAAGATATTATTTCACACTTTGATGAAAATGACCCATATAAAAAATATTAAACTTTTCATAAAAAAATTTAAAGAATTTAAATTAGTAGAAAATAACCTTAATCAATTATCAATTCATAGATAATGACATTCATAAAAGTATCCAATGAATATAGTCACGGAAGAGAAGTATTTATGATAAAAAATAATAGGTAGGGTTTGTTTCCTTACATCATTTAAAAATGATCTGGGGGGAAATAAAACAGGCATAAAAAAAGTAAATCCCCAAGAATGACCAAAGGATAATATAAGGATAAGGGTTTTAGATAGAAAATTATAAAAATTCTCTATATTGATTATCTTTTAATATAAATATCTATTGTAAAATGAGATTGAAAATTAAACCCTCATAGTATAGGTAATGTAATAATAAAAGGAGATTGAAAGGAATATCATGAAATGGATATTAAAATATCATGAAATAGATATTAAAATATCCTAAAATAGATGTTATTTTCATACATTAAATAAATATGTAATTTAATACACAATATAGAATAAATGATGACGTGCAATATGAAACAGGTCTCATGGAGTTGAAAATGAGACATAGAAACACTTACCTTGTCCCTAATTCACTCTATATGTAACACCTTGAGATTCTATGAGAAATATTTTTTTTAATTTCTTATGTTATATACAACACCAAAGGAATATTTCACTACACACAACACTGGCTTGGCTTGCGTTACACGCAAGAGTAACCTTCCTCGATAGCTTGCGTTGTACGCAATACCGAGTTCCACTAAAAAATGATATATTATTATAATATTATGAACTAGAATTTATGAATAGTATTAACTGAATTTTGAATTTTATAACATTATAATTAATCTTCCATATTTTATATAATGAGATACGAAAACAAAATCAATTTTTCAGATAGAAGAAGTATTTTTCAAAAAAATGCAGTTTTATCGCCTTTTGATGGCGCATCCATTTTAAATATAATTTTTGACAAGTTTATAAGTTAAATTTTACAAAATAAAATCTTATTTTGAATCAAGAAATAAAAATTTATATTTGATAAATTTTTGATACTTTTCTGATGACTTTCATATTTTTGATGAATAGTAAAAATACGCTAATTTTTTCCTTAAAGACAACTTTTCTCATCAAGATAATTTATATGGTTAAATGATAAATTTAATGGTTCTAAATTATAAATATAATATATTTTTACCATTTAATATAATTTATATCATTTCCATTAATTTTACATTGAATTCATAGGTAAAAATATTTCAATCTTTGACAATGTTTTAACTTTTAAAACCCATTTTCTTAACAACGAAATTAATTTTAAATTAATTACTGAAACTTATGTGTTTTGAATTTTGAAAAATGGATTCCATATTTGGATTCAGTGGGTCCAAATTATGTTAATAGGTTACTTTTATTTTTTTGACATTATGAATAGTAACTACAGTAATTTTTATTTACTACAGTTAAAGGTAAATCGGGCAATTAAGGGTAAATATAAGATTATAAAATTAACCTACCACCTACCAAAATTATATTGGATTAATAAAAGTCGAACCATATCACCTAAGGGTCTGAATAGATTCTTTTCATGGACTATTGACCATGAAAAGGATATAATTATAATTAAAACCAAAGAAAGTGACAACAGATCACTCTCTTATATCTTATAAGTGTAATAATTTTAATTTAGTGATAAACTTCATAAAACTTCAAAAATGAATAGTCTACAGAAATATAATAAAATTATATACATCATGTAAATTTATTTAGAATTTTTAGGAACTATATAATTATCATTAATGATGACACAGTAGTGATGTTGAAATTATTTTATTGATTGAAATATCAAATAAATGGTTTTAAAAATATTAAAATAAATATTATATGAACTATTTAATGTGATAAAATAATTTTATATATGAATATGACATGTTATAAATCTATTAAATATTTTTTTTCAAATATATCCTCTGTGTGGATTTTATTTAAATTCAAATAAATGAATAGTGTCAAAATTGACACTATTGTTATTTTATAAAAATAACATATTATAAAATTGTTTTAAAATCACAAAAATATTTAAAAATTATAAATTTAAATTTGTATGATCTAAAATTTCATAAATTATCCAATTATAGACAATTCACAACACATAAGTTGTTATTTATAACAATTTAAAATTCTGAATTGTATTGCCACAAATAAAATTAAATAGATTAGATAAGGATAAATCAATTTGATAAGGTTTAAAATAAATTCCCAACATGTATTATAAGGCCCCAGCCTTAAACCTTACTTAATCTTGAGTTATTACAAGATTACACGTTGAGGATCTTTTCGGGTTTAGAGTTTTAGAGAATTAGATCATAAAACTTGCATTACATTCCACATATAAACAAAGTGGTTACATAAAGATAGTATTCCTCATTCCCATCAATGGAAACACATTTGAATTAAAACATGGATTCTTTTTGACACATCCTTGACCCTATCATCTTATCATGTACCTTTCCCTTGACCTGTGAAAAACATTTCAAAAACTTGGGATGAGCATAAAAACTCAGTATGGGTTATAAAAAAAAACATGGAAAGGAAACATGAATTCATATATACATAAGAATGAAATCATACTTTACCCATAAAACATAGGCACTTTAACATACCTCATAAAATCATGAATAAATCATAGAAATCATAAGACATAAAGGTAACTTGAGGCATTCATATCATTCTTACGTAGGGAGTAACCCTCTTGGTTACATTTGGAATACCCATCACAGTATATTCCCTAAAAATCTCTTCAGAGAAACCTTAACGTTTCACTCCTTCGCGTTACCCAATGCATTGGAGAGCTATAACGGGCTCACCCGCCCTTAGTTTATCACGGAACCACCCGTCTTCATAATAATGCCCAAGAACCATAACATAATCATATCACATAAAACATGCATAAAGGAAACATAACATTTCCACATTTCAATCACGAGATATCAATACAACACATTGTTATAAAAACATTATGAAAACCATTTTCAATACCAAAGTAAAACATGGTATTTATTTTTCTTTTAAAAAAAAGAAGGTATGGCTTGTAGAGGAAGCCGAAACTCAAATAACGGTTACGACGGCGGAGAAGTCGTTGTCGCCGCATACGTATGACAAAAACATTCCCTTTTGTCGTTTAGTAAACGCTTCGTATAAAAAGATTCCTTTTGAATAAACGTAAAAGTCAACGGGGTTTATACACCGTATAAAAGAAAGTTGTGTATAAAATAAAATATGCCTCAATGAAAGGAGATTGAGACGAAGTCCCTTACAAAGATAATTTTTAGAATAAAATAGATATATTATGTGCATTCTCTATAAGTACACATAAATAAAGTACAAATACAAGATATGACATAATAATATAATGACATACTTTGAAAGTACGAGATTAACCCAAAGAATGGAAATTGGGTTAAGAAGTTCCCATACCTCGTATCCGACTTGACCCGACCGTTCTTTAATCTCCTGAATAATAAACTTGAGTTAATCTCTACTTGATTATGAATCTTTTTCAAGTTCATTATTCCTTTTATACCATGTTATGGACATCATGTAATCAGTTAAGTTAATAATGTTCATTTTGTCGGTATTTGGTTCTTAAGTCAAAAATAGACCTCTTACACTTACATGTTGTTAATTTGGTCAAAGGTTCATTATATCCAGAATGGTATTCATGATGTAGATATCATATATGTCATATATATCCAGTAAATACATTCATTTATAATATTACATCACATTTAGAGGTAAGAAATGAAATGCACCGTTCATGGAGACGGTAAGCCGTACGTACGCATGAACGCTACTTTCATTTCTTTGTCATATTAATGGAATTAAAACTAAATGAGAGGTATGTATATTTTAATTCCAGAATTATATTCATCATTTATATATATCATTAATTATATATATCCATTATATACATGTACTTTTAATAATAAATTACATTTGGGGATAAGAAATGAAATGCACCGTTCATGGAGACGGTAGTCCGTACGTACGCATGAACGCTACCTTCATTTCTATCTCATACTTTAATGGAAATAAATGATAATTATATATATAGGTATATTATAATTCCAGTATAACATCATATATAATAACTTTAAATCCATCCTTTACACGTCCCACATATGGAATTAACGAATCACATCACTTTTAGGGGGCGGTAGTCCGCACTTCCTAAAATGAAGATATCGTGTTTTACCCATAATGGAAACCATAAAGGTATGCCCAAAATGAAAAAAACAGAAGCTTAAGGAAAACATAAACATATTATATATCATATATAAAAATAGTGACATCATAATGGCCACCTTTGAAGGTGTTAAATGAGTATTGAACAATCATCGTTTCGGGAGGCAGAATTTCGCCATCCACGGAAACCGTATGTTCTTTAACCATTTGATGTAGTTGTGTGAGAGTGTAGCTCAAATATATCTTATAACAACATCCTAGTATATTGAAGATACTGGTGTTGTTACAAAAGAAGTAAATAAAAAGAGTTTAGGGGGTCGGAGAAGCAAAATAAAACAAATGAACATGAGAGAATGAAATACCTTAAAAAGTGTAACTTCTTTTGGTTTGAGCCTAAAGGCTTCCTTTGAAAGGATTCTGCCCAAAGGGAATCCTCTAGGATGAGGAGAGGGATGTGGAGAGAGCAAATGGGCAGGGGTTGGCCGAGCCAATGGCTTGAAGAGTGTGTGAAATGAGGTAGAGGTGGGGGCCTTTTATAAGGGGAGAGGAGGGGCACTTTTGGAAAGTAAAGAAACATTACATTATTTGAAAATGTGTTTCGGTTTTAAAAGGTCCCACATTGATGTAATTCGTGGATAAGGTGATAAGGCATCGAAATCCATTCATCCAATTGGTTTTGGACATGTGTAGTTCATAGATTTTATTTTATCTTTCCATTTTATTTAAATCGTCAAATAATGATGTCATCGCTGCATCATTATTATGTCATAAATAATTAAATTTATTTAATGTCTAAAAAATTATAAACAAATTACTATGATGTAGGAAATCTTTTTATCTTTCCATTGAATATTTATAATCAAAATTTGGACTTGTATAACCCCACTTAAAAATTGTTTTCGCAAAACATATTATGTTTGTGTCATTTTCACTTTAACATTTAATAAAAAGTAATTTATGTTATTTCCCAACAAAAGTGGATACATGGGGTCCCCAAGTTAGGCCATGACTTGTCTTGGTCGGCCATGACACAACCAATGAGGTTGGGACATGTGTCTAGGTCATTTTATATTATTAAAGCATTATTTATACATTAAACTACCCTAATTACCACTAATCGCGATTAAGAACTTAATAAGTTACTATTCACCAAAAAATTATTTTAATCTCATTGAACCACATTTTACTTCTTAATGACAACCATGTATGTCGGATTTTCAAAATTCAATACACATTAGTGGTAAACTTTAATTTAACTGAAAAAAACAGTTTGCTTGATTACCACTTAGTGGTTTCACTATTCATCAAAATTGAAGTTTTTCAGAAAATTACCAAAAATTCACTCTAAGCTATATTTGATATTACGAATTCAAAAATGAAGTCTATTTTACAAAATTCAAATCATATAAGTCACATTAATTAATTTAATAATTAATTCCCGCTGCCAGAGCAAATAGCGTGTTTTTACAAAACAATAAGTATCAAAAGATTGACACCAGTTTAAGTCTAATTTCAAATCGAAATTGATTCCAATGACCACCATTGGATAAAATGGTAAAAATATATTCTAATTTCACTTTAAAACCAATTCAAAAGATAATCTAATCATATAAATAAATTAGATCAAAAAGAGGTTTTGAATTAAAATGCAACATTTTACACTATTCATAAAAAAAATGAACTTTATCAGAAAGGTACCAAAAATTACACAAAGTAAAATTTGATGTCCCGATTCTTAATAAAAGTTTTATTTGGTCCAAAAGAATGTATAAGAGTGATCAAAACTATATTTAATGACGGTTCACCATTAAAAGGTGATAAGTGAACCTTTAGTGAAAATTAGAGTATAAAAGCCTAAAATTGAACTCTTTCCGTATTTTAAGCCTTTATCTTTTATTGGGTAAATGTAAAAACATCTAAAAACATATCTATTCATATTTTAGTTATTTCTATTCATTCCCACCAGTACAACGGCTACTTGTTAACTAACATAATATTATTATATTACTAGTGTGCTACGTAAGTTTCAAAGAAACTCATCGTTGCGTATCGGGTACGCTATCGAACATAGCAACCCCTTTTAATTAAAATTCATATTTAATTCTCTAATATTAATAAATATGAAAATTATTTATTCTTTAATTACCTGGGATGTTACATCCTTCCCCCCTTTTGGGAATTGCGTCCTCGCAATTTTATTCACTTATCAAAATAAGTGGGGGTATTTAACCCTCATAGCATTTTCAGATTCCCACGTTGCCTCTTCAATCACATGGTTTTTCCAAAAAACCTTTACCTGATGAATCACCTTATTCCGTAACACTTGCTCCTTATGGTCAAGAATCTGGACCGGTTGTTCCTCATAAGATAGGTTCTCTTCCATCTGAACTACCTCTGGACTCAAAACATGAGATGGATCTGGCATATACTTTCTCAACATCGAAACGTGAAAAACATTGTGTACCTGAGATAAACTCGGAGGTAAAGCCACTCGGTATGCAACTGATCCAACTCTTTCCAGAATTTCGTATGGTCCAATAAACCTTGGACTCAACTTTCCTTTCTTACCAAATCTCATCACACTTTTTCAAGGAGAAACCTTGAGAAAAACATGATCACCTACCTCGAAAGATAGATCCTTCCTCCGGTTATCCGCATAACTCTTCTGCCTGCTCTGAGCTGTTCTCATGTGCTTCTGAATCAGCTGAACTTTTTCTGCCATCTCTTCTACCAATTCTGGTCCCATCAA
The DNA here is from genome assembly GCA_963277665.1 of Viscum album. Taxonomy (NCBI): domain Eukaryota; kingdom Viridiplantae; phylum Streptophyta; class Magnoliopsida; order Santalales; family Viscaceae; genus Viscum; species Viscum album. Next base: position 1,387,296,022 of record OY728153.1, read on the forward strand.
CTTTCTTTCACCCACTTCATCCCAGAAAGCTGGAGTTCGACACCGCTTCCCATATAATGCCTGAAATGGTGCCATCTGTATACTGGAATGAAAACTGTTATTATATGAAAACTCAACCAAAGAAAGATGTTGGTCCCAACTTCCCTGATAATCCATAGAACAAGCTCGTAGCATATCCTCCAATGTCTGAATTGTTCGTTCTGACTTCCCATCTGATTGAGGATGAAAAGCTGTACTAAAATTTAATTCAGTACCCAACGACTTCTGAAGGCCTTTCCAAAAGTTGGAAGTAAACCTGGGATCACGATCTGATACAATGGAGAGAGGAACTCCATGTAACCTGACTATCTCTTTAAGATACAAAGGGGAAAGTTGATCAAGAGAGAAAGTATCCCGTATAGCAAGGAAATGAGCAGATTTGGTCAAGCGATCAACAATAACCCAGATTGCATTATTACCTCGAGATGTCTTTGGTAATCCAACAACAAAGTCCATGGATATATTCTCCCATTTCCACTCTGGCACTGGTAAAGGCTGAAGCATCCCTTTCGGTAACTGCCGCTCTGCTTTAACCTGCTGACAAGTCAAACACTTCACAGTAAAATCAGCAATATCTCTTTTCATTCCATCCCACCAGTAATACTCCCGCAGATCTCTATACATCTTAGTACTGCCAGGATGAAAAAAACAACTCATTCTTCAACTGTGAATCACAAGGCACACACAATCTCTTCCCAAACCTCAAAACACAAACAAAAACTTATCCAAGAACTCATGGAAAATTTTATTCATAAGGTCCATGAATACAGTAGGTGCATTGGTTAACCCAAAAGGCATAAATAAAAATTCATAATGGCCATATCTAGTACGGAATGCAGTCTTCGGAACGTCTGCTTCTTTTACTTTCAACTGATGGTACCCCGACCTCAAGTCAATCTTCGAAAAATACTGAGCTCCCTGGAGCAGATACCACTTCATTCGATGGCCCAACATCTACTGAAGTTGCAAAGGATTTCACCACCCCTTTCTGCTTGTAGTCTAACTGCTTCCCATCACTCAAGCTCCTTGTCGGACACTCGTTTGCATAGTGACCCATCTCATTGCACTTATAACATTTCACTAACTGTAAATCAAATTTATTCTTACCTTAACCTTGATCCTTTTCAGTGCAATCACGAGCCTTATGTCCCATCTTACCACATCGGTAGCACTTTCCAGAATTCAGAAGACATTCCCCAGCATGCCTTTTGCCACATTTATCACAAACTGGAAACTTAGTTCTCTTACCATCAGACTTTTTTGAAGAATTCTTACCTTTCTCCTGCCACCTCGGTCTCTTCTTCTGCTGGTTGTTATAGAACACTTGGTCATCGGCAAACTCCATTTCCACCTTCTCAGCACATCGAACAAGCTTTTCATAACTTTTAAACTCACGAGAAGCTAATGCCCTTCGATACTTTGGCTTTAATCCTGAGTAAAAACGATTGATTTTACTATCAAGGTCCCGGATAAAATTTGGAGCATACCTTGCCAATCGAGTGAACCTTTCTTCATAGGCAGCCACTGAGTCTTCCTCTTGCCTCAATTCCAAGAATTGCTTTTCCATCCTAAGTCGAACAGCCTTAGGAAAATACTTCTCAAGAAACATACCTTTGAAGTCATCCCAGTCAAGAGCATCAATCTCATCGGCATCCCTGATATTTTTAACCATAGACCACCACTGATCTGCTTCACCCTCCAGACGGTAAATAGCAAGACTAACCTTTTGATTGTCTGAACAGCCCATGACAACAAAAATCTTCTCCAGTGCTTTAATCCACCCTTCAGCTAGCACAGGGTCAGATGATCCTCTGAATGATGGGGGATGTTGCCTCATGAAATGTTCCACCACTGACATGTTCCTCTGCGGTTGATCTGGCTGATCTCGTGCATGGATACCACCGCCATTTATCGCTTGAGTCAACTGCGCCATTACTGCAACAAACTGTTCAGTTCCGATTCCGACCATCTCAGGTTGCTGATTTGGAAGGTTTTCTTCCTCCTGATGTCGTCCCAACATAGCTGCTTTGTTTCCTCTGCGGAAAACCATTCTGAACACCGAAATATCTTAGGCGAAGCAACATGGTAATCCGTAAATGCTATATCATTTCAATCATATTATAATTTAAAACTTTTCTAACTCCTAAAGTTGTCTAAACCGACCTCTGATACCAACTATAAGGCCCCAGCCTTAAACCTTACTTAATCTTGAGTTATTACAAGATTACACGTTGAGGATCTTTTCGGGTTTAGAGTTTTAGAGAATTAGATCATAAAACTTGCATTACATTCCACATATAAACAAAGTGGTTACATAAAGATAGTATTCCTCATTCCCATCAATGGAAACACATTTGAATTAAAACATGGATTCTTTTTGACACATCCTTGACCCTATCATCTTATCATGTACCTTTCCCTTGACCTGTGAAAAACATTTCAAAAACTTGGGATGAGCATAAAAACTCAGTATGGGTTATAAAAAAAAACATGGAAAGGAAACATGAATTCATATATACATAAGAATGAAATCATACTTTACCCATAAAACATAGGCACTTTAACATACCTCATAAAATCATGAATAAATCATAGAAATCATAAGACATAAAGGTAACTTGAGGCATTCATATCATTCTTACGTAGGGAGTAACCCTCTTGGTTACATTTGGAATACCCATCACAGTATATTCCCTAAAAATCTCTTCGGAGAAACCTTAACGTTTCACTCCTTCGCGTTACCCAATGCATTGGAGAGCTATAACGGGCTCACCCGCCCTTAGTTTATCACGGAACCACCCGTCTTCATAATAATGCCCAAGAACCATAACATAATCATATCACATAAAACATGCATAAAGGAAACATAACATTTCCACATTTCAATCACGAGATATCAATACAACACATTGTTATAAAAACATTATGAAAACCATTTTCAATACCAAAGTAAAACATGGTATTTATTTTTCTTTTAAAAAAAAGAAGGTATGGCTTGTAGAGGAAGCCGAAACTCAAATAACGGTTACGACGGCGGAGAAGTCGTTGTCGCCGCATACGTATGACAAAAACATTCCCTTTTGTCGTTTAGTAAACGCTTCGTATAAAAAGATTCCTTTTGAATAAACGTAAAAGTCAACGGGGTTTATACACCGTATAAAAGAAAGTTGTGTATAAAATAAAATATGCCTCAATGAAAGGAGATTGAGACGAAGTCCCTTACAAAGATAATTTTTAGAATAAAATAGATATATTATGTGCATTCTCTATAAGTACACATAAATAAAGTACAAATACAAGATATGACATAATAATATAATGACATACTTTGAAAGTACGAGATTAACCCAAAGAATGGAAATTGGGTTAAGAAGTTCCCATACCTCGTATCCGACTTGACCCGACCGTTCTTTAATCTCCTGAATAATAAACTTGAGTTAATCTCTACTTGATTATGAATCTTTTTCAAGTTCATTATTCCTTTTATACCATGTTATGGACATCATGTAATCAGTTAAGTTAATAATGTTCATTTTGTCGGTATTTGGTTCTTAAGTCAAAAATAGACCTCTTACACTTACATGTTGTTAATTTGGTCAAAGGTTCATTATATCCAGAATGGTATTCATGATGTAGATATCATATATGTCATATATATCCAGTAAATACATTCATTTATAATATTACATCACATTTAGAGGTAAGAAATGAAATGCACCGTTCATGGAGACGGTAAGCCGTACGTACGCATGAACGCTACTTTCATTTCTTTGTCATATTAATGGAATTAAAACTAAATGAGAGGTATGTATATTTTAATTCCAGAATTATATTCATCATTTATATATATCATTAATTATATATATCCATTATATACATGTACTTTTAATAATAAATTACATTTGGGGATAAGAAATGAAATGCACCGTTCATGGAGACGGTAGTCCGTACGTACGCATGAACGCTACCTTCATTTCTATCTCATACTTTAATGGAAATAAATGATAATTATATATATAGGTATATTATAATTCCAGTATAACATCATATATAATAACTTTAAATCCATCCTTTACACGTCCCACATATGGAATTAACGAATCACATCACTTTTAGGGGGCGGTAGTCCGCACTTCCTAAAATGAAGATATCGTGTTTTACCCATAATGGAAACCATAAAGGTATGCCCAAAATGAAAAAAACAGAAGCTTAAGGAAAACATAAACATATTATATATCATATATAAAAATAGTGACATCATAATGGCCACCTTTGAAGGTGTTAAATGAGTATTGAACAATCATCGTTTCGGGAGGCAGAATTTCGCCATCCACGGAAACCGTATGTTCTTTAACCATTTGATGTAGTTGTGTGAGAGTGTAGCTCAAATATATCTTATAACAACATCCTAGTATATTGAAGATACTGGTGTTGTTACAAAAGAAGTAAATAAAAAGAGTTTAGGGGGTCGGAGAAGCAAAATAAAACAAATGAACATGAGAGAATGAAATACCTTAAAAAGTGTAACTTCTTTTGGTTTGAGCCTAAAGGCTTCCTTTGAAAGGATTCTGCCCAAAGGGAATCCTCTAGGATGAGGAGAGGGATGTGGAGAGAGCAAATGGGCAGGGGTTGGCCGAGCCAATGGCTTGAAGAGTGTGTGAAATGAGGTAGAGGTGGGGGCCTTTTATAAGGGGAGAGGAGGGGCACTTTTGGAAAGTAAAGAAACATTACATTATTTGAAAATGTGTTTCGGTTTTAAAAGGTCCCACATTGATGGAATTCGTGGATAAGGTGATAAGGCATCGAAATCCATTCATCCAATTGGTTTTGGACATGTGTAGTTCATAGATTTTATTTTATCTTTCCATTTTATTTAAATCGTCAAATAATGATGTCATCGCTGCATCATTATTATGTCATAAATAATTAAATTTATTTAATGTCTAAAAAATTATAAACAAATTACTATGATGTAGGAAATCTTTTTAGATTTCCATTGAATATTTATAATCAAAATTTGGACTTGTATAACCCCACTTAAAAATTGTTTTCGCAAAACATATTATGTTTGTGTCATTTTCACTTTAACATTTAATAAAAAGTAATTTATGTTATTTCCCAACAAAAGTGGATACATGGGGTCCCCAAGTTAGGCCATGACTTGTCTTGGTCGGCCATGACACAACCAATGAGGTTGGGACATGTGTCTAGGTCATTTTATATTATTAAAGCATTATTTATACATTAAACTACCCTAATTACCACTAATCGCGATTAAGAACTTAATAAGTTACTATTCACCAAAAAATTATTTTAATCTCATTGAACCACATTTTACTTCTTAATGACAACCATGTATGTCGGATTTTCAAAATTCAATACACATTAGTGGTAAACTTTAATTTAACTGAAAAAACAGTTTGCTTGATTACCACTTAGTGGTTTCACTATTCATCAAAATTGAAGTTTTTCAGAAAATTACCAAAAATTCACTCTAAGCTATATTTGATATTACGAATTCAAAAATGAAGTCTATTTTACAAAATTCAAATCATATAAGTCACATTAATTAATTTAATAATTAATTCCCGCTGCCAGAGCAAATAGCGTGTTTTTACAAAACAATAAGTATCAAAAGATTGACACCAGTTTAAGTCTAATTTCAAATCGAAATTGATTCCAATGACCACCATTGGATAAAATGGTAAAAATATATTCTAATTTCACTTTAAAACCAATTCAAAAGATAATCTAATCATATAAATAAATTAGATCAAAAAGAGGTTTTGAATTAAAATGCAACATTTTACACTATTCATAAAAAAAATGAACTTTATCAGAAAGGTACCAAAAATTACACAAAGTAAAATTTGATGTCCCGATTCTTAATAAAAGTTTTATTTGGTCCAAAAGAATGTATAAGAGTGATCAAAACTATATTTAATGACGGTTCACCATTAAAAGGTGATAAGTGAACCTTTAGTGAAAATTAGAGTATAAAAGCCTAAAATTGAACTCTTTCCGTATTTTAAGCCTTTATCTTTTATTGGGTAAATGTAAAAACATCTAAAAACATATCTATTCATATTTTAGTTATTTCTATTCATTCCCACCAGTACAACGGCTACTTGTTAACTAACATAATATTATTATATTACTAGTGTGCTACGTAAGTTTCAAAGAAACTCATCGTTGCGTATCGGGTACGCTATCGAACATAGCAACCCCTTTTAATTAAAATTCATATTTAATTCTCTAATATTAATAAATATGAAAATTATTTATTCTTTAATTACCTGGGATGTTACATGTATAAATTTTATTTGTTGATTATATTACAACCTTATCTCATTTCATATTCTAATTTAGTCATTTTTGGAGGATTTTAAGTGGGTTTTTAATTTATTATAAATTAATATTTCTTATATTTCCAAAGGTACCCCTCTCCTCTCTTATAAAAGGGAACCTCCTCCCTCTCCTATTCGTAAAATTTTTACCCTTCAAGCTCAGCCAACCCCTGCTAATTTCTATTCTCCACTTCTCTAGAAACATAATAGAGGTCTTGTTCTTCTTTAAAGACCAACTTTAGTGCCCTAATAGGAGGTTTAGAAGAGGCGTGTTGAAGAAGAGGTAATATCCTTTACCGATCCTTTCAAATTTATTTCTTCTTCTACTTTTTCTTATTTATTTGTTTCATAATAAATTAATAACATAGATATCACTCATATACTGATATTTTATTATAAATATGAAACAACCCCATTTCACCTTCTATCTGTCCTACGAAAAACGAAATCACCGCACATGCGTACGTACGGAATACCTTCTCCACACCGTGGTGTAATCTGTTTTCCACCACCACCTTACTTGGATGGGTATAATGGTGTAAATAATAACTATATATTATTATTATAAAATTATACCAATTCTGAGATATTCTATCATCCACTCCAATACCATTCAATAATTATGGGAATGATATCGTCGCTCGTGCGTACGTACGACTTACCGTCTCCACGATGCGATGTGATTATTTCTACATGATCTTCATTAAAACATGATTATATAAATTAATTGAATGAATAAATATGATATATATTATATGACTAACATTTTTTAAATTATTTAGTGATAAACTAAAAATAGGAATAAGAATTTATTCGACAAAACACGCATAAGAATATAAAGCAATGAACACCCAAATAACAAGTAGCAATGGAATATTACTAATAAGAAGATATGAATATGACCATATATGATATCATAATAATTAATATGATTCTAGAATAATTCAATTACATTATTTAAATCATTATACAGGAGGTTCGGATACGTACAAATCATATCGGACCTAAGGTAAGGTAAAATATCGCAATATCATTTTTATCCGAGATTGTTTATACTTCGATATTTACTGGGGCATATTTATCATCCACATCCATGTTTACTCAATATGTAATATTATTTCTATCCTCATATAATTTTATAAATCCAATTTTACCTATTGGTGAATTTTTAGTAAAAGTTATGAAAGGAATCTTTTTTTTTTTAGTACGAGATACTTTTTGACTTTTCCGGCCAAAGTACGAGAAGAATGTTTTTTTAACTTATACGGCATGAATGTATTTTTATGATTTCATAGAACATTATTTCCATGAAGCTTCCTTTAAAAGTTATCAAGTTTATTTTCAATTAACTTCTTTTAGTTTAAAATTGTATGACATGCTGAGAAAGGAAAAAAATTAAAGTAGAAAGGATATTTTCCTCAAGAATGGAGTTCAAGTGTTTTATCAAAAATTATTTTCCATCTAAGATAATATAGGGTTATATTTCTATCCCTATTATTACATTGATTTGATTATGTTATGATGGAATTATTTTTAATAATTCATTTATCTTATATGGATTATGTTATGATGGCATGATGTTTAAGAATCCTATTTTTATTACATGGGTTATGCTACGATGTATGATTTATGATTTTGTGGAACACATAAGAATGGTTTAATTATGAGATGGGTGGGACCTATATATCCCTCCAATGCATTGGGTAAAGATTTATATCTCATGAGATATACATGGATGGAACAGAAAGTTAATCCAGTTCAGTGATACAGTATTGGAACGAGGAGTAAACTCGGTTCAGTAATGGACTTTGTCTGCTATGATGGTCTTGGAAATGATTCTTGACTAATATGAAATGATTTTCTATGATTATGTGTGTATGCCACAAAGTTTCATGTATTGTGTTATGAATATTGGGATTTCATTTCACTACTATGATTTATCCCATGTCATGATATTATTATCTCTTTTTCAGGATAATATTTTCAAAAGGTTATGTTCTTATGAATATGATATGATTGATATTTCCTTTGTTTGCCCTTATTGAGAATTTGATCTCACCCTTTATATGTTTTCTTTTCCCCAGGTTAGGAAGAATGGTATTAAGTAGGATATTCTAAAAAGGGACTCTAGATATGATGAAATAAATGGGAGAAAATGAAGTTGATTTATGAACCAGTTGTTTATGCTTCTTAGTTTCTAAAGAAACTATACCTATACGGTCCTATCATGGTTTTGTTATATGTTGTAATAAGTATGCTACAATTATGAAGTAATAACAATGTATGTAAAGTATGGTTTGTTATACTATACATGTGCCTAACTTCCTGAATGATAAAATTAAGTTTATTAGATACCTTCTTAGGAACCTTATTAATCTATATTTCATTTACTAAGGACCATTTATTTTCATATTCTATTTATTTATTATATATTTTTTGCTTATTTTGTTTATTTGAGGTGGTTTGGTCAATTTATATGTAACTATTTTGGTTTTTTGACTATGTTTAAATGTATTATATAATAACATCTTAATATCCATAATTATAGGGGTTAATTTCCTTTATTATATTATTTACAAAAAATTTATATAATTATATAGGTTTTTATAAAATGAACTCAGATTAAGAAAGGTACTCTGATATGTTCATTTTAGGTGGTTAAGTTTATTATCACTGTTTATTATTAATATTACTTATAAAATATACAATATTAACAGTGTCATAAATATAATTTTTACCTTAAATAAATTTTTAAATTCATCTATAGAGGAAAATTATGTCCTAATTTTCATGATTCATGTCAACTATTTGGATTACATAATATTTCACTTTTTTCCTTTGTATTTAGAGGTTGTTGTAAATTATTATCCTCAATATCCCTTGTATTGGGGCCTAGATTCACATAATTCCAAAACTCCTATAATTTATATAACTGAAGTGTGGTTGGTGCATTTTATGAATATTTCTCTCCATTCACATCATTAGCTAACTTCTTCCCATGAATTTGGAATTTAGCCGCCTAATAACTTGTCTCTCCACACTAGTAATACTTAGTAGTCCCATTAGGATAGTTTCCTCTATGTTTCCTTCCAAAATTTTATCATTAAGGAAATCTCATCTTCTTATATCCATGGTATTTAGAGTTTCCTTTAAATTGCATCTTTTTTTCTTGTCAAAATTCTAAGATTAATGGGTAAATCTAGTGTCTATTTCCACCTTAACATCACATAAAATTATTTCATCATATCTATTATACTCCCTTATGGATAATGCCCTTTAGTGACTTAGTTTTAATCCACTAAAGAAACAATCAACATTAGTTTTAGGTTGGATAATAATACCAGAAGTGTACCTCATAAGTCTTGTAAAATTTAACACATAGGTACCAATATATTCATCATCCTTCTATATTATCTCAAGGAATTACTTATCCATTTTAATATGAGAAATATTAGGGAATTAATTATTGAAAATTTATCTCTTAAAATTATTCTACTATATGGAGTTAATTTTATCATGTTCCCGTATATTCTTGATTAGAGTATAATCTTGATCTTCTTCGCATTAAAATAAAAGACATCAAAAATTGACTTTTTATGTTTCAAACATTATAGAATAGAAAATATATTTTCAATCATACTTATCCATTGTTAATAAATTAGTGTATCAGTGGGAACACTAAAATAAGGTGTATTTTTCCTCATTAAGGACTCAATATAATGTTTTACACTACTCTGATCATTTGTATGTTCAGCATGATTCATAGAAAGTTTTATGATCATAGTAATGAGATTTATCATTCCATATCCCATAAAATTTGGTTTCTTAGTAGTATAATCATTTAATTTTCCATTTAAATTAGCATTAACATAGTTCCTTTGGGTTCTATCCATTAACTAGAACCAAAAATCATAGTGTAAGAAGCAATAATCATAGTGGGGGACCGCATAATCATGAAAATAAATTATATGATATCTAAATTATGAAACCTTCTTTTCAATATATGACACCTTAGGTTTAACATAGGTCATTCATAGTTATCATATATTCAAATACTTTATGATGGTTCATAAAGATTTGATGAATTTATTAAACATATCACATGAGAGTGTCAAACTAGGTGTGAATCAATGCTCTTTTCCATGCATCAAGTACTGATTGATTTCAGATCAATATTCCCTTTTCATATCTATTAACCCTAGGTACAACTATTCCCAATCCACATCCATTTATAGTATCCATTTAGGGATATAATTTCTTGAAAACCACTTTCTTTATCCTTTACCAAAATTCCAGTATATTTTTATATACTTAGACTTATAATTAGGATTATCCTTAGACATACCATTAGTGATTTCACTAAATTTTTCTCATCTTAGTTTCTAATGTTTAAATAAACCTTTACTCTAATACTAACTATAGTGACCTAGAATTTTTATACATTGATATTACACTTTAATAGATGAATATTCCATACATCACAAAAATATGCATCAAAGGACCATAAAGGTTTCATGTCTTTGGAGACTAGATACACAATATTATTATTTTATGAAAGATATTAAAAATATACCATAAATATATTCCCACATAGTACACTTCATAGACATATTCTACTTAAGATATTTCTTTATAACTTGGGGGAAAGAAACATAATAAAGGGTGAGATTATATTCTTGGTAAAAGTAAACATGGTGGAAATCAACATAACATGATCATAAGGGTATAATAACATGAGAATAACATTTGAAAACCATACCATTAATATCATATATCATAAACCTATGTCATGGAATAAATCTTGGCAATTTATAAGGTAGGAATCATAAAGTAATCAAATAACATAATCCATGAGAACATAACATCGAAATAAGACATAGATTTTTTGCATACACATAAGCATAGAAAATATTATTTCAAGACTATCCACCAAGACATTCATAAAATGTTTCACTTGGGATAACCACCTGTGTACTTTCTTTGGTCTTGGTATAACCTCTCATGTACCCTCTTTTTCAGACTTGGGATAACCTCTTATGTACTATCTTTTTTGGGCTTGGGATAACCTCCTATGTACCCTCTAAGCTTATAGAACATTAATAATTAGCTAATATATTTTAGGGAGATATAATCACAACATTTACTTGGTTATAATGTGACCATCGTCCTTCATTTTAATGTAACCACCATCCTTGTTTATAAGATAACCACCATACTTGGTTATAATGTAACCACCATCACATAATAAAAAAACATATATATGAGTTCAAAAATATCATAAACGATTCATCATATTACAATACATGAAAATAATTGGGTTTCATAAACATTTAATTATAGAAAAACCTATGGAAATAAAACGTTTTTCTTAAACATTTCATCATATCATAACTCATGGAAATAAAATGGGTTTTATAAACATTTCATCATTTCATCAAAGAAAAACCCATAGAAAAAGAATGGATTTTCAAGAAAATATTATCATCAAAATTATAAACCATCCAAATAAAGAGTAAGGATTGTATCATTGGATCATATCCTTATTAAATCTTAATTAACATCATAGGATGTTATATTAGATAGAAAATTATTTTTAAAGATCACTTGGAATATCTCTGGAGGAAAATATCCTTTCTATTTTGAAATCACTTCTTAAAAATATAAAAACATCACAAATATTAAAGAAAAACCTTTATTTGAAAAAAACCTTGGAAACTTATAAAGGAAGCTTTAAATTATTGAGTGGTTATTATGGTTAAAAATATTTTCTATTCCATACATGTTAAAACAAATATTTCATTCACATTTTTTGTAAAAAGTCAAAAGTATCTCATTAGAAAAACAATAATAAGATTCCTTTTAAACCATTTTGTAAAAGGTAAAAAAAGGGGAAAAATAACTTTTAAAAATCATTTTATAATAGTAAAAAAAATCATTAAAACATTTTTATAAAACATGGAAATAAAATAAAAAAGAGTTTTCGAATAAAGAGAAAGATAAAGTCAGTTTTCCTCAAAAAAATAATTTTGACTCTTGAGTCCATAGAGGAAAATGGGATTAAATCATGAATTTTCATGAAATAAAAAAATTATAATAAAATTCATGAGTTTCTTGAGAGATACATCATAATATTTTTACATTGAAACAAAATCACAAATAATCCTGACCAATAATGATATTGTAATATAAAACCCTTAACACTTTGGTATCTTTTGAATCAAAACCCTGATGAAATAAATAACCTCATATAGATATTTAAATCCCAATAAAATTTATAATAATAATTATAAAATACATTTATGGGTATTATATACACTACATAAAAGAAACAATTGGTGAATATGGTATGTGTCTCATAAATATAAAAGTCAGACAAAAATCCCTTATAAACTTTATAACTTTGGAATTGTGAGACCCAATAAATAATAACATAAAATATAATTAATAGAAGTATATTCATGATATAACATGAAAATGGAGTAGTATAAATGCCACATAAAAGAAATGAATAGTGAGTATGGCATATGTCTCCCAGAAATAATATACTAGAAGTCTCTTACCTCAAGTATCGACTTTCACCATACAAATTAGAACCTCATGTATAATTAATATAGTTTTATTATACATATATTAAAGAAACATACTTATATATATCATACCATATATTATTTACATATTACCTTTTTTCTATTTTTTAATAATTCCTTATTAAAATCATGTTTCAGTTCATAATTGCTTAATTTTTCATGTATGTTTTGGTTTGGTAATTTTGGTCCATTTACTTTGAACATTATTAAATTATATACAAAATTTTAACCATGATAAATATATAATATATATTAATCATATATTTATTTATATTAATACATTAAATTAATATATACAAAATTAATTACATCGTTCATGGAGACAGAAGGTTGTATGTACGTATGAATATTTTTTCCATTTTCTTTATGGATGGAATGAAAGACAAATAAATATTAATTACATTTAAATAATAATTATTATGTCATATATATAATTTATATTAATAAAATATATACTTATTACCATCCATGAAAAAAATTAAAAATGTTTCACATCTCTTTGTAGAGGTAGTAATCCACACGAACGCAGGAGCGACATTACCGTTTTACAATGGATAAGAAGGTATGAAGTTATATGTGATATTAAAATTAAATAAGTATAATAATATCTTAAATACCATATATAAAAATTAAATACAGCATTTTCTCTATCTTTGAGAGGTGGTGATGGAAAACAAATTGCATCGGTTCATGAGGCGGTAGTCTGTCGTACACTTGATTGACAGTTTCATTTCCTTCTTGATGGAAGAGAATATTAATATAGGTTATTCTATTAACATAATAACATATAAATATATTTTAGATACTATTGTTATTATAAATTCATATTTTAATAATATTTTAATAATATGGAAGAATAAATAAAACAAAAATGCAAGGCTAATAATTTTATATCTTCTTCGGAGAACCTCTTTGGGTTTATACTTAAAGCATTATTAGGTAGGTTTCCTAATAAAAATATGGCCTATAGGATGTGATAATAAAATTAATTAATGTATTTTTGTAGTTATTTTCTAAACCAAATGTTTTTGGAAGGGTGAAGATGAGAGAAGAGGGGGTCCCTTTTATAAGTGGGGGAAGGGAACACTTGAAATATTTGAAAAGCAAATGGTAGAACCACATATCAAACATGTAAAAAAGGATCCAAAATGGTTCATTAGTGAAACGTAGATGCTATAAGTCTAAAATATGGAAATAAAATGGGATTTTTTCAAGTTTTTATCCCATTTTACACATTACTTTTTTAGTTTATCCCCCAGTAAACTCGTTTTAACCATAATCACAGTAATTAATTTTTATTGTTATTATTATTAATTTTAACCAAAAATTAAGTTAAACTTATTATATAATATTAATTATGATTTTTAAAAATATTTAATACCTTTTCCTAATTATATTCACCTAAGTGTCAAAATTTAATTTAAAACTAGACTTGTAGACATGATGAAAAAGTAGTTTTCCAATAAAACAACTTTCAAAAGATTTAAAAGTTTTTATATAAAAAATAAATATTAAATTGATTAAAATAAACTAAATTGAATTAATTATAATATAATTTAAAAAATATTACATTTAAAACCATTTTAAAAAATATGGAACCATATAAATCCTTTAAATGAAAAGGAATTTTTCAATAAAAAAACAGTATTTTTCACCACTCATCGAAAAATTAATATTTTTTGAAAATTCACAAAAATTCATGATAAGATAAATTTTACATGATGATTTAAAAAGTGAAGTTTATTTTCAAAAAAATTATAAAAGTTTAAAAAAATTATTATTTGTTCATAAAAACTAATGAAATTTATTTTATGAGGAAAATGTAGTTTCAAAACATATAAAGACTTTACCAAAAAATAAGTACTTATTTATAAATATATTTTCATGTTCTAAAACCTTTATAATTAATTTTAAACAATTTATTATTTTTATTCATAATTACAAATTTAACTATTAGGTTATTGTGGTCATCTTTAAATAATAATATTATTTATAGTATATCATATTTTGTTAAAACTTAGTGTTGTGGGTAATACAATTTGTCAAAGATATTAAATTAATTAAAAAGATATTTCATAAAATATTAGGGTGTAACATTATAAACCTATTAAAAAGAATTTATACCTTGAAATACATCACTCTGATGTAAAAAATGAGGATACTTCATCCTCATCTTATCCTCTAATTCCTATGTAACTTCTTAAAATTGGTGGTTTCACCACAAAAATTTGACAATATGAGTGGTATTGTTTCATAGTACTTTCTCTCTATAATCCAGAATCTATAATGATTGTTCCTTATAAGAAATATCTTTCTTATATGGTATTACCTCTTAGTTCATTATATGTGAAAGATCATGTATATACTTTCTCAGTATAGATACAATGGACACATAATGGACTTGAGAGAGATTCGATGGAAGATCCAATAAATAAGAAATTGTACCTACTCGATCAAGAATATTGAAAGGTCAAATATATCTAGGGATAGGATATCATTTCATTCTAAATCTCATAACTTTATTATATGGGTAAATTCATATGAAAACATTCTCACCAACTTCAAACTCTATATCACACCGATGATTGTTAGTATAACTTTATGTCAACTATGAGGTTATATTATGTGTTGCTAAATGTATCTAACCTTCTCTACCATTTCATCAGCTAGATCTTGTCCTTATAGATTTATTTCTCCAACTTCATTCTATTATGTTTGAGATCTACACTTTTTTACATACATGGATTCATAAGGATCCATCTAAACACTCAAGTTAAAGCTATTTTTGTAAGGAAACTCAACTAGAGGAAGGTGTTGATCCCAACCACCTTTGAAATTAATAGAACATGATATCATCATATCCTCTAGGGTTTGGATATTTCTATCAGACTATCCATATATCTAAGGATTATATTAAGTGATGAAACTCAATATCGTATCTATATCTTGTTGGGGAATTCTCTATAACTTCAAGGTAAACCTCATATACCTATCAGATATAATGGAATGTGGTACTCGATACAAATTTACCACTTATTTAATGTATATCATGGAGATCTAATCAATAGATAAATCTTCTTTAATAGTGATGAAATGTGGTGACTTATTAAATAGATTTACTACTACCTATATAGAATTATTCCCATTATAATTTTTTGTGAGTCTGATGAAAAAATCAATTGTTATGTTTTCTTATTTACATTCTTGTATGGGTAATGGTTATAACATCCCCTTAGACATTTATCTCTCAACCTTAACTTACTGACACACTAAAAACTGAGATATATACTCATAAATATCTCTCTTCAGGTTTTCCCTCTAGAAAGAGACTTTCACATATGCTAGTGGTAGTCGTTATACCCTTTTCATCCTTCAGTTATGGTTCAAGCCCCATAGCCTTTCTAGATGCGATAGGTTGTCACCTGATATGTGGGTTATATTTTCCCAAAATAATATTAATATAATTACAATAACAACCCCATATTGCAATAACCCATAATTACCACAAAAATAAAGATAAGATAAATCTTAAGGTTTATCAATACCTTTAATCTTATGTCTACAAAATTTAAAGTAATTCCTCCTCAAATTACATTTTTACTTAAACATATACAATACTAAAGGGTTGTATTAACATAAATGTCTCCCAAAATATTCTTAATATTGATAAAACCCCATCATATAAAACCTCATAAGGGGTGTATAATTATTTTAAATTATGATCAACATTAAAATCATAAAACCATGAAGGTATCCATAACTCTTAAGATAATATTACATAGAGATATATACGAATCAAAACGATAATTCATCCTTTATTCCTTAAATAATATCTTGTATTATACACAAACATTTCAATTGGAAGATTGGGTTTATCCTTGAACCGATAGAATATAAAGTGTGATTTAATTGTTCTATAATCCATATAGAAGGATATAATCAATGCAAAAAATTTCATCGAGTTCCACTAAAGGATAAACAATAATATTTTCGTAGGGCTCCTTCATACAAAATCAAACATGAAATTCCTAACTTAGGAGTGGAGGATAAGTGTTTTCTAATTATCTTGATTCACTTCAACTATTTTTTTACATAAGATTTCCATTTTTCCTTTTCCTTCAAAGGTTTTTGTGGAGTATCATCATTATTATCCATTGGGTTGGGGAATTGATTCCCATAATTCCAAAAATCTTTGAATCTATAGAACTGAAGTGTGTGTGGAACATTATGTGGATATTTCTCTCTACTCACATCATTTACCAACTTTTTCCTATCACTTATACATTAATCCACTTGATGAACTTCATTCACACACTTAAAACACTTAGTGGTTCCCTTAATAAAATTTCCTCCATGTTTCCTTCCACACTTAGAGCATGAAGAAAATATCATCTTTTTATCTCTATGATTTATAGAGTTTCCTTTAAATCTCATCTTTATTTTCTTGTAAAAACCATGATATTAATCTGTAAATCTGATCTCTATTTCCACCTTTATATTATATCAAACGATTTCATCATAGCTACTAAATTCCCTTATGGATGATACCCTTCAAAGACTTGTTTCTAATCCACTAAAGAATTTATCAATATTAATTTTAAGTTAGATGATAATACCATATGCATAACTCGTATGTTTTGTAAAATTTTCCACATGGTTACCAATAGATTCATTATCCATCTACTTTAACTCAAAGATTTCGTTCACTATTTTCATATGAAGAATATGAGGGAAGTACTTATTAAAAAAATAGCTCTTAAACTCATCCCACTCCATGGATTCAATTTCATCCTATTACTATATATTTTTAATAATAATCCACTATTAATATGCATCACCTTCCAGATGATCAGTAGCCAAAATTAATTTTTTATGCTTCAAACACTGGATAATGGAAAATATATTTTTATTGGTACGGATCTATTATATAGATATAAGTAGATTAGTGGGACCACTAAAATAAGTTGGATGTTTTCCTATAAAGGAATCAATATAATATTTTTCCCTCATCTGATCATTTATAAGTTCATCATGATTAATATAATTTTTTTGCGACTATATATTTATATTATGTCTTAATATATTAATATTAAATGCATCTCACAAATATGTGTCTGGTAACTATAAAGGTATAGTGTCTTTGAAGACAATATACACAATATTATTATTTCATGAATGATCTTAAACATCTCCCACAAAGAGCTTCCCACATTGTAGACCTTATAGACATACCCTACTTAATACATTTCTTCATCACCTAGGGAAATGAAACATAATAAAGGGTGATCCTAGATGCTTAGTAAGGTTAAAATCGGGGGATATCAACATAACATGAGCATAAGGGTATGAAAAAGTGAGAATAACATTTAAAAACCATACCCTTCCTATCATAGATCATAAACCTGAGTCATGGAATAAATTTTGGCAATTCATAAGACATAAATAATTAAGGAATCAAAAACATGATCCATGAAAACATAACAATGGCATAAGATATAGATTTTTGACATACACATAAGAATAGAAAATCTTACATCAAGTCTACCCATCAAGACATTCATAACATATTTCTCTTGGGCTAACCACCTATGTATCTACTTTTTTCTTAGGGTAACCTCCCATGTACCCTCTTTTTAAGGCTTGGTATAACCTCCCATGTACCCTATTTTTTACGATTGGGATAAACTCATGTGTATCCTATGAAATTATAGAACATTAATTATTATCTAATGAATTTGAGGGAGATATGGTTCCCATTTATCCATGGTTATAACATGACCATTATCCATGGTTTTAATGTAACCACTTTCCTTGGTTATAATGTTACCACCATCCTTCGTTATAACTTAACCACTATCACATAATGAAAATCATATATATGCACACTACAAGATCATAAAACATTCATCATATTATAACCCATGAAAAGAAATGGTTTTCATAAACATTTCATTACAGCATAACCCATGGAAATGAAATAGTTTCCATAAACATTTTATTATATCATAACCCATGGAGACTAAATGGTTTTTATAAATATTTCATCATTTAATCAAAGAAAACCCCATATAAAAGGAATGTATTTTAAAGAACATGTTTTCATAAAAATCACAAACCACCTATAAAAAGATTAATGATTGTATTACTGGATCGTATCCCTAATAAATCTTAAGTAACATCAAAGGGTGTTATCTTATATGGAAAATGATCTTAAAAGATCAATTGGAACATTTCTTGAGGAAAATATCCTTTCTATTTTGAAATTACTTATTTAAAAATTAAAAAAATTAAAAACATTAAAGAAAAAAATTATTAAAAATAACATTGGAAACTTGTAAATAAAGTTTTAAATCATTGAGTGGTCATGATAGTAGAAAATATATTTCCTTGCATATATTTTGTAAAAAGTCAAAAGTAACTTATTTGGAAAATGACAATAATATTCCTTTTAAAATATTTTTTAAAAATTAAAACATGTGAAAAAATTAATTTAAAAATAATTAGATAATAGTAAAAACATTATATAAAACATTTTTATAAAAACATTGATATAGAAGAAAAATGGTTTTTGATTGAAGAGAGAGATAAATTCAGTTTTCATTAAAAAAATATATTGAACACTTGAGTAAATAAAGAGAGGAAAATGAAAGGAAATAATTTATTTTCATGAAATTACAATAGGATAATAAAACTCATGAGTTTATTTCAATATATATTATAATATTTTATCATCGAAAACTAAATCACAAGCAATCTTGAAAAATAATGAGTTTGTAACATAAAACCTTTACCAATTTGGTATCTTCTAAATTGTAATCCCAATGAAATAAATAATATTATATGGATATTTAAATCCCCATAAATTTAAAAATAACAATCATAAAATACATTCATGATAATTATATACACCACACAAAAGAAAAAAGTAGTGAATATGGTATATGTCTCACTAAAATAAAAGTCAGACGAAAATCCCTTATAACCATGATAACTTTTGAACAAAGAGGATAAATAAAGAATAAAATAAAATGAAACATTAAATATCATGAATATAAGTATATTCATCAGATAAAATTTCAAATGGTAATTATATACACTACACAAAAGAAATGAGTGGTGAATATGGCATATGTCTCCCAAAAATAAAAGGGAGACTATAAGTCTCTTACCTTAATCTTTGACTTTCGTTGTTTATGTTAGAACCTCCTTTATAAGAAGTTATATGAGATATTAAAATTAAATAAATATAATAATTACATAAAAATAATATATAAACATTAAATCCATAATTATCTCTAGCTACTAGAGGTGGTGATGGAAAATGAATTACATGGTTCACAAGGTGGTAGTCTGTTGTACACATGATCGATGGTTTCATTTCAAACTTGATGGAAGAGGGGATAGATATAGGTTATGTAATTAAAAAACAAGATATCAATATATCGTATATACTTATTTTATTATATCATCCTATTTAAAAATTATTTTAATAATATGGAAGAATAAATAAAACAAAAATGCAAGGTTAATAATTTTACCTCTTCTTTCGAGAACCTCTTTAGGTTTATACCTAAAGCCTCATTAGGAGGGTTTCATAATCAAAATAATGATGATATTATGTAGATAGGTAAGTAAGTACTGAATTTTTTTAGGTATTTTCTAATCCAAAGGTTTTTTTAAGTGTGAATATGAGAGAAGAGGGGGTGCCCTTTTATAAGTGGAGGAAGGGAAACACGTGGAATTTCTGAAAAGAAAAAGGTGTACCCACATCTTAAACATATAATAAGGCTCAAAAATGGATCATTAATGAACCTTATATGATATTCGTTCTAAATATGGAAATATAATGGTATTTTAATGAGTTTATAGGTCATTTTACCACTTATGTTTTTAGTTTAACCTCCCAGTAAACTTGTTTTAACCTTAACTGAAATAATTAATTTTACTGTTTTTACTATTAATTTTGGCCAAATATTAAGTTTAAATTTTTATATAATATTAATTATTATAATTAAAAATATGGAATCAATTTTTCTGAATTCCATTCACATAAGTGCAAAATTTTAATTTAAAATTAAACCAGTAAACGCAACGAAAAAGTTGTATTCAAAATAAAAAAGTTCCAAAAGTTTTAAAAGTTTTTATATAAAAATTAAATATTAAATTTAATAAAATGGACTAAATTTGATTAATTATAATATAATTTAAATAATTTTACATTTAAAACTATTTCAAAAAAACCATATAAATTATTTAAACAACAAATATAGTTTTCCATAAAACCCAATATTTTTCATAATTACTTGAAAAATTAATCTTTAGGAAAATTCACAAGAATTCATGCTAAGATAATTTTGAAATTGTGATTTTAAAAATTATTTTTTAAAATATAAATTTTATAAAAGTTGAAATAATTAATTTTATTATTTTTTCATAAAAAGTAATTAAAATCATTTTTTGAGAAAAATATATTTTCAAAGTATAGAAAGACTTTATCAAAAAACTAAATACTTATTTATCAATATTTTTTCATTTTATAAAACTTTCATACTGAATTTTCAAAATATGGTTATTCCTATTCATACCACCTAATTTAATGGCTAGGTTATCACAATCATGTTTAAATAATAATATTTTTATAGTACATCATGGTTCATTAAAGTTGAGTGTTTTTTGTGAAAAAATCCATCAAATAAATTAAATTTATTTGAAAAAATATATATTTGATAAAATCTCAAGGTGTTACAGCAGAGCTAACTAGTGAAACTGATAAAAATATTCTAGTATTGTGTACTTAAACATGTTTATTGTAGTAAAGTTGATTAGTGACACCAATAGGGTAGTGTAGCTCAACAAACTTACTACCACTTGTACTGTAGCATAGTATATTTATTTTGAATATTTATAACTATAAAAATGTGTTAAAACTAGCACTATGTTACTTTATTTGATCATTTTTTACCTAGGGATTATTTAATTTGATTTTGTGACTTTTAATTTGTTCCAGAAATAATTAAATGATTATTCCCCTCTATGTTCTTTTTTATTATTACATGATCACATAAATCCTATATCTTTTGATCTTTTCCTTATTCATTTTTTATCCCTTGTACTCTTCTTATGTAATCAACTATCATTATTTCTCTTTAATTTTTCTCAATAATTTCTATATAATTCTAATTTAAATATTATATATACTATAGAAAAGTTGATTATGTTGAAAGATTATTTGATGTAGAGATCACATAGTGATGTTTCTCAAGAGTTGAGTAAGGGGTTCAAGATATTGAAATAATTAGAAATTTTAAATCTTTATATGAGATAAATGGATAATGGGTATTTTCCTATCAAATAATGATTGATTATTTTTTGCTACATTGAGTGATATAATATTATCTTGGATATCTCAATAATAAAAAATTTAGGGATTTTATTGTTCAAGATACGCTCCATATGGTTATTTTTAACATGGGGATCATTATACCTTTTTCCAAGATCACTTATTTATTCCCCAGGGTATTTAAGAGTCGGTTTTACATATATTATATATATCACCTATTATATTTTATATTAATATTTATAATTTGTATTATTCTCTAAAGAGAAAATTTTGGCTTCTTGGGATGAAGTGATTGGTAAAAAATTATGTGATGTGGTGTCTTAAATATTAGTCTGTTAAGGCTAATCATTTGGTAATATCTGTTTTTTATGACCATTAAGTATTTTTGAGTGGAATTAAGAAAATATTTTCATGGATTTTATTACTAGTTATCCCCATCCACCTAAAATATTTGATGCAATTTGGGTTATTATGGATCATTTGACTTTTTACTCATTTCTCATTGATTAAGGAGTATAGTTTTATAGAAAGTCTAGAACTAATTTATGTTGAGGATGTGGTTAAATTCCATAAAGTTCCTTGGATAGTCATATATAATCATTATGGTCTATTTATTTCTATTATTTTTATAGGTTTACAATCTTATTTTAGTATCTATGTATGTCTTACCAAAACATGTCATCTTCAACAGATGGTTATATTGAGGGAAAACATCATATGGTGGAGGATATAACAATGTCTTATGTTATCAACTTAAGTGGATTTTGGGTTTAAACTCTCACTTTTATAGAGTTTTAATATAATAAAAATCATTATTTATCTCCTCATATAGCACCATATGAGTTACAATATTTTTGAATGGCATCTGACATGCTTGCAGTAGATTTTTTATTCCCATGTGGTCAATTCGATAGCTACTGGTTTGGATCTTCAGAGGTGACCACTGTAGCCACGACTATATGTGGTGCGATGGTGAACGATGTGATCGGTGCGAGGAGTTATAAAGTTATGGTGTCTGATGCGGTCAATCTGAGTAACACGTTTACAGTGGTGGGGGCCAGTTCGAGCAGCACTAATACATCAGTGGTGTCAGGTGTGGTAGGCGCGAGTGAGGTGGCTGTTGCAGTGGAAAAAAATGGAACACACACTGTGGCTGTAGAAAATTTGTATCTGAACATTGTTGTTGCAGGTAAAGTAGCAGATGTGGTGACTCGACCATTTTATTTCTTTCAGGGGGATAAGAATTTGAAAAATATGAATATTGGTAAATCTCAATCTGACACTCTCAAGAGAAGTTATTTTTCACATGTAAAGGATGATGTTCCAGAGAGAACGATCAAAAAAGTGGATACTGCTCATGTGACTGCTAACTGAGAAGATATTATTAACATATTTAAAATATGTGAACATTCTATAATTTCTATGCTTGTTCTTCCCATTGTAGAAAAGTCTTGGAAATTTGTTGATTTAGTTCAGAAGCTGAATTCTATATGGGGCTTTTCTGATTGGAGATGCATTCCTCTTGGTCGGGGATTTTTTCACATCATTTTTTCATATGAGGCACTAAAGAGAAGAGCATGGGGTTTTGGCTTAATCACCTTGAAGCTAGGTATGCTATGTTTTCAAGAGTGGGATTTTCTTTTTAATCCCTTTGTCGTTAAAAATACTAGATCTCAAGTCTGGATCAAAATAATTGGCCTTAATTGGATTTTATGGCATCCTAAAATTTTATTTGATATTGAATCTGATGTGGGAATTCCTATCAAAATGGATAAGAACACCGAGGTTTCTAAATTTTTACATTATTCTAGGATACTGGTGGATGTTGACTTGAGTTCTTGCTTGATTCATAATGTAGTTTTGTCAGCACTTGATGATGAAATTCCCTTGAAAGTGGAATATGAATGACTTCCTGACTTTTGTTCGGAGTGCCAGATTATTGGTCATGCCAAGGATAAATGTCACAGGAATGTGGTTTGCTTTTTTTGTTCAAAAGGGAATCATGAAGCCTCTTATTGGAAGAAAGCGAGGATGCAACAAAACAATGTGGACCCGCTTCATGACAGACAACCCTCTTTTGACAAAGGAGATTGCGGGCTAGAGATGATTCATCACATTCAACCAAGGGAGTGCCACCAGAGATTCATGGGTCAAGGGATAGAGTGAGGACTCAAACAGATGAGGATGGCCTTATACTAGGTGTTACATTGGAAGAGGGGAAGAAAAATCTGAGTGATATAGGGAATATTTCACGGATTCGAGGGGAAATTAATAAATTAAGGGATACCCATGGAATCCATGGAAGGTGGGAGGATATTGAGGATGGTTCCCCAAAAAAACCATCCTATAGTCAGGTATTGTCCAAAGAGAAAATGTTATTATGGATGATGATAGTTTTCAACTTGTTCCTCCCAGAAAAGCGAGATGTAGGAAAGACTATTCCTATCTAAAACCAATTATGGTTACAAGGTCTCATGGTCCCTTATAATGTAATTCTGAATAGTATAGAGATTATGATGATTCTTATGATTTTGATTATGATATTTTATCTACTTTGGTATCTCTTGGCATGAGGGTATTATGCTTGTATGACCCCATCTATCTACTTTCTGTACTTTCTTTGTTTTTCAATAAAAGGGATCTGCCAGAACCTTCCTAGTATATGATGGATAAATTTTAAATTATTTGGTAATATATAATAACTACTCATAATATATAGAAATAACATGTGAATTTTAATAGAATACTATTATAATTGATTTTGGGTGATCACATATTTTTGAGTGTATCTCATAGTTATGGGAAACGTAGTTTTGAAAGAGGTAGTAAACTTTCATATATGTTTACTAGTTCTTTATTAGTTTTGTAACCTATTATAGAAGTTTATTATGAATTGAATATTACTTATTATTTGATTTTAATTCATGAAATATTCTATGTGTCTTGGATTAAGAAGTATGTTCATGATATATCTCAGGTAATTGGTTGGGGAGATTTTCAATTATTGAAAGATTCAATTTAGCTAGGACACTATGTGGAGTTCTAGAATCATATGGATAGATTTTGGTATGGGTTTTTTATTACTTTGGTTCAAGTTTCTTGAAGGACTAGATAAGTGGAAGAAATTACTAAGGATTAGGAATCTCAAATGATAGTTTAATACCTAGAGTTTTTTAGTTATTACCTTTTTATATAATTGATGTTTTTTGAATGTTATAATTTTATGAAGTAGTGTTGGTTATTTTATTTATGTTTTAACTTTTTGAATGATTATTTTAATATTTTAAAGGATGGGACATTCTAAAATTGGTAAGAATAATGAAATGGAATCGTTGTTTTATTGAGGTTCTTAGGTTATAACATCAATATAAACATGTTTATTTATACTTATTTAAGGTATTAGAGTAGTGGGTGAAGGACTGGAGTAAATTTTTAAAAATGGGGTGAGTAGTGGAGGAATATACAATTGATTATATTGACATTGGAACATTTCTAGGAGGTAACTATAGTTCTGATGGCCAAGGTAGTGACCATTGGCCATGCCATCGAACCCTTGCTGAAGGGGAACTAGGACCCCGATGGGTGCCACCAAAGTTTCGATGGGATCCTTAGGATTTATTTTAAAATTTATATTAATTTAATTAAATGGAATAAAATATAGAAGGAATAGGGGGAGTCCCAACCAACCAAAAATGAACAAACCCCCTCCACCTATGTGTTTATATCCTGTAAGAGGGGACTCTATACAAACCCGTCATTAAACATTACATAATCCTAAGTTTTCAGTCAATAATACACTTTCTCACATTCTCAGGGTTTATTATGATTTATGTGTTTAGAAAATTAGTTCATAACTCTTATATAAAAAACCCATATATTACAAATTAGACACTTTTACTCAGTATCCATTTTTCCATAATTTAAAAAATTTAATGTAAAACATGATTTATTTTTATGATAAATCTTCAGGACTTTCAAATTGACTTATTATTTTCCATTTTCCATCCTTAAACCTAGTGAAAAACATCTTAAAAATTTTGTATGAGCACAAAAATATTATTAAGGGACATAAAAAATAATGAAATAAAAAATCTCATTAGTAAAAGAATACTTAAAAAATTGGCCTTTTCAAAATATTCATAAGGGCTCAAAATAAACATTTTCTTACCAAGAAAATCAACTTATCTTCCTAAATAATTTCATAAAACATTTCCTAATAAAACTTAAAGGGAAAAATAAAACTCATAAAGGTTTATTTGAAGTCATAAAAAACACATAATAAATTTTTCACAAATTTATAAATTTGACCCTTAAAAATTAGCATATATTTTCTTTTAAACATGGGATTATTACCTTAACTTGAGAAATAAAAAGATTCATATAAAAACTCATATAACACGTAGATAAAACAAGTTGGTGATTTTGGACATAATTTTCTATATCACTCTTATAAATGGATTAACCATACTATCGACTTCCATTCCAAATTCATTAGAGGGATATCACTGACCCACTCATCCTTAGTTTATAAAAGAACCACCCACCCTTGGTTAATAATGAAACCACTCCTCCTTAGTTTATAGTGTAACCATACATCCTTGGTCTATAATAGAGCCACCCATTATTATAAAAAATTTCAAAGAAATATAAAATAATCATAAAGCATTAAATCTTTCACTTTCATCATTACAAACATAAAATATTCTTTTCACCTATAAGAAAACATTTGTGGATATTAAAATATCCCATTAATTTAAACCCAAATTTTAAAAAATAAATTTCCATAATAAATTTAAAGTGGTTTTTTATTTGAATAAAACATGGAATATTGTAAAGGAATCCAAAAATAAAGTAACAATTATGGTGGAGGGAAAATCATTGTTTCCATATATGTTAAAATAAAACATTCCTTTCATCTTTTGTAAATAAATTCAAAACATTTATTAAAAATATTACTTTTGAAAACTTTTGAAAGAAAGTCAAAAGAGATATATAATTTAATTTATAATTATTTTATTTCTGTATAAATATATCGTTAAAATTATTATAAAAATATTAACACTGAAAGAAAATATTTTTAATGGAATTTTTACAAGATTATTTTTAAATGAAAGTTCTTTACCTCATGTTTGGCATGTCATATATATTCTTTATCTTCTTGAATAAAAAAATTTATGTTAATTATTTAATTTTTTAATAACTTTTTTCAAGTTTATTATTCCTTTTATTTTATCTCTTATAATGCTATAATCAATTACTTAATAAATTAAGTTCATGTTAGATTTTTTCCTGATATTCTACTCATATGTCCAAAATAGCTTTGGTAAGTTTAATATGGTTAAAGTGGAAATTATTCCATCATCTATTTAAAAGAAAAATATGAAATATGGTTATGAAAAATGAATTATATTACAATCATGGAGGTGGTAGGTCATATGTACACATGAGTAAAGTTTCCATTTTTCAACATTCATTATGGAAATAAGGTAAGTATTATTTTATCTTTACAGAATTATAATTATATAATTAATACTATATTAATTATTTTTAATTCATATATATATATATGTATATATATATCATCTATGTGATGGGTGATGAAAAATTAATCAAATAGCCTCATTAAGGTGATAGTCCACACGTATGCATGAACGACGTTATCATTTCTCAGTGAAAGGAAAGATAAGAAACCAAATGATATATTATATTTTAATAATGATAAATATTTAATGAATATTATATATATAAATTAATTCCATTATTACAACTATCCATTATATATGGTGATTCAAAACAAATGACATCAGTTCATGTAGCGGCAGTTCTTTATACACACAAATTATGGTTTCATTTCCCATTTGATGGATGAGGATATGGATATATGTTATTAAATTAACATAAAAATATATTAGTATATAGAGGATAATTTAATTTTTATTTAGTCATGGTTGAATAATATTTTAATAATTTAGAAAAGAAACAAAATGAAAAAAAATCATTAAGAGTTATACCTATTCTTCGGACACCCTCTTAAGGTTTAGTCCAAAGTCATTGCTAGAATGATTTTTTGATAAGAAAAAGGCCTCAAGGATATAAAAAATTATATAAGTAATATATTAGGGTAGGTATTTATAGAAAAAATTCTTTTTAAGTGTGAATAAATGAGAATAAGAGGTCCCCTTTTATAATAGAGGGGAGGGTCAATCTTGCACATGAGCCTCAGCCCAGTTGGTGAGGACTCTTAAGTGCATCCAGGCGACCTGGGATCAAATCCAGGAGGAGGAACAATTTCTAGGGGTACTGTAGTAGTACTGCAGTAGGGACTATAGCGGGAAATGTGCAGTACTGTAGCAGTTACTGTAGCAGGAACTGTAGCAGACACTGTTCGGAACTGTAGCAGCCAGGAATTTGGCCCTGTTTGGGCCTTCAGGCCACCGATTTGGTCCACGAGTCCTTTAAGGCCTTCGGGTCACCCAATACATTAGGACAATAAGGCCTTCGGGCCACTTTTAGTGCAAATGCGAACCAGACAACCTATAAGGAACAAGCTCTATAGGAGAATGAGCAAAGAGCTTTCACCACAGCAGAAGCTACACGGATTGCAAGAATGAGACGGTATGGCACCTGCCATCAGAGTAAGCCTATGCATGCATGGGATAGCCTAGTCGAACATGCATGTGAATGTGGAGAGTAGATTTCATGATGAAGATGTTGGGAGGAGCTGTTCCAAGTAGTTAGTTTGGGTTGTATGTAATGTTTGAAACCTACAGGTAATGAATTCCTCTAAGGCCTATAGGTCCATGTAATACTTATGCCTACAGGCATTTTAAGGGTTCCACCTCACCCCTTGAAAGGTGTATTATCAAAAATCAATAAAAAATGAAGGCCTTCGGTCCATTAGATGGATGGGGAGGGTCACTCTTAAATTTTTATAAAATATTAAATTAATATAAATTAATTTTAATGTTCAAATTGAACCAAATTGATTAGATTCCAAGATAGTATGAGTATAATTATAAATAATCTCATTAAATAAAGTTTTTAAAGTTTATACTATGTTTTTACCCTTGCCTTTTGGTTTTAAACCCTCGTTAAAAATTTTCATACTTACTATGAAAACAAAGTTTTTACTCTTTGAGGATCTTGGTTGATATTTTGATTCATATTCCAATCAATTCAAAAAAAGATATTTTTTATGAATTTTAACTCATTTAATAAAATATCATTTATTATAAAATATTTTTTATTTTAAAATATCTTTAATGTCAATTTTTGAACTATTCATGTACTTTGACATTAATAACATTAAGAAAACAAATAAATTTGAATCTAATCAATTAAAACTTATCTAGAATGTTATATTTATCCAAAACATTCTTGTATAACAATTATTCATTCCTATTATAATAATTTTACTATTTTTAGGATCATTTATTTTTTTAATGTTAATTGAATAAATATTGTGTCTGTATTGCCTAAGCTTTTAAGGAAATTATTTCATCACTAAAAATTAAAAATAAATTACCATGATAAAAAAAGATAATTTATATTTAAAATTAATATTTATAACTAAACATATATACTATTTATCCCTATGTAAAAAATTTAAAGATAATAAAACAAATAGAATGGTTTTTTTTACATCTCTTTAAGTAAAATAATATAAATGTCAAAAACATGGCCAAATTGAAAACATCCATATATTAAAATTTTTAATTATTATTGAATATATATACTTATAAATAAAATTAATTCAAGTTTATGTTAATTTTTGAGTCATAATCATTTTATTTTTAACATTAATTACCTGATTTACCCTTTAGCATGATAACAAAAACTACGAAGGTTACTATTCATAATGTCTAAAAATAAAACAAAATTTTTTAATGAATCAAGACCAACTAATTCCAAATATATAATTCATTTTTCAAGATTAAAAACATATAATTTATAGAATTTAATTTTAAATTAATCTAACAAAACTCGATGAAAAACGATTTTTTAGAAAAAATACATTTTTAAGTAGAGAATTTTTTAATAATAAATTCAATTGTAAAATTCATTTTAAAAAACATAATTAGATTAATTTAAATCAAAAAATAATAATTAATTAAATTTTAAAACTAATCCTTAATTTAATTTTAATTTATAATTAATTTAAAATAAAATAATTTTTTCTATACAATTTAGAATTTTTACTATTCATTAAAAATAATCTTTTCATAAAAATATTAAAATTTCACCCTAAGATAATTTTGAAATGATAAATTCATAAATTATACCTTTTTTATAAAATATAATTACAAAAAATAGTAGAAATTATTTATATAATTTTCTCACAAAAAACAATAAAAATCATTTTTAAATGAAATGCATTTTTGAAAAATAAAATGGCATTGTTAAACATTAAGTGCTTATTTCATAAGAATTAATCAATAAATTTCTATTTATTAGATCCTTTATATATATTTCATAAATTATTTGACTCTATCCAACCCCACTAATTTAATGTCTAGGTTATTGCATCCATATTTAAATAATAACATTTTACGGTTCGTTTCGTCTTGGTGTTGCATGTCATATATGTTATCGAACATAGTTTTCTTTTAAAATATATGGATATTAAATTCTAATACATTTAATAAATTTAATCTTATAAATTTTAACTTTATCTTGATAATAAAAGGTTTGATATTTGAAAATACTTATCTAAATATCCTACATCGTAAAAAGGGTTAATAAAAGTTCCACTTGATAAGAAAGAAAGGGATGTATAAATCTCATCTAGAATAACACATAACTAGGTTTCTAAGTAGGTAAAAAAATTGGTAATTAAAAATATGTACATAGAGGAGAAAAATAATTCCCAAAGACTAATAGAGAGTGATAGATAACACATTAAATAGAATATTAATTAAAAAAATCATAAATCTGTGATGGGGGAAAAGACCGTCAATTCATTGAAAATGATGGTAATTAGATAAAATTTTTGTTTTAACATCATTTTACTAGATTTGAAGAACCCATTTACCATCTATAATAAAATTATAAGGAAATATACTTAGTTCATAATTATAATTTCATCATTTAATCAATTTTCATTGCAATCTCATCTTTTTCTCCAAACGATGAGTATTCATGATGAATTGTTCATGCTTGAAGCACTAAATTCAAATTCTAATAGATCACATAACCCAAAAAAGGATAAAAATATATTACTCCTATATTTATACATTAAGAAAAACTAAAATAGTTAGAATAATATAAGATAATTCTCAAAATGAATAAACCTTTATACTAAGAAATGATACATTAATTTCTAAAATTAAACAATAATACCCAAATTTAAAACTAAATAATTCCATAAATAACTATCCCTAAAATTATTCAAAATATTCCCAATGAAGATTAAAACAGGAAAAACAAAACAAATTGATCGCATATTCTTCCAAGATAAATTTCATATTTATCTCTAAATAACATTAATCACCCATAAAGTCTCATACCAAAAATGTATATAACATAGTCATATAATCTCAAAGATATGCTAATCATTTCCAAAAATGACATGAATCACCAAAAATCAACCTTAAAATCATATATTCCTCCAAAATATAATTCAACCTTTAATCCTCAAAGTAAATCTCATAATTCTATGTTTAACTTAATCATATAAGGTTCCCAAAATAGTGAACTTCTTTCAAAACAACATTAATCGCCTACTCACCAAATCACCATGCGATAAACATATGTTCCCAAAATTGTAATAACCCATAATTAGTTCAATATCAAAGACCATATAATCCCTAAAGGTTATTAATACCTTTAAAATTATGTCTACAAAATTAAAATAGAATTCTTCCTTAAATAACTTTTTCACATGTTAAACTTAAGGGTTACATATACCTCAAACATCTATCAAAACACAATAAATGTATCCCAAATTAATTTTATCACGTAAAACCTCAAAAGGGGGTGTTTAATCCTTTGAAATTATGTTAAACCTTAAATATACCACTATATTATAAATCTTTATTCCCTATATGTATACACCTTAATTATTTAATGTTATTCATAATCAATTAACCATGATTTTCCAAATTATTCCTTAATACAAAAATCCTAAAAAAGAAAATATGAATCACGTCCTAATATTCAATAGTATCAAAACATAGTCTAAGATGTAATCTGTATCTTTCATATGTTATTGAAGTTTCCTCATCTTTAATAATAATTGAATTAAGCATTACTAAAAATTCATC
This sequence comes from Viscum album, assembly GCA_963277665.1. Classification (NCBI taxonomy): domain Eukaryota; kingdom Viridiplantae; phylum Streptophyta; class Magnoliopsida; order Santalales; family Viscaceae; genus Viscum; species Viscum album. The sequence goes on from OY728153.1 coordinate 1,387,328,597, forward strand.
TATTTGGTCTCACTAATCTCATTCTTAAACTTTACCCCTTGGACATTGATTTTCATAATTCCAATAATCCCAAAATTTAAAAAATTCAATTGATTCCTTAGTAATAAATTTATTCTTCATCATAGTGGTTATAGAACGGTTCCTTTTTCCTTGGAAGATTATTAATTTATTCCCTCCTTTACCATATATAAAACATCTTTTAATAATCTTAAAAAATGATGGGTGCTTCTTCCCACATTCTTGACAGATAAGACATTGAATATTTTTCCCTTTTTGATAATTATCACCTAAACTCCCATATAGATTCATTTATACCATACTTGATGTATTAGGAAACTCACATATTTTCATGTTGTTAATCATAACTCATGATAGTTTGTCAATAATAACTATAAGATTCTTCATTATAGCTCCGATTATGTTCAGTTTTTCATTCAAACAAACATTGAATTTTCCTTCACATCCATTTTTAATTTGGTTCTTTCTAAATCCATCCATTTACTAAAACCAAAAATGATAGAGTGACCATATTAATAAAATCATAATAGATAATCTTATGAGAGGATAAACACTAAAGTATGATTAACCAATTTATCTAAATATATTTTTATTTATCTAAAATAACTTTCATTCTCCCTAACATACTAACCATTATAATCATAAAGAACTTTTAACTTATAATCAAATAGAATCATATACTCTAAAGTTATCTACACCTCCCTCTGATACCAACGATAAGGTCCCAACCTTAAACATTATATAATGCCAAGTTTTTAGCCAACAATTCACTTTATTGAATAACTAATAATATTTTTGGTTTATATTTTTAGAAAAATAGGTTATAACTATTACATAACAAACCCATATATTATAAAGTGGACACTTATGATCAGTATCCAATTTTTCCATAATATAAAAAATTCTAACATAAAATATGATTTCTTTTCATGAAAAATATTTTTCGATTTTCAACTTGATATCTTATTTTACCTTATATATCATTAAACCCTATGATAAACATTTTAAAATTTTGGGATGAGCACACAAATATTAGTAATGAGCATAAAAATAAAGAAAGGAAATCATTATTCTATGAATAATTACAAAAAAAGATTTCTCAATATAAACTTTGGGGTTAAGAATAAACATTTTATTAGAAAAAATAAACTTCTCCATATAAAGACTTTCATAAATCATTTCATAATAAAATATAAAGGAAAAATATAACTATTAAACATTTCTTTACAGTCATGAAAAAATTATAATAAATTTTTTACAAAGTTATACTATTCACCATTAAGTAGCATATAATTTTATTTAAATAGAATATCATTACTTTACTTTGATAAATTGTAATATTTTAATAAAACCCAATAGAAATAGTAGAAAAAAACAAGTAGTTAACTTGGAAAATAATTTTCTATATCACCCAGACAAATGTAATAACCATACAGTTGACTTCCAAACCCAATTCATTAGAGGGTTATCATATACCCTCTAGTACTTAGTTTATAATGAAACCACACATCCTTGGTTAATAACTTGACCACCTTTTCATTGGTTTAAACTTAGAAATACCCATACTTGGTTTATAATAGGACCGCCCTTCATCATAAAAAAATACCCAAAAACCATAACATAAACATAAAATATGAAAGAATTCATTTTCATCATTATACTCATACAATATTCTTTGCACCCATAAGAAAACATTTCTAAATATTAAAACATCCCTTTCCTTTTAAAAAAAATTTCAAAAAAAATCAAAAAATAAATGGAAATAGGGTTTTTATTTGAAGAAAACTTGGAATCCTGTAAATAAATCCAAAATTTTAAAAGATAATTTTTTTTTAAAAAAAGTCTCTTACCTTGAGTCCGACTATTCATGCGCATTCTTTATATTCTAGAAAAAAAATATTTTAATTATTTATTTTCTTAAGATAATTTTTCAATTTTTTATTTCCTTTATTTTATCTCGTATCATGTTATAATCAATAACATAATTAATTTATTTCATATTAGATTTTTTATTATATTCTTATTGTATTTCCAAAATGGATTTGGTAAGTTGAATATGCTTAAAGGGGTTATTATTCCATCATATATAGAATAATAATCACAAAATAATTATAATTTTTATTCATAAATCAAAATTTTATAACAAATCATGAAATATGGTTATGAAAAATGAACTATGTTACAGTCATGGAGACGGTGGCCGTAGGTACGCATGAGTAACGTTTCCATTTTCAAATATTATTATGGAAAGAAAGTAAATATTATTTTATAATTATTGAATTATAATTATATCATTAGTAACATATTATTTATTTTAAATAAATTTATATATCATCCATGTTATGTGGTGATGAAAAACGAATCACATCGCTTCATGGAGGTGGTAGTCCACACATACGCAGGAACGGCGTTATCATTTTTTAGTGAATGGAGAGATAATAAAGTAGTTGTTATATTATATTTTCATAATTATAAATATTTTATGAATATCATATATATATACATTAATTACATCATGAAAATTATCTGTGAAATGAAAAATGATATACATCGGTTTACATGGTAGTAATCTACCATAAATACGAACGATAGTTTCATTTAACATTTTATAGAAGATGGTATAGATATAGGTTATTCCATTCACATAATGACATCTAAATATATGGAATATAATAGTGTTATTATTTAATATTTTTTTAATAATATCTAAATAAGTTAGAAAAGAAACAAAACAAAAACACTTGATTAAAAATTATACCACTTCTCTAGACACCCCATTAAGGTTTACACCAAACACTTTTCTAATATGGATTTTTTATCAAAAAAACCACTAGGACATGTTTAGGGATAAAATAAAGTTATTTAGTTAGGTATTTTCACAAAAAACGGATTTTTTATGTGTGAATAAATGAGAATAAGTGGTGTCCTTTTATAATATAGGGGAGGGGAACTCTTGGAATTTCTTAAAATATTAAATTAATATAAATTAATTTTCATGTTTAAATGGATTAAAATTAAAAAAATTATAAGATACGATGAATATAAGTTTAAATAATCTCATCCAATAAAATTTTAATAATTTTATAATATGTTTTCCCTTATCTTTTGGTTTTAACTCTCATTAACCATTTTTCCTTTTACCATGATAATAAAGTTTTTTACTCTTTGAGGGTTATGATAGTAACTATAAATGGAAAAAAGTCCCATAGATAGGCCATGGTTGAAATTTTAAACCATATTAAAATCACTTTTCATAATAAATGGTTTTTTTTACTTTAAATCATTTAATAAAATATTATTTATTATAAAATATCATTAATGTCAATTTTTGAACTATTCATTTAACATGACTTTAATAATCAAGAAAATAAAGGAATATGAATATGATTAACAAAAACTTATCTAAAAAGTTATATTTATCCAAACAAATCATGTATCATAGTAATTATTTCAAATTATATTACTTTTTATATTTCTAGAATCATTTATTTTATTATTTTTGTTAATTAAATAAATATGGTGTCAGTATTGCCGAAGATTTTAAGGTATTTATTTCATCACTAAAAATTAAAAATAAATTACCATTATAAAAAAATTATTTATATTTCATATTAATATTTATAACTAAACATATCCACTATTTATCCTTGTGTGGAAAATTTAAAGATAATAAAACAAAGAAAATGACATTTTTTCTTTTTTAAAATAAAATAATATAAAGGTCAAAATCAGGGAAAATGGAAAAAAAAGCCATATATGTTAATTTTATATGTTTATGGAAAATATCTATTATAAACTAAAATTATGTAAAGTTTTTGGGTAATTTTATAGTTCTTATAATTTTATTTTTAACTTAAATAACCTGATTTATCATTTACATTAATAACAAAAATTACTAAGGTTACTATTAAAAATGTCCCAAAATAAAAGGGTACAGTTTACCAAATTTATACCCACTAATTCCAAATATGGAATCAATTTTTATATATTCAAAAAACATAATTGAAATAATTTAATTTAAAATTAAACTAAAAAAATGTGATGAAAAAGTGTTTTTCAAAAAAATGCATTTTACGTATAAAATGTTTGTATACTAAATTCAAGTATAAAATTAATTAAAAACCCATAATTATATTATTTTAAATAAATTTAAAATAATTAAATCTTAAAAATAATCCAAATTTGAATTTGAATTTATAATTACTTTAAAATAAAATAAAATTTTCAATAAAAATTAGTATTTTTCATTATTCGTTAAAAATAAATCTTTATAAAAAATACTAAAATTTAAAGATAAAATTATTTTTACATGATAAATAAAAAATGATTTCATTTTTATAAAATATTATTCCCAAAAGTGGTAGAAATTATTTATATTATCTACTCAAAAAAAGTAAAAAATCATTTTTGAAGGAAACACAATTTTGAAGATTAAAATGGATTTATAGAAAATTGAGTGATTATTTCCAAAGAATTAATAATTACATTAACGCTATGCATACCTACCATTTTAATAGTTAGGTTATAATGTTTATATTTAAATAATAATATTTTATGGTTTTTTAGGCTTGGTGTTTCATGTCGTATACTCTATTGAACATCATTTTCTTTTAAAATATTATTATATTATAGATTATCCTTATTTGAGATTTGGACTTCATGTAATCAATTATATAGAGTTAATGTGGTTTGGATCATCTACCATCCTCGTCTATTTTTAATATTATTGATGCCGCAATATTTTTCAATTGAAATCTCCATTTTAGGTCTTTTTCTATGGATTCTAATTTTATTCCTCCTTGAGTCAAATAAGGCAATGGAATTTTATTATCAAAGTCTTGGTAGTACCAGTGAGTTGGTTCATATATACTTAGACTTTTATAGATTTTTTATGTATCATGTGATTTAAGGTCATGGTTTGGGTCATGTGAGCGACTGGAATCTGAACAAGATGAGGTCTCTGAGGTTCTAAAGAGATTTTATAGGGATTGTTTTAAATGAGTAGTTGTAGTTCAGGTTGAGTTATTTCAAGACATGATACATTGAGTTCAATGAATAAGAAATTGATTGAAGAATTTTTCTTTTGGTTTCTGTTAAATAATAGAGAACTTTTAACTAGGTAACAAAGTGACTCATTGGTATGGGTGATGGTGATTTCTCATTCACCAATAGTAGGATGATTGAATTTCTCTAGTTTATGGAAATAGGATGTTGGTTATGCTACTCACCATTGGGGATGAGTTTGTTGTGTTTGTGTGCACACCTAGATACACAAAGAGTGGTTTTGATCACCAAATGATTAGTGTTATCCTCCATAGTTGAGTGTCTTAGAGTAATAATGTTTATCATCAAATTTGATGAGGGATACAAAATAGTGGTTGTACAAGGCTTTAAAGTGGTGATTATAATCACTAGTTAGGAGTATGATTCTCATCATATATGGTTTTTTAGGTTAATTGAGCTAAAAAAATGTGGGATCATTTGGTTGATCGTGGTTTGGGGTGTATTATTTATCATGAGGCTTTGAGTATGGTGATAACTCATTCACTTGATAGGAGGTAAGGGGTGAATCATTCTCCCTAAATATTTGATCATACTATGAGTACATCATCCCATACCATCACTTGCTAAAGTAAGTATATTACTCACTCATGCCTAGTCGATAATGAGATGGAATAGGTTTGTTTACTTTTTGGTTTACATACATCACAATTTGTATGTACTCAAATAAATGTGGATATTACCTAGGGAAATCATTGGTGGTGGCCTAATGAGTTTATAATCACCCTCTATAGGACCTCTCAGATGTGTGTAAACTTCATGTATCATGATATAAGAAAGTTAAAGGGAACTATGATAGGTTCATAGCTAGCTAGAGGTACATTGGATGAATAGGTAGCACATTGATCAATTTTTTAGACTGGACTGGGTGGATCCTCAGTGCTATGTTGGAGTTATTTTTTATTATATTGGGTATTTATATATACATTTGTTTTATAATAAATCTAGTTGGACTCTATATAAATATAATTACATTAAAGATATTTATTTTTCTATAACATTTATCATGTTATGTTTATTTCCTCTTTTTATCAGATGATGTTAGTCATTATTATTATTTCTTCCATCATTTTATTTGTCTATATGTATAATAGGATATAGTATCCTGATATTAACACACTAAACCCTCATTGAAATCCATAATAATATAGAATATAGGGATTAATTATTTAGGACATTATCACTCTAATTTTCGAATAATTAAGGTGCATTGAGCTAGGGATTCTATAAAATATTATCAAAGTTGGGTTAAAAAATATTATTAGAGGTAGAGTGAGGAAAAATATTATAAATGGTAATGAGGCTAGTAGTTATTTTGTTAACTGGTTATGATACATGGAGGTTTTGGATATATGGTACTTGGAAATGAACTCTACACATGTGAGTTTATAACTTCTGTTTATAGGATTCCAATGTTACTAGGGTTTGGGATGTTGCTTTTTATTTTTTATATTATGGGTTCATGATTTCAGAAAAGTTTTTTCTATTTGATAGTTAATTGGATTATGCTTTAACTCTTATATTAGAGAGTAAATAGGGTGTATTTTTTCATTAATCGGGCTCAGAAATTTGGACTCATGTGAAATACATGTACTTTTGTGTTCTTGGTTACTTGGTTCTAGAAAAAGGGGTAAGTTTTTTATAGTGCCAATAATGATCTAAATAGTATTTTTCCTACATATATTATTGATGGAATTATTCTTAACTACAGCAGGTTGTCTGGCCTCTAGTGTTATCAAGCATGTGGATCTTACATGTGTGTGTTTGTGTGGTACTTAGTCTAGAAATGGGTGGTGGGGTCATAAGGATATATGGTATGAGACTTTTATGTGGATAGGTAAGTGTATGAGTTGGTAGGATGTACTACCAATTATAGTTTTCTTATTTATGATATTTTGGATAATATATATTTATTGAGTATAGTATTTGAATTTCTAGACATATATCACCTCTATGACCTTGGTTTGAGCATCAGGAGTGAAAGATGATCACATGTCGAGGCACAAACATGTTGTTCCCCCTAGGTATAGGGATGTGGAACCACCAAGGTGTGAACCATTTGGGGCCCCTAATGGTGGAAGTGAGAATAATCATCATACAGAGTTTCCAAGGCATCCAGATTAGCTATTTAATCTAGGATGATTATTTTATGATTGGATGAGGGTTATTCTTATAAGTATTATCCATATTATTGAATATGGAACTTATGGAGTTGATTCATCGATGGAATATTTTCTTAGGGAGTTATAATATTATTATCCTCTCTTATTTCAATGAGAGAGTAGAACCCAGGCATTCTGGTTCTAGATTAAGTTAGTAAATATAATCATTGATCAGACTGAGATTCCTCTAGCATGGAGAATGAATCTAGAAATGTATATACACAGGGGACTAGTAAAAGACTAGTGGTACATGCATATGAATGGTGGTAGGTATGAGGGTATGACTTGGAATTATTAAAGGTGTTTTTCTTTGAGAACTTATTCCCTAATATGTTCAGGGAGGACTGAGCTATTGATTTCATGCATTTAATGTAATGGGATACATCAGTTATGTATTATGTAGAAAATAAAAGACATTATCTAGATATTATATCACTAAGGTGTAGTTATTTTAGGTATCTATTTAACATTCCATTAGATTACATGAGAACATATCCAATTTGAAATTATTTTCTAAAGTAGTGAATAAGGCATTAATGGTGGAGAAAATTTTTCTCAATGATCAGGTATCTAGAAAAATAGTGATACTATGTGGGATAAGTATTGAATCTTTGGGTATTTGGAAGTAAGGGTATGAGAATAACTAGTAGGGTGTTTTGGGAAAGGGGTCATCCTTTCTACTTGGATTAGTTCATCTTCTAGGTGTTATTAGTATATAAAGATGGGGAATATTTGAATCACTTATAATCAAAAACCTAAGGAGTATCCATATTTTAGATATATGGGTAATTTAGAGAGGTTATATTATATGGACTCATAATTATCCAAAGTTCATGCATCTGGTCATACTTAGGAATTGAATGTAATATTAAGAGTATTATAATGAGGTGGTAGTTAATGTTATTAAACATTATTTGGTCATGGTATAGGATGGCATGATCAGTGGTGGGGGAAGTATTTAAAAGAAAGTTTGACTCTATGGGGAGGTCATTAATCAATAGTTTTAGGCTAAAATTAGTTTTATTTGATTAACATGATATTTTTTTATAAGTTTGGAGATCCATTTCTAAGTAGATATATTTCTTGATTATATTGGTTCTAGTTTTTCATAATGGGTAATGGTTCATAGTTAGTGTTGTGTTAAAAGGATCGATCAGGTGTTGGTTGAGGTTTAGTAATTGAGTGTGATTCATAGTGATGGTATTTTTTATTAATTTTAAGTGTCTTTCAGAGTGATTCTCTAGTATGATACCCTCGATGTATCAGTTTGGTTATAGTGTGATTGATTAGGTGATCCCAATGCTTGGGAGTACCCATGGTTTGAATAAATTTCTATACATATATTGGTTGTGGTAATAAATAATAAATTGATTTTTTTGGTACTATATTGGTGTCTCAAGGATTTTATGAGTAAGATATTTTGGTTTTGGTCAATATTGATCAATTCTTTTACCAGAGATAGCTTAAGGACAAGATATTCTATGGTATGGAAATTATAATAGCTTGTGTGTTTATATAAGGTGTTTTCGGTCTAAAACTAGAATAACTATGTGTATTTAGGCCTATTTGAGATTTTTAAGTACTGGAATAAGGACTAGATTTGGTTTTGGTAAAAGGAATTGAGTGGAGGAAGAATCTATAACCAATAAAATTCCCAATAAAACTCCACTTGGAGTCCATTAGAGTTTTGGTGGTAAGGCAATAGCCACTAGCCTTTCCATTGGATCCTTGGTAGAGGGGAATCATTAACCTTGTAAGATCCTAGTTATTTTAAAAATATATATATTAATATAATTAAATGGGAAAAATATCTAAAGGCGAGAGGGAGAGGCCCAATCATCCCCAAATTTCAAAACCCCCCTCCCCCTGTACATTCCTATCTTCAAAGTGGGAATTCTCCCTATTTGATATCCATTATTTATATTCTCTATCATAAGGAGTTTTCATGGGTCTAGATCATCATATATATTCATTTATTTCTACTATTTTCATTATCATGTTGGGTTTCAACTAAAATATCTATTTTAGTTATTTTTATGGATTCTATATTTCTTCCTCATTGGGATAAATAAATCTATAGAATCTGATGAGTTGGGTCTTGATAGTACAACATAGGTGGAAATTGGATACTTCTACTATTATAAGTTTGTTTTTATATTTTTTTATTTATGGGTATGGATGGGGTTGTTTCAGTGATTGGAATCGATACTAGTTGAGATATCTGATGTTTGAGAGAGATGTTGTAGGGGTTTTCTAGAATGGATAGTTGTGGTTTTATTGAGGTATATCAAGGAATTATTCATGGTGTTTTATGGACCAAAACATTATTTATGAATTGTTCTTATGGTTGATTGTAAATTATGTGGAAATTATAAGTGGGTGTATAAGTGTCATTATGGTAAGGGTTGTGGTGATTTATTATTTATTGATGGTGGGGAAACTAAGGTTTGATAGGTTTTGGTTATAAGATGTTTACGATGTCGCTCACCATTGTGGATGAGTCCTTTATGATCATGTGCACATGGAGGTACCCATTGGTTGTTGTTGACCACCAAGTAATTAAAAATATACTCTATAGATAAGTGTCTCATAGTGACTATATTTATTATTAGACTTAGGGAGTGATATGATGTAAAGGTTGGCCATGGGATTTGTAACACCCTAATGCAAAACATCAGTCTAGAATATAGGGCTATATGGACTCAAGCATGACTCCCAATATACTATAGGCTATCAAGTTGAAGTGATGACCTAAATTATACATTGGGAGACTATGACCTCAAATCAGGTCTATAAAATAGAGTAAATAACCAAACAATATCCATATAAATCATAGTAAACATAATCAAATAAAAATAAATTCTATAAAAAATAAAATATGGAATCATACATGAAAACATCAACTGATATCCCATTGGGACAATCATAAAAAAAATAAAAAATGAATCCTCTACCATCCATGAGCCTCACCAACCCAGTATCCAATCTCATCAAGCTACTATAGCTCAATCCACTGCATAACTTGTTATCACACATAAAATAATTCATAATGGTTGTATGTACACAAAATTTTCTATAAAGGGTGTGAGAAATGAATCTCAATAGGGTCTCTCTAAGTGACTCTAATATAATCCATCATAAATATGTATTCATAAGGAAAATAAATAATATATAATAAACATGCTCACAAAAGCATGTTGAAAATCATGTGTTAACTATGATATTGAAAATCCATGTGTGTCAAGTCATCATGTTCTAACCTAACCAACAAAACACCCAACCATACTTACTTTATACAAAGCCAGAATCCATTCAACTCATGTTTCTAAACCCATGGTCTAACCTGTACCCAAAGAATCGAGGTAGGGAATCATACTGAGCCTCAACCCATAACTAAAGATGGAGTATAGGATGTTCACAAACTCTCAACCACTACCCTCTCACTCATGGTAGGGTCCATACCAAACACCCAAACCAATCCCTCTCTTAGAGGTCATCACCCAACAAGTACCCTAACTAAACACTCTAATTTAGGAGATATCTAACATCACATCCACCACCCTCTCACTCAAGACAGTATCACCACCTAACAACTCCCCTCTTCTGAGGAGGGCATCAAAATAATAGGTGGACCAATACCCTCTAACTTAGGGAGGTCCCCACTAGAACCCTCTCAATAATGGAAAGATCATATAATCTGACCACTACCCTCTCAATCAAGTTAGATTCCTAGACATACATACCACTTACCTCTCACTAGGGTAGGGACTACCAAATCCTTTACTTCCCTCTCACTCAATATAGGGTACAACCATCTCACACTGGAAAAATTAAAAGGGTAACTCATCCCATCTCAAAATCTTATTATCTCATTATTGAAGTTTTAGTCACTCAAGACCTGGCCTCACACATTAACATAACTCTTCTTCCATGTAACCCCTTAGGATATACTCCTCAATACTATATTGGTCTCTACTCATCAATACCAACACACAGTCTCCACCTCAAAGGGATTATATAGATTGTAGGGTCATTAGGAACCTATCCTTAGAAGTTCAGTTTCATTCTCTTTTGATTCCACATCACAAACTAGTCCCTCTATACAGGGATCATCCTGAGCTAACTCACTCTAAACCCATCAGTATCCTGATTCCTAGTCATTTAATAATTCCCACAACCCCTACCTAGGTCTTTTCTCACATCTCCCTTAGGTGATATATGAATCCATCAGATAGATTAAATAAATTTATGGGATTCTATATCCATCGTTGGATGACTTATACAACACATAGCACTCATTAAGCCTCAACTCCACCATCATGGGGTGTCACACTTCATGCATAAAATGTATGCCCACCTACCAAATCACCATCAGGCATAAACCTCTCATTACTTCCCTACTAGCCTATGAAATAAACCTAGGATACTCATGACTCATCCCAATTCCAATAATCTACCTAAGGTATCATGTAATATCAAACAAAACCTTATACCCTTAGTGACATTCTCACCAAGATCCCATTTTACCTAAATTTAAAAGTGTTCACTTACTCCAACTCAAGGTGGCTCACTTATACCCTCTCCCTCTTACTTAGGGTATGCTCAGTCACTATCCATTCACCCAATCCCACACAAAAATGAGAACATATACACTCTTATATAAATAAGAATAAGATTTTATATTAAATGGTACACCTACCTCCAAATGAAGTTATCATCCTTACTGAGTTCTACAAACCCTCGGTTAGGCCATCTCATGTATCGTCCAATCTCATACCAACATCTAAGATCCCATCTCATTCTATAACATCAAAAATAATTAATTATAACAATTTATAATTAATTATATAATTAAAACCAAAGATTCATAATCACCTAAAAGCTCACCGAACACCATCGCATCAATAAAACCATATGGTAACTCATGTGTTCATCATTTCAGGACATCCTCTAGTAATTTCAAGTAAAATCCCCATTTAATCAGGACAATTTCACTATACTCTAGTAAAAAAAATTGCAAAATACCAAGAGAAAATCACACCAAATTAAGGGATGGAAAAGGAAAAAAAATGAAAGTAAAATATGAATAGCACACCTAAAATTACCATGTAATTAACTAAAACTCATCCCACCTCACAAGGGACAAAGGGGATAAGGGAAAATAGAGGGCCAATGAAAATATTCCTCTCTCATCACCTAGTCAAATTAAAACCCAAGATAGAGTTTTTAATTATCTATCAACCACCATTGAAAAAAACATAACATGCACTGTGTCACGGTGTTAGCATGAGGTCCACAGTATGGTGTATCCATGTCTAGCCTCATTGCAACACAACCCTATTTGGGTCACGGTGAAACTACCCAAGAAGAGGTGAGGTTCCCCAGACCCACACTCTCAGATATGATGCTAAAAACACTTGAATTAAATAATATATTTGATATAAATTGAGATAAATCCATCTTTATTTTACATAATTTCCATATGTTAAACATTAAATATCATAATAAACACAGAACCCATAGAATGGAAGGTTTGGGTTCTTTGAGAATCAACTATGTAAGTAGCATATTTTATGATACTTTTTAATATATATCCATAATCGAACCACACTAGACCCCCTTCTAGAATCCCCATAGGATATAATCATTTTTATAACATAGTTAATGGGATCATAAGAATGGGATAATCTTAAATTTTCAGTAATGTAAATACTCATCAACATGTCACTAAGGGCTAAATCATAAGAATATGAGAAAAATATAAGTAGGGTATAAATATCTTATTGAAAATATCTTGGAACAATTATTTTTGTACATAATTTGTGATAAAAGGATATATAATCTCAAATGGAAAAAACATATAACATGTAAAAATATTTTGTGATAATAAACATGATCCATGGGGCGTAATTATAGGTATTTAGCATGAAAGTGTGGAACAATAATAAGTATAGGAATCATAAAATAAGGGATTGGGAATAACTTCTTGTTTCCCTTAGTGTATCAGGAATCATAAACTATTTCTCATAGTTTATTAAGAATTAATTTATGTTTCCCATATTGTATTAGGCATCACTACCTATTTACCGTGGTGGACTATGCTTTACTACTTGTTTCCTTTGTGGATCAAGAATTACTGCCAATTTCCCTTGGTATATCAATCATCACTACATATTTCCCTTTATTTTCTCATTAGATATCAATATTTACCTAGTACATCTAAGGTTTATATAGGATCCACCCATCACTTAAAAATCATTCATACATATATGTGTCGTTAGATCATGAAAATATTCTTATAATATATAACACAAAATTAATCCATGTAAAAGAGATGGGTTTCCTGAAAGTATTTCCTAGAATATTCCATAAGTCATATAGAGAAAGAATTTGTATAGTGGATTAAAAATATCCCTAGTGTAATATAAGAATCATTAAGGATATTTATATAGATGAAAAATAAATTTTTAAAATTATTTGATAAATCACTTGAAAATGATAGGAAATGTCACTTTTCTAAAAGGCTTAAAATTCATTAAACATGTTTTTCATTAAAATAAAATACTTTAATATTAATAAAAATTATCCTTTAAAACCAAAAAAATACTTTCATAAAATAAATTTTAAAAGATACAAAGGTTTTTAAAAACTTTTAATAAGAATTCATATAAAAAATGGAAATTTCTTCCTTAAAAACACAATCCTTTAAAATACCTTTCAAAATTAATAATTCCTATTAAAAAAACTTTTAATTTCAAAAATAATAAGAATATTTATTTTTATTTTAGAAACCATCAATATATTAAATCATTTTTAAATCCATTTTAAAACATGGAAAGAAAACATATAAAGAATAACTCTCATAATGTGAGAGAAACCGTAAAACAGTTTTTAGAAAATGTTTTCATTATTCTCATAAAGGGTAAAGTTATGGGTCACATTAAGAAGTCATTTTCAAAAACGTAGAATAATTTTTTTGAAAACTTTTAATTTTAAAATTCATATTAAATAATTGAGCATTAAAATTTATATAATTATTTTTAGAGGAAATTTGTAGTGGAATATAAAACAAATGATCATGAAAGGAAAAGAATTTAAATATTTTAAAATATCTTTGTTGAAAATACACATTATATAAAGGGTTAATATAAATTATTTTTGAAAATATTATAATAGAAATATGAATATTAAATTAGATAAAACTTAATTAGGTTTCCAGATATAAATAAGAACGTTCATGGGAAGAGAAAATATATACATGGAAGAAAAATAATGATTAAAGAAAATGGGAATTATTCTTAACAATTTAATATATTTATAAGGAAAAATTCATAGAGGAGAAAGTTTTAAATGAAAAGTTTCATTTTAACCAAATATAAAGTAAAAGTATATTATAAAATATTAGGGTGGATTAAGTAAATCCTATAAGTAATAAGTTCAATATGAAACATTATAACTCAAAGAAATGGGGTTTTATTTAAAAAAACATAACATAATCATTATCTTTTGAATTAAAAACCTATGAAAGGTAGAAAATGAGATGTATTTTTAAATAACTTAGATTTTATGAAAAATTATGATCAAATAAATCCATGGACAATATAGGCACCAAAAAAATTAAACAAGTGGTGAATACACATCATATCTCAATGAAGAAAAATTGAGATGCAAAAAACCTTACCTTAAATCCCGCTTAGCCAAACATTATCTAACCTTTTTTATAAATAACTATATTAATATAAAAATTACAAACCTTATTAATAACTATAATCTTTTATAAAATTCATTTCAAATCATTTAATAAAAATATATTAGTTAGTTATATTTTATTTTCATCATCGAATGTTATTAGCTTCAATTGTTTGTTTAAAACTAATTTCATAATGGAGGTGTTGATTATTATTTATATATTAATAGTTTATTTTTATTATATCACTAAAGGTATTATAATATATGTTTTATAATTATTTATAATTTTATAATTAATTTCATAAGTACTTTAGTTTTGATTCGTCATAATGAAGTTGGTAACGATCTTGTTTGGTAATTTTCATGAGTGATGGGCGGTATCATAATATCAGGTTAGATATTAAAATTACCATTAAAGAACCAAAAAATAATCATATAATTATTATTATCCAATATCACTGTTATTTATGTTTCCTTAGTTTCCCATTATAGAAATATATATCATTGTTTATATATGTGGTAAAATCAACCCAAACAAGAACATGCTATAATCGATGGGTGAGTATGCTTAAAAAAGTGATTCTATTGGAAAAATATCACTATAAAAAAGAATAATGATATTATTTATATTTTATTAAATTTTTTAACCATATTTTATGATATTTTTATGCATATTAAAATATTATAGAGAAAAAAGAAATATGTCACTTTCATGGATGTGGTAGTCCGCACGTACGCACGGACAACGCGTTCATTTTATATAGATCAGAAGAAAGATAAATAATGATTTATAATTTAATAATATTAATAAATTTATAAATATAATATTTATCATTTATATATACTTTTATAATCATTTATGCAATATGGTTATTATAAATCAAGCATGTTTTTATGGTGACGGTTGTTCACACGTACGTCTGACAACATCTTCATTTTTAAAATGGTTTTAGAGGAAGGTAGAAAATGGATATTCCATTATTATAATAATATTTCAACATATAATTAATACTTATGTTATCATAATTTCATGTATATAGTCAGTTTTATGGGGTAGAATAAGAAAATAATTAATAGATCTCGGTTAAGAACATAACTTGTCCCTTTGGATTTTCTCCCTTAGGTAACACCTTAAGGCTCATTAACATGGTATTTTAGAAAGAACAAGGCTTATAGGACATGGGGATACAATTTATAAGATAATAGGGAATATTTTTTCAATTTAATTCTTTCTAATGGGTTGATAAATGTGACTGAAGTTATCTCCTTTTATAAGTGAAGAAAATTGAATTTTTTTAAAAACTCACTACTTTTTCAATGATGACATGACACTATTCAAAGGTAAATGACTCTAAAAGTTATAAATAATTATTTTTGGGGTGATATAATGTCAATAAATCCTATAAAATTTATTTTTAATAATTTTTAAAAAAGAAATTCAAGTATTATCCACTATATTTTTACATTTTACCATTTTAGTTTTTACAATGGTAACTAGTTTTTACCCAAGTAATTTATATGTTATTATAAATATAAGGTAAAACATCTTAGAAAATTTTTATTTCATAAACCTAAATTTAATATCCATATAATATAATTCAATTTCTAAATATAATAAATTTAACTTTTTAAAAAAACATTTAATAGAGAGAAAGTTATTTTGAAGAAAAATATTATTTTCAACGTTAAGTGTTCTTAATTTTATATAACATTAATTTCATATTAAATGAGTGATAATATATTTTTATATATTTTTTAACATAATATCAAATTTATTAGATAAAATTGAACAATTTAATTTATTATATAAAAATTACACAACATTAACAAAACAATTATTTGAAAATAACTCTTTCACTTTTATCATAGTCATTAAATTTAATGAAAATCCTATTTTTAATTATATTGAGAGGAACCCCTTACATGACTTGAGGTCCCAATGGCTCATAGACCCATTATAATGTGATGGCCTGAAGTCCTTGTGGCATAAAAGCCCTTTTTTCTAGGCTCAAAGGCCCATTTAAAGCCTAAAGGCCCCTTTTGTGAATACTACTACTATGGTACTCGTCAACACTACAGTACCTATTATATTACTGAAATAGTACCCTGTGAAAATTCCCCCAATATTAGGGGTCATCAGGGGTTGAACCCCTAACCACATACAATCTGATGGAGTTTCCTTACCACTCGGCCAACACCCTAGCTACCACAGTTCCTTTAGGCTATCACATTGTATAATAAATTTATATATTTATATACTAATATACATTAAAAATATTGATATACATAGTTGTTTGTTTATACAATAATACCTATAAATTTATATATTAATAAATATACATATATTTATATATTAATTAATATATTAATATACATGTATCTATATATTAATTAATATGTTAATATACATATATTTATATATATATATATATAAATTTATAAACATACTTATATTAATTTATATGTCTATGTATATATATATTAATGATTGTATGCACACACACTTATAAATTAATATAAATATACTAATAAATTTATGTGTATATATATTAATCAATATATAAATGATCATTTATTTAGTTATTAATAATTAATACTAGAAATACTAGGAGCTATTATGAGAAAGGAAATAAATAAATTAGTTGCATTTATAATTGTAGCAAAGGTACTTATCCAAATATGGAAAAAGGGAATAAAATTCTCCTTTCCCCCTCATTTTTTAAAGGCAATGAAAGACCATTATGATGGCTTTGGTAAGTCCACAAATAAGGAATGTCAAGAGGAAAAATTTAAAAATTTCAACTTCCCATCAGAGAAGGTTGTGTAAGAGAGGTTGTCATGGGGACTCATTGATGATCTTTATGATTGGTTTGACTCACAAGTTGAGTCTTTATTTGAAAAAAAAAATTGGTATCCTTTATTATAAATAGTATCTTATAATCTTAAATTTTATTTCTTATAACACTTAATCCATTATCTGGTCTAATCTAAAGCTTTACATTCATGATTTATCATAGAAATATTGTGTTGTTCCAGAAAAAAAAATGGAGAAGACATCAAGGAAGCCTATTCAACCTCTAAAGAGGAGGACTCGAGTTCCTGAGAAATTGATGACCTGGATAATCCTCTATAGAAACCAAAATCTTATAATATAGGTTAACATCCACATATGTAAGTTTTTTTAGTAGGTTACTCAAGTTTGGCTGGCACTCAGAGAGTTTTCTCACTCTGATTTGTTTATGATGTTGGTCTATTTTATTTTATGGTCTTTCATGTCACTTCCTTTGATATTACAACCCCTTACTATTTTTTATTTTATTGAATAAAGATACCATGATCTTGGTTATTCAGGGTCATGGATCAATACCTTCTCATTAATTAATCATATATATATATATGCATATAAAATTATTTATTTATTTATGCATTTATTTATTTATTTATTTATTTAAGGTCTCGGAGGTTACAAAAAAATGAAATGACTCACACTCAAGGGCCATATATATATATATAAATCTATATATTAATTATCCCTAATTTAGTTATTATTAATTAATTATAAATATTTTTTATCTTTTGTGTCTATGTGTTTATATTTATGTATGCATGCATGCATGTATGTATATCTATGTGTGTGCCTATATATATACACATTAAATATATAACATTTATTTCTAATGTTATGTAATATTGTTTCATATGTAATGTGATCAATATGTTTATATATATATAAAAATTAACATAAATGTACATAAATTAATATAAATATACTTATAGATTTATATGTTCATATATATATATATATTAATCATAATTTATTTTTTTATTATTAATTAATTATAATTATGGTTTAAATTTTATTTTTGTGTACTTAATGTATGTATGAATGTTTATATTAATTTTATATAAGGAACATTTATTTATATTTTTATATAATACAATCATATATGTAGTATTATTAATATGTTTGTATATATATACTTATAAATTTATGTATTCATATATAGATTACTATATGTGTGCATGTTTTATAATGAGAATTTATTTAGTTGTTATTAATTACTTATAATTATGTTCTAAATTGTGTGTGTGTGTTTATATGTGCATATATGTGTGTATTTATATGTGCATATGTGTGTGTTTGTGTGTATTAAATAAGCATCTTTTAGTTTATTATTTAATTTTTTCATTTTTTAAAACCATGTCTTAAATTAAATTAGTGGTGTTTTAAAATGTAGAAAAAATAAAAAAATAGCAATGTTTTAAAACATAGCTAAAAAATATGGCTAAATTAGCCATGTTTTTAAAAAATGGCTAAATTAAAATTTTCCCATGTTTAAGGAAAATATGGTTAATTGCCAAATTTTTTAGTGACAATGCTAAGATTATTTTGTAATCCGTGTAATGCCATGATAAAATAAATCATACCGTAATCATAATGTCCTGATGAAGAATGAATATTTTATTATGTCATGAGGAATTCCTTCACACCACAACAGTCACTACATGTTATAGTCATGGGGTTTAAAGAGAAAGAGGTATTTAAGTAAGTTTAAAAGAAAATTACCATGATGATTTAGGGAGATAATGATGATTAAAATGAGTATCAAGGAGGTTATAATGATATAGTATTCATGCATTTAATATTGAGAAATATATTAGACAGACTATCCCAAAAATGCAAGAGAATTGAAGTAAAAATATTATGATGATAATATTCATGTGGTTATGTGAATATATCAGTATAGAAGAAGAGGTTGAGGATGATGAAACCTGAAATTATTATTATCTTTCATATTTTTTTAGTCAAATAAAAAAGATAGAGACCTGAAACTAATATCATTAGATGAAATCCTTATGTCAAATAAGAGGAAGATATCTTGCACTATAGAGAAGATAGTTATC
The DNA here is from genome assembly GCA_963277665.1 of Viscum album. Classification (NCBI taxonomy): domain Eukaryota; kingdom Viridiplantae; phylum Streptophyta; class Magnoliopsida; order Santalales; family Viscaceae; genus Viscum; species Viscum album. The sequence continues at coordinate 1,387,348,432 of OY728153.1, forward strand.
TTGGAGCATTGAAGAAAAAGAGGATAAAGAGACCAACTTGATTTGGTTACTTATCATTCAAACCAAATAAGAATATTGGTGAATCCAAACTATGATATTCTTATATTCTATGGTCTGGAGAAGAGAATAGGTATCCTCTTATATTGCTACACATTGAGGAAGGTGATCAGATTCATATTGTCTAGGAGGAACAGGAATCTACACTAATGATAATAATACTTAGAGGTTATACAAGCTAAATATTATATTTAAAGAGTTTAAATTTGTTTATTTCATTGTACCTATTTAATGGTAGGATTACGGGTCTAAGTATATTCCCTTTCCCAATCTTTATTTTGATAATAAAAGCAAAGATGTGTGTCCATGGGATAACAACCACCATACACTAAGGACATAGTCATCCATATTTGAGGAAAACCTCACTAACAAATGTTTTCTTGTTGGGATGTTCCTTTACAACTTATACTATATGCATGATAATCAAGGGTGATGAAATAGTGAGAGATCCATTCATCAAATAGGTGTGTAAGTAAAGAAGGTGAAAAGTTTTTTAAGCGATAATAATTAATTGCACTAATTCATCCCCCCCTCCCCATATAAAGAACTGATACTAGTGGAACAATAATAACACAAACCATGATGTAGTGACTCTCACTACATCATGGTTTATGTTTTAGAGAATAAATCAAACAATATCCCACTTTCACTAAATCCTCCAATAATTTATGTAAAACTTGAAAAATCTTTATGAATACATCCAAAATCCTTTGTGTATGATTATCATATAAACTCTCTCAAATTTTGGGAAAACACTTTGTACTAAAGTAATCCTTATCCTACGACATATTTTTTGATCCTATGTGAATTTTTATCATTGAAAATTTTATGAATTATTTTTTCCTTAATTGTAATCAAAGAGTGGCCTATATAAAAACAATATTGCTAAAAAAGTTATAAAGGGGTATAGTGTGATCTTAATCAAACACACTCATATCTTCTTATGAGTATATCTTCCACATGATCTATCTCAACCACTAGACATGGAACATATCGATCTAGTATAATTCAACTCACACTTTAATTATTCTATGAAATGGTATGACCAAATTAAACAAATAAATCACATTCCACTCATCTAATTAGTTGATCATATCACATATTATTAAACTAAACAAGAACATGAATTAACCTAATATAATTCAATCAGGATACTATAGGTCATACTAATCATATAAGAGAAAAATTCCTATGTCAGTTAACCTTAACTAAAAAAATAATTAACAATATACTCAACCACCCCTAATTAGCTTATCCTTAAGGTTGTCATAAGAAATGTATCAAAGTATGAAGGTTTACATGTTAAGTATTTTGTAAAACTTATGTAATGTAGATTCATATGAATCATGCACCACTAAGTATATCAATGGACATAAGAAATTCTATGTGATATAATTTTACAGGTTAGTCTAGATAGTATGTCTCCACTTATTATCTCATGAGTCTACTATTATTCATATATAAGAGCCCACTCTTGTTAATCTTAACATTTCATCACAACCCATGATACTCTATGATTATCACATATTAAGGAAGACATAGATTAATACTTTTATGGGGGTTTATCATTCTAATATTCATGTAAAATACACAATACACATGAATGAATAATAAATAGATATTTCATTTATTATAAAATCATGATACATTTACATTGAAAGAAACCATTAAATCCAATCTCTCATGTATCTAATACCAAGAAACTTTACATGACTCTCATAGTTTTCCTATGATAATTTATTTTTAAATGGATCCATTCCATTGTATTCTATATCCACTAAATAGATCTTTAAATAAAAACTATTAATAAATTTTTGAATGATTTAGTATTTATGAAGGATGTGTTTAGTCCATTGGTGAGATTAGGGTTACTTGGACTATATAATAGAACAACTATTATCAAAAAAAAAGTTAATCTCTAAAAAATATAGGAGCCACACCAATTTTAGTGATGAAATTATTAATCCAAATAGATTCATTCATAACATATGATGTGATGATGTACTTTGTCTCTATTGTCAAGTCTTTCATAATGGTCTATTTGGATCTCTCTAAACTAATAATTCCACCATTGAGGAAACAAATAAAAATAGATTATGATGTTATATAATCTTGATTAGATATGAATTTAACATTAGTATAACCCCTTACAATGAGATCTTCCTCACCTCTAATGAATATGATCAAATCCTTAATTCTTCTTAAGTACATAAGGATGTTCTTCACAAAAATCTGATGACTCTTGCCAAGATGTTCTTCATAAAACTTATTATATAAAACACTATAAAAACCTAATCTTTTAGTTCAGCATGATAAATATCTTTATCACTTTAATAATATAATATCTCTTACTATTTCCAATAATCCTTTTATATCAATCTTTATAGATATCCATAACCAACAAGTAGGAATATTTTCCTATGTCTTTCATCAAGAATAATTTCCCCCACCACATCTTTAAAAAATGTAAAGTTGGGATATCATTTCTAATTAAAAGTATGACATCTACATACAATTCCATAAATACCACAACACTCTCAATAAATCACTTGTATAAATAGAATCATTCATATTATTGATGAAACTAAAAAAAATATTGCAACATCAAACCAGATTTTCCAACTCCAAGAATCTTGATTCAATCCATAAATGGACCATTTCAATTTTCATATCTCAATAGCATTGTTTGTAAATTAAAAATATTTTGGGTGCATTATATAAAATTCCTAGAATAAATTATCATTAGGTAAATAAGTTTTTACATCCATTTGATATATCTCAGAACCATAATGAGTTGTTATGGAAATAAATATTCAAATGGAATTTATCATCACTGACGATGAAAAGGTATATTCATAGTTAATAACATTAATTATTTTATATATTTTTTACACCAAATGAGATTTATATTTATAAACTATACCATCCATGTTAGTTTTATTATGGAAACCCCGCTTTAACACTATCATTTTCACCCATTTGGGTGCATCCACCAAGATTCAAACTTGGTCAGTGTGCATGGAGTTAATCCCAGATCTCATGGACCATAAACATTTCTCAAAATCAGAACTCTTAGTGGGTTCTTGGTAGGTAGTATTTATTTCCTCTATGAATATCACTTCATCAACATTTTCTATAAGAAATCATAATCTCTCAGGTCCCTGATGAATTATACCAAACCTTAAAGGTTCGTGAGTAACCTAATTTGGTTTTATTTCCACAACTCCTTATGTAAATTTATCATTTTCCATCTCAAGAACCATTCATGTATGGTGGTCATGAGCTTCTCAAATCTCAACTTTCCTTCCACTAAATCCCCAATTCATGCGATCCTTCTACTGGAAAATTATATATCAAGTCATAAACACTTTTTTATAATAAATTATAAAAATAATAACCAATAGTTTCTTTGGATAACCAATAAAAATTCTTTTACTATATTCAAGGGAAAAAATTTGTAAAATCATTCATCATACTTATGCTTTAAAACCCCAAATCCCAATAAAATAAAAATTGGGATACCTATCAATCCATACCCCATATGTTGGATTTATGAGTGCTTTATATGCAATTTTTTTAAGTATTAAGGCATAATATTTTAGTACATGTTACTAGAATGTTATAGAAAGGTCACATTAAGTCATATTAAATCAAACCATTTCCAACAAGGTGAAATTCCTCCACTTAGATACACCAATATAATGATGTGTTCATAGAGGAGTGGGTTATAAAAGAATTACACAATCTCTCAAATGATCAATAAATTCCTAGGTAATGTATTTACCACCCCAATCCAATAAAATAATTTTAATATATTTTCCTAGTTGATTTTATACATTAATTTTTAATTATTTGATATTTTAAAAGGTTTCAAAATTTCATCTTATAATAAACACATGACCATATTTAATGAATTTAGTAGTAATGATTACTAATTACCTAAACCACTACTTGATTTTTTTATCATTATTAAACATACATCACTTTTTTTTAGGTATAATAATCCACTGGACCTCTCACCTTTTCCACTGAAAATTGATTTAGTAATTATTCCTAATAAATATGATTCATATTTTAAAAAATATTTATAATCTAATGATTTCATCAAAATATTACTTTTTCATTTCTTAAATTTTATTATCATTTATATGACCTAGGAGACTAAATATAAGTGGTGTTAGAATCAACTATATCAACCTTATTATCTTAAATGTTATATATTTGATTATTTATATCTAGAATGTATAAACCATTCACTATATTTCTAGTTCTATAAAACATTTCATTCATGTAAAAAGAACAAATCTTGTTCTTCATAATGAATGAAATCCATTCTAATCCAAACAAAATATATAAATCAAATATTTATTTATATTTAGAATATAATAATAGTTTTCCTATTCTAGACTTAATTTACTTGGTTGGATCACATCAAAAGTGCCAACTTTCAAGGAAGAAACTCTTATTTCATAGCCAACATAGATATTTACTTCTCCTTTCATTTATTCTCTCATATTTCTAAGTTGGTGTTTATTTCTGAAAATGTGTTACACACATCCAGTATCCAATACCCATGAGTCAGAATTAGAGAAATAAATTTATATAACATTTGAATCTATATGCTCATAATTCTTCCCCTTGAGAACACTTCTCAAATATAGATATCAATCAATTAAAATTTATGTCCAACCTATAATAAATCTCAAAAAAATCATTATGTTTTATATTATCTATAAAAGAAAAAATCTTTGGGTAAGTATCATGTTTTATAAAAATTCAATAAGGAATTTTATTGAACTCACTCCCACTAATAATGATGAACCTGTAATTTGTATCTATTAGTGATAAAAGACTTATACTTTGCTAACATTTGAGTCAAATTTATCTTTCCTCTCAAAAATTAACTATTTATGCAGGTTATCATGTATATCATATCACATTTGATTCTTAGATAGTTGAGTGGATAGTGATCTTAACAAATCCATAATATGTATAAACTCAACTTTATTTCTCTGGTATCATAACTCTTAGTGTTTCTTATCTAAGTATAACTCAAATATTTAAATGGTACATGGTTACCGAACTTTAGGGTTAAATCATAATCCACCTTCATTATTAAATTATGAATAATATTTTTGGTATAATTAAATAAAATATTTAAGCATGTAACTATTAATTTCATGGCATGAAAATTATTATAAGTAGTTTAAATAATTTAAACTAAAACTGTAAAGACCTAGAAAAATTCCATGTAATTTTTTTAATTATTTGGGATTATTACGAGTCCGCAAAAATTGACAGTGCATGATTCTAAGGCCCTGTGTACCCAGAATGGATTTTTGAACTTTTTTAAGGTACATCTAGTAAACGCACAAGTGATGTTTTCTATATTTTGAATCAGTGATCAGATTAAAAATTTGAGGACACCGTTGAATCTTCAATGCCAGGATTCTCTTAAGGGAGGCTTCACTTAACCGTAGTAGGTCGAGAGAAAAAGTTAGTTTTTTGGAATTTTTAAAGAAAAGTAAAATAGCATGTAATTTTTATTTTATTTTATTTTTATCCTACAGATGAGCAGAGGTAGTGGGACCAGTGACTTTTCAAGCCATTTAATGGCTTTACTCATAAACTGTGGAACTCCACCATTGTGAATTAAAAGAGGGTCATTAATTCATTTAATGAACCTCGTTAATTCTTCAACGTGTTACTCACCTTTACCCCTCCTATTTAAATGGAGCTCGGGGGGTTGGCATGGCTTCTTCAAGAGAGGAAACTCTGAAGAAGTCTTACGGAAACATCAACCTAGAGTATGAGACCGCATTCAGCGAGTGGTGATGAGTGCCACCGAATCACGAACCGACGACAATGATGAAGGAGGTTCCAATGATCGTCGTCAGCAGACGTCTCATCTAGGTAGTGGGTTTATGTTTGGTTTTGGTTTAACATTATTGAAATGAGTTTATTTAATATTTAATGTTAGATAAATATTCTCTCACTTATTATTATGTTAATGCGGAGGGTGTGGGCCGAACAAACAAGGCATGGACCCTCCGTCGCTTCGTTCATTTTGCATTCTTTAGGGACGACTTTCCTCAATTTTGATGGGAACGTGAGATAGAGGTTCACGATATAACGGCGGCAGTCCGGGAGGCTCATAGGTGCAGACGGGACCAAGAACGGACCACTGGATCACGTCTGATAGCCCGTGGAAAGAACTGTCAGCACGCCATGTCAGTGGTTGCCGGAGGAGGCCCATGGAAACCAGCCGTAGGGCGGTGGGAAGGTGGCGCGTCGTCTCGTGCTATGGTGGCTAGAGGAGGTTGGCCTAAGCCGACCGTGCGCGAGAAGGGCGGCACCTGTTGGTGTCGCCAATGGAAGTAGTCGTGGTAGGAGGGGGGTGGCGCAGCCTCGCGTCGCACCACGTCGGCTAGAGACTAGTCGGCCACATGGTTAACTTTTGCATGTGGTGGGGTAGCACCCCACCATCCAGAAGAAACGGCCCCACATCCGCGGGGCCAGTAGGGAAAAACAGACCACCTTCAGGCGAACTGGGCTGGGCCAACCACGGCTCGGGCCCGCGAACCAGTTAGTCTGACCCTAACGGGATGGACCCAATAAATTGGGCTGACCCCTAATGGGTCGGACCTAGGCGAGGTCAGGTAGACCTCAGGACCCGTTGTGTCAGGCCGGTTTGACTGAGTGAGACCGGACCCAGACCCAACTGGCCCCCAAATAAAGAAATGCTTGTAACTGACGAATTGGGTGTCTGTTTGACACACCGCTAGTGGCATTGGGACCCCTTTTTAGAAGTAGTCCCTATGGCATATTCCAGTAGCCCCGACTGAGGTGGGATGGACGGAGGTGCGATCACCCTCATTTCATGGAAAGGGGTGTAACTAATAGACCGGGCATCTAATCGACACGCTGTCTATGGCATAAGGACCCTTGTGAAAATTCGTTCCTTTGGAGATACTCTAAGTGATTTTTGAAGGAGTTTGACATGCAACTTGGGTTGGGTCAGACTTGAATCCAACCAAGCCATTTTTACAAAAGTTCTCATATCTCACAAATCGGGCATCTGATCGACGCGCCATCTATCATGTTGGGACCCCTATGACGGGGCAGTCCCTTGGGTATACTTTTTGTGGGACTTTGTACCGATTGAAATATGACTGATGTCTTGAGGAGCATAGTTCTCCAGATATTAGGCGTGCTTTGTGTAGGAATCTAGTGGCTAGATATTACATGAAGAAGAAGAGCGACCAATATGGGTCAGCATCAGAAACTCCATAGTGGGATGATCTAGTTGTACGACTAATCATCCATACCTATATACTAGAAACTAATACAGGTTAGCACCAGCGACCAATACAGGTCGGCATCAGTGAAAAATACGGGTCAGCACCAGCGACCAATACGGGTCAGCACCAATGACCAATACGGATCAGCACCAGTGACCAATATGGTTCATCACCAGTGACCAATACGGGTCAGCACCAGCGACCAATACGGGTTAGCACCAGTGACCAACACAGGTCAGTATCTAGCGACCAATATGGGTCAGCATACAGTGACCTATACGGGTCATCATTAGAGTTACTACGGATAGGATGATCTTTATTTATGACCAGTCATCCCTATCCTAGTAACCTTGAAGTTATACCATTGGAGTGAGCTATCTCTTTTTCTTTGTGATTCATTATTTAGATCATGATTGTGATATTACCTTTGTGGTATTTCTTGTGATGTTTTCCTTTGTAGATTATTGAGAGACCTTCGGGGGTCTCGGGGTCCCTACTGGGTATTTTTATACCCACCCCTATATAGACTCTACCTACATGTGTGTTTTTAGTGCAGACTATTGATGCTATGAGGCATACTTTGTAGGTTTGGGACTTGTTGGAGCTTGGTGCGATGGGATCAGTCGAGATCCTCTTCTTCAACTTTAGACTTATAGATACTACCCTCCAAGTAGACCTCCAGGGCATATGCGACAGCTATTTACTTTCTTTTCAGTTTCTAGGGCTTGTATTCCAACCCACTATTTTTAGTTTACAGTTGTACTTGTGGTTGTACTTTTCTCTCGTGGTTATACCTTAATTTTGTTGGTTGTTTACTTCAGTATCCCTTTTTGAGTGTGTACAGATCTCTATAGAAATACCTTCCCTATTCAGGAAAATCCTTCAGGTGCTAGTCACCAACCCTGGCCTATGGAATGCAGGCTTGCGATAGTCACGTCTGGGCCCCATGGTATAGTTCGTGACAAAGTGGTATCAGAGGGTGGTCGGTTCTACCAGAATAACTAAGAGTTTACTTTTAATGAGGCAATTGTAGAAAGTGTCTTGAGTTTGGTTTTCAGTACAGGGAGTCTAGTATTGGTGCGGTGGCCAACGTATCCATACACCAGGACCCTGAATTCTATTTTCTAACTTAATACATGAAAACACTGGTTTCTAGTGTTTTGAAAAGTTTTCATGATATTTCTTGAGTCAGTTCGCCAGGTATAACTTACTGATCATGGAACATCTGTTTCTTACAGGATGCCTCCATGAAGACATCTAGTTAGGATTCCAGTTAGAGATCATGACAGTGTCCCACTGAGTGACAAGGAATTGGTACAGGGACCACTCACAGTGATGGAACCTTCGGGTGGTGTACCAGCACCACCACCACCCATTGAGTAGATGATGCTAATAGTGTATCATTCACGTTGTATGAACGTGTTGCATGAGTTCCAAAGACAGAGGCCTCTATGGTTTCGAGGTGATATGGACCCCCAAGTAGTAGAGTACTGGCTTGAGGTGATTTCGTAGGTCTTACGCTAAGTAGAGATACGCGCCGAGTAGATGGTGATCTTGGATGCTGGACTTCTTTAGGGATTGGTAGAATGATGGTGGAGCTCGACGCTCCAGGTGCATAAGGAGACGACCCTCACCTGGACGGACTTTGAGAGCCCTTTTAGGGCAGAGTTTGTACCAGCTACACAATGTTATGCCTGTATTCAGGAGCTGCTGCATCTGCAGTAGGTCACCCAGACTGTGGATCAGTACTCGGCAAGATTTACTGACCTCTCATAATACTCCACCAACATGGTACGGGACCCTTACTTCAGGGTTCAGACCTTTGAGCAGTGTCTCTGATTAGAGATTAGAGCTGCGACAATTTCTCTTAACATCCTGATGCAGGCTGGGGTGCTAGAGAGAGATTTGCTGATAGAGATATTCCTTGCCGAGTAGGCACCAACAGTGAGAGCCCCTATCGGACTACAAGTAGCAGAGTCATCTGTAGTTGTCTGTAGATAGATGACACAAAAGACCAAGCAGGTTAGACCTTCTGGAGGGTGACCCGGGGACACAAGGTCAAAGGTGTGAGGCTCGAGAGGCCTAGGAATCCATCAGTAAGGCATGATATATTTTTCCTATAGGGGACAGGGTCACAGAGCTCATGACTATCTAACTCCCCGTACGGATGATCAGAAAATGGTGGAGGGGCCACCGAGACAGTGGCAGTGGTAGGAGCATGAGCATCAGCCAGTCGGCGAACATGGTAGGGGACCAGGATGTGTAGCAGTAGGTGGTCGGGGTCACCAGGCACTTCCACCACCACCTTCAGGCAGTCCACCATAAGCTCAGGGAGTAGGTGGATGGGGATAGGCCTAGCTACAGGTAGTAGAGTCTCACAATCCTGACATCCTTGAGATGATACGAGGTACGATCTGTATCTTCTATACTTTAGCAGTAGTGATTATCGACACAGGTTATAGCCATTCTTTCCTTTACATGGACTTAGTTTAGGACTCTGAGATTCTGAATGATATTTTAGCTCGACCTTTACGTTTGGATACTTCTATGAGAGGAGATTTAGTGGTTACACACTAGTGTCTATAGTGTGATCTTACTCTTGGAGGATAGAGTTTTAGTTGGGATCTTCTAGTAGCGGTGTTGAATCCCTATGACGTCATTCTAGGCATGGACTGGATATCAGTAGTTCACGTACAGATTGACTGTTTGAGACGTACAGCGTGATGTACGTGCAGAGATGGAGGCCAGTTTTCCTTTGTTGGTGAGAAGGAAAATAAAGCAGCACGATATGGACTTGCATTCAAGAGGGTGAAGCTGATTACATATCAGTAGGCTTGAATAACCTTCGACATGGTGGATGAGGCGAGTCTACAGTTTCCAACAGTGGTGGATGAGTATGAGGACGTTTTCCAAAATATGTCCTAGGACTACCTCCTCGTAGAGAGGTAGACTTCTGCATTGACTTGTACCTAGGAACAGCACCGATATCTACACTAGCATATCAGATAACCCCTACGGAGCTCCGGGAGCTAAGGGTACAGTTGGAGGAATTACAGAGGAAGAGATTTGTAAGGCCCAATGTTTCTCCATCGGCATCCTTGATGTTGTTTTCCAAGAAGACAGATGGAAGTTTTAGGCTATGCGTGGACTTCCAGTGCCTAAACTAGGTGACAGTGAAGAACAAGTATCCTCTACTGAGGATTGATGATCTATTTGATTAGTTTAAAGGAGCGAAGTGGTTCTCGAAGATAAACCTCAAATCAGGATATCACCAACTTCGTGTGTGGGATGAGGACATCCTGAAGATGGCCTTTAGATGTCGGTACGAACATTACAAATACCTAGTTATGTCTTTTGGCATGATGAATGCCCCTGCAGTATTCATGGGTCTCATGAACAGGATATTCCAGACCTACTTAGATCGGTTTGTAGTGGTCTTCATCGACAACATCTTGGTGTACTCAGAGTCCGAGGAAGGGAATGTTGTACACTTGAGGATAGTTATGGACACACTCCAGAATCATCAGTTATATGGGAAGCTCTCAAAGTGTGAGTTCTAGATATGGAAGGTCCACTTCTTAGGACACATCATCTCAAATGCTAGAGTTACAGTAGATCCAGCAAAGATCGAGGCAGTACTTGATTGGGAGCCACCCAGGAGTGTTACTGAGGTGCGGAGCTTCCTTGGATTAGCAGGCTACTATCGGAGGTTCATACCTAATTTCTCCATAGTATCAGCACCTATGAATACCTTAAAGAAGAAGGGGAAACCCTTCCTATGGTCAGATATATGCCATAAGAGCTTTCAATAACTGAGGCAAAGCTTGAATAGTGCTCCCATCCTGAGGTTTCCGGAGGAGGTCACTGGATACGTGGTTTACTGTGATGCATCAGGGACCAAACTCAGTTGCGTCCTGATATAGGGTGATGTAGTGATTGCTTATGGATCACGATAGTTGAGGCCTCATGAGAAGAACTGTGTGACTCATGACTTGGAGTTGGCAATATTAGTATTTGCACTGAAGATTCAGCGACACTACTTGATGGGCGAGCAGTTCATTTTTTACTCAGACCAAAAGATTCTCAGATATATCTTCACACAGTAAGATCTGAATCTGAGATAGTGACTTTGGCTAGAGTTCCTCTAGGACTATGACTTTGAGATAGTCTATACTCCTAGGAAGGGGAACATAGTTTCAGATGCACTTAGGCGGAAATCAAGTTCATAGCTAATGAACGAGGCTTCAGAGTAGTTAGCATCGCTTCAGATATCCTATGTGGATAGATATGAGAAAGTATACCTCCAATCGATGGTAGTTTCTCCTCCACTCCTTCAGCGAGTCGGGGAGATGCAACTCAGAGATAGCAACTGTGAGACTACACGTGCTCAGATATCCTCAGCCCATGCACCTTATGGATATTCTGAAGGTAGGGAGCATGCTATCCTTTTTAGAGTATGTACAGTTGTACCAGTGGCGCTATGAGAGGAGGTGTTGAAGGAGTTCCATATATCCCCCTTGGCAGTACATACAGGCGTGATGAAGATGTATCAAGACCTCCGGAATCAGTACCGGTGGCCAGGTATGAGGAAAGATGTGGCGGAGTTTGTTTCTAGATTCCTCACTTGCCAATAAGTGAAGGTTGAGAACCAGGTACCAGTAGGCTTGACCCAACCCCTCGAGATACCAGAGTGGAAGTGGGAAGGGATATTAGTGGACTTCATGATAGGGTTACCACGTACGTCCAGAGGGCATGATACCATCTGGGTGATCATTGACCGACTCACCAAGTTGGACCACTTCCTTGATATTCGAGAGAAGGGTTCGGTATAGAGATAAGGATGTCTCTACGTTCACGAGATCGTGCGACTTCATGGGGTGCCTTTGACAATAGTCTCAGACTGTGATGCACGCTTCACATACCAGTTGTGGAAAGGATTACAAGAGTCTTTTGGGACTTAGCTTTGCATGAGCATAGCTTTTCACCCGCATACAGATGGTTAGACTGAGCGGACCATCCAGACCATGGAGGACATGCTTCGTGCATGTGTCCTAGTTTTTTGTCACAGTTGGGAGGACCACCTACCCTTGGTGGAGTTCACGTACAATAATAGCTATCACTCTACCATTGGTATGACCCCTTTTGAGGCATTGTACGGATGACCAAGTAGATCACCCTTGTTCTAGACAGATCCATGAGAGCTAGCACTCGTGGGCCCAGAGATGGTACAGGATACCACTGAGAAAGTGCAGGTTATCCGAGAGCGGATGAATACTGCACATAGTTGACAGAAGTCCTATGCTGATAGGTGATGGAGACCACTGGAGTTCCAGGAGGGGGACCATGTATTCTTACGAGTCTCCCCACGATGGGGACTATGGAGATTTGTTCGAGGGGTAAAACTCTCACCGAGGCTTGTCAGACCATTCCTGATACTTAGGAGGATTGGAAAGGTGGCATACCACTTGGAACTTCCACCATAGTTAGAGAGGGTGCATGACGTATTCCACGTATCCTAGTTGAGGAGATACGTGCATGACCCATCTCACGTCATCGACCATAGAAATATGGAGATTGATGACGGGGAAACTTTTACAGAGTACCCAGTGGAGATAGAGGATCGACAGGAGCGGATCCTCCATGGGTGGTCGATACCTATGGTGCGCATTATGTGGTAGCATGGGAATCTCCAAGAGAGCACATGGGAGCGAGAGGCTCATATGTGTGCCCAATACCCCTCTTTGTTTGTATAGACTTGTTTAGATTTTGAGGACATAAATCCCCAAGGTGGGGATAATTTAAAGACCTGGAAAAATTCTATGTAATTTTTTTTAATTATTTGGGATAATTACGAGTCCGTGAAAATTTACGGCAAGTGATTCCGAGGCCCGGTGTGCCCGAAATGGATTTTTGAAATTTTTTTAAGGTGTATTCAGTAAACACATGGGTGATGTTTTCTATCTTTTGAACCAGTGCTCAGATTAAAAATCCAAGGACACTATTGAATCTGCAGCACCAGGATTACCTTAATTGAGGCTTCACTTTGACAGCAATAGTTCAGGAGAAAAAGTTAGCTTTTGGAATTTTTAAAGAAAAGAAAAATAACATGTAATTGTTATATTATTTTCTTTTTCTCCCACAGATAAGCGGTGGTGGTGGGACCGGCTACTTTTCAAGCCATTTAATGGCTTGAATCATTAATTGTGTAACTCTATCATTGTGAATTAAAAGAGGTTCAATAATTCATTCAATAAACCTCATTAATTCTTCCACGTGTTACTCAACTTTTCCCCTCCTATTTAAATGAAGATCGGGGTGGGGTTTTGGCATGTCTTCTTCAAGCGAGGAAACTCTAACGAAGACATGCGGCAGCATCCACCTAGAGGACGAGACAGGATTCGGTGAGCGGTGAAGAGAGCCACCGAATCATGAACCGACAACAACGATGGAGGAGGTTTCGTCAATCATCGTCAGCAGACGTTTCATTCAGGTAGGGGGTTTATGTTTGGTTTTAGTTTAACAAAATTGAAATAAGTTTATTTAATCTTTAATGTTAGATAAATATTCTCTTGCTTGTTACCATGTCAACACAGAGGGTGTGGGCCGAAAGAACAAGGCACGGACCCCCCCCCCCCACCGCTTCGTTCATGTTGCATTATTCAGGGATAGATTTCCTCAATTTTGATGGTAATATGAGACAGAGGGTCACGTTGTGACGACGACAGTACGGGAGGCTTGTAGGAACAGACAACACCAAGAACAGACCACTGGAGCACGTTCGGTGGCCTGTGAAAAGAACCGTTGGTCCGCCATGCCGGTGGTAGGTGGAGGAGGCCCGCGGCAACCAGCCGCGGGCGGTGGGAAGGTGGCGCATTGTCATGCGCTGTGGTGGCTAGAGGTGGCCAGCCCGAGCCAGCTGCACGGGAGAAGGTTGACGCCCATAGGCACCACCAGCGGCAGCAGCCGTGGCCAGTAGTCCACGGCAGGGGCGGCGAGGCCCCGTGTCGCGCCGCGTCAGCTAGAGACCAGTCAGCCACATGGTCGACCATTACACACGGTGGGGCAGCACCCCACCAGTCGGATGAAATGGCATGGTGTCTACGGAGCCAGCTGGGAAAAATAGTCTACCTTTAGGCGGACCGGGCCAGACGTAGGTCGGCCGAATGGACTGGACCCGCCCAACGGGCCAGCGCGGGTGGGCCGAGCCCCACCCGGCGGGTCGGGCCAACCGCGACCTGGGCCCGTGAACTAGTTGGTCCAACTCCGACGGTCTGAACTCGAGTGGGGTCAGGTAGACCTCGGGACTCATTGCGTTGGGCCTTCCTGACCGAGTCGGACCGAGCCCAAACCCAACCGGCTCCCGAATAAAGAAACACCCATAACTGACGAACCGGGTGTCCGTTTGACATGTTGTCAATGGCGTTAGGACACCTTTTGGGAATTAGTCCCTTTGACATATTCTAGTAGTCCCGACCGAGCCGGGTCAGACTAAGGTGTGATCACCCCCGTTTCACGGAAAGGGGTGTAACTAACAGATCAGGCGCCTGATCGACACGCCGTATGTGGCATAAGGACCCTTGTGATAAGGCGGTCCTTTGGAGATACTCTAAGTGATTTTTGACAGAGTTTGACATGCGACTTGGGTTGGGTCATTCTTGAATCCAACTAGGCCCTTTTTACCAAAGTGCCCATATCTCACAGATCGGGCGTCTGATCGACGCGCCGTCTGTCACGTTGGGACCCCTGTGATGGGATGGTCCCTTGGTTATGTTTTTTGCGGGACTTCAAATTAGTTGAAATATGACTGATTTCTTGAGGATCAGAGCCCTCCGGAGATTAGGAATGCTTTGTGTGGGAATCCAGTGGTCGACTGTGACATAAAGAAGAAGAGTGACCAATACATGTCAGCATCAGAAACTCCAAAGTGGGATGATATAGATATACGACTTATCATCTCTACCTATGTACCAGTGACCAATACGGGTCTGCACCAGTGACCAATAAGGGTCAACACCAGCAACTAATACGGGTCAGCACCAGCGACCAATACGGGTCATCACTAGCGACCAACACGGGTCAGCATCTAGAGACCAATACGGGTCAGCATACAATAACCTATACAGGTCAACATTAGAGTTACTAAAGATAGGATAATATAGATTTACGAATAGACATCCCTTTCCCATTAATCTTGAAGTTATACTATTAGAGTGATCTTTCTCTTTTCCTTTGTGCTTCATGATTTAGATCATGCTTTCGATATTGAATTTGTGGTATTTCTTGTGATGTTTTCCTTTATGGATTACTGAGAGACCTTTAGGGGTCTCAGGGTCCCTATTGGGTATTATTATACTCACCCCTGCACGGGCTCTACCTGCACGTGTGTGTCTGGAGCAGACTATTGATGCTCTGAGGCATACTTTGGAGGTTTGGGACATGGTGGAGATTAGTGCGATGGGAGTTGTAGATATCCTCTTCTTAGACCTTAGACATACAGATACTACCCTACAGGTAGACTTTCAGGTCATACGTGACAACTATTTAATTTATTTTTTGTTTCTAGGGCTTGTATTCTGGCCCACTATTTTCAGTTTATAGTTGTACTTTTGGTTGTACTTTTCTCTCGTGGTTATACCTTACTTCCATTGGTTGTTTACTTCAATAGCCCTTTTTGAGTGTATAAAGATCTCTAAGGCAATGCCTTCCCTGTTCGGGAAAAGCATTCAGGTTCTAGTCACCCACCCATGGCCTATGGAAGTCAGGCTTGGGGTAGTCACGTTCGAGCCCCGTGGGACGGGTCGTGAAAAAAGCATAAAATTTTTAATAATATAAATAATTTATATATATAATTATTAAATAGGGATTTAATAACTATATGATCAAAATTATAATGATCAAAAAAACTTTTAATAAGTTCTAAAGTCATTTGGATCCAATGTAGGCTCTTCACACCTACACTAAAGAATGTTTTTCAAAAAATATATTTTAAAAAATTTAACAAATATACGACCAAGAACCATGATTTGGTTTCTTTATACTAGTTTTTTATGATAGAGAATTTCTTGTAGAACCTTGCTTTAATCATAACATTATTTTTATACACAATCCATTTTATTTAATGTTTGTATCTTAAACCATGGATTGTTAATATTTTCCTTATCATGGTTTTTCCATATAAAAACTAATTTCTATGAACTATTTCCATTTTATCTAAAACTATAATGTAAAAATTTTAATTCTATGATTATCTATTTTTTATAAGAAAAACCATAATAATTTTACAACACTATTCCTTTTTTCTAAAAAAATCATAAATAATGATGCAATTATAGAAACCATGATTGTGGTTCTAGAAAAACACTAAAGTAGTTTTTATTTTTCAATATTTATCTTATCGATTCATCACTAATACTTTATCTAAGATCACTAAAAGGTTTTTTAATAAATATCTATTCCCATATGTAATTAAATAAAACTACAAAACCCATCCATAAGATCAGTTAGGAGAGGAAATGATAAAATTAAATAAAAAATATAAAAAATCATGCATCACCATCCAGGCTGAATTTTCCACAATAGTGAGTTTGATTATGATCCCTTAGTATCAATTAAGGATTCTTTGAACTAAATGTATCCACAAGTAAAAATTGAATCATTGAACACTTTGATAAGTCCCCTTATCCTTAAATAATGTTCTAGGACCTCCTCCTCTAAGGAAAATTAATAGAATAGTGATATCCACTATAGAAAAAATGAGGTTCAAGAATTCCACTATATATAACTCCTTTATTAAATTAAGGGTTCTTTTGAAGTCTAAATGTTTCATAAATTATGAAGTAGTCAAGACCTTAGATCCCCATTATAACAACTGTAATAGATCATCATTTATGTAATATGATTATTAAACTCATTTAACTGTCAATTAACCATTTACACATCATCACGTGATATTTTACACGCTGAATAAAACATGTAAATGTTTATAGGATATCTAAATAAATGATATCTCATATCATTCACTCTGAAAACCATGTTGTAGTATCATAAACCATGATATAACACAAACAATGACATGATGACTCTCACCATGTCATAGTTTATGCTTTATTACATTAATTCAACATTGTTATCACCCATGATAGGATCCAATAATCTTCTTTGTGATGTGTGATCACCTGTATTTTAGTGAAGTGTTCTCAAATAGATAAGGGTGTGGTCATGGGACCCCTATTTTTACATGTTTATATAAGTGAGACTTATTATTTCAGGATAGATGTTTATGTTGAACTTGGTTATAGATACTCCTAATATGAGTTAGACTCCAAGATGATTACTTGGATTTGATAGACCCCTAGCTAGTATCCAGTGGTGAGGTTATGACTATTATTAATATTTCTTTGTTATTATGAATAAGCAAGATAGGATTTGGTTTTTTTAGTAAATGGGATCTCCCATAGGGTATTGTTATAGTTACACCTACACAAACACTTGTGCAGTAACATACTCATGGTTTTACTGGTTACTTTTATTTTTTAGAAGATAGTATAGGTTGTGGTGTCAGCAGATTTGGTCTGCATAAGTCAAACATTAATGTTTATTAAATGAGTTTTTGATTTTATGAGCTGAGTTTCCTATTTAGGTTATTACATTAGGTTTTCATTGTAGATAATATTTAATTTTTTATGGTATTTTTAATGTGATTGTTAAAATCCATTTAGGAATGGTTGTTACATGGTATTGGATTTTGTGACAACCCCTAATGGTTATCTATATAAAATTAGATTTGGAGTTGTGATACTAAGGTTGAAATAGATTTCACATGGTGATTATATTATCATTTTCAAAATATAAATAAAATAAGGAGTTGGAGTTTACATGGGGAGAGATGATTGTTTTCTATAGTAGAAAATGATACATTGATAATAGGGAAAAAAGCATTTAGTGGTGGTTTTTTAGTGGTGGTTTTGAAAACCATCTATAAATGTTTCATTTTTTTATCATTGGTTTTAGAAAACCACTGATAATTCATAGTTGTTTATTAAAAACCACATTCATTTGGTGGGGTTTTTTAGTTACTATCAATACTATAACTAAATCTAAAAAATATTATTGTTGTTTCTTTAATTTTAGTGGAATATTTTAAAAAACCACCCTGAAATTAATGATAATTAATATTTATTATTAATAATTAATTAAAATGTTAATTATATGTTAAAAACTAATTATTAATTACTTATAATTATTATTTGGTGTTTAAAAACTAAATTAATTATTAATTATTAATTATTAATTATTTAGTAATTATTAATTATTTACTAATTCTTAATTATTAGCTACTAATTATTAATTAGTAATTATTTATAAATGTAAATATTTACATATAAACACATACACATACACACATACATACGTACATACATACATATATATATAAATACATACGTATATATATATATATATTAAAAATCTAGGTGAAACTTACTCACTTAACTAATGTTCTGAGTAAATTTAAAAATCAGGCTTCATCTTCAAATAATCATAACTTTTGATTGGAATATACATTTGTGCCCTGTGACCTGTTAAATAAAATATTAAAAAAACTATGATCATATTGGATAAAAAATTTATAATGATTAATGATAAAAATATTATTAATGTTCTAAAAGAAGTTAAATATAATACTTCAACTTCAAATGGCCATAACCTTCGATCGAAATTTTTGTTTGGGCTCTGCAGCCTATCAAATCAAATCTTACAATGATCTATACCAAATATAGCAATAGGTAACCCCATACCTCATGTTTTTTATTGGTTAAAATAGGTCCATAATTCCTCCAAAAATTATTTCTAAGTTAAGGTATTTAATTTTAGATCTTTTAATGGTATTTATGATTTTTTTAAGTTCTTGTTATCCTTTTTGGGTGGTGTATGAATTTATTCTATGTATTTTCATTCCTATTGATATGATGGCGTTGAAATTGTAGTGGTATTTCCTTTTTAATTATTTATTTTTCTAATGTTTCTTTTATGTTAATGATTGCCTTAGCACGGTTAATCTCAAATACTTCTCTCATGGGAATTTCAAGTCTTAAATTTGGATAGAATTCATGGTTAAACCTTAGTGGTCATAGAAATTCATTATAATGGGAAGCTCAAGATTAATAATTTTGTGTCTGTGTGTGTATTTATACATATTTATATGTCTATATATATATATTGATTTATGTATATTTATTTATATATTTATATATGTTTATATGTAATTATATTTGATTATATATATTTTGGTGTGTGTATTTATACAAATTTATATAAAATTATTTATATTTATATATATTTATAGATATTTATGTGTATTTAAGTAAATTTATGTCTATTTATATATATTATGTGGGTGTGGGTTTTGGTGTGTGGGTGTGTGGGTGTGTGGGTGTATGTTTATGCATATTTATATATGTTTATATATATATATATTTATTTATTTATATTTTTTATATTTCATATAATTATATTTAATTATATATATGTGGGTGTATTTATATATATTTATTTATTTACTTATTTATAGATATAGGTATTTATAGATATTTATACGTATTTAGGTATATTTATGTATATTTATAAATATTTATATTTATATATGTTTATATATATTATGTGGTTATGTATAGACACACACACACATATACATATGTGTGTGTGTATATATTTATATGTGTTTATATTCATATTTATATTTAATTATATTTAATTATATATATGTATGTACATATTTATATATGTATATTTATTTATAATTTATGTATATTTATTTATAATTATATATATATATATATTATGTGTGTGTATATATATACATGTGTGTGTGTGTTTGTTTATATGTGTTTTTATATATTTATATTTATATTTAATTATATATATATAATTATTTATATATATTTGTATAAATTTATTTATATTTAATAATATATAGATATTTATATGTATTTATTTATATTTATATATTTATTTATTTATTTATATTTATATTTTTTCTTTTAAACAAGTTGAGGGACAAGCCCTCTTTTATTAAGAAAAAAAAAAGAAATCCCCTTTTACATGTATTTATCTATATGTGTGTGTGTGTGTATTAAAGTATTTTTAGTCACCATATGAAGTGTTTTGTGGAGTGATAAAGGCTTTACCAAATAATCAAGAGATAAGGGGTTCAAATATTACCTTACACATGTAAATGCTTAATTCTATGGTAATGAATAATAATAAGAATGTTTTTAAAAAAATATAAAAAACCACAAAATAATTAATGAAATTTTTTAAAATTGCAATGAAATGATTCAAAGTAGGTTTTTGAAATAATTTTGAAATAATCCTAAATGTAATAATTCATAACGGTTTTGAGAAATCACTATATCATCCTGCCTTTTTAATACATAACTTTTCATTACATTTTACAAACAGATGATCTTTAAAGTCTAGTGTCTTGGAAATCAGGATCATAATACATGAAAACAACATAAACATTCTTCTAAACCACTTGTAAGGCTTCTTAATTTTTCATCCTAAGTTCATTACAGAATCTCATAACCTGGGAGTATACATAAAAGGAAAGGGTGAGCAGAAGGCCCAGTAAGGGAAATAAGAGAAACATTTTTACATGTGAACTTGAGATACATCAATAAAGTCATGATAAATAACTTTAAGAAATGAGAAAGAGATCATAAGGCATATCATAATAAAAATAACGTGTTTCATAACTTGAAGGTGTGTATACAACATTTAACTTAGACAATCATTTTCATATCACCAAGGTCTATCCCCAAGGTGTCATTAAAAAATTACCAAGGTTATTCACCAAGGTATTGTTAAAATGGTCATCTCTAGAGATTAAATCTTTACCCAATGAATTGGAGCGCTATCAGGGTGCACCCTTAATTTTTCTTTATTATCATGTGATCCATATATATCATCATCAATAATTTCATAAAAAATTCATATATCATAAAAGAAATGGGTTTCATTTCATAGTCATAACATTTTAAAAACTGCTTTAAAGACGTGATCTTTATGTCACTTTAAACCCACGGAAAAGGAAAGCGGGTCTCATGTATGTAAATCCCAGAATTTAAAATAGAACATTTTGATATATATATATATGTTAATACCCCTATATAATAAATAATTTTTAGTATTCACTTAATGAAATAAAATAATTTGAGAAAAAGAGAGATACATTTTGAGACGAAAATTTAGTAGCATAACGGCTATGTTGCGGGGTTTTAGAAAACATTGAAAAGAGAGGGGACATGGGTCACCCACTCATAAATGATAAATAAAATAGTATAGGGACATAATATAAAGTATATAAGAACATGGTAATTAAATTTTAACTACATACCATATGAAATGAAAAACATGAAAGGAAGACAAAAATAAGATTTCTCTTACGAAAAATTTGGCAGCCTAACGACGTCACTTAAAACATCAAAAAAATGAATTGATGTGATTAAATAGGGTCTCTAATCATGTGAACAGAAAAGGATAGTATGATGAATATAGATATCATACCCCAACATGTAAAAAAGAACTTGAAATACTTGACATGAAATTAGAACTTTGAAAATGGGAAGAGTGAAAGAATCCCTTACAAAAATTCGGCAGCCTAACGGTGCCACTTAAAAATTATTAAAATGAATTGATGAGAGAAATAGGGGGTATCTAATCATATGAACATTAAAAGGATATTAGGATTAATATAAAATAACATCCCCAACATAAGAACATAGATCTTAAAATAAATGACATAAAGGAGAATACATGAAAAAGAAAGAGAGAGGTAGGATCCCTTACAAAAATCTGGCAGCCTAACGGTGCCACTTAAACATTCTTAAAATGAATTGATGATAGAAATAGGGGGTCTATCATCATATTAACATGAAAAGGACAGTATTATGAATATAAAATAACATCCCCAACATAATAACATGGAGCTTAAAATAAATGAAATAAAGGAGAATACATGAAAAGAAAGAGAGAGGTAGGATCCCTTGCCTTAAAACGTAACTCTTAAAACTCTAAGTTCGGGACCTTGAGGGCTTAGGAGAACATTGGGAGGACTCCTTGGGAGGTAATGAGACTATAACATCATTGGGTAGGATTTTTCAATGAAATTAATGAGGGAAAAGCTAGGTATTTATAGGATAAGTGAGGGAACAAAGTGTTAATTACCAAGGGACACCCCATCGGTGGTATTGGAAAAACCATGGGCTTGCCCATGGTATTTTCCCATGGTATTGACCACATGGAACACCTCATACCTTATCTTACTATAAATAAGTCGACCAGAATTAGTGGATAATTATCACATCCTTAATGATGTCATTAAACACCTGAAACTCAAAAACTATATTTTCACTATTTACTGAAAATTCAACTTTCTCAGAAAAAACCCAAAAATTCACCTTGACCAAATATCGATGATCTGATTTCAAAAATGAACTCCATTTTATGAAAATAATTTTCTAAATATTTTTAATTTAATTTTTAAATAAAAACACTATTTACATAAAATTCAACTGTTTCAGAAAAATTGCGAAAATTCACCTTAACCAAATATCGATGCTCTGATTTCAAAAATGAACTCCATTTTATGAAAATAATTTTCTAAATATTTTTAATTTAATTTTTAAATAAAAAACACTATTCACCTGGAAAAAAAACTAATACTTAACCAATAATTTCTGAAATAGTTATTTACCTATTTTATTGAATCACATTACTTAATCAAGGTGCCTAGATTATATTAATACTTTCTTAAGTGATGTTACTTAATCTATTTGATAACATTACTAATCATAAGCGTAAAATAACTATTCATAATTTACTGTTCATAAAAAATTAAGTTAATCTTATTAGACTCTAAATTTCTTACTGAACATAACTGTAGAAGAACATTTTTTGAAAATCATTACACATTATTTATTATTTAAGGTTTACATAAATATTTTTAAAATATACTTTTTCTAAAATCATCAATAATATGCACACAATATTTATCCATACATTTGAAAATTCACAAAATTCACCATAAGAAGAAATCACAATTTTTATTTAAATCAAAGGATTACACAAGGCAATTACAGTCTCATTACATAGCCCCTTATAACACCAGCATAGGACCTAAGAGTAAGGTGTGCTAGGGTGATAGAATCTTGGGGTGGCTCGGCCAACATTGCTCGAGTAGTGATTTCTATCAGCTTGAACTTCTCGCAAAGGCGATTTTGTTCCAGCTTCACACGATGAAGTTTAGCTTGGGTTTGGTCCCTGGTAAAGCCCAAAGGTGCTACCTCCTTCCCGAGTTCCGTCAGATGGGCTTCGATTGGCCCAAGACTACTGGATGGGGTAATTAAATCTTCTTTCTATATTAATTAATCAAGATCACTTGTATTTATAGAAAATAATCTTAACATTTAGTTTCCAACAGTCATATTGACCAATGTTCATATAACAGTCGAAACCCAATGGTCTTATTTTAATTATACTCATTTTATTAAATTAAATACTTTTGTTGTGTATAAAATAAAATAACACACAAAGTTAGGAAACAAAATTTATTCAAACTTTTGGGACGTTACAATCTTCCCCCCTTGAGAAATTCCATCCTCGCAATTTTAAAATTGGGCTTGGAAATTTCATTGAAAGTCCCACATCGGAAAAAGAGTCAGTAAAACTATTACTTTAAAAGAAAGAAAGGGAAGTACAAAGGTCACCAGAGTTAACCCAGACTAGGATTCCATGTAGTAAAACATGGATATGGAAGAGAAAACAAAGGGTTAAGTTCTAATGGAGAGTTATAGAAAACGTGATTAGGATAAAATTAACCATAATAAGATCACAAACTTAAGATTTGTTAAACGGTCTTTGATTACCCAGTAGGAAACATAAACCAACAACGTCTTTTTTTTACGTTACTTTTCATAATTTTGATGAATTCATTTACTAAATAGAATAAAAACATAAGGAAATATACTTACCTTAAAGTATAGTTTCTTCCCTTAATAAGTTTCCACCAAGACTAATTTTTTCTCCAAACAATGAGCATTCAAAAGGACTTAGTCTCATCAAAAGCATAAGAATCATCTTCTAGAGAATCACATAATCCACAAAAGAATAACTATATTTTTTATTTTTCTGTAGTCATCAACTAAAACTAAAAAGGTTAGTACGAGATCATATAATCCCCAAAAAGGATAATCCTTCATAAAAAGAAATATGACTATTAATCTCCAAAATTCAACAAAAAGTACCCAAAGTTCCAGAAAGACCATTCAATACACAATCATCCTTAAAATTCTTCAGAATAATCCAAACTAATATTGGAACCCAAAACTCAGATGGATTTAATCACATAGTCTTCCCCAATAAATCTTAACATTTATCTCCAAATAACATAGACTACTATTAAAGTCTCATACTTAATAGTAATTAACCTATTCACATATTATCTATGTTAAGTTCATCATTTTCCAAAAATAACCCAAATCACCATATGTCCACAATAAATACATAAATTCTTGCAAAAAAATTCAACCATTCCTTCTCAATTTAAATCTTGTAGTATTTTATTTCCCTAAGGCATATAGTACTCCAAAAGAGAGAACATCGTCCAAAATAACCTTTATCATTTAATCACCAAATCATTTTCCTATACAAAGGATATACATTTGATAAAACATAAGTTTCCAAAATCAACTTATTCTTGATCCATAAAAAATAGCAGGTGCATTAGTCAGTCCAAAGGGCATAACAACAAACTCATAATGCCCATATCTTGATTGGAAGGTAGTTTTTGTAATATCATCATTCTTCACCCTCAATTGATGATAACCAGAATGAAGATCAATCTTATAGAAGAATTGAGTCTTGCGAAGTTGGTCAAATAAGTCATCAATTCTTGGAAGAGAGTATTTGTTCTTCACTGTGATCTCATTTAGTTCTCTATAATCAATGCATAGCTGCATCGATCCATCCTTCTTCTTCACAAAGATAATTGGGGCTTCCTAAGGAGACACACTTGGTTGGATAAACCCATTCTCCAAAAGATCTTGGAGTTGTATTTTCAATTCCTCTAGCTCCACATTTTCTATCCTATAGGGGGTCTTTGACATCGGATGAGATCCAGATAAGAGTTCAATGGAGAACTCTACCTCTCTTTCTGGGGGAGGTCCGGGTAACTCCTCGGGAAATACATCAACATATTCCTAGACGATGGGGATATTTTCTAAAAGAATAAATCCTTCGTGAGAAACTTATTTCATTTACGAATCTTTTAACTAAAAAGGATTTTATGTCTTAAAACTTCATGCTTAGACAATTACATTTTTCTATAATTCCTTCATAATGATTCATAAAAAACTTGTGATTAACCAAACATATCCCCCAGGAGTGTCGTAACCAAGAGTGCAGCAAGGATTGTTGTCGTGTACCAGTTCCCATTCAAGACTAGCTCAAAGCGGTGTTTTCGGGTTTTACCCCTATGTACATCTATTCTAGAGCCACCTCTAATTGCTCGTATCCAAACAGGGATGTATTTTCTTGATAAACTGCTTACTCAATACTCACCAAAATACCAGGAAGATTTCCTATATTTAAACTTTTATATAGGGTTCTTCATAAAGTTTTCATATCCTAATTTCCATAAATAACTAAACTATCCTTTGATACCAACTATAGCATCTTGACTTTTTAATACATAACTTTTCATTACATTTTACAAACAGAGGATCTTTAAAGTCTAGTGTCTTGGAAATCAGGATCATAATACATGAAAATAACATAAACATTCTTCTAAACCACTTTTAAGGCTTCTTCATTGTTCATACTAAGTTCATTATATCATCTCATAACATGGGAGCATACATCAAAGGAAATGGTGAGTAGAAGGACCAATAAGGGAAATAAGAGAAACATTTTTACATGTGAACTTTAGATACATCAATAAAGTCATGATAAATAACTTTAAGGCATGAGAAAGAGATCATGAGGCATATCATAATAAAAATAACGTGTTTCATAACATGAAGATGTGGCTACAACAATTAACTTAGACAATCATTTCCATATCACCAAGGT
This sequence comes from Viscum album, assembly GCA_963277665.1. NCBI lineage: Eukaryota > Viridiplantae > Streptophyta > Magnoliopsida > Santalales > Viscaceae > Viscum > Viscum album. The sequence goes on from OY728153.1 coordinate 1,387,374,918, forward strand.
CCATCCCCAAGGTTTCATTAAAAAATTACCAAGGTTATTCACCAAGGTATCATTAAAATGGTCATCTCTAGAGATTAAGTCTTTACCCAATGCATTGGAGCGCTATCAGGGTGCACCCTTAATTTGTCTTTATTATCATTTGAGACACATATATCATCATCAATCATTTCATAAAAAACCCATATAGCATAAAATAAATGGGTTTCATTTCATAGTCATAACATTTTAAAAACTACTTTAAAGACGTGATCTTTATGTCACTTTAAACCCATGAAAAAGGAAAGAGGGTCTCATGTATGTAAATCCCAGAATTTAAAATAGAACATTTTGATATATATGTATATTAATAACCTTTTATAATTAAGAGTTTTGAGTATTCACTTAATAAAATAAAATAATTTGAGAAAAAGAGAGATACATTTTGAGACGAAAATTCGCCAGCATAACGACTATGTTGCAGGGTTTTAGAAAACATTGAAAAGAGAGGGGACATGGGTCACCCACTCATAAATGATCCATAAAATAGTATAGGGATAGAATATAAAGGATATAAGAACATGGTAATGAAATTTTAAGGACATACCATATTAAATGAAAAACTTCAAAGGAAGACAAAAATAAGATTTCTCTTATGAAAAATTCGGCAGCCTAACGGCATCACTTAAAACATCAAAAAAATGAATTGATGAGATTAAATAAGGTCTCTCATTATGTGAAAATAAAAGGAAAGTATGATTAATATAGAGATCATACCCCAACATGGAAAAAAATAACTTGAAATACTTGACATGAAAGTAGAACTTTGAAAATGGGAAGAGTGAAAGAATCCCTTACAAAAATTTGGCAGCCTAACGGTGCCACTTAAACATTCATAAAATGAATGGATGAGATCAAGAGGGGGTATCTCATCATATGAACATTAAAAGGACAGTAGGATGAATATAAAAGAACATCCCCAACATAAGAACATGGAGCTTATAATAAATGACATAAAGGAGAATACATGAAAAGAAAGAGAGAGGTAGGATCCCTTATAAAAATTCGGCAGCCTAACGGCGCCACTTAAACATTCTTAAAATGTATTAATGAGAGAAAGAGGGGGTATCTCATCATATGAACATGAAAAGGACAGTAGGATGAATATTAAAGAACATCCCCAACATAAGAACATGGAGCTTAAAATAAATGACATAAAGGAGAATACATGAAAAGAAAGAGAGAGGTAGGATCCCTTACCTTAAAACGTAACTCTTAAAACTCGAAGGTCGGGAACTTGACGGATTGGGGGCACCTTGGGAGAACTCCTTGGGAGGTAATGAGACCATAACATCGTTGGGGAGTATTTGGAAATGAAATTAATGAGGGAAAGGCTTGGTATTTATAGGAGAAGTGAGGGGACAAAGCATTAATTGCCAAGGGACACCTCATCGGTGGTATTGGAAAAACCATGGGCTTGCCCATGGTATTTTCCCATGGTATTGGCCACATGGGACACCTCATACCTTATATTACTGTTCATAAGTCGACCAGAATTAGTGCATAATTATCACATCCTAATGATGTCATTAAACACCCGAAACTCAAAAATTGTATTTTCACTATTTATCGAAAATTCAACTTTCTCAGAAAAAAACCCAAAAATTCACCTTGTCCAAATATCAATGCTCTGATTTCAAAAATGAACTACATTTTATGAAAATAATTTTCTAAATATTTTTAATTTAATTTTTCAATAAAAACACTATTCACATAAAATTCAACTGTTTCAGAAAAATCCCAAAAAATTCACCTTAACGAAATATCGGTGCTCTGATTTCAAAAATGAACTCCATTTTATGAAAATAATTTTCTAAATATTTTTAATTTAATTTTTAAATTAAAAAAACTATTCACCTGAAAAAAAAACTAATACTTAACCAATAATTTCTGAAATAGTTATTTACCTATTTTATTGAATAACATTACTTAATCAAGGTGCCTAGATTGTATTAATACTTTCTTAAGTGAGGTAACTTAATATATTTTATCACATTACTAATCATAAGCGTAAAATCACTATTCATAATTTACTATTCATCAAAAATTAAGTTGGCCTTATTAGACTCTAAATTTCTTACTGAACATAACTATAGAAGACCATTTTTTGAAAATCATTACACATTATTAATTATTTAAGGTTTACATAAATATTTTTAAAATATCCATTTTCTAAAATTCATCAATAATATGCCTACTATATTTATCCGGACATTTGAAAATTCACAAACTTCACCATAAGAAGAAATCACAATTTTTATTTAAATCAAAGGATTATACAAGGCAGTTACGGTCTCGTTACATAGCCCCTTATAACACCATCATATGACCTAAGATTAAGGTGTGCTAGGGTGATATAATCTTGGGGTGGCTCGGCCAACATTGCCTAAGTAGTGATTTCTATCAGCTGGAACTTCTCACAAAGGCGATTTTATTCCAGCTTCACACGGTGAAGTTTGGCTTGGGTTTGGTCCAGGGCAAAGCCCAAAGGTGCTACCTCCTTCCCAAGTTCCGTCAGATGGGATTCGATCAGCCCGAGACTACTGGATGGGGCCATCAAATCTTCTTTCTATATTAATTAATCAAGATCACTTGTATTTATAGACAATAATCGCAATATTTAGTTTCCAACAGTCATATTGACCAATGGTAATATAACAAACGAAACCCAACGGTCTTATTTTAATTATACTAATTTTATTGAATTAAATAGTTTTGTTTAGTATAAAATAAAATAACACACAAAGTTAGGAAACAAAATTTATTCAAACTTTCGGGTCGTTACAATCACCATGAATCATTTCACAGCAGTTTAAACCACCAATAAATTGTGTTTTTTCATAGTGATTAATGAAATATTTCCCAAAGTATCTCATATGATTAGCATGTGACAAATCCAAAGTGGAAGTACCTTAGTATGTAAAAACTAAGGGATAAGAATTGAATTGAGATGAGGCTTACTAGAACAATGTTGAATTGATCTCATCCTGATGGATGTTATGATGAGGTAAGCATTGTCTACTTTGTCTTATTAAGGAATAAAAAAGAGTAAGAGTTTTCATAGAAGTAATTAAATAAGTTAAAACTATTTGGTAATAAAATACACACCATGAAATATATATGGGTAGACCATATTGTTCTCATCTTTAGATGAAAATCAGAGAGTCAATGGTGATCAGTTACAATCTGGTTCAAGAAATTACCAAGAAGTGTGATATCGATTTGTAAATGGATGAGCACAACTTAGAGTCACCGAAACTCATATAAAAACACATATCCCCTGAAATTTGAGGTGTAAGACTATGTGTTATTGAAGGTATCCCTATATTGAGGTCATGAGAGGTTTGGTTAGTTTAACAAGTTATCCTTTAGGTTCATCAACCCGTTTAAAATTTCATGTCATGTTGGTGATGTCGTGTATCATCAGGGATTCTTACAATAGATGGAGAGTTTAAACACCTTCTGTGTGTTTTAAATATAAAGTTACATGTATATCCCATAATTTTCATTAACTAAGTATAAATTAACATCAAGGATGATGTGACATTCATGAAGCAGTCAATGACACATAAGATCATCATGAGAAGGTCCTCCTGAGGAGGAAAGTTTTACTCATGAGATCCATATGGAAAACATAGCAGCATTTAGAAGAGAATATGGGATTGAAAGACCCATATGAGTGTTCAATTCAATTTCTTTTTAAATTAAATCTTTATTTTCATGATGAAGCATATTAAAGTTTGTAAGCATGTAATGAAATGAGTTTTTAAAAATATTCCATTATTATTTCTCATAATGTGATCTCTTAAAATTTAATTCTTTGATGTTTTTTGTGATTGTGATGTTCTAATAAAATAAAAAATAAATATTTTAATTAAGATAATTAAAAGTAAATATTTAAAAATAATAATATTTTCATGAATTAGACCGCTAGAATAAAAATGAAAATATCTCACAAATGAGACTCCAAATGAGAAAATTTTTATTGTAGTGTTGTTTTATTCAATGTGTTTCCTAGTGAGGTGATGTTTGAAAACATTATATTTTTATCCCATGTGTGACACATATATCTATAAATAATTATTAACCACTCTAATAATCTTCCTAATGAATTTCTCAATGATCGATGATTCTTAAATATTTAGAGCATAGAGATACTTTTTTTGAGGTAAGATTGAGGAATCACTCAAATTGTTTATTCATACTAATATAATTATGAATTTATTTTCATAAATTCTAAGTAATAGTTTCATTTAATCATTATTATAATTAATTAATTAAATTATTTTAATTTAATTTTAAATAAATATAAGTGCCCCATTAAGGTTGTTGGGTTACTGTGAACCCAACGAGTCAAAGGAAAAATATAGAATATCAATGATTAATGCCCATGGTTGGGGTATATTTCCACCAAAAAATATCTAGAAGTGGGACTATAAGACTTCAAAAATCCTGAATTTTGTTTTGTAGGGTTCCACTAAGGTTGGTGGAATGCGCTGATCTGGACGGTTAGTGCTCATCGAGGAAGATGGTATGTGAGTCATCGGATTTTGTTATGTCATTTAATTTTTTCCATGGATTTGACAAGGTTGCCCCAAAATTGTTGGATCGTGAGTAGGATTTTTGTGTAACTATTTATGAGTGTGAAAAACGTGCCACACATTTATTGGTTTACCCAACCCTGATAAAAAATATACCATTTGATTGAGCCACCAATTCATGATCTAGATCATTCATCCCACTACTATAGATCATGAAAAATTCAGCACTATCCTTTATCAACACTATTTAAAACCACTAATAAAGGGGGGATTCATCATCACTAGCTAAAAGAATTGAAAAATTGATCATTTATCAATGATAGATAAAAACATTGACAAAAGGGGCCTTTATGAGCACTAAAAAAGTACAGATAAAGGATGCCTTTATTAGTGATTTTGTTTTAGAGCTGATAAAGGCCCCCTTTCTCATCACTTTTATCAAGCACTAATAAATCCCCCCCCCCATCACTGATTTTAGTTATCGCTAATAAATACCCTTTTATTAGCACTAAAAAAAGTGTTGATAAAGTGTTTCTTTATTAGTGTTTTTGTTTTAACGTTGATAAAGTCACCCTTTATCAACACTTTTATGTTAATACTAATAAAAGATATATTTAAAATATATATATATATATAGCATTAAAATAATATATTAATATATATATACACATATATATTGATATAATATAATATATTTTATTAAATTTTATTTATATAAGACTAAATATTCATTTAAACTTAACATATATAATATTTAGTGAAAATAGAATATAAAATAATTATAATTAATATTAATTAATAATTTTATAATTATTATTGAGTAATATTCATTTAATAACAATTGGATGACATAAAAATGCAATAATTAACAAACAATTTAAGATAAGTTGAAAACATAACTTGAACTTCAAACGACCATAACTTTTGATCTGAGCGACCATTTGTATTATAACGCATATCAAATTGAATTCTACGAAAATATCTACACCATGTTGACCTAGGGAGACCTTGTTCTCTATTTTTCTAAATTCAAAAAAGGACCATATGGCCTCTAAAACTAGGTTTTTAATTGGGATGCCCTAATTCTTTAATATTTGATGGGATTTAGCCTTTTTAAGAGGGTATTCTTATATTTTTTCAATGGAGACTAAATTTATTCCCAAGGCTTAAATTCATATCGATATTATGGTTATGAAATTTTATCATTTTTCACATTTTTATTTTATTTATAATTAAATATATACATATTTTATTCTATTTATATACAATAAATCATTTTTAAAAATAAATATTTAAACATATTTATATAAGAATTTATTATTTAATATATATAAACCATATTGAAATAAATATTTATTATTCATTTTATTTTAAAAAAAATCCATTTATTTACTTTATAAAAATGTATTAATATATATATACCTATACAAGTAATGTTTATATATAAATATGTGTGTGTCAATATACAAATATATATTTTTTATATTCTAATATATATAAATAAATACATATATTTAAATATTTGTGCATGTATATGTGAATTATAAATGTGTATTTCTGTGTGTAAATATGTGTGTGTGTGTTATATATTGTGTAAATGCATCATATATAAGTGTATTTTTATAAATATATCATTATCATTAAATATAGTGTATAAATATATTTACAATAAATATTTATTAATACATTATAAAAAATTATATCTAAATAAACAATTATATTTAAATATGTAAATATATATATATAGACATATTGATATATATATAATGTATAAAATTTATATCTAAATATACAGTACATAGACATATTTTAAAATTTTATTTAAAAAAATTATATAAATCAAATGGAAATAATTATTATCAATTTTATTTAAAACAATATCTAACTATTTTTTATATTATAAATATAGATTAATATATATATACTTATACAAATATATATATATATATATATAATATTTATATATAAATATATCTGTGTGTATTAATAAACAGAAATATATTTATATTTATATTCTAATAAATGTAAATGAATATTAATATATAATATATTTAAATAAATATAAGTATATATACCATACACACACATACAACCAAACATATATTTTATCTAACTGGTGCTTTGCATGATGCATGTTACCTCTTGGCCCTTCGGGTCATCTCCTTCTTGAGGCGTGTTTTCTAGACCAACAGGTCTTTGGGTACTTTGAATTATGTACAAACCGTTGATCCTTGTACTTCATGGGACTTTTTTCATCTGTGCCTATAGGCCATGTATTGGGTTCCCTCCTAGTTTAAATGGGGAATTCTTTTTTTAACTTAATAAAAGAGGGCTTGACACTCAAACTGTTTAAAAAATGAATAAAAATATGTATGTGAATATATATACATAAATAAATATAAATATCAGAAATTAAAGAATAAAGTAATCTTGGGGAAGTTTTAAAGGGGTTTTAATTGCACATCGTAGGTCATAGGATCGATTCCAGGCACGGGCGTGAGTGAACGGGTTGGTGGGTAGTGAAAAAGCACTAAAAAAGGGGTGTTGATAGTGCAGACAAAAGGAGGTACATGAGAGTGGGATCAGGGGTTCAAGCACTAAAAAGGGGGTTCAAGCACTGAAAAAGGGGTAGGGGGATTGAGCGGTTAAAAAATCATTTTTTATCAGCACTAAAAAATGTACTAGTAAAGGCTATGGATTTTAATGATGCTTAGCATGCTAGATATTTTTTAGCACTGACAAAGCCCATTTCTTGTGATTTTAGATGTGTAATATGTAGTAGTATCTATTTTCTACCATGATTTGTTACTAATACTTCAAGACAAACTATGTTGCATAATTCAGGCTGCTAAATAATACATGCGTGTAATTTAGCCCATCATCACAAACCAACTTGAGTTAACCCAACCCGACCCAGTTCACAATAAGGTCTAAAATGCATTCTTGATCACCACGGGCTATAAATAACCATTAGGGAATTAGATAAAAACCCCTAGGGAATTATTTCACCCTTAAATAACAATAAAAAAAATGGTAAAAATGTAACTTCCCACCACCTTAGACCATTCAACTGGTTCTCGGATCGGCAGTCATCACATGACCTCAGGCATGCCTCCCTATACGCTAGTGGTTGTAGACTATCAATGGGAGTCTAAGGTGTTACCATGGGTAGACTATACCCTCATATTAGAGTGCACAATAATAGACAAATAACCAAACAACATCCATCACCATAATCATATTACACATAATAATTAATAATAAAAAATATTATTCAAAGGCACACCATTATAAAAACTCACATTCATGGAAAAATACAACAACTAATCACCCATTGAGCTGATCACACATACAAAATAAATAAAATAAAATAAAATAAGTGTCTCTACAACCATCCCTAAGACTCAACACATCCCGGTCTCCAATCCCATTTGAGATATATCTCGATCAATCATGCAACATTGGGCCTCTTCCCTACCTAAAATTGTGAACAATGAAGTCTAATCGGGTACCAAAGTGTCGTGTATGCTCAAGAAAAGTGTGAGTACAACTCAGTAGGACACCACCAACATGGTATCATACATAACCAGTAAAGTAGTGTGTACACATTTTATATTCTCAACTAAATAAATAAATATGGTGTGAAATAATAAATAAAATAATCATCATCTATCATCAAGTTATAACATCACATACAGGATTGACTATACCTATTTAGGAATATTTTAGAATATCTCTTAGCATAAGTAGCCACCTAGGAGAAATATAACCATCTATGGAATGATCATCTACCCAAGTTGTAACTCACCAAGAATAATAATCCTACCTAGGGGCATCCCACCCTAGAGCCATATCTACAAACCGTTCACACCAAACTGTGTATTAGGATAAAACCCCTTTTTAAAACTTCCATATCAACCCAAAGCTCATGAGATTTACCTGAGAACCTAGAAACCTCTTGGGGAATGATACATATCTAAAAAATTCTATTTAATATGTTCCAACTCTTAGAATTCAAATATGAAACACATTTTTATAAATGGCCCCTAATTTGAAAATCAAAAATTCAAACTCCCTCAAGAATTTCCAACTCAAAAATACAAATGGTTTTAAAACATACCCATGATAGAAATTATCATCATCTAGATTCCCTAATAAACCTTAACCATTAATATTGACCTATACTAGTTGTCAAATTATTCTCAATTTGTTGTGCTCTATCATGGATGATCGAACAATATTTCGCTTCACAACTCCAAACACGAGGCACACTATTCAACCAAAATTAAGCCATTGCTCTTCATAATTACCAAAATAACAAGACAATAATTACCCATGACCATATATCCTGATACACTATAGTTTCATTAACCAATTCATTACCAAGCTCATGGTGATTCCCACTATAAGCCTCTTCTCTAAAGGACCATTTTCAGGTCATGGTGCTCCCCTCCATTGGAATCACCTATCAAAAGACAATTCTAGAGGTCCAAAAACACACTCAGTGTGTTTTCCAACTTAACACACTTAATAAAATATAGAAACATTGATCAAAATATAGTATCACACCCCATCCTTGATCCCAAACTAAATTGGATGAGCCTCTTCCACCCAAGTACAAGGCTCAGATATGCTGACTTTTTCCTCAAAAATCCCCAACTAATCCTTAAAATAAATTTTTCACCCCCAATGCAACCTGACCAATGTGGGTACCAACCAACCACATCAAACTATATTCCACAACACAAGTTATTCCTCCCTCAGCTGACTATTCTAAAAAATGTTCGGCGTAGCCACCGATGTGTTATCCCATCACCCGATCTTGATGTGTCAACTCCAAAAGGCATCATGTCACCCACACCAAGTTCTAAACCCAATTTACTGTGTAATTCCATGGTCAACCAAACTAGATTCCATGCTCTTTCCCTGATCACTAGAACATCTTTGATCCGACTCATGCTCGGATCAAATCCAAAACCATTCTGATCTTGATGCCAACACACGGACTCCATCCAACATTAATTCTGAAACCCAAATATAGTATTTACCATAGAACTAGATGAAATTGGATCCAATATAACATCTAAAATTTAAAAAAAATTATTTACTATAGAGCCAAATGAAATTTGATCTACTTGCACATGACATCAAAATTCCACATCAACCATCCAACGACCAGTCTCATCACACCCAGGACTCGGACCCACACAGGGTATTATCTCCTCCAGTCACTCTCTATCCATTACTTCATGTAATGACTAGAAATGATCACCCTACTCATACCTGAGCATCAATGTGAACCATTAACTGTTAACCATTCCTGGCTCACAATGAATGTCAACATTACTATCCACTAAATTTCTAACTATAACCAGGGTCACGCTCTTTAACAGCCTATGGTGCACCCCTCACCGTATGTATTTCCTTGTACCACTTCTCAAGAACAACCTCAATTGATTCAAATAACATTCCTTATAGAAAATTTATGTTAAGGAACATAATCAGGATGACTATACAATAACATCCCAATCCATCTTCAATGTCACCTCTCGCTGCAAAGTGATACCTCTCATTTTTATCTAAACTCTTAGGAAACTAAGACTGAAATCATTCCATCAAAACCATGGGTCCTCAGACTACACATGGATTCTCATTGATTCACAATTCAATAAGTACCAAGTGAAACCAGTGCATTCTATATTGATATCATCTAAACCCAGTAGGTGTATGTTCCCATATCACCCAATAATATCACCTAACACATGATCCCATAATTCTCAAATAATAAAACCTAGGCTCACAACCTAAAAACTAATCATACCCTTTATGCATGTCAATATCAACTATCTAAAAGCACCCATGTGATTTCATTCCAAAAATCAAATAATTGCACCCATGCTAAGGTCTAACACATTACCACCTTCCATATGGATGTCATTATAAAACCACAGAGTCTACTCATAATCTCACCATGCTCAAAAAAGATTATCTAGAATCAATAGGATTAACCATGAAAACTATTCCTACCCTCTAAAACCAACCTTAATGCCAAAAAACCTCAAGTGATTTGTGTCACGAAAGCCCAAGGCATCACCATGCCTATACCACATACTTGGTAGCACCTATCATGCATTTATCTCATAACCCAGAGCACCTACCCCTACTTCTCATATCTAAATCACACATGAACTTGGGCTAACCCCTCTATCTGGTTACCCTCATATATATCACTCGTCTCACCAATATCCTGAGCCACATCCCAAAGATGCTAGGATCTCCCACCTAGCCCATAAATCACATCTCAAATATACCAAAACTCATGGGGAATAATCTCAATCCCTATCTAAAAATATCAAGGAAAATCACCTACCAAAACACCCCCTCAAAGGTCTCACACATATACATAATCATCATCACATGATGAACTACCACCCCTCCTCTGACACTCATCCTCATAGGGAAACTGTATACCAGACTACCCATCTCGAGTATCAAGTCTCATCCATATATATATAATAGAATTATCTCATGATGATCTGTGTTGAGTATACCATAATCATACGGTTCGGTTAAATAGAATTCCACAAAGAATCTATATGGGAAAACACCATCTAGGATTTTAGTGACATTATAAGTAACCAAACATGTTTTTTTAACCAATAAAAAGGCATCAAATGCCTACATTGACTGACTAAAAATTAATTTTTTATTAGCATAAACCCCCTTTTAAGGGTGGAGTGGGAACCCAACATGACATCAAAGACTTAAAAACAACCAATACTCCATAGTAAAAGAGTTTAAGGATAAAGACAACTCATTCAAGCCTAAAAAACAAATACCTACATTGACATGATAAGGGTCACTATAAATCCCTTACAAGAGGGTTTGTATAGTCATCATTATAAAGTAGCATACCTATATAGAATCTACATCTCCTATCATCAAATAAATACACTATGGTTTAGTTGATTATAATTTCATCACCAATTTATATGAGAAAGAATCATATAAGTTTTTTTTGACACTTTAAATAGTTGAACCCTCTATCATCAGTAACACCAATCACACACAATCACACATATTTCATATGAGTATTATGTTCCATGAATTATGCATGCACACCAGCCTCTTGAAAACATAACAAGATTAAAATACATAATAACAACTCAAATACACACACATTATTTAAATAAATATCACAACTATAATAGTGAAAACCAAGAGTATCAATCTCATCACCCCTGGTAACCAAGACTTACCACTGAAAAGGTGTTCACAGTGCACTAAACCACTCAACTAGTAACTGATTCGGTGAAAAGGTGTTCACACCAAGACATCCCACTGAAAAGGTGTTCACACCAACCTCTTATGTCACTTGTCTACTATATCCTCGAATATTAAGACAAAATAAAAACACTTAGATACACTTTTTTATATCAGTCGCATAGCACTCTAACACCACTTTGTAACTTCACACCACCCTAAACCACTCAACTAGTAACTGATTTGGTGGTCACCACATGACCTCTAACATGCCTCCCCATATGCCAAAGGCTTCCAACTAGAAGTAGGGGTCTAGGTTGTTACCATGGGGAGACTATACCCCTATATCAAAGTGTGTAATAAAATAAAATAACCAAACAACATACATCACAATAATCAAAGTACACAAAATAATAAATAATAACAATACTATAACAAATGTCATGTGGAATCACACGGCCATGCCAACTCACAACAACGGATTTCCCACTAATCCAACCACACATACAAAATAAATAAAACAAAATAAAACATGAGGCTATAATATTATACCAAATCCTCTACATGTCCTGGTATCTAGTCCCATCTAAGTTATCCCACTAAAAAATAAAACTTTGAGACTCTGCCCTAAATAAAGTTGCAAACAGTGAAATATTCTTAGGTATCCAAGTTTCATGGATGCATGAGCACGGTGTGAGTACAACTCAGTTGGGAACCACCAACAGGGTCCCATACATAACCATTAAAGAAGCGTATTCACATGTGATAAACTCAGAAAAATAAATAAATACAGTGAAGAAGCATAAATAAAATAATCACTTTAGATCAAATGGTTCTAACGTGACACCTGGGATTGTCTATACCTACTTCGACTAGTTTTGGATTTTTTATGAGTATAAGTAACCACCTAAGGGAAATATACTCATAAAAAGAATGGTTATAAACCATAGGTCATAGCCCACCCTGAACCACCATCCTACCCAAGGGAATCCCACCTTGGAGCCATATTATGGCATCTCACCTTTTTATTACATAAACTTTTCATTACATTGTACAAAATAGAGGATATTTTAAAGTTTAGTTTCTTGAAAATCAAGAACGTAATATATGAAAATATAAAACAATGTTCTAATAAAATTTAAAGGCTTCTTAATGGGTTCATACTAAGTACATTTACTGCATCTCATAACCTGGGGATATACATCAAAGGAAAGGAGTGAGCATAAGGCCCAATAAGAGAAATAGTTTACATGTATTCATGAGGGATATCAATAAGAACATGAAGAATATAATTGTGGAATGATCAATGGAAAAGTAGAATATCATAATAAAAAGAACATGAATCATAATATAAAAATGTGGATACAACATTTAATTTAGTTATTTATAAGAATATTACCAAGGTTAATCATTAAGGTGTTGTAGATGAATATTACCAAGGTTATTCAACAAGGTATTATAAAACTTTACATCCCTAGAGATTAAATTATTTACCCAATACATTGGATTAATATTAGGGAACACCATTAATATGTCTTAATTTCATATGATTTACATAGATCATAATAAAAAATTTCATAAATAAACCATGGAGAATACATCATCATCATTATATATTTATTCAAGGGGGAAGTACAAATGAAATAGGAAAGAAAACAAAGCAAAGGAGAAAAGAAAGCAAGGGGACAATGGGTTAGGGGGGCGAAAGTAGTGAAGGCCTAGAGCGTCACTCCTGATGATGTTTTCCCCTTCCAGTTTCAGGCTGTCCAGAGTGTGCAGGAAAATGTCATCGGAGCCAGGGGTGTCCAGAGAAGCTAGGTAGTCGGCGAATTTGTTGCCCTCCCTCCAGAAATGCATCACTCTAGTTTTTCTATGAAGAATATTGTGACATTTTCTGATCATGTACTCTATCGACCATGGGATGACACCAATACCTTGAAGGGCATTGTGAAGGACCAGCGATTCAATTTTGATCTCAAATATGTCTAGACACCTCTGGCTACATGTTGTGAGGAATGTGAGCATGGCCATGGCCTCGACCTGGAGGGACGAACCCGGACCCAGTTGGATGTAGAAGGCCAGGATGACTGACCCGTGACCATCACGGACAGAACCCCCACCTCGTATGACACCATGGAGAATAAAAGAAATGGGTTTCATATCAAAATCATGTTGTTTCAAGAGTGCTTAAAAGCATGATCATTATGTCATTTTCATCGCACAAAAAGGTAATTTGGGTTTCATGCATGTTAATCCTAGAATAAAATAAATAATTTTGACATATAGTTGAATAACCTTAGAAAATAAAGAGTCTTGGTTATTCTCAAACAGTAATTAAAAGATAATTTCTTGAGGAGAAGAGAGAAATTTTGAGAAGTAAATTAGGCAGCATGATGGGTATAAAACATGGTTTTGAAAAAGGGTAGAATGAGAGGGGACAATGGTATCCCATTGATAAAACATAATTTTAAAGTAAGGGTATGATAAAAAGGTTAATATAAGAGAGTAACCATAAAATTTAGAAGACATATATGAAAAGATTTTCTTGAATCGAAGAGAAAAGAAGGATAATTTTCTTACTTTAAAGAGTTACTCCTAGATCTTGAAGAATAGAACCTTGGGGGATTGAGTACACATTGTGGAGACTCCTTGGGAGGTAAAACTACTAGAGATTCATGGAGTACTGATTTTGAGTTAAAGGTAATGGAGAAATGTCTTAGTATTCATAGAAAAAGTGGAGGATTTGTTTAATAAATTCCTAATATAGGTCTTGGAAATCTAGGTTGTGGAAAATGAAAAACCATGGCTTGACCATGGTTTTTTCCCATGGTTTTGGAAATTTGGGACATATTTTATGTTATTATAACCCAAAAGAACCGAGAAATATATTATATTACTTATTTTGGAAAGTAAAAGTAAGGTTTCTACAAAATAATGTTTTTAAATCCAAAGTTTCCATTTTAGAATTTGGAAAGTAAATTATAGGTTTGGAAATTGATTAAAATATATTAAAATACTTAATATTAATAAAATAAAAATATTTGAGACATGGATTGTGGATAAATAATTAGTACATAATTATTAAATAATTATGAAGTCATTAAACATACCAAAAACTTCAAACTGTATTTTTACTATTCATAAAAAAATAAAGTATTTTAGAAAATTCTCATAAATTAACCCTAACCTGAATTTGACATGATAATTTCAAAAATTATGTTTATTTTATCATAATAATTATCTAAATATGAGAACTTTGACTTGTAACTATAAAAAAAACTTTATTTATTTAAAAAATAGCAGGTTGAATGTGCATAGTAAAATTTCTGACATTTAAAAAACATTAAGGACATAATAAAATTATTTTATCATTTATATTTAAATAAAAAAAATTATCATACTATTTAAATAAAATAATTATTATTCATAATAACTTAGTTTATTATTCAAATTTATATCTTTTTTGAAAAGTACAATTTGTGTCTGAAAAATCAATTTGTCCAATTCCATCTCAATTAAACCTATATTTTTTTAAGAAAAACTATTATTAAAGTGGAATTGATAGAATAAAAATTTTATTTATATAAAGGAATTAAACTTTAAGTAACTAAGGTTGGAAAACATAACCCATTATAACACCTACGTATGACCTAAGGGTAAGGTTTGTGATGGTGATAAATTCATGGGGCATCTCGACTAACATTGACTGTGTGGTAATTTATACTAACTTGAACTTCTATTGTAGATGAATTCATTCAATATTTAATTATTGATGCTTATCTTGGGCTTGGTCAAGGATGAACCCCAGTGATTCTACCTCCCTCCCATGTTCTGAAAAATGGGCTTCATACGGCATGACTATATCGGTTAAGGCCTTTCTTCTACTTTCTTCATTAATTATCCTTTGTCATTTCTACTTATAAACACTAATTATAATGTTAAAATTTATTATTAGTAGTATAGTTTCCAACATTCATATTGACCAATGGTTATTTTTTACCAATGGTCATATAACAATCGAATCCTGATGGTCAAATTTTCCTTTCTAATCACTTCATTATTAAAGAGATGATTTTTTTGTGTATAATATAATATAATAAACATTTTCATGAAATAACTATTATTCAAAAATTATGGGTCATTACATTCTTCCCCAATGAGAAATTTCATCCCTGAAATCTCAAATCATTCTCTATATTGAGAAAAGGTGTAGGTAATTTTGTCTCATTATTTCCTCTGGTTCCCACGTCGCTTCTTTATATTTATGGTTCCTCCACAACACTTTGAAAAGATGGGAAGTATTGTTGTGTATAACCTTATCTCTATGGTCCAATATCACCATCTAATGCTCCTCATAAGAGATTTCATGTTCCAGTTGTGCCACTTCCAGATTCAGTACATGTGAAGGGTCAGGTATGTACTTCCTCAAGAGAGATACGTGGAATACATCATGAAAATGAACTATATTTAGTGGAAGTTATAGATTATGGTCCATTTATTATATATTATCAAGGATTTAATAGGGTATAATGTACCTGGGGATAAGATTACCTTTATTCCCAAACCGTATGACTCTCTTCCATGGTGATATATGAAGGAACACTTTATCACCAATATTAAACTCTAATTCCCTTCGAGGGTTGTCAGCATAGATCTTCTTCTGAATCTGAGAAACCTTTATATGTTGTTGGATGGAATGAACCTTTTCTATCATCTATTTCACAATATCAGGTCTAAGCAGCTTCCTCTCACCAAATCCATCCCAACAAGTAGGAGTTCTAAATCGCTTCCCATATAGATCTTCATAGGTTGCCATTTGAATACTCATATGGAAGTTATTGTTGTATGAGAACTCAACTAATGGGAGATATTGATCCCATCCATCTTTAAATTCTATTGAACATGTTCTAAACATTTCTTTAAGTTTTTGAATAGTCCTTTCAGATTGGCCATTAGTTTAGGGGTGATAGGTCGTAATGGTATTCAATTCAGTACTTAGAGTATGTTGAAGACTTCTGTGGAATTTTGATGTGAGTCTTGGATCATGGTTAGAAACAGTAGAAATAGGAACTTCATGCAACCTCACTACTTCCTTAACATAAATCTTGGAAAGTTGGTTAAGAGGGAAATATTCCTGAATAGTGATGAAATGGGCAGTCTTGGTGAGTTATTCCATTATAACCCATATCGCGTTATTTCCTTTGGATGTTTTTGGGATACCAGTGACAAATTACATAGTGATATTATCCCACTTCCATTTTGGTATGGGTAGTGGTTGTAATACCCCTTTAGAAAGTTGTCACTTCACCTTCACTTGTTGACACACCAACCACCTTGCAGTGTAGTCAGCAATCTCCCTTTTCATGTTATCCCTCCAATAATGATCATGAAGGTCCCTATACATTTTAGTGCTTCCAGGATTTATAGAGAATGTAGATATATGAGCTTTATCCATTAGATCCTTCTTTATTTTTGGAATATATGGGACACATATCCTTGTACAAATTTTTTGTACATTTTCTTGATCAACATTGAACTCATGAAACTTCCAATTCTTCATAGCCTCTATCTTATTTTGTAACAAAGGATCTTCTCTTTGAGATTTATTGATATTATCTAGTAATTATGTTTGTGAAATCATTTGGAATAGGATTTATGATGTCCCTTCCATAATTATTCTCATGTCTAACCTTACTAGGTCCTTAATCAATGGATCTCCTTGAATCCTCATCATTGTTAATAAAACTGGGTATTTCCTACTTAATGCATCAGCAATTGTGTTTACTCTTCCAAGGTGATAATGAATTGAACAATCATAGTCTTTAAGAAGTTCCAACCATATCCTCTATATCATGTTCAATTCCTTTTGTGTGAAAACATACTTCAAACTTTGGTGGTCTGTGTACATATCACATTTCTCACCATAAATATAGTGCCTCTATATCTTCAGAGAAACAATAACTGCATCTGACACTATTTCATGTGTTGGATAATTATAATCATGAGCCTTTAACTATTGAGGTTCATAAGTAATCACATTATCTTTTTTCATGAGGATGTACCCAATCCCTTTCAGAGATGCATCACTAAAAATAACGAATCATTCTCTGGTAGAGGGTAGAGTTAACACAGGTGTAGTAACCAATATCTTATTCATCTCTTGGAAACATTCTTCACACTCTTTTGTCTAGAAAAACTTATCCTATTTTCTAGTTAACTTGGTTCATGGATTAGAAATTCATGAAATTTTTTTATAAAATCTCCTACAATATCCTACTAAACCAAGGAAACTATAAATCTTAGTTACTGTTGTAGGATGAGGTCACTCCTCTACAACCTTTGCCTTGGAAGGGTTAACTAAGATTCTTTTATTGGTTACAATGTTCCCCAAGAAAGAAACTTGTTGTAACAAAAATTTACATTTTCTGAATTTTCCAAATATCCTATCATTCCTCAATGTTTGCAATATAATCCTTAGATGATCCTCATGCACCTCATCATTTTTGGAATATATCAAAATATCATCAATAAAACTACCACAAATTTATCAAGCTGGTCCTTAAAGACTCTATTTATCAAATACATAAATATATTCAGAGCATTTGTAACACCCTAAGCTTCCACGGTATGCTTCTCTTTGAATAATACAATAGTGTGTGTTGTACGCAACTTCGAGTTCTAACACACCACAACCAATCAAACTAGTTGTTATGAACAGTAATAACCACTTTTTAAAATTTTATAAATTTTATATTTCAAAATGGAATTAATTTTTGGATTTATAATATCAAAATTAACTTAGGGTGAATTTTTGGTATTTTTCTGAAAACTTTCAATTTTTTATGAATAGTGAAAAACATTGAGTTATAGTTTAAAACCGAATTTTTATTTAAATAATAATTTATTTTATTTAAATTTATTTTAGGTAAAAAAAGATACATAATACCTATATAAGTTCAATGTAATTCATTGTATTTGGTTTATAATAATTTTATATATATAAAAATTTTATTGAACTTTTTACCGTCTTTTACCCACCTCCTAGGAGCATTTGCAAATTTACATAAAACTTAATTTTACTGCTTCTGTGAGTTGAATTTAAAAACTCTGAGAGAAATGGTTGATATTATTAAGTAAAATTTGGTTCAATAAAATGAAAATAATTTTTATTGAATAGTAACTTTTTACTTTTATTTACCACGGTTAAAAGTAAATAGGGTAATTAAGGGTAAAAATGATATTATTATTACACTAACACATGTACTAATTCTATTGGATAAGTGTAATTCGACCAAAAAAAACCTTAGTAATAAAATATGATCCTTTAGGTCCACTTGGATTAGATTAGTACATTTATTATTACTTTATTTAAAGAAGATTTAAAAGAGTTAAAATCAAAGTTTAATAACTAAAACATTTTTAATATAGGGTTATACATAAGATAAATTAGACTATAAATATTAATTAGAAATCTAAAAATATTTCCTACATAATGGTATTTTATTTATAATTTTTAGACATTAAATAATTTAATTTATTTATGACACAATGATGATGCAGTAATTACCTAATTAATGTAATATTAAAATAATTGATATTATAAATATCCAAATAAATTTAATTTTAGACTTTTTATGAATTAAACTAATTATATAGGTTAATATTACATGTTAGGGTTGGTTAGATGAATTTTTTACAAAGTAATAATGCTTTTATAAATTTAGAAAAAACAAAATATCAAATAGTGCCAAAATTGACATAAAAGAGTTTTAAAAACAAATATTATATTATTAATTGATATTCTATTCCTAAAAATATAAGGTTTGTCCAAAGGTCTTAAATAATATTATATATTTCATTAATGAACCACTTGAGGTTCTCTTTTAAGTTTATAGTAAGTTTATTAACCATATAAAATAAAAATAAAAAGAGACATGGTAAATGTCAAACTATTTAACTAAGAGTTAAATCTAAAAGATAAAGTTAATATAGAGACACAAACCTATCTAAAACCTATTTTTTGAGTGGTTTTCGACCCATAATCACCTTATCCTTTAAATAATTCATTTTTGATCCATTATAACCCGAAAATTATTTTATTATAAAATAATATTTCTAGCTTTTCTTAAAATGCCCCTCACCCCTCTTATAAAAGGGCACTCCCCCATCCCCCAAATTCACATATTCAAAGAATCTTGGCTCAGAAAAACCCTGCCCAAATACCCTCTAAAATTTCCTCCCTTAATCCTATAGTCCTTCCTTTAGTCATAAATCCAACCTAAGGATCCCTTTTGATCAAATCAAAAGAATGAACCCGAAGAAGAGGTAAATATTTCATCACCTCTTTCAAGTTCCTTTCTTCTTCCACTTCATCTTTCTTTGTTGTTTCCATTCTAAGATAATAACTCATGTATCTTCTATATAATTTAATGTTATTATAAATATGGTATAACCATATTCATTATTCTATCCATCCTTTGAATGACATGTCAGCATACGTGCGTACGTACGGCTTACCGTCTCCACATCGTGGTGCAGTTGTTATTCAATACATTATTATTTGGATGGGTATAATAATGATGTATAATTGATGTAAATAATAAATATAACATGATAATGATTCTTTATATATGATATACCATCCAATTATATATTATTTTAATATCAAAATAATGATATTGTCGCTCATGCTTACGTACGGATTACCGTCTCCACGAACGCGATGAGATTCATTCCCCATCATATCCATTCAAGACTAATTTTCATTAGATGATTAAAAATAATGTTTAAAGACTTAATATAATTATTAATATGAATAAGATTCATCCTATCCATAACAAACATTACTTATGTAACAAAGCATATAAATAAAAATGAATCAGTTATCACCTGAAACGACGATAATACTAAAATATTATTAACAAAGCAATATTAAAAGATCATATATGATATCATATTAATGTATATGATTATTTTATAATTTAATAACAATTATTTAACCATTATACAGGAGTTTAACCTACCCTCGACCAAGGAAAAGTACAAGTTAAGAGTTAATTCTACAATCTCTTCATTATCCGAGGTTGTTTATACGTAATTCTCTACTAGGACCTCTTTATCATCCACATCCATGTTTCTTAAAAATGTATTTCAAAACATTCTTAATATTTTATAGAATATGGGTTAAATTCATTTATACCCTTTTTTGACTTTTATAATATGTTTATAAAGTAATATTTCTGTCATTTTCCAAACAAGGTCCTTTATAAACATTTCGACAAAATTAAGGTAAGAATGTCTTTTTTTTAACTTATATGGTGGGTGCGTCTATTTTCCTCCGTTATAACATCGTCAAATATTCCCTTAAAATATTATAAGAATATTTCCAAAATAAATTTTTTCTTAAATTATTTCAAAATAGAAAGAGATATTTCTCTAAAAAATGTTTTGATTTCATCTATATCAACATCCTTTGATGGATTTTAAGATTATTTGAAGTTGATTTATTATGATAAAAAACTTACTAATTGTATTGAAGGTTTTGTGATATGTTTGACTTTGGGTGTGTTATTTTTACACCATTCATGGTTTATGGATAAAGTATTGACATTCCGTATTCTAGTTTTAATACGAATTTTTATGTTATGTTTAAACCTTTTCATATGAGGAATGCATTGGACTTGGTATGTGATGGGTGGAGCCCGCTATAGCTCCTAGATGCACCGGTATATCTCATGAGACAAACTAGTGTCTTGGCACAAGGCCTTGACAAAATCATATTTGTAGTCTTGGAACAAGGCCTTGACTATGTGGTTATGAAAGTCTGGCATTATGCATTCCATCATTATAAAAGTGGCTATTGATATTGCATGTGATTATTTGACTGGTAGAATATCCATTTGAGTAAGTAAATGGCATTATTTTGATTTATATTTTCCATATTATGATGAATTTTATTTTGAAAAGTATTTTTTTAGTTTTATACATTGCCTTGAATGTTTATGCTTATTTATGAAAGTTTCTGCTATATTGTTATCCTTACTAAGCATTTGAGTTCACCCCTTTCTATGTTTTATTTTTCCTAGGATACAAAGAATTATATTATGACTGACCTGTAGGGATAGTCTATGGGATCTCAGTTTTGTCCATGGAAACAATGTTGTTGTATTTTTCCATTTTATGATGTAATGTAAACTTTATGAATGTATCTAGTACTTCCAAGGCTACTAAACTAATTGTTATTTCGAGACTTGATATTATATGATCATGACAATGATACGTAATAATGCACCGAATCTGGGCTTCTGGGGTCGGGGCATTACAGTTGGTATCAGAGGAATTTTAGCACAAACCTTGGAAACTAGATTTAGATAAACTTTGATTAGATCACATATCCCTAAGATAGAATTTGAGGATTAGTATATAAGAACTTCCTAAAATGTTGGTATTTTATAGATTTTGTGAGTTTTCCAAGCAATACATCCCTTTTTGGATACGAGCAGGTAGAGGTGGCTCTGGCACATATGTACCTAGGGGTAAAACCCGAAAACACCACTTTGAGCTAGACTCGAATGGGAACTGGTGCACGACAACGGGCCTTGCTGCACGCTTGGTTACGACACTCCCAAGGGATATGCTTAGGATAATTCTTATTTTCTTTACAAACCATTATGAGGGGTTTATGAGTATATACTTCCTCAAAGAAAACATTTTTATGGTTATGGATTATATCTATAAATTGTTCAATTTATGTTAAGTGTTTTACAAGTTTGGATTTATGTATTGCGATTCATAAACTAATCTAGTTTATGTCGTTGTTTAGAAATGGTGCCTAGTGGAAGGAATGGAAACTGTATCAATGCATGAACTCCATATAGGGATTTACCTCCTACTCAAGATAATTATAGTGGAGCTAGTGATGAAACTGGTGTTGATCATCTAATCACCATACTGGGACAACTCACTCAGATTATGAATAATAACCTTACCCGTATAGAGCACCCTGATTCACAGCATGGAGAATCAATGTTAGATTACTTCATGAGGCAAAAACCACCAATATTTAATGGGGGTACAAATCCACTAGTATCTTAGCAATGGATAAATTCCTTAGAGAAAATATTCCATGCCTTGGGGAGTAGCGAAAGGAAAAAAGTTATCATGGCAGTCTACCTTCTCACTGTAGATGCTAATCAATGGTGGTAATTGATTCAAAACAAAAAGGAAGATGATAAATTATCAAATATGGAATTGAGGGAGTTTAAAGAAATTTTCCTAGAAAAATACTTTCCTCATGACCATCAAGCAGATATGGAAAGACAACTTCTAAGTCTGAAGAAAAATTAGGATGAGAATGTCGCAAAGTATGAAGCTAACTTTACAAGGTTAGCGAGGCATGCTACAGATTATATAAGTAACCCAGGAAGTAAGATTTATCATTTCTTTGATGGGTTAAAACCATTTATCCATCGAGCATTAGTCTCACAATCCTTCTCGTCATATGAAGATATTGTCTCATGTGCTATCAAGACAGAAAAAAAATTCTCTAAGTATTACAAATTTAAAACAAAGTAAGAGAAGAAGAGATATTCTGAACACTCTGGAAATGGAAATAAGGGGAAGAAGGGAAAAGTTGAATATCCATCCTGCATAAAATATGGGAAGAAGCACCCTGGTACTTGCCTGAAGGGAATGGGAGTCTGTTATAAGTGTGGTGAAAAAGGCCACCAAACTCGTGATTACAAGGGGAAGAAATAGGTTGTCAATGTTGAATGCAACAGTTGTAGAGAAAGGGGGAATTATGTGAATTAATGTCCTAAGCATCAGGGGAACTTACCTCAGAAAAGGCCAAGGGATCAAGGCCAAGATTATGTTATCACTACTGCTGGGGTTGAAGCTTCAAAAGACATAGTGGCAGGTAATTTAATGGTTTCCTCAAGTTTAGAAAATGCTTTATTTGATTCTGGATCATCACATTATTTCATATCTTCCCAGTTTTCTAAGAAAATTAGATATTTCCAATTTGATTTAACAAGGGATTTGTCAGTCAAAACTCCTAAGGGAAGTATCATTACAACAAAGTTTTGTGAATCAGTTTCCATTAGGGCATATAAATGTTCTTTATCTACTAATCTCATCACCATACCCATGATTGATTTTGATATAATCCCTGGTATGTATTGGCTTTTGGACCATGATGCGAAAATTTATTGTAAGAAGAATAAGGTTACAATTTTTTATGATGATAAGGAGTACCTTATCTTTAGAGAAGAAACATCACCACCTAATTCTTATCTAGATCCACCCCCAGTATCTCAACTAAATTAAATTATAGGGGAGGAAGAGAATGAAATAACTGTGGGTGAGGAAAGGATTGTTCAAATAGAGTATGTACCTATTGTGTAAGAATAAGTTGATGTGTTTCCAGAGGATTTACCTATACATCCTCCAGAATGATAAATTGAGTTTTCCATTGATTTAATTCCTAGTTCAAGGCCCATATCGAATACCCCTTATAGAATGGCCACTGTGGAATTAGTGGAACTAAAGAAACAAGTATAGGAATTGAGTAATAAGGGATTTATTCTCCCTAGTGTTTCTCCATGGGGAGCCCCTGTCCTTTTTGTTAAGAAGAAAGATGGATCTATGAGGTTGTACATTGACTACAGGGAGATCAATGTTATAACAAAAAAGAACAAGTATCCCCTACCTTGCATTGATGATTTATTTGACCAACTTCATGGAGCTCAATACTTTTCAAAGATTGACCTTCGATCTGGATATCATCAATTGTGTGTGAAGAAGGAAGACATTCCGAAAACAGCATTTCGAACCAGGTACAGGCATTACGAGTTTACATTAATGCCTTTTGGATTGACTAATGCACCCTCTGTCTTCATGGATCTAATGAATAGAGTTTTCAAGGAATATATTGATGAATTTTTAGTGGTATTTATTTATGTTATCTTGGTATACTCAAAAAGCTATGAAGATCATGAAAATAACTTGCACATTATCCTAGAGACTCTTAGAAGACATGAATTATATGGGAATTTTAGAATGTGTGAATTCTGGCTTCAGGAGATTTCTTTTCTTGGCCATATCTCCTCTAAGGATGGAATCTATGTTGATCCTTCTAAGACAAGAGCAATCCAAGAATGGCCAGCACCTATGAGTATAACTGAGGTACGCAATTTTATTGGTTTAGTAGGTTATTATCGGCATTTCGTCTAGAATTTTTCCCGATTGGCTAACCCATTAACCAAGCTCACACGTAAAGGGGTGAAATTTGTTTGGACAAAAGAATGTGAAGAATATTTTGAAGAATTGAAGATAATATTAGTCAATGATCCTATATTGACTCTACCAATAGGGAATGATGGGTTTGTTATTTATAGTGATGAATCAAAGAAAGGACTTGGTTGTGTCCTTATACAGAATGATAGGGTTATTGCCTATGCATCATGACAGAAAAAAATTCATGAGAAAAACTATCCTACTCATGATCTTGAGTTAGTAGCTGTAATATTTGCTTTGAAGATATGGATGCATTATCTCTATGGTGAAAAATGTGAGATATATACCGATCACAAGAGTTTGAAGTATATTTTCTCATATAAATAACTCAACATGAGGCAAAGGAGATGGCTTTAACTACTCAAGGATTATGATTACATGATACACTACCACCCGAGGAAGGAAAATAAGGTGGAAGATTCTTTGAGTAGAAAATATCATGGAGTTTTGAACAAGATGAGAGTTGAAAGGGGTCCTATTTTCATGGATCTAGTAAATATGGATATGGGAATAACCATGGAAGGTGAAACATCAATACCTTTCTAAATGGTTTCCAAATCATATTTACTAGAAAGTATAAAGGGTTCTTAGACTGATGATGAAGAGTTTCAAAAGAAGATTAAAGCTGTGAATGATGGGAGATTGAGTGACTTTGTGTATGAAGATGGAATTTTGAAATTTGGGAAGAGACTTTATGTTCCCAATATACCTGATCTAAAAAGGGAATTGTTGGATGATGCTCATAGTTCAAATTTCTCTATACACCCTGGTAGCACTAAGATGTATAGAGATTTGAAGGAACATTTTTGGTGGGACAACATGAAGTGGGAGATTAATGATTTTGTCTCAAGATGTATGGTTTGTCAACAAGTGAAATCTGGAAGGCAACAGCCTAGAGAAGTCATGCAACCTCTTCCCATACCTGAATGAAAATGGAATGATATCATGATGGAATTTATCATGGGGCTACCAAAGACTCCTAGAAGGAACGGTGCAATATGAGTCATTGTTGATCGTCTTACCAAGTCAGCATATTTTTTTGCTATAAGAGAAGATTTACCACTTGAACGTTTAACAAGACTATATATTAAGGAAGGTTTAAGACTTCATGGAGTACCACTATCGATTTTTTCTGATCACAGACCCCATTTTACATCAAGATTTTGGAAAAGTCTTCAGAAATTCATAGATACTGAACTTCGTTTGAGCACTGCCTACCACCCCCAAACTGATGGACAATCAGAATGGACTATTAAAACCTTATGAGGCATGTTGAGATCATTATCACTTGACTTTCAAGGTATGTGGGATCAATATTTACCTCTGGTAGAATATTTTTATAACAATACCTTCCATTCAAATATTCATATGGCACCATATGAAGCATTATATGGAAAGAGATGTCGCACACCAACCTATTGGGATGATGTTGGTGAAAGAAAACTCGTAGGCCTAGAACTTGTGGAGGAAATGATGGAAAAGTTGAAGGTAATCCAAAACCACATCAAAGCAGCTCAAAGTAGGAAGAAGAGCTATATTGATAACCAAAGGAAGGATTTGGAATTTCAGGTAGTAGATCATGTTTTCTTGAAGGTATCTTCATAGAAGGGTGTTATATATTTCGGTAATAAGGGTAAATTGAGTCCCAGGTACATCGGACCTTTCAAAATTCTAGAATGAATTGGGGTTGTAGCTTATCGTTTGGCAATGCCGGCAATTCTCTCCAAAGTTCACGATGTGTTCCACGTACTGTTGAGAAAATACATGCCTGAACCAACACATGTACTCACCTATGAGGAATTAGAACTAGAAACTAATCTATCTTATTGCAGAGCGCCTATCAAGATTCTTGATATAAGATAAAAAAATCTGAGAAATCAGACAACTCGTCTGGTAAAAGTTCTATGGAGAAACCATAAGATGGAAGAGGGAACGTGGAAACTCGAGGAACTTATGATGAAGAACCACCTGAGTCTTTTTATGCAGTAATATTATAGAAATTTTGAGGATGAAATTATTTTAAGGAGGGGAGAATGTAACACCCCAAGCTTCCATGGTACACTTCTCTTTGAATAATACAATAGCGTGTGTTGTACGCAACTTCGAGTTCTAACACACCACAACCAATCAAACTAGCCGTTATGAATAGTAATACTCACTTTTTGAAATTTTATAAATTTTATCTTTCAAAATGGACTTCATTTTTTAATTCAGAATATCGAAATTAAATTAGGGTGAATTTTTGGTATTTTTCTAAAAACTTTCAATTTTTGATGAATAGTGAAAAACACTGAGTTATAGTTTAAAACCAAATTTTTATTTAAATAATTATTTGTTTTATTTAAATTTATTTTAGGTCAAAATAGATACATAATACCTATATAAGTTCAATGTAATTTATTGGAGTCAGTTTATAATAATTTTAGATATATAAAAATTTTATTGAACTTTTTACCGTCTTTTACCCACCTCCTAGGAGCATTTGCAAATTTACATAAAACTTAATTTTACCGCTTCTATGAGTTGAATTTCAAAAATCTGAGAGACATGGTTGATATCAGTAAGTAAAATTTCATTCAATAAGATGAAAATAATTTTTGGTTAGATGAATTTTTTTCAAAGAAATAATGTTGTTATGAATATAGCAAAAACAAAATACCAAATAGTGTCAAAATTGACATACAAGAGTTTTTAAAACAAATATTATATTATTAATTGATATTATATTTCTAAAAATCTAAGGTTTGGCCAAATGTCTTAAATAATATTATATATTTCATTAATGAACCACTTGAGGTTCGCTTGGAAGTTTATAGTAATTTTATTAACCATATAATATAAAAATACAAAGAGACATGGTAAATGTCAAACTATTTAACTAAGAGTTAAATATAAAATATGGAGTTAATATAGTGACCCAAACCTATCTAAAACCTATTATTTTAGTGGTTTTCGACCTATCCCCACCTTATCCTTTAAATAATTCATTTTTGAGTCATTAGAAACTGAAAATAATTTTATTATAAAATAATATTTCTAGCTTTTCCTAAGGGGCCCCTCACCCCTCTTATAAAAGGGAACTCCCCCTTCCCACAAATTCACATCTTCAATGCCTTTTGTCTTGGCCAAACCCTACCCAAATACCCTCTCAACTGTCCTCCCTTCATCCTAGAGGCCTTCCTTTAGTCAGAAAGCCAACCTAAGGATCCCTTTTGATCAAATCAAAAGGAAGAGCCTGAAGAAGAGGTAAATATTTCATCACATCATTCAAGTTCCTTTCTTCTTCCACGTCATATTTATTTGTTGTTTCCATTATAAAATAATAACTCCAGTATCTTCTATATAATGTGATTTTATTATAAATATGGTACAACCATATTCATTATTCTATTCATCCTTTGAATGACAAGTCATCATACGTGCGTACGTACGGCTTACCGTCTCCACATCATGGTGCAGTTGTTATTCAATACATTATTATTTGGATGGGTATAATAATGATGTATAATTGATGTAAATAATAAATATAACATGATAATTATTCTTCATATATGATATACCATCCAATTATATGTTATTTTAATATCAAAAAATGATATTGTCACTCGTGCGTATGTACGGATTACCGTCTCCATGAACACGATGAGATTCATTCCCCATCATATCCATTAAAGACTAATTTTCATTAGATGATTAAAAATAATGTTTAAAGACTTAATATAATTCTGAATATGAATAAGATACATCCTATCCATAACAAACATTACTTACGTAACAAAGCATATAAAGGAAAATGAATCAGTTAACACCCGAAACGACGATAAAATTAAAATATTATTAACAAAGCAATATTAAAAGATCATATATGATATCATATTAATGTATATGATTCTTGTATAATTTAATAAAAATTATTTCACCATTATACAGGAGGTTATCCTACCCTCGACTAAGGAAAATTACAAAGTAA
This sequence comes from Viscum album, assembly GCA_963277665.1. Taxonomy (NCBI): domain Eukaryota; kingdom Viridiplantae; phylum Streptophyta; class Magnoliopsida; order Santalales; family Viscaceae; genus Viscum; species Viscum album. Next base: position 1,387,404,024 of record OY728153.1, read on the forward strand.
TGGTTAATTCTACAATCTCTTCATTATCCGAGGTTGTTTATACGTAATTGTCTACTGGGACCTCTTTATCATCCACATCCATGTTTCTTAAAAATGTATTTCAAAACATTCTAACTATTTTATAGACTATGGGTTAAAGTCATTTATACCCTTGTTTGACTTTTATAAGATATTTATAAAGTAATCTTTCTGTCGTTTTCCAAACAAGGTCCTTTATAACCTTTTCGACAAAATTAAGGTAAGAATGTCTTTTTTTTAACTTATACGGTGGGTGTGGCTATTTTCTGCCGTTATAACATCATTGAATCTTCCCTTACAATCTTATAAGAATATTTCCAAAATAAATGTTTTCTTAAATTATTTCAAAGTAGAAATAGATATTTCTCTAAAAAATGTTTTGATTTCATCTATGTCAACATCCTTTGATGGATTTTAAGCTTATTTGAAGTTGATTTATTATGATAAAAAACTTCCATATTGTATTGAAGGTTTTGTGATATGTTTAACTATGGATGTTTTATTTTTACACCATTCATGGTTTATGGATAAATTATTGAAATTTCATATGTTAGTTTTAATACGAATGTTTATGTTATGTTTAAATCTTTTTATATGAGGAATGCATTGGACTTAGTATGTGACGGATGGAGCCCGTTATAGCTCCTCGATGCATCGGTACATCTCATGAGAAAAAATAGTGTCTTGGAACAAGATATTGACAAAATCTTATTTTTATTATTGGCACAAGGCCTTGACTATGTGGTTATGAAAGTCTGGAATTATGCATTCCATCATTATGAAAGTGGATATTGATATTGCATGTGATTATTCAACTAGTAGAATATCCATGTGAGTAAGTAAATGGAATTATTTTGATTTATATTTTCCATATTATGATGAAGTTTATGTTGAAAAGTCTTTTGTTTTAGTTTTATACATTTCCTTAAATATTTATGTTTATTTATGAAAGTTTCTACTATATTGTTATCCTTACTGAGCATTTGAGATCACCCCTTTCTATGTTTTATTTTTCCCAGGATGTGAAGAAGTATATTATAACTGACCTGTAGGGATAGTCTATGAGATATCAGTGTTGTCCATGGAAACAATGTAGTTGTAGTTTTCCATTTTATGATGTAATGTAAACCTTATGAGTGTACCTAGTACTTCCTAAGCTACTAAACTAATCAGTATTTTGATACTTGATCTTTTGTGATCATGCTAATGATACATAATAATGCACCGACTCTGGGATTCTGGAGTCGGGGTGTTACAGCATTAGTCAAGCTGAATGTCATAGAAATAAAATCATAATGTCCATATCTTGATCAGAAGGTTATCTTTGGAATATCATCTTTCTTCATCCTTAATTGATGATAACCAGATTGAAGATCAATCTTGTAGAAGAATTGAGCCCCATGAATCTGGTCAAAGAAATCATCAATCCTTGAAAGAGGGTACTTTTTATTTACTATGATCACATTTAGTTCTATATAATCAATTCATAGCCACATTGATTCATCCTTCTTCTTCATAAAGAGAATAGGTGCTCCCCAAGGAGACACACTTGGTCGAACAAACCACTTCTCCAAAAGATCTTGAATTTGTTCCTTTAATTCTTATATCTCCACATTTTCTATTCTATATGGGGTATTTGATATCATCTTGGATCTAGGTATGAGTTCAATGGATAAATATACCTCTCTTTCTAGGGTAGGTCTAAGTAACTCTTAAAGAAATAAGTTAGTGTATTCCTAAATAATGGGAACATTTTCTATCATTATACTTTCATTTCCTTCTTCCTCCTCATTGATCATATCCATAAAGAGGAATATGGGATATGCTTCTAGACAAATCTCAGGTTGTGATATCTATCCTTTGAAAATAACTACAGGTTTTCCATTCAAGACTACTAATATTTCTTTACTTATATAGTTGATCTTATCATTATACTTTGAGATTCAGTATATCCCTAATATAATGTCAAATTCCAACATGGGAATGACTACTAGATTTGTGATGAGATTGTGCTCACCAAAGTCAGTACTAGAGTTTCTATACACTGTTGATGCTTAGATAATCCCTCTAGGAGTCTTGAATGATAGCTCTACTTCTACAAGTTTAGGGATTGATTCTATATTCTTTGAAAACTTGGAGGAAATAAAGGAATGTGTAGAACTAGAATCAAACAAAGTACTTTCTAGAAATGAAGGTACAATAAGAGTACCTACCACCACATCATTTGGATCCTCAACTTTAGCTGTTGTGATAGAAAATGCCTGACCTTTCTCCCTTGGCTTGTGTTGAGGTTGATGCTGATTCCCATCCATTATCTTCTGATTTGGACAGTGATTGGAAAAGTTACCAATATTTCCATACTTATATTATTGGACTTAAGGATAGGCCTACACTATCTTCCCTTTTTTTTTATTGTTGAGAAGTTGAGGCTTCACCTCACTACAACAGTTTCAAGTTATACAACCATCTCTTCCATGCTTGTAACATTTTCCACTCTGGAGGAAGCGGTTCTATGAATGCTTCTTCCCACATTTGTTCCATGTGGGAAGATTCACTTTCTTTCCTCCTCTTCCATGATCAAAATTTGTCCCTATGTTTGGATCAAAATATCTCTTCTTTTCATTTGACTTATATAACCACTATATCTCTCGAAACTCCAATTCAACCTTCATAACACTCTGCATTATCTCCTCATAGCTACCATAGTCTCAATTGGCTATATTCCTCCATAGATGAGGTTTTAGTCCACCAAAAAATCTATCAACCTTTCCATTATGATCCATAACAAAGCTATAGGGGTAATGATAAAGCCTTGTAAATTTCATCTCATAGCTTCCCATAGATTCATTTTCCTTTTGCTTAAGCCCTAGGAATTCCTTCTCTATTTTCATTCGCATTGAATGGGGGAAATATTTATTGAAAAATGATCCCATTAACTCTTCCCACTCTATAGCATCAATCTCCCTTCTTGGGTTCATGTTTTTAATTAGTGTCCACCACTGATCAGCTTATCCCTATAAGCGGTAAATAGCTTGGGTGACTTTCTCTTGCTCTAAACAACGGATTATATAAAATATATTTTCTATAGATATTATCCATTGTTCAGTGATCAATGGGTCGATAGATCCACTAAAAATAGGTGGTCAATGATGCATGAAGGACTCAATAGAAATTTGTTCCCTTCAAGGTGAATCAGGTCTGTCGACTTGATTCAAGATATTGTTCATAAATTGAGTTAGTTGATTTATCATTCTCATGAATTTTCCTATTACAGCTTCCATTGGAGGGACATCAATGCATGTTCTATTTTGCTCATCATTTACATAGTTCCTCCTATTTCTTGGAATTTTCTAAAATAAGAACACCTTAGTGAGAAACGTGTTTATTTTAAGAATATTATAATTCTAAAGGAATTTTATGTCTTAAAACATCATGATTAAATATGTTACTCTTTAAAAATAGTTAAATTTTCTATAAATCCTTCATAATGGTCCATAAAAAGATTATGATTAACCAAACATATCCCCCAGGAGTGTAAAACTAGGAGTGAAGCAAGTCTCATTGTCATGCACTATTTTTTGTTCGATTATAGCTCAAAGTGGTGTTTTTGGGTGTTACCCCTAGATACATTTGTTCTAGATCCACATCCACTTTTTCCTATCCATATAGGGATTTATTTTCTAGGAAACCACTTACTTGATACTTCACTAAAATACCAGGATGTTTTCCTATATTTAAAATTTTCTCTAGGTTATTACTAAAGTTTTAAAATCCTAATTTCAATAAATAACTAAACTTTCCTTTAATACCAACTATGGAATCTTGCCTTTTTATTACATAAACTTTTCATTACATGGTACAAAATATAGGATCTTTTAAAGTTTAGTTTCTTGAAAATCATAAACATAATACATGAAAATATAAATCATTCTTATAATCCACTTGAAAGGATTCTTTATAGGTTCATCCTAAGTATATTTATTGCATCTCATAACCTAGGGACATACATCAATAGAAAGGGGTGAGTATAAGGCTGAGTAAGTGAAACATTTTACATATATTCATGAGGATATCAATAAGAACATGAGGAATATCATTGTGGCATGAGCAATGGAAAAGTGGAATATCATAATAAAAAGAACATGAATCGTGATATTAAAATGTGGCTAAACATTTAATTTATACATTCATAAGCATATCACTAAGGTTAATCACCAAGGTGTCATAAATGAAAATTACCAAGGTTATTCACCAAGGTGTCATAAAACTTGTCATCTCTATAGATTAAATTATTTACCCAATGAATTAGATAAATACCAGTGAATACCCTTAATATTTCTTAATTTCATGTGATCAACATATATCATAATCAAACATTTCATAAATAACCTATGGAGAATAAAAGAAATGGGTTTCATATCAAAATCATGGTGTTTCAAAAGTGCTTAAAAACATGACCATTATGTCATTTTCATCCTACGGAAAGGAAATAAGGGTTTCATGTATTTTAATCCCAGAATAAAATAAATCATTTTTACATCTATTTGAATAAACTTGGAAAATAAAGATTCTTGGTTATTCACAAAAAAAATTAAAATAGAATTTCTTGAGGAGAAGAGGGATATTTTGAGAAGTAAATTCAGCAACATAACAGGTATAAAATGTGGTTTTTAAAAAGGGTAAATGATAGGGGACAAGGTTATCCCATTGATAAAACATAATTTTAAATTAATTTTATGATAAAAATGGTAATATAATAGAGTAACCATAACATTTAGATGAGATATCAAAAATATTTTCTTGAATCAAAGAGAAAAGAAGGATAATTTCCTTATCGTGAAGAGTTACTCCTAAATCCTAAAGAATGGAACCTTAGGGGAATGAAGAAACATTGGGGGCTCCTTGGGAGGTTAAACTACCAAAGATATATGGATTTTAGATTTTTAGTGAAAGGGAATGGATAAATGGGTAGGTATTCATAGCAAAAGTGAAGTATTTTTTTAATAATTTTCAAATATAAGCCTTGGAAATATAGGTTGTAGAAAATGAAAAATCATGGGCTTTCCCAGGGTTTTTTCCCATGGTTTCGGACATTTGGGACATATTTTATGTTATTATAACCCATGATAACTAATCACCATATTATATTACTTCTTTTGTCAAGTAAAATTAAAGTTTCCACAAAATAATTTTTTTAAAACCAAACTTTTCGTTTTAGACTTTGGAAAGTAAATTATAGGCTTTGAAATTTATTAAAATATATTAAAATAATTTATATTAATAAAATAACATATTTTGAGTTGTAGACTGTGGTTAACTAATTATTACATCATTACAATATAATTGTGAAGTCATTAAACATACCGAAAACTTCAAACTGTATTTTTACTATTCATAGAAAATTAAAGTATTTTAGAAAATTAACCTAAATTCAACCTAACCTAAATTCAACATGATAATTTCAAAAATGATGTTTATTTTATCATAATAATTATCTAAATAGTAAAAATTTGAATTTTAATTATAAAAATCCTTGTTTTTTAAAAAAATAGCGGGTTGAATATGCATGGTAAAATTTTTGACACTTAAAAAAATTTAAGGACATAATAAAATTATTTTATCATTTATATTTGAATAAAAGTGTTTTTATCATACTATTTCATTAAAATAATTATTATTCATAATACTATATTTTATTATAAAAATTTATATCTTTTCTGAAAAGTATAATTTGTGTCTGAAAAATCAATTTTTCAAATTCCATCTAAATTAAACCTATATTTTATTAAGAAAAACTATTATTAAAATAGAATTGATGGAATAAAAATTTTATTTATACAAAGGAATTAAACTTTAAGTAACTAAGTTCGGGACACATAACCCCTTATAACACCTATGTATGACCTAAGGTTAAGGTGTGAAATAGTGATTGATTCATGGGGCGGCTCGATTAACATCGACCGAGTGATAATTTCCACTAACTCGAACTTCTCTCATAGGATATTTCATTCAAGTTTGACTTGTTGAAGCTCAGTTTGGGCTTGGTCAAGGTTGAACCTCATTAATGCTACCTCCCTCCCAAGTTCTGACAAATGGGCTTCATATGACACGACTCTATTGGCTGAGGTCATTACTTATCCTTTATGAATTAATTTTCCTTTTCATTTCTACTTATAAACACTAATTATAATGTTAAAATTATTATCAAGAGTATAGTTTTCAATGGTTATATTAACCAATGTTTATTTTTTACCAATGCTCATATAACGGTTGAATCTCTATGGTCATATTTCCCTTTATACTCACTTCATTATTAAAGAGATATGGTTTTTTTGTGTACAATATAATATAATATCATTTAGAAAGTTTGGGTCATTACACATATCTACTATATGTCATATCATATTGGAAACCATATTCTATCATACATTAAGGGGTATCCCCTACCCAAAACTAGGTATCAGGCCCTCATTACCTAGAGATACATATCTTCCTTAGTTTCTAACCCTAAATTAATGTTTCATACAAACATATATATAAAACACATAAACCTAGGGTTACATCCTCCTAGGAACCTCATACAACATGCACCCAGGGTATCCCACCTTGTAACCTCAGATATATTGTATATACTTGAGGGAATATCCCCTCCCTAGAACCTCATACATGCCACATGTTTTGGACACTCTCCCAAAACCATCACACCCCTATTAGGTCATCCTCACAAGAACACAACCCATCCTGGTCACTACAGCCATTCCAGGCTCACACTCTCAATTTGGGTTCTAATGTGACACCTGAAATCATCACTTTTCATTCTCACACTAACCCTCTTAAGGGTTAACATAATAACTAGGGCACCCACCAGGGACTCCTAAATCTCATCATAGAACGAACACCCTACATGGGATCCTCGATCTAAAAAACATCTATTGAGTAAACACCCATCACTCAGAGATAATAGCATCCCTTGACATCATGGAAATCATGTTATTACTTTATTGGCCTCATGGGATTAGCCAAAGTGTCGTTACTTAAGAGATATTTCACAATGCCCATCCCACTTCCCAAGGTCATCCTAGGTTAGTCCACTCACCCAAAATATCATCAAGATACCCAGGGTCTACCCACCCAAGTGCTCACATGATAATGAGGATTCTCACCCCCACTATCTAATCAGCTAGCTCAATGGATATAAGGAATCTCTTAAGTCCAGCATGGCCTACTAGGGATAATCACTCCAATCCATTACAACCCTCTACTAGGAGGTTACCATAGCACCTACACAAAGGGCCACTCTGATTATGCAAACGTTTACACCCCTTAGGGTCCATACATCTTAGGGAATATATTTTATAACCAAGGCCTCATCCATTGGTGATAAATGCATCAATCCAGTTCACAAGGGACCATCAGGGCCCTTTTCAATTTTTCCATTTTTATGCATTTAATTTTTAAAGAAACAATACATTAAAATAAAAGTACAATCACCATTGGTGGAAATAATACATATGTAATTCAACATAAACCATGCATAATAACAAAATATATTTATACTACCTTCCTCATATAAGAATCCATTTCCTTTAAGAAAATTCTAGCAAATTACAACCAACCATCGACAACCCACATGAGGTCCTAATTCATGCCAACCCATCCAACTAATTAATTATAAGCATCTATAATTAATTAAAAAAATTATAATAAATATTCCAATTTTATTTTAAATTGGCATAACACCTAAAACCACACTAAGTCACCTTGCTGCATCAAAAATAAATTCCCACATAAGGTTTGTGGCATACTCTTAACACCATCTCAGAAAAAATCCTTATCACCGACACTCGGTTAACCATAAATTTCATCCCATTCAACCTAAATCTCTATGAAAAATCATATGATGATGTACCTTCACCCAAATAGTGTGAAACAGTGTGTAGAACATATCTTGGTGCATCCTCTAGCTATAATATATGAAAGCTCTATCATAAAGGGATGATTCCAATATGCTCTGGGGGAATCACCAATGAAACCCTAAGCCTAGACATCCAAAATCAACTATGACAAGGAGGAAAGGAGGAGGGTTAGCTGGATATGGTGTGCACATGGGGAAGAAGTGAAATAGGTGGATAGGGGTTAAAAATTGATAGGTGAAATGGTCACATTTTTCTTTTTAAAGGGTCACATGGTTTTCAAAATCATGCACCAACTCTGCGATTGGCACTGCCTAAGAACACCCTTGTCACATGGTTTGGTTTCATGATTTACCAAACTCTGCACCGATGATGAAAATAAACTCTAGAACTAAATTGAAGGTTTTTTATGATTTTTCTATAACCGTTCTCCAAATGTGAACCATGCCCCTGAATAAATCCACTCCACACGATTTACCCTAAAATCAGAATAGTTGACCCTTAATCATGTTCTAACCATGCGAACTAACCATGCATGAACAAAGAAAACTAAAAAACACCCCACACTTGGGGTTCTTCATGGTTTTCAATAAACCATTTATACCAAATTTTAAACTATTGTAAAAACCCTTCCAAAAACTCAAACTTCAATATAAAGATCCCAAATTTAACTTAGGCGCCTAAAACACCTCTCAAGTCTCAATATATATCCAAAAACATATCTTTAAAATGTTCAAACTCTCAAAATTAAAATCCAAAACTTGGTTCTCAAAATTCACCCTGCTCTAAAAATCAAAAAATCAAACTCCCTATGGAATTTTGAACCCAAAAAAACAGAGTTTTAAAACCTCCCCACCATATCACTTCTCATCCCCAAGAAGCCTTAGTATACCTTAATCATTAATCTTAACCTATCTCGACCACCAATTCATGCCCAATTTATTGCACTCTATCTCATACCACTAAATGATATTCTGTTGCACAGCTCCAAATATGAGGCATCTTATTCATCCAAAACTAACTCATTGCTCATCATCATCAAAAAAACATTAAGAGGGAACTTAGTTGTGCCTATATATCCCAATAAACAACAGTTTCATCAACTAATTCATCATTGGTCTCATGGTGCTTTCCACCATAAGCCTCTACTTATAAGGTATGATTCCATTCCATGGTGCTCCCCACTATCAAAATCACCTATTGAAACAAAATTAAAGCAATACAACAACATGTTTAGTGAGGTTTGAATATTACCACACCTAATAACATATAGAAAAACTAGTTAAAATATAGTATAACTCCTTATTCTCAATCCAAAACTGAATCAAATGAGCCTCCAATGCCCAATAATACAACCTAAAAATGCTATATTTTTTCTCAAAATCCCTAGATAATCCTCAAAACACATCTTTCACCCCTAATATGATGCCTTGATGTGGGTCCCAAGAAACTGCATCAAAATATACACCACAATATCAGTTGTTCCTCCCCAGACCATCTATTCTCGAAAAAGATTGGTCACACCCACTGACGATCTATCACATCACATGGTCTCGATGTCTCAATTCTCGAAGGCATCATGAGATCATTAATCACCCAAACCAAAGTCTGAAACTAGATTATGGTGTAATTCCATGGTCATATCCTCAACTAAACAAACTAGATTCCATGCTCTCTCCCTGAGCAGCGGCGTATCTCTGATTCAACTCACACTTGGATCACATCCAAAACCATCATGAGCCCATTGCCAACACACAGACTCCATCCAACATCACATATGAAACCTAAATCTAGTATTCTTCATGGAACCATATCAAATTAGATCCAATTTCACATCTGAAACCCAAATCCTAAATTCACCACATAACTAAATGAAATTGGATTCACCTGCAAACTAACATTTGAATGATATATTGAACATCCAATTACCAGTCTCATCATACCCATGATTTTACCCACACAAGTTTATATCTTGATGGCACATGATTCATCCATTACTATAAGTAATAGCTAGATATGATCACCCCACTCTCACCTAAGAATCAACATGAAACATCAACCACTAACTATTCCTAAGTCACCAGGAACATCACCCTCATCATCCACCAAATTTCCAACTATAATGAGGTTCATACCCTATAAGATCCTATGTTTCACTTCCCATTATATATGTTTCCATATATTTATCCTTGAGTACAGCCTCAATAGATTCCAACAACATGAATTCTGAAAAATATGTTTCAAGGAACATACTTGGGTAAACCATACCACAACACCTCAATCCATCTCTAGTGTCACCTCTCATCATATAAGGAAACTTCTCATTTTCATTCAAACTCTTGAGAAACCAAGCCCACAAGAATTCCATAAAAAACATCAGCCCTAATCCCGCACACAACCACTCACTGATTCACAATTCAATGTGCACCATGCGTAACCAGCATGTACCATGTCGATATCATCTAAACCCAATTGGTGTACGCTCTTGTATCACTTGGTCATATCACCCAAATCATGATATCATGAGTCCCACCTCATCAAACCCAGGATAACGAACCTAAACACTAATCATGCCCCTCATGCATGTCAATATCATCTAGCCAAAATCACTCATATGCTTCATTTCAAAAACCTAAGGAATCATGCCCATACCAAGATCTACTGCACAAACACCCATCATATGGGCATCATTCCAAAACCACAAAGAGTCTACCCATTATCCTACAACACTCTTGAATGTGTATCTATAATCAATAGGGTCAAGCATCCTAACTGGTATTACCCTCCAATACTAACTTTGATACCAAAAATCCTCAAGTTCTTTACTTCATGAAAGACCAAGGCATCACCATACTTATACCATATACCTAGTATCACCTTCATACACTGATATCATAACCCAAGAACCTACCCATTATTCTCATATTTAAAGCACTCATGAACCTAGGATAACCCATCTATTGAGTTACCCTTGTATATATCACTTAGATCACCAATATCCAACACCGCATCCCAAAGGTGATAGGATCTACCACCTAGCCCATAATTTACATCTCAAAAATATTATAACTCACAGGGTTTAATCTTTTATCTCATCTCAAAATCTCAAGGAAAATATTTTTCCAAAACACCCCCTCTGATGTCTCAAGAATATACATAACCAGAATCTCATGATGAACCATCATCCCTCCCCAGTAACCCATCCTCATTTGGCATCTGAATAATAGACTACCCCTATCAAGGATTAAGTTTCATCCACATATATATAATGGAATCATTCCATGATGATTCATGTCGAGTATACCATAATCATATTGTTTGGTTACATATAATTCCACCAAGATTCTATATAGAAAACATCATATATGTTTCTATTTTCACTTTAAGTAACCAGACATATTTTCTTTCAGAACTAACACCAAGGCATAAAATTTATAAACTGAACTACTAAGGATCATTATACATCCCTTACAAGAGGGACTGCATAGTCATCAACATCGAGGAGTATCCCTCTATAGAATTCAAATGACCTATCCTAAAAGAAATACATTGTGGCTCAGGAATGAACAATAGGCCTTTTCCCTACCAAAACCTATGAATAATGAAGTCTTCTCAAGTACCCAAGTTCTGTGGCCACCCGAGTAGGGTGCGAGTACAACTCAATAGGGAACCACCAACAGGATCTCATACATAACCAGTAAATTAGTGTATAAACATGTGATATGCTTAGAAGAATAAAAAAATACAATGCAGAAGTGTAAATAAAATAATCACCATTGATCCCCAGGTACCAATGTGACACCTGGGATCGACTCAACCTACTTTATCCAGCACTGTAGTGTCATTGAGCATAAGTAACCACCCAAGTAAAATATACAAATCCCAAAAAATATCATCCACTTAGGGTCTTAGCTCACCCAGAACCATCATCCTACCAAAGGTCATCCTACCCTAGATCTATATATACCTCGGGTCTAAGCTCAATGAGAATTGCCATATATCATACACCCAAGGGGTCACATCTCCTACTAGGAACTAGGTATCGGGACCTCATTACCTATAGATACATATCTACCCCAACACCTAACCCCACATTCATGTTTCACACAAACATACATATAAAACATGTAAACCCAGGGGAACATCCTCCCCATAACCTTTTACAACATGCACCTAGGGTATACCACCTCAAAACCTTAGATATATTGCATATACTTGGGGAAATATCCCATTCTGAGAACCACATACCGTACCATATGGGTCAAACACTCTTCCAAACATTTCACACCCCACCTAGGTTAGCCTCTCAAGAAAAAAACCCATATTAGTCACTAAAACCACACCAGGATCACGCTGTCGATTAGGGTTATAAGTTAACACCTAAAATAATCACTACCCATTCCCACACTAAACCTCTCAAGGATTAACATAATCATTGGGGTACCCACCTGAGTCCCTTAGATCCCATCATGGCATAGACACCCACATGGGCTTCACAATATAAAACTCATCTCTTGGGTTGATTCCCATCACTTAGAGATCATAACATACCTACACATCATTGAAATCATACTACGACCTTATTAGACTCATAGGATAATCCACACTGGTATTGCTCAAGAGAGATGGCATAATACCCATCCCACTTCCCAAGGTCATCCTAGGTTAGTCCACTCACCCAAACTATCAACAATCTATCCAGGGTCTACCCACCTAGGTGATCACATGATAGTAGGTAGGAACACTCACCCCACTCTCTAATCACTATACTAATGGCTATAAGGAATCTATCAGGTCCACCATGGCCTAAAACAGCCAATCACTCCAACCCATCACAACTCTCTACTTGTAGGTTTCCAATTCCCCCACACTAAGGGCTACTATGATTATGAAAACATTTACACCCCTCAAGGTCCACACATCTCAGGGTATACATTTTATAACCAAGGAATCCCCTATCAGTGGTTGAGGAATCAAACTATTTCATAAGGGATCATCAAGGGACTTGGCACTTTTTTCATTTCTAGACATATCACATTTAAAGAATAAATTAATTTAAATAAAAGTTCAATAACCCTCAGTGAAAATAATTTATATCACATGTCACATAAACTATGCATAATACCATAGGTAAATGCATCAAGGATACATACCACATACATGAAGCCATTTCCTTTGAGCAAAGTCTGACCAAGTCCAACCAACCATCGCCAACCCACATGAGACCCTGATTCAAGCCAACCCATCCAATAAATTAATTATAAAAATTTAAAATTAATTAATCAGTTTATAATAAATCTTATAATTTAATTTTAAATAGGCATAATACCTCATTGAGTCACCTCACCACACTGAAACCATGACCAAATGCTGTTAGGAGGTCTATGTCATACTCCTGGCCCCATCTCAAGAGAAATCCCTATCATGTAACACCCAGTTAATCATTATTTACATCAAATTCAACCCAAATACCCTGCATGTATCAGTGTTAATACCTCATCTTGGGATTTCATCTATCTATGCTATATGGAATATCCATCATAACAAGATGATTCCACCATGATTTGGTGGAATCATCAATAAAACCCTAAGTAGAAGCATCTAAAATTAGCAGTGTCAAGGAGGAACTTAGAACATAAAACAATAAAGGAAGGAACATACTTTAAATATAAATAAAAATACAACAAAAAATACCCCAATATATGGGGGTTTAAAGGGGGAGGAAGGTCGACCGTTTGGGGCATGCACATGAGGGAGGATAGAAAGAGGGGGGAGGGGTTAAATCCTGGTAAGGGGAAAATAATCATTTTTCCCTTTTAAAAGGGTTGCACAGTATGCTAAACTATGAACCAATCATGTGGTTATCCCTTCCTAAGCACAACCCTATCACCCAGTTTGGTTGCACAATTTACTAAAGTGTGTTCCAACCATGAAAATCACTTATGCACTTAAATTTCAGGTTTTTCATGGTTTTTACGCAATCATGTGCCAACCATACACCAAGCCCCAGAACCAATCCAAACCACATTGTTTACCTTGGAATCTATATTTTTGACCCTAAACTATGTGTTAACTATGAAAAATAACCATGCATGGACAAAATGAACTAAAAATGAAATGGTATATGCCTTCTCGGCCCATTACTTTGCTGGTTTTGGGTGTTGGAGTTTCTTGGAGGATGACTAGAGTGGGACTAGAGGTGTTGGCTATTAAAAAGTTAGAAGTAGAGGGAATACACTCCATGTAAAGTTTACATGGCATGTATAAGTGTTTCAAGGATTTTACAGGGTCGGTTCACGATGTATAGATTTTAGGGGATAAATAATAAAAAGGTGGAATGTTTTTTGGTGAGATTTGGCCCCAAAATTTATACAATGTGTAAATGGTTTACACTCTATGTAATTCCCCTGTACAGCACAATTAAAAGAGTTTGAGTGACTTCAGTTTTTACTCAAACCCAACTCTCCCTCTCTCATTCCAAGTGGCCAGCAGTTCTCTCTTGAGTCAACTTAGGATTCCTTCAATAGGGATTGATATGTGGCTTCTCATCTTTGATCCTTGGTTTCCCATATTTGATCTATGGTGGTTTTTCTCCTCATTCTCATCTGTCTCCTTCTGTTCTTATCCCATAATTCATTGTAGTGGTGCATTTTGGTTTGGGTTATATGTCTGTGCTACATTTTTATGATCTTTGGGTGTGTTGTAGCTTGATCCATGGTTTCTCATGGTGAGGTTGTAGTTTGCAAGCATTTCTTCTTTACCCTATGGTGTGTATTGAGATCAAAAAGATTCTTTGAGATAGGGTATCCTTGTTCTCACCCTTTTAACATGCTATATGTGAGAATTGCATGTTTTTTCTTACCTTTCAGTGGATAGTAAGGGTCATTGTAATCATACAATTAATTGGTATGTCTAAAATTGATGGTTATGGGGAGTTATTGAATGCTTTACTATTTTGTTATATGTTTTTTATGTTGTTATACCTTTCTATTTACAATTTTAAAAATAGAAGCCTTACTTGCACTTTAGTTGATATATGTGATGTCCCTTACTGTGTTTTTATGTAATCGCACCCTGAATAAAAGGTTAAAGTGATAATATTTGGATAATAATTGGTTTCCCCTGTATATTTGGTTTGTGTGATAATAACTATGCTAATATAAATAAGTAGTGTGATTAAGCCCCTGAATAAATGTGAATCTGGGATGTGTTGTTGTTGTGTGTGGCTGTGATTTTTGTGGTGATTTGTGTGGCTTGTGGTTGTTGTGTGGTGATGTTATTATCTATATAGGTTGTGTGGTGCATGGGGTAATGATGCGATGGTTGGTTACCATGGATGTGATGTGGTTAGTTTTGTGTTGTGGAGTGGTGTTGTGGTGTAGTGGTTTTGGTGCAGTGGTTATGGCACAGGGGTTGTGGTATGTCGAGGTTATGGTTTTACGATGGATGATATGTATGGTTGTTGTGTTGTGAGATGGCTTGGACAATGTGATGCGATGACAATGGTTGATGTGTGTTGTTGTGGTGATAGTTGTGTGGTGTGGTTGTGATAGTTTCCCAGGTAGCCATGGAATAAATAATTGAAAAATGTGATGGGAAGATAAATTAATAAGAATGGTTTGGTTATGCAATTATGTGGTTATGATAGATGGATTAAATATAATTTAATGAGTAATAAAATTTGAAATTAAAAGGATAATGAATAAAAGTGGTGGAACTTGTAAGTTGAAATTGGAAAATATTGTGTGGCTTGTGTGGTGTTTGTGTGGTGTGTTGCATATAGTGGTGGAAATAGTTGTGACAATTGATGTATGGTGTGTGGTGGTGATGTGGTGTGAGATAGTGTTTTTTTTTTGAACCCTTAGGTTAGGTATTGTGTGTTATCTCTATATCATGTATGTTTATTTTATTTTATATTCACCCCACCCAAGTTGGATAACCTTACCAATGCTCATAGGTTCTGAGTTCTGGGTGGTTTCCCCAACATCCAGGATGGTAGTGATATAGATGGATGGATAACCCCTCTCCCCCACTCTCCTTTTGTAGTGATGTGTATCCCATGTATCTTTGGGTGATATGTGACATGCAGTCCCAGGTGTCTTCGAAATAAGTTGTGATGTGTGGTCCCAGGTGTCTTCGGGTGCGTGGTCTCAGGTGTCTTCAGGATGAGTTGGGATTTGCAGTCCCAGGTGTCTTTGATATGTGATGTGATGTGATGAGATGAGATGTGATGTGATATTTGTGGACCAGGTGTGTGTGGGTGGTATTTGATGCGATTTTTGGTCCAGTTGTGTGTGGGTGGGATGTGATGTGATATGTGTGGAAGAGATGGGAGCATAGGACATTCGGCATTGGGGAATGAGAGTGGAAAATTGGTGGGTAAGAGACAGTGGAGAACCTTTCATATTATGATCTCAGTATTATATTATTATATTGGATGAGTGACTTGTTGAGTGAGCCATTGTGAGGTTGGGTTTTGATAGTTGACCTGTTTAGGTGTTGTTGGTTCTACCATTTGTTCACTAACGTATTATCATTATATTTTCACATGTTCACTTTAGGCCTTAGTTATGTCCCTACTAAGTATACCTATTATGCTCACCCTATGTATATAAGCATTTTTTAAGTTTCTAGTAGAACTTTGGGGACTGACATGGACATTACTAGCTAGGTTGGAGTTGTTGTTGAGTCACTGTCATAAACTTTTCCTTTTGGTATTTAATTTGGATATTTTTTTATGTATCAGTTTTATTTTGTTCATACATTGTGGGATGGTTTTTGGTTTACCTTTATATAGTATGTTAGAGTTTTTTTGTGTTTTTTTATCCTATATCTCGATTCTATTCATTTATAGAGGGTAATTCCTCCCATATTGTGATATTTTTATACCTTTGGTTCTAGTCACCAATTCATGTCCTACTAGATGTGAGACTCAGGGGTTATTATCTCTCTCCCTTAATTACATCATTTTGGTGGGAAGGGTGGTGACATAGTGGTATCAAAGGGTTTGGTTGAGAGATAGGATGGAATTTGGAGTTAGGCACATTGAGGATTGCATTGGTTGGTATGGAAGAAGTTCTAGTTGACCATGGTGTGTGACATGGTCCAGAAAGATTGGCTAGGACATGATATTTTAGGGGGGCCATGATCCAGTGCATTGACTTTGAGCCTATCGAGCGACCAAGTGAGGTGCACCTGTTTACAGGGTAGAGACCTAGTAGAGGTATAATAATCATGATGACTTGTAATCATGTTTGAATTGGGTGTTTTGGGAAAATAAAATGGATAAAAATTAAATAATATTTGATAAAATTCCATGTTACCAGGCTTAGGAAGTTCTCCTTGTTTTCAGGAATGGCTCATGTTTATCATCTTCGAGTTGTTTAGTCAGTTGAGGTTCATCAGACTGATTAGGTTTATTGTCAGAAGTTTGACCTGATAGGGAATGAAGAGGAATGGAAGCGGGATTTACATGCCTTTTAGTGGTAAAGTGTGACTAAGTATGAGGGGAGTGTCTTAGATTTAGAGATGGAGCACCGGATAGATGAGGTCGAAGTCATTTCCAGTCTGATACAAGCATGAGCTGAGTTTTGGGTGTCATTAGTAGTTATTCAGATGAAGGTATATGTGCTTCGGTGTTGTAAGTTGTTTCTTGGTGACTATAAGGAGGCAGATGTGTTGTGGACTAACTTTTATAGAGAGTTTCAAATAGAGTTTCTATCATCAGCGATGAGGGAATACAAGAGGCGGGAGATTCTATCCCTTTAGCAAGGTAATCTGAGCATGAAGGAACTTGGTATCAGGTTCAAGGATCTCTTGAACTTTTCTCTATATTTTTTTTTAAATGATGATTCCATAGCATGGCATCTGGAGGAGGCTTTACATCTAGTGATCTTATATAAAATCACACAATTTATGCTCCCAACATATCTAGAAGTGAAAAAAAAAAGTATGAGTTCATCGAGAAGATGATTTTATTAATATTTGATCCCCAGTAGAGTGTCCAAAAATGTGTTTCAAGGAGTAGGTATTCTGGTAGTGGGCCACAGGTGTTCAGGCAGTTAGGGTTCCATTCAGCGGGGAACCAGCCATGGCAGTTTCTTTCTCGGTCATCAGGGATAGGTGGTTTTCAATATCCTTTCAGGGGTTTTCTATTTGTGTTCAATATCTGTAGGAGATATGGTAACCACCAACCTCATTGTCCTACTGATCAAGGATCCCAGTTTCAGATGGGCAGTCAGGCCCCTTTTCGGTAGTAGCAGTGGCCTCTAAGAAAGTTCCAACAGTAGGGACAGTGGGTTGTTTTTCAGAAACTGGGATCAAGTGGAGTTGGCAGAGGGCAGCCTTGTGATGGTCCCCATCTATAGGGACCTAGGCCAGAGTGCATCCATGGAGGACAACAAGAGAGAGGTATAGGAGATGGGTGTGGTTATGTGGACATGTTAGGGGAAGCAGCGTCAGCAGATCCAGGAGATGTTTGAGGTATGATCATTTTTTTTAGTACACTTATGTGTGCTTTGTTTGATTCGGGAGCCTCACACTCCTTATTTTCTCCTACTTTGGTTCGTATGTTGGGACTGGATTTGGAGAGGCTTCTAGTTCCCTTGGTTTTATCTACCCTAGTTGGAGGATAGGCTTCCTTGTTTGATGTGTGTTGAGAATGTAGATTGGTGATGGGGAAGCACCAATTAGTGGGGGAATTTTTCTTAATATAGATACATCCATAAAATATTATACTTGGTATGGATTGGTTGTATTTTGTGTGTGTAATTATCAAATTATTTCATAGGAGAGCCATTTTTTTAGATGTGGAGGGCCAGTGAGT
The DNA here is from genome assembly GCA_963277665.1 of Viscum album. Lineage (NCBI taxonomy): Eukaryota > Viridiplantae > Streptophyta > Magnoliopsida > Santalales > Viscaceae > Viscum > Viscum album. The sequence continues at coordinate 1,387,422,780 of OY728153.1, forward strand.
GGCGTTTTTTGGAAAACGAGATTATTGGTTGCGTGGTAGGAAATTGGAGCCTATTTTTTCATAGTTGGGAGATAAATCTATAGAAGATCAGGTTGGGAGTGTTCCCAGGGTTGTGGAGGATTTCCTAGGTTTTCTTCTAGAGAAGGTTATGACACTACCTCCTCGACATGATGTCAAGTTCGAGATAGAGTTACAGTCAAGTGTGTCCCCAATTTTGATGGCTCCCTATCAAATGGTGTCCATGGAGTTGCGTGAGTTGAGGCTACAGGTGGATGACCTAATGTAGAGTTGTTTCATCTGACTCAGTGTGTCTCTGTGGGGTGCTCCAGTTTTGTTCTCCAAGGAGGAGGATAGTATTCTAAGGTTTCTTATAGACTACCATAGATTAAATCAGGTAATGGTAATGAATCTTTACCCTCTATGAGGATCGATGATTTGTTTGACCAGTTGAGAGTAGCTATTTGGTTAATGAAGATTGATCTGTGATCTGGATATCACCACTTGAGGGTGAAAGATGTGTATATCTATAATACTGCCTTTAGATGTAGGTATGGGCACTTTGATTTTGTGGTTATGTCATCCGGTGTTACAAACGCACCAGCTGTGTTCATGGGACTTATGAAATCTGTGTTCCATGAGTTATTGTACTGGTTCATCATTGTATTAATCAATGATATCTTGGTCCACTCAAATTTAGAGTAGAATCATTTCGAGCATCTCATATTTGTTTTGCAGGTCCTTAGACACCACCATATTTATGGGAAGTTGTCCAAGTGTGAGTTCTGGAGGCGATAGGTGTGTTTCCTTAGACATGTGGTGTCTTGGAAGGGTGTGGAAGTGGACCCTTCAAAGGTTGAAGTGGTTGTTTCTTGGGCATCACTCAGGAATGTGGTATAGGTTCATAGTTTCCTTGGTCTTTTAAGTTATTATTTGAGGTTTGTTCCCAATTTATCTTGAGTTGCAGCCCTGTTAACAGCATTGACCGAGAAGGACCAAGATTTTGTGTGGACAGACCAGTGTTAGGTAGTGTTCGGTTTCCTAAAGAAGAAGTTGGTTAGTGCCTCCATGATTTAGTTACCCGAGGAGGGTAATGTAGTTATCGATGTGTTGATTCGAAAGTCCCAAGAGGATGTGTCTTGGGAGTCTACAGACATTTTGAAGGAATAGAGGATCTTGTAGCAATGCATATTAATGTTGGAGAGAGCAGTATATAAGGTTGTCTTTATCGGATGACTATGGATTCATCTTTGATGTACTAGGTGGAAGGGTCTTAGTGGGGAGACTCAGAGGAAGATGTGATTCATGATCGTTTTGTCCATAGTAACGCTCTTGAGGGATGGTCGAAGGATGATCGAAATTGGATGTTATTCCAGGGATGGTTGTTTTCCCCGTAGGTGATGCATGAGGGAGTTCTACATGATTTTCAAAACTCACCTTTACCATTACATCCTGGTGTGATAAAGATTTATCTTTTCTTGAGGAGGAAAATTTGGTGGATGAGGATTAAATAGTCAGTGTCGTAGTTTGTGGAAAGATGTCTAGTTTATCATCAAATGAAAGTGGAACACCATGTTTCATGAGGTTTGTTTTAGTACTTAGATTTTCTTGAGTGGAAATAGGAGGATATATCGATGGATTTCATCATAGGGTTTCACTAATATTAGGGATGTTGTGATTCAGTTTGGGTGATAGTGGACTGACCGATGAAATCGACTCACTTTCTGATGATCCCTGAGTCAAGTGTCATGGATGTTTTGGCAAGGCGGTACATGGATGATGTGGTTAGGCTTCACAAGGTACCGAGGAACACCATCTCTAATTGAGATCCTCATTTTACCTCGTGAGTCTGAAGGGGATTACAACATTCTTTTGTCTCCCAGTTTCACCTTATAACTGCTTTCCACCCTCAGACAGATGGCCAGACGGAGCGGACCATCCAGATGTTGGAGGATATTTTGCGAGCATGCATCTGGCACTTTGGTGGATCTTGGGTATGACACCTACCTTTGGTCAGGTTTTCATACAATAATAGCCATCACTCATCCATTAGTATGGCACCGATTGAGGCATTATATGGGCGGCCATGTCATTCTCTGTTGTGCTAGATAAAGGTTGGAGAGTCGGAGGTTCTTGGTCCTAATGTAGTGTATAGAATGATCAAGAAGATCTAGTTAGTTTGTGAGAAGATGAAAATGGAACAGGACCTTTAGAATTCCTATGATGATTATAGGCAGAGTCCCTTAGAGTTTTAGGTTAGATACCATGTGTCCTTGAGATTCTCCCCTCAGGGTGGGTAGTAGAGGTTTGGTAGAGGGAGTAAGATTTCTCCTAGGTTTGTTGGGACCTTTGAGGTGTTGGGATGTGTTGGTGAGGTGGCATATCGATTGGCATTACCACTTTGGTTAGAGAGGATCCATGATATCTTTCATGTGTCTCAGATTAATTGATATCTTCATGATGACTCGCATGTTATTGATTGAGGAGAGTTGGATATTGAGGAAGATGTGACATTCATGGAGCGAACAATAGAGATACAAGATCATTTAGATAAGGTGTTTTGTGGACAAACCACCCCCTTAGATCATGTGTTCTGGAGGCATGGTGGCCTGGAGGAGAGTACTTGGGATCGAGAGACATAGATTTGTGCTTAGTACCCAAAGTTGTTTTGAGTTTTTCTTTTCCTTGTGTTGATTGTGATGTGATTTTTAAATCTTGATATGTTATGAGATAAGTTTTTTTCCTTGATGTTGTGATATGTGATAAATTTATAACATATATAAAGGGGAGGACATGAATCCTAATCGAGACGAATTAACTGCGATGTGATTAAACTCATGCGGGTGAGTCAATGCCTCCCATAGCGGATTGTATCTTTACATGGAGAATGAGATTCCTTGATTCATTTTTTTGGGTAGTGTGGTTTGTTGGTTTGGGTTCTGTGGAGGTTAGATGTTTGTTTAGTGGTTGTGTGGAAAAGTGTTGGTTGTGGATAGTATCAAATGATGAAGTGTTATACCTGGTGAGAGGCGATGTTATGGATTTGCAGTGTTTTTGGTAGATGGTTTGGAATGTTCGGATGGTGTTAGTGTTAGAGGTATGGTGAGATCCTTGAGAGGTATCTCACCTCTAATGGCCCGAAGGCCTTTATTTTTTATTGATTTTGATAATCCACATTTCAAGGGGTGAGGTGGAACCCTTACAAGGCCCATAGTTGTAAGTATTACATGGCCCATAGGCCTTAGAGGAATTCAATGCTCATAGGCTTCAAACATTACATACAACCCAGACTAACTACTTGGAACTACTCCTCCCCAGCATCTTCATCGTGAAATCAGCTCTCCAACTTCGTATGGTTGTTCATCTAGGCATTCTCGTGCATGCACAGGCTTTTCCCGATGGCAGGTGTCAAACCCTTTCATTCTTGCAATCCGTTTAGCTTCTACTGTGGTGAAATATCCTTTTCTCATCCTCCTTGTAGAGCTTGTTCCTTGTAGGTTGTCTAGTTTTCATCTACACTTAAGGTGGCCCGAAGGCCTTCAGGTGGCCCAAAGGCCTTACTGACCCAAAGGCCTGGGTGCCCCAAAGGCCTTACAGGACTCAGGGACCAAATCGGTGGCCTGAAGGCCCAAAATGGGGTATATTCCCAACTACTACAGTTCCAAATAGTGCCTGCTACAGTTCCCGCTATAGTACTATACAGTTCCCACTACAGTACCTGCTACATTACTGCTAAGGTACCTGCTACAGTACTACTACAGTACTGCTACAGTAACTCGGAAATTCTGCCTCCACCTGGATTTGATCCCTGGTCTCTTGGATGCACTTACGGAGTCCTTACCAACCAGGCTAAGGCTCATGTGCAAGAGGTATCTCACAGGGTGGTTGTTTGGACCCCTTATCTTATGAGTTTGTTTTTGGATTCTCGAGGGTGAAAATCATTTGAGTGGTATCTAATGTAACAGTCTATGCCTTCTCGATCTATTACTTTGCTGATTTTGAGTGTTGGAGTTTCTTGGAGGATTCCTAGAGAGGTCCTGGAGGTGTTGGCTATAAAAAATCTGGAAGCAAAGGGAATACACATTGTGTAAAGTTTACACAACATGTAAAATAGTTTCATGTCTTGTACAAGTTCGTTTCATGAAGTGTAGATTTTAGGGGTTAAATAATAAAAATATGACATGTTTTCAATGAGATCCGACCCTGATATTTATACGAAATGTAAATTCTTTATAGTCTATGTAATTCCCATGTACAACACAATTATAATATTTGGAGTGCCTCAAGTTTTTACTCAAACTCTACGCTCCCTCTCTCATTCCAATCAGTTGGCGGTGCTCTCTTGAGGTGACTTGGGATTCCTTTGATGGGGATTGATCAGCAGCTTATTGTCTTTGATCCTTGGCTTCTTGTCTTTGATCTTTGGTAATTTTTATCCTCATTATCATCCATTTCCTTTTGTTCTTCTCTAGAAATTCACTGCGATGGTGCGGTTTGGTTTGGTTTGTGTGTTTGGGATGCATTTTGATGATCTTTGGGTGCAGTGTGGGTTGATCCATATTTTCTTGTGGTGTGGTTGTAGTTTGCGAGAATTTTTTCTTTTCCTGGCAGTGTGCAGTAAGATCAAAAATCTTCTCTAAGGTAGGAAATACTCGTTCTCATCCTTTTTGTGTTCTACATATGGGAATTTCATGCTTTTTCTTACCTTTGGGTGGATAGTAAGGGTCAGTGTAATCATATAATTAATTGGAATGTCTAAAATTGGTGGGCATGGGAAGTTATCACATGTTTTGTAGTTTTGTTATATGTTGTTGATGTTTTTATGCCTGCATGTTTCCAATTCTGAAAATAGCGGTTGTTGGAAGCCTTACTTGTGTTCTAGTTGATATATGTGATGGCCTTTGTTGTGTTGTTGTGTGACTGCACCCTAAATAAAAGGTTAAAGAACTTATATTTTGATAATAATTGATTTCCCCTGCATATCTATTTTTTGTGATAAGATATATGCTAATATAAATAAGTAATGTGATTAAGCCCCTAAATAAATGTGAAGTCGGGATGTGTTGTTGTTGTGTGTGGTTGTTCTATTTGTAATGATTTGTGTGACTTGTGGTTGTTGTGTAGTGATGTTATTAGTCGTCTAGGTTGTGTAGTGCATGGGACATTGATGTGATGGTTGGTTGGCATGGATGCAATGTGGGAAGTTGTGTGTTGTGGCATAGTGGCTATGGTACATGGCGGTTGTGGCTATGCAATGGATGAGATGTGTAGTTTTTTTGTTTTGAGATGGCTTGGGCGATGTGATGTGATGACAATGGTGAATGTTTGGTGTTGTGAAGATAGTTTTGTGGTGTGGTTGTGATGGTTTCTTGGATATCCATGGAATAAATGATTATGAAATGTGATGGGAAGATAAATGAATAAGAATGGGTTGGTTATGTGGTTGTGATAAATGGATTATATATAACTGAATGAGAAATATAATGTGAAATGAAAATTCTAATGAATAAAAGTGGTGGAACTTGTAAGTTGAAAGTGGAAAATGTTGTGTGGCTTGTGTGGTGTGTTTCATATAATGGTGGCAACAGTTATGACGATTAACATATAGTACATGGTGGTGATGTGGTGTGCGCTAGTGTTGTTGATGTGAACCCTTAGTTTGGGTATTGTGTGTTATCTCTATATCATGTATGTTTATGTTATTTTATATGCACCCCACCTAAGTTAGATAACCATACCAATTCTTAGTGGTTCTAAGTTTTGGTGGTTTTCCCCAACATCCAGGATGGTAGTGATACGAATGGCTAGATACCCCCTCTCCCCCGCTCTTCCTTCAGTATTGGCGTGTGGACCAGGTGTCTTCGAGTGAGATGTGATGTGTGGTCCCAAGTGTCTTCAGGATGAGTTGTGATGTGTGTTCCCAGGTTTCTTCGAGGTGAGTTGTGATGTGTAGTCTCAAGTGTCTTCAGGATGCAATGAGATGTGATGTGATATGTGTGGCCCAGGTGTGTGTAGACAGGATGTGATGTGATGTGTGGCCTAGGTGTGTGCGGGCGGGATGTGATGTGATATGTGTGGAAGGGATGGGATCATAGGATGTTCGACATTGGGGCATGAGAGGTAAAATCAGTAGGGAAGAGGTAGTGGGGAATCTTTCTTTTTATGATCTTGATACTATATTATTATATTGGGTGCGTGATTTGGTGAGTGGTCCATGGTGAGACTAGGTTTGGATAGTTGACCTTTTTAGGTGTTATTAGTTCTACTATTTGTTCACTAGTGCATTACCTTTCTCTTTTCACATGTACGCTTGAGGCCTTGGTTATGTCCCTACTGAGTATACCTATTATGCTCACCCTATGTATATGAACTATTTTTAGCTTTCCAAAAGGAATTTGGGGATCGAGATGGACATAACTAGCTGGGTTTGGGTTGTTGTTGAGTCACTTTTGTAGGCTTGTCTTTTTAGTATTCACTTTGGATACTTTTATATGTATCAGTTTTATTTTGTTCATGCATTGTGGGATGGTTTTTGGTTTACCTTTATATAGTTTGTTGGAGTTGTTTGGTGTTTTTTTATCCTATCTCTCAATCTTGTTCATTTATAGAGGGTAATGTCTCCCATATTATGATATTTTATACCCTCGATGCTAGTCACCAACTTGGGGCCTACTAGAGGTGGTACTTAGAGGTCATTATCTCTCTCCATTCATTGTGTAATCTTTAGTGGGAGGTGTTTGTGACAAAAAACACCCCACACTCGAGGTGATGTTCGGTTTTTCACAAACCATGCATAACAAACTGTTCACTGGGGAAAAAACCCTTTCAAAAACTCTAAATTCAATCTTAAGCTCCTAAGATTCACCTAAGCACCCGTGAGTCCACTCAGGCCTTGATCCACATCCAAAAACATCTATTTAAGATGTTTCATCACTCAAAATTCAAATCTAAAACTTGGTTCTCAAAACAATCACTGCTCTAGGATGAAAAAAATTCAAATTCCCTCTAGAATTTCCAACCTGAAAAGACGCATGGTTTTACAAGAAAAAAACATATTGAGAACTTTTCATGGAGCATTCAAACATTTTACTTCCCTGAGAAATGAAATAAATTGTTTTAAACAAAATTCAAAACAAACATGGAATAATAAAATAAAAAATAAAAAGAAACATAATCAATAATAATAAACAGAATCCATTAACAAAATATACAGTAAAAGAAGAGAATCACATGAACCAATACAAGAGATCCCAAAGATAAAAATACAACAGGCCGATTAGGATTATATGTAATAATTATAAAATTAAAAGAAAAACCCAAACACCTACCAAATCACATCCATGTAACCTATGGTCACTCACCATATCTCAACTCATCCATCAAGGAACCAACACAAACATCAACCACAAGAGATCATAACTTGGTCACCTAAATGATAGCATAAAAACTATATACATACACATTAGTGTGTATGTAGGGTTTTCCTAGTATATGATTTGACTAAATAGTTTTTGTAATTCCTTTAAAAAGATGATTCATTGATTCTAGTTTAAACTATATTTATAAAATATCTTTTTCATAAGTATGAATAAAGAAAACTAAGATCATACCATTATAAATTTTATAAAAAATCCACCCATTTTAGAAAAATAAGTGTGGAACCAACCATTTAGAAGAAAAAAAATTTGAGACCTTGAAATGAGAAATTTTGAATTAATGAAAATGGAAAAAATATATTTCCTCATTACAAAAAAAATCAAAATCCCATATATAAAACAAGGTTTTCCCTTTATTTGAAATCACCCATTAAAATCCATATATGAAATCCATTTAGAAAAAAACCAATTGTATATAAAAAATGAACTAGAGGATGAAATAAAGTATGAGATAGGAATCCCCTCTATGTAATAATTAACAATACTAGGTGCCATGGGAAACTCACTAGGTCCTAAGCTGATATGGTCCTAGACAATGCTTAACAGAACCAACTATGGGCCTATGTTTCATTCTTAACAAAAATAACTCAACTAACTTACTCCAACTAGCCTTATAATGGGCACTCCCCTAGCCAATGAGTAGAATAAAACTAGGGGACACTATCCAGTTTGTAATATAAAATAGTGTATCATGAATTTAGACCTCTCCCTTAGTCTGAGGGTGAAATAAATCAAGTGGAGGTGTGAAAACTAGTGCATCATCATATCAACACATATATCAATCATAATAGATAAATCTCATCTCGCATCTGACAACCTCAAAATAAATATCCCCTTTCACATCCATACAATCATCATATAATAATTTAATTCCTCCCATTATAGGTCATAAGCTTGTTCAAGGCATAACACAAATAAAGGGGCTCAACAATCAAGGGTATCATGATATTAATTAAATTCCTTTTACGAAGTGTCAAACGGGTATTTGAAACCAACTTGGAATTCCAAGTTACTTTAACTTCCTTTAAAAACACACCATGGAAACATCCTTTTAAAATCATTTAGAAATCAATATTTTTCTTTGAAAACCTCATAAAACACCACAAGGGCCCATAAGCCCCAAAAAAATCAAATGGTCCAACACACTCCTTTTATAAAGCACACATTGAAAATAAGAATTATCACCTTTAAAAAATAAAATCAATGTAAAGCACATTTTCATCTTCATATCCATTTTAGAAAGAATCTAAGGATTTTATACAAACATTCAACAAGCATAAACATAGTTTTAGAAAAAAAAACTAGAAACCCAGGTAAAACCCTTTATGTCGAGCATAGAAAACATTGAAAATCATTTTATAAACCCATCAAGGGTGTATCATATGAATAAAACTTGATAAGAAACAATTTTTCGAGAACAGCCACTATAAGCACTAGACACCCAAAGCCCCAAATTAGAACTATCCCAAATCCTAGAATCAATCACCAAGGTCATTATGGTTCATGAAAGAGAAGTAAATCGATTGAAATGGAATAAGAAATAAGAAATGAGTAAGGAAAAGGGACCTACCTACCAAGTTCACTTGTAATTGATGAAAAATGGGTTTTAGAGGCTTGTATAAAGAGGAGGAGATCTCTCTTGAGATATCTCTCAAGCGTTCAAAATGAATGAGGGGGGAGGGAGGTCCAAGACAAGTTAAATCGAGTGAAGGTAGAAGAGGAAATTCACACGTTAATGAATTTGGGCAGCTCTCATGGTTTGGTCACACGGTTTACCAAGCAGTGCACCAATTTTCCAACTCACACTGGAATAGAATCGCAACCTCACATGGTTTGGTCGCATGGTTTACCAAATCATGCATCGATTGTGAAACCCCTACTATAATCAAGTTGTAGCATCCCACACAGTTTCCTCACATGGTTTTCCAAATTGTTCTCAATTCATGCCCAAGACATTCCATAAGTAAGGATATATGGATGGTTCCCACTAAGTATCACATGGTCATGTGCTAACCTTGTGTCATAGGATAACCCGTATGTAAGAAACACTCACACATTTTACCCTTAAACATAAGTGTTTCTGCACTATTACTCATAATCGTGTGATGATCGTGCAACAGATGAAAACTTAAAAAATTCAAAGTTAAAAATCCAAAAACTCCCAGAAATACAAATTAACTCATAATTATATTATATTTAATACCAAGGTGATATGGGGGTGTCACAATTATCCCCACCATGCCACTTTCTTCCCCCATAAATTTATTGATAAAAGTAGAAATATACAAAAATTAAAAACCTCTATACTCAATTATAAGAAGTGGGAGGGTTGGGGGGAAACTAGAGAAGACAAAAGGAAAGGGAATACCAAACATAGAAAAATTCCTAAAAATTAAGAAAATAAATCCTAAAATATCACTATACATCTCCAAGCACAAAAAACTCATTATCAAAAGATATAAAGAATATGGAGATCTATTATAGGTCTCCCCACTATTTAGAATTTACCTAGAATGATGAGATGAAGGATAGGTGCCTCCAAAAGGAAGACATCACTATAATAAACACATCACAAAATACTCAAGGAAGTGGAAATCTTCCACCAACCACAAATGACTATTCAAGAGAAACGGATTCCAAATTCCAAAGAAAAACACAACCATAAGAATACCCAAATAACCACAAGATAAATTCCATCAACTAATCCATCAACATATTTTCATCCAATAATGGTAAATACACTTAAACCACAACATGACTCAACAAGGAACAATATGAATCTAACCTTGGGTCAAAAGATAAAATAGAGGGGTAACCTAGGACCTCATCCTTAAAACATCAGCCCATAGTGAACCTAACAAAGTCTAAACCAAACACCATCTAGTGTGTAATCTAAATAGGTTTATCACCCATGCTAGTTACTCATTCACATACCAAGGTTTACCCATGTTCAATCCATCAATAATCAAACCTCATCACAACCAACATCATATATATAAACCCCAAGAAACATGATCACATCAATGATTCATGTACACCACCAACATTCACCATCCATAAGAACTAGAGATTAAAGATTAATCTTTCTTTAATGTTCTTATTACTTGGAAAACCTTACCTAAAAGGTAATGAAACATTTGTTCTTGTACTGTTCATTTTGTAATCTTAAACAAAACTGGAGTCAATGGATGAAAATGATATGAGAAAAGGATCCACTAAAAGATTGTGATCCATTATTCAATTTACACATATCCAATGTAATCATTACCTATTCACATATGTGATTCTCTTTCTCCTCACAAGCTTCTCAGAGATGAGACAACATGTAATATCATCCATGTCCTGATATAGTATTTACAACTTTCATTGGTCATTGATGATATCATTATGACATAGTCATCTTATGTGTAATACATGAGTTTCCTGTAAGCATTTTTAACACCCTCACTTCCTAAGGAGGTTTAACAGGTATTGGGGACACCATCACCTTGAATTTACAATATCATAGTACTTTGTGCAAGTACCTATACTACTCATGAAATTTCATGCCAGTTTGGTCATTTTCTTTGTCCAATAATTATCATAGTGTACTTGTGATATTTCTTTCCATTTTCTACAAAAAAAAATCTAGCATATTAGTAATTTTATTTTAATTACCGATTAGAAATTATTGATTAAATAATTAAATCATTAAATTTCTCCCACTATTTTATTGAACTCTAGAAACCCTATGTACTAGAACTAGAATACTTTGTCACATGAGTATTCTAGTGGCAAGGATCCTTGAAACATTTCCTCATAGTCTACAAGTTTTGGCTATACCACTACTCGAAAATTTCAAGGTGGCAATTTGACTAGCCAACCATATTAAATTGTGGCTCCTTGATCTATTGAGTGAAGTATTAGTTTCTAAAATCATAAAATTATTTACTCAATTATTGCCTCTAAAGTTACAACAAGATAGATTTGGCTAATTCTTTGCTGAAAACTTCAGTTAAGTTAACTCATCACTCTCATAAGAACTCCCTGGTAGTAGGAGGCACCCTCAAATTTGGTTGATCGATCACCCCGTACACCTAGTTTTGTTCAAATTCAAATGATGGAAGCCATTTGAGAATTAATATTTATTTGAGTCTTATATTTTTCAATGAATGTAATTCATTTCAATTAAATAGGTTTATACTATGTTGTCATGCTCATAACTGAACATATATTTAATAGAATACATTCATCGTGTCTTTATTCATTTTATCTGTTTATTATTTTATGTGCTCTCACAAACAAGAAAATGCATAAAATAATAAACAATGCATAAATGAAATAAATTACCTGATTGATCTTGAGAATCTAATAATGGTTGATCCATTTAAACTCAATGGATCAACCGTGATCTAGGGGTATCATACCTAAGTTGAGTCCTGGATCCTGATGTAGCACGTCCCAATCTAGTGTGTCCACTTATCATCTGGATTAGCACCTCATCTTAATGAGGTTCGTGCCTTACAACATCATCTCCAAATGTACAAGTATACTCACACGCTTGCGACGGGGTCTCAGGAGCGCAATATACAACCGATAAATTGGACGTGCAGACCCTTATACATATTGAATGAAAAGAAGATGATGTGAAAACCATAATATAATTAACTACTTATTGAAAAACTAACAAGCAATAAATAATTAACTAAATTATCCAGACATACACAGGTTCGGTCCAAGCGATGGGGACGACGGCTCCAGTAAGAAGTCGGTTGAGGGTGGCGGTGTGATTAGACTGGCGGGTGGAACCAATAGGATTTGGTGACCAGGGTTGGCTGACTTCAGGAGGTGGTGGGTAGGTGGAAAGCTAGAGGCTAGTGATGCGGGCTCAAATGGTGTCCCGGAGGCAGATGTGGCCAGCAAGTACCAGGTGGCAACCAACCGGGTGCGCAGGCTCTCCACAGAGGGTGATCCGACGACAGGGTTTCGGTTAGAAGGAGCTAGAGGAGGCTATCAGGGTGGGGTGTGCTTGGCCTGGCAAGACCAAGGAGGGAGGAGGTAGCCTACTTCCTAGAGTAGTCAGGTGAAGGGGGGATAGAGCCGAGGTTGGCTTCATCTGGAATCCTTCCTCATTTTTTTGTGTTATTTGTCTATATCTAGCCACTTGCACTGGGATAGCCAAACCCCACCAATTTTTATTTGTTTTTGTGTCTTTCAAAATCCTAGTAAGTATAGGATTTTGATTATTATTGTTTTTCCCTTCAAACATCCATTAGAAGCAACTATTAGAAAAAAGGATTTTTTATTATTATTAAAACTTCCAAGAGAAGCAATCAAATCTGTGGTTGAAAAAAAATCGGTTGAAACCTGGTTGGAACTGGATTTCCCAAAATTAAACACAAACAGATATGTATATTTATACGATTTTTCAATTTTCATCCTACAACAGTCACATTTTGAATCAATACCAAAAAAAATGGATGTCCATAACTTAGCCATCCGGAATCGGATCGACGTGAGGAATGTTTCGTTGGGACCAAATTAAATCTCTCTACTTAATTTAATGATAATTAATTGTTTCTGGGCTTAGAAAATTCACATGATCCCTCTGATACCAATTGAAGGTACTGGGGCGCGCAGTAGAAGCCGGTGGGTTAGGGATTTAAAAAATTTCATCACCAAATCAACGTAACTTTGTTGTCTTCAGTGATCTGAGCCCTAATAGGGGTCTGAGGATCTCGTGTGAATTTAATAAGCACAAAAAATTAAATAAGCAGGTACCTCATTTGATTCGACATGCGCTTGACTGTAGCTCTTCGCCGATGACCATTGCATAAAGGATCTGAAGCTGAAACCCTCTATATCATCCACACATGCTTCAAAAATATGTGTGAACATCGATCGTCAAATTTTGGGTGCTAGCGCAGAGCTCCAATGATTCCTTCGACATCACTATGATCACCTCGATCTCATGTCTTCGATCCACGAAGGCATTCTTGGATCGCTCGCTCGGATAGATCATTTCTCTCTCTATAATGCAGGGTGAGAGAGGAGCGCTCAATCCATTGGAATGAATTGCACACGGGAATTGAGATCCACCTCTGCTTATATAGTGAATGTGAAAAATACCCAGTTATGGTTCTCCGGCCCCCGTATGTTTAACGTCCACTAAATAAGTAATAAATAAATAATTATGACGAACTAACTGCATCATAAATATTATTTATAATTTATTGCATACTTTTAATATATATTAAATATATTACGTGATAAAACATGATTCATTAACTCAAATTATAATTCCTGCTGATATTAAATGAACCTTGAATATTTAAATAATATTCGTTGATCTAATATTTTTTGAAGTATTTACTTAAACACTTGTAAATAATTTTAATGAATAAACTCAACTCAATTATTCTATACTCGAATAATGATGAATTTATTTATTTGTCGATGATCATTAATACTTGGACAATACTCGGACCCTGTGGTGGGGCCCAGCATGTCCTATATACCTATTCACCAGAATATGGCAGAATCTTGAATTCACTATTATGTGTGAACCTCTAAGCCTTTATCTCAATATCAATGAATAGTATTCACATACTAAGAATAGAGTCTAGCAACCCATCAAGACCCCTAAAAAGATAAGGAATATTCATAGCAACGACAACCATCCTACGAACATACACTGTGTAATATAATCTCTTTTTCATATGATATCTCATAAAGCGGGATGCATAACTTGTGTCATCATCCATTATTGATTTATTATTTTTTGATCTAACTAGATGGATTTACCTTCGACTATCATGGTCATTGATTTAATGAAGGTGCCACCATCCTGATCAACTAGGCATGAGATATCACTTCCTCAACTTGGAAGTGGCAAATTATATCCTGATCATTCAACCAATGTCATACCATCAATGACGTACACAACACAAACTACCTCATCATGACTTCAATTCAGGAGACCAATACACATGTTCGTAAATATGAACAACCAAAGACACCTGAAACATGAGATATTCCTATTGGTGGGTTTGCCCTAATAATCTCAACTACTAGAGATCACCAAGTGCGAACTTCATGAGAAAAGTCTCAATACTTATGAGCCCCCAACACCTGATAGTCTGAAATCAACTGTATCCAGTAAGTATGATGTATCTAGATCATAGGACATATATTTAAAATTAATTTCATAGTATCTCGAGGTTCTCATTATAGCCTGGGAACTGCTATAACCTTTTGATATGACAAATAATCTATGGAAATTGCCATTTAAATAGTGGATACAGAAATTTCAACACTATTATAGTAAGTGTACATCATGCATAACTCACTGTATGCATGATATGGTAATCAAAAGTACTATTCAAGTTGGGTCTAGGGCACCCACTATTACAAAAATCATACTTTAATGGATAGAGTAAGTTTGAGGTGGAAGAAGAAGGAAAAAAGAGCTCGATTGAGAACATTGTCTCTCCCTTTGGATGTTCTCCATTGGGTAACACCTTAAGGATCCTTAACTTGGTCTTTTGGAAAGACCAAGGCTTCTAGGAAGTGGGGAGAGAATTGAGGAGAGACTAGGGTAGAGTTCTGATATAGATAATACTTTGGAAAGGGTGGATAAATATGGTGGAAGTGATCCCCTTCTATAAATAAAGAAAATGACATTTTTGCAAATATACATTACTTTTTCAACAATGACATAACAATATTCAAGAGTTGATTGCTCCAAAGTGGTCAATAATGAAGTGTAGGGTGAGATAAGGTCAAGAAAATCTCTACCAATCATTTTTACATGTGTTTTAAACATGTTTCAAGTCTTTTACCACTAGATTTTTACACTTTACCATTTTGGTTTTTCACCTTGGTAATTAGTTTTTACCCAAATAAATTTATATTTTATTAAAAAATAAACCTTCTTACCAAATTTTGATGTTCTGAACCTAAATTTAAGGTCCATATAATCTAATTCAATTTATAAATAAGTTTAAATTAACTTTTAAGTTAAGACATTTAATACATAGAAAAATTGTTTTGTAGGAAAAAAAATGGTGTTTTCACCGTTAAGTGTTCTTAATCTTATTATTAGTATTGTTTACCAATTGAATGAGTGTTAATATATTTATATATAAGTTTAAACATTATATTAGAGTCATTGTTGAGAAGATATTAATTTATTTGATTAGATAAAAATTACACAATGTTAATTAAACAATTCTTTAAAAATAACAGTTTTATCATTATTGCAATAATCAACTTTAATCTTAGTGATCTTATTTTTATGCCTAAAAATGAAATGAGACTTTATATATAATTTAGACCTACTAATTCCAAATATAAAATCCATTTTACCAAATAAAATTTCTATGGGTGAGAAAAAATTGATTTTCATATCAGTGAACTTAATGTGTAAAAACCATTTTTTAGAAAGTATATTTTCAAGCATAAAATGACCTGTGGTTTATTATACCTTTTTACAAAGTTTTCATAAGGTGGTTTCTTCTTATTGATACCTGCCAATTTAATGGTTACAATATAAGTCATATTTAATAGTTTTGTTTTATTAAAGTTCATGGTTTTTGTTTTATTTTGGTGTTGTGTATAAAACAAACTAATCAACATGAATTAAGAAAAAGTAGGGCTTAGAATACTCCGGTGTTCCACACTAGAAATACACGAGAGATCTCTTCTTCTCACGGGAAGTAATTAGGCTCTAAGAAGACTGACCCTCTTCAATCTGCACATCTTACTGGGGCTCCTCTTTCCCTCTCTGGCAAGCCTGCACAAACATGGCCTTTTCAACGACTTCCTCATACGAGGTCTGGCCAGATTCTAATACAACCAATCAGAGGTTCAAGTGAAGGCAATGATCGAGTACTCAAAGAGTCATTGGCGACAAGATCGATAGAAAAGAACACCAACCCTGAGAAAAGATCAACATACTCCTTCACTGATCACTCATCCTGATGAAGGCTCATGAACCAAATGGCTTTCTCCACCTTCACGTTCTCAAAATAGCGTCATTGAGTGGATACTGTCATGAAAATTTTCCAAGAGATGCCTTCATTCTTGAATCTTCAAAAGTTTACAGAGAATTGAGGATTCCCTCAATCCCCTCTAACCACTCCATTGCCTCAAGCGGACCTTGATCACTGCAAAAATAAGGCAGACAGTGATTTAAGAAATTTTGGATAGGTTCTAAGAGCGGAGGAGGTTCCGGCTCCACCACTCTATTCTAAGTTTGGGCAGAGTCGGGATCTGGGAGTCATTCTTAAGTGACGAGAGGAATCACCCTGAGGGTTGTCCTTTGAGATGGACTTTCCAATTTCCTTTGAGACCTGTATGAGAGGGATACTCTAAATAACACGAAACATGAACCCAATCAATTCATGTTTCATGATTCAAGTCAAATTGTCCCAATGTAAACCAAAGGAAAAAAACCAAAAGCTCAAACTCACTTGAAACAAAGCATGTCGATTACTTATAAAAAAATTATTTTCCATGGAATTCAAAAAAGTTAAAAGAATTTCACTTTCATTTCAAAATGCTTCCCAAACTGCATTATAAAATCAGCCACTTTTAAAAATGCCCCATGAAAATTAAAATCCTATTACAAATAAACGGTAAACTCGCATTTCAAACTAAAAACATTTTGTGAAACTCTCCTTGCATACAAAACAAATTTTTATTCCAAAGCATCACCCACATTCTATTAAAAACTATCCACTTTTGTAAACACTAATCAAGGGTCAAGATCTTATAATCAAATTAAAAAAATTGGTTCTAGAATCAAAACTTTTCATGAAAGTCAAAACTTCTTTCTAAGTGAACCGTTGAAATTGGTTTTAAAAGTATACATTTCATGAAATCCTCTTTTCGTACAAAACATCAACATATCATAAAAACACAAAACATCAATCACAATCCAACCCAAGAGCATCAACATATCATAAAAACTCCCTCAAATTCACCTCAAATGAATGATAAACATCATTAGAATCAATTTGAGAGTGAAACGAGGTCAAATAACAAATTCAGGAGGGATGCAAAATTGTTCACGGTTTGACTGCACGATTCGACAGATTGTGTGCCAACCATGCGACGACGCTTACAAGTACTCGGGGAGGGGGTCACAAAGAAATAAAGATTTCTACTATGCCTACAAGTACTCAGGGAGACTCAACCCTGAAACCTCCCATGAGATCCCTCAAAGATGCAACCACTAGGCTATGCCCATGGGGGCGCCAACCATGCGTCACGCTTCATGAAATTCCCTGAACCATGCGTATGGGTTTCGCACAATTTTTCATATTGTGTGAGCTAACTATGCGTTTTTGATTCTCCTACCATTTCCACCCCAAAAACATGAAAAAACACAAAACTCATAAAACTTCAATGAGAATCAAAATACCCTCAATTGAGATCTAAATACATCGAGGAAAATTAGTAACCAGACTTAAATTCAAGACTCAAATTTTAATTGCCCATGGCAACTCAAGTTTCATCATGAAAGGTGGTGATCGGACACCTACTCATAACCAGCCTCTTGAGTTCTGACAATCATATCTTCATACTACCATGACGCACCCAAACAACAACCTGTGATACCATTTTGCCACGAACTGACCCGAGTCGACCCGACACGACACCCAACCAAACTCACAAGGCCTGAAGTGCATTAATGATCGCCAATGGCTGGCAACAAGCATCTGGACATCAGATAACAATAAAACAAACAGTGCAAACTTGTCGAGGATCCAACATGGAACATCGATACATTAGACTTTCATGCAAAATGAAACAAACTATTTTAACTAAAATAATAATAATAAACAAAAGAAACATAATCAATAAATAAACATGACATAACAAAATAAATAAACATGACATGAAATAAACCAAAAGAAACATAATCAATAATAATAAAACATGACTCGTTTTCAAAATATAAAGTGTAAGCAAAACATCACATGAACCGATACAAGAGAGTTTGGAGATAAAAATATAATAAGTTGATACATAACAATCCCAAAATTAAAACCAAAACACGAACATCCATTGAATCACCTCCATGTGACCCATGGTCACTCTCCACATCTCAACTCATCTATCAACAGGCCAACACGAACATCAACCATAAGAGATCATAACCTAGGCACCTAAAAGAAAACATAATAATTGCATACACACGTGTCAATGTGTGTGTAGAGTGAGCAAAATGCATCCATTAAAGATTTCACCAGAGTTTGTACAATTCCTTTCAAAATATATTTCATTACCCATATTCATTTTATAAAACATCCACTCATTTTTTTAACTAGGGTGGAACCAACCACTTAGAACATTTTTTGACTTCGAAATGAGAACTTTTGAATTTATGAAAACAAAACAAACCTTTTTCTTCATTACAAAACTTCTCAAAATCCCATATATAAAATAGGATTTTCCCTTTCTTTGAAATCACATTTTTCAATCCATAATTGAAAACCATTTAGAAAACAAACTCAACCGTAAAAAATAAAAACACAACACAAGCACGCATCACATCATCAATGAAGCATAAAAGAAGAAAAACAAATCACAACCACACAATGATGTCGCATACATGAAACGAACTAGGGAATGAAATAAAATATGAGATGGGAATTCCCTCGATGGAATCATCAACAACTAGGTGTCATGGGCAACTCATAAGATCCTAGAGAGCCCTGGACAATACTCAATGGAACTGTCGGCCTGACCTGTGTTGCGTTCTTAATAGAAACAACACACCCAACTTGCTCTCACTAGCCTCATTAAGGGCATTCCCCTAGCCAAGACACAACATACACTAAGGGACACTAGTTAATAGATAATCTAAACTAGTGACATGAATCTTAACCTCTCCCTTAGCCAAAGGTTCACATGAAATCAATCAAGTGGAGGTTAGCAAACAAGTGCATCATCAGATCAACATGTATATCAATCATAACAGATAAACTTCATCTCACCTTCAACACAAAGAAGCAACCCATTTCACATCCATACAAAGCATCATATAATAATTCAATTCCTCCCACAAGAGTGCACAAGCTTATTCAAGGCATATCACAAAACAAGGGGCTCAACAATCGAGGGTATCAACGTTTTAAAATCAGCTTGGAATAAAGTGTCAAACTGGCCTTTGAAAACATTAGAGGGTATCAGTGTTCGTATAAATGCCTTTAAAGGCTCTTCTCAAATGGATTTAAAGATGTAAAGGTGCTAGGCAGCAGTTTGATTTTAGTGTCAAACTGGCCTTTGAAAACAACTAAGAATGCCAAGTTATTTTACCTTTGAAAACCAACCATGGAAACAACCTTTTTAAAAACATTTAGAAATCAACGTTTTTCTTTTTCTTTTTTCTTTTTTTGTTTTTGAAAACTTCATAAAACACCACAAGGACTTATAAGACCCAAAAGTAATTCAAATGGGCCAAGACAACGCTTTTATAAAGCACGCCTTTGAAAACAAGAATTATCACCTTCAAAAAATCAAACTACTGCCAAGCACCTTTACATCTTCAAATCCATTTGAGAAGAACCTTTAAGGGATTTATACGAACACTGGGCACGCATCAAAACTAGAAACCAATGTAAAACCCTTTATGCCAAGCGTAGAAAACACTAAAAAAACGTTTTACAAACCCATCAAGAGTGTCACATAGAGATATAACTACATGAGAAACAGTTTTTAGAAAGCCAAGCATTTCATGATGTCAAATAAGAGTTGCACAAAAACATCTATATCAATTCGCTGGAAACAAGTCGCCTTCGATCGAAGGAAAACCAAAACCTTGAAGGAAAACCTTGAAGAAAACGGCATCTATGATCCATAGATTAATTGATTCACCCCTAAAATAAAATTGATATTTCAAAACGAAATTGTATACAGATTATTTTCAGAATTCACAAACCAACATAGAACACGACATATCAAAAGCATTATTCACAATGGTGCTAAACAAATTCCATCATTCACTAAACATTGACATCAAAATCTAAAAAAATGAGCATCAAACGAAGAGAAAAACACAAAACATGTCTGCAGTTGTTCATTTGTTGGACGGTGGCCGCCCCCTTAGTTTGTCAAGGGAGGGCAGGCGGTAGTAGATGTGGTAGGTGGTTGGTAGCGAACCCCACCAAACCACCACCGGAGGATGAGCAGGAGAGGGAGAGGTAGCCTATAAATGGGGCTCTCTCCAAGCGATTCCACCATCAATTTCACCGAGCTTCTCATCACCATCAGTTCATTTTTTTGTGCGGTATTTTTTAAGGTGGTTTCCCTACATATTCAAGAGAGATATTTATGAGAGTTTTCTCCTTGTAATAGTAAGGGAGTGTACCCACTTTTACCCATAGTCATATTTCTATTGTCTCTGGTATTTTCACCCTTCTCATTTCGAGGGTTTTTCCATGTTACATTTGGAGTCATTTATTTCTGCATTTTGAACCTTTTTTTATCTCGTGATTATCACTGCACCAGTGATCCAATCATTTTTAGTCCCAACAAAACAAAATCAGCCACTAGAAAGAGTTTCAAGAAGCTCTAGTACTCGGATCATTAACAAATCAAAGCACCGTTGTCATCTAATATAACTGACTCGACATAAAAACCCCAACTTAAATCACGCATAAGAAATAAAATCAGAAAAGATCGGACTTCACAAGAAAACCATAAAAGAAATAATAAAAGTGATGTTAATAACAATATTCAATAATAAACAATTTAAGTGGCACTTACAATTCACACTGCAGAGATACTGCAACAGATTCAACTCAGGCCTCCATACTGTCAACACAAAATTCAATTCATGTACTGAGAACTCGCGCTGGAGATATCTATCCATGACTCCAATGTCTTGAGAGCTTTGCCGGACTGGTGTGTTTGACGAGCCAGGGCCACTCCTTCCCCCAGGGTGTTTACCACCCCACTCACCATGACTGCAGCCGCCGCATTCAGGACCTGATCACTCAATTCATTTCATAAATTGTATATCTTTTAGCATTCTAAGTAATTCAAAACAATCTAAAGCATTCTAATATCAACAATGGTAGTTCCCACATAACCAGAGATCTTGAGTTCAAGCCTCGCAGAACACAGCCACGTGAAGGCTCGGTTTGTTTGACATCACTTACTGAAAGTTCCTCGCATCACTACTCATGACAAGCAATTTGAAAAAATAAGTGTAAAAAAAAGCACTTTTGCAATAAGCAATCAGTGTACTTCAGAACCACTTATCATAAGTGATGAGAATTGTAAACAATTTTCAGCAAGTGTTGTCAAACGAAACCTAAAAATTTGGTGGAAGAGTTCTGCCACCCTTCGGGGGCCTACCAGGCTCGATCCGGATTAGTTTGAACCCAGATAAAGTCTCTGGTTTCGAAATCAGGACAGGTCCAGGAAACCATGTGATATTGATACTGAAAGAAAAAAGATCACATCTTGAGTTGAAGAAAAATTAAATTCAAAGTACATGATTAGCATCATTTCATCAGCCAAGGTAGGTTTTCATGATAGGATCTCCTCTCACTGAGCTATCGGAAGAAACAATCCAGCTTGAATTCTATTGTGTATGAACGAGGTTTACAGTTGAAGAATGGCGGGGAGAAGAAACAAGAGAGTAGGAAGAAGAGTCCCGAAGGAAACAGTAGAACTACGGGAGAGCTTCCCAGCTCTCCTGCACAAGCCCGTAAGAGCTTCCCAGCTCTCCTGCACAAGCCCGTAAGCCGATCCGATCAAAACAGAAAAGAATGTTCACCCTCACTCTTCCCAAACCACTCCCCGTTTATTACACCCTCACTCTTCCCCAACCGCTCCCTCTTTATTACCCAGTCCCCTCCCCGAAATAAAATTCATAGAAAGATCTGTCCGAATGGCCGATGGAATCTCTACAGGTTGTAACAGTCTGGCTGGAGAAAATGTATAATATTTGGATCATTGGCAAACTATACAACGTTGAACAAATTCTAGCACCTGGCATTTCATACCCACCCAATACAAGTTTGTTTCCAATCGGCAGTATGTTCGGTAAAATCCAGAGTGCCCCCCTTGGGGAGTTGTATGATACTCCTCCAGAAGTTTAGGAACCATTATGGAAGGTGCTGGTATCACCAATCGACCATGATACTTGAGAATGCCTTGTGAAAAAGTGTTGTGATTTGTAGTGGGTGAATTCCCCTTCCCTCAATGTGAGGTGAGGATATTCTTTTATAGATTAGGAAACCAATATACAAGACGGGTAAGTCCGATGTGGGACTCACCCATTTACACTTAAATGGGTTCCAACACTCCCCCTCAAGCTGGACATGCCCAGATTGGATAGAGTCCCACATCGAAAGAATAACAAGACAATCTCAAACTCCCCCTCAAGCTGGGTCATGGAGGCTGTGAACACCCAGCCTGGAAGTGAGAGACTCAAGACGAGCTCCGGGAAGACCTTTGGTGAAGAGATCGGCAAGCTGATCGGCCGTCGGGATATGGCCGAAACCGATATGGTGCTGCTCCAGATGGTGGCGGAGAAAGTGACAGTCCACCTCGATATGCTTCGTCCGTTCATGGAAGACGGGATTCGAGGCAATCTTCGTGGCGGCCTGATTGTCACACCAGATATGAGCAGGAGTCGATGCCGGGAAACCGAGCTCCTGGAGAAGATGACGAAGCCAGAGGATCTCAGTAGTGACAGTGGTCATGGCCTGATACTCGGCCTCGGCACTAGAACGGGAGACCACAGTCTGCTTCTTGCTGCGCCAAGAGATGAGATTACCGGCGAAGAATACGGTGAATCCCGAAGTAGACTTGCGGGTAGCGAGGCAACTGGCATAATCCGCATCACAAAAAGCCTCAATATCCATGTGAGCATGATGTGAGTACCGAAGGCCGCGTGCAGGGTCTTTCTTGATGTACTTGGCAATGCGGAGGACAGCATCCCACTGAGAGCAGGTGGGATACTCCATGAACTGGCTGACTTTGCCAACGGCACAGGCAATGTCGGGACGCGTCATGGTGAGGTAGTTGAGTTTACCAACCAAGCGCCGATAGCTCTCAGGATGAGGAAAGAGTTCCGAGTCGGAATGAAGGGAGCGTTCCCCAGGCTCAAGGGGAGTGTCAACGGTGGTGGCGGTGCTCAACCCAGCATCCTGCAATATATCAAGAGCATACTTGCGCTGGCAGAGAGAGATAGTGTCCGCAGTGCGGGAGACCTCGATGCCAAGAAAGTACGTGAGGGGACCAAGATCCTTGGTGTGAAAGTGCTGGTGAAGATGCGTCTTGAGGCTGGCGATGCCTCTGGAGTCGCTCCCTGTGATGATGATGTCATCAACATAAACGACAAGCAAGATACAGCCGTGTGCTGTCGTACGGAAGAAGACGGTGTGATCTTTCATACTCCGAGAGAGGCCAAAGGCGGTGACGACAGTGCTGAAGCGGCCAAACCAGGCGCGAGGAGACTGTTTGAGGCCGTAGAGGGAGCGACGGAGACGGCAGACATGGGAGGCGGCACCAGAGGCAGAGAAACCAGGGGGCTGCTGCAGGTAGACCTCCTCGTCAAGAAAGCCATGGAGAAAAGCATTCTTAACGTCGAGTTGATGAAGTGGCCAGTGATGATGAGCAGCCAGAGAGATGAAGAGGCGGACCGAGGCCATCTTGGCGACTGGAGAGAAGGTCGCAAAGTAGTCGACGCCATATGTCTGAACAAACCCCTTGGCGACAAGCCGGGCTTTGAGGCGGCAAAGAGAGCCATCGGGATTGAGACGGATCGTGAAGATCCATTTACAGCCGACCGCCTGTTTGTTTGCCGGAAGGGGAACAAGATCCCAAGTACGGTTGGCATCCAGAGCCTGCAATTCATCTCTCATTGCGGCTAGCCACCCGGGGTGAGATTTGGGTTCACCGACCGTTCGAGGAAGCGACACGGTCTCCAGAGCGGACAATCCCCTGTAAGAAGATACAAAGAGAGGAGTATTCTGACACGAGCGAGTACCTTTCCGGAGCGCAATCGGCACATCCTCGGGAGCTGTGGCAGGAACATCAGGCGAAGCGGGAACAATGGTTTCCTCGGCCGGGACGGGAGGTACAGTGGAAGGACGACGAGAGTAGGTCTGTCCAAAGAGATGACCGGTCGAAGGAGACACCAGAGGCGGGTGAACCATGAGCGGAAGACAGTCATCGATGGTAGTGTCAGGAGAAGGAGAGGGGAGAGTGAAAGGAGAGCTCTCGACAAACGAAACGTCGGCAGAGGTGATATACCGGCGGAGGTCTGGAGAGAAGCATCGGTACCCGCGCTGAGTGCGGGAATACCCGAGAAAAATACAGCGAAGAGATTTGGGTGATAGTTTGGAGAGATTGGGGCGAGTGTCCCGGACATAACAGAGACATCCGAAGACACGGAGTGGAAGGGAGTGAGGAGGGAGAGAGGGAAACAGGGTATGAAAAGGAGTCTCCCCCTGAAGGATGGAGGAGGGAAGACGATTGAGAAGGTAAGTAGCAGTGAGGATGGCATCCCCCCAGAAAAGAAGAGGTACCTGGCGGTGGAAGAGGAGGGCACGAGCGGTTTCCAAGATATGTCGGTGTTTCCGCTCGGCCACCCCATTTTGCTGAGGGGTATCAGGACAGGTCTGATGGATGATGTCGTGGGCCCTCATAAACTGCTGAAAATGAGTGGATAAGTATTCTCGCCCATTGTCAGAGCGGAGACACTTCACAGGGAGAGAAAACTGTGTCTGGATTTCCTGAAAAAATGTCTGAAAGGTTGAGAGAACCTCTGTGCGATCTCGAAGAAGGTAAAGCCAGGTCATGCGGGAGTAATCATCAATAAAGGTGATATAATAACTGTACCCTGACTGGCTAGGAACCCGGCAAGGACCCCATACATCGGAATGAACAAGAGCGAAAGGAGCCGCTGCACGTGGTTCCGGGCGAGGAGCATACGTCGTCCGATAATGTTTGGCAAACTGGCAGGATTCACAATGGAAGGAGAGGTGAGAACTGAATTGGGGGCAAAGTTTATGGAGGGTGGAAGGTGGTGGATGGCCAAGGCGGGAATGGAGGTCAAGGGCTCAGGCTGTGGTGGATGAGCAAGCAAGGGATGATGGGGTATCAAACAGGTAAACCCCATCCCGAAGATAACCTCGACCAATTTCCCGATTCGTCTTCTGCTCCTGAAAAACAACACCAGATGAGCTAAAAGTAGCAACACAATTCAAATCTGTGGTGAGTTTGCTGACAGAGATAAGATTAAAGGGACTTTGAGGAACATGAGCGACTGACGTCAGGGGAAGAGACGGGGTCAAGGAACAGGTGCCATATCCGGTAATAGGGATTGTTGAGCCATTAGCAACAGTAATGGCAGAGGTACCGGTGTACGGATGATAGGTAGTGAACATACCAAAGTCTCCTGTGAGATGGTCTGACGCACCGGAGTCAAACATCCAAGCTGTCTGTCGATGAGAAACACAGGCGGTGGAGTTGCCAGTCTGAGCAAGTGGGGCGAGAGAAGAAGATGGTGGTGCAGTCGCTCGATAAGATTTTACCAAAGCAATCTCCTCCGGCGAGAGTGGTGTCCTGTAACGGGTACTGGATGAAGGAGGGTCGCGGCGCGGTAGAGCCGATGATGGAGGATTGGAGAGCTGCTCGGCTGAGTGCATAGGTGCTCGGGAAGGCCGACAAGGGAAGTGAGGGTGCGGCCCCGCCGGAATGCTGTCGGCCGGAGGTGATGCCGGAGGGCCGCGGGCGGACACGCCAACCATTAAGGCAGGGGGGCTGCTGGGGAAGGGAGGCTGGCGGAGACGCCGGGGAGCAGCGGGAGGCACGGAAGGCAGCGGGAGGCGCTGGAGGCAGCGGGAGGCGCTGGAGGCGCTGGAGGCAGCGGGAGGCGCTGGAGGCGCTGGAGGTGAGGGTGCCGAGAGCGCGCCAGGCGAGGGTGAGGGTGCCGGGGCGAAGCGGGGCGAGCCGCCGAGAGCGGGACGTCGAGGGCGGGGTGCACCGCAGCGAGGCACCGGGAGCCGGGGAGGCGGAAGATGGCGCGCGCAGGAGGGAGCGGGCCGGGAGATGCCGCCGGGAGCCGGGAGCCGCGAGGGAGGGCCGGCGAGGGTCTGTTGGGACGAGGGCGCACCGCGGGAGGACGGCGGACGCCGGGCGCCGGGCGAAGGCCTGCTGGGCGAGGTGGCGGGTGAGGGAGCGGTCGGGGCACGAGCGCCGCTGGGAGGCGGAGGGTGCGGGGGCTAGGGCGCAGGCGAGGGCGAGGGAGCCGCGTCTGGAAGGAGGCCCGCCGGGAGGTGGAGGCGCACCGAGAGGGAGGACTGCCGTGACGGGGGGGGCGCGGGTGATGGCGTCGGGAGCCGCGGGGAGGGAGCGCCGTCGGGGAGGAAGGTCGTCGGGCGGGGGCCAGAGAGGCGCCGGGAAGCCGCGCAGGGCAGCCGGGAGGATGGAGGGCGGTGCGACGAGAGGGCCGGGAGCCGCGGGCGGCGGGAGGTGGAGGCGTGGCGGGAGGGACGACCGTCGGGAGGGAGCAGGCCGGAGAGGAGAGGTGCGCCGGGAGGAGAGGTGCGCCGGGAGGGAGGGCCTGCCGGGAGGGTGCAGGCCGGAGAGGAGCTGCGCCGGGACAGGAGAGGAGGCCCGCCGGGAAAGGCTAGGGCAGGAGGGAGAGAGGCGGGGCCGGGAGAACGTCAGGAATCCGCAAGGGAAGGAGGGTTCGGGATAAAAATCTCTCTGATACCATGTAGTGGGTGAATTCCCCTTCCCTCAATGTGAGGTGAGGATATTCTTTTATAAATTAGGAAACCAATATACAAGACGGGTAAGTCTGATGTGGGACTCACCCATTTACACTTAAATGGGTTCCAACATGATTCGCTGCATGACCCTATGAAGGAAAGGGTCTGAGTGAACACCCTCAGTTAAACGGCTCGCATCCTCCCAAACAAGATAGGACTGAATGTGATGGAGCACGGAGGGGGGTGAAGACGTGGGGGGGGGAGGGGGGGTGAAGACGTGGGGGGGGAGCAGGGCGAAGGGGTGGGGGAGCAGGAGGCTGGAGACGACGTGGGGTGAGGCAGAGGGCGACAAAGCAAGTTCGGCGTGGGGGAGACAGAGACGACCGACATCGTAAGGTGAGGCGGAGGCGGGTGATGGGGCTGGTCCGGCTTGGGGGAAGCGAAGGCGGGTGACGGGGTTGGTCCGGCGTGGGGGAAGCGGAGGAGGGTGACGGGGCTGGTCCATCGTGGGGGGAGGCGGAGGCAGACGACGACATGACGAGGCTGGTTTGGTGGGGGGGACAGGTCCTATGACGGAGGCTTAGGCATGCAACGACGAGTCTGTAGGGGTGATACAGAGGCAGGAGATAAAGATAAAGATTATGAAGGGAGGGAGTGATGCGGGAACAACGGTCTCGGGAGAGGAATGGGTGGCGGGGCGTGATGAGGCTATCTCGGGGAGTGGAAGGGATGACGAAGTGTGATTCTCGGAACTCACAACATGCTAGGCGGTCTCGGGAGAGGAAGAGACACCTGTCTTTCTCATTTAATTATTTAGTTTCTTTATACGGTGAAATCGCGTATGTTTTTTTTTTTAATTTTAAAAAGCCCGCGGGCAAGCTCGTATCCGTGCGGGTAAACCCGCACAGTTTGGCTGCCTATGTGCGCTGTTCGTCTAAGACCGCTTATAATACGGGTAATTTTTTTAAAACCCACCCCGCCCCAAGCCCGCCTAACCCACGAACCCGCAACCCGTTTCACATTGCTACCAGGATCATCACATATTATTTATAATTAATTTTAGCAATTAAAGAATTATCTTGTGAGAAATTCTTTCTTCGTTGATGGATTTGACAACGGATCTACGTCGTACCGTCGTTGTGTTGAAGGAATCAAGAATAAATTCCCTCTAGCGGTGATCCATACGTGTTCTATGAATCTTCGAACATCGCCGTAGGAATCTCCGGGTGCTAGCACGATAGATCCTATCGTTTGCATCGTTCGCTTTTGATCGCCCTGAGAATCGCTTCCAAAGGATTCTCGTTGATCTCTCTAGACTCGAGAGTGGAAGGTGGAGGAAGACCGCTCTCCGTTCTTGGAAGCGTTCTGGGAGTGCGAGCTCTCTAGAGCGGATTCTCTCCTGATCTTGTTGTGCACAACACAAAATGAATTCACTTTGTTAAGAAAATAATATAATTGAGTTTATATATCGCTAGGATTAGAAAATAATAATTGCACATGCGCCCTTTATTATTTCTGTAATCTCTGTGGAACCCATGTTTATAATAATAATAATATTATTATTATTATTTCTTGATATGCGCTAAACTCGCGAATTAAATTAAATATTATTTATTCAAATAGTTTTCAATATATATTATTTCTCACCGGACCATTAAACTCGGTCTTCCATTCCTTCACAATATTTATCGAGCATTAAATAATGACTATTTATTTAATTAATAAACATCACTGCATTATTCGTCAATAAATAAATAAATATTATATTCACTAAATAAAAAATAAATATCTATTAAATATTTTGCTCACATAATATTCTCTCGAATAACTTGTGACAAAATAAATGCGATCAAGAAAACATGTATAATTATTAAACCACGTGCAAAAATAATATTTATTCAACTTGTTAAATAATAAATAATAATATATTATTTAACTGTGATTCTGGATACACTTAGTGTGCGACCCTCTAGGCCTCTTTCTTAGCGGCATTAGGCGAAACATCCTAAAGTCCAAGGTTAGCGTCTAACAACACGTGACACACCCAACATATTCTTCCTTGGTGCGAAGGGATAAATCCTCTCGCATTATTCATTAATGAAATACCACTCGTGACACACCCAACATATTCTTCCTTGGTGCGAATATGTCATCATAGTTTTCGTCAATGCATCAAAGTACGTGAGTTATGACACTCATTAATAATAATCTTAAAGTCTGTGGATCAATACACATGTCTGCAGATAGGAACTTCCAATGACATATAAATGTGGATTTCTTACCGGCGGGTCTCGTTCTCATAATATTCTACACTGGATATTATCAAGGGTGTACACCATGGGAAGGTGCCTCGAAGTCCCATGAGTCTCCTGTTGCGGAAACGCCGAGTCACAGCGACAAATGGGTTTGCAGATGAAGAAAAGACATTTACAAAAGAAGAAAAAGAACACAAACACGATGATTTATGTGGTTCGGGAATCCTTATGTCTATGGAGAGATAGAAATATCACTATAATTCGGGAGCACAATTACAGAGTGATCACAGAGTTTCTAACACAGAAACCCTAGCTCGAAATGAGCTAATAAAGAGGACGAAACACTGTTCCACGAACCGCCCAGAAAGTCCGATGCGTTATAGTGAGAAGGTGGCTGGAAGTTCGCACCGCTATAATGCTTCGACCACCCAAGTCCAAGGTGCTATTGTTGCCGGTGGCAAGAAGTCCGCGAAGCTACAATACCGCTGTCTCCAAAGTCTGAGCTGCGACAGTAGTCGTGCCAAAGTTCGCATTGCTATAGTGCCCTGTCAGTGTCGTTTGGTCCGACCCGCTACAGTGGTCAGAGTTGATACAGTCCCCCGAAGCAGAGGCGTGTTGCCTCGTGCAACTCCCAAAAAGCTCATTGCGAAGCTCGACCCGCGAGAGTTGCGGCTTGATGCGCAGTATGTACCGCAAGCATTCGACCCAACATCATCTAAAATGGATCGGGTTACACCAATCCAACATCTCCACCCCTGATAGTATGAATCATTTGTGTCCCTCAAATGATTTCATCCGGTTATGAAACATATATTTAAGAATACTGTCGTGACACTTCCAGATTCTCATCACAACGGGAGATTGTGATGACCATTTAGTGCAACAATTACTGTTAGGACATTATCACATACTATGCTACGTAGAAGAACAATCATGATGTGATAAAGAATTTATTAATATTCAAAACAATGAATATAAATTATCATAAAGTACACAAAAGTTGGTTTTATGGCACCAACTCAAACAGACTTCCACTTGCTCTAGAGCCAACTACTAACAACCTTCAGTCCGCTAGCTCTCACATGATACTCATGCTTTTGTTGATATAGGACCTTTAGTCAAGGGGTTTGCTACATTTTCTTCTATGAGAACTATGCTTACTGCAACTTCACCCCTCTGAGAAAAATCCCTCCAGAGGTGATACTTACAAAGTATGTGCTTTGTCCGTTTGTGTGACCTTGGATCTTTTGCAAGAGCCACCGCTGCAGTATTATCACAATACACTGTGATAAGATCTTTACTGCTAGGTACCATATAAAGCTCCTGGAAAAAGTTTCGTATCCTAACGGCTTTCTTAGCTGCATCAGAAGCCGCTATATACTGAGACTCAACTGTAGAATCAGCGATAACTGACTGCTAAGAACTCTTCCAGCTCACAGCTCCTCTGTTGAGACAAAAAACATATCTTGATTATGACTTCAGATCATTCTGACCTGTTTAAAAACTAGAATCAGTATAACCCCTAATGACCAACTTCTCGTTTCCTCCATACATCACGAACACAGTTCTTAAATACTTAAGGATAGCCTTAACAACTAACCAATGTTGTTATCCTGGATCAACTTGATATTTGCCTATCATGCTCAATGCATAGGCAACATCAAGTCTAGCACATAACATGACATACATGATTGATTCTATCACTGAAACGTATGTGATCTTACTCATTCTCTCTTTCTCCTATTGTGTCTGAGGACACATTTTCTTAGAAAGATGTATACAACGTGACACTGGAACTGTTGGAGTCTGCGTCCCACATCGGACTTATGGTCTTATGTGGTCTTTATTATTCATTATAAAATAACCTCAAGGGGTATTAGGTTCACCTCTCTTATCATTTACCTGGTATCAGAGGAGGTTGTATCTTAACCCTAACCCTCCCCTGTCTCTGTTTTTTTCTCCGGCGGACACTTAGGTATTTCCCCAGTTGGGGGGCGACGACCTCCATGGCCAGGGAGCCGCAGGTCCTCCACTGTCGCCCCCTGCCGGTATCTCCCTCCCTGCGGTCCGTCAACGACCTTCCCGCACAACTCCTTCGCTGTGCCCCTTTTGCCGACCTCTACCGCGCGACGGTCTCCTCGACCCCCCCTCTCAGCGCACCTTCTTTGCCTCTCGTCGCTCCCTCGTGCGAGGCCATCTCCAACGTGCCGGTGCCTTCCGAGCATGTGCGCAACCCCCCCTTTCATTGTTTTACTTAAATACAAGCACCATGGATCGATTTGCGAAGTGTTCTTTATCCGTATTGCGTCACCAACACTTTTCTGTTGGATTGGTGTTGCCCGATCTGGCTGGGCCGAATGCTTGTGGCCCGCAACTGTCGCGGGTCGAGTTTCGCGGTGAGCTCGTTGGGGGTTGCAGGGGGGCAACCCGCCCCTGCTCCGGGGGTCCGGGGGCCGAAGGGCCCGACCCAATTTTTTCGGCACTGTAGCATCTATGACTACTGTAGCGGAGCTGACCGACCGACACCGTAGCAGTGCGGACTTCGGAGTTAATTTCACTGTAGCACTTTTGACTTCCAGCCGACAGTCACTGTAGCACTTTTGGCAAAGCTGGCCGCCGTTCACTGTAGCGACGCAGACTCACTTTTCCGAACAGTGATCGTCTTCTCCATTGTTTTATAGCCCATTTTCAGGCTAGGGTCATTACTGAAAAACCTCTGTAATTTGTGCTCCCGATATAGTAAAATTCCGCCTCTCCCGTGAACGTAGGGATTTTTCCCGAACCACGTAAATCACTGTGTCCTTGTTGCTTTTCCTTTCTTTCGTTTTCTTGTTTCTGTCACTGTGACTCCCGACGATTCCACAACATTTTCCTCGCGCATTTATCGTCCCGATCGTCAATTTACGACGAAGCTTTGTTGTGCTTGTTCTCGTTCTTGTTTCACGTAAGTATCTGCTTATAATTGTAATTTAATCCATCTCTTTATTGCTAATTCATGAT
This sequence comes from Viscum album, assembly GCA_963277665.1. Taxonomy (NCBI): domain Eukaryota; kingdom Viridiplantae; phylum Streptophyta; class Magnoliopsida; order Santalales; family Viscaceae; genus Viscum; species Viscum album. The sequence continues at coordinate 1,387,455,192 of OY728153.1, forward strand.
TGCATGTTCATTAATTGATAAGTCTCAATCTTTGCATGGTCTTTAATTGTTTAATCCCAATTGTTATTTCTAAACTCTATGTTTTCAATCTTTTACCAATTTTTGATCAAATCTACCATGAGTGGCTAAACCACCTAGGGGTAGGGATCGAGAGTGGGGTGTCTGAACTCAATAAATCTTCAATTCTCAACTTGGTAACCTTAAGGATTAGTAATTAGGGTAAATAACATTTGTATATCCAGTTAATTTAAACAACCCTAATCACATGAAGTTTAAACGAACGATCTTATCCCGATTGAAGTAGAATAGCCTATGACCAATAGCCTATGACACTTTCTGTCATAGAAGCTAAGTTTAATGCATCTAGGTTGAAGCTATCTCCAGACCAAAGAATAGCTGTCTCCTAGATAGAGCTAGTTGGTCTGACCACGATCAAGTAGTGACCTCCGCTTGCTTCGCAGCCTAAACCTTAGGACCACACCAAGTTATAATTAAGATCATTCTTTCTTTTGAACCCCAAAATTGATCCTGATCCCTTCTTTATCTCTGATCCTAAAACCTCAGTTCTCTTAGCATTAGTTTTCCCAAACTGTACTATGTCGTTGACTCCATCCGCCGTTGTTGAAGCAAGAAACGAGGCCAAGCTGTTCTAATTCGAGCGCCATGGGTTTTGTAACACTGTTCTGTCCGTTTGCTTTGGCATGTTGTCGCTCAGGTGGAGAAGGGGGCTTGCGGCGGTCGCTGTGGGGGTGCGCGACAGTAGGCGCAGGTTTGCACAACCTAAAAAAATGGGAAGAAAAAAGAAAAAAGAAAACAGAGCTGGTACACAGGGCTGTTGTCTCAGCATTACCAATGGGCTTTATCATCTCTGCTCGGATCATTGTTGAGCCGCCCAGATCACCGTCGGACTTATTCATCACTGCTCGGATCACCGTTGGGCTACCCAAATCACCGTCGGGTTTCCTCATCACCACTCAGATCATCGTCGAGCTTCTTTGTTGTTTTGTTTTTCTGTTATTTGTTTTTTTTTGGATTTGTATTTCATGTTGGGCATGTCTAGCTTGAGGGGGAGTGTTAGAGGTTAAATTGAGTTGAGTCCCACATTGGACTTGAGGTATTATGTCATCTTTATAATTCATTATAAATAAACATCAAGGCCTCCCTTAGAGAGACATCTTGGGTATTGGGTCCAATCTCTTCCATTCTAACGGGCTCGACTCGACTTTATTGCACCCCCATCGTTTATACAACTATAACATTGCAGACAATCTGCTTACAATGCTGATGGTCTGCCTTCTTTCAATTATCGTCTCCGTACCCTTTTTTCTTCTTCTCATGTTTCCCTCGTTTCTCAAAGCTTTCCTGATAGAGCTCCGGACCAGCCCGAGTTGTGGAAAGTATATACTAGGCGTTATAAGGGGGGTAAAAGGGTCATTGCTAATGGGGATAGTTAGCTGGACTGTATGGGGTGGGGATTGGGTAATAAATGGGGAGCGGCTGCAGAAGAGTGAGGGTGAACATTCTTTTTTTGTTTTGATTGGATCGGTTTACGGGCTTGGGCAGGAGAGCTGAGAATCTCTTGTGTGGTTCTATCTTTTCTTTTGGGGCTCTTCTACCTCCTCTCTTGTTTCTTCTCCCCGCCATTCTTCAAGTGTAGACCTCGTTCATTCACAATAGAATTCAAGCTGGATTGTTTCTTCCGATAGCTTAGTGAGAGGAGATCCCATCTTTTGATCCAACCCACTTCCTCGAGCGGGGATTGCGAATGGAGACTCGACATCAAGCTCGGTTGGATGGAATGGTGTAGAGAGTGGGCCGCAATGAGGTCAAATTGACGAAATTGATTACGACGATTGATACTCTCTCTGTTGGACAACATAAGATGGATCAGGCTCATCGGCGTTGGGAACAGGAGTTGAAGGCTCTAGCGGAATTCTTCCGTTTTATCCCCGGTGCGGTGCGATGACTTGAGAAACAACCACAGCAGGGCGCGACGTGCGTGGCAGAGGACTCCGAGGACTCTTGTGCGTTTTCTGGAGGGAACGTCGAGAGGGTGGAGCTCAGACGAGAGACTGCTTGGGAGGTGCATCCTCTACTGCACGCCACTGAATCGGTTCCACGCACTTGATGAATCGAGTTACCAACATTTGACTGTACCGATCCTTAGTGTTGTCTCACTCGAGGTGACCTATATTTTCGAATATACTAGATCCCAGTGGCTCTGAAGTTGTCGCTAGCGCAGGTGAGTATAGAGTGGATTGCAATTCATTGCTTTACGATATTGGCAGAGGTTCGTCTGGATATATCATGGCAAAATTTTAATGCTGAATTGATGGAGCGTTTCAGTGGTTTAGACATCCTGAACTCGTATGAGGAGTTAGTTGCTATTGATCAAAGGGGTTCAGTGTCGGAATATATAGAGCGATTTGAGTATCTGGCTTCCTTGATTTCTTGGTAACCAGAACAACAATATGTCAGATACTTCGTGCACGGATTGCGCGACGACATACAAAATCGGTTTACACTTCCGTGGGGGTGGGCCAAGTGTTTCTGGCGGTACACGCGAAGGTGAATTATGGAACCCATTGCACCGCCAGCCGCCGCACGATTGGATTGGTGTCGGCGTTCGTCCGGTCCGGCGGGGAGAGGGCCCTGTCAAGCTCTGCCAGACAGGGGATGCAGAAGCCGGTAGTGACTGGGGGTAGAGGCTTTCGGAACCTCACAACTCAGGAGTGGGAAGAACGCCGAAAAAAGGGCTTATGTTTTCGATGTGGCTCACCGTACAGTCCACTGCATATGTGCACTGATCCTAAAATGAGAGTCCTGCTCCTGGGCGAGGACGGTGATGGGGTACCAGTGTATGATGAAATTGTGTTGCATGTGGAAGTACCTTCAGTTGACGACCAGACCCCAAGTTCGGCATAGTGTTCGGACTGGTCCATTCAGAGCATATTACGGGGCGCTTGACAGGGAAAATATGGTTATGAAAGTGGAGGGCCACGTAGGGGAGTTGGTCGTGCTGATTTTACTGGACAGTGGCGCTATACACAACTTTATTACTCCCAAGTTGGTCAACATACTTGGTTTGGTGGTACAGGATTTCTCTGCAGTGTTGGTGAAACTTGGAGATGAGCATAAAGTGACTAGTGTTCCGGAACTACAAGTGACTTCGGGAGATTACTCTTGTCTCATTGATGCAAATGTTTGAGTTGGGTCTTGGATCTCATTCTTGGAGTGGCGTGGGTGCGTAACTTAGGGGATGTGATACGTAATTGGGGAGCATTGACTATGAGATTTCGGAAGGCTGGAAAAGAATGTATTCTCCGGGGAATAAATTTCCATGACCGTGGGGCTTCCACTTTGGCAGGGTGGGTGAAACAGTCTCATACAGTGGGGCCACCCATTGACTGTTATTGGGAGGTAAGTACAATAGGTCTACAAATTCTCTGTCTTCTCACCAACAAGGCAACTTGCAAAACGTGTTAATTGAACTCTGACGGGTCTTTGATACTCCCATGAGATTACCAGCTATTCGGCAACATGGTCGCATTATCAGTGTTAGGGTGTGGAGAGAGAGAGAGTGAAACAGTAGGTTTCTTTATATCCAACAATGGATGTGAGCAGAATAAAACAAAATACAGAAGAAGAAAGAAGAGGAAGAAGATGGAAGAAGAAGGAACCGCAACCCTATTCTGCTACCAACTCATCAGAAAATACTATTGTGTCCCAGCCAACCCAACACCCTCCCTTTTTATTACTCCCACCCACTGCCTAACTAACCTGCTAACAGCTGTCCACTCATATTACCAAACCACCCCTAAACTAACACACTCTTACACAGCTGTACCCCAACCAACTCCCTTACACATCAGCCTACCAACTCCCCTACACAGCAGCCCACTCCCCTACACAGCAGCCGGCCAGCCTTTCCCACCCCACCAGCTGGCCTTGTTCCTATCATGGCCGCCCGCTTGAAATGCCACCTTGTCCTCAAGGTGGACAAACTGAAGAATTCCCGCAGTACTGCCACCTTGTTGTGCTTTTTAATTGCTTGATTCAGTTCCATCTTCCTCTCCTGAACATCACAAAAACTCAATTTTCCCACTAGCCTGAACTCGTATTTGAAAACATGAGTCTGTTGCTTCCAGGCTGCTTCCAGCAGACTTCACTTATTCTACAGCCACAGTATTAGAAACATGATGGGACTCCTTCCGATGCGGTGGTTCCCGATTCTCCATGTCGAACTTCCGGACCCCAGTTTCCGCATACATTACTTCTCTGTGTCCTAAATCAAATGCTCCTTCAAGTCTGGAGGTCCTGCTGAGTTTGAGTTTGTAGTAGAACGATCCAGCAACTGTTACCTCTTTTGTCAAACGGTCTCTCAGTTCCATTTCATCTCCGACACCCCGTGCGAGGTCAGCTAAGTTCTTCAACTGAAAATTTTCTTCCCTTGGTGAGGTGGTTCTTGTTCTCCTATACCTTCTCTTCGGACCCCGACAACTTCAGACAAAACCATCGATGGAAATAGCACGTCAAGCTGCTGCAACAATTTAGTCCGAGCCACAACGCTATGTAGAAGAAAAAAATCGGAGAAAATAAGTATCTCCACTCGCCAAATACTGGTCTGGAAGTCTTACCTGCCTGTACAACGAATCTCTGCCAGTCTAAAAGCTGAAAGAAAGTCCTCAAGCGACTCTGGGAGGTTAGCACGTCTGGATTTAAGTTCATTGGTGACATAATCACAGCAATCAGAAGGTAAAACTGTTTGAACCCTTCTTCGGAAATCCTGTGCAACTGCCAGAACTTGCAAATGGTCAGAGGTAACCTGCATGTGTGCCTGCGAAACCTTCTGGCGGTTGAACGTGCGTTCCCGCCTCCCCTGTGAAGGCGAAGCTGCGCAAGCTGTTTGGTTCCGTTGTGCTGAGTTGGCCAGATGGTTTGACGAGGCACCAGAATCTGTCGGTTGCACTTGCTGCTCGCTTTGCCAGTTGCACTGTTGTGTCGATCTAGTCACCACAGGTAAGGAACTCTTTATTCCAGGTGTAGAGTTGAACAAAAGTTACTGCTGAAACGCTTGTTTGATCCGGCTGCGTCACTAATTCTGCATGAGGCTGGCGAAATGGACACTCAATTGGAGCTGGAAATGACACCGGGTAAGACTGCAGCGTCTTTGGCGGTGAGAACTGTGGCAGTACATTTTGACGCTCATTGTTTTGCCTCCTCAACGCCGCACTCTGCCTCCTCATCGCCGCACTCTGCGCCTGCATCGCCACGTTCGCCTTCTGCATCCGTTCAAGTACAGCTAACATAGAGTCCAGCAAAGCCACTGGTGTCGCCATTCCAGAACAATCTCAAAAGTTCAAGAACGTTGTTAAAACCGTTGCGAGAAGATTGCCATTGCAGTGTAGCGTTTGCTTCGTCAGCTTGACTGCTCCAGCTGTGTTCGCTCCGAAACCTTTGAAGGTGCTGCGACGCCGTGTCTGCCTGCTATGAGTCGGACGTCTTCAAAACTCCCGATCAATGTACTGCTGCGTCTTCCTCTCTGCAAGTCGTCTCCCACTGCTGCGTGAAGGAAACTGCCATGTCCCTTGCTGCTTACCGTTTTTTTTCCTTTGCTGTGCAAGGTTCAAGCCGCAGCGACTTTGTCTCCTGTGTGAATGATTCAATCTGCCGTGGACATTTTTTTCCCACTGTCGAGAATCTGCAAACAGTTGTGTCCAAGAATCTGCAACTGTTGTGTCCAAGAGACCGTTGCATTTGCTTCAGTCGCTCCTTGAGTTCCTCGGTCAAGAAATGACTTCTTGATTCTCTCTCTCAAAAATCTCTCAATGAAAGCGCCAATTGTTAGGGTGCGGAGAGAGAGAGAGAGTGAAACAATAGGTTTCTTTATATCCAACAATGGCTATGAGCAGAAAAAACAGAATACAAAAGAAGAAAGAAGAGGAAGATGGAAGGACTCCTCTAAGGCGCTGCTCTAAAGCTAAGGCCGCAGCCCTATTCTGCACAGCAGAACCAACTCATCAGAAAATACAATTGTGTCCCCAGCCAACCCAACACCCTCCCTTATTTATTACTCCCACCCACTGCCTAACTAACCTGCTAACAACTGTCCACTCATATTACCAAACTACCCCTAAACTAACACACTCTTACACAGCTGTGTTGGAATTGGTGTTGCCCGATCCTTTTCGGATGTTGTCGGGCCTTGTCCTGGCTGCAATCTAATAATGTGAACATGTTGCCGAATAGCTGGTAATCTCATGGGTGTATCAAAGACCCGTCGCAGTTCAGTTAACACGTTCTGGAAGTTGCATTGTTGGTTAGAAGACATAGAATTTGTAGACCTATTGTACTTACCTCCCAATGATAGGAACAAGGCCACCTGGTGGTGTGGGAAAGGCTGGCCGGCTGCTGTGTAGGGGAGTGGACTGCTGTGTAAGGGATTTGGTAGGCTGATGTGTAAGGGAGTTGGTTGGGGTACAACTTGATGTGGAAATGCCGGGAGTCGCAGCGAAAAAACAACGATTCAAAGAAGAGTAAAAGGGAAAAAAACAGAATGAGAACACAAGGATTTACGTGGTTCGAGAATAATCCTACGTCCAAGGAGAGGCAAAATAACTTCACTATGAAAATCCGGGAGCACAATTTACAGGAGTTTCTCAGAGCTTCTCACTAAAGAACCCTAGCCCGAAAATGGGCTACAAAAAGAGGAAGACGATTCACTGTTCTACCAACCGCACAGGAAGTCCGCATCGCTACAGTGAAAGGTGGTCACTCAAGTCAAAATTGCTACAGTGGCTACCAGCTGGAAGTCCAAGGAGCTACAGTGAATGGCGGCTGGAAGTCCGCATCGCTACAGTGACCTGTCGGTGTTGGTCGATCAGCTCTACTACAATGGTCAACATTGCTATAGTTCCCAAAATTTGGGTCGGGAGCACGTTGCCCCCTACAACCCCCAACGAGCTCACCGCGGAGCTCGCCTGGTGCGCAGTATGGGCTGGAAGCATTCGGCCCGACAACATCCGAAAAGGATCGGGCAACACCAATTCCAACACAGCTGTGTAAGAGTGTGTTAGTTTAGGGGTAGTTTGGTAATATGAGTGGACAGTTGTTAGCAGGTTAGTTAGGCAGTGGGTGAGAGTAATAAATAAGGGAGGATGTTGGGTTGGCTGGGGACACAATTGTATTTTCTGATGAGTTGGTTCTGCTGTGCAGAATAGGGCTGCGGCCTTAGCTTTAGAGCAGCGCCTCAGAGGAGTCCTTCCATCTTCCTCTTCTTTCTTCTTTTGTATTCTGTTTTTTTCTGCTCATAGCCATTGTTGGATATAAAGAAACCTACTGTTTCACTCTCTCTCTCTCTCCGCACCCTAACAATTGGCGCTTTCATTGAGAGATTTTTGAGAGAGAGAATCAAGAAGTCATTTCTTGACCGAGGAACTCAAGGAGCGACTGAAGCAAATGCAACGGTCTCTTGGACACAACAGTTGCAGATTCTTGGACACAACTGTTTGCAGATTCTCGACAGTTGGAAAAAAATGTCCACGGCAGATTGAATCATTCACACAGGAGACAAAGTCGCTGCGGCTTGAACCTTGCACAGCAAAGGAAAAAAAAACGGTAAGCAGCAAGGGACATGGCAGTTTCCTTCACGCAGCAGTGGGAGACGACTTGCAGAGAGGAAGACGCAGCAGTACTTTGATCGGGAGTTTTGAAGACGTCCGACTCATAGCAGGCAGACACGGCGTCGCAGCACCTTCAAAGGTTTCGGAGCGGACACAACTGGAGCAGTCAAGCTGACGAAGCAAACGCTACACTGCAATGGCAATCTTCTCGCAACGGTTTTAACAACGTTCTTGAACTTTTGAGATTGTTCTGGAATGGCGACACCAGTGGCTTTGCTGGACTCTATGTTAGCTGTACTTGAACGGATGCAGAAGGCGAACGTGGCGATGCAGGCGCAGAGTGCGGCGATGAGGAGGCAGAGTGCGGCGTTGAGGAGGCAGAGTGCGGCGTTGAGGAGGCAAAACAATGAGCGTCAAAATGTATTGCCACAGTTCTCACCGCCAAAGACGCTACAGTCTTACCCGGTGTCATTTCCAGCTCCAATTGAGTGTCCATTTCGCCAGCCTCATGCAGAATTAGTGACGCAGCCGGATCAAACAAGCGTTTCAGCAGTAACTTTTGTTCAACTCTACACCTGGAATAAAGAGTTCTTTACCTGTGGTGACTAGATCGACACAACAGTGCAACTGGCAAAGCGAGCAGCAAGTGCAATCGACAGATTCTGGTGCCTCGTCAAACCATCTGGCCAACTCAGCACAACGGAACCAAACAGCTTGCGCAGCTTCGCCTTCACAGGGGAGGCGGGAACGCACGTTCAACCGCCAGAAGGTTTCGCAGGCACACATGCAGGTTACCTCTGACCATTTGCAAGTTCTGGCAGTTGCACAGGATTTCCGAAGAAGGGTTCAAACAGTTTTACCTTCTGATTGCTGTGATTATGTCACCAATGAACTTAAATCCAGACGTGCTAACCACCCAGAGTCGCTTGAGGACTTTCTTTCAGCTTTTAGACTGGCAGAGATTCGTTGTACAGGCAGGTAAGACTTCCAGACCAGTATTTGGCGAGTGGAGATACTTATTTTCTCCGATTTTTTTCTTCTACATAGCGTTGTGGCTCGGACTAAATTGTTGCAGCAGCTTGACGTGCTATTTCCATCGATGGTTTTGTCTGAAGTTGTCGGGGTCCGAAGAGAAGGTATAGAAGAACAAGAACCACCTCACCAAGGGAACAAAATTTTCAGTTGAAGAACTTAGCTGACCTCGCACGGGGTGTCGGAGATGAAATGGAACTGAGAGACCGTTTGACAAAAGAGGTAACAGTTGCTGGATCGTTCTACTACAAACTCAAACTCAGCAGGACCTCCAGACTTGAAGGAGCATTTGATTTAGGACACAGAGAAGTAATGTATGCGGAAACTGGGGTCCGGAAGTTCGACATGGAGAATCGGGAACCACCGCATCGGAAGGAGTCCCATCATGTTTCTAATACTGTGGCTGTAGAATAAGTGAAGTCTGCTGGAAGCAGCCTGGAAGCAGCAGACTCATGTTTTCAAATACGAGTTCAGGCTAGTGGGAAAATTGAGTTTTTGTGATGTTCAGGAGAGGAAGATGGAACTGAATCAAGCAATTAAAAAGCACAACAAGGTGGCAGTACTGCGGGAATTCTTCAGTTTGTCCACCTTGAGGACAAGGTGGCATTTCAAGCGGGCGGCCATGATAGGAACAAGGCCAGCTGGTGGGGTGGGAAAGGCTGGCCGGCTGCTGTGTAGGGGAGTGGGCTGCTGTGTAGGGGAGTTGGTAGGCTGATGTGTAAGGGAGTTGGTTGGGGTACAGCTGTGTAAGAGTGTGTTAGTTTAGGGGTGGTTTGGTAATATGAGTGGACAACTGTTAGCAGGTTAGTTAGGCAGTGGGTGAGAGTAATAAAAAGGGAGGGTGTTGGGTTGGCTGGGACACAATAGTATTTTCTGATGAGTTGGTAGCAGAATAGGGTTGCGGTTCCTTCTTCTTCTATCTTCTTCCTCTTCTTTCTTCTTCTGTATTTTGTTTTATTCTGCTCACATCCATTGTTGGATATAAAGAAACCTACTGTTTCACTCTCTCTCTCTCCACACCCTAACACTAATAATGCGACCATGTTGCCGAATAGCTGGTAATCTCATGGGAGTATCAAAGACCCGTCAGAGTTCAATTAACACGTTTTGCAAGTTGCCTTGTTGGTGAGAAGACAGAGAATTTGTAGACCTATTGTACTTACCTCCCAATAACAGTCAATGGGTGGCCCCACTGTATGAGACTGTTTCACCCACCCTGCCAAAGTGGAAGCCCCACGGTCATGGAAATTTATTCCCCGGAGAATACATTCTTTTCCAGCCTTCCGAAATCTCATAGTCAATGCTCCCCAATTACGTATCACATCCCCTAAGTTACGCACCCACGCCACTCCAAGAATGAGATCCAAGACCCAACTCAAACATTTGCATCAATGAGACAAGAGTAATCTCCCGAAGTCACTTGTAGTTCCGGAACACTAGTCACTTTATGCTCATCTCCAAGTTTCACCAACACTGCAGAGAAATCCTGTACCACCAAACCAAGTATGTTGACCAACTTGGGAGTAATAAAGTTGTGTATAGCGCCACTGTTCAGTAAAATCAGCACGGCCAACTCCCCTACGTGGCCCTCCACTTTCATAACCATATTTTCCCTGTCAAGCGCCCCGTAATATGCTCTGAATGGACCAGTTCGAACACTCTGCCGAACTTGGGGTCTGGTCGTCAACTGAAGGTACTTCCACATGCAACACAATTTCATCATACACTGGTACCCCATCACCGTCCTCGCCCAGGAGCAGGACTCTCATTTTAGGATCAGTGCACATATGCAGTGGACTGTACGGTGAGCCACATCGAAAACATAAGCCCTTTTTTCGGCGTTCTTCCCACTCCTGAGTTGTGAGGTTCCGAAAGCCTCTACCCCCAGTCACTACCGGCTTCTGCATCCCCTGTCTGGCAGAGCTTGACAGGGCCCTCTCCCCGCTGGACCGGACGAACGCCGACACCAATCCAATCGTGCGGCGGCTGGCGGTGCAATGGGTTCCATAATTCACCTTCGCGTGTACCGCCAGAAACACTTGGCCCACCCCCACGGAAGTGTAACCCGATTTTGTATGTCGTCGCGCAATCCGTGCACGAAGTATCTGACATATTGTTGTTCTGGTTACCAAGAAATCAAGGAAGCCAGATACTCAAATCGCTCTATATATTCCGACACTGAACCCCTTTGATCAATAGCAACTAACTCCTCATACGAGTTCAGGATGTCTAAACCACTGAAACGCTCCATCAATTCAGCATTAAAATTTTGCCATGATATATCCAGACGAACCTCTGCCAATATCGTAAAGCAATGAATTGCAATCCACTCTATACTCACCTGCGCTAGCGACAACTTCAGAGCCACTGGGATCTAGTATATTCGAAAATATAGGTCACCTCGAGTGAGACAACACTAAGGATCGGTACAGTCAAATGTTGGTAACTCGATTCATCAAGTGCGTGGAACCGATTCAGTGGCGTGCAGTAGAGGATGCACCTCCCAAGCAGTCTCTCGTCTGAGCTCCACCCTCTCGACGTTCCCTCCAGAAAACGCACAAGAGTCCTCGGAGTCCTCTGCCACGCACGTCGCGCCCTGCTGTGGTTGTTTCTCAAGTCATCGCACCGCACCGGGGATAAAACGGAAGAATTCCGCTAGAGCCTTCAACTCCTGTTCCCAACGCCGATGAACCTGATCCATCTTATGTTGTCCAACAGAGAGAGTATCAATCGCCGTAATCAATTTCGTCAATTTGACCTCATTGCGGCCCACTCTCTACACCATTCCATCCAACCGAGCCTGATGTCGAGTCTCCATTCGCAATCCCCGCTCGAGGAAGTGGGTTGGACCAAAAGATGGGATCTCCTCTCACTAAGCTATCGGAAGAAACAATCCAGCTTGAATTCTATTGTGAATGAACGAGGTCTACACTTGAAGAATGGCGGGGAGAAGAAACAAGAGAGGAGGTAGAAGAGCCCCAAAAGAAAAGATAGAACCACACAAGAGATTCTCAGCTCTCCTGCCCAAGCCCGTAAACCGATCCAATCAAAACAAAAAAAGAATGTTCACCCTCACTCTTCTGCAGCCGCTCCCCATTTATTACCCAATCCCCACCCCATACAGTCCAGCTAACTATCCCCATTAGCAATGACCCTTTTACCCCCCTTATAACGCCTAGTATATACTTTCCACAACTCGGGCTGGTCCGGAGCTCTATCAGGAAAGCTTTGAGAAACGAGGGAAACATGAGAAGAAGAAAAAAGGGTACGGAGACGATAATTGAAAGAAGAAGGCAGACCATCAGCATTGTAAGCAGATTGTCTGCAATGTTATAGTTGTATAAACGATGGGGGTGCAATAAAGTCGAGTCGAGCCCGTTAGAATGGAAGAGATTGGACCCAATACCCAAGATGTCTCTCTAAGGGAGGCCTTGATGTTTATTTATAATGAATTATAAAGATGACATAATACCTCAAGTCCAATGTGGGACTCAACTCAATTTAACCTCTAACACTCCCCCTCAAGCTAGACATGCCCAACATGAAATACAAATCCAAAAAAAAACAAATAACAGAAAAACAAAACAACAAAGAAGCTCGACGATGATCTGAGTGGTGATGAGGAAACCCGACGGTGATTTGGGTAGCCCAACGGTGATCCGAGCAGTGATGAATAAGTCCGACGGTGATCTGGGCGGCTCAACAATGATCCGAGCAGAGATGATAAAGCCCATTGGTAATGCTGAGACAACAGCCCTGTGTACCAGCTCTGTTTTCTTTTTTCTTTTTTCTTCCCATTTTTTTAGGTTGTGCAAACCTGCGCCTACTGTCGCGCGCCCCCACAGCGACCGCCGCAAGCCCCCTTCTCCACCTGAGCGACAACATGCCAAAGCAAATGGACAGAAAAGTGTTACAAAACCCATGGCGCTCGAATTAGAACAGCTTGGCCTCGTTTCTTGCTTCAACAACGGCGGATGGAGTCAACGACATAGTACAGTTTGGGAAAACTAATGCTAAGAGAACTGAGGTTTTAGGATCAGAGATAAAGAAGGGATCAGGATCAATTTTGGGGTTCAAAAGAAAGAATGATCTTAATTATAACTTGGTGTGGTCCTAAGGTTTAGGCTGCGAAGCAAGCGGAGGTCACTACTTGATCGTGGTCAGACCAACTAGCTCTATCTAGGAGACAACTATTCTTTGGTCTGGAGATAGCTTCAACCTAGATGCATTAAACTTAGCTTCTATGACAGAAAGTGTCATAGGCTATTGGTCATAGGCTATTCTACTTCAATCGGGATAAGATCGTTCGTTTAAACTTCATGTGATTAGGGTTGTTTAAATGAACTGGATATACAAATGTTATTTACCCTAATTACTAATCCTTAAGGTTACCAAGTTGAGAATTGAAGATTTATTGAGTTCAGACACCCCACTCTCGATCCCTACCCCTAGGTGGTTTAGCCACTCATGGTAGATTTGATCAAAAATTGGTAAAAGATTGAAAACATAGAGTTTAGAAATAACAATTGGGATTAAACAATTAAAGATCATGCAAAGATTGAGACTTATCAATTAATGAACATGCAATCATGAATTAGCAATAAAGAGATGGATTAAATTACAATTATAAGCAGATACTTACGTGAAACAAGAACGAGAACAAGCACAACAAAGCTTCGTCGTAAATTGACGATCGGGACGATAAATGCGCGAGGAAAATGTTGTGGAATCGTCGGGAGTCACAGTGACAGAAACAAGAAAACGAAAGAAAGGAAAAGCAACAAGGACACAGCGATTTACGTGGTTCGGGAAAAATCCCTACGTTCACGGGAGAGGCAGAATTTTACTATATCGGGAGCACAAATTACAGAGGTTTTTCAGTAATGACCCTAGCCTGAAAATGGGCTATAAAACAATGGAGAAGACGATCACTGTTCGGAAAAGTGAGTCCGTGTCGCTATAGTGAACGACGACCAGCTTTGTCAAAAGTGCTACAGTGACTGTCGGCTGTAAGTCAAAAGTGCTACAGTGAAATTGACTCCGAAGTCCGCACTGCTACGGTGTCGGTCGGTCAGCTCCGCTACAGTAGTCATAGATGCTACAGTGCCGAAAAAATTGGGTCGGGCCCTTCGGCCCCCGGACCCCCGGAGCAGGGGCGGGTTGCCCCCCTGCAACCCCCAACGAGCTCACCGCGAAACTCGACCCGCGACAGTTGCGGGCCACAAGCATTCGGCCCAGCCAGATCGGGCAACACCAATCCAACAGAAAAGTGTTGGTGACGCAATACGGATAAAGAACACTTCGCAAATCGATCCATGGTGCTTGTATTTAAGTAAAACAATGAAAGGGGGGGTTGCGCACATGCTCGGAAGGCACCGGCACGTTGGAGATGGCCTCGCACGAGGGAGCGACGAGAGGCAAAGAAGGTGCGCTGAGAGGGGGGGTCGAGGAGACCGTCGCGCGGTAGAGGTCGGCAAAAGGGGCACAGCGAAGGAGTTGTGCGGGAAGGTCGTTGACGGACCGCAGGGAGGGAGATACCGGCAGGGGGCGACAGTGGAGGACCTGCGGCTCCCTGGCCATGGAGGTCGTCGCCCCCCAACTGGGGAAATACCTAAGTGTCCGCCGGAGAAAAAAACAGAGACAGGGGAGGGTTAGGGTTAAGATACAACCTCCTCTGATACCAGGTAAATGATAAGAGAGGTGAACCTAATACCCCTTGAGGTTATTTTATAATGAATAATAAAGACCACATAAGACCATAAGTCCGATGTGGGACGCAGACTCCAACAGTTCCAGTGTCACGTTGTATACATCTTTCTAAGAAAATGTGTCCTCAGACACAATAGGAGAAAGAGAGAATGAGTAAGATCACATACGTTTCAGTGATAGAATCAATCATGTATGTCATGTTATGTGCTAGACTTGATGTTGCCTATGCATTGAGCATGATAGGCAAATATCAAGTTGATCCAGGATAACAACATTGGTTAGTTGTTAAGGCTATCCTTAAGTATTTAAGAACTGTGTTCGTGATGTATGGAGGAAACGAGAAGTTGGTCATTAGGGGTTATACTGATTCTAGTTTTTAAACAGGTCAGAATGATCTGAAGTCATAATCAAGATATGTTTTTTGTCTCAACAGAGGAGCTGTGAGCTGGAAGAGTTCTTAGCAGTCAGTTATCGCTGATTCTACAGCTGAGTCTCAGTATATAGCGGCTTCTGATGCAGCTAAGAAAGCCGTTAGGATACGAAACTTTTTCCAGGAGCTTTATATGGTACCTAGCAGTAAAGATCTTATCACAGTGTATTGTGATAATACTGCAGCGGTGGCTCTTGCAAAAGATCCAAGGTCACACAAACGGACAAAGCACATACTTTGTAAGTATCACCTCTGGAGGGATTTTTCTCAGAGGGGTGAAGTTGCAGTAAGCATAGTTCTCATAGAAGAAAATGTAGCAAACCCCTTGACTAAAGGTCCTATATCAACAAAAGCATGAGTATCATGTGAGAGCTAGCGGACTGAAGGTTGTTAGTAGTTGGCTCTAGAGCAAGTGGAAGTCTGTTTGAGTTGGTGCCATAAAACCAACTTTTGTGTACTTTATGATAATTTATATTCATTGTTTTGAATATTAATAAATTCTTTATCACATCATGATTGTTCTTCTACGTAGCATAGTATGTGATAATGTCCTAACAGTAATTGTTGCACTAAATGGTCATCACAATCTCCCGTTGTGATGAGAATCTGGAAGTGTCACGACAGTATTCTTAAATATATGTTTCATAACCGGATGAAATCATTTGAGGGACACAAATGATTCATACTATCAGGGGTGGAGATGTTGGATTGGTGTAACCCGATCCATTTTAGATGATGTTGGGTCGAATGCTTGCGGTACATACTGCGCATCAAGCCGCAACTCTCGCGGGTCGAGCTTCGCAATGAGCTTTTTGGGAGTTGCACGAGGCAACACGCCTCTGCTTCGGGGGACTGTATCAACTCTGACCACTGTAGCGGGTCGGACCAAACGACACTGACAGGGCACTATAGCAATGCGAACTTTGGCACGACTACTGTCGCAGCTCAGACTTTGGAGACAGCGGTATTGTAGCTTCGCGGACTTCTTGCCACCGGCAACAATAGCACCTTGGACTTGGGTGGTCGAAGCATTATAGCGGTGCGAACTTCCAGCCACCTTCTCACTATAACGCATCGGACTTTCTGGGCGGTTCGTGGAACAGTGTTTCGTCCTCTTTATTAGCTCATTTCGAGCTAGGGTTTCTGTGTTAGAAACTCTGTGATCACTCTGTAATTGTGCTCCCGAATTATAGTGATATTTCTATCTCTCCATAGACATAAGGATTCCCGAACCACATAAATCATCGTGTTTGTGTTCTTTTTCTTCTTTTGTAAATGTCTTTTCTTCATCTGCAAACCCATTTGTCGCTGTGACTCGGCGTTTCCGCAACAGGAGACTCATGGGACTTCGAGGCACCTTCCCATGGTGTACACCCTTGATAATATCCAGTGTAGAATATTATGAGAACGAGACCCGCCGGTAAGAAATCCACATTTATATGTCATTGGAAGTTCCTATCTGCAGACATGTGTATTGATCCACAGACTTTAAGATTATTATTAATGAGTGTCATAACTCACGTACTTTGATGCATTGACGAAAACTATGATGACATATTCGCACCAAGGAAGAATATGTTGGGTGTGTCACGAGTGGTATTTCATTAATGAATAATGCGAGAGGATTTATCCCTTCGCACCAAGGAAGAATATGTTGGGTGTGTCACGTGTTGTTAGACGCTAACCTTGGACTTTAGGATGTTTCGCCTAATGCCGCTAAGAAAGAGGCCTAGAGGGTCGCACACTAAGTGTATCCAGAATCACAGTTAAATAATATATTATTATTTATTATTTAACAAGTTGAATAAATATTATTTTTGCACGTGGTTTAATAATTATACATGTTTTCTTGATCGCATTTATTTTGTCACAAGTTATTCGAGAGAATATTATGTGAGCAAAATATTTAATAGATATTTATTTTTTATTTAGTGAATATAATATTTATTTATTTATTGACGAATAATGCAGTGATGTTTATTAATTAAATAAATAGTCATTATTTAATGCTCGATAAATATTGTGAAGGAATGGAAGACCGAGTTTAATGGTCCGGTGAGAAATAATATATATTGAAAACTATTTGAATAAATAATATTTAATTTAATTCGCGAGTTTAGCGCATATCAAGAAATAATAATAATAATATTATTATTATTATAAACATGGGTTCCACAGAGATTACAGAAATAATAAAGGGCGCATGTGCAATTATTATTTTCTAATCCTAGCGATATATAAACTCAATTATATTATTTTCTTAACAAAGTGAATTCATTTTGTGTTGTGCACAACAAGATCAGGAGAGAATCCGCTCTAGAGAGCTCGCACTCCCAGAACGCTTCCAAGAACGGAGAGCGGTCTTCCTCCACCTTCCACTCTCGAGTCTAGAGAGATCAACGAGAATCCTTTGGAAGCGATTCTCAGGGCGATCAAAAGCGAACGATGCAAACGATAGGATCTATCGTGCTAGCACCCGGAGATTCCTACGGCGATGTTCGAAGATTCATAGAACACGTATGGATCACCGCTAGAGGGAATTTATTCTTGATTCCTTCAACACAACGACGGTACGACGTAGATCCGTTGTCAAATCCATCAACGAAGAAAGAATTTCTCACAAGATAATTCTTTAATTGCTAAAATTAATTATAAATAATATGTGATGATCCTGGTAGCAATGTGAAACGGGTTGCGGGTTCGTGGGTTAGGCGGGCTTGGGGCGGGGTGGGTTTTAAAAAAATTACCCGTATTATAAGCGGTCTTAGACGAACAGCGCACATAGGCAGCCAAACTGTGCGGGTTTACCCGCACGGATACGAGCTTGCCCGCGGGCTTTTTAAAATTAAAAAAAAAAACATACGCGATTTCACCGTATAAAGAAACTAAATAATTAAATGAGAAAGACAGGTGTCTCTTCCTCTCCCGAGACCGCCTAGCATGTTGTGAGTTCCGAGAATCACACTTCGTCATCCCTTCCACTCCCCGAGATAGCCTCATCACGCCCCGCCACCCATTCCTCTCCCGAGACCGTTGTTCCCGCATCACTCCCTCCCTTCATAATCTTTATCTTTATCTCCTGCCTCTGTATCACCCCTACAGACTCGTCGTTGCATGCCTAAGCCTCCGTCATAGGACCTGTCCCCCCCACCAAACCAGCCTCGTCATGTCGTCGTCTGCCTCCGCCTCCCCCCACGATGGACCAGCCCCGTCACCCTCCTCCGCTTCCCCCACGCCGGACCAACCCCGTCACCCGCCTTCGCTTCCCCCAAGCCGGACCAGCCCCATCACCCGCCTCCGCCTCACCTTACGATGTCGGTCGTCTCTGTCTCCCCCACGCCGAACTTGCTTTGTCGCCCTCCGCCTCTCCCGTGTCGAACTGGCCCTGTCGTCCTCCTCCTCCTCACCCCACGTCGTCCCGCACCTCTGCCTCACCCCACGTCGTCTCCAGCCTCCTGCTCCCCCACCCCTTCGCCCGGCTCCCCCCCCCACGTCTTCACCCCCCTCCTCCCCCCACCCCGAACTGGCCTGTTGCCCACCTCCTCCCCCACACCAGACCACACTTGTCCTCCGACTCCCCAACGTCGTCGGCTACCCCCCCCCCGATGTTCGTCGACCACACCCCACCCCCACGCCGGACCAGCCCCGTCACCCGCCTCCGCCTCACCTTACGATGTCGACCGTCTCTGCCTCCCTCACGTCGAACCTGCTTTGTCGCCCTCCTCCACCTCTCCCGTGTCGAACTGGCCCTGTCGTCCTCCTCCTCCTCACCCCACGATGTCCCGCACCTCCGCCTCACCCCACGTCATCTCCAGCCTCCGCCTCCCCCACCCCTCCGCCCGGCTCCCCCCCCCACGTCTTCGCCCCCCTCCTCCCCCCACACCCCGAATTGGCCTGTTGCCCACCTCCTCCTCCCCCCACACCAGACCACCCTTGTCCCCCGGCGCCTCCTGCCCGGTCCGACTCCCCGATGCAACTTCCCTCACAAAGCCCGCTCCTCCTGCGCGCAAGCACGCCTCACCGCGGCTCCTCCCGACAGCGACACTCTCGTCGTTCCCGTCGCCGTTCTCCAACGCGGCTCCACCTGCGCCGGCCTCCTCAATGGCTCCCGCTTTCCCCGGCGGCCGTTCCGGCTCCCGCAACTCCCCGCAACCGCTCCCGCTTCTCCAGGCGCGCGATACGGAAGGCTCCGCCTCTCCCGCAGCTGCTTTGCCTCTCCCGCCGGCCCGGCGTCTCCTCCCGGCGAACCCATCTCCGTCCAACGGTTCTCCGGCACCCCGCTCCTCCAGCCGCGCCTCCCAGCCGTGGCTCCCGGCGCCCTCTCCAGACGACTCCTCCCGGTTGCAAGCACCGGCTCCGTCAACTCCAGACCGCGCCTCCAGCGCCAGTCCCGCCTATCCCGGCGACGCTCTCCCGCGGCGGTTTTCCCCAACGGAGCTCCTCCCGCAGCGTCCCTCTTCCGCGACGTTCCTCCACTCCCGACCCAGGCGCGGCCCTCCCAGCCCCCGCTCCCAACGCGGCTTCCGGCGACCCTCTATCCAGGCGCGGCTCCCCTTCCCGGCGGCCCCTCCTCTCCCGGCGCGGCTCCCCTTCCCGGCGGCCCTCCTCTCCCGCTCGCGATCCAGCGTGGGTTCCCGGCGCCCTCGTCCAGGCGACCTCCGGTGGCTCCCTCCCGCTGCCTCCTCTGCGTGCGCGCTTGCTGGATCTCCTTTTCTCCCGCGCCTCAACTCCTTCCCCGTCAGCTTGGTCTCTGTCGGCCTTCTCCCCATGTTCTGTTCTCCCGCGGCTCCTCCCGTCCGCGGCCCTATGGCTCCTCTTCTGGCAGATCCCTCCTTCGCCTCTTTGCGGCAGCGGCCGTCCCGTCTCACGCTTTCCAACGGCTCTCCGGCGGCTTCCAGCTCTGCCTCCTCCTCTCCTGCCTCCTCACCGGCCCCTCCTACGGAGTCCCCGCCTGCTGTCGCCGGCATCTCCTACCGTCTCCCGGCAACCGCCTCTCTGCCCGGCGTCTCCTGCGGAATCACCGCATCCCATCGTCGGCCTCCTCTTGCGGCTTCCGCGGCACTCCGACGACCGGCCCTCCCGAGCGGATTTCTCGGCGCTTCGACGATCGGCACCGCCATTGCGGGTTCCCGGCGGTTCGACGACCGGCCCGCCAGTGCGGTTTCCCGGCGCTCCGACGACCGTCCCGTCAGTGCGGTTTCCCGGCGGTTCGACGACCGGCCCGCCAGTGTGGTTTCCCGGCGCTCCGACGACCGGCCCGCCAGTGCGGTTTCCCGGCGGTTCGACGACCGGTCCGCCAGTGCGGACTTCCCGACGCTCTGTCGTTCGGCCCCACCTCTGCGGATTTTCCGACGCATCGTTGACGCATCGTTGGCGCATCCTTTTCAGCATCATCCATCCATCATCCTGAGGAGGAGCTGCGATCGTGAGGGGGAGCATCAGTCTTGCAGTCTTTCCTTTATTTTATTTCGTCTTGTTTTGTCGTTAAGCTGGGTATGTCCAGCTTGAGGGGGAGTGTTTGCAGCCTGTTGCTTGCTTTGTTTTTTCTTTGTGTGTCCAAGCTAGGTAGCTAGGTTCACCTAGCTTGAGGGGGAGTGTTGAAGTATGCATCCCACATCGGACTTGAGGTCCGGTGTGGTCGTTACTATTTGTTATAAAAGCACCCCAAGGGCTCCTTTAGAGAGCACATCTTGGGGGGTTCGGGTCTCTCCTTTTTCCCATTCTACAATTTTTATTATATATATATATATATATATATAATAATGAATGCGGGTTGCCCGTGGGCTTGCCCACATCCGCTGCGAGGTGGGGCGGGCTTTATAAATCTGCCCGCTTATTATACGGGTTTTTGTGGGTCTAGCCCGCATGGGCTCAAACCCACGCGGAAGCCCGCCCCGCCCGTTTCGTATTGCTAGATCCTGGGCCATCACATCTCGTCTGCAAACACCTGAGTCATCACATCACATCCACAAAACCAGAGTAGTAAGGTATCATGCACATAAGGACATCAACCTCGTGTCCTCCTACCATGCACGACCCCCACCATAAGTCATCTCATCATCTCATCAGACATCACCACAGTGCACATTTGACTTCTGGTCATCACAGTTTGTGCCTATCAACGCCACCTGGAAGAGAATGGGGAAGAGCGGGTAGTCAGCCATCAATCCTCACCGTCGGGATGTTGGAAAAAACACCCATAAAACATTTGGTTGTCGGCACAAAGTGCTCGATATGGATGGGGTGCGTATAAAAAACACAAAGAACATATAAGGTACATATATAAAGCTACACACAAGGCCAAACTATGAGTACACCACCGAAGCACTAGCCAACTCACAACATCACCCCACCCAACCTCACAATCTCACAACACCACCACTTTCACTGCAGCCACTAAATACACAACACCACACAACAAGCCACAAGCCACATATTTCATCTTCTTTCTCAAGTTAATCCAATTTCTAGATTTCTCATTACTAACCAATTTCATTCATTAAACCCATTCATTTTCCAGTCCATTCATTTCATTATTTCAACCTGTTTATTTCACATTAAACATCAACCATATTTTACCACACGGCCCACTTTAATTCAACGTTCATAAACCATTTCAGCCCATGTCATTTCAATTCAACATTTACATTTAATTCCATTATTACCCGAAAAACTACCATAACACAACACCACACAAAACAAACAGCATCATCCTCATGCCAACAAGCCCACACAGCCACCATTTCACAACCACAGTCACCTCCTCATCACATCTGCCACAAACCATGCCCACATCTCGGCGCATCCGCCCCACACATCACCGCCACATAACATAACCACTATTATTAACCGAAAAACTACCACAACACAACACCACACAAAACATACAGCATCATCCTCATCACATTCACAACCACAACCACCTCCTCATCACATCCGCCACAAACCATGCCCACATCTATCATAACCACACATCACAACATTTTTCACATCATTCACATATTTTCCAAATTTAGCAAGGGGAATTCTCACACAAACCATAATTTTCATGTGCAACCAATTTAATTGTCACATATAAGTGGTTAGTCGTTTTCATTCAAGGTGATAACAAACAATCACACAACAAGATTTCCATAATCACAAAAATTATGGCGCAAAGTCTCCCAACGTCAACGATTTTCAGCAAGGCATCAAGCCCGCTCAATCACAATATCAATAATATCAAAAAACTATAAAGTATGCGATTTCATTCCCCTTCCCCTTCAATTCCAATTGACCAATTCATTGTCTTCATTAGGTCAATGAAAACTATCTTCCCAAAAGATAACAAGAGTATCCCCTCCCGCATGATACACTAGATGAAAAACGAAGGATCCCCTACCTCAAACGAAGATTTTCGATCCGCTGCATAAGGTTAGAACGAGAGGGAGACCGCCACCAAACACCTCAACAAAGGAGAACACCCTTACCAACCTAGAACGCAACAACCAAAACACTACATTATCAAAACGCCGTCAAAACCAACGATTCCCAGACAACAACCTTTCCCAAACAAGAAACAAGGAGAAAAACAGGGGGAAAACAAGGAGGAAACTCACCTAAGCCACCACAGTTGATCTTCCAAGGCCGGGTTGAAAGCCACTAATTAGGAGTTGAAAGGTCTCCAAAGGACGCACTTGGGTCGCCCAAGAAACGAGAGAAAGGTTGGAAAAGTGATTGGATTCGAAGGTCTTTAAGAATTCATAGGTGGACTAGAAAATACAAGACCAGAGCGCACCCACCCCTCACCACGCCGCAGAGGGGGAGGACTACGACGCAATAGGGAGGACCACACTACACCCAAGCTAATCAAACCGGCCTCCGAGATCTGCATCTATTTCCACACCACAGATCCTATAAACCAAGGGGAATACCACAGCGCAGCCCAGACCACTACATCACAGACCCCCAACAACAAGGAAGAGGTTGCGCCACAACCCTAAAAAGGAAAAACCGTTGAAAACTCACCTCGGAGCCCTTACGTTGCAGCCATGGACTCCATGCTGCAGCCTTCAACTGTCGAGAAAGGGCTATGTTGCAGCCAAGGCTCCACGGCGCAGCTACCCCCCAAAACAGCAGTAGCTCCAAAAATACCTCCAACTGCCCACTATGCTACAGTCGGCCCTCCTACGCTGCAGCGGCCACCTGTACAGCATAGCCCCACGCTTCACGTCGTAGAACTGCCTTCAGTTGGATTTTCCAGCTTCAACCCCTCCACTCTCCAGCTCCTCAAAACTTCCTCCGGACACCTCTACCTCCAGAATTCCAACAAAGTAATGGGTCGAAAGGTCCAGGTCGTTACAAGCCCAATCGTGCGGCTCTCTGAGTAATGTCCAATAGAATGCGCAAGGTTGACGCACGGTTTCTCAAACCGTACGGCATGACCGTGAAGCTCTCTGGTTTGGAGACAGTAGCATGCACATGATTGACGCACGGTTTGTTAAATCGTGTGGCTTAACCGTGCGACTTGCATTAAATGCTCCGAAAATTAGAGTTTAACCCGGATGTACACCTTGAAACTCTCACTTTTCTCCTATTCACCCAGGCTCTCCAACTCCTCTCATTCCCTAGGCGTCTTTGGTGATTCCCTTTGATCCAAAGGCAATTTTGGCGATTCAAGGTGTGTTGGATCTCCGAAATTGACAGTGAGTCCTCGTTCTTGCTTGTTCTCTCCATATCTACTCATCTTCTCTCTCACAGAGCCATATATCTAATTTGTTAAAGATATATCTATGTTCTATGATGTGTAATTTGATGAGATCTTGTTGGGATCTATAAAGGGAAGAAGTTTCAAGACCGGATCTAGAAGTTTCTTTATGGTAGTTGGCTTCTCTTACACTCTACTTGTTCTAGAACTTGACGGCTTGGTTTTACTTAAATGTATTGCTTGGATTTACAAAGGAACTATTGGATGAACATGGGAATTTGAATGGCTTTCTGAAAACCCCCTTTATAATTTTAAATTATGGTTTTAAAATTAAGGTTTTGGTTTAACGCTACCAAGGTGTTCAATGAAATGTTTAAAAGGGAGAATTGATTTATGTGGAATGGTTTAATATGAGAACTTGGCATACATAGTGGCGTGTGTTCATGTGTCTTTGTGCGCTCACGTGTGTGCGCGTGTGTGTGCGCGCGCGTGTGCGCGTGTGCGCGCTCGCGTGTGTGTGCGCGCGCGTGTGCGCGCGTGTGCGCGCGTGTGCGTGCTCGCGTGTGCGTGCTCGCGTGTGCGCGCTCGCGTGTGTGCGTGTGTGAACATGGGATGGTTATTGCCAAGTGGTATGAAATAGTAATAAGCTTTGTTTAATTATTTCTTACATGAAACTTGTTTATGGATTTGTATAAAATTGTTTATCTATTTCTCATGTTTTATATAAAATGTGCTGACATGTTCTTGTCCTAGTGATGTGTGTTGAGAAGTCTCTAGGGATTGTCTACTGAGTGTCATACTCACCCTCTGTTTGGGCACTTTAATGCGTTTGCGGATGTTATTTACTAGGACATGGAAAGGGAAAGGGAAAGGGAAATGTGTCATATTTCTCTAATGATGCTTCTTGATACCATGGGTAGGGCATGTGGAGTTGGTGCTTAGAGCTAGTTCGGCTGATGATTGGGATGATGCCACTTACGTGTCATAGAGTCATGTTGTTTTTCAGTCTTTGTTGGTTGTTGTATCTCGTTAACGTTGCTACTTTGATGTCTGTTTTATTTTGAGTTATTGTTTAAACAGTTCTTATTATGCATCATATTGCTTTTGTCTATCTTGTCATTTCGTTATGTTTGATTGTGTTTTTCTTCTCTAAAGGGCAAATCATCCCCCATTGTTCAGATAAACACTTGGCATTATTGTCAGTTTTTGATGTGTTAGGGATATCACCTAAGGTTAGTGGCACCTTCGACCCCGCCCAAGCCAATGGGTTGGGCTGGGATGTTACATTTCTATTCAAGTTATGTAGACCGTAATTCAAACCCGAGTTATTTTTTATCGGAATAAGGGAGTTGGATTTACATTTCTTGTATATTCATAAGTTGTCATAGTGAGGATAAGTAAATACTTAATTAATGGGAGAGTCTAGACCAAGTTAACAGTTCAAATCCATGTAATTATTTAGTTTTTTGAATTATTTAATTACATGGGATTTATTTAATGTGTCACTTAAATAATTTTTTATTTAAGTGACATATTGCATAAATATATTTGACATTACATTAATTAATTATCGATAAAATAATAGTTATTGTTTATTTAGAGATAAATTAAATAAAAGGTTAATGACATGGGGCCTATGTGCAATTCCCCCGCGCGTTCATCATCTGCGTATCAATTCCCCCCGCGTTTCCACGCTCGGGATTACCCTCCGCTGCGCTTAGGGTTCCAGACCATTTCTACTCCGCCTCCGTATGTTCATCCTCGATCGCCCGCTTCCTCTACCGATCACTCCACCTCCGCCTGTTCATCCTATGGTTTCATCCAAAACCCCCTTCCGCGACCTCCCGCCAGTTTTGGGTTTCCGCAGCGAGCTTCGTGCTTCTCCTCTGGTTGCCGATTTTCCTCTATTCCTATTAGGGTTCCCGAATATCCACGTCTTCCTCCCCGACTCGCCTCTCCAACCACGCCCTTGCCTCCACCTCCACCTCCTCACTTCCTACGCCTCGATTTCGCACCTCCTCCCCGACTTCGTCCATCCTCAACTCCCCGACTTCGTCCATCCTCAACTCCCCCTCTCAGCACTGCCGCCCACCTCGAATCCCTCCTCAACCCCTCTCGACACTGCCTCACTGCCGACCCCCTTCCCCAACCCCCTCTCCTTCCATGTCTCACTTTATGTCGAACCACCGAGACCCTTGCTGGATCATAAGCGGATGACTCCACATCTCTTCAATAGGTATCTTATCCTAATTTTGTAGAAATTTTCAACCCTCTATCCATCTTGATTTATTTTATAGTAGAACATGATTTACTAATACATTCATAGTATAAATCTCTTATTCAGATACTCCAACTACCCCTTTCATAATTCATCTGGGCCATTGTTTCTTCAATAATATTTATTATGATTATATTCCCTCATTTTGCAGGTCTATTCATTGAAAATATTGTGTTTTATGTTTTTCTCATCTATGCTGGGTGAACCTGGATAAAAATGATATTTTTCATACGATTGGTATTAATTATTTCTCAACAATCAATCTTATGATATGTGTTAAAATCTTTGTTTTTAAACTGTGTAGTTTATCTTCATACTCGGTTCTACAGAAATGCTGAAATCTATGCTGGTGGTCATATATCTAGAGGCTTCGTTTACCAGTGTCAGCAACCTCAATTCATAACAGAGTCATGGGGGGTGCAACAGATGGAATTCATCATAGCGATGATGTTTTCATAATACTGGCTTCTCCCCACGGTGGTTTACGCTTCTTTCATTTCTAAATTTCATGGATTTCAGCAGGTAAATCCTGTGATTATTTTTTAAATTAAAAACGGTTAGGTAATGTCCATGCATGATCATTGACATGATTACTCTATCCATCTTGATTTATTTTGTAGTAGAACATGATTTACTAATACATTCATAGTATAATTCTCTTATTCGGATACTCCAACTACCCCTTCCATAATTCATCTGGTCCATTGTTTCTTCAATAATATTTATTATGATTATATTCCCTCATTTTGCAGGTCTATTCATTGAAAATATCGTGTTATATGTTTTTCCCATCTATGCTAGGTGAACCTAGATAAAAATGATATTTTTCATATGATTGGTATTAATTATTTCTCAACGATCAATCTTATGATATGTGTTAAATCTTTGTTTTTAAACTGTTTAGTTTATCTTCATACTCGGTTCTCCAGAAATGCTGAAATCTATGCTGGTGGTCATATATCTAGAGGCTTCGCTTACCAGTGTCAACAACCTCAATTCATAACAGAGTCGTGGGGGGTGCAACAGATGGAATTCATCATAGCGATGTTGTTTTCATAATACCGGCTTCTCCCCTCGGTGGTTTACGCTTCTTTCATTTCTAAATTTCATGGATTTCAGCAGGTAAATCCTGTGATTATTTTTGAAATTAAAAACGGTTAGGTAATGTCCATGCATGATCTTTGACATGATTACTCCATTATGAAGCTGATTTTTTTAATAATCGAATTTGGAATTGTTTTAATTTTATACCAGAAATAATTTAATATGAAATTTTATGTGTTATAAAAAAACTCATTCCAATTTTATTCATGTGATTGAACGTTTGAGTTGTTATACCTATTGTGTTTAATTCGGAGGTTTTAGGTTTGTTCTTTAAATGTACATTCCTATAATTCATTAGTTTCATTACTGTGTTTCATCATATTTTGTAGTTTATTTCTCCTCTGCCTTCGCTTGCTCCTCCTAGGCCTACTCCGCCTTTGCTTACTTTACCTTGGTTGCCTGAGATTGTAGTCAAATGATAGGATTTATCCATCGCAATCATTAAAATTGTCAAATTGTTCAGGGACCTTTGTCTTCGATAGAGGTTAAATATTTATAGAACCCACTTTCTGAGTGACAGGTGATGCATTTTTCATTTCATGTTTGGCGCGTGCATTTTTTAGAATTAGCTACTCATTCCCCATACTCACATTTTCATAATATGATGCAGTTTCATGTTTGGTTGTTTAATGTTTTCAATGTATGGGTGAAATCTCCAGTTTCGGTGATGCTGATTTATCTTCCAACATCAATGGCATTGAAAAGGGTAAAATTGCGATATCATCTTATTTGAAAGATTAAAATTAATATGTCTACTCTTGTAATTAATGAACACATGATATTGTTATCATTTCATTAATATGATTTATGCTTTCAGGACAAGCATCATTACAAATAGTATTGACAACGGCATTACAATGTGCCTTACAAAAGGGTTGGGTGGGGAGAATTTTATAAAAGGTGTGTAGTTCGACTATTTCTCAATTATCAATTACTATTTATTGTAATTGTATCCATCGCAATCATTAAAATTGTCAAAATTCTCTTAGATTCATTTAATGTTTTATATTTTCCAATTCCATTTTAACTGATTTCATTTATGAAATCTATAGTTTTCAGGTTTAATTCTCCAGTTTAGGTGATTCTGCTTCATCTTCCAACATCAATGGCATTGAAAAGGGTGAAATTGCTATATCATCTTATTTGCTAGATTAAAATTAATATGTATACTCTTGTAATTAATGATCACATGGTATAGTTATCATTTCATTAATGTGATTTATGCTTTCAGGACAAGCATTATTGGAAATAGTATTGACAACGCTATTGCAATGTGCCTTACAAAAGGGTTGGGCGGGGAGAATTGTATAAAAGGTATGTAGTTCGACTATTTCTCAATTATCAATTAATATTTATTGTAATTTTATCCATCACAATCATTAAAATTGTCAAAATTCTCTAGGATTCATTTACTGTTTTATTTTTTCCAAATCCATTTTAATTTATTTCATTTATGAAATCTATAATTTTCATGTTTAATTCTTCAAATTATTCATTTATATACATTATTTTTCATTTAGTTATAGATTTTATGTTGTTGTTTTCCTGTATTTTGTTTGTAAATTTTCATTTTTATATAAAAGACTATTGTGTCACCTATGTTAATTTTTTTTTCTTATTTCATTAAACACAAATGTGAATAACCCCATTCTTTCAATAAAATATATTTATTCATTGGTTATAAACTCTATATTAATTGTAAAGATATGCTAGGAAAGAGTTGCGATTTCAATGTGTATACATGGCTGTATTTTTCCCTCTTGACTTTCTGGTTTTATCGCTTCTCAATACAGGTCCTCAATTGGAATTGCATATCTTTATTATTTTTCGGAAATTTATTGGAATGTTATATGTTGCTAAAGTTAACTGAAATTCCAATAAAGTTGAATTAGCCAAAAGTTATATTAAGATTCTAAATTTTATGCTTTAAGTTTGATCATTTTTTATCACTGTTTTTATTAGCATTGTTATTCAATTTTGTTTTTTATGATTTTTTCTTGTGAATTAGAAGAGTATAAATTATTAAAAATTTCTTTTCTTTAATGATTTCACTTTGATATTCTATTAAGCAACACATCAAGATATGCCCAGAAATCTGAAATCTGTACCTATTTTCACTGCATCTTCAGGTCAGGTCACTTCTTTTGTTTGTACATTTATTACATTGGGTCTGAACTGTTATATTCATTGATTTCAAACAATTTAAATCATGATAGGCTATAAGAGTTCATTTTATGTCAGGAACATGAAGCAACTTACATTTACAATATTATACTATTTGCCTGAAAAAAAGCATAAATGATGCTTGCATGTGAGGTTCTCAATTGGAATTGCTTATCTTCATTATTATTTTTCAGAAATTTATGGGAATGTTATATTTTGCTAAAGCTAAGAACTGAAATTCCTCTCAAGTTGAATTTTTCAAAAGTTATATTTAGATTCTAAATTTTATGCTTTGATCAATTTTTATCACTGTTTTTATTAGCATTGTTATTCAATTGTGTTTATGATTTTTTTCATGTGAATCCGAAGAGTATAAATTATTAAAAATTTCATTGTTTTAATGATTTCACTTTGATATTATATTCGATAAACACATCAAGATGTGCCCAAAAATCTGAAATTTGTACCTATTTTCGATGCTTCTTCAGGTTAGGTCACTTCTTTTATTTGTACATTTATTACATTGGGTCCGCACTGTTATGTGCATCGATTTCGAACAATTTAAATCATGATAGGCCGTCAGAGTTCATTTTATGTCAGGCACATGAAGCAACTGACATTTACAATATTATACTATTTGCCTCAAAAAAATCTTATATGATGTTTGCATGTTAGGGGGCTTCAACACCATATATGTGTACAGAGATTGACTATCCAGAACGTGTACATATTAAAACATTTCTACAGATATTGTTGAATGTTTGTGTACATATATTGAACTTTATTCCAGAAATTTACATAATATCTATGTACAGATTAATATAGTAGGGATGTTGGAAATTAAATGCATCTATTTTTAGATAAGATATGGTTCCAAATTTCACAACCAATGTAATAATTCACTGTCACTATGGTAGTAGTGTGGACGGACCTCTATTAGAAAGGCATCACTGTAGTTAGGGGTATCCCTGTATATTATAGTGTTTTCCTTCAGGAGATGGATTCATTGGAGGGGAGTAGGAGATGCTGCAAGATTAAGAAGAGCTCTAAATGGATAATGTTTCAATCCAATCCCACCACCAGCTATAGGTAGCCTCTTCCAAATTCATGGTGCCATTTTTTGGGACCATATGATGATGCATACAAGGGATGGACATGATCAGGTATGCTTGAGATAGTTTCAGGTATGATATGTGTATTTTGTATATTCTCACTTATACATATCAATATAGTTTTGAGCCTTCCTTTTCTTATTGTATATTTCAATTGGGACATAGAGGTACCAGTGGATTCCCTAGCTTGTCCCCATCTAATAGAGAATCATATTGGGGGTGATCATCTTCTCACCTGCATTCTATTTTAGTGTGATTTTACTGTAGGGAAATAGAGGTTCTATATGTGTTTAACCAGCAATAATGTGTTCCTGCCTCTCTCCATGGAGGGAACTGGAAATTTTGAAGCAGATTGTAGTTGCAACTACTCTTGTAGTCAAAGACACCGCCATTCAGTACATATTTGATTCTTGTATAGCTGTAATTATCCAAATCAAATTGTCCATCAAATTGCATAGGAGCTGAGATAAATCTATTGCTAATTGGTGAATTTGCTAATTAGATTCCTTCTCACCCCATCTTTAACACAGGTTGTAACTTTTTAACAAAATTTCTTTGGTTGGTTGGTTTTAAAAATTACTACATCGATCCTTAAATAATCATCTTTTACATGTGTACTAAAATAATTTGTAACTTCTTAACACTTTATTGTGGAATGTTAGAAAATATTTCTTGATAATTTAGTTATTCATGTTGGCCCGCAAATACACTTTGTAGAGGGAGGTTCGATGGAAACCTTTGGAGGGGTATTCATCAAAAATAAGAATGATGAATTTTGTACAAGTACAGTCCACTGAAAGGTATACAGATTGGTTCTTTATTTAATATACATCATAGTGTTGGGTTTCATGCATGGTGTTCTTAGGATTTTGGGATTCTAATTGTTTCCTATAAGATAAATAAGTGTCTTTTGATCATTTCAACCCCCCGTAGCGGTATTAAACCTATGTTGTGTGCTTGGTTCACAAGATCATGTTCTAAAATGAAGAAATTGTAGGAATCGTTCATGATGTTGAAAAATAGAGCACCGTGTTTTATAAGAGATATGGTGCATATTGTTAAATATGACTAGAAGATGCAGTAGTTGGTATTATGACATTATGATTGGTGCTTAATGATTATTACATGGTCTAACCACATAACACATAAGATTGACCTAATGTTAATGTCACACAAGTCATGTGCACAGAAGATAATTATACATAGTGACTTTTCATAAGCCGACATTTCTCTCTCACCTTATACAGGCCCACACATAGATAATTATAGGTAGTGACTTTTAACACTATTACAATAGTTTGTACCACACATTTATGTTTTCAATATATTCAGTATAATCAATATTCATGCAGGGTTTTGATCCTGCTTACAAGGTGACATGGTGGACTAACACTCAGATTTTGGAGAAATACAACGTCATGGAAGACTGGAGCAAAAAGGGTATATTTTCAAGCAGTGAGTCATTTTATTTTTTTCAGTTAATAGTTTCTTTTACTTGTATTAAATATGATATGTGATTCATTTTTTGGACTGCATATACTCATTGAGCAGTGGATTATGTATTTAATATGAGAATTGAATAGTTTTTTTTGACCTTTAAAACATGTATTTAATTTGAGCATTGAATCATGTTTTTTTATTGAGTAGTGGGTTATTTATTAGAGCCTTACATTATATCACCGTGCGAATGCACGGACGAGTACTAGTTTCCTAAAAACTGAACCTATGATGCATAATGTTATTAAATAGGTTTCAATTTGAGCTAGCAGCCACTGCACTCATTCATGCTTGACACGGAAAGAGGGTTTTTTTCCCATTCCTCCTGAGATCTAAAGAAGAACGGACAAGAGATTCGTGTGCGATCGACACCGGACATTGGAGCAATCTTGCTTCATCGTTCTAACACCTGACAAATCAAGGCCAACATCCCTAGCTTTGTAGAACATGTGTATATATCGCTAGAGAAACTCGAGTTTGGGTTCTTGAACCAACGGCATCGACGAGCGAGAATCAAGATCAAACGACATTTGCTTTAGTTAATTGTTAATAATATTTAATTATAAACTAAACGTGCAAACCTCGTTCTAAGGATCCGGGTGTCATCCGTCTGATTTCTTGAGATATATCTTAAAAATTAGATAAAAATTTTAAAACAAGTATTCCACCACAATGCTTCCACTGCATACGGATCTTGTGCAGTTTCCCTCATAAAAAACGGAAAAAAAAACTAGATGGGCCAATTAAAAAATTTCACATACAAATTCATATCACATTGCTTCTTATAGAAAAAAGATAATGACTGGATAAAAAGGACGGAAAGAAACTTACTAGAGCATCTCCAATGGCTCCTTTCTCCCCCGACAGTACCCGTTTAAGTATTTCGGCATTATACACAGGCCCTCCACCTCGCAGATCTTCTAGAGTACATCGAGGGATGCCAAAGTCCACTGTCCAGAAACAATTCAAGTCTGAGTCAAAGAACACAGAATTTGATTGTTGATACAAGTGAATCAGTGATATGATGGTGTCTGGTAATTGTTACCCGGATCAATAGAAAATTTGTCAATCCTGTCTGGTGTAACATCAAGGACAAAACCAGGTCCTGTATTAAAAAGAATACATCAACATTAAGCTTAAAATAAGCAACTAAGATGAAAAAAGTATAAAGTTATCAGCCAAGAGAGCTAATGAAACAAAACATCTAACCAAGTGGACTCATTTCATCCAAGCCATGTGAGTGGACAACTAATGCCCTTTTCATGCCAAAACGCTGCAGCGCTTTAGCCATTTTTAGGACCTATCCACAGAACGAAAAGCTATCATTCCTAGTTGCAAAGAACGCACGACAAAGTTTTCTGCAACAATGCCCTTGTAGAAAATAACCAAGCAAGAGGAACCGGATTTTGAAACTTCGCAATCTCTGTATTAGTATACCTGGATTGCTTACAAGAAGGAAAACCAAACAGTGCTTATAAAAGTAGACATGTACTGACCATGTCATCTGTGTACACACCAACTACAGCGAAGGGCACCTGTGCTGGATTCAGCATGGGGCCTAATATGTTGAATATGGTTTTCACTTTCAATTTCTTCCTCACCGGACTGAAGACCTTCATTGCTGGGTGGTACTTTGGAGCCATCATGAATCCAATTCCTGCTTGATTCACACAGCTTGTTATTCCCTGATTGAAGAGAAAATGAAAAAATTTCAACAAAATGAGTAACAAGTAATGGTTATCAGAACTCTCAAAATCAAGCAGGGATGAGTTCACAGGAGACCGCAAAATCATCACACCCAAAAGGTTTTCATTGTGCTGCTGCAGAAAAAGATAATTTAAAATGCCTAATTTAGGTTTCTCTGATAACATTTCCTAGTTACCAAATTACTTTTGAGCAAATCCATCAAATTAATGCAAATTCATTCAAACAGAGTAGCATAAGCACTTAAGACCAGGCATGTGAATTTAAATGTCGTTTGCCAGTTTACCTAGTGTAGATAAAGATTACACAATGTTTCTCCATAAGTGTCTGTTGCAGCACCAAACAATATGTGAAATGGTTTTGTCACCTCAAAACCATGACAAAATCATTTGGAAAAATAGATATGTTAAAAACATCTGTGCGAACGCATAAAATAATAACACATGAATCTGCATCTGCATTCAAATTGTAAAGCTTGACATAGGACAAAAGGCAAATATGCTGAGGGAAAAAAACGCCTTCTTCTTGGGGTAACAACTAGTGAAATTAAAAAATTACAAATAAAAGAAAGAAGTTGACGGGGACCATATGACTCGAAATTATAGGTCCATGAAATCAAGAAATCCTAAAGAAGTCAGTCCTAGAGAAACTAGAATTTTGGCAAATGAAATAGATATCCTGCAATCATAAATTCAAATGATGAATTTAAAGCAGTTCATATGCGATACAAAATTTTATGAACATAAGTCGAGGCACTAAAATCTCTAAGAGTCAGGTTGCAAAGTTACACGGATTCAAAAATGACAACACATCGTGTAGATTGCACCAACCTCAGGGTCCAGATCAATTGCAACTCCCAGTTCTTCAAGCACATCAGCACTCCCACATGCGGATGAACTTGACCGATTGCCATGCTGAAAGATAAAACGGCGGTCTTTATCAAGTTTTACAGATTACATCAAAACATCAGTGAGAAAGCACCTTCAACTAAAACATGTGGCTCATAAAAGATTCTCTGGATAGTAAGAACAGAGGGAGGCATGAAAATTGCTAGGCGGATGCCCAACGAGATTTCTAAAATCAGAAGGATGCTTGCAACACCATGGGGATTCAATGTTTGTCACCTTTGCCACTTTTGCACCGCAAGCTGCGGCTAGTATTGAAGCCCCGGTTGATATATTCACCGTGTTGGCACCATCCCCACCTGTCCCAACAATGTCAACGACATCGACTAGTCCTTCCACCTTTTTACAGTGCCTAATCATTGCCCTGGCCATCCCCACAAGCTGCACATTCAGGCACAGCATAAGAATTTTGATCCTTACATACGAAAGAGGCAGATATGATACCAAAAGAAAAAAAAAATACTACTTCTTCGAACGTCTCCCCTTTGGCTCTCAGCAGAACAAGGAAGGCGCTGATCAAGGCTTCGCTAGCTTCATTCAGCAAGAAATCCAGCGATCCCTCGGCCTCGGATTCCGATAAATCAACACCATTTATCAAAGATTCAATCAGCTGCGTAACAGGAATGTAAAGCTCTTGAGATGTAGAATCACGGTAATGCAATTATGATGCAGGAAACAGGACAGGGGTTACTTCGTTAAAAGACGGCTTTAAGGAAGCAGTGTCGCCAAAGGAACGAGTTGTCCCACCGAACACCGCAGCAGTTTGGCTTCTCTCCCCTCCGTGGCCGATTCGTGTTTGAAATGAACGGTTTGCAGAACCGAAAAGCCTTGAGAGTGGAAAGGAGCGAGTAAACGGGGAAACAGAGTGCAAAAAATGGCCTATGCAAACCGGCATCGCTCAAGGTGCTCTGGAAGTGGAAAAACGAGAAGGTAAATTAAACCTGCCGGTGGAAATGCCAACAGGTCCGGATCCTTGTGGCCTCGGATCGAGCCGCAGATTCCCGTTGGAACAAGGGAAGACGACAAAGAGGACGCAACAAAGACACGCAAAAATTCTGTACCCAGCCTAACTCTTAAATGGACGTTGACTGTTCACTTCTGGTTCGTTCGACCTTCTGTGGTTAATATAAAAGTATTTTTTTATTAAAAAGTTACAATATATATATATATATAGTAAATCTTAGAAAAAACTAATATACCTTTTTAATGTATTTGATATCATTTATTTAAATAATAATAATAATAATAAATAAATAAATAATACAATTGAGTTGACTATGGAGAAATACATGGAAGACTCCACAAGCACGCACAATAATAATACAATTGAGTTCACTTCCAAGGCCTCTTAATGTCGATCAAGGCAACAACAACAATAATAATCAAAGTAGGTTTACAACTCACACAAATGAAGAAAATACACGAGATGTCCGAGACCCGCGCTCAAAGGTATGGTGATAAAAAAACATATCTTTTACCAAATAGCTTTGATACAGACTGAAGCGGTTCAAACTTAACCATACATAATTACAATATCAATAACAAATATTGAGTTACTTACATACCCAAAAAAAAATACGTTTAGAGTTTTAGAGAATTAAAATAAACATTTAACTAACAAAACTCATATATTTATTATCATATGGGCATTTTTCTCATTAAACCAAAGATTTATTATTTCACAATAAGTCTTCAACATCACTCGTAAAAATATTCACACATGATACTCTTATAGACTCATCGTACTTAATACTCTCCCTCGTAACCCAAAGAAAATGAACCATAAGAAGGAGTGGGTTCAAATGCTCAGTAAGGATAAACGCAATTGATCACAATCAAATATCATAAATGAGCATGAGATAAACGCGTGGGTATGAGAACAAAATCACGGTGAAATGACATAATGTAAACAAATCATACCCAATACAGCGTAGATCGTAAGTCATGAATCATAACATAAGGCTTTGGCATATATAAGTATGTATCATAGGACTATAACATCACAATAATGCAACAACGACATAAAACATGACATCATAAGCATAAGTCAAGACTCACTGCCAAGACAACATAACATAGTTGACAAAGTCTCATAATGGACTGGGTTTACTCATCAGTTCCTTACATGTCATCCCATGAGATATAAAACATCACCCAATGCATTGAAAGACTATAATTTTGGGTCTACCTGTCACATCATAATATATACATGCATATATGTGGCATATAAGTGTTGGTCGGAGACAAACGGGAATGATGGCAAGAGGGGGGGGGTGAATTGCCTTTTAAAAAAAGATTAACAAATTAAAAACAAAGTGAAATCAAAGTATGTGCAGCGGAAAATAAAAGAGGCAATCACACAAGAAATTGTTAACGGAGTTCGGCCAAAACCCGGCCTACGTCTCCGCTCCCAACTCAACCGTTGAGAGATTCCTACCGCTTGCTTTTCAATGGTTTTAGCAAGAAACCCACTAGGCTTTGAGGTAGCACTAGGACCTATTACAGTTTGCTTTTGGTGGTTAAGCAAGAACCCACTTGCTTTTAATGGTTTAGCAAGAACCCACTATCCTTCTTACAGGTGAAGGATAGCTCACCTATGTCTCAAGCTATTTAAAGGAAAGCTTGGCAACCTTTTCACACCTTAATGGTGATGTGAAACCCAAAAGAAAGAAGGGATGAGAAAAAGAGTGGTTTGTAGACACAAACCCAAATTAAGCTCAAAATAAATAAAGAATGAAAAACCGTAATGGAGGAAGTCTTGGGCGCCTTTGATTGATTGGAGATGTTGAAGGCCGCTTCCAAGCTTCTTTGGTGGAGCTCCTTGGATGTGGAAGTTGTTGGAGCACTTGAGGTTCCTTTGAAGGAAGTCGCCGGAGGTACGCCAAATGATCAACAAGGTGTCCGTGGGCTTCCGTATAGTTCTGGTGGGTGTCCGGGGCATCCTTGGCCTTTATTTATAGGCATGGAACCCTTGGGGAGTCTTCGGAGCCGTTGGAGAGGCTTAAAGAGCCGTTGGGAGCCAAGTGGGCCAGCCTGGTCAAACTGCAACGGCTAGTTTGACTGGCTCCACCGGCTGACCGGTACAGTCCCACCGGCTGGCCGGTGCTTGAGGAATTTGGGAGAATTCGAGTGTTGGCTCCACCGGCTGACCGGTGGATGGGCCACCGGTTGGCCGGTAGCTTGGCAGTAGCTATTCTTCTTTTCCAGGCACCACCGGCTGACCGGTGCCAGAGCCACCGGCTGGCCAGTGGACAGACAGTAGCTCACACTATTCATCTGGGTGCCACCGGCTGGCCGGTGGTCAAGCCACCGGCTGACCGGTGGAGCCTGGCAGTGGGCAATGCCACTGCCAGGTCCACCGGCTGGCCGGTGCTATCACACCGGTTGGCCGGTGGACTGCAATTCAGTCCATTTGCCAGCTTTCTTGGGCCAATCCTTTGGCAATCTTTTGCCTATCATCCACAACACTTAGAAACAAGGTTAGACACATATGAAAGTGATTGTGATCATGAAAATCAAAGAGCGAGGGGAACGAGAGGTACAACAATCTCCCCCTATTTTGATGATCACAATCACTAAAACAATTAAAGTAGAAACATAAATGAAAGACATGCTTAAAGGATAAAGAAAGTAAATGCTAAGCATGATCAAAAGGATTCTCCCCCAATCAATCAATAAATTCTCCCCCTTTGTGATTATCAAAATAGAATGGGGCATAAAACTTGATTGAGGGAAATAGAGATTTGAAAAACAAGATTTGAGATTTGAAAATCAATTGAAATTTTGGAAATTTGAAAGATTGAATAACAGTTTGAATTGAAAGTTTTGAATCAAAAACCAATTGAAATTTGAAAATTTTGAATTGAGAATTTGAAACCAAGAGTTGAAAATGAAAGTTTGAATAAAACAAAAATTCTTAAACAAACCTAACTCCCCTTAAATAAAACAACAAATCACCGGGGAGAGGAAACTATTTTTGGCCCGGAGAGACTCGCCAAAAGGGATTTTTCAATCCAAATTTGTTTCATGGCGGGTCTTCTCCTATAAAACTCGTCCGAATAAAAAATCGATTTGGGCCTACCATACCGGGCGTTTTTGCAATTACATTCATATATCATGTGCCCGGGTTTCTTACAATAATTACAAAATTTAAAACAAGAGCTCCCCCTTACAAAAATAGTGGGAGCATGGGAGGAGGAAGCTACATTGGTATATCCTAGCCCTTGGGTGGTTCTAGAAATGCGTTGGGAACCAAGCAAATTGTTCAAATTTTGTTCCCCTTGGGTGAACTTAGCTAGGGTCTCCCTTAGGTCTTTGATGGTTGATTCCATAGAATCAACATTTGGAAAATTTTGGATTTTAAGGGTGAGTTCCTCCTTCTCTTTGAGAAGTTGTTCTTTTTCGGAGGAAAGTTTTTTGAAATTCTTTTTTAAAGCAACAAATTTTGACGATAAAGCATGAAAACCTTTTTCTAGTTGGTCTCTAGCATGTGAGAGTTCTTCATAAGATAAATGATTTAAAGAATTTGAATTTTAAGAACATGAGGAAGAGGAATCGGAAGATGTTACCTCATGAAATGCCATTAGGCATTTGTTACCGTTGTCGCTTGAGGAGGAGGAGGAGGAGGATGAGGAGGAGGTGTCACTCCATGTCGCCTTGAGGACCTTTTTCTTTCCTTTTTCCTTAGCCCGTTTCTTGTTGAGTGGGCAATCGGGCTTGTAATGGCCCTTTTCGCCGCACCCGTAGCATTTTACCTTGGGCTCGGATCTTGCGGTGGGTTCTTGCTTTCGATGCTTGCGGGATTTCTTCTTCTTGTGCTTCTTCATAAACTTGTGCATTTGGCGGGCGAGATTCTCCATTTCCGAGTCGCCGCTTGATGATGAAGAAGATGAAGATGATGATGAGGAGGAGGAGCTTACTTCTTTTTGTACCTTGAGGGCGATGTTCTTTGGTGTCTTGATTGGTGTGCCCTCCTTTTGAGCTTGCCTCCTCATCGTGATCTCATAAGTCATGAGAGATCTGATGAGCTCCTCTACCGGCATATTTTTGACGTCCTTAGCTTCTTGGATCGCCGTCACCTTTGGTGCCCATGAGCTCGGAAGGACCCATAAGATCTTCTTGACCATCGTCTCGGCTGAAACATCATCACCAAGAGATTTCCTTCCATTGCAAACGTCAGTGAAGCGAGTAAACATTTCAGAAATAGACTCATTTGGATGCATGGAAAAGCTTTCAAAATCTTGTCTATACATGTCTAACCGAGTATCCTTAACTTTGTTAGTGCCCTCATGGGTCACTTCCAATAGTTTCCAAATTTCATGAGATGAGGTGCAAGTGGAAACTCGGTTGAACTCATTTCGGTCAAGGCCGCAATGTAGAGCGTTCATGGCTTTGCCATCAAGCTCAAAGTTTCTAATATCGGCGGGGGTCCATTTGGATTCGTCGGGGGTAGACAAAGTATAACCTTGCATGACAATTTTGTAAATAGGATATCCTATGCTTCTTAAAAAAGTGGTCATGCGGGTTTTCCAATAATTATAGTCGGACCCATCAAAAAATGGAGCCCGACCCAAAGAAAAGCCTTTGGGGGCGAAAGAAGTGGAAGCCATCAAAAAAAAGATCTTGAATTTGAAACCGGTGAGGGTATTACTCAAATTTTCCTCTGATACCAATTGTTGGTCGGAGACAAACGAGAATGATGGCAAGAGGGGGGGGGTGAATTGCCTTTTAAAAAAAGATTAACAAATTAAAAACAAAGTGAAATCAAAGTATGTGCAGCGGAAAATAAAAGAGGCAATCACACAAGAAATTGTTAACGGAGTTCGGCCAAAACCCGGCCTACGTCTCCGCTCCCAACTCAACCGTTGAGAGATTCCTACCGCTTGCTTTTCAATGGTTTTAGCAAGAAACCCACTAGGCTTTGAGGTAGCACTAGGACCTATTACAGTTTGCTTTTGGTGGTTAAGCAAGAACCCACTTGCTTTTAATGGTTTAGCAAGAACCCACTATCCTTCTTACAGGTGAAGGATAGCTCACCTATGTCTCAAGCTATTTAAAGGAAAGCTTGGCAACCTTTTCACACCTTAATGGTGATGTGAAACCCAAAAGAAAGAAGGGATGAGAAAAAGAGTGGTTTGTAGACACAAACCCAAATTAAGCTCAAAATAAATAAAGAATGAAAAACCGTAATGGAGGAAATCTTGGGCGCCTTTGATTGATTGGATATGTTGAAGGCCGCTTCCAAGCTTCTTTGGTGGAGCTCCTTGGATGTGGAAGTTGTTGGAGCACTTGAGGTTCCTTTGAAGGAAGTCGCCGGAGGTACGCCAAATGATCAACAAGGTGTCCGTGGGATTCCGTATAGTTCCGGTGGGTGTCCGGGGCATCCTTGGCCTTTATTTATAGGCATGGAACCCTTGGGGAGTCTTCGGAGCCGTTGGAGAGGCTTAAAGAGCCGTTGGGAGCCAAGTGGGCCAGCCTGGTCAAACTGCAACGGCTAGTTTGACTGGCTCCACCGGCTGGCCGGTACAGTCCCACCGGCTGGCCGGTGCTTGAGGAATTTGGGAGAATTCGAGTGTTGGCTCCACCGGCTGACCGGTGGATGGGCCACCGGTTGGCCGGTAGCTTGGCAGTAGCTATTCTTCTTTTCCAGGCACCACCGGCTGATCGGTGCCAGAGCCACCGGCTGGCCGGTGGACAGACAGTAGCTCACACTATTCATCTGGGTGCCACCGGCTGGCCGATGGTCAAGCCACCGGCTGACCGGTGGAGCCTGGCAGTGGGAAATGCCACTGCCAGGTCCACCGGCTGGCCGGTGCTATCACACCGGTTGGCCGGTGGACCGCAATTCAGTCCATTTGCCAGCTTTCTTGGGCCAATCCTTTGGCAATCTTTTGCCTATCATCCACAACACTTAAAAACAAGGTTAGACACATATGAAAGTGATTGTGATCATGAAAATCAAAGAGCGAGGGGAACGAGAGGTACAACAATAAGGAAAACATACACAAATCCATCAATAATCACAACATGACAAACCCGTGGAAATTAAACGAGTATCCAATAAAATTAAGTAACTCTCTAGGTAAATACCCTTCAATTCAGATAATGAAGTATAAGGTATTTGCGCCGTATAGGTGAAAGAGTATACAGTTTAGTCAATAGTTTTCTCAGTCAATCGATGTATGAGTATCTAAGTGAACACTCTAATCAAATGAATGAAACACAGTGCATTCACAAAGGAAAAACATTGCAAGAAAAGTTTTGTTTATGCGGTGTGGATGATTAGTCAGGACAATGGCAGTGATGAATCATTGATCACATAGAGATTTCATTTCCAACACACCGCACATACGTAGAAACAAGGATAAATAATCGAAGGATTATTTTGGCATAGTATCCATTTATGTGAAAATACTATTCTAGGAAATACATTATTAGAAAAAAGTGGAGCATGGAAGAGTTGTTGGCATGGATGAAAACCATTTTGAGGAAGACATGAAACTGAATAGGTTTTAATAAAACAATTGCATAGTTTTACGCAACTTTGAAATAAAAAGGAAAAGTCCACCTTTAAGTAAGGAAAAATATATAGAACATGTTATCTCAAACAAAACAAATGATTATTAAAACACGCAATATAAATAAAGTTTCTGAAAAATAATTTTGATAAAATCAGAGAGGAAAATGGAAGTGATATCTTGAAAAGCATTTTCATAACTTTTGTTAATGCTTTCATATAAACAGATAATTATGCCACTTTCAAAAACTATTTTAAAAAGGGAACACAAAGGATTTTAAAACATTATTTTAAAAATGTCCCAATGACAAAACCTTGAAAACAAAGAGCGTTGGTCTGAGTGAGTAACTCATGAGGGGAATTGAATTGAGTTCCCAATAAAATTTATGTTTGAATACAATTTTAAAACTAAATTCCCAATTAAATAAAAACACCTAATTAATCAAAATAGTAGAGATATATAAATTTGATATTTCAAATAATTTCTCAGAAGCGAGATTAAGGCTTAGTTAAAATATCTTTTAGATACGCTAACTTTTGAAACTAAGTTACTCAGTCAAACACTTTATATAAACACAAATTAAGACTAACTATCAAAGTAAAGTTTTATTTATAGTTTAGAAAAAGGAAACCGATTTGTAATTTTAAACAAAAAAAAACTAGAAAAATAATGAAAAATACACAGTAGAATTTAAACAATGGGTTCAGTCTCAAGCCGAGACTTAATCCCCTCCACTTAGAAATCACCTGATGTCAAGCAATTTATTAATGAACAAACTTATCCACAACCTAGATTAAGTTTTACAAATAACAGTACATAAGACTGTTCAGGCACAGAGCCTCTTCCACAGTTGTACATGGGATGAAAATGATACTAGGCCACGCAGGACCTCTTCCACGGTTATTCATGGGAATACAAATAAAAGACTTTGAGAGAATATTAAGTATTCCCTAATTTAGTACAAAATACTATGTTTTATAGATAAATAGAGTAAAACTAAACATAGTTCAAATATAAAGCATAAATAGAAATATAAAGTGATTAGAGATGGATAAAATTAATGTTTCTCGATCCGAATAGCTTTATATTTTCACAGGTTCTTGAATCTTTCTTTAAAGGAGCTTGAATGATTTTCTCAGAAAAATCTAGAAAACAGAGCATCGTAAAGTCTTCTCTATAGCACAAGCGCACATGTAAAGATCCTCTATTATTCTCCATGTGTGAGAAAATGTTCTTAGTAGAACATCATGTATATCTTCTCATGATCAAACAATTATCTTTAAAGAGATATTCATCAAAAGTATCCATTGAAGAATAATCATTCTTTATTAAATGTACTGACACTTCATTTAATGCTTCAAAACCAGTCGTTGGGTATTTGAAATGTTCCACTGATAAGTTAGTCACAATAAGCTATCTTCAATTGAATTACGGTCAATTGAGCTCATGATAACTTGACACGATCAACCAATGCGACAAGGTGATGTGGTCGGTTCATCTCTTCATGCGATCAGCTCATTTGCACATGCAACACGTTGATAGCTTTATGTGGTAAGCTTTTTCTTTTTGTGATCACTACATTAGAAGACACGTTCAATATATTACTTTATGAAAATTTACACACATTAGCATGGTAACTTCATTTCTTCATGTGATAGGTAGTTTTCTTCATGCGATCAAGTACATAGTAGATACAATTTTATTTCACGGTAGTTTGATTGTACATGCAGTAAGGTGATTCTCATCACACGGTAAGCTGAATCTTCAATGTGCGATCAAATAATGACTTCAAAAAAAATTGTTCATTTGACTCATGGTAATCAGTTTGTGTGTGTATGGTAAGGTGAAGTATAACATGCGATAAGGTGATATGGTCACTTGACCTTCACGCGGTAAGGCGGTACGATAAACTCTATACTTATCCATTTTTGCAATTTTTCCAGTAAACCATTTTCTAATAGAAAACATGAAAATCATTAATAACATGATAAACATGATTTGGGATCATTAAAATAAGTAGGTTGTAAAGACCCATAAATTTCAAGGAAATTTTTTTCTTAATTTCTTTGGAATTTTGTGAGTGCGTGGTTTCAGACAGAACCTGATTCTGAGGCCCGGTGTACCCAGAATAATTTTCTGAAGTTTTGTTAAGCTTAAATTAACGCGCGTAAGCAGTTTTTCTGAAAAAGTGGAGTAACTCTTGAACGGTTGCTCGGATCAGAAATCCGAGGGCACCGTTGCGCTCAGGATAGCGGGATTACCCTAGGCGTGACTTAAGATTAGTCGGCACGAGCCTCCTATGAGAAATCCCAAAAATGGCTTAACCATAAATAAAATAATTA
The DNA here is from genome assembly GCA_963277665.1 of Viscum album. Lineage (NCBI taxonomy): Eukaryota > Viridiplantae > Streptophyta > Magnoliopsida > Santalales > Viscaceae > Viscum > Viscum album. The sequence continues at coordinate 1,387,499,293 of OY728153.1, forward strand.
AATAAATTATTTTATTTTTCAAATGCTTATAACTCACAAACGGTAGCTCGGATTAAAAATCTGAGACCACTGATGAACTCGTGATGACATGTTTTATTTAAGCAGATACTAACTTTTGCCGGCACAGGCCACCAGAAAAAGTTAGTTTTTGGCCGCAAATAAAATAATTAAGTGACAATTATTTTATTGTAAAATTCATAACTTACGGTAACTCGGATTGAAAATCCGAGAGTATCGATGGGTTCTTTGGGGCGTGTTTTACTTAGGCAGAGTCTAACCTCGATCGGCGCGGGTCGAGGGTGACTGATAATAATTTTCCGAATTTTTTTTCGAGTACGTTCAGTAAACGTACGTGCGAGTTTTTCTATCTTTTGAACCGGTGCTCGGAATTGAAATCTGAGGGCATCGATGAACTCGCAGCGCCGATAATTGCTTAAGGGGACCTTTACTGCAGTTGTGTTTTAAACAGGTTGAGTTTTATTAATTTTGGAGTTTAGTTATGAAAAGTTAAATAAATTTGTTAAAACAAATTTATATCTAAGGAAGTTAAATCCTCCCATGTGTGGATATATGAGAGGTGGGGCCCACACGAGCCCCAACCTCTCATCTTCCTATAACTCTCTCCAACCCCCCTTTAACACCCCTTCAATTTAATGTGCCAACCCTCTTCATTAATGAACTAAACATCTTTTAATTATTTCGCACGTTTTCGAAATTCTATTGAAATATTTATGCCAACTCTTTAATAAATGGTTATACTTTATTATTATGGGTGTTGGCATAATCTCTAGTGGGGAGAGTCTTGAGAGATGAGATTTGGGAGGATTGAGAGGACTTCTTTCCCTCATCGAAGAATGCAAAGAACGCTGGCGCCAACCTCGACTTCTTCCTTCTCGACGTTGACGAAGCAACGTCGTCATCCCGCCGCAACGTCAATGGAACAAAGATAGCATCTCCTACCTCTGTCAAGCGATCAACCTTCTTGAATTGAGGTAGGGGTTTAATTTTGAAGTATGATAAATATCTCTGTGTTAATTCCTCTTGTTCTTGAATCTCAACGACGGTGGCCAAACAAATATGATCATCGATCCGCACATAGACCGTGAATCTTTCTGTTTCGTTTCTTGTGCATTATTTGTCGCCAAATATTTAAGCGTGCTAAAAACTCAATGTTACGTTGAGCATACGGATGCGGAGATCTCGACCCGAGGATCACGAATCTGCGATTGTCACAATTTTCGGGTTTTGAACGAAGATACAGCGACCCACGGAAGGGGCGACGCGGGCGGTGTCTTTTCGGCGTGTGTTCAAGGCATGACTTCGGGCGGAAGAGGACACCACGTGAAGGGCTGGCTGATAGGGTTTGGAGGTTTGGGTTGGAGGCGCTAAAACGTGAAGGAATTTATAGATTGGAGAGAGAAAGTTTAAGTTGATGATATAATAATAAAAAGAAAGGAATTAATTGATGGTGTATGTTTCCAGCGCCCAAGAAGGGCTCCAAAAAAACGCGGATTGATTTGGAGTTAGGAATAGTAAATAAATAAGTAATTAATAATAATAATAAAATATTGTTGTTATTACTTTTGATGATAAAACACATTTTTGTCTGCAGCTTCCCCGTACGACCTCGGTTTTACGAACCGTCTGCGGCGGTGGGACCCTGATTTCGAGACGGACATTCCGAGTCCAATATTGAATGTCTTTTTTGGGTTTTTGGATCGGGTACCCGAAGCGCTCAGAAAATAATAAATTTAATATTATTATTAAATCTTTGACCCGCCATAACTCATTCGTGCGACGTCCGATTGGCTTACCGTCAGTGGCGATGTAATCCTGACATCAATACGGTCGATTCAAGTCTAATGTTGAATACTAAATTCTAGTTCATGGCTCGGGCCCACGAAACACCGAATAATAATATTATTATTATTACGGGATCTTGTTTCAGACATCTCTCTCTCATACGGTGTCAGAATGTCGAACCGTCTGCGAGGTTGCGACCCTGGAATTAAAACGGATGTTTCAAGACCAATTTTGGATATTTAAGTCGCGGTCGAGGCGTGGGCCCCACGAGGCCCGGTTCGCGTGTGTTGCGGTGAAATGCAACTTTTTCACCGGCTATCCGTTTTGGACCAATGGGTAGTCCATCTCGTGTGTTTTTCTGTATGGATCGCAATGGTGTGACCGGTTTAATTAACCAGTGTCATTTGAAGTACAACCGGGTTGGTTCGAACCCGAAACCAACCGGGCCCTCGGAGCGGAAACGCTTTTATCTTGAGTTCCGGACGTCCGATTGACGTGCCGTCGACTTTTTTGGATTCCTCTTGAGGAGACGGAACTTTTGGCATACTTCCCCCAAGGTTTGGACGCAGTTAGAGTATTTCCGGGTTGTATTGTACCCGAAATCCAACCGGGCCCCTGGAACGGAAAAGCTGATATCTTTCAGACCGGACGTCCGTTTGACGAACCGTCAGCGGCGTTGGCGATCACGTTGCGAAACGATCCCTATTAGTATACCCTATGAGAGTTTGGGGTACAGTTGAGAAACGGTCGGGTTGGTTCGCACATGAAACCAACTGGGCCCCTGGGACGAAAAGACTAATAACTCACAGACCGGACGTCCGATTGACGCGCCGTCTATTGCGTTGAGACCCCTATGACGAGGCGGTTCTTTAAAATACTTCTTCGTGGGACTTGTGATACTTGGAGTATCGACCTGTAGCTCTTGGAGCGGACCCTCCCGGAGACGAGCATACAGAGTACGGAGACCGTGTAGCTGGCTGTGACCGATGACTGCTTGTCTGATTTGATTCGGAGTGACTAGCATAGCCCAGTGGGGAGCACTACTTTGTGAGGTGACAGACCCATGGCGGAGGAGCACTACTTTGTGAGGTGGCAGAACCGCGGTACTCGACAGGAGGAGTACCTCTGTAGGCTATGAGGGGGAGCACTACTGTGTGAGGTGGCAGACCCATGGCGGTGGAGCACTACTGTGTGAGGTGGCAGACCCGTGGTACTCGACAAGAGGAGTACCTCAACTGTCTTAGGTAGTGAGCAGTACCTCGGAGTCGTGACATGACCACTGTACACTCCAGAGATGGGGCTCTTCAGCAGTTACGGTTTCGATAATGAAATCCTGGTTTGAACTGAGTCTATGACCTTTGTGTTTACCTCATGATTGAGATGAGTCACTTGATAACTTAGGTATATGTATGGGAATATACCTGGGTAGTGGTTATACATTGAGTCTATGACCTTTGTGTTTACCTCATGATTAAGATGAGTCACTTGATAACTTAGGTATATGTATGGGCATATACCTGGGTAGTGGTTATCCGTTGATTTCATGACCTTTGTGTTTACCTCATGATTGAGATGAGTTACTTGATAACTTAGGTATAAGTATGAGCTTATACCTAAGAAGGGTTATTTGTTGTGATTCTTCTTTGTGGTTATCCTTGTTGGATTTAGAGAGACCTTGAGGGTCTCGGGGTCCCTACTGAGTATCGTTATACTCACCCCTGCACGGGCTATACCCGCACCTTGTTGTGTTGGTTGCAGACGACGGGAAGCGCTGACAGAGGCCGAGTGTTTGAGGACTGGATGGTACTCGGAGGTGGATCTCACGACGAGTCAGTATCCGGAGGTGGACTTCACGACGAGACGACACTCGAAGGAGGTTGACGGGCGAGAGCGTTGTAGAGGCTATCTGTACCTACCCTTCAGGTAGGATCTGTGGTGGACGATCCAGGAGCTGTGCTATCTGTACCTACCCTTCAGGTAGGATCCGAGGTGGACGACCCAGGAGCTGTTTCTATTCTTCCAGCTGTTTTTCTTTTCTGTTGTACTTCCGTTCAGTTGTAGCTGTACTTTTTAGTTGGGTTTGTATTCTGGCCCTTTTCCTTTTTAGCACTTCTTTTGTACTTAGTGTTTACTTCCGCTTGTACTCTGTGGTGTTTTGTTTACTTTTATAAAGGCAATGCCTTCCCAGTTATCGGGATTTACGCCTTTGGTGCTAGTCGCCAGCCCCTGGCCTATGGAAGACGGGCTTGGGGTAGTCATGGCACGAGCCCCGAGGATGGGTCATGACATAGGTGCTGGTTAAATCCAACAATCTCCCCCTTTTTTATGATAAAAAATCATGGCATTTAAATTAAAATGAATTGAATGCATCAAAAGTCTATTTACAAAGGATTTAAATAATTGTGTGATAAGTTCTTGAAATCATGAAAAATGGTTTCCACTGAATTAAATAAATTTTAATTAATTACATTGATCCTGCTTTTTAGATTATCAAAAATAAACAAAATAAAAAATAAGATAAAAAAAAGAAGAGAATAAAATAGATAACGACATTAACATATCAAAAGAGATAGTAAACAAAAGGGTACAAACATAGTACAGTAAATCCCTATAAGAAATCCTAATCATAATATAAATGAGGGTAACCTCTGATTTCTATAAAAAGGATAGGATCCTTTCCTTTTGATGAAGAGGCAGGAGCATAAGTAGTCTAATGAGTATATGAGGGGGCAGGTGCTCCAATAACTACACACCTGAAAACTGGACTAAGCTACTAAAAGGCTTGGGCTGGAGTTAGACCAAAAGGATTGATTATAGAGGAGGTAGTAGGCAAAGAGAAAGGAATTCCTGAAGGGAATATGACAACTGTTTAACAGGCATAAAGTTGTAGTTCCATCAACCAAGTAAACTCACTGAAAACCCATGAAACATGCTCTAAATCTTTAAGGAAATCATCTCAATTCTCCATGAAAGATTCCAAAACAATATTCGTAGCTCTAAGATTCTCAACTTGAGACTTAAAAGCTTGATTTAGAGGAGTCATCTTCAAATCCAAAGCAATAGTTCTAAACATCCCTTTTAGATCAAACTTTTTGAAGACCCTTCTTAGATAATATTCAATCACCCTCTTGATTATTTCTCAGTCTTGAATAACTTATTTGACCTCCTTAGGAACTAAATTTAGGATCTTAGCAGCATGGGTTTGAAACCCATCATACATAGTTTCATGAGTCTTGTTGAACTTTTCAAACAAAACTTGCAACTCATCCCGAATGAATTGTTTGATCTTGTCTTCATCAAAAATTGACTAAGAAAGAGGAGTAGAAGACACAAGATCAGGTTGAAACACAACATTCATGAACCTCTGGTCTAACTGAATCATCGTATCAGATAGATCAGCTTTAAGAGAACCAATCTAAGCTCCCATATCTGTAATTTCATTATGCATCATATCTATCCTGAAATTAAATCTTGATTGAAGATGATTGATTACCAAAGTAACCGATTAAGAAATATCCTCTTGTCTTACTTGCTGTAAAGAGTTATGAAAGTTATCAAACACATGTTTGAGTATCTCCAACACATCTAATTTAAACATGACTATGTCATCTTCAGTGACATAAAAAGGTGATGAAATGGATGGAATAGGAGCAGAAGGAGATGGATCACTAGCCATATGACTACCATCTACCTCAGGTAAATCCTCTATCAGACCATCTTTAATAGTATGATCCCCAACCTTGGTAGAAACTTCAACTTCATCATTATGAAAATCTTCAACAATGTTCTCATGAACAACAAACTGGGAATATTCAATTCTTTCTTGAATTTCAACCTCAATAATAAAAGATACTTCCAAAATTATTTAATCAAAGAGAATAGAAGGTCACTACCAATAGACCTATAACAACTATTTGAACAAAACCATTGGCATAGGTACCTTAGAGAGACCATATACCAACAATTTTGGACAAACTGTTGGTATAGGTATCTTGTAGACACCATATACCAACGGTTTCTCCAAAACTGTTGGTATAGGTCAGTGATTAGGACTTATACCAATGGTTTTGCCTAAAAACGTTGGTATAGGTCCACCCTATTCTAATGATTTCACCAAAACCATTGGTATATCTCAAAATATCAAATAACCTATACCAATTATTTTGAGAACCATTGGTATAGGTACCCATATTTTTTTATGGATTATTTTGTCAAATAACATTAAATAAATCAAATGTTAAAATACATATGAATATGCATATGTATATTTATGAAATTATGTTCACAAAAGTCATCTTAATTTAGTGGTTAGGTCATTGATATATAAGGTAGAGGTAATGGGTCCAAACCTTCGCTGTGTATTTTATTTTAGATTACCTATCCCAACGGTTTGTAAAACTATTGGGATATGTCTATCCCAACACCAGATCACCCAACGACCATCAAAACCATTGGTATAGGCTATACTAATGGTTTGAAGACCTATACCAATGGTTCCAAACTGTTGGTATAGGATATTTTTCTAGTAGTGGGTCCACCATGGCCTGGTGGACTGCCTCCATGATCTTCATCATCTGAACTAGGATATTTTAATTTCAATCCAAGAGATCTAGGTAACTTCTCCTCCTTAGAAGGTGCATCTGATATAGGTTGTCTAGGGGTACTCCCAATAATAGTAGAAACTTATAAGTTGTCCCTTCCTTCACCAAATCTAAAAGATTTATCACATTCTGGCTCATCTTCATAAGCTAACCTAGCTTCTTCATTAAGGTATACAATCATTGTTTCTTTATCTTCTTCTTCAGTTACTTATTCTTATTATTATACAACTAATTATTCTTCTTTATAAACATTATTATCTGAATACTTCACAACCTCATCAGGTTCAAGAACTTAATCTACAAGATACCTTGGTTTGATAGTATACTTTGCAGGGTTAAACTATTTATACAGTTTCTCCAGGTTATCCATTTATTCTTGTTTCCATGGATTCTAGTTGACTTTCATTTGATTAAAAATATTTTGAGTAAGAAAAAATCTATCAAAGTCATTTATCTTACCCCACCTCCCTAAGTAACTAAACTTTTTTATTTTAGCAAGGTAAAATTAGCTTAGTATATAGTAAGGAACTGAACCTTGAAGCTGGCTTGCATAGCTCAACCATGTGTCTCATAACAAATATTCAAAGATTGATTTGAAAACAACTCTTCATAAAAAACAAGAAAAATAAGTCCTAATGCATCACAATACTAAATTATCATTTTATTAAACATATTACATGTTGAATAAACTTAACCAGGAGCCTAGATTCACCACTCAACTCAACAATAATGGGTCTTTTGGGAGTCCCATTCCTGGTAAGCTCATCCAAGGAATTATGAAATCCAAAGTGTTGATGATTAATATGATATAAACTTTGATAATCTTTATATTATCCACTGTGTGTCATGCCCAAACACTTTTCCCAATGCTTTGAAGATAATTCTAAAGCTTCACCATAATCCTTGATTTTACTGAATCTCTCTTCTCTCCAAGGAATAACTCAAGTTTTACATAAAACTCAGTGATTATATTCAGATAGAAAGGTCTACCATTTTATTTAAACTATTTATTCCATCCTTATTCCTGAATTGCATTCCAAACTAGTGATCGAATTGACTTTAACCATTGATCATCAATTTCTTTTTCTACTAAAACTGGATGATCAATGAGATGTATATTCTTTGGATTTATTGATGCACTTGAGCTATATTTTGACTTATTTGACTCCTTCTAAGGAGGTGAATGAATAAGAAAAGTGGTTTCCAACATTTTATTCAACCTCTACATTCAATTCGAGATGAGATATTCGAAGGTTCAAAAATGGGAGGTAAAAATGAGAGGTTTGAGATGAAGAGAGTGAGATGTTTGATATGATATAAAATGATCCACTCAAAAGATATTAAAAATAAATCCATCCAAAAGATTTTATTGAAAATTTTAAAGTAAATAAACATGGTAACTCTGCTGACCATGGATCTATAAATAACATAATCATGGTAGGCATTATATATATGAATCTACAGTAGGTGTTCTAACCCTACTACTAAGATGTTCACGATAAGTGCTTACTAACCGTATGAACATGTTTTCACAGTAATCATAGTGATTGTGTGAGTAAATACTCATGGTAAGTATGGTGACCACATGAGTTTTCACGATAATAATGATGAACATATGAACAAAGACTCATGGTTGGCCTACCGGTCGTGTGAAACATACTTTATGATTACTTCCAAAAAATCTTAGCGAACAAAATTTAAAACATTTTAACATAGAAATTAATTACATAAAACTAAATTAAAATAATTAGACATAATTTATCATGATCAATTTATGTATGATATAATTGATTCTCTCAATATTCAATGGCTTTGTAAATAAATTTGCAAACCGATGTTTAGTACCAATGAATTATATAGTTATATCACCTTTCTGGTAACGATCTTTCAGAAAGTGATGTCTTATATCAATATGATTTATTCTAGAATGAGATACAGGATTATTAGAAATATTTATCATACTTTTATTATCACAATTTATAGGGACATGTCAGAATTGATATCCATAGTCTATTAATGTGTGTTTCATCCATAGAATTTGTGCAAAACAACTGTCTGCAACTATGTACTCAGCTTCAGCAATGGATAATGCCACAAAGTTTGTTTCTTACTATACCATGACACTAAAGACTTGACTAAAAAGTGAAATGTTCTAGAAGTGATTTTTCTATCTAAATTACAACCACAAAAATCTGTATATGAATAACTAACCAAATCAAATGATTTTCCTATGGAGTAAAACAATCCTAAGTTGGTTGTATTCTTATGGTATTTGAAAATTCTGTTCATAGGTAGTAAATGTGATTCTTTTGGGTTTTCTTGAAAATGAGAACACATACACATGCTAAAAATTATATTAGGCCAACTAGTAGTTAAATATATAAAGCTTCCAATCATACCTCTATAAGTGTTTTGATCAACTGATTTCTCAGTTTCATCAAGATCCAACTTGTAGACAGTACTCATGGGAGTGTCACTACAATTAGTAATGTTCAAGACAAAATGTTTTATAAGATCTTTGGTGTACTTTATTTTATTTAAAATAATTCCTTCTTTATTTTGAGAAATCTGAAAACCAAGAAAGAATTTAAATTCACCCATTAAACTCATTTCAAATTCACTTTGCATCATTTTTTAAAATTTAGTACACAAAGAATTTCTCGAAGATCCAAAAATAATATCATCAACATAAATTTGAACAACTAAAACATATTTTTAAATTCTTTTAATAAATAAAGTAGGGTCAACTATACCTTTAGTGAAACCTTTGGAAATTATAAGAGTTAAGCCTATCGTACCAAACTCTTCGACCTTATTTTAAACCATATAAAGTTTTTTTAAATTTAAAAACATGATTTGGAAAATGAGGATTTTGGAATCCAGGGGGTTGTTAAAAAAAACGACCTTATCCATATAACCATTTAGGAATGCACTCTTAACATCCATATGATATTGTTTAAAATTCAAATATGCTGCATAGGTAAGAAAAATCCTAATGGATTCAAGTATAGATACTGTTGAAAAGGTTTCCTCATAGTCAATACCCTCTTCTTAACTATATCCTTGTGAAACCAATCTATCTTTATTTCTTACTTTAGTGTCTGATTTATCAACCGTGTTTCTAAACACACATTTAGTACCAATAGTTAGAATGTCTTTAGGTCTATCCACTATTTCCCAAACTTTATTTCTTTTAAATTGATTGAGTTCTTCTTGAATATGCATTACCCAAAATTCATCATTAATTGCATCATTGATATTCTTAGGTTTAATACGTGACAATAAAAATTGACGTTCAACTTGATTTCTAATAGAAGGTCTAGTTTGTGTTCATCCATCTTGGTCTCTAACTACAACATCTAAGGGATGATATCTATGAGTACTAATGATTCTAGGAAAAAAAGTGTTTGAAACCTAGTTCTCATTTATAGGTTCAGGTTTAGGTTGTTCATCAGAACTGGAAGATTTTTCTATATGTTTCACAAAACTATCAAAAGGTTTAACAATTATATTTAGGTTAGAAAAATAATCTTCAAGGTTGTATAAAGAAGTCTTAGGCTCATATGGATTTGTTTCATCAAACTTGACATGTACAAATTCTTCCACAGTCTTAGTCCTTTTATTGAATACCCTGTATGACTTAATGGTTGTAGAATATCCAAGGAAAATTCCTTTATCACTCTTGGATGAAAATTTTTCAAGATTATCACTTGTATTGAGAATAAAGATTTTACAATAAAAAGAAATAAAGTAATTAACCTTTGGTTTTCTTCCATTCCATATTTCATAAGGGGTCCTTTTTAAGAGAGGTCTAGTTAAAACTCTATTGATTATATAACAAGATGTATTCATAGATTTTTCCCAAAAATAAATAGGTAAATCATACTCATTGAGCACAGTCTGAGAAATTTCTTAAAGGGTTATATTTCTTCTCTCTACTACACCATTCTACTGTGGGGTTCTAGGAGTATAAAATTTATGATTATAGCCATGTTTTGAGCATAATGATTCAAAATCTTGATTTTCAAACTCATATCCATAATCTATAGTGCCCTGACCCTTTTTTACATCTAAATAGTGCTTGGGGCCAGTTTACTACTCGGCCTTAGGCACACCTCCCCATACGCCAAAGGCTACCGACTAATAGTGAAGAAGTAAAGAGGTGATAGTCGGGAGACTATACCCCCTAGTGATGATAATGGTAATGACCTATATGTATATAACATAGCGGAAGGAAGACCATAAAACTGCAGGACCAATAACCCACAATAGTGGAAGCACAAACAGACTACAGTAGAAATAATCAACAAGCTTAAGCATACCATTTGAAGAAATAAACACAATTTTGTAGCTAAGCATGCATATCAAATCAGTTCATACAAGAAAAGATAAACAGTCAAGGTCACCTAGGGTTGACTAGCAATACATACATATATAGGGCATACTAAACAAAAAGGAAACTCAAAAGTAACTTCAGCTGATGTAGGAACCTCTAAGGTCCCTTGTCATCCATCCCATGAAAAAGGTACTACTCTAATCACTAAGGTTCATCTCTTGAGCTCAATACCTAACCTAATCGAAAAAGCATAAAGTCTATATGCATTCTGAGGAGCCTGTGTAGGGTGTGAGAATAAATCTCAGTAGGCCACCACCAACGTGTGCCTGTTTTACATCTATGATAATGCCATTGCATCTAAATATAAATAAATAACACATGAATTTAATATAAATAACTTTCTTCCCTTGTGCTCAACAACCATAATGAAGTAATCACCTGCTCCATCCATTACTAGTATACCATGTGCCCCTAGTTATATATATGGAATATAGTGACATGTCTGCATATATATAACTGTAGTGGCGAGGATCCTTAGCATAAATCCAAAGGAATATCCTGATGAGTAACAAGTTGGAGATTCCTCAAGCACCTCCTGTAAAAGTATCACCAGCACCTCATGCCAACCGACACCTCCCGTGTCATAATCAAATAACCGGTAACCCGAAGGCTTGACCAAAAAAGTACCTGGTCCCTTGAACCTCAACTCAAAAAATCTCTGTCGGCTCGAAGCCCAACGTCTTAGGCACAATGATGTCCGTTCTCCATATAATAAACACCATCGACTCAAAAACTGACATCCCTTGGAATTGTGATATCCATAATCCCAAATAATCCTAGCCTAATGGACTCAATATACAGAGAGCCTCAGCCCCCGATCGATGGTCTCAACACCGTCAACCGACAGTCCATCACCATCCACGCAACTTTATACGACAAACACCTCCAACCTTACTGATGGTCAACACAATCCTAAGATAAAAAATTAAGAGAGGCCTTTACCCACATGAGTGGTCAATACCACATCGATCTAAGTTCTATCAGTGTGAACACGACTCTAATGGATCTTTGGATAATTACAGTGATCAAAAATCACTAAAATAGTACCTAAGCCACATTATCTCAACACATCATGCCCCTGCGACTACATTTCTCAACCTGACGGTGAACAACATCTCAAAGTCCCAGGACATACCCTCAATCATGATGACCTCATCACCTCAAATAGATTACCACATTGCTCAACATGGTGATCAAAATCACCCCATATATCTTGGTCCAATCCCATCCTAGTGATCTATGTCACCTTATCCAGATGGTTAACACCATTTCAATCCTCAGGTCAATCCCGACACGTTCTCATGGAACTATCACAATCAATATATATAATTCAATTTAATTTAAATAAAACACACCCAACCTAACTGCCCATGTTAGTTCAATCCCATCAGCCAACTTGACTATGTGTAGAGTAGTAGGAGCATACCCCTAGGCATCTCACATCATCCATTTAATTATTTTAAAGACAAGCAATTAAATAATTTGGGTCACTCTTAGTTGACTCACATGGTGCATACATAGATAACCCCCAAAACATATACAAAAATAAAGATAAATCTAGAAAAAAACTATATTATACTAGTATACATTCAATCATCTCATATCTACCTCTAACTCGAGCCAAATTGGAAGAAATTGATGTTTTAAATGAAGGCCCTAAAAATAGGGTAAAAATACTTGCACATATTTAGTGAACTATATGGAGAGATAAAAGGGAAATAGAAGCTAACAAATTAAATGTATTACCGATATGGATCCATAGCTACCAACAGATCGAAGATCGGAGTCCAAACAGATGAATTGGATCAAAGCCTAGGTAAGAGAGAATTTGAGGAGGAGCCCCCTGTATACGGATGAAACAGGAGTAAGAAGGAGGAGATTATGTTAATTAAAGGAGGGGTAAAATCATAAATTCACCCCTTTAAGTGACTCACATAGTTTTTCCACACGGTTTGGCTAATCGTGTGCAAACCATGTAGTGTCCACTGCCTGAACACCACATGTACACGGGCTAGGCGCATAGTTTTCCATACCGTGCGCAAAACGTGCATGATACCTTTGTTAAAAACTATAGATATCATGTACGACTATGCATACCCTCCTGTACAATTTTAAAAGCCATGCACATAGATTTTGGATGGCCGCAAGATCACTCCTGGCAGTCCGTATAGTTTTTCCAAACTATGCACCCCTGTTTGCACACCCTGAAAAGTTGGGTTTCCAGGTTCCGACTCACCTGAAACCCATCCAAAACCCCGAGGCACTTAATGGACCATAAAAACCATCTAAAAAATGTCCTTAGGTTATAAAAACTCTTAGAATTAGGTTTGAAGATAAAAAAGAAAGATGACATGCTCATCAAACTCAAAAATTCAAACAGGTTGAAGATTTTGACCTGCTCCATAAACCCGAGTCGTTATAGTTTCCCCACCTTAACATAGATCATCCTCAAGCTATAAATCATCACTCAAAGATGGTACCAAACATACCCATATCATTCAAATCAAACCAATCCACCTAGGTTATAAATTCATAGGTTAAATCTCTCTCAAGGTTCTCCCCACCTTAGGAGTTACCTACCCCAGTCACTTCCTGACCCAAAACTCAAAATTTTGTTGGTCCACTGACCATCCTTGGACTCAAAAGTCCTCTTGTGACACATTTTCACTCCTAAACCTTATCAGGTTCTCAAATCATGCTCATGTCACACCTAAAACCCATAGAGTCCTACATCTCATCAGATGCCCGCCTCATGCTCATGTTGCACATGGAACCTATGAGGTCTCGCATCTCATTAGATGCCCAAAATAATCCATCTCAACAGATTCTCACAATATCCCGCATCATATATAAATATTCTTGCCTACACAAAGTGTCCTAATACCGACACACCTCATATAATCCATGAATCCATTGATGCCCATAATAAATCCTAGTGTCACACACCTTATATAGAACCTGCATCGTTTCGATGCCTAGATGCCAATGCACCTTAATTAAAACTAGCACTGCATCGATGCTCATATTAAATCCTGATATTAATACAACTCATATATATATATATATCATGCATCATAATTGATGCCAACCTACTAACTAGTACCTAGTTAGTCCAAAAACCATACATATGCACATTGTGCATCAAAACCGACCAACATAAAAAGAAATCAGCCACGCCTACAGTGTACCTCTAACTATAGTCATCTCCCCGACATGCTATATACCTGGAAGCTCCACTGCATGCACATAGCCTAGAGCTTGTCTACTTGAGGTCTGACCTCCCTATGGATCTACATCGACCACTGACCACTAACCCCACTATCGGGTCCTAATGTATTTTCCACGACCCCTGCATGAAACTGACTCCTAGATGAGAGATCTTGGTACTTCTCCCAGTCCTACCTTAGACACCTAAGTTTATCCCAGTACCTGGCTCCTAGATATCCATGAATGATTCCTATAGAACCTCTTGAGATGACCCATCTGTCTATATGCCCAACACTCCTTTGGAGACCACTCACACTGAGTTTAGACATGTCCTGGCTGCCCACACTAGAAGCACACCACTGAAGACCCACTCCTTGGTGGTCTACCTGAATCCCTAGCCTGAATGCCATACTAGAATTCCTCTTGGCCCCACTTCCATCTACCCAAAGCATCACCACTGAAATCACATGACACTGCCACCCAACTCGAACATGACTAGTCTGTTAGATTTCCCTAAGCCATGAACACCTGGTTGACTGCCTTTGAGAATGAGGATAACCTAATGATTTTTAGATATACCCCAATGGAATTCCATAAACCATCCTCAAAATGCCTCACTCTCGTGGTGTAATCACCCACAATACCAAGTGAAAATCACGATAAGTATGTGAAATTGGACATATAGTCCATGAAAAATGTGTTTCCCTACTGAAGAAAGAACTCTAGATCTCTCTCTACCCTCAACATCTCTGGATAGAAGTGCTCGAAGAACCTAGAATCAAAGTCCTTCCAAGATAGTCCTTCACATCTGCCTTCCTACACCTGTACATCCCACTAGTCCTTTACTGGTCCTTGGAGTACATACGTCGCTGGCTTCACCCTCCCTCTTGGAGGTGTCTCGACCTGGTTTAAGATGGTTTGAACCAACTCAATCTAGTTCTATGTCACCTGTAGTCCACCCTCACCTTGAAATAGTAGTGGGTGATACAATTGGAACTCTTGATTTAGGTATTCCATAGAAGGATCAACCCCCTAAGCTTCCCTGTCAATACCTTGTATGACACGTACTAGGCTCACCCTAAGTTGCTCATCAAGATATGGCCCAAATCTTCCATATCCTATGGATGAACTGCCTATACCAGAGCCTATATCTATTCCTGTACATGTGGATCATGATCAAACTGACCCTCTGGGGCCTCATCTCAACCCTTAGGGGCCTTATCCCATGCATGCTCATGCGACACCAAATCACCGCCCTCCTTACGCTCCTATGGAGCTCGTCTAGGATAAATCCCGTTGAATACCAATACCATGGTTAGAAAACCATAATATATATATATATATCACTAAATACCAATACCATGGTTAGACAACCATAATACACACACACACACACACACACACATATATATAATGTAGATAGGAAAATCTGTAACAAGTAGTGCAATCTAACCGCCCTTACACTCTCACATCACAACCATGTCACACAACATCTGACCTCATGGACCCTTACCCACCAATATCAGATCCAGGTATCACATTTAAATCTAACCTTATGGACCCTCATTTACCAATAATAGAGTTAGACTCCACATATAAATCTAAGGTAGCTGAGTAAAATTCCACCAAAGAGGCTATATAGGAAAGCAATATTTAGCTTATTTGTTGAAAATTAAAACAAATCACCCCTATAATCATCCATGCCTACTCATATTCGATCCAGGACCAGATGTATATATCACATATCACACAATATCACACACGAATTTCATTGGAACCACATGTTTGGGCTGGATGAGTAGAATTCCACCAAAGAGAGGCTAAGCAGGAAAACATTATTTAACATCCTTTATTGGCACTTTAAATAACCCAACCCTCTTAGTATAATCTAGTTTCCCAATGAAAATCACAAACAATCATACATCATATGATCCTAAGTTCCTATCATGATGCATAATAAAACCTCCCTTGCCATATCGGGCCAAGGGTCCAAAATATTTTCTTTTCATACTAGTCCAAGGGTCACATCTCATAATCGATAACATCACTCAAGGTGGAAAGAACATCAATTATAAAAGAGAAAAGAAAAACATCAATTTTCCACCCCTGGAAACTTGGTATATCCCCCTTGCATGAGGCTACAAGCACCCAAACACGAGCTCTATACCCAGTTCCAACAACATCATAATTTTTCGTTCTACCATAACCCAAATAATAAGAACAAAAAAATAAAATTGTATTTGATACCATTGATATAAATCTGAAATCTATTACTCAATCATAGTCATAAACTCCTTCGATACCATTTATAGTGCCCTGACCTATTTTTTCACCTGAACAGTGCTCAGGGCTAGTTGACCATTGGGCCTTAGGCGCACCACCTCATACGCCAAAGGATGAAAACTAGAAGCGAGGGCATAAATAGGTGATAGTGGGGAGAATATACCCTATGGTGGTGATAATAGTAGCAGTCTATATGTATACAACATGGTGGAAGGAAGATTATAAAACTGCAGGACTGGTAACTTGCAATAATAGAATCATAAACAGACTGTAACAAAAATAATCAACAAGATCAAACACACCATTTATATAAATGAACACCATTTGTAGTTAAGCATTCATATAAAATCAGGTCATACAAGAAAAGATAAACAATCAAGGTCTCCCAGGGTTAACCATTAGTACATACATATATAGGGCATGCTAAACAAAAAAGAAACTCAAAAGTAACTACAGCTGATGCAAGAACCTACAAGGTCCCTTTACATCCATCCCATGCAAAAGTTACTACTCTGATCACTAAGGTCCAACTCCTAAGATCGGTACCTTACCTGATCTCAAAATCATAAAGTCTACACGCATCCTGAGGGGCACATGTAGGGTGTGAGAATAAATCTTAGTAGGCCACCACCAATGTGTTCTTGTCTTGCATTCATGATAATGCAGGTGCATCTAAATAAAAATAAACAAAACATATATGTCATATAAATAACCCACTTCCCTTGTGCTCAAAAACCACAAGGAAGAAATCACCTGATTCATCCATCACCAATATACCACATGTACCTAGTTATATATATGGCATACAATGACATGTTTGCATATATATAACTCCAGTGGTGAGAATCCTTAACATAAATCCCAAGGCCTCCCCTGTGAGTAACAAGTTGGAGATCCCTTAGACACCTCCTATAAAAGTATCACTAGCACCTCGTGCCAACCAAAATATACTATTTCAAAATCAAATAACTGATGTTCTAAAGGCATAACCAAACAATTACATGGTCCCTTATACCTCAGCTCAAAAAATCCCCATCGGCTCAAATCCAAATGTCTGAGGCACAATGATGTCTGTCCTCCAAATAATAAACACCATTTTCTCAATAGTCGAAGTCCTAAGGAATGACGATATCCATCCTCCCAAATAATCTAAGACTAATGACCTCAATATACAATGAGCCTTATCCCCCAATCAATTGTCTCAATACTATCAACCAATGATCCATCACTATCCACATGACATTCTACGATGAGCACCTACAACCTTATTGATGGTCAACACCATCCTAATCTGCAAAACTAACGAAGGCCTATACCCATATGAGTGGATAACACCACCTCGATTTGAGTCATATATGTGTGCACACAACTCCAATGATGCGTCGACTAATCATAGTGAGTGGAAATCACCACCATAGTACCTAAGACACATCATCCTGACACCTCATACCCCTGCGACGATGTTTCTCAACCTAATGGTGAACACAAACTCAAAGTCCTGAGACATTCCCTCAATCATGATGACCTCATTGCCTCAAAAATATGACCACATCTCCCAAAATGGTGATCAACATCACCCCATATACCTTGGGCCAAGCCCGTCCTGATGATCTACATCACCTCATCCAGATGGTCAACACCATCTCAATCCTTAGGCCAATCCTAAAATGTTCTCATGAAACCATCACAAGAAATATATATAATTCAATTTAATTTAAATAAAACACACCCGATATAACTGACCAGGTTGGTCCAAGCCCCTCGTCTGGCATGACCATGTGCAGAGTAGTAGGAGCGTGCCCCTAGGCATCTCACATCATCCATCTAAAGACAAGCAATTAAATAATTTGGGTCACCCTTGGTTGACACAGATGGCACATATAAAGTATAATCTTAAAACACCTTAAAAATAAAGATAAATATAGGATCCACCTACCTCATAATGGTACAAATTCACTTATCTAATATCAAACTCTAACTTGAGCCGAATCAGAAGAAATCAGTGTTTTAGACAAACACCCTGAAAATAGGGTAAAATAGCTCACATAGATTTAGCAAACCATATAGAGAGAGCAAAGATAAATAAAATCTATCAGATTAAAGGTCTTAATGATATGAATCTGTAGCCACCAAAAAATCGAATATTGAAGTTCAAACAGATAGATTATCTCAAATCCTAGGTGATAGAGAATTTGAGGAGGATCCCCCTGTGTGTGGATGAAATGAGAGGAGGAAGAAGAAAATATGGTTAATAGAAGTTGTGTAAAAAACATAAATTCACCCCTTTAAGTGACCCACATGGTTTGGCCACACAGTTTGTCTAAGCATGTGCAAAACGTGCGGTACCCACTGCCTGAACACCACACATGCATGAACTAGGCACATAGTTTTCCAAATCATGCGCAAACTATACATGATACCTCTATTGAAAAATATGGAGCTCATGCATGGCCATGAGACCCCTCCCACGTATTTTGAAAAACCATGAACAAAGCTTTAAGAGAGTTACACAATCACTCCAGAGAGGTTGCATAACCATGCGCCCCTGTCTGCACACACTGAAAAGTTTAGTTTTTGGGATCTGACTCACCCAAAACCCATCTAAAATACCAAGACACTTATCGGTCCCTAAAACCCATCTAAAAAAATTCCTTGGGTCAAGTAAACTCTCAAAATTAGGTTCTGAAGATCAAATAGAAAGATGACACTCACCAAACTCAAACATTCAAACAAATTAAGTATTTTGACCTGTTCCAAAAAAACCAGGTTGTTACATGATCACTTATTATGGTTTTAATTATAAGTCCATTAATATTTTCTATAGATTTAGTATACTTATAAAAATAGGAACAAGATTCACTTTTGTGAGCTAGAAAGAATACCCAAGTATATCTAGAAAAGTAATATATTAGAACATAAATATAATACTTCCCATTTAAGATAGAAAATCTAGAGGGTCCAAACAAATCCATGTGAACCAACTCTAGGGGTTGAGACGTTGAAACTTCTTTCTTTGGTTTAAAAGATATTTTTTTACTATTTTCCTTTTTGACATGGGTTACAAACTTTGTCATTTGAGAATTCTAGTTTTGGCAGATCCTTGAATAACCCTTTCCTAGTTAGTTTTCTAAGTGAATGTATGTTGCAATGCCCTAGTATCCTATTCCAAATATAGGATTATTTATGAAATGAACTTAGAAAATAAATGTTTTAGGAATCTAAATTAACAACATATACATTACCATTTCTTAAAGTAAGGAAAACTAAAGCATTTTCATAATTAAAAACTTTATAAGAATTGTTTTCAAATTTAACATGGAAACCATCATCACATAACTATGAGGTGATAAGGAGATTATATTTCAATCCATCTATAAACAAAACTTTGGAAATTAAAACAATATTATAGTTACTGATTTGACCAAGACCAATTATTTTTACTTTAGCATTGTCATCAAAGGGGAAATGTCCACAATCAACCTTAATTAGGTTCTTGAAACTTGAGTAGTCCCCAATCATGTGTTTGGAGTAGCCACTATCCATATACTATAAGTTCTTACTAGTAATTTTAAAGTAGGTTTCATAAAACAAAAAAATTAAACAAGAAATGATTTTGGTACCCATATTTTTCTGGGTCCAGAGATGTCAATAATAAGGGATTTTGGAATCCACATTTTTTTTATAAGTTTCTTATAGGTAGATATGAGACTTTTAGAAATAAAAAATTTATTATGTTTGAAAGAATAAAAACTATTAATATAATTAGTATAACTAGAGCTATGAATAAATTTATTTTAAAAAATACTTCTATTCCCAAGCTGATATCCTATTCGAGTAGTATATTTAGGATCTGTTTACGTAATGTTCCTCGATCCGTTACTCTCTCATGTGGCCAAAATGAGTTGGTTACAAGACCTCAAGCACACCTCCCTATATTCCAAAGGCTTCTGACTAGTAACAGGGTGTGATAAGTATAATGGGTAGACTATACCCCATGGTATATAGTTACAACACAATTAAAATAAACAATAATAATCAATATCAGAGTAACATAAACATAGAAAAAACAAAACATCATACAACTGGAAATAAAGGAAGAACCAAATAATAAAATGACAGTGAACCATGTAATGATAGGATGAATGTATCTAAGTCAAACCGAAGATAATACAAATAAAATAATCAGCTAATAAAAATAAACTCAATACCCTGGTCTCGAACCCCATGTCGGTCTTGTCTCCAAACTCCATCCCAACTAGCAAGCAACAAAAATTAGCAACAAGGTCCCTTTCCCTTGTCCAAATCTATATCTATGAAATCTTCTAGGGTACCAAACAATGGTCTGAGTAGGGTGTGAGAAAAAATTAGTAGGTCAACACCGTCATGTCTAAACAAAAATAGTCTGATAATAAGTGTATGCAATAAAGCAACAAACAAGAGTATTAATTAATCAACTAATACAATACATTAATAAAACTGCTTCGATAATATACTAGAATGTCTCTAAGCATGTATCACAATCATGCCAACTATATCCATATATCCAATTAACCTACTACACCATCATGATGGTATGTATCTGAGCATATAACACAACCATTCCAACCATAATCACATATCCATGGAAAAATCACACAAATCTAGGCCAAGCCCACTATATAAGAATTTCAGCATGTGTCAAGGCATAACTCGATATATAAACATTTCAATATATGTAAAGGCATAGCCCGATATATAAGAATTTTAGCATGTTGATGTGCCTGATTTGTGTATACCTTTTTATACATATTTTTGAGTATAAAAACATGTTTTCACCGAATATAAGTTGTTTTGTG
The DNA here is from genome assembly GCA_963277665.1 of Viscum album. Taxonomy (NCBI): domain Eukaryota; kingdom Viridiplantae; phylum Streptophyta; class Magnoliopsida; order Santalales; family Viscaceae; genus Viscum; species Viscum album. The sequence goes on from OY728153.1 coordinate 1,387,520,418, forward strand.
GATAAAATGTTTTATTTTGGAATTCTTGGTGATTTTTCAGGAGAATCCATCCAAAGTCACAAATTAGGAGTGATCAGACTAAAAATTTATATATACACAATGTTTAATTTATAAACACATAGCATGTAACTTTTCCCCAACATGGTTCGACTAGACTGAGTATATGCCCATATAGCCATCCATACATCACATGCCTTGTACTTCCTGTTATCATGCCTTGTACGTCCTTCTAGATGTGATTGGTGGATGAAATAAACTCTACACTCCATGTGAGGTGGCACAACACACTGTCTACCTTCACCTATTAATAGCTGATGCTTGAATTTAAATGGTCGGTGTGGTGAATCACCTATTGATGGAGAAACCAAAGAAAAAGCAGTTGACCTGAGTACACAACATGTACTTTTGGGTACACGTTGTGTAGTTGAAATTTCTATAAATAGAAGGGCAAACCTCTAGGTTTGTGATTGGACATCCAGGGGGGTTCTTTCACTCCATCGATCAATCTCCCCCAAATCCAAAATTGTGTTTTCCTTTCCCGTTTTCCTTTATGTTTTAGTGTATTTTCCCTTTACGCCTTCCTTCCTATTGTATCCATAGTAGGGATTGAGCTTCTTCTCAATCCAAACACCATGAAAATGGTCACAAGAGGGTAGTTTTCCTATGTTGGGGTTGAAATAAGATTATGGGTGATGTGTAATTTAAATTCGGAATTATTGCCTTTATTATGAATTCTGCTTTATAATTTCTTTAACGAATTGAATTTCATATTGATTGTTGGTGTTGTATTAGACCAATAATGACACAAACATTGAAAACTAAATGAGTTACAATGGGAGAATCCCATGACCATTGGGTGATCCCATTGCCACTATTTTAGGGGTAATAATTTAAATGTATTTTAAGTGATTAATCACCAAACCAAGGGATTATCCTTTTAATTACACAGTTTTTTAATATCGGACCAAGAAAACAACAATTTAATTGAATACCTATAGTAAAAAAATTCATTTATTATTTTAATACTAAGGAATGACCATTACATTAAACTCTAATCAAATTGAAATCCCGACACATTTGTTTTCTGATTGTTTTGTCTCTTCTTCTGTTTTAATTTAATTTTCAAAAATAGTTTTACTTTGTCATATATTCCCTTATTTCAATCAATTTTTTATAGATAATTGTCTGGGATTTACCGAATTTCACTAATTTGTTGCTTCTCCGCTTTCCCTGTGGGATCAACCCTAACTACTGCTAGCTACCTAGTTAGTCTGATCATAAGGGAATAACAATTTTTAATTTTCCGCACCTCATGATGGGAGCAGTCAAATTACAACATCATTGCTGGGGATTTGGAACGTATCAGTGCAAGTCTAAGTTGATGTTGGTTTTTATCCGAATGACCATTGACCCCACATTCTATGGATTTTTATTCGATTGGGGATTGGTAGGATTCACCTATAGATGATTTTTATCCAAATAACCCAATGTTGTTGTACCGGTATCTAATCGAGAATTATATGTATATGAATGATGGGTTTCAATATGAGGAATACCCATTTACATTCTTTACACCACCTGTCTCTTATCCTCTTCCGGAACCATCTTCTAGTAATATCAAATGATTAATACCAATGATGGAAGACTTTACCACATGCTAGTTGAACTAAAACAAAAGTTTAGGATGAATTGGTACTATGGTTGAGAAAATTTTAGAGATAACCACTCATATGGATAATCCGGTTGAGTTTGAGGCTCAATATTCTAATTCTTTTTCAACTAAGGAGGCATGTTACAATGTGGTACCCTCCTGTCATTCACTATAAATTTCTGAACATAATTTTTGAAACACAAACTTTAAATATGAGGACACATCACATCATGTTAATACTAAATTAGATCAATTATTTCTTTCTAACCCCTTAGTTGATCATTTACCTTCTCTAGAGGGATCCTTTGATTATTTTCAAGTTTTCAGCATTGCGAAGCAGGAACCTCAGGAGGTGAAGGATGAACATGATCCCACCAAGAATAATTTCACCTTCGGTATATTTTGGCCACATAGTAGGGATACTACAAACTGCCATCCAGAACACCCAAAGGATAATAAAATTGGCTCAAATATAAAGGTGCTAGACATATGTGGTGGTTCGCATAGAAAAATCCACATCCGCCTTCAGATTATGGGTAAGTACCATAACTCAGGTCGAGATAAAGACCTAAAACAAAGGTGCTTACTGGGAGGCAACCCAACCAGTCTTCTCTCTCTTATTTTCTATTTTTAATAAGCACACAATGTTTCCTTCTTCTACACACACCGTGTAACACCCTTTATTCTGGCCATTATTTCAGTAAGAGTGAAATGAGGTTACATGTCGTGTGTACCTTATTAGATGACGTGTAATTTTCTGATTTGTGTTTATTATGATATAAATTTTAGTATAAATATATATTAATTAAGTTAATAAACAATAATGAAGGCTGTGTTGATGACAAGGTTACTAGAGTTTATCCAAGATGTCACTGGTTCGAATCACTCTACACTTTCCTTTAGTACATGATTTATTCTTCTTCATCTCATGTTTTAAGTAAATGGCGTGTGCAATGTTTTTAAAAGTAAATAAAAAAATTTCAAAATAAAATAAAACTAATGGTAGGGCTGAATTGGATGGCAGGGTTGTAGTCCACGAATCCAAAATACCTAGGTTTGAGTCCTATTAGCCGGTTCAATTCCATCCTTTTTCATTAAAATAAAACCACACAATGTGTATTTTGGTAAATATCATGTGTTTCATATTTTCATTAATAATTTAAAATGTTTTAAAAAATAAGAAATCACCAGAGGGTGATGTGGTTTAATTGGAAGAGTCAAAACCTAAAGTTCAAAAGACCCAGGTTTGAACTCAGCTAATCTTCCCGCATCATCATAATCTTCAATAATTAAAACCACATGCCGTGCATTATTATTTTCTACGTGTAGGATTGTAACTATGATTTAAATATTAAAAGGTAATAAAATGTATAGTATTTCAACCACTGCTCTAATGGTTGAGGGAATGCATTTGGATCGACCCAGCCATCGGTTCGAATCACACCCCAAGCACCAGACCAAAGGTTGTAGTTCTCCTTTTCAAATTTTAAAAAACAAGATGTGTACTTCTCTAATACACTACGTGTATAGGTTTATTTTTGTTTATATATATATATATATATAAATTTAAATAATAATTAATATTTAGTTTATTAAAATAACTATACATCATTATTAATAATAAATAAATAAATAAAACACTTACACTATGTGTATGGAACTACACATGTCGTGTAGTTCAACTATAAAAGTTGAGGAGCCTTAACCAGGCACACTTCATGTTGCATGACACCCCCTCTCCCCGCTTTCTCTACCAAACCTTCCATCGTATGCATCTTCACCTCCCCCATCTTAAATCCTTTATTTTGGTGTGATTTAGGCCTAAATTCCATCCTCATTTTGATACTTACTCCAGGTAAGTGGATTTGCGCCCTCTATTTCATGTTTTTTGATGTGTTATGGGTGATTTGTGATTTAGGTAGGCATTTTTCCATAAAACCTGCAGTACACAACCACGAATGAAGATCACACACTGTGTACTTTAAGTACATGACCACACACACTCAATTATCCATTTGAAAAACACATAGAGTGTTTGTTCGGGACACGTTGTATACAATACCCTCTACCCGACCTTCACTGAACCCGTGTGCACACACCTACATGGTCAACACCCCATGTATATTCACAAGAAGTGTTCATTATGAACACATCATGTACTGGCTCATTGAAAGGTTGGGACGTGTCAAGGTACTACACAAGTTGGAGGCTATGTTGTTAACACACGACATGTGTACCATTACAACATGCTGTGCACTGTATATTCTACTAGTCTTAATAGAGGTTGTGTCTGAGCACATACACGACCAAGACCCCATGTTTAGACACACGATGTGTATCCACTACCACACGTTGCATACTCTCCATTTTCCAAAACACATTCCCACTAGATGTGTGTATCTAGATTACATGGGTTGGCTACTCGATCATACTATATGTCGTGTACTCTGGCTCCACATGCCGTGTTCTTTTCTTTTTAGGTTTTCACACTTACCTTATTTCTTTTTCATTTTATTTTCTTGTATTCTCTTCTATTGTTTCCATTTAATCTATGGAAGATGGAGACAAATCAAGTGGTAAGAGGCCTCTGCATGCTACTGATGGGGAGTGACCCTGCACATTGGATCAAGCTTGGTTGGTCGACGACACCTTCAGCGATAGATCCTCTGGTGTCACAACTTCCATCTTTAGTGATGTTTCCCCCTCTCTTGTCAGAACCCATGTTATCTACATCAGCATCCAGTTTGGAAAACACCGAGCTATATTCTATCACTACTGAGGGATCCAGTGCACAAAATCCTACTTCCAACATGACACCATCTGAGCCATCCTTGATAGGAGAAGACCCTACTGTGACCGTTCCACCATCCACAGCTGCCATGACTTTAGCACCAGCTCCAGCATTAGCTGCTCCACCCACTTCCACCACAACTGGGCCCTCTATATCAGCAGCTGATTCTCATACATATCCAACTCCGACAGTAGTCTGACCCCACCCCCAACCATGCCTCATCTTCGATGAGCATCATCCTACAACAAATAGGTTGCAATGTATTTCACAACGTATGATCCATCCAAGCAACCAATTCCTATATATATATTTTTCCTCATCATATGGGAATCTAAGATGATATTGAGAAGCTCCTCGACCACACACACTTGATAGAGACACTATAGGTTAAAACTACCACTTTCAAAGATTTATTTTTAGAGTTTGCATCCACATTCGAGTTCGACAGGCCTTCCTACCACCAGTCACCCAACGAAATAATGAATCTTATCAGATTCATGCCGAGCAGGTTCCATTTTTATCTTACCATGGATGAGTTTGGATGAGGGTGAAACTTCTACCCCATCCATCTACCCCATATCCTATTGCATATACCACCCAACATGAGCGCTCTAACCTCATCTTTGTGTGGCAGGATCTTGTTGGCCTAACATAACTACAAGTACACCCCAACCTCCCAGAAGATCACTCTCATCATTCCCCCCCCTCTATTTCATCCATCGTTGTATCAGTTCTATCTATTTTCCTTGCCACAATGACATGAGTGTCATGTTCAGACATGATATGGAGATCCTTACATGAACTTATCAACGTGATTACCCTAACCTCCCATGTTTTACCGCCTCCTAATTCCATTCCATGATTCATGGACATCAGGGAAACCCAAACAACGACTTCTATGCCACCCAGATGGCACAATACCTGAGGGTTTTTGAGCCATCTCTCCCTCATGACTTCTTAGGTTCTCCCCAATGTGTATACTTATTCATGCTTATATGCATGAAGATGGTCAAGAGGTGGGGAGATTCCTTTATGCTCATACAGGACACCCCATATCTAGTTGCGGTGAGAGATGACCTGATTGCCCTCAGTGGTGCTTCTGATCAGGTACCACCCCCTCCACCAGCAGACATCCCTTCTCCACCTCTCCCCACTTCTTCCTACTTTCCCTCTTCATCCAACATTCCCTCTTTTCTTTGACCATCCATAACTCCACCTCCACCCACACCCTTAGCTGATCTTCCCATCTACCTCCGCCTAGACACCTTGGATCATTACTAGGACGTTATAGAGCACCATCTGGACTTCATGGATCAATGACTCAACATAATGGAGGGCATGTTGGGCTTTATTATTCAGCAATTTGGCATTCTGCTCCCACTGGCACTTGCTCCCCGCTCATATCCTCAGCCTTCAGCAGTGAAGCCTCCATTTATAACTCTGACCATTGATTCCATTATCCTATCCACTACTGATCCAAATGAAACCACCACCACCACCACTAAAACCATAAATGTTCTAATCGAGTCCACCACATAGAGCTTAGACCCAGTGCCTCTAGCTTCCAAAACTGCTCCTACTCTGTCATACCCTCCTATTTCGGACAGTTCCTCTTTTGAGGTAACACAATGACTGTTTCTGCACATTTATTTCATTATATATATATATATATATATCTTTTTTTTCTATTCTTGTGATGTGATTTTTTGTATTCACACACACTTATTTTTCCATTTCATAGACAGTCATAGGAACTCTTGAACATCATGGGTATCTCCTTTTCGATTTCTTTCCAACATTTTTGAGCTCGCCATGAGGGGAGTATTATTTTGGTATTTATTTTCATTTATTTACTTTTGAATTGCTTCTTTCACTGCTCTCTCTCCCTCTGGTCAAGTTATGTTTTCCCACATCCACTTCTCTTCCTTAGTATTTCACTTGGAGGACTATATGCGATATTAAGTGTGAGGGAGAGTCTCTGACTACACTATTCTTTCCCCTTAAACTGATCTAGGCGACATCATTAATAGAAGAAATATTTTAAAATGGATAATTTTTTTTGGTTAATTATAGTTATAAATAATAAATACATAGATTAGAATGTTAAAAGTCACATAATTATTCTAATTTTAAATTATTTTAAAATGATTGCTGATATAGTTTAATTTTTTATTTAAATTCTTGGCCATTTAAATTTATTAGACCAATCATTTTTATTCATGTTATGACCTGATTGACCTATTTTTATCCTCATTCCCAAGAGGTATTTGGATCCCTTTATTATATTATTTTTATACCCTCTTTCTTGAGAGATTCCTAGGATATGTATGACTACTAGAACTTGCAAGTTTTTTCTCTTAAAAACATGAAGATTTTGAATGACATTAAAATTATAGAGGAATTTGATTGATATTTTTATCCCCTTTGACTTGGAGACCCACCCTACATCTAACCTTCATGAAACCCATAGATTCTATGAACTACCTTTATAGGAAGCCACATTAGAAGACTATTTATTCTTCCTACCCTAATTCTTTGATAATATTGCATGATTATTCATTTGAGATTTAAAAAGGTAATTTGGCTATTCATGTTATATTTTGGTGAGCCACCATGAAAATAAGTGTGGGAGAGAGTGAATCTTTTTCATTTGGGCAGAAGGGTTCCAAAACCGCTTTTCATTGTATTCCTAGTGGTCCTTATAAAAAAAATTATGATGAAAAATTCAAAAGTGGGAAAAATTCATTCATTATACTTATTGATGGTTTCAAAACCATGTTGGAAAGGGAATATCATGGTCTGTTTGACCTTTGAGAGATCTTGTTAGGGGTTGATTTTCATTGAACTTTGTTATTTAATATCATGCTTTATTATTTAAGAATTCAGCCTCCTTTTTCAAGACTCTGAGATTATTTTTCACATCATTACCTACCTACTCGTAGCCTTAGAATCATTTTAACCTTATTGAAAGACCTCATGATTTTTGTGATTTTATTTTTAGGTGGAGAATGAGAATACTTTAAATCCTATGAATAAAGTGCCTATACTTGATATTGATCATAACTTTGGTTAAATGATCTTGAGTGATGAGTTGTCATTTTCTGGTGAGGTAAATCATCAAGTGACATGCATATTTATGAAAAGTTAAAAAATGTAAGTAAAATAGGATGAAAGTATTTAATTGAATTATATAGGAGGAATGATTAGAATATATTTGGAATTAATATATATTTTGTACCTTTTAAAATCCTCTGATTTGACTATAGTATTTATAAGTATAATTAGTTGAATGCTCTTTTTTAGAGTATGGATTCTTTTGATTAGATGTTGAGTTTTTTCTTGAGGGAAAGAAAATGACTAAGTGTGGGGGAGTTTGATGTGCCTGATTTATGTATACCTTTTCATACATATTTTTTAGTTTAAAAACATGTTTTTACTAGATACATGTTGTTTTGTGGATAAAATGATTTATTTTGGCATTCTTGGTGATTTTCAAGAGAATCCATCCAAAGTCACCAATTGAGAGTGATCAGACTAAAAATTTATATATACACAACATGTAATTTATAAACACATGTACATCCTTATAGATGTGGTTAATGGCTGAAACAGACTCTACATGCAATGTGAGGTGGTGCAACATGCTGTGCACCTTCACCTACTGACAACCGACACTTGAATTCAAAGGGGCGACACGACGTATCACTTATCAGTGGAGAAATCAAAGCAAAAGAAGTTGGCCTGAGTACATGATGTGTACTTTTGGGTACACACCATATAGTCTAAATTTCTATAAATAGAAGGGAATCCCTCCTGAATCATGGTTGGACATCCAAGGGGGAGGTGTTGTCACTCCATCGATTGATCTCCCCCGAATCCAAAATTGTGTTTTCCTTTCCCATTTTACTTTCTATTTTAATGTAATTTCCCTTTACGCCTTCCTTCCTCTCATATACATGGTAGGTATTGAGGTTCTTCTCAATCCACACATCATGACTATGGTCATAATAGGGTAGTTTTCCCATGTTGGGGTTGTAATAAGATTATGGGTGATGTGTAATTGAAATTTTGAAGTGTTTCTTTTATTATGAATTCAACTTTATAATTTCTTTAACAAATTGAATTTCATATTTACTATTGATGTTGCATCATACCAAGAACGACACCAGCAGTGAAAACTCAATGAGTTATAGCGGGCGAATCCCATGACCATCGGGTGAGCCCGTTGCCACTATTTTAGGGGTTAATAATTTAAATGTTTTTTAAGTGATTAATCACTAGACTAAGGGATTATCCTTTTAATTATGTAATTTTTTGTTATCGGACCAAGAAAACAATAGTTTAATTGAATCCCCATAGTAAAAAAGTCATTTATAATTTTAATACTAAGGAATAACCATTGCATTAAACCCTAATCAAATTGAAAACTTGACACATTTGTTTTCTGATTGTTATGTATATTCTTCTGTTTTAATTTAATTTTCAAAAATATTTTCACTTTTTTATTTATTACCCTCTTTCAATCAATTTTGTCAGGATAATTGTCTTAGATTCACTGACTTGCACTAATTTATTACTTCTCCTCTTTCCCTATGGGATCAACCCCTACCGCCGCTAGCTACCTTGTTAGTTAGATCTCAAGGGAATGAAAATTTTCAATTTTCCACACCTCACGATGGGAGAGGTCACATGTATCATTGGGCACAACCCATTATATAAGCATTACAACATGAATCACTAGGCATAACCTGCTATATAAGTATTATAGTATGAATCACTGGGCATATCCCACTATATAAGCATTATAGCATGAATCAATGTGCATAAACCATTATATAAGCATTATAACATGAATAATTAGGAATAGACCACTATATAAGCATTACAACATGGACTCAACAAGTCAAAATAGCAAGGATATCATAATATCACATCATAAGATTCAATGATTAATTATGAAAATTACCATTTGTCTTCCATTTGCACTTTAATTTATATATCCAATTATCAATAGACCTATCAATAGCCCACTGGCTATTAACAAAGTGATTCTATATCAGCAATCACCTAAAATCTCATGTCATTCTAAACAAAATTTAAACTATTATTCAAGTTCTTATTATTTCAAGGTTTGCTCACCTGGAAGGTATCTATAAGCTAGGCCACATCAACAATTGAATCCAAAGTGATCCAACCAATATTCCAATTAATCATTTAATTGGTTAAAGTGAATGATATGTTGGCACAATCTCAATATTGCATATACATAGAACTTAAAAAAACCATAGGGTTAAGTTTTAGACCCCCTACCTTTAACCGACGATTAACATGGTGCTTCCAAAGGGTAACACCAATGAGGAAGCAGGTGCATAAGATCAGAAAAGAACCGAAATAAAACTAGATCAAGATAAATATAATTACACAATAGAGATAAAAAGAAAAACACTGCTTTAATGGAAGAATAAGGGAAGGGGAAGAAAAACAAATCAAGGAGACTTACCAAGGATCAAACACCAAACCACGATGTTCAGAGGTGATGAAATCACCTCAAAATCGCCAAGAGTCACCTAAGGCTACAATAAAGGAATAAAAAATAAATCATCTGCACTGTCCACTTAAAACTATTACTCATGATAAATACATGGGGTGTAATCCATTTAAACATTGTGTATTCATTTTTAAAGGGATGCGTCGAAAAACCCATCACATCGGGTTGATATTTATCCCAATTGACATTTACAGAACAAGTAATAGGTTCATGAAATGTAACCACTTCACGTCATGAACCACTTCAAGATATGTGTCTGGTGGTAGTTACATGTTGTGTAATATTTACACAACATGTAATCATCCAGTGAATAGTTTTCAATCTAGTTTATGCATAAGAGGTCCAAACACTCCGAACCTTTCTAAACCATGGAAAATCCTCATAAAACCAATTATACCCGAACTCCATTAATTCAAATAAACATACATCCCTAAAATTTATGTCATTTTACCTAACAAAGGCTCTCCATCTCCAAACAAGACTCAACCACCAAGGTTCAAAAAAAGATGTTTAATGCAAAACTCAAAGTGGGAAGTACCTAGAAAAGATGGGATCTTAACCTCCCCACTATATAATAGCTTGTCCCCAAGATTCTCTAAGAATCACTATAGGGTCTAAACGAACAAGTATGGACACTATGTTTGCATATCAGACTCCCTATCCCAGGTCTCCTCCTAAACATGACCATGCTTCCAATACACTCAAACCAAAGGAATCACCCTACCCTAGAGATACTTCTCATTACATCCCACAATTTGTATTGGATGATACTAAAAGAACACATCAACAAAAAGATCGATGTACTTGATATCCACCACTTGAGAAGGTTCAGGATAATACCTCTGAAGTTGTGACACATGAAAAACATCATTCATGTACTTGTATCACTGTGGAAGGGATAATCGATACACCACTGAATCAACCCTATCCACTATCTCAAACAACCCAACAAACCTGGGTGCTGACTTCCCCTATTTCCTGATATGATGTTTCCCCATCCTAGGAAACACCCAAAGGAAAACACTATGACCAAAATCTAACTCTATAGGTCATATCTAATGGCCAATGTAGGAATTATTCCTACTATGTGCGGTCACTAACTACCTCCTAATCAACTGAACTTGCTCAGATGTATCCTCCACAAGACTGGGCCCAACAAGCACTGACTCACCTACCTCCAACCAAAAAATAGGTGAACAATATGGCCTTCCATACAAATCCTTGAAAGTTTCCATAAGGATTGATGCTTGAAAGCTGTTATTATATAAAAACTCCATGAGTGGCATATTCTTCTCCCATGAACCACTTAAATCCAAAACACAAACTCATAACATATCCTCCAGAACATTAATAGTCCTCTTAGATTGACCATCGGTTTGAGTATGACAGGTCGTATTCAGAATAAAATTTGATCCTAGATCCTTTTGAATACCCTATCAGAACTATGATACGAAACAAAGATCTCTATCAAAAATGATACTCCTCTGAATACTATGCAATCGAAATACCTCATGCACATAAAGAATATCTATATCATCAACTGTGAAGGTATCCCTGATAGGAAATAAGTGGGTTACCTTCATTAGTCGATCCAAAATCAACCATACAACATCATTCTTATGGGTTTTCCTGCATAATACTATAAAAAAAATACAGTGATGTCATCTCATTTCCACTCATGAATGAGAAAAGGCTGTAAAGCCCAACTTTCCACTGATGCTCGACTTTCACCCACTGAAAAGTGAAACATTTTACTATAAATCCTAATATTTTTTTCTTCATTCCAGACCACCAATATTTTCTACAGAGATCATGATACATATTTTTCAAACCAGGATGTACCACCCATCTAGAAGCATGAAACTCTCTCATCAGTTTCTCATGCAAGCCCATAGGAACCCATAATCATCCATAGAAAAAAAGATAATTTCTATTTCCAATAGACCATCCAGATGATGTCTCCCCTCCATATAAGTTATCTCTCAGAACTAAGCCCTTCATATTAGATAATCAATCTTTCTTGATCTAGTCCAAAAGTATGGGTATAAAAGATGTTGAAGTCAGAGCTACTCATCCCTGAGACTCTTGAACATCTAGATGCATGTATGCAAAGAGTTCCATCATCCACCCCTCATCACAAGACTCCCACACAGCTTCTGTCTGCATCTTCTGGATCAAAGCATCGACAATGACATTTCATTTTCCAAATGTATAATCCAACTTGAAGTTGAAAAACTATAGATACTCAACCCACCTCCTCTGTTAAAGGTTCATGTACCATTGAGAAAAAAATCTGTTTGAGGTTATTGTGGTCCGTGTATACCACAAACCTCTCACCCATGAGATAATACCTTGAGCATCTCAGGTCATGTACCACTACTGCTAACTCTAGATTGTGAGTAGGGAAATTCCTCTCATGCAGTCTCATCTATATGGATATATAAGAAACTACTCGATCCTCCTACATTAGAACTGCTCTTAGTCCAACTTTGGATACATCATAGTACATGGTATATAATTTACCTGACATAGGTAAAGTGAGGATAGGTGATGAAGTTAGGCTACCTTTTAGCTCATGAAAATCCCCCTCACAAGCATCTAACTAAACAAAATTCACCCCATTCTTGGTTATACTTAACATTGGTGCTACTAAATGGGAGAAGTCTTGGATAAAGTGCTAATAATAACTTACTAAAACCATAAATCTCTAAATCACAAATACATTCTTGGGATACTCCCAAAATACCACGACTGAAACTTTCTCTGGGTCCACTGACACCCCTTCCTCTAAGATGAAATAATGTAATAAGTTCACTTTATCAATCTAAAAACTACATTTGGTTAGTTTGGTATAAAGCTGATGATCCCTCAATGTACCCAAGATGATGTCAAGATGTTGGGAATGAGCATCTACTAACTATAAATACACTAATATGTCTTTGATGAAAACCACCACAAAATGATCCAAAAAGGGTGAAAGATTCTATTCATCAAGGACATGAATACCATTGGTTCATTTTTCAAACCAAATGACATCATTGTGAACTCATACAAGCTATACCTTCTCCTAAAATAAGTATGAGGTATGTCTAAAAGTCTCACCCTAAACTGGTGGTATCCAAATTTTAGGTTGATCTTAGAGAAGATCATAACAACTATCAACTAATCTAAAAGATCATAAATGCGTGGAAGGGGATACCAGTTATTGACCGTAATCTGGTTCAATCTCCTATAATCCACACATAAGTGCAAAGTACCATTAACCTTCATAGTGAAGAGAACTGTAAAACCTCAAGGAGATGTACTAGGCTGCATGAAACCTTTAGATTCCTGATCTTCCAACTAAAATTTCAACTCCCAAATATCCACTGGTTTCATTTTATAAGGAGTAATAGAAGCTGATTTTTCTTCTGAAACTAACTCAATCGTGAAATCAATCTCTTTCTTAGGTGGTAAGCCACATAACTCATTCGGAAAGACATCTTGAAAATGGTCCACCACTAGAGGAAAAGAATCCGGTTGTATTCCACCATAATCTTGAGAAAGATTAGTTACTTAAGCTATGAGACAATCCAATCTACATGGAATTGGTCCTTCATGACTATCTTGAATATCTCACTCACCCTGGTGAGAATAGATGCTTACTATAGATAGAAAGGCACTCTCCTACGATAATAGTCAATACGTACTTGGTATAGAACTAAAAAATCCATACCAAGAATCAAATAAAAACCTATCATTTCCATCATAAATAGTTCCCAAAATAAATGGTAACCAAAAATATATAAGGAACACACCTTGAAATGTTATATATTCTCTAATCACACTCCCAAAGGTGCGTCGATGGTGAAAACACAATCCAAGATTTACACATACAAGATCAAACCATTAAAAAAGAAGAAGATAAAAAAGGAATGTGATGCCCCTATATCAAAAAAAATACAAGAAAGGGTAGATGATGCAAGAATTGTACCTATGGTAGTAGAAGGACATGCATCAACAATAACCCTAGCAGTCTACATAGTGTACATCTAACCAACCTCTCTACCTCAGGCTCCAGTATGACTCCCTTGAGCTATTCCCTCTTCCTAGAACTATAGTTCTTACACTGGGGTACCACATCCCCTACCTCAAGAAAAACATCCTGTGGAACTCCAGCTACTTGTCTACTAAGGTGTAGCCGAGTCATTCCCAGACTCATGTACCTATCTTGATCCCCTACCACCACTCTATTACTACACGCCCTTACAAAACCTCTACAGGTGGCCCATACTACTATAATATCGACACTCTAAAGTGAGGTATAGACACTGAGGTAATTTGTAGACCATATTTCCAAACTGATAGAACTACAATGGAACATGATCCTAAGATGGATACCCACTACCCTGACTACTCTGACCATTGCTGCCTTGGTAAAAACTGTCATAGCAATGCTTCTTTCCACTAGAATAAGATTTCCTAGTTCTCCTTGTTGAAATAGCCTGGACACTACTTGAGGCCTCTCTCAGATTACCTTCTGTGATGAGTGTCAGATTTATCACATCCTCAAAAACTACTCAGACAAAATACATTAACCTATGACTTGATCTCATAGTGAAGTCCATCCTAAAAACTTCATTCCCTGGAGATATCATCATCTTCCAAAGATGGTGCAAATCACTACAGGTCAGTAAAGCACCTAATGTATTCCAAAACTGACATTCCCTTTTATGTCAAGTGTATGAACTCATGAGCCTTATCATCCCTCAATGTCTCTGGATAGAAGGGACTTAAAATTTTTTCCTCAAATTACTTCCAATATAGATCCTCTTAATGCCCATCTTACTCTAGAATATCCCTCAAACACTTGGTAGATCAACGAAGCATATATGCAGAAAGCTTCACCCTCATGTCCGTGGGTGTCTCAAGATTAAAGTTTATCCAGACTGATATGATCCATAACTTGGATTCTTGGGGCCCTCCCTCCCCAGCGAACATAGGTGGATGCTGCAGCTTGAACTCTCCTGTTAGCTCAGACATCTAAGACATGGTGTGAATAATCTCCCTTTCCATGGATCGCATGACCCTCAGGAAGATGTCATGAATCTGAACATCCATCCGATCCTTAGGATCTATAGGAATCTATAGCTCAACTACATAAGGAGCATGCTAATTTCCACTCTCTTAATGATCAAATAAAATAAAAGGATGAGACATTTTCTCTACATGAAAAACACACTCCTTAGAACATTATCTATAACAACAATTTTAAACTCAAAAGGTGACAAAAATAGAGAACCACTAACTCCTAGTATATCTAAACATGGATTGTAAGTGTTTTAGCATTTTAACGTCCCGTTATGACTGACTACATAACAGTATATGGACCGGTCACCACATGGCCCCAAGCACACCTCCCCGTATTCCAGAGGCTGCTAACTAGAATCATGGGTCTAATGGTGGTAAGGTCGGGAGGCTATACCATCAAGGTAAGAGTAAAACATCGATAAAGTAGATAAGAAAAACAATTAACAACAATAGAAGTAGTATAAATAATAAAAATAATAGATAGTAGTGGAATAATAATAATAAACTGAATAAAAGTATCCAACACCAAATTACAACAATGCATGTATGAAAGATGATGCTACAAGTATAAACAGTAAAAATTATAATAAGAAATACAATGAAATAAAAGGATAACTACCCAACAAATTGCTCCATGAGAATCTCAAGCACCAGCTCGGTCCTCTGCCCCAACTCCATCCTAGTAAGTAAAACAAATATTGGAAGATGGATACTTCCCTCAATCAATACCTTCAGACATAAATTCTACTCAGGTACCAATGGTGCCTAAGTAAGGTGTGTGATAAAATATCAGTAGGTCAGCACCCATGGTTTTTATCCCAATCTATTTCATGTAGTATAATTAAGTAGTGTGTCATAGTAAGTAGATATAAAGAATTAATAATTAATTAATTAAAATCATTAAATTGGTTTCCACTTGAACACCCATCCAATTACCTACTTCATCATAATTTGGCGTGTCTAAACAAAAGGATCCTGAAATGGTAAATTGGGTGAGATAATATGTAACAAGGTGGACTATCCCCAAGCTTGTGATTGGGCTTGGAAGACACATACCTACTTTCCCATTTTACAAGGATTCAATCTGTTTTTCTTAAAAATGTCAACATTCTCTTTAATTACATTAAAAATTCCTTATAAAACATTTATTAATTCTTTATAGATACACTGAGATTCCCTGATCCCATCCATGGAAATCTGAAGGGACTTTCCAAGTATCACTCGAGGGGCTCAACATATGACTAATGCCAAGGAGTCCGTCCATGGTGACCCAAGAATGAAGTCCCATGCATCACTCAATGCATGGTATAAAAGTCAAGTACTAGTCTCTGAGTCCATCCTTAGTATCTCATGTAGGGGCTCGAGTCTCACTTGAGGAATGGTTAAACCATTTATGCCTTTGAGTCCATCCAAGGGGTCTCCCCTAGGGAACTAGTGTCACTCATCTGGAGGTAAAAAATAGATAATGCTCAGTGAGCCCGTCTCAGACATAACTGATATCACCCATGACATGTTTACTAACCATCGACATCTCTAACAAGAAGGAACGAGAGTCTGTTCAAGGGGTCCTTAAGTTGAAACCCCTTATATCACCCTCCACACTCAAGTACAGAATCTCACAAGCAATGCATATATATATGCAACATGCCAAGCAAGTACCATTTCATTTGTTCAAGCATTTATATTACCATAGGAATATTGGTTAAGCATAAAATAAATCATAAATCATAAATTTATAATTTATAAGATAGCACACCTAATATGAGGGGTTTTATTATAAAAACATGACATTGTATTTCAACAATTCATTTCATTTAATTTGATGAGTTCAATTAATGTCAAGGTGTAAAGTATATATTATATAGTTCAAAGTAAGAGTAAGGAAATACATAAGAGCAAGGTGGAACACACTTTGAAATTTAATAAATTTCAAAAGGTATATGGAATGTGATATAAGTAATTTTAAAAAGAAATTTTAAAAAGGGAATAAGCAAGGAATTCTACCTCAAAGATAAAAAGGCCAAGCCGAACACTTCGACACTCGACGCTTTCATCAGCGACCACTCAAAGCTACTCCTTCCCACCTCTGAGCATATTCACCTTCACATATACATAAGGAAACCTAGCCCCTATGTACATATTCATATGGCTATGAATATGTACAATGAGATCCTTACATATATGCTTATATATGCATATACCCATTTCCACTTACAACCATATGCATTTTTCATATATATACATAAGCACACCATGCCCAAATATATATATTCATGCCACCATGGGTAAATATATATATATATATAATGGGGGAATTTACACACACACACACACATATATATATACCTACCTATTCATACATAGTAAGTCACATTTGACTCTGGCGACTCGAACCCGCCAGAAGGATGACCAAAACACACTACAGATAAAACTAGAAACTCAAAACCACTAAAAGATCCCAAATATAATTAGGGAAAAGGGTAAAACATAAGGGATCCAACCTCAAAGTAGCAGTGGAGGACCTAAAATAACCAAACTGCTTCACCTTTGGTGGTGGATGCTGAAACACAATTGATGTCGACCTAAGAGACTCGCTACACACCATAAAAATAAAAGAGACGTCAAAAATCAGCCCACTCAAAACCCTAGGGTTCGACTGAATGGATTAGGGTGATATAAGAGAGGAAATTTCCAAAAGAAGGATAAGGAGGCATTCAGATATCATACCTCAAAGAATCAAATGCAAAATCGGAAGAAAAATAATTGAAATCAATGCAACGGAGGAGGCTGCAAGGAGGGAGGTCGCGCTATGGGGGTTCAACCAAGGGGGGTCACGTGACTCAAGTAAGGGGGAGAGGGGTGTTTTAGGTTTTAATTCATTTTATTTTTTATTTTTATTTTAATTAAATTAAATTAATTTCTTTAAAAAAACACAACGCATAGTTTGGGTCGCACGGTTAGCCAAACCGTATGCCAACCTTGTGACACCCCCTACTTGAGAGACTCACCTCACACGGTTTTTCCTAGACAGTTAGCCAAACCATGCACAAACTATATAATGAATAGTGATAGGGTACTACCTAAGTGGAACTAACCATGAGGGATAGGCACATAGTTAGGGTAAACTATACTCAGCCTATGCAAGGCATTTTTCTCCCTTAAAACAAGACACACAGTTTGCTTCTAGGGCCTTCACGGTTTCAGACAAACCATGCACCTATGTCATACCCTACAAAACTTTTATTTCTAGATCCCGCTGCTTCTGAAACTCGATGAGACACCTAGGATACCTCTTAGGCCTTCATCCAAGTCTAAAATAAACACACAAAACTCTCATAATTACGTTCTGAAGCTCAATTTTAAAAACGACCAGTCCAATAAATTTCAAAAGTAGAAATTCCTTTGGAATTTTGACTTGGCTCAAAACAAGGGTCATTAAAACCTCCACACCTTTGAAATTATCATCCCTAAGAAGCCTCTAGGAACAATGAAAATATCATCTAACCCACAATGGTATTGAAGTATTATTCAAAGGGTTTCTTTGTTTTTCTAAAGGCCCGACGCACCTTTAAGCGTCACCTTAACACATGAAACATAAACCGTAGAAACTCAAATCAACACCCACACTCCAAAAAAATCATTGAGATGAAGCTTACCCGAGACCATAAAACTAGAGACATGGTAGCCACATAGTTTCTTTATCTAGCTATTATGTGTTTCTTCCACCACAATCCCTAACATTAAAGTCTAATTCTGAAACATGATATCCCCACCATCGGAATTTTTCTTACAACATGCGTCGTAGAATTCCAACAATGATCACGACATAGAAAACAAAACACAAATCAATTGAAGGGAACAATCCAAAATGAGATCTTTTAAACAAAACCAGAGGAAGATAGTTCAAACCATTACCAACTAATCACTCTTGAAATGATCAGGTTAGATGGATGACATATTTCAAAAGTTAAACCTGAAGCATTTAAATGAAGGAAACCCGAGATTTTATTAGAGAACATTCATTGAAGCCCGTAATTGGATTCCAGTGATAACTCTAGACAAAAACCCACTTAAGATATCATGCCTCAAAATGATCATAGAAACATTTCATAATCTGACACATTTGGATCGTCACGGTAAAAACACCCCTTCTGAGCTCGACTAAAAATCGGGTTAACCTCAGAGTCAACAACTTGAATCCAAGGATATTATCCAAGGAAAACCACATTTATATTATAAAAGAGATCTTTTTACTAGCTGAATATCCACATAATAAGAACATTGACTGACCCCAAAGAGGCATCTACCTTGCATTTAAGTCAAAGGGAACAACTAGTGTCCACACTACTGCAAATTTGACCTTTATCAGCACTAGAAAAGTCCATTTATAGTGATAAAAAGGTGATGTTGATCTTAGATAATGTAGGGGGTCCCTTTTATTAGTGATAAAAAAAGTTCTAATAAAGACCCATTTTATCAGCGCTAAACAAAGCACTGATAAATGGGTCCTTTATCAGCGCTTTTAAAAAAGCGTTGATAAAAGTTAAAAAACATTAAAAAAATAAAATAATATTTATGAAATTCTAGGTTTAGGGTGTATTACATGACTATAAATTTTTTATAGTTATCCCGCTGCATATATATCTTCTCTGCCTTTGATTTGATATATGGTAGAGCCCAAACGGACACCCGGAGCGAAAGTTATGGTCATTTGAAGTTGGAGTTTTTTTAGAGTGGTATAACCGATATATCTTCCGTTTCTTTGATCATATCGCAGTTTCTATTAGATGTGGTCCTCACCCGCCTCACGAGATTTGATTTGACTGGTCGTGATGCTCAAACGGACTCCTAGAACAGAATTTATGGTTATTTTAGTGAGTTACGAGTTTCTTAGGTTTTTAGGCGCTAGGAGGGTTGCTCAATTTCGAACAATCATAACTTCTGCTCTGGGTGTCTGTTTTTGATCTACCACACATAAAATCGAAGATTGAGAAAATATATACACTATAGTGACCACTATAACCCCTTATCATGTTCTTAAAGGCAGAAAAGGCCCATAATTCCTCCCAATGGTCATGAGTTCTGTTTCGGGTGTCCGTTTTGCCATAAATTCTTCTCCGGGTGTCTGTTTTGCATCCACCACATATCAAATCAATCTAAAACATATTTAAAGAATATATATCATATTTATATAAATATAAATATACTTATATATAAATATATTATTTTTTTATGAAATATATATATTTTTGAAATATAAACTTTATCAGCGTTAGGAAAAAAAGTGCTGATAAAGACCTCCCTTTATCAACGCTACTAAAAAAAGCGCTGATAAAGGGGGCCCCTTTAATAATGCTAAAAAAAGTACTAATAAAGGTGGTGCCTTTATCAGTTCTTTTTAGCACTATTAAAGGGTGGCGCTGTGAAAACCTAATTTTTTGGTAGTTCCATGAGTCCATCCCAGGCTTTCCTACTTGGGAAAACCAGGTATCACTCAGGAACAACCAGATCTCATTAAACAACCATTCTTATAGAGTGTATATTTGATCAAAACCAACCGAAAAAACCCAAAAACATTTTAAAGCATTAGTGTGGCCTACAAACAATGATCTCTCAATGTACCTAGATGATACCAATATAGGATACATGGTCGTCTTTAAACCGAGGGTACACTAAGAGGGTTTTAATGACTTCCATAAAGGATCTGAGAAACTTTCACCATAAATAGGGTGGAGTGCTCCATACATTTTCAAACCAACCCTACCAAAAGAAAAAGGGAAGGATTGTCAAACCTATATAGGCCGACTTCTATAGAAGAGCTCAGCTATATTTGTCGATGCATTTGCAACCCAACCATGATACCTTCACTACCTAAGGCATCCCATAGTCACCCAAACCCAACCGTCACAACCCATTCTCGAACAACAGTCTCTTCACAGGTTGCACGTACAACTAAGAACATCACTATTTTTCTCTCAAGTAATCACTAACTTAATAAATGATTACTAGACACATGGAATTTTTAGAGAGTCCAATCAATTTAAAATGGTCCTCTAGGTTGTTATCCTTCTACCTGGAAGGACACATTTAACCAGATTTGATGTGAAACTTCCCAACTTAGGAGTGTCCATAACATCAGATTCAATAGAGAAAAGGATATCATTCCATGAAACTTGCTCTATCGACCACTAACTGCAGTACTAAAGGTGGTCATCATGATTAAAAAAGAATTTAACAAAAGAGTTAAGAGATAACCATCCAATCAAGAGAACTGAGTTAGATTAACCATTATAATTTCATGTAATTCTTCTTCAAGTCACGTTCCCACATGTAAAGGAATTAGGAATAAAAACCAAAACAATCGAACAATGTGTCAAACACCTGATTATCTTTAAAACATAACCCCAAACATTGGGATGAGTTTGATTCTACCATATGATCTGGTCACTCTACTCTAGACATAACCAACATTCAAAGCATAAAAAAATCAAGGATTGAATGAGAACCACAAAACTTAAATGGTTCATTGCACGACTTAAAAAGACAACAGTTACTGCATGCAACAACGCATACTACACTGAGGTTCCAAAAGTATAACAACACATCCTTAACATTGTCCCTAGGCACAAATGGCCATATATAGTCAAGTATCTGATGGCCTTCCCAAAATATTTAACTCACATTCATATTACCCCATATGAATATTAATTTGACTGACAACGTACTGAGTCATCAAACACTGAAAAGAGAAAAAAAGGGTCTCACAACCTACTAAGTGGCCGACCATGCCCTTAGCATGTCTAGTGCGCTGGAACTGATCATTTTTTAATGATCACACTCATACAAAAGATTAAACAACACATGAAAGCCTATCAAAATAAGGTTACATTTCATAAACTAGGAGTCTTACACGAGACTATGACACCCGAACATTACCAACCTAGAGGAATTTATCGCAAGCAACCAAAAAGATCCTTAAAGATTCTAAAGGAACTACCTATAATGACTATCCCCTAACCAAAACAGAAAGAAATAACCCCAAAATGAGGCCATGCCTACCAAAGGTCACTTGGATTAGAGCCCTATACTTTAGATTCAAACTTAGGAAGGAAGAAGCCTATGGAAAAACTCATGTTCCATTTCAAGGAAGAAATCAAGAAAGTACTACCACCCTTACACAAGGGATAAGGGCTTGAACACCTTTTAAGGTTTCACTTTAAGACATCAAACCAAAATTAAAGGATCATTTAAACATTTTAAATTTAGTTTTAAAGAAAAAACAACACTACCCATAAGAAAAAACAGACAAGGTATTTCAAACTACCTTTTTAAACATAATTTCTCTATGACATTCCGTTATCATTTGGATATTTTATCACATAAAACCATTTTAAACACCATTCCTCACACAACATAAGATCAAGAATATTAAATGTATTTTATTAATTAAAAGTAGTATTGCCTAGTAAGAAGGCACAAAATAGGTGTCACTTTAAATTAACCAACTACAAATAGCATAACCTACCCCCATGGGGTTTGGTGCTAGGCATTTAAAAGAAAAAAAACTATCAGGGTCTCGTTATCCATTTTGGGTTCAACAAAAAGAAACCTAAACATTTTAAACATTTTGATTTTTAAAACACCTTTAGTGGTTTCATTTTATTAATAGAAATCCCCAATTGACCTACTTGGGTCTAGTTGTGCTTTTATGAAATTAGCCACTCGAGTCATTAAGCTCAAGCAATAGAGGTACGAGCCTCAATGAGGCAATTAAAAAATTAACGACCAAAAGCTTTTATACTATTCATTAGTCTCTAAAAAGAAATCTCATAAAGGATTTTCCAGTTCTATGTGTTACCACCATTTACTATATAAATCACCCATACACCTTACAAGATTTAGGTGGATCCCATCTAACCACAACCATTTTGTTTATAAAAAAGAGAAATTAAACAACTTTAACATTTATTCAATAAACTTTGAATATATAAGGTGCAATTACAGTTTTTTGGTTGCATGGGTCATAATTTTCTAATCCATAAGGTTCCCATACACCTTACAAGCTAGAAATTAACTCCCATTTTTAATCTCAACTAGAACGTTCAACCTATGATAAACAAACAATAAGCATAGAAATTTAAAATAGGCACACTAATAAGTTACCTAAACATGTAAAGTAAGCATGACATGCTAAAAAATTACCTATGTATGTAAAAGCTAATCACATCACTAAAATAGCCTATCATGGAATATAAAAGATAGGAAAATGCAAATTAAAAAATTTCAAAATAGACTAACAATGAAAACTACATGGCATGGCATATGAATGGAATGTGAATTACTATGTGCTTATAATGATGCATGTAATGATTCCTTCTTATCATACCAGGCCAAGGGAAAATTTATAAATCTCATAGATTAGTAAGCAGTGGAAGAATACTCTAATCACTCAAGGTGAAATAAAAAAAACTGTAACAACAACAACATGAGAAAAAATCCCAGCCCTAGCCACTTGGACTTTTCCCTATGGGGGGGGGGGGTGATAAATCCCATACACAGATATTTACAAAGAGCTGATACATTTAGTCTTCTATCTATCAGCACAAAATAGTAAGAAAAAGGAAAAATATGGCTCTGATACCACTGTGTAACATGCTAACCCAACTGACTACAGAATAGTAGCCAGACTAGTTGCCACATGGCCTCAAGCATGCCTCCCCATATGCTAGAGGCCACTGACTAGAAGTTTGGGTCTAATGGTCATATAGTGGGGAGACTATACCCTCAAGGTCAGAGTAACACATCAGTAAATCAAATAAGATTTTTTTTACAAAAACATAAGAAGTGTGAAGAATAGACAGAATAGATAGCAACATAAGAATAGTAATAAACTGAATAAAAGTATCCAACACCAAATTATAACAATGCATGTATGACAGATGATGCTATAAGTATAAGTAGTAAAAATTACAATAAGCAATATAGTGAAATAAAAGGATAACTACCAAACAACTATCTCCATGAGCATCTCGAGCACCAGCTCAGTCTTCTACCCCAACTCCATTATAATAAGTAAAATAAACATTTTAATCTAGTTGTTTCCATCAATAAATACCTACAGACATAAAGTCTACTTGAGTACCAATTATGCCCAAGTAGGGTGTGAGATAAAATCTCAATAGACAAGCACCCATGGTGTCTATCCCAATACATTTCATGTAGTATAATTAAGCGGTGTTTCATAGTAAGTAAATGTAGGACATTAATAAATAATTAATTAAAATCATTTTACTGGGTTCCACTTAGACACCCATCCAATTACCTGCTTCAGATTAAGCTAGTGTGTTTGAACCAAAGGATCCTGAAATGGTAAATTGTGTGAGATAAATTGGGTGAGATAATATACAACAAGGTGGATTATCCCCAAGATTGTTATTGGGCCTGGTAGGAACATCCCTACCTTTCCATTTTCCAAGTATTCAATCCATTTTTCTTAAAAAAAATGACATGCACTTTAATTCCATTAAAAATTACTTATAAAACATTAATTCATACTTTATAGATATAGTGAGATGCCCTGAGCCTGTCCATGGAAATCCAAAGGGACTTTCCAAGTATCGCTCTAGGGGATCAACATATAGCCAATTCCAAGGAGTCCGTCCATGGTGACCCAAGAATGAAGTCCCATGTATCACTCAGTGCATGGTGTAAAATTCAAGTACTAGCCTCTGAGTCCGTCCCTAGTATATCGTGTAGGGGACCGAGTCTCACTCAAGGCATGGTTCAGCCATTTGCGCCTTTGAGTTCATCCAAGGGGTCTCCCCTAGAGAACCAGAGTCACTCTTCTAAAGTTCAATAATAGATAACGCTTGGCGATCACATCTCAGGCATAACTGATATCTCCCCTGGCATGTTTACTAACCATCAACATCTCTAACAAGAAGGCATGAGATTCCATTCAAGGGATCCTTAAGTTGGAACCTCTTGTATCACCCTCGACACTCAAGCACAAAATCTCACAAGCAATTAATATATATATACAACATGCTAAGAAATTACTATTTCATTTTTTAAAGCATTTATATTACCATATGCAAATTGGTCAAGCATAAACTAAATGATAAATCATCACTTTATAATTTATAAAAAAACACAACTCATCTGAGGGGTTTTATTATAAAAACATGACATTGTATTTCAAAAATTCATTTCATTTAATTTGATGAGTTCAATTCATATCAAGGCATAAAGACGATGCAAAGTAAGAGTAAGGCAAGACATAAGAGAAAGGTGACACGCACTTTGAATTTTAAGAACTTTCAAAAGGTAGATGGAATGTGATATAAGTCATTTTAAAAAGACATTATAAAAAAGTAATAAGCAAGGAATCTTACCTTAAAGAGAAAAAGGCCAAGCCGAACACTTTATCACTTAATGCTTTCATCGACGACCACTCGAAGCTGTTCCTTCCCGCCTCCGAGCATATGCACCATCACATATACATAAGGACACCTATCCCCTATGTAAATATTTTTATGGCCATTAATACATACAAGGGGATCGTTACATATATTCTTATATATGCATATACCTGTTTCCACTAACACCTGTATGCATTTTTCATATATATTCATAAGCACACCCAACCCAATATATATATTCATGATTCCATGAGTGAATATATATACAATGAGGGAAATTACATAAATATATTCCTACTAAAGAATATGCGGTAAGTCACCTTTGACTATGGCGACTCGAACCCACCTCAAGGATGACCAAAACACACTATAGATAAATTTACGCACTCAAAACCACTAAAAGACCCCAAATATAATTGGGAAACAAGGGTATGATAAAAGGGAACTGACCTCAAAATAGTAGTTGTGGACCGAAATGAACCAAACCACTTCACCTTTAGTGGCATATGTTGAAACACAATTGATGTCGACCTGAGCGACTCACTGCACGGGATAAAAACAAAAGAGACATAAAAAATCAGCCCACCCAGAACCCTAGGGTTCAGTGAATGGATTAGGGAAACAAAAGAGAGGAAAAATCATCAAAAGAAGGAGAAGGATGGAGCCAGAGATCATACCTCAAAGAATCGAATGCAAAATCAGAAGAAATCAGTTTGAAATCGACAAACCAGAGGAGGCCACGACGAGGGAGGTCGCACAATGAGGGGTTTGACTGAGGGGGGTTGTGTGACTCAGGTAAGGCGGAGAGGGATAGTTTGGGTTTTAATTAATTTTTTTTATTTTTTAATTAAATTTATTAAATTTATTTAAAAAAACACAACACATAGTTTAGGTTGCACCGTTATCCAAACTGTTCACCAACCGTGTGACACCCCCTACTTAAGAGACCCACATCACATGGTTTGTCCCACATAGTTATCCAAACCATATGATGAATAGTGCTAGGGTACTGCCTAAGTAGCACTACCTATACGGGTGAGGTGCACAGTTAGGGTAAACCATACACAGCCTGTGTGGGGCGTTCTACTCCCTTAAAACAGGGTGCACAATTTGCTACTGAGAGCTGTATAGTTTCAAATAAATCGTGTGCCTCTGTCAGACCCTCTGAAACTTTGATTTCCAGACCCCGACATTTCCAAAACTTGACGAGACACCCGATAGACCTCTTAGTCCTTCAACAAAGACTAAAAACAACACATAAATGTGTTCTAACTCTCTAAATTATGTTCTGAAGTTCAATTTTAAAAAAAAAGACCGTCCAATAAATGTTAAAAGTTCAAATTCCATTGGAATTTCACCTTGGTTTAAAACACAGGTCAATGTAAGCATGAAATATTAGTTCATTTTATTTATCAGATATAATAGGAATCTCATATCACAATTCATATAGGAAAGTATATAACACATGCAATAAATATGTCCCTATAGTGAACAATTCATGTCAATATATATCCATATGTGTCTATTATGATGCATGAATACTCATCTCGCACCATACCAAGCCACAAGTAGAAATATCAAATAAATAACATCACACAACATGTGAATCACCCAAGGTGAAATAACATAAACTGTAACAAGAGAACATCATGAACAACAATCCCATCCTCGAGCACTCGGATTTCCCCCCATACATGGGTTAACTACTCCCATGAAAAAGCTCATTACCAAGTCCTGACACATCCTAGTCTCCTTTCCACCTTTCCCAAATAGTAAAGAAATAGAAAAGAAACCTTGTGTACTCTAATACCGCTTTGTAACATCCACTGATCTGATACTCTCTCATGTGGCCAAAATGGGTTAGTTACGGGACCTCAAGCGCACCTCCCCATATGGCAGAGTCTGCCGATTAGCATCAGGGGTGTGATAAGTATAGTGGGGAGACTATACCCCTGTTATAGAGTTACAACATAGTAGAAATAAACAATAATAATCAATATCAGAGTAACAGAAACATAGAAGAAATAAAACACTATACAACTAGAAATAAAGGAAGAACCAAATAATCAAATGATAGTGAACCTTGTAATGACATTCTGAATGCATATAAATGTCAAACTGAAGATAATACAAATAAAATAATCATTTGATAGATATAAACTCAAGACCCCGGTCCCGAACCCCATGTTGGTCCTATCTCTAAACTGAATCCCAACCAGAAAGTAACACAAATCAACAACAAGGTCCCTTGCCTTTATCTAAACCTGAATCCATGAAATCTGATCAGGTACCAAATGCTGGACCAAGTAGGGTGTGAGTAAAACTCAGTAGGTCAACACTACTATGTCTAAACAAAACTAGTATGATAATAATTGTATGCAATAAAGTGATAAACATGTGTATTAATTAATCAATTAATACAATACATCAATAAACCTGATTCAGTACCATGCTGGAATGTATCTAAGCATGTATCACAACTATGCCAGACATATCCATATATCCAATTAAACTACTTTGGAACCATGTTAGTATGTCTCTGAGCATTTAACAAAACCACACCAACCATAACCATATATCAATGAAAAAATTACACAAATCCGATCCAATCCCGCTATATAAGAATTTCATCATGTGCTGGGGAATAACCTAGTATATAAGAATTTCATCATGTGTCTAGGAATATCCCAATATATAATAATTTCAGCATTTATTACTAGTAATATCCCACTATATAAGTATTATAACATGAATCACTGGGCATAGGCCGCTATATAAGCATCACAACATGAATCACTAGGCATAACCTGCTATATAAGCATTAAAACATGAATCCCTGGGAATAACCCACTATATTATCATTATAAAATGAATCATTGGGAATATCCTGCTATATAATCATTACAACATGAAATCATTAAGTCATAACAACAAGGATATCATAATATCACATCATAATCCTCAGTGGTTAATTATGAAAATTACTATTTATCTTATATTTAAAATTTTATTAATATATCCAATTATAAAAATCCATACCAATATCCCATAATATATTAACAAAGTGATTCTATATCAGAAATCACCTGAAATATCATGTCATGCTAAACACACTTTAAACCATTAGTCAAGTTCTTATTATTTCAAGGTTCGCTCACCCAGCGGGTAGCCATAAGCCAGGTCACATCAACAATTGAATCCAAAAGGATCCAACCAATATTCCAATTCATTGTTTAATTAGTTAAAGTGCACGATATGTTGGTTCAATCACAATATTTCACATAATTATAACTTAAACAGACCATAGGGTTAGGTTTTAGACCCCCACCTTTAACCGATGATTGATGCAACACTTCCAAAGGGTAATGACAATGAGGAAGAAGGTACAAAAGATTAGAAAAGAACCTAGATCAAACTATATCAAGATAATAATAATTCCATAGTGGATACCATAAGAAAAACACCACTTCAAATGAAGAACAAGGGGAGGAGAGAAAATTAAAGTAAGAAGACCTACTGGGGATCAAACACCAAACCATGATGTCTGGTGGTGATGAAATCATCTATAAATCACCAAGAGTCACCTAGGTCTTAAGAGGATGGGTTATAATGAAGGAATGAGAATGAAATAATCTACAATACCCACTTAAAACCATTATATGCAATAAATACATGACATGTAATCTATTTACACAGTGTGTATTCAATTTTAAAGGGATGCACCGAAAAACCCATCCCCACAGGTTAATATTTATCCCGATTGAAATTTACACAACATGTATTAGGTTCATGATGTGTAACCACTTCACATAATGAACCAGTTCAAGACATGTTTCTGGCATCATTTACACACTGTGTAACATGTACACAACATGTAATCTTCTAGCGAACAGTTTTCAACCCAGTTTATGCATAAAAGATCCAAACACTCCAAACTTTTCCAAGCCATGGAAAATACTCATAAACTAAATTATACCCAAACTAAATTAATTAAAATAAATATACATCCTTGAAATTTAGGTCATTTTTCCAAAAAAGGATCTCCATATCTGAATAATACTTGACCACCAAGGTTCAACAAAATACATTTAACACAAGACTCAAAGAGGGACATACCTAGAAAAGATAGGATCATATAGTTTTCTTTCAAAGAATATGGGTTAAACTATTTATTTAATTAGTTAATATCTATATATATTGATTTAATTGTTGATTATATAATTTCAACTAATTATTTTATTTTATCATTTGAGCATTTTTATCCTTTTCTATACTAAGATCAGTTTTAAAGTGAGCAGACAAGGCATGTTTCCTCTTTAAACTTTTGTATTTATCTTTAATTTCATCAAACATTTCCTCCAAAATATTACAATATTAAAAAATTTATTCATTGGACATGTTTTCTTCACTATTTTATTTTTCCAAAAAGTTTTAATTATGAAGCATAGATGTAGAAAAAAACATTAGATACCTCTAATGTGTTTATCATAAAACACATATT
Organism: Viscum album; assembly: GCA_963277665.1. Taxonomy (NCBI): domain Eukaryota; kingdom Viridiplantae; phylum Streptophyta; class Magnoliopsida; order Santalales; family Viscaceae; genus Viscum; species Viscum album. The sequence goes on from OY728153.1 coordinate 1,387,550,400, forward strand.
GGCTCTATCATGATTATGTACTCTTTATGAGTCTAAATCACTTGACCTATCTTATGAAGAATTCAAAGTTACATTCATATCCTTTTTATATATTTTATTCATGCCCTCATACTTTTTATTAAACCTTAACTTAGGACAGTCTTCTTTGATATGAAATTTTCTTTTGAATTTATTATCTATTATTTTATTGACTGAATCATCATTCTTAAAATATTTTCTTTAATTTCATTTGTCCTACTTAACTTTATAATTGAGTTTCTTGAAGAGATTATTATTTTCTATATGATTTTTTGAATCTTCTATCCAAATTTGAAATTTCCTCATCACTATCATCAGACAATTCTTCACCACTTGAGCTTTCAGCTTTTATCTTCTCTTTTTGTTTTGAGTTAGTAGTCTTGAAAGCTACATAATTTATTTTTGATTCATACAATTCCTTCTTGTTTAGTTTCAGTTATTATTTATACATCATTAACTTCCCAATAATTTACTTTACTAAAAGTGTACTAATGTCACATGATTATCGTATGGATACAAATGTTCCTCTCTATCTTTTTGGTAAATGCCTAATAAGTTGCATGACTTGATCCTTGTCAGTAATTTTCTTTCCCAGTGCATGCATCGTCTTCACTATCTCATTGAACCTAAGATACATGTTAGATATATATTCATAAGGTTTTATCTTAAATATATCATATTTAATTGTGTAAGTATTTAAATGAAATTCTTTAACATTAGATGTTCCTTCATGAGAAATAGCCAGGGTATCCCAAATTTCAAAAGCTGTAGCATGGACAGATATTCTGTTAAATTCATATTCACCTAAATCATAATATAAATCATTTATAGATTTATAATTATAATTGTATGCAACTTTATTATCATCACTCCATTAAACTCTAGAAGTTTGAGGGTTTTCACATTTATCTTCAATTACAGCCCAAATATCAAAACCCATACTTTCTAAATGAATTTTAATTTTAGTTTTCCATTGAAAACAACTAGCACCATTAAAATAAGGTGGCCTATTAGTGATAGTTTCTTCTTGTATATTGTTATCTATAAGTAATTAAATTTATAAATAATAGAAATTTAAGATCTTTAAATACAACTAAATTACAATTAAAATGATGTTTGAATATCCTTTAATACCAAATGTTGGTCAGAGTTAGTAACTCAAGGGGGAGGGGGGTGAATTGAGTTCCCAATAAAATTTATGTTCAAATATAATTTTAAAACTAAACCCCCAATTTAATAAAAATGACTGGTTAATCAAAATAGTGGAAATATATAAATTTGATCTTTCTAATAATTTCTCAGAAGCGAGATTAAGGCTTAGTTAAAATATATTTTAGATATGTTAGATTTATAAATTGAGTTACTTAATCAAACAATTTATATAAACACAAATTAAGACTAACTATCAAAGTAAAGTTTTGTTTATAGTTTAGAAATGGAAATAGATTTGTAATTTAAAACAAAAAAACTATCAAAATATACATCGTAATTTAAATAAGGGGTTCAGTCTCAAGCTAAGACATAATTCCCTCCACTTGGACTAGCTTTTAAAAACAACAGTACACAAGAATTTTTAGACATAGAGCCTCTTCCATAGTTATACGTGGGATGAAAATGATACCAGGCCACACAAGACCTCTTCCATAGTTATTAATGGGAATACAAATAAAATAGTTTTAGATAATATCAAGTATTCTCCAGTTTACCATAGGAGACTTTGTTTTACAGATAAACAGAGTAAAACTAAACACAACTCAAATATAAAGCATAAAAATAAAGTGAAAGTGATTAGATATTGGAAAAATTAATATGAATAGATTCAGATGTTTATTGGTTCTTGAATCTGTCTTTAAAGGTGATTGAATTGGTTTCTTAGAAAAATATATAAAATAAAGCATCGTAAAGTCTTCTATGTATCACAAACACTCATTTAAATATCCTTTTTATTCTCTATGTGTGAGAGAATGTTCTAAATAGACCATCATATATATCTTCTCATAATAAAACAATTCTCTTTAAATAGATTTTCATCATAAGTATCCATTGGAGAATAATTATTCTTCACTAAATGCAATGACACTTCATTCAATGCTTCAAAACTAACCATTGTAGATTTGAAATTCTCCACTACTAAGTTAGACATGGTAATCCATATTTACTTAAAGTATATTTAGTTGAGAACATGGAAACTTGACACTGTCAGCTTATGTGACAAGGTGACATTGTTGGTTTATCTCTTCATACAGTTAGCTCATTTGCACATGCGACAAGTTGATGGATTTATGCGGTAAGATTTTTCTTCGTGTAGTCACTACATTAGAAGAAAAATTTAATATATTACTTTATGAAAATTTACACATACCTTGGAATGGTAAATTTATTTCTTTATTTGGTAGGTAGTTTTCTCCAGGTGGTCAAGTACATTGTATGCACAAAATTTTCTAATGGTAGGTTGATTGTACATGCGATAAGGTGATTCTCATCACACTGTAAGTTGAATCTTCAATGTGTGGTCAGCTCATGAATTAAACATTTTTTATCCATCTCATGGTAAGAAGTTTGTGTTAATATGGTAAGGTGAAGTATAATGTACATAAAGGTGATACGGTCACTTGACCTTCACACGGTAAGGTGGTACGGTAAGCTCTGCACTTAGCCATTTTTGCAAATTTTTATAGTAAAACATTTTATAACAGGAAACATTAAAATAATTAATAATAAGATAAACACAATTTGAGATCATTAAAATAATTAGGTACTAGTCTAAAACAACAAATATATTTTAAAAAAAGAAGAAACTTATAGATAAATATAGTAAAAAGCTTCCTTTATAATCTTTTTTGGGTTTGAATTTAAGAAATATTATGAATATTTCCATAATTACTTGAATATCCCCAAAAAGAGGAAAGAGAAGGAAGAATAAAGATAATAACATAAACATATTAATAATATAAGGAAAAATAAGTGAGTCAGACTAAGAGTGATAGAGAAATGGGTTATGACCCCAAAAGGAAAGAGTTGGGTTCGAGATTCCCCTTATGAGTTTGATAATGAATCAAAAGTGCATGAAAATATATCATGAAATAGAATTTTAAAAAACATGAAAAAAATTATATTTATAATAAAATAAGTTAATGGACAATAATTACATCATGTTAAATAATAATAGGCACATAATTTGAACTATACCTCAAGAGATGGAAATTGAGAGAAAGAACCCTTGTCTTTGGTCTTGTTTTTTTCTCCTCACATTCGTTCTTCCTGTATAATAAATTTATTCTTATTAAAACATGAATACAAAAGTGAATAATATTAATTTTTTAATTATTTATTATTTATAATAATTTCAATTTATTTATTATAATTTTTTTGAAGAGAGAATGGCTTGAAGACATGATTTCTTTTAAATTATTCTATTTTTTTGATCTCATGATTTTGATTATTTATAATTTATCATTTTGTAAAATTATTTCTAGAACCATAGAATAAATTAAATTAAAATTATATTACAAAATATAAACTAACTATCCATGTAGATGATGATAAGAAAATCATTAACAACTTCATCATAGGCAGATGAAACCAACCACTATCGAGAAGTGTCAAAAGCGGAGAGAGAGAGCGGGTATATACTAAAAATAGATTAAAATATTTTTCTTGTATCATAATAACATTAATATTTTATATAATTATATATGAAATATTTTAAAAAATAGGAAAATGGAATTTTTTTGGGAGAGTAGAAAGAATAATTTAAATAAAATAATGTAATAAAATTGGGGTTACCTCTACGTAGAATATTTTCTCCTTTACTAAAGACTTGACAGCTCGGGTTGTGTAACTCCCGAACACCCCTAAGGGTATGTCATGAAATGATCTAAGTATTCTATCTATTAGACACCTAATCTAGTCTGATACATACTCAGAGCATGTTCCTGATCACTCCAGGATGGTAACTAGTGTCAGGGTCTCAGAACATAACCATTGGGAATGATTTAAACATTTTAGAAACAACCAGATTCAAGAATAAAAAATATACATCAGAGTAAGTGGAATTAATAAATAGAAGAAACTAGATACTAAACAATAATAAAGGCATCATCAAATACATGATCACCTAGAACATAAATGAATAAACATCAACTCCTCATAAGCAATAAATGATAAGGATATAGTCGATACATATACAACCCAAAAGGGAAAACAAAATAAAAATACTACCTATAATATCCACACGACCCAAAATCACTCTCCACATCCCGTTCCAACAATATGGAATAAACCGTATCCCAAATCAAGGGAAACCACAGCTGAGGCACCTAAAATAAAACCATAAGTACAACATCTACCAACTAGTATATGCACAGTGTGAGTGAAAATGAGTCCAGTATATAGACACCATAGAGTTTGTACATTTAATTAAAAATGAAAATCCATTTCACACTAGTTTAAAAAAAAATTAAAATAAGTTTTTAACCCAAAAGTATACAAAATCCAAATCATATGCACACATTTCACAAAAATTCTTTTATTTGGATTAAATGAAAACAATCGCTTGAAAACCTTTTTCGAGCCTCGACCCCCTTTTAGAATAAAATGACCCCCCTTATTAATAAAGAAAAAAATGGAAAAATCAAAACCTTTTAGCAAACACAAAAATATGAACTTTTTCTAGAAGACATAAAACAAAGTAATAAATCATCTTTCCTCTTTACAAACATTTCCCAAAAATCCATTTCAAAATCACATTATTTTAATTTAAAAATACACTTTCCAAAACATTTTTAAAAACCAATTTGAAAGTGAATAAAACCACTACTCAAAGAAAACATGGTATATAAAATAAAATAAAAAATAAAAATAATACAAATAGAAATAAAGGTACCACAATCTAATCAATTATAGAGGATATAAACGAGCCATACACACTGAAATCCCATAAATTATCCTATAAAGGATATATAAGCATCATGGGAAACCTCCTAGGGCTCAAGTAAAATGATATAAACTAGTGAAACTATCCTTAGGATGGAATTATTGAATCTTTAAACATCCCTGATAGTTTTATCAGAATATCCATGTAACATCTAAGCTTTAATTATAGTAAGATTTTCTTTTTAGAGAAACAATAGCACAATGCATAAAGATTTATTCATATATGTGATTTAAATATAAATTACTAAATTTTATAAATTGAATTTTATGAAATAAATTTAATTTTTTAATTCATCGTGTTAAAATTAACTTAGTGTGATTTTTTGAGGTTTTTCAAAAATAGTTGATTTTTGAGTGAATAGTGAAAAATATCGATTTTACAAAAATTGTCACTTTTATGAAATTATAATGACATAATAATGACTTTAAATATTAAAAAACGTTTTTACATGATTAAATATATATTCAATAATTAATTTAATACATATAAAAATATAATGTTGAACTTAGAAATATATGCTTAACATTTTGGAAATCTAAGTAATGTTTTTGTTCAAATGAAAACTAATCTTAGTTATTCTATTTTAATCAAGTATTTATAAGGTTCCTTTTAGTTTTAGTTTGTTTTGAAAGTAAAATAATTCTCTTTTGTTTTAGCACAATCAAATCAATTTCATTATAATCAAAATTATACTTTATTCTGTTATAAAATCATACTAGTGGAAAATAGAGATATACCAATAGACATATACCAACGGTTTATTAAAACCATTGGTATTGGTCCCTCAATACCAATGGTTTACAATAACCATTGGTATAGGTTGTTTTGGTGAAGGTTATACCATCAGTTTTAGAAAAGCATTGGTATAAGATGTTTTGGTGAAGGCTATACCAATAGTTTATTGAAACCGTTGGTATAGAGTAGTTCATGCACAAGGCTATAATAATGGTTATATATAACCATTGGTATATACTGCTAACATTATAGGTATAAAAATGGTTTTATTTAACCATTGGTATAGATATTCTATACCAATGGTTTCAAAAAACCGTTGGTATAACATTCTTCCCAAATACCAGCCGCGACCTCCCCCTCCTCAGATTCGACTCCCATCCCCACATTGAACTCTATGAGGGAATTCCATTTTATTCCCATCCATGATAATCAATCATCAATTTGTCTTTTCATTCAGTTGTTCTTAAAAATTAAATTAATGAGTTTCAAATTTGTCATATCTTTTACTAAGAATCATTTTCTTTTTTATCTACATATAAAACACTAACCTAGATTTTTTATGGAAGTATTCTTCTAGATTCATTGAAAAAGGGATAATACCGGTACTAATGGATTGTAGTAATTAATTTTTTATTATATGTATTTATTTTGGTTATTATTACTATTATTATATTTTTCTTGGATATATGTAACTATTTTTATAATTTGAATGATGATGTGTTTGTTATGGTGGAAGTGATTTGACATGGTTAATGTATGAATGATGTAAGAGTGGGGGAATTTGTATATTATTCTAATATTCCCTTTATTTATGGTGTGGTCTATGTTTTTGGGATGATTCTAATTTTTTGGTGACATATACTATAATTTTGGATAAGTTTTGCTGCTTGTGTTCTATTGAAACAAGGGCTGTCCATACTTATCTTGAAGGAAAGTTTCTTAATTTTTGGATTGTTCACTCTATTTATATTATTTTATACTTTCACTACTTCTATCTATTTAATTTTAATTTTTAGTGGATTATTTTCCCAACTCAATCCATATAGGTTACTTCTTTAGTGATGGGGTTCTCACTATAATTATCAACCTTGCATTTTTGATACGTGGAACCTAATTTGACTCTCTTGGGAAGTTTTTCACTCAAAATTTTTTATTTTAATGTTTTCATTGATAAGTGTATTGTGAGAAAATAAATATTTCAAATAATAAAAATGTTTTCCACTTGAGTAATAAATTAAAAAGTTGATCAATAGTGTACTAGTGAACCAAATCACACTAATTTCACGTGACAGTATACAATTGAGTTGGAATTTTCAAAATAAATTAAATTATTATTACTAGTTTGTCTTATTTTTTTGGAAAAGATCTTGGCTAGTTAGTGATTGTTTGAAAAGTCTTGATGGAAATCACTAACACTTTATAATATTCTCAGTTATCCTGTAATAAAAACTTATGTCTGAAAAAACATTTCAAGTAACCCATTGATATAATGGAATTCAATTTCATGGTTTAATATATATATATATATATATATATATATATTTGTAATATATATAGTATTTTGTTATCTTTTATATTATAATTCTCATATAGACTAGTGCGTCAATTTTTTTTTATATAAATTGAAAAAAATTCATTTCCTTAAATATATTTTTTATTTAACTTTAATCTTATTTCATTGCTTCTATAACATGACATATAACATTTTTTATATAATGTATAGAAGTTAGATGTATGAAATTGATCAAATGTCAAGCGATATTCAAAACAATTTAGATATATTTTTAGATTTTACAATTAACAATACTTTATATAGAGGACTTATACACTACCCATGTTATAATTATGTTGGAATAACTTGGTTAAGTCATGAAGAAGTTATCTACTATATAACCAAATATGGTTTTCAAACAAACTACTATGTCTGGTATCATAATGGAGAGAAAAGAAAATTGAAAAATGTTTATGATCTGAATGAGATGATTAAATTGGAGAATTTATTAGATAATTGGTTTTTGTTTATTCATCATCATGAGAAATAAAGGATTCTAACCCAATAATACTTCGATACAAGCACACATGATGCATGTAATGAAAATGATGATGTTGTTAGGGTGAAAAAATTGAATGATGTTTCCATGACTCCAGTATATCAAAAATATGGTAAAATGAAAAAGATAGAATTTTTAATCTGATTGTTTCATGGGAAAACCATTAATGGGAATTATAATATTACCATTGATTATATTATTACTATTTTGTAGGTCTTACTTCTAGATGATTCATATATTCACTCGAATCATTATATGGAATGGAATTTAGTTTATGAACTTAGATTTTCTAAAAACAAAATTCAAGATTGCCCAAAATATTATAGCTTATTCTGGGAGGAAACTATCAAACAAAATGATTTTATAAAATGTAACTCATCCTGATAGAATACAAATACCAATGAAATGAAATCTCATGTTCCATATAAATTAATGTGACACTTTCCATTGATTCCTAGGCTCCATAATCTTTTCATGTCTGATGAAATATCAATAAATATATGATTGAATGATACTAAGAGAATGAAGGATAATGATGAGTTCATTCATCCTATATATGGATTATCATGATGGACATTTGATTCTTGATATCCCAATTTTGTAACCAATGTGTGTAATGTGAGGTTGGATCTATCACGTGATGATTTTAATTCATTTGGGAAGATGCTTACTTTACATAGCACACAACCAGTTTTTATACACACTTATAACCTTCCTCCATGTATGTTTATGAAAAAACCTTTTACTTTCTTGATTATACTCATATATAGACCTTATGATCTAAGCAATGATATAAATTTATACATTAAAACTTTAATAAAATAGTTGAAGCATCTTTGGAATGTGGGTGTATGCATATACAATGCTTGTTCAAAAGACAAATTTCAAATGTGTGTTATGCTTATGTGGATGATAAATAATTTTACTGCTTATGAAATGATGCCTAGTTGGAGACTGAAGGGAAAAATTTCATGTCCTATTTGTATAAAGAATACATAATCTAGAAGAATAAAATATCATCATAGTTTCAATTTTATGGTACATCGATGATTCTTTCCAATGGATCATCCATATAGGAATAATCATTGAAGGTTTAACAATACCATGGAGACCAAAAATCCACCTCATTGTATGTTTGGAATTGATGTACTTAGTGAATTTAAAGATGTCAGTTTTTTATTCAGGAAGTGTCATAAAATCTAGAAAGAGGAAGAATGTTTCCACTGCATCCAATTACAATCAAAAGAAGAAAATTATCTTCTTTGAGTTTCCTTATTTGTCAACCAATTTGTCATATCATTTATTAGATGTAATTCACATTGAAAAAAATATGTGTGAAATGTAACTTTTAATTCTTATAAATGTAAATGGAAATACAAAATATGATTTATGATCTTTTTGTGACTTGGTGGATTGAGGTATTAGATCAGAATTGCATCCTATGTGTATTAGTGAAAATACATGGAAAGTTCATTGTGCTTCCTATGTGATGAAACCTTTATAAAAAAAAATTAGAAGTAATAGAGACCATCAAAGTTCCAGATGGCTATTCAATCAACATATCAAAATGGGTCAACATAAGAGAGTTAAAGATAAAATCTTTGAGGACTCAGGATTATCAAATCCTTTTGCATGAGTTGATTCTAATAAAAATCCTTCATATACTGTACAATAATGTAAGGGTGGTAGTTATTCAACTGTGCCATTTTTATAAAGATCTTTATTTTAAGAAGTTTTCTAAGTATTTATTACAAAAAATTATCAGAGGCACCATTAATTTTTGTATGATTTAGAGAAAATGTTTCCTATATCATTTTTCACTTGCATGTTGCATCTTACTGTCCATCTTCCAACTGAAATACTTCTTGGAGTATCCAACTAAAAGAAATATTTATACATTGAATTCTTATGTCTGGAACATGATCCGTCCCAAATGTTCTATCACGAAATCTTACATAGATCAAGAATGTACGGATTTTTGTTCAGTGTATTTTTCTGATGTGACTATGAGACAGAAGATACCAATAAAAAATAAAGAAGATAAGTATAAGTAAATTGAACCCAGTTTTCCATCACTTCCTCAAATGGGGGGAATTCATAGATCATATACATTGACTATATTAAGCCTTGAAGAGCGGGAGATGGAACATTGTACAATTTTTTTAACTCTAATTTATTCTATGACTACATTAAATAAGTAAATTGAACATGTATATGTTATTTCATCTCATGTAATTTTACATATCTTTTAAATTTTATATATATTTTTTTCTATGGGGAATATAAAAAAATTATAAATAGAAATCATAATTCTTTATCTTTGAAAAAGATAGAGACTTTTCATAGAGAAGAGTTTTATTCTTGGTTGAAATCGAAGGTAGAATTATTAATGCAATAAATTAATAAAATAAATATTTATTTAATTTTAATATTTATTTATATTTCTAGTATTGAGTTTTCCTGATGTCTGTGTCTTTGAGAGAATAAGATCTTTGGATGTTGGTCCTAACTCTGTGGTTCGTGAATGCAAATCAATTTTGATCAATGGGCACAAATTTATTATCAAGATAACTGTAGTGTCCTAACCCAAATGACACTAAGAGGTTCCCCACGCTAGTTGGACACATGACCTCAAGCGCGACTCCCCGGATGCCAAAGGCTAATGAATATAATCCAAGGTCTGTATTGGTAAAATGAGGAGACTATTCCCTTATGATCAGAGTAAGACACAATGATAATAATAATTGTAAGAAGTAGAAATAGTAATAAACAATCAGTGGCAAAATAATAAATCATTAGATGAATAAGCAGGTAGAAGATGAATCAATATCATATAAAAAAATGATGAACATGCTATGATTATATATAAAAAGGTACATGAGATACATAGAAACTAACATATACAATATTCTAAACAAAAATACAAAAAAACCAAAAGCTACCTCTACTAGAATCATGAGCATAGGCTTAGTCCTTTACTCCTGCACTCCATCCTTGCACCAAATATCAAACATTGGAATCTGGACACTTCCCTTTATCTACACTTGCAGTCATGGAGTCTATTTGGGTACCATATGCAGCCCTAATAGGGTGTGAAATATACTCAATAGGCCACTACCAATGATGTATATTACTATCCACCCTATGCATAAAAGTGAGAAATGTGCAGGTATATAATAAATGTAAAGCAATAATTAAATGAACACATCAGACTGGGTTCCTCATGGGATACCAGACCAACACTACCTGATTTATCCTAAGATGGATATCTCTGATCCAAGGTCAACCTATACCAATATAATATATGTGTATAAATGGTTTGTTAAAATTCAAGTATCAAGAATGGACCGAACCCAAACATGCTATTTGGCTTTGCGGACACGTCCTTAGGTTAATGGTTCTGCATTCTTAGTTTTTGATATAAAATAAATCCTTAGAATTTAATAAATGGAATCCTAATACCATACAATGTAATCCATAAGAATGAACCCAAGTATCACTCTAGGATCACTATAAATACTCATCACTGTAAGAGTCCATCCAAGGCAATCCATAACTGGAATCCCAAGTATCATTATCAACATGGTGTAAAACATAATCCTCTGAGCTCGTCCCATGTATACCACATATGGGACCAAGTATCACTCAGGGAATGGTATAACCATATTACCCATCAAGCTCATCCAAGGTAATTACACCAGGGAACCTATATCACCCATGGATAGTTAATTCATCTGTTCAATGAGCTCATCCAAGTCATCCTATAAAGAATCCAAGTATTACTCCTGAAACATTAAGATTTATTTTCATTTCTAATTATAAAGAACAATGATCCCATCTAAGGAGTCCTTAAGTTTAGACCCTTATATCACCCTTGTCTTGAAATGAAGGTATAGTTTAGATATCAATAACTCATACCATTTATAAATGAATTGCAATCACATAACTTTAATCAACTTAGACAATTCATTTAATTCAAGTAAAACAAAATGTGGCATAACGTACAAGTGCCTAACACATGGTCTGTTATATCTATTAGTTCAAAACACAGTCTAATACATATATTACTAGGTGACTCATACACCCCAAATACTATCAATTAAATTTAGTCCCAAGGAAAAGGCTCATAAGCCTTAAAGGAGAGACATACCCATAGGGGTGGCTCATGATGAGGTAATCATCCCACGATATTAATTTGTATATAGCTAGGGATCTTTTACACATGATATTAACATTTAATTTAATTAATTAGATGTTATAGATGTGGCACCAATGGATCCTAGAATGTTACATTATGATGCATGATAAATGCAAAAATAATTTTAGGGAAAAGAACTAGACCACCTAACTCAGGTTGGTAAATGACCCCTCATCAGTTATCAGCCTTTGATTCAAGATAGAATAGAATAAATCATCAAAATGGACAAAAAACTTTAAAACAAGGCATATGATCTCACACCAAAATATCACAAAATATGGTGAGATAAATAATGATAAGATGGAAGAGGAGTAGAGAGCTTACCATTATCTATACAATGCAACCGACAATAAAGGAAACAAAGTTCAGATGAGGGGGTTTCTTCAAGGACTAGGGAGAGCCAAGTATGAGGAGATTAATGTGGGAGGGGATTTTGTTTATGGAGGAAGAATAAAATAGGAGTGAATTAAAAAGAAATAGGGGAAACTATTAATTTTTCCCAGAAATTTAAAGGTTGCACAGTTTGGCCAAATTGGGCTCCAACCATGCACACCCCACTTCCCAGGGAGCACACCCCGCACAACCTACAACACACGGTTAGAAAAACCATACATAGACCATACACACCCTATGTATCATCCAAACATAGAAAAAACCTCCCTTGAATAGTTTAGACAAACATTGTGGCACCCTTACAAGGTCACATGGTTTGAGGTGCATGGTTATCACTAATTGTGAGATAAATGTGAATCTCAAATTCTTCCCCTAAAAACTAATGCTCTAGGATTCGAACAAGACTAAAAAACTCTTGAACATATCTTTAAACCCTTAAACACAATATTAGAATAAAAAAGATGTTTTTAATAAAATTTTAAGTATCCATACCTCATATAAAACTCGGTATGTTACATCCTCCCGTCCTTAAAAAAACTCATCCCCAAGTTGCCCTTACGAGGGTGGTAAGGCATCACCTGCAAAAAGTTTGAGCCACTAGTCATGTACATCAGCCTCTCACTCCTAGGTCTCATCCTATATATGGACATACTGCTATAACACCCTTACTAGAGAAACTGACCTACCTCAGAGAGCCTTCGTGCTCCGATAAACAATACGTATCAAGTGCTCCTCAAAGAATTCATATACCTCCAGCTCGATATCCTCAAGAAAAAATGAATGAAACAAGTCAAAATGATAACAATGAAGCTGCGATACATGGAAGAAATCATGCATGTTCTGATACCTCTGAGGTAAAGCCAACTGATAGGCTACTGACCTGAATCTATCCATAATCTTAAAAGGCCCGATGTAATATGGCGATAATTTTCCCTATCTCTGAATCCATCTATGACCCAATCTAAGAAAAACTTTTAGAAAGACCTGATAAGCCACCTCAAAATCTAGAGGTTAATTAAGATGATCTATATAAGTCTTCTACTTGGATTGAGATATATCCATATGTTTCTGAATCATTTGTACATGTTCTGAAGTCTCCTAAGTGAGATGAGGACCCAATAGTACTACCTCAACTACCTTTATCTAGCACAGGGGTGAATGACGTGGTCTACCATAAGGGCCTCTTAGGGATCCATTAGAATAGTTTTCTTGAAACTATTATTATAGGAAAATTTAACAAGAGGTAAGTGTTTCTCCCAAGAACCTCCAAAATTAAAAACACATGATTAGAGCATATCATCTAATACCTGCATCACATGCTCAGACTGACCGTCAGTTTGAGGGTGGTATGATATACTCATTAGAAATTTTGAACCCAGTGATTTCTATAACCCCTACCTAAACCGCGATGTAAACCAAGAATCTTGATCTGATACGATAGAGTGGGGAACACTATGAAGGCATACCATCACCTGAATATAAATCCTTTCAAGCTCATCAACTGAGAAAGCCTATCAGATAGGTATTAAGTGTGTGACCTTATTCAACCTATCAAAGATCACCCATACTACATCAATACCTTGAGGGGGTCTTGGAAAACCCATCACAAAGTCTATAGTTACATTGTACCATTTCCACTTAGGAATGGATAAAGGTTGTAAAATCCCTGCAGGCCATTAGTGCTCCACATTCACCTACTAATAAGTGGAACACCATGTAATAAAATATGAAATATACCTCTTCATACATGATCACAAATAAAAATGATGTATGTCTCGATACATATTTGTAATCCCAGGGTATATTTTCCAAATAGAGGCATGAGATTCCCACATTAACTCTTACCATATGTCTGTATACCCATACATATCCATGGAAGTGTAGGATCTCATCCTCATAGATAACCCAACCAAGGGGTGGGTCCTCTCTTGAGACACTATACCTAGGGACTAGGCCCTAAAGATATAAAATCTATCACATCCTTACCCATTATATAAGGAAATATGTCACTACCAAAGCTACTAAGACAGGCTGCCCACGATATTTCTAAACCTCATGGTGCATCTCCAAAAATAGCCATCAACTGCCACTCAATACTGGTCTCTTGGATGGAATGTCTCTGAGACTTTTAGATCATGGAATTAGCTACTTTATTTCCCTTTTTAGGTGTATAAGTGAGCTCAAAGTCGAATGATTGAAGATACTCTATCCAACTATGCTAACTGAGATTTAGATCACGCTGTGTGGAAATGTATTTGAGAGTTTTTGTGATCTGTGTAAACAAAGAATCATTACCCAATAGATAATTCCTATAACAACGTAGATCATGAACCAAAACTGCTATCTTGAGATTATTTGTATGGTGATTCTACTCATGAGTTATCAACTGGTGGAACCCGTATGCTACAACTTGATCTCTCTATATCAAAACTACTCTTAGCCCGATTCCTAAAGTGTCACAATAAACCATATATCTTCTTATCAACCCCAAAATAATCAGGATTTGTGTTAAAGTCATTATCCCTTTAAAATCTTCAAAATCTACTTCACAAGATTTAGAAAATAATAACTTCACACCCTTCTTAGTTAATCCTATGAGAGGAGGTACAAGGTGTGAAAACTCTTGAATGAAATGACTGTAATAACCATCCAGCTCCAAGAAACTATGTATGTCACAAAAATTCTTGGTTTACTACCAGGAAACTATAGAACTCAACTTCTTTGGGTAAACTTATAGCCCCGATTCTAAAATTATATAACCCAATAAGTGAACCTTATAAATCCAAAAGTGGCATTTGGTGAGCTTAGCATACATATGGTTCTCTCTTAATGTATTCAACATGATCTCAAGATGTTTGACATAGTTGTGTCAAATACGAGAATATACCAAAAAGGAATAGGCTCATTTAAATAAACTCTATATCATTTTCATTTAAATAACCTCAAACACCAAGTATCAATCTTGGAAAAAATATTTTACCACCCATGGTAACTCGAGTTCAGATAGGGAAGTGATTTGGCCAGGCACCCTCTTAAACTTACCCCCAAATTTTGATAGTCCAAACATAATTATACCAAATATCCTAAACCAAACTTAGGTAGTGACATAACACTTCCATTTGGTTAATGGATCTGATATCATTTTTTAATTAACCAACCCAATTTGACATGAAACATCACCCGATAAGGCCTACCACATAGTGGTAAAAAACCAAACAACTGAACAAGTCTCATGAATAAATAAAAAGAGGTAACCTAACAGAGTAAAATGTAGAATAAGATTACAAACCCATGATACAAATAACATCAATCCAAAATATAAACTATAAATTAAAACATTATAAGACATAACTGAATCTCTATACCAACATCCACCACCACTAATGTAATTCACTAAGTAGGTGATGACTCCTAAGAGAGACTAGAAAACTATATGATTCCATTTTATTTACTTGTGTCCTTCAAGAAAACATCTAAAAATTCCCAAATTAAAAATTAGGGTGTGAGAAAAAATCCTGATAGGATTTCAACTAATAATATATACAAAGTCTAATACCATGAAAATGTTAGTTTTAGGTTTAAAAAAATCAAATTTATAAAACAATTTAGTAAGAGAATTTTTTTTAAAACATCCTTTGGTATTGATAAATGAATTTCATATTCACATAAACTAGGAATATGAAAATTAAATGTTAGATAGCATGAAATCATAAGAAAAACTATCCATGGACACACTATAAGATCAACAAGTGAGAAATTGAGCATGAAAATACCATCATGTATAAAACCAAGCATAAATGAAAAACCACAATATTGGGATATAGTCTATGGTAATATGTACTCAGAGACATAAAGGAACACTATTCTAGGAATAATGTGAATCCAATTTATATTGATTCCTGCCATAGTTTGTCGATATCAACAAAATAATCCCTAGTGGTGTCGTACACTAAGGTGACATGTTCATTTCTCGACGCACCCAAGGTTACCAATGTGATATGTTTTCCAAAAACCATTTTAAAACCATGATTTCAAGTTATAAAACATTTTCGAAGTGAATAACCACAACTCCCATGTTTGAAAAGCCATTTTATAACCAAAACCACCTTTAAGGGATTTCATCGAATACATAGTGTGCGCCAATATTTTTTTAAATAAAAACCTATTTAAAAAATTGATATTTTTAAACAACACCACTTTGATATTAGATCAATAAATTTCATAAAGAAAACCAAAGGAGTTTATAATAACTTCAATTAATTCATGATTTAGAACCTTTTAATAGAGACACATATCTCAAGAATAGAGGAAAACTAACCATATTTAAGAGAATACATTGGAAACAAATAGACTAGGTACTCACAAGACTAGATCCATAAAAAACATTATCAAATATCTTTAAAAACCCTCAATACCTGGTATTCATATCCCAATTGGGTTATAATGAGACAAGGGTAAAAGTGATCAAGCAATGATCTAAAAAGAGGAGAGAAAATAGAATAAAAAATGAGACATACCTTGAAGTGATCCATCAAGAATGAAGGAAAAATATTAATTACCCAAGGGGAGACGCCTCTAGAGCACTGGGTAAGGTTTAGTTTTAGCTAAATGAGTATTAATAGGTGATTAGAGATAAAAAATACTAAGGGAAAAGAAGTAAATTACAAATTTTTAAAGGTTTGGATAAGGGAACACAGTTAGGCCACACAGTTTAACTAACTGTGCGCCAACTGTGTGTTGCCTTTGTCCCTTTGAAAAATGAGACACATGAATACCTGGGTAGAGATTCATGGTTTGGAAAACCATGATCAATCCATGTGACACCTTTATAAAACTACCCAAAAACCCACGTGGTTTCTTGGTGAATCTTATGATTTTTCAAACCATGAAAAATGCCTCTGGAGCCTCATAGTATCACATTGCATGGATAGTACTAACTGTGCACTTAAACCATTCATCTATCACGTTTCTTCCAAAAATCCAACTTTTCAACTCCCAACTCCTGGAAACCTCTAGAATGACCCAAATGATAAACTAATCTCAAAATAAGGAAAACCTATGACCCATAGGGCATTACATATGTTGTGTTATTTAGAACCACACAAACTGAGGTGTACTGGAGTATGCGCTCGGCTAGACCCTAGACCCATATTCTTAGTAACATGATCTATATATCAACAACATCACAACTCAGACTCTGATGACAATACATGCTTGTCTTGCCTAAGGGTCCCACACTTTGTGTATCTTACCTGGGTCACAACATGTATTTATGCGGTAGTACAATTGGGACTCCTATGGAAGTACATTCCTAGCTAAACCACATATCCCAGACGTCGTGCATCTTACTAGGATATGCCGCATATATTGAATCCACATGATTGGATGACAATGATACATGTTTGGTCATTTCCCAAGGCTCACACACTGTGTATAGAGGAGTACATGTTGCATACTAGGTAGTCTATGGTGTTTTTCATATTTTCTCACCCAATATATGTTACTAGCCAATTCTAAGTGTTTTTATACATAGAACATTATGGTGCATATATCTTCACTATAGGGAGATGTTTTTAGGTGTTTATTTCCATAGATTTATGGAGATGATGATGGGGTGTGGAAGAAATGTTTAAAGCAAACATGGGGTCGGTAACCCCCAGGTGACACCATGATACCAAGGTGCAGACCCTCCATACACTTAGTTAAGTAAGTAACCCCCCTTCATGATGGGTCACAAATCCACCACTTATAGAGTAGGTAACTCCCTCCATCGATGATCATACCACACAGTGAGGTATAGGTCCTCTATAGAGTATGATACCCCCTCAATTGATGACCACTCTTTAACAAGGTGTAAATCCCCCACTATGATTCCAGAGAGGTGATTTTAAAGTTATGGGAGTTAGGTAGTGTGGTTGCTTTGGGTGCTTCAACTAATGTGGTGCTTTGGGTGTTTCAGGTTTCCCTATTGTTTATGATCTCTATAAAGATTCATTTTTATTCATGACTGACATAACCCCAAAAGCATATATGGAATTATACTTTTTTGAGCTGGCATGTGGTTTCATCTCTCCTTTAAGATTTCGAGGTATCCTACTATGTATGTTTATGTTGGGAATCTTCCAACTTTTAATTACCAAAATTTATCCACCAGAAAATATCACATAGTGGAAACATATCCTCTAGAAGGACTCCCTCGAGCCTGGTGTACTGAAAGATAAGAACACCTCACACACTACTCACTACACTAAGTCGACCTCACACACACTCAATAAAAACTCTTCAACTCACAAAAATTTAGAACAAATAGAAATTAAAGCAGGGAAATTTGAACAATTTGGTTTTACAGGGTTTAGACACGAGTCATACATCCACAAGTTAATTACTATTTTCATTCCATTACTATAAGAATATATAAGGAATTAAAATAAAAATTGGTAATTTTAGGTATCAGGAAACCTTAGAATTTGAGTCACAGTACACTTTGTACAAGTGGTCCCACCATTCCTAAACAATGAGATTTATCTGATCACCTAGTTATACCAACTTACAATCTTTTTGGACATCCCACCATTAAACCATGGTGACTATAAATCACTAGTGTTAACTTCATCCATGACCACATAATCTGATGAATAGTGAAAGGTTAACCTAGACCTATCGTTAAACCATGAGGAAATAATTTATCATAACTTCTGCTGAACACATACTGATGAACTGACCACTACACATGACCATTATATGATAATCATCTTCCGATCAACCTGCCACTGTTGAAGATTTCCACTGCCACTGCACTATACCCCAAGTTCTAGAGCATCCTAAGTCCAATTCACTAATAATTAACCAAACCTAAGTGCCACCCGACCTTAAGAATGACTCCCCTTACACTAGAGGATACCGACTAGCAGCAAGGCCCTAAAAGTCAAACAGTGCGGAGACTATACCCTATGTATTATTAGTAAATCCAGTAGAATCAAAATGAAATAAAATGAAGAGCAATGAAAGATAATGAAAACTAATATTCAATAATAAAATTATTATATGGATAAAGAAAAATAAACAACCATGCATGAACATGCTGAGTCTTAATATAAGTAGAAAACACATAATGGGTAATACAATAAATAGGGCTAGACTGATAATAGGAATAAATAAACAAAATCTAACTCTAGAAGGAATATCGAGTACATGCTCAACCACTACTCTCAATCTCCCATATCTAGTACTATCCCATAATTAAAAATAGTAGAGTACACAGTCTAGATCCTAACTTGCAATCAGGATGTCTATTCAGGTACCAAACAGCGGCCCGAACAGGGTGTGAGATAAAATTAGTAGACCACCACCAATAGTGTCTAAGTTATATGTAGTCCATGAGTATAAAATAAAGTAGCATTCATGTATAATAAATAAAGTAGTAAATAATAAATTTAATCAAGTTGGCTAAGGTTCCTCAAAAGACACCTGGCCGACCATACCTGCTTCGACTTAATCTGAAATGTCACTCAACATGTTCCATTATATATATATATATATGAATATATGTAACCTATATATGAAAAGATATATATGAAATAGTGAGGACCTGAGGTGTAAGAACAAGGTATCCACATAATAATAATATAATAAGTTTCATACTTTAAATAAGGGATTCCATGTCTAATTATCTCATAAGAATGATACGGGACATCATGCTCAATAGGAAAATAAAAGATAAGGGACTCCATTACCAACAGTCACAAATGAATTATAAGGGAATACATGACCATAAAACTCAAATAAATGATTTGGTATATCATTATCAATTATATCTAATAAATGATAATGGATATCATGCCCAATGAGTACCAACAAAATAATGAGGGATTCCATGACCAAGAATTACTAGTGAAATGATGATGGATTCTATGCCAAATATTACCATAACTACAAGTATAAATCATAATTTAATAAGGTACAATGGTGTTTTCAACCATTTATCATTTCATTCAAAACATTAAATTATAACAAAATAAACCAAACTCACCTTAGTATGTGGTTTTTTCACATAATAATAGTCAAGGGCTAAGTGAAATGGTCTCACTATTTACTTTTAAATTATTTTATTTTAACATCTTAATGAAAAGGGAAACATAACACACCTCAAAAGGTGACTCATTTCATAGTCAATCAAATTTCAAAATAAACCAAGAATTCTTATAATTCACTAAGGGTGATGTAGGAATCCATACCTACAGATAACTCACCATGATTCATTTAACCCCCAAATCCCAATTCCATTTCAATTTACACCATTAAACAATTATTTAGTGATTTTAATAAAGGGGTAAAGTGTTGACTTTTAACCATTTAGAAGGTCACCCAATTCAATCACGAGTCCCACTAATCAGGTGGAAACTCAACATGCCTCAATGGTGGTTTAATTACATAATAAAGGCATAACATTCAAGAAATTTATAAAAAAATAAATGAATGGGTGGTTAATGTTGAGGTAGAAAACCTATGATGATGGAATTGGGTCCCAAGGATAATAAATTCAAGGTATTAGAAATTAATTTAATTAATTTCACAATTTGGAGGTGATGTATGGAAAGTCCAACATGTTTCACAATAAAACAGTTTATAAATGCTGCAAATTTAACATAAAATCATATAGACCACCTACCATATGCTTAGGATGATTCAATCATATATTATTAGGCTTTGATTCAATCTGAAACAAGATAAATCAATAAAACAAACAAATTCCCTAAAAACAAGGCATATGATATCACATGGAAATAACATACAATATAGTAAATAAAATAAATAAAGGAAGGAAGAGAAATTGTAGACTAACTAAAGGCTATCCAACATGACCAATGACACTTGATTTTGATTTTGAGCAAAGGAGATCCATCTAATCCTAAGAGGAAGCTATTAATGCCTACCAAATGATCATTAGAGAATTCATAAAGGAATAAATACCTGAATATGAGTATTATTTTCCCCTCATAATAAAAGGAAGAGAAATTTGTCCATGATCACATGGATCTTGTGAACCCCTAAGAGACACATGATCGCATGACCAACAGAAGGTCATGATAATGGTCATGCGCAATGCATAGCTTGCGAAAGGCCTTTCAAAGTCCCTTTGAAAAGTCCTTATACTTTTGTGAAGGCACCCTGGACAATCACTGATCATGCGATGATAAACAAATAAGCCCCCCTAGGTTACACCACTTGTCAACCGACAGACTCCTGATGAACCATCCAAAAATACTTGTAAAATAGAAGGAAAATATCCAAAAGGAGGGATTCTATTATGGCCATAAAACTCACACGACACATCATTGATGGTGAGAATGATTGTCCTAGAAAACATTCATACAAACTCATGAGATCCCCAAACTTTTTAAAACAAACAAAGGAAATAAAAATTGGAGGAGGTGAGAGCCTCTTGTGGTCGTAAAAATCATGTGATGCACCCCTAGTGATCTGAAAGACACTGCAAGCACTTGATGGCATGTTCTCCTCATCCTACAAAAGCCCACTAACATGTCATTATCATCTCCTGAAGAGACTCATACATATATAGGATACTTTGAACTCCCCCTTTGGATCTATAAGGACAAAAAATGGGTTTGTCCATGAAGTGGTCACACATCTCTACAAGACCTTTTATTGGTCACTCGATGCATCACCGATAGGTAGGTTATTTTCTTCAAAAAAACTCATACAACTTTATGAGATCTCTAAAATTTATAAAATAAACAAAGGAAATAAAAAAGGGAAATAATGGGAGCCTCTCGTGGTCATAAAACTCATGGGACACACCTAGGATATCCGTAGTATGGTCTCACAAGCCCCCTGTTAGGTTATCCTTGTCTCACAAAAAGTCCCATACAAGTCACCCGAGATCACATGAAGGCCTTTCAAATGGCACCCTGATCTCACTAAGGCCCTTGAAATGTTGTTATGATAATAATAAATTACCTCATAATGTCTTCATGATAAAAAAAACACCCCTTTAAATGGAAATAATCTATTAAAGGAGGTGTTTATGGGATGGTCTCACAGTCGCTAAAAATCAGGTGATTCCCTTGGAATGATCTATAATAGGATATTGGAGACACGTGACACTGAATTACTCTACTGACTCCAGCATGGATTTGTGTGATATGCACTATGAAAAGTGGTGAAAAAATGGTGTGGTGAGGCTTATAAATCCCCCACCCTAGCATCAAAGAGGATGTTGGCTTTTTTTGCACTCAGACGTAGACCAAAAATCTCTTGGAACCTCTCATCAGTGCACCCAAGAACCAAAACATATTTCTTAGAGTGGATGATCTTGTGACCAGAGAAGATTCTCCTTAGGTAAGATCCAGATAACTATTAGAGTGATCACACAACATGCATAGACACTTCACATGCTCATTCATAGATCACACAGATGACTTTTGGTAGGAAACACGAAGAAAATACCACATATCTGAAAAATCATGCAAGACTTAAACAAATATAACACTAAACAAATATACGGAATATGAAATAAAAGGATGGAACAAAGACTAAAATATGGGATACTTATGCAAAGAACATATACGCTGATCCTCATGCGCATCACATGAACTACCGAGGACATGCAACAACAATAGGACATGTTGGCAAAATCTCACGATGCTCCTTTGGTATACTATTTGGATCATGCAAAGTCCCCCAAGAAATTTAAGATAAAGTCACATGGTGCCCCCCAGGCATACCACCCAAGTCTCACGAAACCCTTCAGGCTCACCATCTAAACCCTGCAGTTTCTTTTATATATGTTTCCTGACCCATATAACAGAAATGGTACATGTTAGCTGAGTCTTACGATAGCCCTGAGCATGTCAAATGGATATTGCAATGCCTTATGGGCATGCTAGCTAGATCTTGCAATGACCTCTAGATATGTCAGCCTAGATCAGGCGTCACCCTCCGAGACATGTTGCATTGACTCTCATGACTCCCTAACGTGTCATCAATATTTCACAATGACACTAGGGAAAGTCAGTTGGATCATGTGATGCCCTCTAAACATGTTAGCTGGGATCATGCAATGGCTTCCAGTATAAGCCATTGAGGTCTCGCGATGTCTTCCGAACAAGTCATCCTTGATCATGTGATGACCCTCAAACATGCCATCCAAGTTATGCGATGTCCCTCAAACAAACCAACTGGATAATGAAATTGTGTTTGGAAATGTCCTCCAGACATCCTATGACATGTCAAGTATGAAATCAAGGCATTCCGAGTGGAAAATAAATGCATTTCAAACAGGCAAGCAGGCTAGGTCAATAGGGAATCCTAGGACTTGATAACCTTGTTCATCCTCAGTGTGTAATCCCTAATTATAAGGTCAACCTAAGTGTGTAATACCCTATCAATTGAACTATGAAGACTCTAATTCATTATATAATTGGGATACATTGGATTTCTCCTCGAGGCTTGAGATCTATATTAAGTGTCCAAAGGGAAATCCCAATACATAAGTCTCGTATCCATAAGAAATAACACTGATTATTTTCCATCCCTTGTTTCTCACACTGAGCATAGCTCACGTGGGATTAAAGAGTCTCAATGACCATATCATCCACATGACATGGCTCTGTCAGGATAAGGGAATCCTAGGACTTGATAACCTTTTTATCCTCAGCGTGTAAGCTCCGATTATAAGGGAAACCACAGTGTGTAATATCCTATCAACTAAATTACAATGAATCTAATTCTTTCTATAACCAGGATACATAAGAATCCTTTTTAAGGCCCGAGATCTAATAGGCATCCACTTCAGTGTAAGTCCCTTAAATTTTTTACATTTCAACCATTAGGACCCAATCATTCCCATGGGCTGATCATTCTACCACATCGGTCTGCAGACTGAGAAACCAACTAAACTATGATGACTCTAATTCCTTACATAACCAGGATACATAGGATACATATCTAAGGCCCAAGATCTATTTAAAACATCCCAAGGGTTGTTCTAGTACATAAGCCTCACATCCATATATACTGAGATTGATTAATTATTATCCCTTTTTTCTCACACTGATCATAGCTAATGTGAACTTAGAGAGTTTCAATGCTCATATCATTCACATAATAAATCTCCACCATCCAGGTAAATTTCAGTATATAAGCCCCGATGAGTGTAATGATATAAACACTCCCACATATAAGGGTATCTACCTTGGGTCCAGTCCCAAGGGCATGATTGAACTACAATAACTCTGATTCATGCTATAACTAGGATACATAGGACATCTTCTCAAGACTCAAGCTTAAATATCTTGTACTTGATTTCCCACACATATTTTCTTTCTACATGATGTTAAACTACATGAGTTTAATGAACTACGTGAGTTTTGATTCCTGTAATAAATAGGATATGTAGGATGCCTCATAATGGATCAATCCCCTCCTTAGAATTTTAACCACCTCCCTACATGGAAACTAATTATGAAGTGCCTGGTTATTCGACTTCAGCATATAAACAACTATTAATTACTAAGAAACATATGAAGAACCTCATATAGATACATATGGATTCATTGATGAGATCCCCTTATTATGTATATAAAAGGGATCAATCTATTTTCATTTTTTTAGGGTAAATGATCCTTTATTAGAATTAGGAAGAGATTCATGGACATATCTTAAATATATAAAAGCGTCACGGAGTAGGCAGAAATTCCCCCCAATAGGGTGCAATGAGCCTGACCTCCCATCCTCTCGACCAATGCAAGTCCCCAAGCGTCATTGGGTATGAAACCCCAATTGACCACCTACCTTTGGAAAGAAGGTTTGTAACTGGTTATGGGTGGGGGTACATTTGGAGTTTCTATTAAGAATGACAATGGCGACTCGATGTTAATGATTTTGTAAGAAATCATCCCCCCACAACCAACTATTGGGCCAAACCAAATCCACCTCAATAAGGGTGCCCGATCATCTATTTCCCATCAAATAAAAAATGGTGAACCCAACATGAATCTCTCAAATAAAAAAATGATTGGGTTATTATCTATCGAGACATTTTGTTTTCACGCTATACACAAACAAAAATAGCAAACTCGACGTGAATATCTCAAATAACAAAATGATCGATTAATCGTGTGTTGGGCCACTTTGTTTTACATATCCTACACAAAAAAAGATGATAATCATGACATAAATCTTATAGATGATCCTCTGTAACTGGGGTTCCCATGAGACAAGTCCATCCTCACTTTGACAAGTCCACATGAATAGAATGACCAAATTGGGAATAAAAGGACAATTGTGTTATCCATGCATATCCAATTGAGAACATCATGCCTATGATATTACACTAATAAGTAACCTTGTTCCTTGTTGTATTAATGATTGTAGATACTAATCTCATCAACAACATCCTGATCTAAGATAATGTCTTCATCCAGTGAACATTTTGGTAAATCACCTATGGTTGCAACCCCCACGGGTCGCAAAATAATCTCACATGCCCGATAGCTACAATGTCAGGTTGAAAACATAATGGTCTAGGAATACCACAAATATGGTAAAATAACAACCCTTGAGGCTTACCATGATGGTCTCCAAGTATATAAACTGATGAGTTCACATCATTTGAAGAAAGCTGCAGCTAAGCCAGTGGCCCTCATTGCCACAACCAACCACTTTAGGAGCATATCCTTGGAGTGTGATAATAACCACCTTCAGTATCTGATGAAGGTGGATCAGGGAGTAAAATACGGCTCCCTTCTAGTTCAGGTGACTCTGAGGATGGATCCCATCAACTGCCATCGCTAGCACCATCCCACCGGTACCCATCAATAACCTTCTGAGGGTACCACCCGACACACTGCCACCTATGATACCCATGAACGGGTAACAAGGAAGACACATAAGTCAAGAGAGGATTTGGATAACCATGAGTGGGATCATATCCCCACTCCCACTAATAAAGTCTATCGTATTATTCTGATAGTAACCAGTGAGCATGCTCATATCCCTACTCACTCAAAACAAGTCTGTGGAAATATTCCTATAGCAGGCATGGGGGAGGTACATATCCCTACCCCCATATATGAAGCCCATTGGAATATTCCGATGGCACAAGGAGGACATAAGTGGGATTATAGCCCTGCTTAAATCAAATATATCTTCTAGTATATAGTGGAGATAGAAAATGTGTATGCTTATATCCCTGCACACACTTTACTAGAATTCAGATACATCTTAACAACAGATGAAGAACTCCTCCAACATATTCTGACACTGGTACATATACAGAGAGGTGAATATTCTTATCCCTATATTCAGGACAACTCAACACTCTAATCATTATGGAAAATTAGTTTCTTTGGAGTAAGCACAAATTCTTGCCCCTATCTAGGAGGATTATCAGCATATTCCGATAAAGGATAAGGTATAGGATTGGGCTCATATTTCCATTCCAACCGGGCTCACCAAGTGATAGGGGAACAAGCCTATTGAAAAGGTCTGGTGGCATATTCCAAAGGCCTAGGATCAAGCTCATATCCTCATTCTTTACAGGGATCACCAAGTGAAACAGTCACATGCCTCAGTACATGCTCATATTCCTATCGAAGAAGACCAATAACATACTCCAAAGGCCCAATATCAGGCTTAGATCCATGTTTTGGCCAGGGCTAACCAAGTGATAATGACACATGCCTCGAAACAGGCTCATATTCCTATCAGTGAATTTGTTTGGAATATTTCAGTATATTATGGAATCTAGGTGCATGTTCCTACTTCCACCAATGAAAGACTGCACCATCATCATTCTGAGGTAATATAAAAGTATGCTCATATCCATTCTCATATTTTGGAGGTCCATCAACATATTCCAATGGGGGAATGCATATTCAAACCGAGGTCTTATTCTAGTTCCAAATGGGGCGCACCAAGTAAGGTAAACACATGTCTCAGGGTAGGATCATACTCTTGACAAGAAAGACCAATGACATATCCCAAAGGCTTAGGATTAGGCTTATATTCCCTCCTGACTAAGGCTCACCATGTGAGAATGTCACATGCCTCGGGACAAACTCATATTCCTGTAAATAATGAGGAAGCTCATTGGCATATTCCAGTAGCTTCTCAGTAGCAGGTTCATACTCTTGCAACACCAGAATATTATAAACAAGTTCCGACAACCATTATATAGTAATATCATATCCCTACACAATTCCAAAAGGCAGGTCAGCATATTTAGTTCACGATGAAGAATGAGACCCATATTTCTAATATGCTCAATGCTAGTGTCCTTAATTTCATTCAAGACACATTCTCAAATCTTCAATTGAAGGAGAAGATGATCATTACTGTGATAGTCATTCATGTGGTAGTGTGAAGATGGATCACAAGGACTCTACTCCTGAAATCCATCATTATCAACCTCTCCATGAAGATATCTCTTAGAAAAAATGAAATCCTCCCCTTTCCTAGAAACCTTCATATGGAGAGGTTTCCCAAACGTAAATGCATTTGTATAGAGATGTTTTTAAAACTTTAGGGTCAACCACATACATTTTCCCATCAATTTCCAGTAGCACTCCACTATAGTCAAAAGAAAACCCTTAGAATCATATTCTATGGTCTGACCAGATAGAGGCATGTAAATTTGATAAAGAGGAGGCTGAAATTGACCTATGGAGAGAGTTAGTCAGAAGCAACCTCCCCATCATGTTCTGACCCCTCTCCACTTCTGACTATGAGGTCCCATATGATCTAGAAAAAGAGTACATGCCTTATCTATGCCAAAATATGTGAGATACTCCTCAACGAATGAAAGATATACATATACCCTATTTAGGATACAAGTATCACCTTCATCTCATAAATACACTTTGTTGTCAGCTGGGTATGGCTGTCTCTTTTGTATCCCAAAACCCAGGAGTGGAAGAGAATGAAAAATGCCTATGCAGTGTTTGTCACCACATCAAAACAACCCTCCACTAACCGATTTCTTGAGCGTTTCCAGACATGCATATCAGAGGATGAGATAAATATGGAGCATTACACTTCACTATGTTCCCATAACAATAAAACCCTTCAGATATAGCATCCTGTAATGTTATACCATCCGGTGAAATCAGAAGACTGGATAACATGTGAGTCAGTTGGTCACTAAAATATAATTCCCTTACTTCAAAGATGCCCAAACATTACAAACAGAGGGAGAGGATCACTACAAAAAAACATCAGATTAGTGACATTTTTTAGAAGGGGTTATACACAACCCCCTATAAACTCATTTTAGAGGGGGTTATGCACAACCCCCTCTAAATTTTTTAGCTTTTTTTATTTGTAATATTTGGTTGTATTTTAGAGTTAGTTGTGTCAAAACCACCACAAATTTAATAATTAGTGGCCCTATATGTTCGGTTGGATTTTAGAGGTGCTATATATATAATATTTGTTTTGATATATATTAGAGGCGATATATATATAACATGGAAATTATATTTTAAACGAAATAATGGGGGTTCACAACCCCCTCTAATCTATTAAATTAGAGGGGGTTCATGAACTTCCGTTAATTCCTTAGATTAGAACTAGTTTTGAACCCCTTCTAATTTAAGAAATTAGAGGGGGTTGTGAACCCCTTATAATTTAAGATATTTGAGGGGATTGTGAATATCCTCTAACTTATGACATTATAGGGTATTGTTAACCCCCACTAATTCAAGAAATTAGAGGGGGTTCATGAACGACCACTAATCCCTTTGATTAGAGGGGTTTTTAACCCCCTCTTAATTTTTATTTATTTTTTAAAATAAATCTCATATAAATTCAAATTTTATAATATATATGTGTGGGTGCACATGTGTGTGTACATATATATATATATTACATAAAAAATTATATAAATGTATTTAAATACATTATAAGACATCATATAAATACTTTAAATAAATACTTATACATATAAAAAAAATGTATATATATATATATAAATATTGGTATACATAATATAAATGTAATTATAAATATATTTATTCAAATATATAAAATTTATATATGGTTTTATAAATACCATACATTTACATTATGATTTATATTATACATATATTATATCAAATGCATTTTTATTGTATATTTATGTAAAAATAAATTTATATTATATTATGTATAAAAATAAATATAATATAAACAAAATTAAATATAAATATAAGTATATATATATTATATATTTATATTATATTATAAATATTTTATTATATATAAATTTATATATATTTCAGTGTACCGTATTAATTATAAATTGATTTAGTAAATATATTTATATTATTTAATTATATTATATATTTCTAATTATATGATTGTATTTAATTGTATTTATATGTATACATAAATATAATTGTATAATTTTATGTATATTTATATATATTTATTTGTATGAATTGTATTTCATATAATATTAATTATATATAACATAAAATCATAAACCTATTATATAAATATATACATAAATATAATTTATTTAAAAAATCATATAAAAACCCAAGATTGTAGTTTTTATAATTTATATTTCAATAACAATAAATATATTTTTAAATAATATGTTTATAATTTTATATTATATATAATTAATATTATATGATATACAATTTATACAAATAAATATATATTAATGTACACAATATTATACAACTATATTTATTGAAATACATATATATTAATGTACATAATATTATAAAATTATATTTATTGAAATACATATATATTAATTTGCATAATAATAAATATATGTATTTAAATACATTATATAAATATTTGTATAAATTTTATTTCATATATAATTAATTATATATTTTTATAAATTGTATTTCATATAAAATTATATAAATATTTGTGTAAATTTTATTTCATATATAATATTGGTTTAAATTGTATTTCATGTAATATTAATTATATATAATATAAATATTTGTATAAATTGTATTTCATATATATGTATTTCATATAATATTAATTATATATAATATAATAAAATTTATAAAAATAAATATATGTATTGAAATACATTATATTAATATATTTTTAAAAATATTATATAAATATATTAAATAAATAATTATATATATATATATCATATAAATAAAGATGTATATAATATATAAATATGTATTTAAGTAAATGGTTTCTGAACAAATAAATCCCCATATGGATACGAACAAGTGGATGTGGCTCTAGAACATATGTATCTAGGGGTAAAACCCAAAAACACTGCTTTGAGATAGACTCGAGCGGGAACTGGTGCACCAAAATGGGCCTTGCTGCACTCCTTGTTTGACACTCCTGAAGGATATGTTTGATTAGTCACAAGATTTTTATTAATCATTATGAAGGATTTACAGAGAAATGTAATTGTTGTTAAAGAATAATATGTTTAAGAATGAAGTTTTAAGACATAAAAATCCTTTATAGTTAAAAGATTTATAAATGAATTAAGCTTATCACTAAGGTTTTATTATTTCAGAAAATGGCGGAAAATAGGAGGAACTGTGAAAATGGTGACTGCAATGGACCATACGCTGACGACCCTCTGATGGAAGATGGAATGGAAACTTTCATGAGAATAATGAAATAACTGAATCAAGTTATGGGAAATAACTTGAATCGTGTTGAGAGACTAATTTCACCATTAATGGAACAACTTTCTATTGAGTTATTTATGCGTCAATGACCACCAACCTTCAGTGGATCTACCGACCCATTGATTGTTGAACAGTGGATCATCTCTATTGAGAATATCTTTTCTGTGCTCCACTTTTTAGAATAAGATAAGGTTACCCTAGATGTTTTCAACTTAGAGAGAGAATCTTATTAGTGGTGGGAACTTATTAAAAACATGTGGCCAATAGTGGAGGTTGAATCTATGGAGTGGGAAGATTTAAGAGGGATCTTCTTCAATAAGTATTTCCCTCGTTCGATGAGAACAAAAATAGATAAGGAGTTTCTTGAGTTTAAGTAGAAGGAGAATGAATATGTTGTAAGATATGATATGAACTTCACAAGAATTCCCCTTTACACCTCAAGCTTTTTCATGGATCCTAATGGGAAGCTTGATAGATTCTTTGGTGGTCTAAGACCTCATCTATGGAAGAATCTAGCCAACCGAGACTATGATAGCTATGGGGAGATCATGTAGAGTGCTATAAAAGTTGAATTGGAGTTCGATGAGATACATTGGTCTCATAAATCCAATGACAAGAAGATATCAATGGATCCAAGCTTGGGGAGGAGCTTTGATCAGGGAAGATGAGGAAATCAATTGCAACTTCCCACGTGTAATAAATGTGGGAAGAAGCATTCAGGGAACTACCTATTCAGGAGAGGGAAGTGCTATAAGTGTAGAAGAGATGGACATATCGCGTGGAATTTTTATAGTGAGGTGAAGCCTCAAATTACAAACACTAAAGAAAAATGGAATATGGTTCAGGACCTACTTGAAGTCCAATGATATAAGTGCGGATAACTTGGGCACTTTACAAATCAGTGTCCAAATCCAAGGGCAGTGGTGGGGATTTACCATTATCCTCATTATAGGCCAAGGGAGCAAGGTCGTGCTTTTTTCTATCACTACAGCTAAATTAGAAGCACCAAATTATGTGGTGGCAGGTACTCTTGTTGTTCTCTCAAATATAGCAAGTACTTTGTTTGATTCTAGTTTTATACATTCCTTTATTTCCTCCAAGTTTTCAAGGAATTTAGAATCAATCCCTGAGTTGATAAAAGTAAAGTTATCAGTCAAGACTCCTAGTGGGATTATCCAAGCATCATCAGTGTTTAGAAACTCTAGTATTTACTTTAGTGAGCTCAATCTTATCGCAAATCTATTATTCATTTCTATGATGGAATTTGAAATTATATTAGGGATGGACTAACTCTCAAAGTATAATCCTAAGATCAAATATAGAAGCAAGGAAATATCAGTAGTCTTGAATAGAAAACCTATAGTTATCTTCCAAAGAGAGATATCTCAACCTGATCATTGTCTAGAAGAACCTCATATATCCTTATTTATGGAATTGATCAGTGATGAAAAATAAGGAAATGATATTATAATGATAGAAAATGTACCCATCATCCAGGAATACATTGAAATATTTTATAAGGAGTTACCCAAACCTCCCATGGTAGCGATCTGGTGGGGGAACCGGGTCAGGACCCAGTGGGGCTGGGTGGGGCGGGGTTTCGGATTCAACCGTTCGGCCCCGAGAGGTTTCAAATTTGAATCTTTATAGTGGAGCTGGCTTGTTGGGAAAGTCTTCTGGGGAAACATCGTCTGACATCACTGGAGCGCGGTCGGTTTTTTCCTCTGTGATTAGGGATCTCATATCTTGGTCTCTGGGTCTGGTGTCACAAAGGACGACTCCTTCCAGAGGAGGGAAAGATGTGTCTCTAAGGGAGGTGGAGGTTCAGGAACCTTTCTCATTGGGTAGTCCGTCCAGAATGCTTTCTCCCTCCCCTTTTGCCTTTGGCTTTTCGACGCAACTGACACCGGGGGATATTCAGAATAGTCTTGTGAACAAGCTCTTGGTTTCTTCTGGTAAATGTGTGGAGACGATCAATGGGAAAAGAGGTGTGGAGAAGGAATTGAAGACCTCGTGCTGGTCTCCGCAGAGAAGGGTGTTGTTCTCTTTGTTCCAAGGAGAGCTGGATGCGGATCCATCTCGTGTCCATACTGGTAGGCGTCCTCAACTAGAGGAGTTGGATGTTCTGAGTGAGGAAGGGGTTTTAGTAGTGACTCGGGGTAATGGTTTGGATGGCGTGTTAGGGCCTATTACCCGCTCGAGGGCTAAGGGGAAGGGTGTGTTGGTGCACCCCAGTCTGGAAGTTTCAGCGTTCCATAAACCTCGTAAGGTTTTTTAGTGATGTTCTCTGCCATTGTCTGGAATGCTCGTGGTCTAGGGGAACAGGCTAAGAGAGCCTTCATTTCTATTGAGGGTAGTAAAACCAAAGCTTCTTTATTGGTGATTTTGGAGCTGAAGCAGGATGCATGCAAGCTTCCAGGTATAGTGAAGAATATGGGCTTCTCGAACTGTTGTCATGGTGGGCCTGTTAATTTTCAAATTTGGGTGGGATGGAAGAATAATCTTTCGGTTGAGGTGGTTAGTGTAACCTCACAGTGCTTGTACATGAATATTGAGGTTGGGGGTTTTTTCTTTATCTTTTCGCTTGTGTATGTGAGTAACAAGGCAATGGAAAGGGGGGATCTATGGACTCATTTGAAGTTGGTTGAAGCCGGCACTTTACCGTGGTTCGTGGGAGGTGACTTCAATACGGTTGTGGACGTTTCTGAGAAGAGGGGAGGAAGGGGTGATATGCTGGATGGAATGATGGAATTCAAGGAGTGTCTGCTACATGTGGGGCTGCTGGATTTAGGCTTTGGAGGGTCGAAGTATACATGGTGCAACAACCGGAAAGGTCAGAACAAGATATGGTGTCGTCTGGATAGGTGGCTTACCAACTTTCATGGGATGGATATGTACTCAAAGACTTCAGTCACTCATCTTCCTCGTATTTTATCGGATCATGCCCCACTACTATTAGAAATTAAATGTGAAGTGGTGGTTGGCCAGGGTTTCCATTACTCGAGTGAATGGCATAAAGACATTGATTTCATGCAGATGGTGAGGGCGTCATGGTTGCTGGAGGAGAGGGAGGGGTCGTGGGGAGGACTGGTAAACTATCTCAGAAGGCTCAAACAGAGCATTAGAAAATGGCTTGTGGAGCAACCAGATTGGCACAACGGGGTGACCATCTTAGAAGAGGAGGTTAGCAGGCTAGAGGAAGAGGTTCAGGTGTCCTGGGGTGAGGGCACTTTTTTTATCCTTTGTGATAAAAACGCGGTGTTGGCTGAGAAAATTTTGGAGATGGAGAGAGTGTATTTACAATGGTCCCGAGTGCGATGACTGAGGGAGGGGGATCGAAACAACTCCTTCTTTCAGGAATGTATCAAAGAGAGGAGGAATATGAAGATTAATATTAAAGGGGAGGATGGAATTTTCACTTCAGATGTAATGGTGGCTGGTAAAGTTGCATTGAAGCATTTCAAGGGTATATGGGTAGGGGAGGTCTCATCTGGTTTTCACAGAGAGTATTTAGGGGACTCTTGATTTTTTGAGGGTCTACCTGTGATGATAACCCAATCCAAGAGCGAGTTCATGTCCTTTATTCCACAAGAAAGAGAGATTAGGGAGGCCCTGGGAAGTATGCTGAAGGAGAGTGCACCTGGTCCTGATGGCTTCCCGACGTCTTTCTTCAGCGCTGCTTGGGAGTTCGTGGGGCCATGTGTGGTGGAGGCTATACGAGACTTCTTTCGGGGGGACTCCTTATGCAGGGGAATTTCTTCCTCTAGGGTGGTTCTGGTGCCGAAGATCAAAGACCCCACACTGGTTAGTCACTTCAGACCGATTTGTTTGTGTAATGTTTCTTACAAAATTCTGGCAACGGTCATTGGAAGGAGATTAGCCAACGTGATTCCTAAGTTAGTTTCTGAAGAGGAGCATGGTTTTATTCAAGGGAGGGGTATACAGGGAGTGGTAGGAATTACTAGTGAGTTGGTTCATGATTTGAACAAACGGACTGTTGGCTCTAATGTCATTTGGCAGGTGGATATGAACAAAGCCTATGACAATCTAGAATGGGGATTCATCTTATGGGTCATGAAGGGTTTTGGGTTCCAGGAGAATTTTTGTGATCTTTGTTTCAGGTGCTTTGCCTCCCCTTGGATATCAATATCCCTGATAGGGAGATGCTTTGGTTTCTTTAAGTCTGTGAGGGGAGTTCGACAGGGAGACCCGCTCTCCCCTATCTTATTTGTCCTTGCTCAGGATACTTTATCCAGAAACCTGAAGAAAGGTTTGGCAGAGGGAAGGTTGAGGCCATTTTACGGTAGAAGGAATGTGAAGAGTGTTTCTCACCTGATGTTTGCTGATGAAATTCTATTGTTTTTGAATGGAGGGAAGAGATCTTTGAACGCTATTAAGGGAATTATGTCCGAGTATGGATAACTAAGTGGGCAGGCAATCAACCGGTCGAAAAGTCACCTGTTCATCTCCAACAAATACTCGGAACGGAGGTGAAGACTCATCCAGGAGGCCCTAGGTTGTGGACAGAGTCAACTTCCTGTTAAATACCTTGGAGTTCCTTTATTGAGTGGGAGGGTTTTGAAGATTCATTTCAATGAGATTGTGGATCGTATCCTAGGGAGGACTTTTAACTGGAAGAACAAGATGATCTCCTTTGGGGGTAGGATAATGATTATTAACAATGTTCTTCTATTGATCCCGATGCACGTCTTTGCCATCCTCAAACCCCCGAAGGGTACGGTGGAGAAGATCGAGCATATTCTCACGTCATTCCTATGGGATGCGAAGAGTGGGGGGAGATGCCATTGGGCATCGTGGAGGAGGATGGCCCATCTAGTGGAAGAGGGTGGGGTTGTTCTTCGGGATATCCATGAATCTATTCGGGGATTGCAAGCAAGATTGGATTGGGAAGTGATTGCAGGAAAAACTCTTTGGACAAAGTTTTTCAGATCAAGATATGGTGTGCATGGAGATTTTTTCATGCGCGGTGTGATGGGCCTCGCCAAGTGTATAGTCTCACATATAGAGGTGCTGCATGACTACACCAGATGGGTGATAGGATGTGGGGAGATCAGTTTTTGGGAGGATGCTTGGATGGAGGAGAGGCTCTGGTATGAGGGATGCCCTCTTCTGGGCATATATTTCAGGGAGGCATGTGGGAGGTATGACTTCATTCATGAAAACCTTAACCCATCACAACTTAATATATTTAATAGTGTTGTCATGAGCGATGAACTAGACCGCTGCTGCTTTATAGAAGTTGGGTCGGGGCATTTTAATTTGAATGGTTTCAGAAGAATTGAGCAGAGAAGTGGTAATGGGGTGGCAGGGGAGATACTCACGTGGTGTAAAGAAATCCCAACGATAATGAACTTCCTAGTGTGGCGGATTCAAAACCGAGTGGTACCCATGGAGGAAAACATTCAGAAGAGAGGGGTCTCCATGGCATCGCATTGCTACTATTGTGAGAGACCGAACTTGGAATCAATGTTACATTTGTTTTTTCAGGGGAGATGGGCAGTGTTCCTTTGGTCCCAGGTTTCTCATTTCAGGTTTCCTTCTGGGGAGTATCTTTCGGTTCGTGAGCATCTTATAGCTTGGTTTTCGGGTTTTGGTAATAGAACAGAGGAGCGTTCGACAGGCATCGTCATCCTGATATCGGTATGCTGGACCCTTTGGGAAGCTCGTAACCAGGTACAGTTAGGAGGAAGGATATCTTTGTTAGATCTACAGGTCCGTATGAGGTTAATCATTGTAGAAATTTTCGCTCTTTTCAAGAATGGAGTGCATGTAGGTATACTGGGGAACCTTGTTAAGGGACGGTGCACTCAGACCTTGCAGAGAGGAAGATGGGTAAGGTGGAAAACTCCGGCCAACGGGTTGAAACTGAATGTAGATGGTTCATGTATGGGGGGATCATGAGGGGCGGTGGTGTTCTCCGGGATTGTTGGGGTTCGGTGCACATTGCGTTCAGTGCTTATTATGGACCATGCTCTTCTATGGGCGCAGATTTTAGAGCCCTACTCTTGGGTGTCACTCTTTGCAGGAGGAGAGGTCTTCGGGTGATGGAGGTTGAATCAGATTCAGAGGTTCTGTTCAGATCTCTTCAGGGAGCGTGTGACATTGCTTGGAACCTGGTATATATTTATAGAAGGTTCAAAGCGGAGACCAACCAGGGTAGGATGGTCCATTATAGTGTATGGAAATCCAACTTTGCGGCTGATACGATGGCCCGTGGGGGCAGTCTAGAGGAGACTTTGATAGTTTATGATAGCCTTAACTCTTTGCCACTCGAATGTGTCAATGTAATCCAGAAGGACGCCCTTGGCCTACACTACTTCCGTCCTCCGTGACGTGTATCCTTAAGTTTTAAGGTCTCTATAATAAAATAATAACTTTCATTCAGTGTCTCCTTGAGGAGAACCTATTCTCTTTGTGAAGAAGAAGGATGGATCAATGTGGATATGAATTTATTATAGAGAACTGAATGAGATCACAGTGAAGAACAAATACCCTCTTCCAAGAATTGATGATTTATTTGACCAACTTCATGGAGTTCAATTATTCTAAAAGATTGATCTTTGATCTAGTTATCATCAATTGAGGGTGAAGAAGGAAGATATTCCAAAAATAGCCTTCTGATCAAGATATGGGAATTATGAGTTTATTGTTATGCCCTTAAGACTGACTAATGCACCTTGTATTTTTATGTATTTGATGAATAGAGTATTTAAGGAATACCTTGATAACTTTGTGGTAGTTTTTATTGATGATATTATGATATATTCCAAAATTTGCAAGGAATATGAGGATTATCTAAGGGTTATTTTGAAAACTCTATGGAAGGAGAGGATTTTTGGAAATTTCAACAAATATGAATTTTTGTTACAACAATTTTCTTTCTTAGGGCACATTGTAACCAATTAAGGAATCACAATTGACCCTAAAAATACAAATGTTGTAGAGGAGTGGCCTTAGTATACAACAATAATTGAGATTTGAAGTTTCCTTGGATTAGCAGGATATTATAGGAGGTTTGTGATTTTTTTGATGACTTTATAATCTATTAACCAAGTTAAATCAAAAAGGGGTCAAGTTCATCTGGACAAAGGAGTGTGAGGAAAGCTTCTAAGAGCTGAAGAAGAGATTTTTTACTATACCCATGTTAACTCTACCCTCAAGCAGATAAGAATTTGTTATTTTTAGCGATGCATCTATGAAAGGGCTTGGGTGAGTCCTCAAGAAAAATGAAAAGGTGATTGCTTATGCATCTCGACAACTGAATACTCATGAGTAGAACTATCCTACGCATGATCTGAAGTTGGATACAGTCGTTTTTGCTCTGATGATATAAAGACACTATCTTTATGGGGAGAAATGTGATATATACACAGACCATCAAAGTTTGAAGTATATTTTCACACAAAAGTAATTGAACATGAGATATAGGAGATAGTTGGAACTTCTTAAATACTATGATTGTTCAATTCATTATCATCTCGGAAGAGCAAACAAAGTCACTGATGCATTAAGTAGGAAATACCCTATTGTTCTATCCATGATGAGGATTCAAAGAGATACTTTGATCAATGAACTAGTAAAGATGTACATGGGAATTATAAGGGAAGGGACATCATCAACCCTATCCCAAATGATTTCTCAACCTTTATTACTAGAGAAGATCAAGAAATCTCAAAAAAAGATCCTTTGTTACAAAAGAAGTTCAAGGCTGTGAAGGATGGGAAGTTTCCTAAGTTCAATATTGATTAAGAAGGTGTATTGAAATTTCTTACAAGAATATGTGTTCCATATATTCCAGAAATAAAGAAGAAACTGATAGATGAAGCTCATAACTCTACTTTCTCTATAAATCCTGGAAGCATGAAAATGTATAGGGACCATCATGATCATTATTAGTGGGATAATATGAAAAGGGAGATTGTTGACTACACTACAAGGTTCCTAGTATGTCATCAAGTGAAGGCAGAGCAAAAAATTATTAAAGGGGCATTAGAACCACTACCAATACCAGCATGGAAGTGGGGCAATATCACTATGGACTTTAACACCGGTCTCCTGAGAAATTCCAAAGGAAACAATGCGATATGGGTTATAGTGGACCATATCACCAAGACTACCCATTTTATCTCTATTCAGGAATATCTATCTCTTGATCAACTTTCCAGGATTTATGTGAAGGAAGTGGTAATGCTACATGGAGTTCTGCTTTCTATCATATCTGATTGTGATCCAAGGTTTACATTAAAATTATGTAGAAGCCTTCAATCTGATCTCTGTACCAAATTGAATTTTAGTACGACCAATCACCCCCAAACTGATTGCCAATTTGAAAGGACTATTCAAACACTTGAGGACATGCTGAGAACATGCTCAATGGAATTTAAAGGTGGATGGGATCAATATCTCACATTAGTTTAGTTCCCATACAAAAAATAGTATCCAATCAAGCATTAAAATAGAACCCTATGAAGCTCTATATGGGAAGCGATGTATAACTCATACTTGTTGGGATAAATCTGGTGAGAGAAAGCTTCTTGGGCTTGATCTTGTGTAAGAGATGACAGAAAATGTTCGTGACATTGAGAAACACATTAAGGCTACTCAGAGTCAGAAAAAGAGCTATGCCAAAAACCATCAAAGGGACTTGGAGTTTGATGTTGGAGAAAAAGTCTTTCTTTGATTCTCACCTTGGAAGAGATTATTGAGGTTTGGGAAGAAAGGGAAGCTCAGACTTAGGTACATTATCCCCTTTGAAATCCTTGATCGCATAGAAGAAGTGGCGTACCGACTTTCACTTCCTCCAAATATAGCACAAGTTTATGATGTCTTCCACATATATCTATTGAGGAAGTACATACCAGAAACTTCAAATGTACTAAATCTAGAGGTGGTACAACTGGAACATGAACTCTCTTACGAGGAGAAGCCGATGAAGATCTTGGATCGTAGAGACATGGTTCTCTGCAACAAGACTACCCACCTTGTTAAAGTGTTATGGATGAACCACAAATGGGAATAAGCCACATGGGAACCATAGGAGTCTATAAGGCATAAGTACCCACACCTTTTCTCTTTTAAGGATATGAGTTGAAATTTTGAGGATGAAATTTCTTAAGGGGGGAAAATGTAACGACCCAAACTTTTGAATAATATTTGTTTCCTATTTTGTATGTGTTATTTTATTTTTTAATCAACAAAACTATATCCTTTTATTAATGAAGTGAGTATAATTAAAATGATACCATTGGGTTTTAACTTTTATATAACCATTGGAAACTATACTCTTAATGTTATAATTATTGTTTATAAATACAAATGACCATGGTTAATTAATACAGAAAGAAGAGTCGATGACCTCATCCCGTAGACTTGGGCCATACGAAGCCAATCTGTCAGAGCTTGGAAAGGAGGTAGCATCATTGATATTTTCTATGGACCAAGCCCAAGCCGAGCTTTAACATGTTAATCTTGAATGTAATCACCTTC
Source organism: Viscum album (assembly GCA_963277665.1). Lineage (NCBI taxonomy): Eukaryota > Viridiplantae > Streptophyta > Magnoliopsida > Santalales > Viscaceae > Viscum > Viscum album. The sequence continues at coordinate 1,387,590,873 of OY728153.1, forward strand.
GGGAGAATTTCAAGCTGATAGAAATCACCACTTAGGCAATGTTGTCCGAGCCACCCCAAGATTCTATCACCATTACACACCTTACTCTTAGGTCCTGTTCAAGTGTTATAAGGGTCTATGTAATTAGGCCTTAGTTACTTTGTGTAATCCTTTTGTATAAATAAAATTGTTATTTATTATTATGGTGAATTTTTTGAATTTTAAATTTCAAAATAAATATAGGATGAATTTTTAGAAGCTTCATATTATTGATGAATATTGGAAAAAAGGTATTTTAAAATATATTTTTTTATAAGTAATTAATAATGTGAAATGATTTTAAAAAAATGGACATATACAGTTGTGATCAGTAAAAAATTTAGAGTATGATAAGATCAACTTGTTTTTTGATGAATAGTAAATTATGAATAGTAATATTACCCATATGAATAGTAACGTAACCAATGGAATAATAACCTCACTTAATTAAGTATAAATATAATTTAGGCATCTTTAATAGTAATGTTATATAATATCATAAGTAAATAACTATTTTAGAAATTATTAGTTAATTATTAGTATTTTTTCAAGTAAATAGTGATTTTAATTAAAAATTAAATATCACTTATTTAGAAAATTATTTTCATAAAATGGAGTTCATTTTTGAATTCAAAACATCCATATTAGTTTAGGGTGAATTTATGAGATTTTTATAAAATGTTTTGTTTTTCAGTGAATAATAAAAATACAGTTTTGAGTTTCAGTGTGTTTAATGACATCATTAATGATGTCATCATGATGTAATAATTATGGTCAACTCTTGAGGAATAAAATATTTTATTATGTATCCCAATTGTCCAATACCATGGGAAAATACCATGGGCAAGCCCATGGTTTTTCAAATACCACTAATGAGGTGTCCCTTGGAAATTAATAAAATATTCCCCCACTTTTGTTATAAATACCAACCCAATACTTCATTAATTTCAATTAAAATTCATCCCCAATGAATATATGGTATTTTTACTTCCCAAATAGTCCTCCCAATGTTCCCTCAATCCCCCCAAGGTCCCAACCTTTGAGTTTTTGAAGTTACTCTTCAAGGTAATGGAACCTTTCACCCTCCTCTTTTAGTCAAGACTTCCTTTATGTTATATCTTCTAGTTTACATTTTATTATGTTGGGGTATGTTCTTATATATAATTATTTCTGTCCATTTTATGTCCAAATGATGAGATACCCTTTCTAATATCATCAACTAATTTTATGAATTTTAAGCGACACCGTTAGGATGCCGAATTTTCGTAAGGGAATTCTCAACTTCTCTTTTTTCCATTCAAGTTCTCATTTATGTGGTATAACTTTCAAGTTTACATACCATGTTCTTATTTACATTTTTTTCCCCTATACTATATTATGATTCATTTATGTATGGGATACCCTTGTACCCTTTTTTAATGTTTTCTAAAACCATGTCGTATAACCATTATGCTACAGAATTTTCGTCTCAAAATCTTTCTCTTTTTCTCAAGAAAATATCATATTTTATTTATGTGAATACCCAAACCTATTTTATTTATAGGGGTATTCATCAAGCCACAAAAATTATAGATTTTATTCTGGAATTTACATACATAAAACCCTCATTCCCTTTCCATAGGTTATAAATAACATATTGATCTTGTTTTTAAGCACCTTTAAAAAAGTCACGATTTTGATATGAAACCCATTTATTTTATTCTATTGGAGTTATTTATGAAATATTTGATTATGATATATGTGTATCACATGAAAATAAATACATATTAATGGTGCACCATGATAGCACTCTAATGCATTGGGTAAAGAAATTAATCTCTTGAGATGACAAGTTTTATGATACCTTGGTGAATAACCTTGGTAATTTTTATGACACCTTGGGAATGGAACTTGGTGATATGCTTATGAGTGTCTAAATTAAATATTTTATCCAAATTTTCAAGTTATGTTTCAAGTTATTATTATTATTATTATATGACTATTTATCATACCTTTATGAAATTCCCTATGTTCTTATTGATATCGCTCAAGTTCAAATGTAAATTATTTCACTTGTTTTACTTACCGGGACTTTTTCTCACCCTTTACTTTGATGTATGTCTCCAAGTTATGAGATGTTGTAATTTTTATTAGGATTAACTTTTCAAGAATCCTTTTAATAGGATTAAAATATTTTTATATGTTTTCATGTATTATGTACCTTATTTACAAGACACTAGACTTTAAAGATCCTCTATTTGTAAAATGAAATGAAAAGTTATGTAATAAAAAGGCGGGATGCCATACGACCTCTTTTCCAAATGAGCTGAGTCAAAACCCCTCAAGTAATTCAGGATGAATAATATCATTATCTTCATAAATTCCCATACCATCACTAATTTCGGGGTCCCTCACACAATATTGACGGACAACAACACCGAATTATATTCTATAGTGTTGAAGAAACTATACCAAGAGTACAACATCGAGTCTAATAACTCATCTCACTATCATGCAGTGGAAAATTAAAAAATGGAGGCCCTTAATTAGACTATGTCAAATATACTCTAAAAAATGATGAACAAGGATAATAATTCCTGGATGGACAAGCTCATCTATGATTTATGGGCCTATCATACCACCATGCGTACTGCTACACAACCAATGCCATAGTTGCTGGTGTATGGGACTGAGGAAATGTTACCCATAGAAGTCTAGTTGCCTTCAATCTAAATATCCATTTACATACATCTCTCATATGATGATAAATCAAAAAATCAACTGGATGAATTGGAGCGGCTTGATGAGAACAGGCTGCGTACATTGAACAACCTTGAAATCCATCAAAATCAGATCACGTGAGAATTTAATAAAAAGGTTCACCTCTATTCATTAAACCAAGGAGAACTGGTGTTGGATATCAGGAACCCAATGATATCAGGCAAGAAGCCTCCAAATATGGAACCCAAATGGTAAGGGCCTTACATCATACATAAGTTCTATAAAAAAGAGCTTACTCACTAGCCACAATGGATGGGGAACATGTTACACCCCCCACCAATGCGAGATTTCTAAAGAAATACTTTGTGTTGTTGTCACAAAGAATTCCCCATCCTAGAATAAAGATGTTAAACTACACAATATCTAAGGTCTTGGAATCAAAAATTTAAATTGCAAGGTGCCCCATATCCTGACCACATGATGATAAACTATACAGAGATATACTAGTATAAAGATGTTAAACTGCATGAAATATCTCATCCTTATTGCATGATGTTAAACTACATGAAAAATTTCCTTACCACATGATGTAAAACTGTACAGGTCGATGACATCCATCTCTATTCACATTAGGTGATCCTTTTCCTTACCGCAAGATGTTAAACTACATGAATGATGTCCTTTCTGTATAACATTAAACTGTATAGTTTTTCTAGAACTACGTACAGATTTATTGTCATTTCAATGAGATACTTAGGGATGACTCAATCCTATATCTTGGTCCATCCACTACATGATACAAAATTTCCCTGTCCCATCCTTAAATGCCTCTACATGGTGAGAGGAACCCATGTAATTCCTTGTTTCTCACACTGATCATAGCTCACATGAGCTTATGAGTTTCAGTAAGGTATTACCCATAAAAACAAGGCATAATAGATCATGATAGGATCATCATGGTCCTGAATGAAAGACCTTAAAAGGCATGCCATGATTCCTTACTGCATGATGTTAAACTACACGGTTGATGCCCCTTTCATGACATAAAACTGCACATTCCCATGGACCTTGCATGAGAGGACAACTATTGTTGGTGTTGGACCCCTGCCACACCACAATTCAAGAACTACATGAGACTTGGTTCCTAAAATAACATGATATGTAGTGATTCCTAGATATTCAATCATGGGTCTAATCACAAAAAAATATAAAAATAACCCCTCTATGCATATAGGCCAGCCTTTCACATGAAGTTCCTTCCTTGAGAACTATGTGTGACTTGATTTCTATCACCATGGGATATGTAGTGACACTCAAAATTCTATCCTTGGGTCCATCCATAATTCCCCCTTTCACATCAGGAAGTATACATCCTTTCCACATGATGTTAAACTGCAATGATTCTTCAAGAACTACATGTGGATTGATTCCTTTCATCATAGGATATGTAGTGACATCCGTATCTTCAGTCATGGTCCTAGTTAAAACAATCAACAAAAAATTCCCACCTCTACGTATGGGATAGACCTGCGTAGAGTTTTTCTCATTCAAGAACTATGTGTGGCTTGATTCCTATCATTATAGGATATCCATCCAATGACCTGAAGGCATTCAAATATTTTTATTTATTGATAAATCCCCCTTTTAAGGGATGAATGGGGGAGAACCCAAAGGACTTCATAGACTTAGTAAAATCACACCTGAAGGAAAAAAAAGTGAAAACCAAATAGGAAAACCAAAGCAGCCCATTCCTAGCATAATAAGATGTTAAAGCACTCTAGAATTGAGATACAAATTGGCAAGAAAGTGTCCTGTGTCAAAGCACAGGTCCGATCCTATGGAAAACACCATACCCTCTCAAACAACCAAATCCGAAAAACACTATAACGATTAAATGCCAGCTCTAAATCCTCCTTTGGGCCTGTTCCAAGTGATCGATTCCAGCTACACTAACTTTCCACCTTCAAAATCAAACAAAAATCTTCCACCAAGCACATCAATTAAAGAGGACATCAAGGTTGAGATCCAGAAATCACCCCTATCCAAATCACAAGAATAAACCGGAAGACATACCAAAGGGTAGAGCCAAGTCGGACTCTCCTACAGCAATCACCGCTGGAACTGTAACCAGAAGAACCTCATCTTGACCACAAGGTACCCTTAAAAAAAATCCTCACCAACCCAAAAGGAGGAAAAACCAAAGAGATGAAGCCAAATATTCATCACCCAGGATTGGAAGATATAATAACACATCAATGGAAAATCACCGACAAGGGGATCTGAGTAGGCATGAGCAGACAATGCCACTTTGTCCTGGAACGTACTGGTCGCATGAAATAAAAAAATCACAATGAAATTTCCCTTACCACACGATGATAATCAACATGGAAAGAATCCTTACCACATGAAGTTAAAATGCACAGAGAAAAATATATCCTCAATACATAATGATAAACTATGCATACCATCACCCATTTTCATCCCCTATCAAAGGAACACAAGAACCTTACCTCGATCATCCAAACTATCTGGTGCTTCCATCGTCTTTTAAAGAAACTCAATCTATAAATCATACTTCATGTATCGAGTGCCTTGGGTTTTAGAAAACCTTCCATGGTCCTTGAAAATATACCCACCTTCAGGGGGACCTTTTTTTGACTATGAATGTATTCTTATGGCTTGTGCATATGAACCTATGGTCCAAATGCATCACTTTGTAAAATGGGATTTTCAATCCTTGTGATCCATGACATCACCATAGCGGAGCTCATCACCTCAGTGTGTTCTAGTCCATCCTTGGTATGATTGTACCATATCATTAATCATGAAATAATAACCTCAAACCATGATTTACAACATTCTAATATCCAACTCAGAAGGATGTTGGGGTACTCTTGACCCTGGGTATCCTAATTAGGCTCTTGTGTATCATCCTCCATATCAGGTCCATGTGCATCATGACCTTAAACTGATTACACTTTGGTCAAAACTGCATGACCTTAAACTCTAGCCTATAATGGTCCAAATTTCAAGACCTTAAACTACTAGATAAAGAGACATAAATATTGTCAAGTTGAAAACTCACAAAGGGATACCTAAGAAAAAGTCAAGTCTTTGCTTTCTAAACTCTTCATCTCCAGAGTTTAGAAAAAAATAAGGGCACAAATAAATAAGGCACAAAGCTCATTGGGCCTAATCTGTATCCCTAGTAAAATCCAAGATATGCTCACTGGACCCTATGATTCAAGAAAAACTTTGAGTAATGATTTGTCACATCTCTTCGCCATGAGAATATGTTCTCTAGGTGGTGAAAAAACTTTTAGGGCGCTCAAATACTTCTTGGATATTACACTTTCCACAAATGACACTTCATGATTTGAGTGCCTCATATCACCAAAACCTTCCATGGCCCTTGGAAAAGTATACCCAACTTCAAGGGGCCCTTTTCTTGACTATTCATTTTTGTCTATGTCACCTGCATATGCACCTATGGTCTTCAACCAAATGCGTCACTCTATAAAAAGGTCTTTCTGGACCTTGTGAGCCCTGACATCACTATGAAAGAACTCATCACCTTAGCATGTTTTAGTTTATTCCTAGTATGATTATCCCATATCATCCTCCTAACCTGATAACTTTAGACCATGATTTAAAATCCTCATACCAAAATATCTAAGAGGATTCATCATCCTTAACGTTATGTCACTGTGTTTTGTAACCTTTCTTAAAGAAGGAATGTGATATTTCATTCTTGAACCTTTTAAGGCCCACACCTCATGATTTGAAATCACAATTTATAGGGCCCGAACTTCACAATTAAGAGATGAACTAACCTAGGGTGGTAGAACCCTTTTTAGATAGCTTTCTTCCCATACCCAACCTCATCATCTAAACGTTCGAATCTTCAAAAATATTTTATGGACCTAGGAAAGGAGTGAATTCCACTTTTATTGACCATGATACCAATGAATAAGGTCCTTGACCTACCAACTAAAGGCATATCCTCCTTGAAAGAAAGGATATTCAATCCTTGTGAGCCCTGGAAAAACCACGAAGGAACTTGGAAACTCAGAGTGTTGTGGTTCATCCTTGGTATGTCTTCCCCACCTCATTTTCATGGGCTCAAACTTTTGGGTTATGACTTACATCACCCATATTACAACTATTTGGGCAGACCTAACATCCCTAGTATTTTTCCCTCAACCAATATTACCCCATAAAATTTCCATGACCCTTGTAAAAGAGTAGAGACACCTCTGTTTGGAAACTCTACCTATGCATATGGGATTTAACCTACCAATCATAGGTAACTCCTCCTTACAAGAAAGGAGCTATAATCCTTGTGAGCCTCGACAACACCATGATAAAACTCAACACCCCATAGTGTTTTGGGTCATTCTTGGTATGTATGCACCATATTCTATGATCATAGATTAGTTCTAAGCTAAAAGACCCTAAACTAAATCAATATAAGGTCTGAGATAAAAGTCCCTAAACTACAATGATAGAAGATCCACGTTAAGATACCCTAAAATAAAATGATAAAAGGTCTAATCTAAATAACCATAAACTATAGAAATAAAAATTCCAAGCTAAAATACCTTAAAATACAATGATAGAAGGTCCAAACTAAAAGACCCTAAACTAAAATGACATAAGGTCCAAGCTAAAATACCCTAAACTATAACACAACATCGATTCAACCTATAGGAATGAAAAAAGCTTGTAAGGCCCACCATATGTCCTTGACAAAAATCAAGCTACTCTCACCAAGCCTATCGGCTTCAAAAAAAGATAGGGAACTCTCCCTAAGGGACATATATTATACCCAATTATCCTTCTATGAATTAGGTAATTTCAAGATAGCTGAAGCAGATATATCAGTGAAGAATCTCATGTTGGTGAGAATTAATGATAAATTATTAAGAATAATCTATTATGATTTAAATATTCAGGTACAAACATTCAGGTTTTCTTGAAATTATGAAAAGGATGGGTGTTTTTGGTGATTCATATAAAATTGAATAAATGAAATGTCACTCACATCATAAATGAATGAAAAACTGGACAACAACATATAAAGTTCAGTAGATCAATTCAATGATAGCATATAAGAGGAAGAATCTCCACATATCAGAGCCTCTCTCATGAACATACAAGTTAAAGCATAGTTTAAAAATTAAAACTTCATCAGAGTATGTACTCAGAATAATCTTTGAACTCTGAAATCCTCTGCTTCAAGGAGGTAACAAATCAGCATAACTAGTCAACAAACTCAGTTTTCGCTTCCACAACTTGCTATAAATCCTCTACCCTGGAAATGGATTCAAGCCTGGATTTCTCCACTACGTCAAGGAGTCCCTACTGCTCCAATATGGTATTACCTAATATATAAAGTGAATATTGAAACTGGGATAGTTCTTCTTGAATATAGATAATTTCATACCGAATATGGTCTATTTTAACCTTCCCATCATTGAAAACATCTTGGTGATCATCTGCCTCCACCGCACATCGGGAAACTTAATTTATAGATTCATCTTAGTACTGCTTTGCTGAAGAGGAGGCCTTAGAAACTACCACCCTCAATTAGAGGGCCCTGTTCTATTCCCTCATAAAGATTACTTCCGTCACTCAGGAATAAAGAGAGGAATAGTTAAAAACCTCATAACCAAGGGTGGGAAACATAAATCGAAGATGACCTAATCGATCCTTCAGCTCATCCAATGGGGTTACCGACACTAAATTATAGATCTACCTCAACATTTTTTTCTGAATTGATTGATAAAGTGATGAAAACCTGAGGCCTTGATCTAAGTTCATCCTAGGGACAAGATTATATTCTGGGACTAGGTTTCTAAGATAAAGAGTCGTGATCATAGTCCTTGTTGATGAGGGAAGAGTTCCAACCTATACATTGGTTGATCCAGTCAGAGGAACTCCCAAGGGACCAGGGACTAGAGCCTTTGAACTTCGGGTTGAAGACACTACAATAAGGATTACATAGGTTTAGTAGTCATAGGATAAATAATATGATATCACCAAGTAATTGATGGATATGACCAATGTTTGAAACATTCCTTTATTAGTTGTGTCTCTAGTTACATCCACAACCTCAACCCCATCATTGGTTAAAGAGGTGACTCCTCCTTGTGACGAGCAGATTTGTGTCACTTCTAGTGCTTTTCTTGAAGATGTGCTTCATTCACTACTATTGAGGACCATAGGAACAAAATAAAATATCAGGCAATATGAAAAAAATAAACAAAGTGTCCAATCTTGAGGAAGTATTTGACTTATCTAAAACTCACTTCCATAAAGGATAACACAGTAGAAGAATAACTACCCATGTCATTATCCTCTAGAATTGTGTCCACCCATGACATATCAAGTGGTGTGATCACCGAGACATTTGTAGTAAGAAACATGCATGATTGAGCCAATACCTTAGCCACCTATGCTTTTTGACGGGACATGTTTGATAGTGAAGGGTCTTACAAAGAAACCAAACATACTCCCATATCCTCAAAAGTAGATACATGCTCTTCCAAACATGCTCGGTGGGGACCAAAACATTTATGACAAGTCAGGATGTGTTTTTAGAATGGTTCAAAACAAGAAAGGAGTGAAATGTCACACTTACTTGATACTTCTGGAGGAGAATACCCCAACAATATAGATCAATTTATTTTACTCTTACCTTCTAGGGAAGTATCTCCAAAAGGTGATGATGTATAAGTCATTGAACCAAAGGCGGAAATCGCCACCCTCATATGGCCTAGTTGACCTGAGGACCCATCATCATCGGTCTCTCAGTCACTGCCAAATTCCTCTCCCATCGATGTATCATGGGGGGAATATAAAGTGGATGGAAGGATTGTTCGTTCCTCTGACTGAATGGCCCGAGGGCCTAAATTTTTATTAATTTTTGGATAAACCCTATTTTAAGGAAAAGGGGGAAACCTCACAAGACTTCAAAGACATAAAGACATAAACATAACCTGGTCCCAAAACATGACTACAAGAAATGCCCCTCCCCAGCATCAACATCGTAATGGCAAGCCTCCTTCAATACATGTCAACTCAGCAAGCTGTCCCATGCAAAAATGCATGGGCCTGGTACCGATGGCTAGGCCACACCCTCTTAATCTTTCGAATCTGAATAGTCATTCACAGTAATGAGTTCAACCTTACCGCTTCTGTGATAATGGCATAACCCTGTTCATCCATGAAAATGTGTAGTGTTCCCTAAACAACCATTTGGTAGACCAATGGGGAATAAAATATTTGACCCATGATTCATTCCAAAGCTATATCAAGGTATCAGAATAAGTCTCTGACCTCCTCATCCGGATCTTTGAAAGTGACACCTAGAGGGGTGGTGACATGGGTGAAACCTTCCAAAGGTAACTTTGATTGGCACATTATACCCCATATCTCAACCTATGAGTTTTGTATCCTCTAAGTCATCCACTATCAAGATGAAATAGAAGAAAATAACTTGAGTATGACCTCACTCTATGGAACTATACTTGCCACAACTGCATCAGTTGGTAATCCTACCAGTGATGGAAAATGCCTTATTTCTTTATGGGGTGCTTCTGGGATTGTTGGACCTCTAGAAGCCAATAAATTTTTGGAACTGGGATTGTGATTGATAACTTTGGAGGCCTTTATTACCAATAGGGATAATTTCCTATCAGGATATGAGCAAGTCCAAACCTTATCATAATGCTGAGATAAACCAATTGCTATATCACAAGGAGGAAGGTTTATCTCAGCACGAGTCTCCTACCTAGTAAAAATTAGCCTAAATTGGAGAGCTACCATCAGATTCACCTCAGATCAAACATAAACAGAGTGAGTAAATCTTGAATGGATACATATAAACTGGAGGATAAATCGGCAGGGTGCATACCATTCACAGATGAGGTCCCCGTTAATACAGGTGGAAAGAATTCCCTCACGAAGTGACATCATATAAGCTCATTCCTCAAGAATGGACATACCAGTATCAATAATATCACCTATTGGCATCGAACCATAGGTTCTAAAAGATAAATGGTCATAGAATTTTATATAAGCCCTGAAATCCCGATCTTTCAATGTAACAGGTCTTACCCCACTGATACATTATAGGTATGGTATGCAGTAGACAATGAGGATACTCTAGATGTTCAGATACTCATAAACTTCTAGATGAGATCCTATCCGACCCCATAATACTTGTAAGGGGATTAAGATCATATAAGGGAATTTTTTCTTATAAATATGGGGTAGAATATGATAAAGTTTGGCCAACACAGGGACAAATAGCCCGATACGCTCCCCCTACCATGGAGGTCTCCATCATGAAAGTGGGAACTCTAAATCCACCTTTTTTCCTTCATGGGAAGTAAGTACCCACTCATATACATAGAGAGGAAACTGGATAGTTAAAAAACCTGGTCAACACTAGAGACAACTTACCACCCCCATTCTTTAAATTTCCCTTCTTCAACTATAGGTCAGTAAGCACCTGGTGCACTATGAGAGTCCTTTGTAAGACATTCCATTGGATTATTAGCCTTTGAATCAAAGAGGACCTTCTTAATGAAGTATACCACCCATTTCTTGAAAGGGATATCCACTCTAAGAAGTGGATCCTTCTAGAGGGCCTTTTTGGCTAGCCTGACCATTTATCAGGTGAGAGGAGTCCTTTTTATGTCATTCTAGGTGGACCACAGGGGGGGGGGGACTCTTCATAAATCCCACCTAATACAGGTACACCACATATCAGTTAAACATCCAAGAGGATGACGACCACCTCACCATGAGTAAGGTGGAAAGTGTTCATGTTTGATTTCCAATGACTAAACAAGTATGTCATTAGACCCTTGTTGCAATAAGAAAATGTTTGCGAGATCCAGATAGCCTTGTACATCCCAATTTTCTTCAGCTCCTCATAAAATTCAAAAGAAATTTATTGTACCCAGAATGGATATCCATAGTCCATTCCATAGCCACATTATGATCAGAATTCCTAGTTGGGAATCCACCCAAACTTCTGGTTGAAGGAAAACTTCCACATTATTGAATGGTATATATGAACATTTGTATCAGGTTCATGATCGGTCCTACTACTATCTATGGGAATGTACATAAGTATATTCTTATCTTTGCGGTATCCCTTGATGAAAAAATGGCCCCATTGGGAGATGTTTTCTCAGAAGGTGTTGTGAGTTTTACAAACCAAAGAGGAAAGTATGAATAATGACTTCAGTGAAGGAATATGAGTGTCATTGGTAAGACCAACCACATAAAGGGAAAGAAAATATGAAAGAGGGTATTCCCCAAGTTTTAATCACATAAGCTCTATAAGTTTCATCTAAAGTTACCCAAAAGAATGATGTAAGGTAGATTATACACTTGCCACAATAGCATCGTGATGGTCCATCACTGCCTTTGCATCCTTCCTCAAAGGCTTGTGTGAAGTTTGATGAGAACCAAAATCCATCTAAAAAAAGTATGTGAAATATGTTACATAGGTAAAATAAATTATTGTCAAAACTAAGGCATAAAATGGAAGCATTATGCACATCGCATGAATCAGTAGGGAATTCGAGAATCTCCTAAAGGACTCTTGAATCTCCTGACCCCCAAAGATCTCACAGATCACATAAACTAGCAAGACATTGCACAACTGCATGAACCCTCAGAAGACTCATGATTGCGTGACCTTGACAAGGTCATGTGAGCTACATGATAGTTGAAGGATCATGAAATCAATCCATAAGATCTAGAAAAACCCTCAAGATGATCAAGAATCCCCATGGTCATTGATCAAACAATTACCGAAATTCAGTTCGTAGTTTATTCGAGCAGGCGCCTGGATAAAGGAAGTCTTATGAAATGAGTTCTTGCGAAAAGGTCTCATGAATAGAACTTGCGATTGGTGCTTGTAGGAGGGTCTTGTTACAAGGTCACGAGACAAAATCATGGCATAGGTGCTCTGGAGAACTGATTAGTCAGTGAGTGAACCCCTATTCAGTCACCTATATATAGGGAATTCTGTGGAATACCAAAGGTTGCCTAACAGACCAAGCATCTCCTAAGAAAACCAATTAGTGACATTTCCAAAGCCTCAAGAGAAAATTTACTTTCCTCAAAACCAAGCCCTTGTCCCTACAAACATCAATCCTGAGTGGGGGGAATTTTGTTGACGCCTTCCAAATGAGCATCAAAAAATTCACAAAGGAAGAAATACCTGAATATTGGTATTATTTTCCATACAAAATCAAAGTAAGAGGAAGGTTTCCATGACCATGTGGATCACATAAAACCCTAAGAGACACACAATCACATGACTGACAGAAGGTCATGCATATGGTCACACGTAGTGCATAGCCTGGAGAAGGCCCCGTGAAGTCCCTTTGAAAATTCCTTATGCTTTTGTGAAGGTTCCCCAGACAATCACTAATCACGCGACATCATCTACATAAGATCCCCCAGGTCACACAACTTTTCAACTAGAAAACTTCCGATGAACCATCCAAAAATACTTGGAAAATAGGAGGAAAATATCCAAAAGGTGGGAGCTGCTTGTGGTCATAAAAATCATGTGAAACATCACCGATGGGGAGAATGATTGTCCTAAAAAACATTTATAAAAACCCATGATATCCTCAAGATCTGTAAAATAAACAAATAAAATAAAAAGAGGAGGAAGTGGGAGCCAGTTGAGGCCATAAAAATCATGTGATGTGACCCTGACTATCTGTAAGACACTGCAAGAACCCGATGACATGTCTGCCTCATCTCACAAAATCCCGCTGACATGTCATCCTCATATCGTAAATATCCTCAGATATTTCCAAGAGAACTCATGCTCCAACTTTATCTCCATAAGGACAAAATGGGTTTTTCCATTAAGTGCTCACGAACCTCCACAAGACCTTTTATTGGTCGCACAATGCATCACTGATAGGTATAGTGATTGTCTTCGACAACACTCATGAAAACATCATGAGAAACCTAACCTTTTTAAAATAAAAAAAGTAAATAAAAAGGGAAATTATGAGAGCCTATCGTGGTTGTAAAAATTATGTGACATTCCTAGGATGTTCATGGAATGGTCTTGAAAGCCCCCCTAATAGGTCATCCTTGTCTCGTGTAAATTTCTATACAAGTCACCTGAGATCACATGAATTCCTTTCGATAGGTGCCCTGATCTCAAGAAGGCCCTTGACATGTCATTATGATAATATGAAAGTCCCTCAACATGTTCTCATGATCAAAAAACACCCCTTTAATTAGAAATAATTCAATAAAGGACGTGTTGATTGGATGATCTTACAGTCACTAAAAAATCAGGCGACACCCCCATAATGACCTACAATAGGATCTCAGAGACACATGACACTAAATCCCTCCACCGACTCTAGTATGGATTCATGTGATACACACCGTACAAATTAATTAACAACTAGGGTGGTGAGGCCTATAAATCCCCCACCCCGACATCAAAGAAGTGGTTAGACTTTTGCACTCAGATGCAGATGGATGAACACTTGAATAGCCTTGAGCATGTAAACTAGATCTTGTGATTCCCTTTAGGCACGCTAGCTAGATATCATGATGACCTCCAAACATGTTATCCTAGATCAATAATTACCCTCTAAGACATGTCGCATTGACTCTAGCAACACCCTAATGTGTCAGCTAGATTTCATGATGACACCAGGGTAAGTCCGCTAGATCATAAGACTCCCACTAGACTTGTTATCCAGGATCATGTGACGGATTCTAGGACAAGCCATCTATGTCTCATGATATCCTATGGAAAAGTTATCCTTTATCATGAAATGAACCTCAAACATGACATCCAAGTTATTTAGTGTCCCTAAAAAAACCAACAAGATCATACAATTGTATTTGGACATGTCCAACATGCATCCTCCGACATGTTAGGTAGGAAATCAAGACATGTAGAGAAGACAATCAATGCATGTCAGGTAGGCAAGTAGGTTGGGTCAATAGGGAATCCTAGGAATTGATAACCTTATTCATCCTCAGTGTGTAATCCCCAATTATAAGGTAATCCTCAGTGTGTAATCCCTTATCAATTAAACTACGATGACTCTGATTCCTACTATAACCAGGATATGTAGGATGCCTCCTTGAGGTCCAAGATCTATATTAAGTTTCCAAAGGGCAGTTCTAGTACATAAGTCTCATATCTATAATAAATGACATTGATTATTTTTCATCCCTTGTTTCTCACACTCAATATAACTCACATAGTCTTAGGGAGTCACAATGATCACATCATTCACATGAAAATCCTATTTTAGGATAAGGTCATCTTAGGACTTGATAATCTTGTCCATCCTCAGTGTGTAAGAACATATTATAAGGGAAGCCTTAGTGTGTAAGCCCCTATCAACTAAACTATGATGAATCTTATTCCTGCTATAACTAGGATACATAGGATGCCTTCTTAAGGCCTGAGATCCAATAGAAATCCACTTTGATGTAAGTACCTTATATCTTTGACATTTTAACCATCGGAACCCAATCATTCCCATCAGATGATCATTCCACCTCATCCTTTAGTTGAATGAGAAACTATATAAACTACGACGACTCTGATTCATTCCATAACCATGATATGTAGGATGCCTCTTTGAGGCCTGAGCTCTATATAAAACATCCCAAGGGATATCGCATAACATAAGCCCCACATCTATATACAGTGAGACTGATTACTTGTTATCCCTTATTTCTCACAATGAGCATAGCTCACGTGAGCTTAGGGAGTTTCAATGGTCATATTATTCACATCATGAATCTACAATATCTAGGGAAATCTCAGTATATAAGCCCTAATGAGTGGCTTGATATAAACACTCCCAAATATAAGAGTATCTACCTTGGGGACATTCCCAAGTGCAGGATCAAACTATGATAACTATTATTCTTACTATAACCAGGATACATAAGACTTATCCTTGAGACTCAAGCTCAAATATCTAGTACCTGAGTGCCCGCACATATTTCATTTCTACACAACATTAAATTGCACGAGTTTAATGAACTACATGGGTTTTGATTCTTGTAAAAAATAAGATATGAAAGATTCCTCATAATGTCTCAATACCATCCTTAAAATATTAACCGCCTCCCTACATGGTAGAAAATTCTAAAGTTCTTGGTTATATGACTACAACATATAAACAACTATTCATTACTGGGAAATGGATGAAGAATATTAGATATATATAGATGGATTCACTGATTAGATCCCATTCTTATTTATATAAAAGGGATAAACCTATGATCATTTTGTTAGGGAAACCAGTCCCATATTGGGATTAGGAAGAGTTTCAAGAACATATCATAAATCTATAACCAAGTCCCATAGTAGGCGAAAATTCCCCCCAATAGGGTACGATGATCCCGACCTCCCATCCTCTTGACCAATGTGAGTTCCAAAGAATCATTCGGTCTGAAACCCTAATTGAACACCTACGTTTTTAAATAAGGTATATACCCAGTTATGGATGAGGGAACTATTGGGAGTTTTGGTTAAGAATGAAAATAGTGATCTGAAGTTAATGATTGTACAATAAATCAAACCCCCACAATAAAATATTGGGACAAACTAAATACACCTTAATAAGGGTGCTTGACCGTCTCTTTCCTGTTGAAAGAGAGTCCAAGAGAGGAGATCAAGTGGCTGCCTAGCATGGGAGAAATGAGAGAAAGAAGGGAGAAGTAAGAGATAATGAGTTAGGGTAAAATGGTATTTTCATCCCTTTTAAAGAGCTGCATAGTTTTCCACATGGTTTGGAAAACCGTGTTCCAATCATGCATTACCATCATCCAAAGGGACACCCTATTGAAAGATTGAAACGCACGGTTATACAAACCATGTTCCAACCATGTGGGTCACCCTGTGCACCTACACCAAGTCACATGATTTCATTTAGAGGGCATCATAGTTTCAACAAACCATTCCCCTGTACAAAACAAGCTACATGGTTTGTGCCGCACTATTTGAACTAACTATGCGCTAACCGTGGCCCCCTATCTTATTCTCCCAAAAAATGAGTTTTCATAGCTTGAAGATTCTAAAACTCATCCAAAATCCTGAGAAATCTTTTGGGATATAAACCACATCTAAAAACTTTTAAGTGTTTTAAAACTCATAATTACATTCCAAATCTTGGTTTAATATTTGGCCTATCCACAAAAAAACTCAAAATCCTTTGAAAAATCCTTTGAAAATCCAACCCATCCAAAACACAAGATGTCACAACCTCCCCACCTTAGAACTAATCATGCTCGATAATCCTTTGGGAATAATGAAACATCAAAATGAGCTACCTAACCTACCTGGGTCATTAATTTCCATTCAAATAGTTGTGTTGCGTTTATAAACACCCAACATGCCTACAAGCATCACTTTAAGAATATGATGTCTAAACCACCAAAACTATTTTTAATACTAATAAACATAGAAGAAACATCAAGATGACACTTACTTGATCTTTCCTAACTTGATACATGATTAGGTTGTCATCTCCTTAATTAACCAACCTATCACGCTTCCCACCATAAGTTCTATATCTCAATAGACAATTCCAAACCACAACACTTCCACCATTAGAATTACCTAAAAAATAAAATTCTTAAAATTCTAGTGATTCTCCCATCACGTTTATCAATTAAAATGAATAGTTTAACTCTAAATGAACAACTAGCCTAACCGCACTAGATTTTCCTTGAAAAGACACATCCATCCCTTAGAATGAACCCATATCAACCAAAAAACGTGCTTGATGTGGTTCCTTGCCAACCAAATCCCATTATTAGAGGAAAATGAAGTCAAACTACCTACCAAATGAGTAATTTGAAAAAAAACCAACTTAAGATCTGACGTGTCATGAAAAATAGGTTCCAAAAGCCTTTACCTGAAGGCATATAGAGATTATTTTGAGCACGCTCACCAAATCCCATACCCGACTTCTGGGGATGTCTCCTGGTGGAACCATCCCCTTTTAAAAACCATCATCATGCTATAACATAAGCATTGACACATACCTGATCTAACCCTTGGATCTTCTCAAGCCATGCCGAGTCTAGCACCCAAACTCGGACACCAGAAAGTTCATACTTGAACCCATACCTGGAATTTACTAAGAAATCAAGCCATAAAAAGTTCTATTTATCCAATGGAATACGAGATCCAAAAAAACCATCACACAATTGGTCTCAAGGTCCCTTGAAACATCTCACTTGAGTGTTTCCCACCATCGACTGATATCCTACTCCCCACATTAAGAGCTTCCATGTCATCATGTCATTGAAATGATTTCCTGATTACCATAACATATTCCCTATCCATATTTGTACATAATGAATGGAATGGTTAAGAACCCTATAATCTCCAAGCACTACACAAATTTCACCCATCATCCATTCTCGCTTCCCGGAGAACGGTTCATTTGACATTTTTTGATTTTCAAAAATACTACATGGGTCACCACCCTTAAATGAACAATGGTGCACTATACACAATCTGGATTATTTTAAAACCATTTATTTAGCATAAATCCTAAGTATTACTTTTGTCAAACCATAAAATTCATTTACATAGATAACTCAACATATATTCGATGCTCTCTTAGCATACTCAGGACAATGTCAAAATTTTGGGTATGATCTCCTATGACTAGGAGCACTCTAAGATTCTATTGATAGGTGTGTTCTCTCCCAATCCACACTTTATTAAAAAAGGTTATACATGCCTTTAATAAACTCCTAACACCACATCTATCTAACAATGTGTGTCAGGTACACTTACGGGTCCACCATCTCATGGCCCCCAATTTACTTCCAATTAGCCCTTATCATAGGGGAAATTCCTTTACTTTTATCCAAATATCAAGGTTACTATTCCCACTAGTGTCACTTCCTTTAAACCATCGGTCCTCAGATCGTACATGGGCCCTCACCAATCCATGAGTTAAAGGGTATCATGCGCAACTAAAAAGTACCATAATTTCCATACAGTGCAAGTGTGCATCCCATACTACCCACCATGAAGTGTCATCTCAGAAATTAAAGCATTAACTTTACAAACACTGGTCAACTAGGCCAAGAACCCCAATATTCCTTCCCATCAAAGAGAGTTTCAAAAACCAGCACCCCAGGTGCATAATTGAAAATCATAGGCATCACCATGCCTATATCATATAACCCGATCACATTATGTGCCTTAGACATGTAGCGAGTGTATAATAAAGATCATTGCCTTTAAGGTATTTGTAAAACATGAACTAACCTCTCTCACATGTTTACCTTGATCAAACCAAAAGGCCATCTAATGAAAGTTTGAGTCACAATTGATGGTTTTAGGGTCTTCCACCTAGCCCTACCAATCAAGCTAAAAAAAGGGCCATTAGGTTTGTCCACATAGACCTAAGGTCTCTCATATGAGAACCACATCCCACTCAAGGGGTTTCAATTAAATTACATATATCGCTCCTATAAACTCTCTTTAAAAGAGGTAAAACTGAAGTAGGTAAAGGAAACATTGACCTATGAGGGTTAAAACCTACCAGCATAGGAGTAACGAAATAACTTACCAAACATTGGCCTAATGGGACCCCATCATCTTTGAGTATCCTCATAAGGGAGTTTTTATTGGAGTATCAAAACACCAAAATAAAAGTATTAGTATCTGACACTCATTGGATATCCATATACTATAATACCCTCTCAAGGTTCAACTTCCAGATAACCACCTACATCCTTGGGGGTGTCATTTCAATATCTAAGAGTCCTAATCAACTCAACATTAAAATATATTAATATGCTTAGAAACTCATCTCCAAATTTTATCGGTTTCCCATCTCTAAGGGTGATACCATAATGGGCTTACTCATCATTAAAGAATAAATCATTTTCTCTAAAACTAGGGTCATGCCAAATTGGTCACTATGATCCATGGGCTAATATTTGGGTCCAAGAAACAGTAGGAAAGAATCCAACTAAAACTCAAGGGAAATGCCCATGTTCCCATTCAAAGCATATCTCAAGGAAAACTAAATCTAACCTTTACATGAGTGTTCTTGCAACAAACACCTATAAAAGGTTTCATTTTAAGGTATTTAGTCGAGCTTATTTATTAAAACATTTAAAAAATTTCATAAATAAGGGATATCAAGTGTCAATTGTAAAAGAAAACTATACTAAGCACTTTATTAAGCTAACTCCATAAATCACTATAAGAAAATTATCAAATAATTTCCTTTTCAAACATTATTTTTCCATAAATTCACACAATTGGAATTAGTTAAGAAAAATTTCAATTAAAATATATAGATAAAAACACTCTTTAGGTTTTAATTGGAATTTTAATTAACTGATGCTTCATGATAATAAAGTAAAAAAAGTAGAAAAAAGAGTCTTTTAGAAATTTAGGGGACCAGTTAAGTCAGATTCCACCATATGTTTATTTGTAACACCACATAAGCAGTTGTAGACACTTTAAATAACAATCCCATTAACATAACTATAACCCCATGGAATTAATTACCAAGGAATAAGATGTATAAAGGAAACCTATGTGGGTCTAATCATGACAATCTAGGTTCAGTTATATGAGCAATTATTCCTAATTTATGGAGACAATGTGCTATAAATTACAATGGGAATCCTATTTAAGTGTAACCCATAGCAGTAAAAATTCAGAACAACCTTAATGGGGTTTTCACATAGGCATAAAATTCTAAAACTCATCGACAAGGGTTGAGTCACCATGTAAGGATTCAGTTGTACAGGTCATTATTCTCAAGTCATAGAGGTAAAATCCTTTATAACCTGCAATTGACACCCATTTAACTGACATACATAAGAAATAACTTAAATTCATTTAAAACTTACCAATTTACTTGTAATTTAAAATTTTCCTTCATGAATAAAAATTTGACAAATCATTTATTTATACAGTGGTCCAGTTAAATAAATTAATATCCCCAAGTTATAATGGTACTTTCCTGTATAAATTACAATTGAAATCTATGTAACTACAACCAAGTTTTTCACCTTCGGTCTCAGAATATAACAGGTCCATATATGATGGTTTAATTATATGGGTCACCCTTCTCAATTTATAAAAGCCCATATACTTTATAAATTGGTTCCAACACCCATTTAACTGTAACCACCAATGTTTCAGCCTATGCAACCAATGGTCCATGGCTCAAAAATTTCATAATTGGTTAATTAAGGTTCCACTATCAAGCTATATGAGAAAACCCCATTTAGGTTTATGTAGACACTTTAATAACCAATTACATATTATAACCATAACAAGGCATTCTATCATAAATAAATAATTACAATAATTATAGAAATCTACTATATAAGTAGGAACATTGTTATATAAGTAGGAAATCCCCCAAGCATGGTATACACATAAGCATACTAATGACATGTGAATTCTATGTGCCTCAAATGATGAATGAACACACCCCTTCTCTTGTCGTATCGGTCTAAGAGGTAAATCCTATAAATCAGTAACTAATATAAGTACATCAATCACTCAAGGTGAAATAATAATCAACTATAATAATAAGAAACACGAACATCAGTCGCATCCCTGACAACTTGATCTTTCTGCCATGTGTGGGTTGGCAAGAACCAGACACAAGCTATTTACCAAGTTTCTCCACATTCATAGTCTCCTTTATACCATCCAAAAACATTAATACATGGAAAATAAAATCTCTAATATAACTTATAGCATCCCGGGTCTGGTTTACTAATAAGTAACTAAACTTGAGTACCACCTAGCCTCAAGAGTTCCCCCTTATAGCAGAGGTTTCCGACTAGAAGCGTGGTCCTAAAGGTGGTACAATGAGGAGAATATACCCTTTGGATTAATAGTAAATAAAGAAGATACGTAAATAAAATAAAATGAAGATAAGTGGAAGGTAATGAAAATTGACAATCAATAATAAATTGATAATGTGTCCAAATTCAAATAAATAACCATGCATGAACATCCTAGGTCATAACACGAGAATAAAACACACAATAGGTAATATAATAAATAAGGCTAGACTGATGAAAGGAATAAATAAACAAAATACTTCAACTCCAAAAGTAATCCCAAGTACATGCTCAACTGCTACTCCCAAGCTCCCATGTCTAGTCCTGACCCATAATAAAAAACAACAGAGCATAGTCTAGATCCTAACTTTGAATCTGAACGTCTATCTAGGTACCAAACAATAGCCCGAATAAGGTGTTTGATAAAATTAGTAGGCCCCCACCAATGGAGTATAATGAATATAAATACTGTGAGTATAAAATAAAGTAATATTCAGGTATAATAAATAAATCAATAAATAATAAATGCAATCAAGTCGTCTTAGGTTCCTCAAAAGAAACCTGACCAACCATACCTGGTTTGGTCTAAGCCTTAATGTCTTTTAACATGTGTCATCATGTATATATATGCATATATGTAACTTATATATGAAAATATATACATACACTGGTGAATACCCTAGACATAAGGCCTAAGGTATCCAAAAAATGATAATATAATAAGTTTCAAACTTTAAATAAGGGACAACATGGCCAATGATCTCATACGAATAACAAGGGACATAATTCCCAATAGCATGATAAAATATAAGGGACATCATGACCAATAGTCATCAATGAATGGTAAGATACTGCATACCCATCAGTCTCAAATAAATGATAAGGAACATCATACCCAATGAGTACCAGTTAAATAATGAGGGATGCCATGCCTGAGAA
This sequence comes from Viscum album, assembly GCA_963277665.1. Lineage (NCBI taxonomy): Eukaryota > Viridiplantae > Streptophyta > Magnoliopsida > Santalales > Viscaceae > Viscum > Viscum album. The sequence continues at coordinate 1,387,613,412 of OY728153.1, forward strand.
TTATCAGTGAAATAATAAGGGATGCCATGCCTAATATTACCATATCTACACGTATACTTGATTATTTAATAAGGGAAAATGGTGTTTTAAACCATTTACCATTTCATTTAATACATTAAATTACAATGAAATAAACCAAACCCACCTTAGAACATGGTTTGGTCACATAAGCATAGGCAAGGTCCAAGTGACATGGTCTCACCATTTAATTTTCACCAATATTATTTTAACATCCCAATGAAAATGGAAATGCAACACAACTCAAAAGGTGACTCATTTTATAGGAAAGACTATTCCTAAAAAATAAAAGCATTCATATAATTCACTAAGGTCTATGTAGGACTCTATGCCTACAAACAACTCACCATAATTCATTTAATCAACAAAGCCCAATTCCATTTCAATTTACACTGTTAAAAAGTTATTTAGTGATTTGAATAAAGGGGTAAAGTAATGACTTTTAACTATTTAAAAGTTCACCCAATTCAATTATGAGATCCACTAATTAGGTAGTAAATCAACATACCTCAAGGGTGATTTAATTATATAATAAAGGCATAGTGTTCAAGGAATTTATAACAACATAGTTGAAGGGGTGGCTCTTGTTGAGGTAGAAAACCTCCAACAATGGAATTGGGTCCCAAGGATAATAAATTCAAGGTATTATCAATTTATTTAATTAATTTCACAATATGAAGGCAATGGACATAAAGTATGTTGCTCAGCACAATGAAATATTTTATAAATGACACAATTTTAAGGGAAAATAATATATACCACCTACCTCATGATTAGGGTTCTTCACTTGTTTGTAATCAGTCTTTGATTCGAACCAAAATGAGAGAAATCAATGAAACCTAAAAATTATTTAAAAATAGGGAATATGAGATAACATGGAAATAACATCTAATATGGCAAGTAAAATGAAGAAAGGAAGGAAGATGAATCATAGAACAACTAAGGGCTATCCAATATGATTGAAGATTCTTGATTTCAAGTTTGAGTGAATAAGATTCATCAAGTATTAGGAGGAATCAAAGGGAGGAGCTTGAGTAGCTACTTGTCATGGGATAAATAAGGTAAATAAGGTAAGAGGAAATGATAAAGGAGTTAGGGAGAAAATGGTCTTTTAATCCCCTTTAAAGAGCCACATGGTCTGGAAAGATATGTTCCAACCATGTGGTTCCACTATCCGAAGGGACACCCCCCTCACATTCTTGTAGCACATGGTTAGAGAAATCATGCACCGACTTTACAGGTCACCCTATACACCTTCAACAGGTCACATGGTTTCCCCTAAAGGGAATCACGGTTTTAAAAAACCACGCCTCCATAAAAAACAGGCTTCACAGTTAGCACTAACCATGAGCCCCTATCTATTTCTCCCAAAACTAATTTTTCTAAGGCCAATGCTTTCAAAAATCTTATAAAATATTGATACACCTCTTGGGACGTAAAATGATTCTAAAAACAACACTTTTATGTGTTTAAAAACTCAGAATTACATTTTAAATATTGGTTTAAAATTTTTCCGGTCCACCAAATGAAAACTCAAAATCATCTGAAAATTTCAAACCATCCAAAACATGGGATGATACAAGGTTGAACTATATTATAGAGATTCTCCTTATAGTATAATTGGAATAGAACTTAAGTGGGATTCACACTTCTAACAATATATCACTTGAAGACTATTTTAAGGAACTGTAGTAACCCTGTAACACTTTGGAACAACTACTAATACTTTGAATAAATAGAAGTCATTTATCTCCACTACCATTTGTTTACTCAAGTATCATTGAGTCACATTGTTACCTCAGAATTTATTAGAGTATCTTTGTGAACATATCTACTATATATTTTTTTCTTTTACATCATTCTTAAATTTAGTACATTGTCCTCCTACAAATTTTTAATGAAGTGATATTTTAGGTTGATATGTTTTTTCTTAGCATAAAAAAATGGATTACGAACCAAGTGAATTTCACTTTCACTATCACAGAATAACACTCCACCCTCCTGAATCATTCCTAGATCCTTTAACAAGTGCATCAACCACACCAGTTCCTTTCTCAATTTAATTATTGCAATATACTCAAAATTCTTTGTGTAAAATGTTACTACTAATTGTAGATAAGAAATATAGCTAATGTTTGTTCCTCTATAGGTGGACACAAATGTTTTTGATGCTCTTATGGGGGTATTTATCCCCAAAAATGTATTTGTCGATGTAACCATGTAATGGATTTTATATCCCAAATCACATGGTTGTATCTTCCAATCTATTCAAGTACCAAATGATCCAATTTATAGTCTCTTGGTTTTATATTCCCAAATTTTCCATGAACCGATAGATGGATCCCATTGAAAATGCAATGTCTAGGAGAGTGCACACCATGACATACATTAGGCTACAAATTGTTGATGCAGACAAAACTCTCACTATACATTTTTCCTCATCTTCCATTTTAGGAACCTTCTCCCAAGACATTTTCAAGTGTCTCTCCAATGGAGTTGATAAATGATTGCATCTGAAAATCCCTAGCCTTTCAATAACCTTTCTAATGTAGTATCTCTATGATAGAATCAAAGTTTTGGATTCAATGAAGACATTTATTCCTTCATTACCGACTCCCACTTTCCAAATTCATTAAGAGTGGTCACCTCTTTCGAGATTTTAGGTTCCCCTCATTCATTAGAATTAAGAAATTCATGTTGGCCCCAAACCTATGGACTGGTCATCTAACTATAGAATACCTTCATAGTTGAACTTGCGATCATAATAATTCTAGCTCTACAATTTTTTATGATCTATCTTCCACAACCCCAACTTTTGGAGCTCTTCTTCAGGATTTATAAATCCTAGAGGTTTTATGAAAATCTTGTGAAATAAAAGGGGTGCAAGTGGCATGTACAAACCTCATCCAATATGTGTATGAAGGAAGTTTGACTTGAGTTAGAACTTCGATAGGTGATACCACAGACTTTCCTATATCGATAAGACTACATCAAGGTTAGAATTTATGAACATAATTTTTTTTTCTTTGGTCTTAGATGAAATTACAAAGATTAATCAAGATGAGATACCTAATTTCATGTTTTTTTGCTGATGATATAGTTCTTGTTGCATAATCTAAAGAGGTTATCAATTTAAAGTTGGTTATGGAGAGAGACTTTAGATTCAAAAGTTTTCCATCTTAGTAGGAATAAGACATGATATATGGAGCATTTTTTTAGAAAATAATTATATAGTAATGTTATGGATGTGATATTGGGGGACTACATAATTTCAAAATTTTATTTATTTTTTGATATTTAGGTTCATTTCTAAAATGTTATAGAGATATTAATGTAGATATCTCTCATAAGATTCAAAATGATTCTAGGATAATTTATGATCATAAAATTCCATTTAAATTGAAGGATAAATTTTATAGGACTGTTATTAGACTAGTTATTCTATATGGTAATGAGTTTTGGAATTTGAAAATACATTTTGAATAAAAAATAAGGGCAGTAGAAATGAAAATGTTAAGATGGTCATATAACAATACTAATATGGACAAGATTAGAAATGGAATAGTTTGAGAGAAAATTAAAGTGGATTTTATTAATGAGAAGATAACTAATACAATATTAATATGATTTGGATATGTTAGAAGAATACCTAGAGATTCACTTGTTAATAAGGAAAACTTATTAAAAAATTCACTTATTAAAAAAAACTAGAGGTATATCTAAAAGTATCATTAAAAAACTCATTAAATATGATATTATTATAAATGGTTTCAATAAAAATAGGTACTTTAATAGAGCTAATTGGTGATGTTTAATCTATATTTTTGACCTCATTTAATTGGGTTTAAGGTTTTTTTGGTTCTGTTTTTATTGAATTGACATTGATTTATTTCTAAAAAATAATTTTTATTTTGTTTTCAAAATGAGAAGATATTAAAAAGAATAAGAAGGAGATAATCAATATATTTGTTATACATTTTTGGATCAATAAAAAATTATCAAATAATTGTAATAAAATATTTATGGGACCAAATAAGAATAGAATAAGCATTGAATTTTAAAATTTGAAGACTTAAAGCAGTGGAGAGAGAAGGTTGAATGTTAATTTTTTTGGATAAGTGGTTAAGAAAAAAATTCCACATTGAATTTGTAAAATGGGGCATAGATACATTATAAATCCATGTGAGAAGCTAACAAAATCAAGAAAGGAAATCATATTTGTGAATGAGAGTGATTTTAAGAAGATTGACACTCAAAATGAAATGAAGTTTAAGAACAAATTAGTTGATAAGAAAATTATTAGTAAAAATAAAATAAGATAATAAAATATTGTTTGTGAACATTAACCCAACTAAGATAATGAAGCCTAAAAATACATTTTTGAGAAGACTAGTTGATATCAAAAGGGGACTATAGATGCAGAAAATTAGGAATCAAATTATCTCCCTAGGAGAAGAGTAACATGAATCTAGGGGAAAATCACTCCTAATAATAAGGGAACAAAAATTCCTTAAGGAATATGAAGGTTATTTCTAAAAAATAAGTATAAAATAAAGCTTTTTTGGTGAGAAAATCATATCTAAATTTGGACTTTTTTGAATATTTTAAATATTCATTCAAGTGATTATAGAATTTCAGGGATCACATGGTTCAATAAAAAGTATTATAAAAATATGGGATGGAAGAAGATACAAATTAGATATTTATAAAATCCCCCTACCAATTGTATCTAATCATAGGCCTTAGGTAATGAGTGGAAAAAAGTATTATAAAGTGGAAAAAACACATGTTCTATGAAAAAATTAAATTTCAAGGATTTTTTTAGAGTTGAATAAATTTAATCTAGTCATAAAAAACTTTTTGGTATAATAAAATAGCATCATAAATAAAGAAGATCCATTTCTCTAGGGGGATACAACCTAATGATAAGTAGGAAGAGGTCATTTCATGGAATGAGTGAAGCAAGTGGAAGAAATGAACACTAAAAAAAGTTCTTTTAGCATGACTATTTGTTATAATATTTTCCAATTGGTATAAATGGAATCAAATGATATGATAAAGGAAAATATAATTAGTGATCATTAGAATCATGAAAACAAATTTCTCATTGACTCATCAAGGAAAGGTTGATTTTTTTTGGATGTACTAAAAACTGTCCAAGTCAGTGAGGTATGATATTTATCCCCCTCTATACACTTATATTTAGATTATGTTATCAAATGGAGAGATAATGGAACATATATCCAAGGGATGTAAATATCATATAAATCCAAAGTGATTTTTTTGAATAAAGGTATCCCATGTTGATTATTCAAGGGGATAAATCAAGGGGGTTGAGACTTTGTGATACTAATATAAGTGTTTTTATTCTAATCACTAAGTTAAGTAAGAATTATTATTCTCTTAGGTTCATGTTTGATGAATAGGGATTGATAACAAATTAAAAGGGGAATACTGAAGAGCCTATATGAATAAGTTATATTGAATATCCCACGTGAACATCATGTTATATTTGTTTTCAAAACATCATAAAGGAATAAAACATCATAAATGATATTATGTGGTGAATATTGAAGAAATATTCATGAGATAAGGACTTCTTGAGATGGGGATGTGGTGATGAGAAAAATAAGTGCAAATGTTTGACAAAGATATGGGAAAATAAGATCAAAATCAATGAGCATCATGAAAATAAGAAGGTGGATTTATAAGGATGATCATCAAGAATTGGAGTATAAATAAGAATAATCCATGCAAAATAAGGTACTCCATGAACATAAAAACACCTTCTTATCAAGGAATTAGGTTTCTCTACAAATATCACTTTATTCGGTAACATTGTGGAAAAAAAATCTCCTATAGAGAGTAGGCTATGAAGAAGCTTCCATAAGATGAGAAGATTACATTCATGTGATATTTATCACATATATAATTAGTGTGTTTTATAACTAATTATGATAAATATGTCTTTTGGGACCAATTTATGTATGAAGATTGTATTTTTTGTCCGCAGTTGTCAATACTGGTCAAAATGAAGAAGAAGATGAAGGACTTAAATACTGGTCAAAATGAAGAAGAAGATGAATAAGGAATAAAAAGTTAGTGGAGATTGGCTGAAGTGAGGTTTCCTGGAGAATTGTTATGGAATCATAGAATTGTATGTCACACTTGAGCAATTATCTAAGAAGATCAATTCAGACGATTGTTGAAATGATACTAAGTTCAAAGAACTTGTGTCAAAGGTGACACATTGTTTACAACAATGAAGAATGGTGAAGTATCATCAATCTAAGGATGATTGAAGAAGAATGAGGATATAAAGAATACCATGCAATGCTTCATGATTGCATGAGAACCATGTAAGATCTTACTTGAAGAAAAGAATCATATGATTTGAATGAAGTAGATAATGATGGATGGAGAAGAAGAGAGTGTATGGAAGGACTTGGAATTCTAAGAAGGTTATGAATTACACATTGTCTTGAAATCAGATGATTGTTGCACTGTTCTTAAAGTTCCAAATACATGCATCAAAGGTGATATATTGTCTGCAACATTGAAGGTATTTGAAAAATCTTCAAGCCTCCACTTTTGGATGAAGAGAGATGATTGGAGTTATTTAGAATTAACACTCCAAAAGGAATTGAGGATTTGAAGTGAGGATGAAAGAAGTACTTTGGAATTCATATTCCAAAAAGAATGGACAAAACTATGACGATGCTTTGCTGATTTGTATTTCAAAAATATCATAAGTTTGGAGAACTTGTGATGCAAGCCTTATGAAGGATAGGGAGAGTAAAGAAGTGTTTTTGGCAAAGTAAAGAAAGCATCGCGTAAGTCAAAAGTGGTGCGCAAGTGTGGAGTGCAAGTATAAGTAGCGCACAAGTGTATGTTGCACGCAAGTCATATTTCAAGATCATCACATCAAAATATGACAAAGGAAATAAAGTGGCATGCAAGTTAAAGATTGGCGTGCAAGTCAAAAATTGGTGTGCAAGTATAAGCAGTGTGCAAGTTTGGCGTGCAAGTATATGTGGCATGAAAGTGTATGTTGCACACAAGTCATATTTAGACATCATCATATAAAAATATGACAAAGGAAAGAAAGTTTCGCGCTAGTGATGTAATGACGCGCAAGTGATGGAGTGGCGCACAAGTGCTGGAGCGGCGCACAAGTGCTGGAGTGGCGCGTAAGTGCTGGAGTGGAACGCAAGTGTATGTGGTGCACAAGTAACCAAAATGCCTATAAACAGATGACTAACCTCCTCATTTTTTAAGGCTCAACAGTTTAGAGAAAATTTGAGCTTTGATTGTGCAAGCAGTAGAACTTGGCGTGCAAGTAGAAGTGGCATGCAAGTTGAAGGTTATTTATCAAGGTGCACAAGTAGGGCGACATGCAAGTGGCAGTGTGCAAGTTGTTAGAGGCATGCAAGAAGGTAGGTATCTTCAAGAAGTGTGTTGTATATAAGTCAAAGGTGGCGTGCAAGTTATGAGTTGTGCACAATAGTGGCGCGCAAGTTGTGGCGCGCAAGTTATGGCACACAAGTAGGTGGTGCGCAAGCTGAGTGGCATGTAAACAGGTGGCGCAAAAGCAGGGAGATGCACAAGTAGGGTGGCACGCAAGTAAGGATTTTCACGCAAGCTGTGAGTTGTTCTAGAAGTTCTTACTAGCTTCTGATCAACTGTGATGATGCTAAGTTGATCTAGAATTCATTGTTATTACAATAACAAAGATAACTTGTGATTCTAGAAATAAGAAGAAAAAGAAGAAGAGCTCGGTGCAGATGATTTTGCACTGAAAGAGAATGTGTGAAAAAGAGTAGGTTTCAGTGTAGTTGGTTTTGAATTGAAGAAGCAGAAGAAGAAGAAGAGTGTGAAGCTTACAGGTTTGCTGCATAGAAATAAGAGAAGAAGAATAAGAAGAACATAGCATGCCCAATTGAAGCCTACAATTATTTAGGGAAGTTTAATTCAGATGATGCTATGTGATCTGATCCTCAGTTTCGGAATAGTCACATTGGTATATGTGATTCTGGACAAGAAGAGAGAAGAAGATTTAATGCAGTTGGTTATTTCAATAAGAATAAGAGAGAAGAAGATTTAGTGCAGTTGGTTATTGCACTAAGAAGAAGAAAGGAGAAGTCCAGTGTAGTTGGTGTTGCACTAGAGAAGAAGAGAAAGAAAGAATGAATAAATTCTTGCCTACTGCTTTGAAAGTAATCAAGTGAAGAGCACTAAAGAAGACCAAGAGAAGAACCTACCTTATCAATAAGGAAGAAGACTGTCTCTATAGGCAGTATAAAGAACCAGATAGAGGCTACAAGTTGGACTGGACTATCACCAGTCCAGAGAAGAGGATTGTTTTCCACCCTCTCCAAAGTGTAGGGGCTTACATTGGCTAGAGGATTGTTTTCCTAGCTACTCCATTACAACAACATATTACATTATAGTGGAGAATCTATGAACTGGTCATTCCCATTCATGGAAAGGACGTAGCTACTCTTATTGAGTGTTGAACCTTGTAAAAATATCATGTGCATATTTTTACTGCTTTCTATTATTGCATGCGACATGAGAAAGAGAATAAGAGAATCAAGATCCTAAAAGGTCAAGAGGTACATGGATAAAAGTTGGAATTGGTTTAAAAATTCCTCAACACTGATTCACCCCCACTCAGTGTTAGGTCTATCCCAAATTGGTCCTCTCAATGTCACCATGATAAAGTAAGTGGTAATGATTCGTTAATATGAATATAACATTGACTGGAAATGAGGAATAAGTGGAAGCTTCCAAATAACTATAAGGAGAACTACTAAGGTTTATTTCAAACATGGAAAATGAAATAATCATATTAAATTATATATGGATACTAAAATATGTAATAAAAGATTATTTGGGTATGGATAAAGGTTTAACAACATCATTGGAGGTCTATTAATTCATATTTTCTTTTTTAATGATTCTAGGAAGAGTTTTTCAGGGGCTGAAAGAAGTTTGAAAGAAAATTGAGTCTACCAAATTATTGTTAAAGAAATCCATAAATTACACAAAGTATAGTATAGGTATAATAGATTTTAAGTATACTAGATACACCAAATGTCATAGGTTAAGAGTGATATAGAGATAAATAAGTAAAAAATAGTTCTATTTATAGTAGAGGTCTCAGTTACAAAAGAAATAAAAAAGGAAGATAGGAGAAGGAGAAAGATAGAGAATAAGAAGGAAAAGGGTGAAGTACTTTCCATTGAAGAAACTACATCATGAGGCCCAAGTCTGCATCCCCCTTTCAGTCAAGCTAAGGTATCTTGTAATTTTTTTTAACCTCCATATACCAAGTTTCCCCCATTTAATATTCTCCCAACCACCGCTTAATAACTAAGTCATTTACAACATTTTCCCTGGAAGTTGGGAATTATTCTCCCTACCCAACCTACTAACATCCAGATAATCCTATATACTAATTTAAATACTACCCCCTGATAGATATTATCTACCTATACAAACATACCAACACAACAACCTCACATTCATATCATTTACCACTCCTTTAAACACCGCCTTGTCCTCAAGGTGATTTTTTGAATGGTTATCAATGGTAGTGGATTTAGTGGTGCTGCATATGTTCTGAAAGTCCTCTCTCAGTCAATATTATTTCAGTTTAGAGGTTCTTTATAAACCCCACTCTCTATAGTCTCCAATTTTATCCACTTGTAACTCCCCTCTCCAGTTGGGAGATCCAATTGTACACTAGCACTTTCTTCCTCAGGTATAGCTGTTATCACATCTATTTCAGTATAGGTAACTCAAGGGTGAGTTTCTAAAAATTATTCAATAATAAAGATATTCTCTAATCTAGAATAAATAATATCACACCCCCTTGATGTTGGTCAGATCTGTTTACACAAATGGCTAATAAGCTCAACTTATGGATTCTTCCTCAACTTAGCCGCATGACTAGAAATTTTATTTCCACTCATAATAACCAATTGCACCTCACATACTATGCCAACTATTAGATAAAAAATTACTCCAACTATTCATACTAGATAGGATACCAACTACAACTTCCTTAATTCATTCATCAGAATATCCTTATCTCTATTTACTTCTCCTGCATACATGTCATTTTCCTCTCTTGCGCGTTGTAAGAACTAGTGGTTAACTAGTGTTTTGTTTTCCACCTCAACATGCTTAAATCTTCTTCCCAACTCTTTAAACTATGCTTTTAGTCCCTTGTTATCATTTTATATAGGAATTACAAAATATAACAAATAACCAACCAATCTAACATTATAACTAGAATTATGTTCCCTTGACTCAGCAGCAAGAAGTGATGGAACATTTTAAGACCTCCATAATTCAAGAAACATAACATCTCTGCCACCAATTTTAGTTTTACTAGTTTGATACCATACCCAATTTTCTTTATTCTTTGGGGATATTTTACTTCACCTTAAAACATTTACACTCCTTGGAATATCCTGATTTGGAACTACCTTCTGTTTCAATGCGTACCTTGGGTTTTCCCTTCCGGATTCTCTTAATAAAAAATCATGTGGGTAATGGGTAGCTTAGCAGGATCTGGAAATCTATTCATATTCATTTCTTCAAAAAATAATGATCCAATAATTGAATCCCCTTCATCCTCAAGAGCACAAATTTTAACATCCTCTTCTAGAGCCGACCCATCTCCCACACCATACTTCAACTGAACCACAATATCTTTAAGAAAAACATAAGGAAACTTTTCAGGTTTAGAATAGGTGCAGTCTGAATGAAAAATTGATGTTTAAATCAATGAATACTTCACTTAGATCCTCCTACTCCTCTATTAATAAGTATTAGGATCATGTCGATTCTCCTTTTGGTGCAAGGGTTCTCAAACCTCTATGCTTGCCTTATGATTCCTAATAAATATAGCCACTATTAGATATAATTGATAACTCACAGTTTCAACCATTTGAGTGGATCATCTAGAACTAGTACCATCAAGCATTGAAAATAGCTTCTACAGATTTAGTTATTTTCCTTTATAAATTCATGATAGTATAGAAAATTACCAACTAGATTTAGGTTATTCCTAGAAGCAGCTTCTATTTCAAATTTGTTCTTAGTGTGTTTTAAATGCTCATTCATCAAATTTCTATGATCTTGATCAAGGTCTAATAGTTATTACAAAGTATCCTCTAAAATATCCATCTAAACATTCCCATTTTTCTTATCATGAAAACACTCTTATTCTAGTTTCAAATCAGGTTGTGGCTGACCAAACTTAGTAGCTACATGCTCTTCCACAACACATGTCTCCAGACCTGAGTTAGCCTAATGTTCTGAAGAATGAATATCTACTTGGGATATTGTAGCCACTTTTTCTTCCACTAGAATACTTCCAAATATCCCATAAAACCATTCTTTGAAGTGTATCTAGGTAATCCCATTCTTATTTGGTTCCAAAAAGAAATTACAAACACAAGACATACTTTTCATACACAATCCCACCATCAGTACCTTAATTTTTACAGAGTTTGGTGGATTGAAAAGTAAACCTCAGATTTATTGATCTAGTTCTTAGGGTATTTATAAGATTTAGGCATCATCACTTGACCATCATGCTCCTCCCAACTCCTTTTCAGTTTGTTCAGTGATGCCCAGATCTTTGGAATCAGATCCTCTATCTTCAGCTCCATGATTCAATCCACTATGCGTGCAGGATTCAACAATATAGAATGAGAAGTAAAAAAATAAATACTATATGTACTAGATGTTAATTTCTACATCTGGTGTTGTAATAACTTTACAATCAAGAATATGTCATGAGTCATAATTCTCCACTATTTTTACTTGAGAAAGACCATGTTAAAAAAACAATCAAGAATGTATTGTGTCTAATGCATCCACTTTAAATACCTATGAGTCATTCTCCTTCACTATTAATACCCCATTCTCTTTCTTCTACAATAGATTTGATTAAGAGGCATAAAATGACTATAAACACTCAATGTGAGTCAATTCAAGATTCTACGACTGCTCCAGAGAACTCACATTCAAGAACCACTATCTTTTAGTTTTGTCTCTCTATAAATCACTCAATGAGAGCATGAATTGTTAGAGATGGGGAGAAATATGGATAATTAAATAGAATTTATATTAATAGTAGAGATCAAAATTATAATAAAAATAAAAAAGGATGATAAAAGGGGAAAGATGGAGAATAAGAAGGAAAAGGGTGAAGTACACCCCTTGAAGACGATGCTTCATGAGGCCTAGGACACAACCCCCATTTAATATCCCCTACCACCACCTAATAACTAATGTATTTACAACACTTCCCCCAATAGTAGGGAATTATTCTCACCACCCAAACTACTAACATCTAGCTAACTCCTATACACTACTAACTAAAATACTGCCCCCAGAAGATATTAGCTACCCACACAGACATCCCAACACAACATCCCCATGTTTATATCTCTAAAACATGAGAAAGTTTTCTAGAGAAGTACATTTGATGAAGAATAAAAATTTTATAGTATATAATGTATAAAGTATAATTGAGGTCTAGTAGTTATGTAAAGTATAAAATAAATCTATTGGACTCTCCATGAAATTCTTCAAGATGAATCACATAAAAATAATCAAAAGTAATTGTCATGTTAATATATGTGGATTAGTGTAGACTATCAATGAACTCTACTAGGATCAACAAGAAAATAGATTGAGTGTTGAATATGTAAAACATAAATTGGTTAACATAGATTAAATTCAAATTATATGAAAAAAATCACTTAACACATCAAGAGAATCTTCTCAACACAAAGTTACTTGATGTAATGCTTAAAGAATCTATTAGACATATCACTTTATAATATACAAAATGTAACAAAAACAAAAACTATAACATATTCACCACACAAAAACTCTACTAAGAACACAACTGGCTAGTTAAACCAATAATCATACTTGAAGAATATACTTGACATAACACATAAAAAATCTACCAAACACAGTGGCAACAAAATCTAATAGACATAGTATTGTTCAATGCAATGTGTGATAAATTTATTGGATTCAAGAAACTTTCTCAAATATACCTTATGAATCACCTTAATACATGTCACCTGACTCAATTTTGAGATGAGACCTATCCAACATAGTGATGAAATGTTGTATTGTGCAACACTGTTGAAATGCACGGCTGATTGTCGCCTATCAACCAGTCAAAGTTCCGGTTCTCTGCTAATGTGTATAGCAGCACTCGGGTCGAATCCTCGACGATGGTACTTCGTAATAGTTGATTGTTTTTAGTTGATTGTATTTTGATTGGGGGGGTTTGTTTGCAGAGCTTAATTGAAATGTTTAATTAATTATGTTTAATTTAACAAGTTGATAAATATTGGGGCGAGTTCATCATTAGGTTAGTTAAGCTTGTGATATCCTTGAGCCTTGCTTTATATTGCATTTAAATTAACACCCATGTCACAAGATGATGTTGATTAGAATTCCTAAGTGTTAAGGCTTTAATCCAAGCCTTAAATTAACTTAGGGTTATAATCTTGATCAAATATTGTTTATGGTAGTGTATTTATGGTTCCAATAATCCATGGAAACCACATGTTAAACAAATCAAGTCATTAATCCATGACATGCTAAGTCCAACATACACAATGTTAATTCAACAAATACTCATCGAACAAAAGCTCTCAATCGCTTAACATACCTAAATTAAAACTCACCCCAATGAGATATTTACTCAGCCATTATTATGTTTATTAATCTGGTAATATATGATTATGGTGATGAATTATAAAGAGAAGAAAAAGAAAGGGACAAGATAAGAGTAGTGTGCCGAACACACACATGAAATATTTTGAGAATCAAAAATGGAATTTTGATTGAATGAGGAAGCAAGATAAGGTACTGTAATTTAAAATGATTCAAACTATTTTAATACCATGAATATTATAATACAGAAGGTGGAGGATAATAAGAGATATTGAAGAAGAAACTTTCATTAAAACAGAATTACAAAATAAAGGACTTACAAAATTACAAAAATGAAGAACACAAAAGTAAGTGAAAACAAAGAGAGGAGGAAAGGTCTTTAAAGTGAAAACTTGAGTATGGAAGGTCCTCCCAAGCCTTTGTAAAATCTTTGGTCGTTCCAATATGATCTCCTCTCTTCTGAAATTCCAACCCCTCTCAAGGAGAGAAGGGGAGAGTATTTATAGCCCAAAGAGTGGACTGTTTGCATTCCCAATCTGTCCCTCCACTTTCATCGCAAATTTGGCAATTCAGACATACGAATATTCAAATATCTCCTTCTTCAAAGTTTCAGAAAATAATGTTGTCCGACTACTCTCAAAATTTGGAGTCATTTGGACTTACGGATCAAAAGTTATGGCCGGTTGATTAAACAAAGTTAAACTGTCCATTTCAATCCAGTCTTTTTAAAGTCTATAATGTGAAAGGGTTTTTGAATATGAATATGCCTTCAAATCCGAATGGTTTCTTCAACAAAGTCGGCCGGCTATATCTCTTATTTCCCACTGAAAAATCTCAGCTCTATTGGATGCTTACATCAGGATATATGTCATTCATACTATACTGATTTTAATTCTTGTCCAGAATGGTGGGCTGGACTTCAAAGATTTATTTGGGCCCCTTGTACTTGGATTTGGGCCTTGAAAGTTTTATCCAAGATGACATGTAGTTTCCCACGAATTATGGTGGAGATTTAATGTTTTTGTACTTCTGGATTGATCCCAGTAAATCAATCTTCAAGGCTGGTCCAGTTTGTTCACAGGTTCTTTGGTCTTGTTTGTGAGGACCATATGACCCTTCAAATGGTAGAATTGGCTCATGGTACCTTCTACTGAAATGTTGTATATTGAAAGGAGAATCCTAAAAAACAAGAACCACACAATTTGGATCAGTATAGTGATAGTTATTATTAAAACATTAAACTGAATCAATTGGACTACTTCTAAAAATGCTCAAAAATTATACTTAATATTAAAACATTAATATTTCACACAAATTATGCACATTTCATATAAAATAAGTAAAGGAGTAATATAATAAGTCATGAAAATATTAATAACATCAACTCCCCCACACTTAGATTTGCGCGTGTCCTCATGTGCAACAAATATAAAAACATGAAAAAATCATTTTCACTCACCAACAAATATTAAAATTTTGTTTTCTCCAATCAGGGGAGGTTTAGACTATTTCACTCATCCATATTGAATTCCATCACAAATTTGGTTCACAATAATGCATCAGAAACAATTCATTTTTTCATGTTCAAGGTTTGAATTGGAAAATGTAGGCACTCAAAACTTACTCCTCTCAAGATGATAAAAATGTATTTTAGGAGGTTCACTCATTCACCAACAAAAAGTGAAAATCAAGAGTTTGTAAGAGCTCTCAGCTTCCATTCCCAAATCTAATGTGTAAAATAATCAAGAGGTCTTTTAAGGGGTTTTTCAGTGGCTATGGGATGGTAGGTATATAATGTCCAAAGGAATATAGGGGTTAAAAACACCAACATGGAAAAATCAATGCACATTTTTTTTGAAATTTGATTTGAAAGGAAATAAAAACACATATTTACAAGGGCATGAATGTGTGATGAATGAAATGTGAGGGAGATAGAAAATGGAATAGGGTGAGATGATGGAATATGTAAAACATGGAAGAATTCCAATAATGACACAATACAAGATGATTCAAGTGTTCTTTTTTTTTTCTCTTTTTGCTCTTTTTTTTCAAAAGTTGTGCTTGAAACAAGTCTCACAGTCATCTCCCAACCCATGTTTGATCTTCTCATGGAACTAATTTTAGTAGTTATAACACGATCAAAGGTTGATGATGAATGATTTTTGACCCACCCAAGACACAACCCATTCCTTTTTTTTCATTTTTTTAATATATTTTTTTTTCATTTTTTTGAACACTTTTCAATGACTTTTGTACAAATGAAAATTACACATATACACCCCAAAGCTCACAGAATTACAACCTATCCCCCACACTTGAATGGATGCTTGCCCTCAAGCATATGATGACACATTGGAAATCAATGAAAGTACGCCCAAAAATGAAGTCCATTCCCCCCACACTTAAATTTCAATAAATTGTACAATGAAAATACATGAAGATGTTGGGTGGGACAAGGTATTAGGCTTGTAATGTGGCTATCAAAAGAAAGGTTTTCATAGGCTCAAAGGGGCTTTAAAAAGTAGGATCAATGTAAGGGTAATGGGAGGCTATTTGTCTATTCTGATTCTCATGTGGCTTAGAAAATGCCTCTATCATATTAATGCACACAAAAGATGGAAATTCAGCTCGAAGGTCCACAAACACAAGACTCACAATCAGTGGTGAAGACACACAATGAAAAAGATGGCCATAGATGACCTTGGCATGAAGGCTAATGTTATTCCTCACGGTAGGGGAAAAGCATTTTCCAAATCAAAAATTGAGCATTCAAAATGTGTTGGTTTTGACACAAAATTCTTTATCCAAAGTCATGATGAAAATACAAAATTTTTGAGATGAAAATATGTCTGTTAACTCCCCAAAATGGTTGGACAAAATTTCAAAACGCGATGGTGAGTAAGCATGACTCTTTTTTTGTAATTTTTTAAGTAATTGTGTTTTTTGTTTTTTTTTTAGTTTTTAAGGTTTTTTTAAAAATACACACCCACACAAGAAAGATAAAAAGAAAGGGTTTGATGAATAAAGTGGTAAAAAAATGAAAGAGAGAGGAAGAAGAAGAAAGAGGTAGAGAGAGGAAGAGATAGAGAGAGAGTTAAATGGAAAGAGGTGCCCCCTGGTTTGGATTTGGCGGGTCTCCATCCAGTGGTGGTTCTATTGAAGTGGATGGGGTTTCGATGGAAGTCGACGTGGTTCCTGGATTGTGAGACCTCTCATGGTGATGCTTTAACCGATGTCTGTTAACCGTGAATGTCCTTTTGGAAGAGGGGTCTTGGACTTGCACTGCACCAAATGGGTAAACATTAGTAATAACAAAAGGACCTTCCCAACGAGAATTAAGCTTACCTGGGTGAAGTCGAAATCGAGAATTGAAGAGCATTACCTTTTCACCTTCATGAAATACCTTTCGAAGAATGTGCTTGTCATGGAGTGACTTTGCCTTTTCTTTGTAGAGAATGGAGTTATCATACGAATCGAGTCGAAGCTCCTCCAATTCAGTCAACAGCAACAATCTTTCTTCACCAGATTTTTCACAATCAAAATTACAAGTTTTGACAGCCCAAAATGACTTATGTTGGATTTCAACTGGTAAATGATAGGCTTTACCAAAAACTAGCCTAAATGGAGACATCCCAATGGGTGTCTTATAGGATATTCTATAGGCCCAAAGTGCTTCACCAAGTCTATCGGGCCAGTCTTTTCTTGTGGGCTTAACAATTCTTTCAAGCACTCTTTTCACTTCTCTGTTAGAAAGTTCAGCCATTCCATTTGTTTGAGGGTGATATGCAGTGGATGTTTTATGTACAACCCCATTCTTTTTCAAAAGTGACTCCATGGTTCTATTACAGAAATGAGTTCCTAAGTCACTTATCAAAGCACATGGTGTTCCGAATCGATGGAAGATATGGGTTTTGAGGAACTCACTCATAGTTTGAGCATCATCTTTCCTAGTGGGTTTGGCCTCGACCCACCTAGAAACATAGTCAACAGCAAGGATAATGTAGGATAATCCATTGGAAGGAGGAAAAGGTCCCATGAAATCGATGGCCCAAACATCGAAAAGCTCACAGAATATTAGTGGATTTTGAGGCATTTCGTTTCTTTTGAAAATTGTGCCAAACTTTTGGCAAGTGGGACATGATTGACAGAACTCGTGTGAGTCCTTGAAGAGTGAAGGCCAAAAGAATCCAGAATCTAGGACCTTTTGAGAAGTCCTTTGTGGTCCAAAGTGGCCACCTCCAGGCATTGAGTGGCAGAATTCCAAGATGGAGGATTGTTCAGTTTCATCAACACATCTCCTAATTACCATGTCAGCCCCAGTTTTCTAAAGTTTATTATCTTCCCAAAAATAATGCTTTGAATCACTTTTCATCTTTTCTTTTTGTTCTTTTGAAAAATATTCAGGGAAAACACCAGAAACCAAGTAATTGACAATTGGGGCATACCATGGTAACTTTGGAGTGAGATATGAGAGGTGTTCAGTTGGAAATTCAGGATCAATTATTTCAGATTGAGAAGAATTAGAAATTCTACTCAGGTGGTCAGCCACAGGGTTTTCTTTTCTAGGTTTATCTTTTATCACAAGGTCAAACTCTTGGAGCATTAAAATCCATCTTATTAGCCTTGGTTTGGAATCACTTTTCTTAAGTAAGAACTTTAATGCTGAGTGGTCCGTGAAGATGATGATTTTGGCACCTAAGAGATAGGGCCGGAATTTATCCAAGGCAAAAACCACAGCTAAAAGTTATTTTTCAGTCACAGTGTAGTGTGATTGAGTTTCATCCAATGTTTTTGAGGCATAAAAGATGACATGAGGAATGTTTTCTCTTCTTTGACCAAGAACAGCCCCAATGACCCTATCAGAAGCATCACACATCAATTCAAATGGTAAGGACCAATCTGGGGGTTGGATTATTGGAGCAGATGTGAGAGCAGATTTGAGTTCAATGAAGGCTCTCTTGCAAGCCTCATCAAAATTGAATGTGACATCATTTTGAAGTAAACGAGTGAGTGGGAGGGAAATCTTGCTGAAGTTCTGAATGAATCGCCGATAGAAACCGGCATGACCAAGGAAGGACCGAATGTCTCGAACTGATTTGGGTTTAGGAAGTGATTGGATCACCTCAATTTTGGCTGGATCAACTTGGATACCCTCTTGAGAAATTATGTGCCCTAGAAAAATCCCATTTGAAACCATGAAGTGACATTTTTCAAAATTCAGCACAAGGTTGCACTTGACACACCTTTGAAGGACCAAAGAGAGTGAATGTAAGCACGATTCAAATGAATCGCCATAAATGGTAAAGTCATCCATGAATACCTCCATGCAATTCTCAATGAATTTAGAAAAGATACTCATCATACACCGCTGGAATGTTGCAGGAGCATTACAAAGGCCAAAAGGCATTCGCCTATAGGCATAGGTTCCAAAGGGGCAAGTGAATGTGGTCTTTTCTTGGTCTTGAGGTGCGATTGGAATTTGGAAGTAGCCTGTGTAACCATCAAGAAAGCAATAGTGTGACTTTCCGGCCAATCTCTCAAGCATTTGGTCAAGGAAAGGAAGTGGGTAGTGATCTTTTCGTGTTTCAGCATTCAATTTGCGATAATCGATGCACACACGCTATTTGTTTTTCACTCGAGTTGTAACCACTTCTCCATGTTTATTTGTGACAACTGTTATCCCGCCCTTCTTAGGAATGACTTGAATTGGACTAACCCATTCACTATCAGAAATTGGGTAGATAATACCAGCTTGAAGAAGCTTGGTAATCTCTTCCCTAACTACCTCAAGTATGAGTGGATTGAGTCTTCTTTGAGGTTGCCTAATTGGTTTGGATGATTCCTATAGATGGATGTGATGCATGCAAAGGGCAGGGTTGATTCCTGGAATATCCTCTAGGGTCCAACCTAAGGCATTTTTGTTTTCCTCTAACACTTGAACAAGTTAGTACTCCTCAGTTTCAGAAAGTGAAGCAGAGATAATGACAGGGTAGGAGGGATCATGGAAAAGGAATGCATACTTGAGGTGTGAAGGAAGTGGTTTTAGATCAGTTTCAGCCTTGATTTGAGAGCTAGGCAAGTTAGGAGCAGGAGAAGGGATTCCAGATGGGTTTGGATCATTTTA
The DNA here is from genome assembly GCA_963277665.1 of Viscum album. Taxonomy (NCBI): domain Eukaryota; kingdom Viridiplantae; phylum Streptophyta; class Magnoliopsida; order Santalales; family Viscaceae; genus Viscum; species Viscum album. Next base: position 1,387,633,276 of record OY728153.1, read on the forward strand.
CTCAACACTGTCCAAGGTGGAGAAGTAGAGATCAGAGTTGATGTGGGATTCAAGAGAGTTTTCAAGTTCTTCTAGATTGATGGAGTCTATGAATGAGAGGTCCACATAAACTTCACCATTTATGACTTTGTTAATCATGGTGCAGATTTCACAAGATCCTTTATCATTAGAACATGAAGAACATTGTGGATTGGGTTTCGATTGAATCTTAGAAGTGTCCTCAAAAGCATGGATTGAGAATGCAAAGTGATCCTCAGATGGGTATCGCATGGCTTGGAAAATGTTGAACTTGACCAGTTGGTCACCGAATTCCATGGATAGGATGCCTGAATGGACATCAATCTTGGTTCTCGCAGTCATGAGGAATGGTCTTCCTAGAATTAGGGGAGATCGAGAATATTTAGTCTCACCTTTCATGTCAAGGACATAGAAATCAGCAGGGAAGATAAGATCATTGACTCGGACAAGGACATCCTCAATTATTCCCTCAGGACTGGCTGTGCTTCGATTGTCTAACTGAGTGACAACACCCGTTGGGTGCAAGGAACCTAGACCAAGGTTGGAGAATATGGATTTGGGAATTACATTAATTGAGGCTCCTAGGTCTAGGAGTGCATCATCAAAGTTGGAACTTCCAATTTGGCATGGGACTGTAAAGTTCCCCGGATCTTTGCACTTTATTGGAATAGAATGCTGGGTGGAGACATTTTCAAAGGTCCTAAGTTGCCTCTTGTGGGTACACAACTCCTTGAGAAACTTGGCATACTTAGGAATTTGTTTTATGGCATCTAAGAGGGGAATTTTGACTTCAACACGTCTAAACATGTCAAGCATTTCAGGATCAGGTTTAAAGGACTTCTTAGTCTTGGAGATGGCTTGAGGAAAAGGAATTGGGTTCCTTAGAGGAATGGAAGGAGGTGAAGGAGTGGATTCAAGTTCCTTTTCCAGATTTTTGTTCTTTTCATTTTCTATATCAACATCAAAAGGGGAGGTAGAGCAATCAACATGGGGCATAGCAATTTGCTTTCCCGATCTAAGTGCAATTGCACTTACATTACCCTTAGGGTTGGGTAATGGTTGAGCTGGGAGTTGGGATGAATTGGATGGTTGTTGCTGGATAAGGTGGGATGCAAGTTGACCTATTTGGGTTTCAATGTTCTTGAGGCTAGAACGGGTGAAGGAAGCAAGATCCTCTACAACACTTTCCCATGGTTGTTTAGAAGAAGATTCTTGTCCCAAATTGGCTTGGCCTTGATTTTGGTTCTTGGGAAAGCGATTGTATTGAGTGGGGAATTGGGAAGTCTCGTTAGGATAGTGGAATCCAGGAGGAGGATTGTTCTATTGGGGTTGAGGAACAAAAGGATAAGGTTGATGGATGTTACCACCACTTTGACCATATTGGAACTGGTTTGGATTTTGATGAGGGAACTGAGGAGGATGAGAAATGGGATTACCATACCTCAGAGGTGGGTTAAAGGTAGAAGAGAAGGGCTCAGAGTGGGGTTGGTTGAAGTTTCTAAAAAACTGACCTGATTGTTGAGGGTTGAATTTTCGCTGAGCATATGCCGCATTGAGCTCCATTGGACTAGATGAATCAGATGGATCATCTTGAAGTTGTGGAAATGTGTCAGTCGGATGAGATGGAGAGTTGCAGATTCCACAATTCTTGATAGGTCCAGGGAATAATAACTGTGGAGAAGATGAGGTTGGGGCTTTGGTAGCCACCGCTAGTTGACGCACAAGACCTGTAAGTTCACTCATCCACTCAGTCATCTTGTTGGGCTCTATGGATTGATTCTCTTGGGCTTGTTTCACTTGAGCATGTGCTCGAGTATGGAATTGCTGCATGTTTGCAGCCATGTTGCTTATGAGTTCTCATGCAGCTGCAGGAGTTTTGTCAACAAGAGCACCGCCACTTGCAGCATCAATGAGAGTTCGCTCCATAGCCAATAACCCCTCATAGAAGTATTGGATCAGGAGTTGGTCAGGGATTTGATGGTGTGGACAAGTTGCCACAAGCTTTTTGAACCTCTCCCAATACTCATGGAGTGATTCATTAGGGAATTGACGGATGCCGCTTATTTCCTTTCGGATAGAAGCTGTTCGGGAAGCAGGAAAGAACTTCTCAAGGAAAAGTCTCTTCATGTCAACCCATGAGTTTATGGAACCAGGTGGGAGGTAGTAGAGCCAAGACTTGGCAGAATCCGCTAGGGAAAAGGGGAAATCTCTAAGCTTGATTTGTTCTTCAGAAACCCCTTGAGGCTTCATGGTAGAGCATAATACTTGGAACTCTTTAAGGTGAAGATGTGGATCCTCACCGGCTAGCCCGTGAAAATGAGGGAGAAGATGAATCAAACCCGATTTGAGTTCAAAGTCAGCTTCAATGTTTGGATATTGAATACCAAGAGGTTGGTAATTCATATCAGGGGTAGCAAGTTCTTTCAATGTTTATTCCCTAGGATTGGCCATATCTAATTCAATTGGTAGGGCAATGATTGATTCTTGGGTGATTTGGTTATCCCTAATGGTCCTCCTAAGTCGACAAAGAGTTCTATCAATTTCAGGGTCAAACAAATCCGAGGGATTGTTTGGGAGGCTGTGGGGCATTCAGAGAGATTTATAAAGGATGATGAAGACGGGTTTTCCTTTGTATTTTTTCAGTTTATGATTTTTAAGAGGAAGGCAGGTTTTTCTTTGTGTTTTTTTTTTCAATTTTTTTCAAAAATTTTGATTTTTTTTGGTTTTTTTTACAATAACCAGAAACTAATGACTACTTAAAGCACCATCCCCAGCAACGGTGCCATTTTAAACGCACGGCCGATTGTCTCCTATCGACCGGTCAAAGTTCCGGTGCTCTGCTAATGTGTATAGCAGCACTCGGGTCGAATCCTCGGCGATGGTACTTCGTAATAGTCGATTGTTTTTAGTTGATTGTATTTTGATTGGGGGGGGGTTTGTTTGCAGAGATTAATTGAAATGTTTAATTAATGATGTTTAATTTAACAAGTTGATAAAGATTGGGGTGAGTTCATCATTAGGTTAGTTAAGCTTGTGATATCCTTGAGCTTTGCTTTATATTACATTTAAATTAACACCCATGTCACAAGATGATGTTGATTAGAATTCCTAAGTGTTAAGGCTTTAATCCAAGCCTTAAATTAACTTAGGGTTCTAATATTGATCAAATATTGTTTATGGTAGTGTATTTATGATTCCAATAATCCATGGAAACCACATGTTAAACAAATCAAGTCATTAATCCATGACATGCTAAGTCCAACATACACAATGTTAATTCAACGAATACTCATCGAACAAAAGCTCTCAATCGCTTAACATACCTAAATTAAAAATCACCCCAATGAGATATTTACTCAGCCATTATTATGTTTATTAATCTGGTAATATATGTTTATGGTGATGAATTATAAAGAGAAGAAAAAGAAAGGGACAAGATAAGAGTAGTGTGCCGAAGACACACACGAAATATTTTGAGAATCAAAAATGGAATTTCGATTGAATGAGGAAGAAAGATAAGATACTGTAATTTAAAATGATTCAAACTATTTTAAGACCATGAATATTATACTACAGAAGGTGGAGGATAATAAGAGATATTGAAGAAGAAACTTTCATTAAAACAGAATTACAAAATAAAGGACTTACAAAATTACAAAAATGAAGAACACAAAAGTAAGTGAAAACAAAGAGAGGAGGAAAGGTCTTTCAAGTGAAAACTTGAGTATTGCAGGTCCTCCCAAGCCTTTGGAAAATATTTTTTCGTGCCAATATTATCTCCTCTCTTCTGAAATGCCAACCCCTCTCAAGGAGAGAAGGGGAGAGTATTTATAGCCCAATGAGTGGACTGTTTGCATTCCCAATCTGTCCCTCCACTTTCATCGCCAATTTGTCTATTCAGACATACAAATATTCAAATATCTACTTCTTCAAAGTTGTAGAAAATAATTTTTTCCGACTACTCTCAAAATTTGGAGTCATTTGGACTTACGGATCAAAAGTTATGGCCGGTTGATTAAACAAAGTTAAACTGTCCATTTCAATCCAGTCTTTTTAAAGTCCATAATGTGAAAGGGTTTTTGAATATGAATATGCCTTAAAATACGAATGGTTTATTCAACAAAGTCGGCCGTCTATATCTCCTCTTTCCCACTGCAAAATCTCAGCTCTATTAGATGCTTACATCAGGAGATATGTCATTCATACTATACTGATTTTAATTGTTGTCCAGAATGGTGGGCTGGACTTAAAAGATTTATTTGGGCCCCTTGTACTTGGATTTGGGCCTTGAAAGTTTTATCCAAAATTACATGTAGTGTCCCCCAAATTATGGTGGAGAGTTAATGTTTTTTTACTTCTGTATTGATCCCAGTAAATCAATCTTCAAGGCTGGTCCAGTTTGTTCATAGGTTCTTTGGTCTTGTTTGTGAGGACCATATGACCCTTCAAATGGTAGAATTGGCTCATGGTACCTTCTACTGAAATGTTGTATATTGAAACGATAATCCTAAAAAATAAGAACCACACAATTTGGATCAGTATAGTGATAGTTATTATTAAAACATTAAACTGACTCAACTGGACTACTTCTAAAAATGCTCAAAAATTATACTTAATATTAAAACATTAATATTTCACACAAATTATGCACATTTCATATAAAATAAGTAAAGGGGGAATATAAAAAGTCATGAAAATATTAATAACATCAACTGTTCAGTTTTTTTACCCAAAACTGATTAAATTGAGAGTTTGTGTATTTCTAGCCATGCAACCAAGGGATGTAGGTTATACTAAACACAACACTTAGAGTTTCAGGTATTTTTGATTAAAATGTCATAGATATATACCATTTCACTAAAGATTATTTTGTTGTCCCTTGAAAAATATGGAAGCATTATGGTAGATCTAAAAATGTATAAGGTTGAGATGAATTTAAATTAAATATTTTTGGAAAAAAATTAAATTTATCATTGATTATTCCACTCAACAAAAATAAAGGATAAATATAAATATTAGAAGAATTTTCTATATTTAATTTTTTTATAAATTAGTATAAAATAGAGATAAATCAAAGGAAATTGTTTGAGAAGCATGAGGAAGTATCGTGTTGATTTTTGAAGATATTTTATCAGTTAATTCCATAAAAATAATAAGTAGAATTTATATTGAAAAATATATTAATGAAGATAAATTACATTAAAAAATATATGATAAAATATATTATAAAAATTAGAAATTTATGTTTTCCTTTTATGGTATCCACTTTTGTATGAGAAAGAAAACACAGGAGAGAGTAACCATGTGAAGACAGAATAAAAAATCTATTATAAAGTAAATTATAGCCAATGGATATAGGTAAATATAATTCCCCAAGATATAAAATGAAAAAAAATGTTTGTGGTGGAACTTTGAGAGGTGGATAAGAGTGGTTAAACCTAAGAGGTTTGAGAGAGGAGAGTTTTTTCCTTATTCATGGAATATTTTTAAAGATATTAGGGAATATATGGAAAACATTATGAGAAGAAGATTGTGCTTAATTCTTGAAGATTATAATGCACTCATGAGAATATGGAATGTTTTTTTTTGAAAAGTAGACCGCACTTGTAAAATCTTTAGAAAGTTTATTTGTGCTGAAGAAGAAGATTAGTTACTGTTATAGTGAAAAATGAGCTTCATCATACTTTTTCTTTGTGTTAAAAAACTGCTTTATAATGTCTATCAAGTATGTGGTGTTTGTGGTTAAGAGATGGAGCTTTGGTTCGTTGCGCAATATGCAGAGTCGACTGGATCGTGGTTGTGCTGCGGTGTCTGCAGATTAGGGTGCTACATTTGAACGACCTGATATTCCTCATTCTGGTTTCTTCGTCACTCTTTGTGGATGTACTCTTGGGTCATCTCACGTCATTGGAGGGTTTGGGTGTTCTCCGATTGGAGTCCGCTGGCGGGTTGTGGATTTGAGCTGGTGTCGACGGTCACACTAGTGGGCGTTCGAGGAGACCGTTTATGTGGGTTTTCTTGCTTTTCTGATGTTCGTGCTTCCTGGTTCGTGGTTCCTTGACCTTCTCCTATGATTTCAACTCCATCTTGAAGGTTTTTCTGCTTGAAGATTTCATGGATTGTCCATCCATTGTGCTTGATTGTTATTTATTGTGAAGTCTTGTATGTTTGAAGTGGTGAAGTGGTGAATTGGTGAAGTGGTGAAGTGGTGAAGTGGTGAAGTCATGTTTGGTTTCTCACTTTTTCCTCAAAAGTGTTTGCATTATAATAAAAAAACAATTTTCATCAGAAAGTGTAAATGAAGGATATCCCCTTATTTTTATCTAAAAGATAAATGCACAAAATCCATAACATGACCAAAGATATAACTATATAATTGTTCACATTATGAGCCATAATGTGGCTAGTGATGTGATGATATCATTTTCTGCATTATAATAGTAATATGGGGTATCATTCAACTTTGGTTTATCCATTTATTCAATATTGATCATCATAACATTGGGACTTGTAAAGCATTATTTGATGATGAATTAATAATTAAGTGAATGTTGAGGTATTCAATGACCACTTATATATGCGGGGTACTTGTTATAAACATTATAATATCATAAAAGTTAAGTGTCTAACATTAAGGTATTTTAATTTATTTAATAAAAACGATAAATATAATTATTAAATGACTCATTTGATACAATCAAACATATTAATACAATAAAACATATTGATACAGTTAATAACTCTCTGTATTCTCTTTTTATCCATAACTTGGAAGGTGGTGCTAGCACACCATTGAAAAGAGTAAGGGGTCCTATCAAACTATTTTTGTGATTTCATATTCAATGGACTATATTTTGAGGTAAGATTTCATTGGTTGTTTCTTAGTGATATTCATCAATCACATTGACGAATAATTCTTTGGAAAATAATGTGTATATTTTATTATGTTATTCATATTTTTCTCAATTCTTCTTTTGGACAATCCTTGAATTATAAGTTGTTCATCTACTATATAATACATAATAGATGTCATTATATCCCATCAATGGAATCACATATATCATAGTTGTTTATGGATCATAATGAAAAATAGAGATGAGGGTCCTTAGTGCTATGGAGCATAGCACACAATATTGCGCATGTAAATTTCATTTATGGCACCAATATGAAATATAAAAATCATAAATCATAAATATGAAAACAAAATATAAAACAAAAAAAGATAATACATATAAAATGAAAAATTAAAAACTTAAAAGGTATCGGGCACACTTACATATAAAACATAGAAAAAAACACCAAAAAAGGAGGCATGGGAACATATGGCATTGGAGTAGCATGGATGATCATGGGGTCTGGGTGTGTCATCGTTAGGGTTATCAGACGGGGATGATATGTCACTGGAAGGGGCTGAGATATCACCAAAAGGGGTTAGGTCGATAGTAGTAGGGTGCCGGGTAGTCATTGGATGAGGTTGGGTCATCTTCATTGGGGGCTTGTTCATCATCGGAAAGGATTGGCTCATCGATGATGGGGTATTGGGTCACTCACAAGGCCACTTAGGGTTCAAAAAATAAGAAACCACAAAAAATGGTGTGCTATGGTTCACTCAATTTCCATGATAAAGGAAACATGGTGCATGCTAGTGGAATGCCATTTCATTTGTGCATCGCAAGGGCATAGAGAGGCAAAGTACCTTGGAACATACCATGGATCCATGATGTGCACCATTTACAACTATAAGAGTAATCACTAAAAAATAATTAAAGAAGCTTCTAATGTTTTAATATATAAAGAGAATTTTGGAATAAAGAGTGATATAGAGATGTCATTGTCTGCATCAGATGGGCTGTATAGTATTTTGGAAAAGACACAATCTACGATAATGATATTTTCTATTTTTGTTCTATGACATGGAAAGTGTTATGAGATAACAAAAACCACTTAAATAATCACAAATCATTAAAATAAATTCTAAACAAATCCTTTTAACATTGTCACATTATTCCTATTTCTCTGTCCACATCGGGTGCGATGGATTTATAGGTTAACGCTGCCCCCAACTAGTGATATAGAAGTGTTTTATATTGGACAATGTTATAGCGATTATGATTACCAATGATATTATATTTTACTATATTATAGACACCATTAGGAATATAATGTTGTCCAGTGATATATTATTTTATTATGTAATATTGTCACATTTTTCTTATTTAAGGGGATGAGGCAATTTTAAGGCCTGTTGATCTCAGATCTAGGTTGACCGAGATACACCACAATGTGGAGAAATACCATTACATTATGGTGGTGACCATCACAATTTATATTATAAATTCGAGGTTCCCCTATCCTTGGGTTTGTTCCCTTTGTCTTTCCTTGAATCCTAGACACCATAATTCTCAATTTTGGCGTCTTTGTCCATTCATTGTTAGATATGAAGCCTTAGTTTCATGTGATTGATCTATTGTGATCTATGGCATCTTTCTATTTTTTCCCATTTATCTTCTATTATTACTTCTCATTAGGGTATGAAAGAGGTTTGGGCTGTATTTTTAAAGACCTTGGTTGAGGGTTTGATGAAGAATGATATATTATAGATTATTGAAGGTTTCTCATAATATTGTTGATGTTTGATCATCAGTTTCTTTCACTTATTTCGATATTTCCTTATTGAAGCTTATTTTGAGGCAGGGGATTCAGATTTACTCTATATTATTTTTATGTTAATGTGTAATTATCATTATTATACTCACATATCTTGATTGAATCAATGGAAGAATATTTTTTATATTCAAAGGGTATGGAAATACACTTATAAGAAAGAGAAAACTATCAAAGAGAGAAATACACAGAAGTATAGATTCTCCCATACCTAATCCAATTGGCTGACACCTTTCTTATAAAATATACCCCTACTACCTAGCTACCCCTCTATTTAAAGTAGAATTTTCCCCTCTATACAACACATGGGACCTAAACTAATCTCCCCTAGTACCAACCTTATTCCCCCTTCTAGAATAGATTAGTCAGTCCTGATATCTACCATTCACCACCCCATTAAAAGAAGTCTTGTTCACAAGACTAAATATAGGGAATTGGTTGTGGATGCTAAAATCATCCTACCAAGTTTCTTCATCCACTGGTTTCCCACACCATTTAATCAGGGACTGAGAAAGTTCCATGCAATTCTGTTGGTGTAGGAATTGAGAAAGGACCTATTCTATTTTCAGATAGTCTTGGGTGTCCTCTCACATATTGTTAGGAAGGGGGGAGTGAACCACCTGAGTCCTAGCTATTTTCTTGAGCTGGGAAATTTGAAATACCAGGTGGAGGTGAGTAGTAATTGGAAATTCAAGATGATAAGTGATATTTATGAGTTTATTGAGGATGGGAATGTACCCTAAAAATGGGGAGATAACTTATGGTTGGTTCATTGTGTGAGCACTTGTTAATGGTGGGGAAAAATATTCAAAAATATTTGGTCTCTAACTCAAAGGGAGGCTACTTGAAGCTGTTTGTTAGCCTGAGTTTTCAAATACTTTTGGGATTGGTAAATATGGAACTGAAGTTATTTTAATGCCATGTTTCCCTAAAGAAGGGGTTATTACTTCCACTCAAATATTATAGGGGAGGAAACTGGTGACCATGGGGGGAGGAACCCATAAAAAACCTCAAATGGGGTGGTCTCGATAGTAAAATTTCAAGTGGTTTTATAGATTAGTTCTGCCAAGGGAATCCAAAAAGACCACCCTTTTGGCTTCTCCCATGAAAAAAAAAACGTAAGTATGTTTCAAAATAATAATTAACCACCTTGGTTTTCCATCTATTTTTGGATGGTAAGTGGAACCAAAGTTTAATTTTTTTTCCACTAAGTCGAAATAATTTAGTCCAAAAGTAGATAAAAAAATAGGATCGTGATCACTGACGATTAAAGGGGGAAACACATGTAAGCATACCACCTCCTATACAAATATCTCGACCACTCCCTTTTCCATTTAAGGATGCTTCATTATAATAAAATGATCATATTTTTAAAGTCAATAAACTACCACCATAATCACATTATAACCCCATGATTTCATTAATCTAGTAATGAGATCCATGGATATACCACCTCATACCACATATGGAATCTCTGAAGGGTGTAGTGAACCAATGGGAAAATGTGTAGAGTATTTTTTTTCTTCAAACTTCCTGTAGGTTCAATATAAACCTAATAGAACCCCATGGGGGTGTTGTGAAATTATCATAGAAGTCATGAGACCCATGGGGAAGAATCTGGTATGACCATCCGATCATGATATTTTATAACCCCTTAAACATAGGTAAAAGAAGAATTTATTGGACAACCCTCCTATAAGACCTGGATGATGGGATGATGGTATGGTTCATCACGAACTTCTGCGTGTGGATTTCCTCCCAAATGAGACTAGACTATATGATTTGTATTTTTATGTCACTACTTTATCATAAAAGAGCATCAATGACATTTTCCTTATTGGGTTTAAATTCAATATTAAAATGATAACCCAAAAGCTTTATAATATAGCACTGTTGGTTAGTATTGGATGTCTGTTGTTGTAGGAGAGATTTGAAGCTATGATGGTATGAAAAAACTGTAAAAATTATTCCCAATAGATAAGGCCACCAACGTGGAATAGCTGAAACCAAGTCCATGAATTCCTTATCATAAGTGGACTTGAGTAGAGTTTTTTTGAGAGTTCCCTGATGAAAAAAGTGATGGGTTAAAGATTCTACAACATTACAACACCAATTACTCTTCCCAAAGTTTCACACTCAACCTTAAAATGCCTTTGTAAAATCCAGGAGATCCAGGACTGGAGTAGTTTTAATTCATTACTTTATTAACTCAAAGTCATGTTGAGAGGAATGAGTCCACTGAAATCTACCCTTGACTGTTAGAATAGCGTGCTAAAGAGTCACGATCCCATATACTCGTATAAACTTACAGTAATAATCCATAGGAACTAAGAATCCTTGAACACCCTTAACCATTCGTGGAATAGGACACTCAATACCAACCTTAATATTTTTGGGGTCCATTGAAACTTCTGAAATAGTGAAAATGTGCCTTAAATATTATACCTCATGTTTAGAAAAATGGAACTTTTTTGGTTTGCCAAAAATTAGTGGTTTAGGAGTTTCTATAACATTGCTTTCAAATGTCTAATATTAGATTCCCAAAAGTTAATATAAACCAAAATGTCATACAAAAATCAGTACAAAAATTCTAAGTAAAGGTTGAAATAAATCATTCATAGTAGTTTGGAATGTGGAAGGGAAACTGGTAAACTTGAATGGCATCATGAGATATTTGTAATGCCCATTATGAGTTCAAAAATATGTTTTCTAAATATCTACATCCTGAATTATGATCTGGTTGTAACCAACCTTAAGGCCCATCTTCAAAAAATATGTTTCATCCCAAGATTACCCAAAATATCTTCCATATAGATTATGGGAAATTTATTAGAGACTGTTACTTTATTGAGAGACTAATAATCAACACATAACTACCAGGTCCCGTTTTTCTTCTTGACTAAAAGAATGAGGCTGGAGAAAGTGCTGGAGCTGGGTCAAATGAGCCTAGTTTGATGTAGCTCAACCAACTGATGCTCAATTTCATTCTTCTAGTAATGTGTATAATTGTAGGGTATAACTGATATTTATCTCAGCCCCTTATCCAACCTAATTGAGCGGACTTCATGGAGATGTGGAGGGAGTCTGGGTGGTTAGTGAAAAATTCATTGAAGGTTTTATAATAGTTACTATAGGTTTTGTTGCTGAATTTTGGTTAAACATAAATCTATAAAAACCTTCCAAAGTATTTGATTTTGGTTGCTCTGATTTACAGATTGGTTGGAATGAAAATGCATAGATGAAATTGTATGAATAGAACGTCTAGCTCCCTGAAGAAAAAATTCATGCCCCCAACTGAGAAGTACATAGCCATATCTTCCCAATTGATTTTGACTAATTCGAGTGTTTGAACCCAAGACATTCCCATAATGAGGTTCTTACCCCCAGTTCCAAAACATTAGCATCAATTTAATAATAATATTTTTCCATAGTGAGCTTTATATTTTGACACACTCCTTGAAAACTCACCCAATGATCATTCCCCCCTTGACAACCATTACCTTAGAGTCTTGAATAGTTAGCTCGAGCCTATTTGTAAACATTAGAGAAATGAAATTATGTGTACCTCCACTATCGAGCAACACTAGGAAGGGGTTTTCATCCATAATACATTATACCTTCATGTATGAAACTTCCATTTTATTCGGTAATTGGGTTTGTCTTATATGACTCAAATCTCGATACAATATTATTTTTCATTCTGCTTTATCTGGTCAGTTTGGTTTATCCTTATCATGTTCATTTTGTTCTTCAAAATCATCATATTCCTACCCTATTAGTAACACCCTTAATTTAGAATTAGTGCATTTGTGTATGGGGTTGAATGATATTCCACATAAAAAATAGAGTCCCTTTCTCTTATGATCCTTTTATCCTTAGTTGATAAGTGATGAACACCTCATCCACCTGAGGGATTGAGTTTTAAATTATCTAGTCATCTACATCCCAAAAACCTTACTCAAATATGTAAGGATTGAGATGACCTATTTTTTGTGTGAGTGTCCCTGTTCTATTAGTCTATATATATATTTCATTATCATGACCCTAGGTGTATACACGGGGTCCCCAATTTTGAAATTTCATGTCAACTCCTTTGGTGATATCTAGTTCCACATGGAATGTGATCCATATTTCCTGAAGATGTTTTTTGGGGTTTTGGATGTGTACCCAATTTCATACTTCATCACACAGGCCATGTAAGAAGTACCCCATATATTTCCACTCTGTCTACCATGGTATTATATAAGGTAAATATTCAAATATTTCTATATAATACTACATCGATACTTTTTTCTAAAGGGATTATAATTCCTCATAAGTTTTTTGAACATCCAAGACACTGAAACATTCTATTAGTCCATCCTTGAAAACCTACCATGAGATGTTAGGATAGACTTTGAGAAGTATGGTGAATCAATAGACAAAAACCCCATCCATAATTACTTAAGCCAAATAGAGATTCACATCATCAGGAGTCTGAGAAACACATAAATATACTTCATCATGAGTGATCCATCCCCTAGTATATATTCTATAAAAAACTAGGAGTTCAACTCACCGATCTATTATGATGGGGTCACCATTTTTAAGAGTGCATACCATTTGATGATTAGAGGGCTAACTATTTATCTTGATCATCAAAAGCACATGATCAGGTACTTAATCCTTCAATCAATATAGGTGGTGTATTCTCACCTTGGAGGGTCATCTTCTCTAGTTGTCAGATAAGGCTGGTGGCATACCAAATTTTTTTTCCTGCTATTTCATCTCCTACTTCACTCGTTACTGACCGATCATGATGCTATCGAACATGGTTGCCAAATCTGAGAGAGTTATATCTATCTATCTGACTTTTTATTCTATTCCATCGAGGCATGTTTATTTTTTTTGTTTCTATAATCCTCATTCTAAGACTTTATATGAGAGAGACAAGGAGAATATGGAGGATATAAATGATCTGGGTGATATCTGACTGGTCAGACCAAAATTTTAGACTCCCCTCTCTTGATTGAATCAATGGAAAATTATTACTTGTATAAAAAGGGTATGTAAATACACTTATAGGAAACATAAAATTTCTAGAGGGAGAAATAAATAGAAGTATGGGTTCTCCCCTACCCAATCCAACTGGCCAATACCTTTTCTATAAAAATATTCCCCTTACTCCCTAAAGAAGAATTTTCCCCTCTCCACAACGCACGTGACCTACAATAATTTCCCCCTACACAAAACTTCTTCCCACTTCTAGAATATATTAACAAATCTTAGTTTCTACCAATCATGATTTATTTTTATTTAGGTAAGGAGATAATAATTTGATTGGGAATTGGTATGAGAAGAGTTTAGCATGTTTTACTTATTTTTGAAACATCTCAGATTTCCATGTATTATTTTTAGATATTATATGGATTGATTTCAGGAATAGGCACTGAGACGATGTATGATTCTAAGACCCAGGGTGCCCGGAATAATTATTTGAATAATAATAAAATATTATATATAAAGCGCACACAATTTTCATGAAAAATGGAATAAATCCTAAAAGGATGACTTTTTTAGAAATTTGAGGGCAACACTGTGTTCAAAGTAGTGACTTTACCTTAGGTGAGGCCTAACATCGACCGGCATGGGTCGACTGTGAAAAGTAATTTTCGAACGTTTTAAAGAATAAAATAAATTAATTTTTTTATTCAACATTACAAGATAACGTAACAAAGTTTATTTTTTAATAATCCTTTGTCAAAGAATTTAAAGTTATCACTATAACCCTAAAATTCCTCTGAAGTAGGGAGAAATAATCCTCTCCAACGAATGATGAAGGATTGGAGATTAGATCGTGGATTTTCATGCCAATGAAGTTGGAGGATCTCATCAATGATAGAAAAGAAACCACTACTCATCAATAATTGATCCGAATTGAGGTAGGTAATTTGTTTTATTTTTGATTCACTGTTCTTGAATTCAATGATGAATGCAGACCAACCCACAAACATGTTGATATGTAGTTTGATCGTTCTTGCATGATGGGATTGATTGCAGGGTTTTAATGGGAGATAAATATTTGTGATTATTTATTATTTTTTTCTTCATTATAATGGGAACAAATTGAGGTAGACATGAAAAAATGATGAGGTTCATTCCTCTAGGTGTTCTTGTGATTCATCTCTCTCCCGTTCACGGTACTCTTTACTGTTGGACCCTCATGGTAGAAACTCAAATTGTCAGGAGGCTTCAAACGTGATTGGACAACCAAATTGGTGGTAAGACAAAAATGAGGTTAGATCAATGTATCTCATGATATGAGTATCATAGAGGAGTTTTTGTTTCATAGTTTCGACCATCAGAGGAGTGGAGGCCTATGGATGTAGTAGGGGCGATGAGTGGCACCGCGTGGGATGCGACGACACACCACATAGACCGGACCCAACAATGGGTCAGGTTGGGAGAGAGATTTAGGGAATCCTAGTGGGATGATCTAGAAAAGTGGACTGGGCCCAACCAAAGTGATCCAGGCCCATCATGCTGGGTTGACCTGACGGACTGGGTCAGACCTGGCAGGTCGGGTCGGGTCGGACCTGGGTGGCCGGACCGGGCCACGATTGATTGAGCTGCCACGGTATCTAGGTCACGGTCGACCACTGCAGAATCTTGAGCTACCATGGAAAGGTTGAAAGTGGGGGTGATTGGACTGAATAGTCAATCTCCATAGTCAGTGGACCGACCACCTGGTCAGTCCAAGAGCCTGTGGACCCCTTATAAATTTTCAAACGCCCATAACTTTCAAACAGTGTGTCTGTTTGACAAACCGTCTGTGGTGTTGGGACCCTTGTAATGAGAAAATACTTTTGAGATATCATAACTGGGTTTTTGTGGAATTTTATATACCACCTAATGGCTTAAGTAGTAGGTTCTTCTAGAATGATCATGCTTTTAGAGGAATCCTGTGGATGGTTGTGACATAGAGACTGGGTGTCTCATGGAGACTATGAGACTCTCAAAGACTATGTGTCTTATAGATATTGTATGTCTCTTGGAGACTGTGTGACTCCCAAAGACTGTGTGTCTTATAGAAACTGTCTGTCCCATGGAGACTGTGTGACTCCCAAAGACTATGTGTCTTACCGAGACTATGTGTCTCATAGAGATTGTGTGTCTCATGGAGACTGTGTGACTCCTAATGACTGTGTGTCTTACCAAGATTATGTGTCTCATGGAGACTGTGTGTCTCATGGAGACTGTGTGTCTCATGGAGACTGTGTGTCTCATGGAGAC
The DNA here is from genome assembly GCA_963277665.1 of Viscum album. Classification (NCBI taxonomy): domain Eukaryota; kingdom Viridiplantae; phylum Streptophyta; class Magnoliopsida; order Santalales; family Viscaceae; genus Viscum; species Viscum album. The sequence goes on from OY728153.1 coordinate 1,387,649,230, forward strand.
TGTGTGTCTCATGGAGACTGTGTGTCTCATGGAGACTGTGTGTCTCATGGAGACTGTGTGTCTCATGGAGACTGTGTGTCTCATGGAGACTGTGTGTCTCATGGAGACTGTGTGTCTCATGGAGACTGTGTGTCTCATGGAGACTGTGTGTCTCATGGAGACTGTGTGTCTCATGGAGACTGTGTGTCTCATGGAGACTGTGTGTCTCTTTGGAGAGAGTATATTTGGATATTATTGATATATGGGTTGTGGGTGTAATTCTTTAAGGACCTGAATATACTATTCCTTCATGATATTTCCTATGTGGTATTTCTTATGTGGTATTTCCTTTGTGGTATTTTATATGTGGTATTACCCGTGTGGTATTTCCTTTGGGGTCTTTATTTTTTGTTTTTGGGTGCCTTACTGAGTATTGTTTTACTCACCCCTGCACAGGCTTTGCCCGCACGTGTCATGTCTTGTGAAGATGAGCGACCTTTTGAAAGAGTCCAGGGTAGAACAGGACCGAACATAGCTTTGTGATTTTAGGAAGGCCAAGGTGTTCCAACAACTTCAAGTAAAAGTCCCAGTACCTTTGTTTACAGTTTGGAATTTGTGGCTTACAAAATTTTCTTTTGATGGGTTTGCATTCTAGCCCAATTTACTTTACTGCACTTTACTTTCCTATCATACTCTATTGGTTGGGATATAGTGTATGCATTCAATTGTTTACTTTGCATTTTTACATTTCATCTTTTGTATCTTGGTGATGTGTGCGTGTGTACAGGTACTTAGGAAAATGTCTCCCATTTATGGGATATTCCTTCTCGATGCTAGTCACCAACCCCTGGTTAATTGAAGGTGGGATTGGGGTATTCAAGACATGGTCCCCTCTAGGACAAGTCTTGATAGTTTTTCTTATTATTTCCATGCTGATATTGATTGATTTATGATAGGAATGTTACTGTGATTTTGATATTGATTGTTGATTTATTAAGGCAAGTTTTAATTTTTTTAAATGAATTAAATATGCTAATGAAAAGAATAAGATGAAACTTGGAATTTATATTTAAAATCATTGATCATGAACTGATAAATAAATGATAAATAATGGAAATATATCTTCCAAATGTCATATATTCTATTATTTAATGACTAATACCCCCTCACTATTATATCTTCCAAATGTCATATATTCTATTATTGAATGAGGTTTTGGTATATGAAATGTGGATGAGGTGATGAGATAGTGATGCTGTTATGTGGAAGTGATGTTATGTGGAAATGATGTGGTTATATAGCAGTGATGTGGTTATGCAGTGGTATGTGGAAGGTAGTTATGGTAATGTAGCTCTAGCTATGATGTGGTTATGTGGGTATGGTATGGGGGCATGAAAGGGATGAGAATTCTAAGATGTATTCCATTGGGGCATGAGAGAGAAAAGTTCAAAAAAACATGGGTACAAGGTACCATTCTTGATATATTTTCATGATTATTATATTATCATAATTGTGTATGGTTTTAATGGGTAAGACTTAATGAGGTTGGGGTGAAAATGACTTTGGATTATGTAACGAGTTAGTTTCACTGTTTATTCAATGAGGTTTTAGTATGATTTTTCCACATTCATAGGAGAGTTTGGGGAGGAACCTACCGAGTATATTTGTATGTTTATCCCTATCTTCTATATACTATTTTCATATATTTTTAGTACAAAGTTGGTGATCACACTATACATTAATAGCTTGTGATGCGAAGCTATTTTTAGTTGAAGTTGTAAGTGATTTTATTTTGGTATTTCCCTTTGGTTTAAATTTAACATTACATACATATTGTTGGGATTATGGGTTTTAGGATCAATTGAAGTATATTGGTGGTGGTTTTACATTATTCTAGAAATTTATGTGAGAAATGTATCCCTTATGTGTATTTTATACCTTCGATGTTAGCTGTCAACCCATGAGCTATTAGAGGTGGGATTCAGGGGACACTCAACATCACTACTAACCCAATAGGGGTTCTATTAGGGATGGATCATGACAAATACAATGACTTGGGGTATACAGTACTGTAAAAAAGGTAGTTAACTAGATGCCTATCACACCATATTTTCTCTTGAGTAATATTTTTATTTCATATGATTTTAAACCTATACATGAAAATGTTTCATATACCTTATTAATGAGATGCATTTAGATATGTGTAGATAAAAAAATAACAACAACAACAAACAATCCTTGAATCTAATTAACTGGTGTCAACTATATTGATCAAACGTTGTCAATTAGCTATATTTAAGACCATATTTTCATTAAAACCATTTATAAAAAAATTATCTTGAATAGTTTTTTTAAGTATCCTTTTAGCTCAACCTATAACTCTTTTAATAAGTTAATTATTCATTAATCTGACACCCTATTATCAGGTGAATCTTTAGGACTTATTATAATATGTATAAGACATCTTAATCTAGTCTCAGTTATATTCTTATCAATACGAGTCACTCCAATTTTCTCTTCAAAACATTCATTTCTAATCCTATCCATCTTAGTATATCCACATTTCCAAATTAACATTTTCATTTCTGATACCCTTATTTTTTGTTTAGGATGTCCCATCAAAGTCCAATACTCAATACCATATAGAATAGTTGATCTAATATATGTCCTATAAAATTTACCCTTCAATTTCAAAGGAATTTTACAATCACAAAACACCCCTAAATCCTTTCTCTATTTTATCCATCCATTTTGATAAAGTGTAATATCTTATTCATGGGATAAAAACCCCACACATTGATTTTTTTAAGTAAAAAACCTTACATATTGTATTTTGGTAAAGGAAATATAGTACACATTGTGAAAATATATTACACATTGATAAATATAATAGTTATTGATTTCTATTAAAAGAGAAAACCTTATGCATTATAATAAATATTTTTATAAATACAAATATATTATGAAAAATAGAAATATGTTATGAATTGGAAAAATATGTTATATATTGAATTCTATCCAAGAGAAATATATTACATATCATTAAAATATGTTATGTGTAATCTAAAAATTTCTTACATAAGATTAAATATTATGTATTCCCCATTCTTCCATGACTTTACCACATTCTAGTATGATTCTTTAAGAACACATATATATATATATATATTTAATATATTACGTATCAAGGGGTAAACTTTTTTTTTGATTATGAGGAATAGATATATTATGTATTGACTTTACCATAGAAGAAAATCCTCATTTTGCTTTAAGTTTTTTCTTACAAATAATAAGGGGAAAATATCAATCATAAGATGTAATATTCCTTGAATCATAATTTATGATTGATAATGGAATTATCAATTTTAAAAAATTGAAATTAAGAATTTTGTTACATAATAAATATTCCATTAGTCTATGTTATTTGTGTTAGGATTTATAGTTATGCAGTGTGGTGATAATCAATGTGACATGTCTTTCCTCAATTATATCAAAATTTGGTGAGATGACTGGATTCTTAAATGGGGAATGTTTGAAAGAATCCTGAACCAATTCCATGAACCTAAATATTATCATAAAATTATGGGTTCCCTTCCCATATTTTCTTTCATTCATTATTAAAGGGAGGTTTCACTAGTGATTACATTCAGTGTTAGTGGATTATTGGAAGCATATAAGAATGAATAAGGTTGTTGGAAGCTTCTTACAGATTCATTAATTCTCAACTTTAGTTATCCCGATGGGGAATCACTCATCTCCTTGAGATTTAGGATTTATAAATCTTTTATTTTATCTTATGGAACATTTTCTTCTTGACATGACGTGAGTTCTTCTAATCCATTCTTGTCGAAAATTTAAAAAACCTTTCCGATAGTTATCCCTTAAAATTAAATAACCTAAACTATCATCATTAAACTTCAATTTATACCCTCTTTGAAATGAATTATGGGAGTCATCATCATTCATTTTTATTGAAACCTACATATTTTATCATATAAGAAGTGAATTTTTGTATCACTCTAAAGTTTGTTAATCCTTCTTGGATAAACCCCAAAGAGAAAGGTAAGTTTGTTATCTCTCCTCAGGATTGATGGAGATGGTTGGTCTAAGGGAGAGGGGTTTCCATTTAATTATGTAATTATTTATGCATTCATTATTATATTATTCTACTGGGATGGTATAGTTGTTTGGTCTGGGGGAAGGGGTTATTATATGTTTCTTATTCCCTTTAAATTTTACTGGTTTAATTTCAATTATACTTTGTTTTATTTTAGTTATGATCTTATTTATTTAATATCTACTTAGAAATTATGGTAACATTATTATTCCATTATTTATGTGCTTCTATTATTATGTGTTTATCACGTGTTATGGGAAAAATAGATTTGTAAAGGGAAATTTATAATGATAATGAAGAATCAAGAATGTTGTAGAATATTTTATCAAATTCTTATTTATTTCAAAGTTTCATCATTTATTAAATGTATATTATAACTTTATGTTGATAATATAATGTTAAATCATATGTGGAAATGTGAGGATGATCATGTTCAATTGTATTATTCATTATATTATTTTATTTTATTGATGGAAAGATATTTAAGGAATAAAATAAGATAATAATAAATTAAAACATATAATTAAATAGAAATGATAAAAGTAGTATAATTTGGATTTATTACTTTTTTGAGGGATTTCATCTTAATATAGGTGTGAGGGTTGTAAATAATATATAGGTATGATGAAATTAATTAGTCTTTACCTTATGTGTCCTTGATTTTGGATTAGGTGGTAAGAATTTAAAATAAGAAGAGGGTTGGGTAAGTCTTAGTGGTGGGTATGTTTTAGGAGTTAGATTTTATGTGTAGGGAAGTTGTTTCTATTTAGTTTTTATCCTCTTAGGAAGGGTGAGTAAGTTTAAAACCCCTCATCTATATGGGTGCTTCGAAATTGAAGAAAATTTGAATTTTAAAGCTAGTGGATGAGCCTATTTTTGAACCCGACATTAGAATAGAGTTATAAAGGCCAGAAACCTCTTATAATATGCAATTTGTGTTTGGAATTAATCACTTTAGGGTGTTAGGAGGTATCAAGATTGTCCTAGGGGTTCAGGGCTTGGAGCTTATAATTTTTGAAGATGTAGCCTAAGTCGCATGGTTAAAGCATAATTTTTCCTAAACTAACCTGGATAACCCACCTAAATGGTACCCTAATCAATTATTACATGGCCCTAAGGTAATTAATAATCTCCATGGGTTGGATTCTAGCACTTTGGAATCAAAATAAACACCAGGGAATGATTTACCCATAATAATTACTCATAAAGATGAAGCAACAGATATAAAACTAGTAAAGGGTCAGTATTCCAAACACTTATCAAGAGAAAGGTAACATAAAGAAATAGATACAAGTCTCAAAATGGTATGTCAACCAAAGTCATCAAATTAAACCATAAATGAAAACAACCCATAATCTTTATACAATAAGTGGATCACATTCTCCACTAGTCATTACCAACTCCCAAGATCCTTCTAATCAAGAACACTCACCAAATCCAAATGGTGTATTTCCTTTCCCTAAACCTAGTGATAGAAATACTACAAATTCCTAAAGGAAAAGGTAGGGTGTTAGCAAAAAATCTTGATGGGATCACACCAAGTATTCCAGAGGCAATACATATCAAGTAAAATAAATATACTCAATTTTAAGTAAAACATTGCATGAAAATATTTTAACAGTTTATATAAAAACATGCTTTATAAAACATTTCATTGGATAACATAAAGTAGGTACAAAAGTGAATTTCCTTTAAAACAGGTATATATAAGAATATTTCTCAAAACACTTATGAATAATAATTTATATAAAAATAATCATGAATAAACATTTTAATCATACATTGGAATTTAAAAACCATAGCAATCATATCATCATGTTTAAGAGTCCTGATATTAGGTTAGTAGAGGGATTCTCACACATATCAGTAAAATACAGTTCCAAGTGTGCACATGCACCTTGATCTCAATCCTAGGGGTAATAGGAGAACACCCCAAATAATGAACTCCCTCCCCTCATCATAATTTGGTTAGCGTTGTCTTCATCAATTTGTTTCTATATAGAGATAATAAATGCCTATTATGTGTTCTTACCACCAAAATACCCAGACTCACATGTTATTAAAGAGATTCAATCATACTTGGGGATATCATTCATTTTGAACAATCAATTCAATCATCCCCAAGTTCAAGTTACAAAACATGTCATTTCGTTTCAAAAACCAACATCAAATGGTTTTCATAAAAAATCAAATTTATTTCAAATCATCCTATTTAATTTCAAATTATAAAATATTTCACACCTTTTTCATCACAAAAATCATCATCAAAATCATGCTTCAAATCACTCATTTCAATTGAAGATCATTTTATTGAAATATCTCTTTGTTTTAAAGCCATTTTCAATGGGATTTCATCTTATGAACCGATCCATTTCAAAACTATTTATCAAAATAATCAAACCAATATTTGGAAATCAATTAGAAATATAATTCAAATTAAGAAAGAAAAAATGGTTTCAAATGATAGGAACTGCCTTACAAAAACACCTACCTCAATTCATAATCTCATAAACACCCAACAAGGGATCCAAAAATGAAGATTCTATGGCTAGAACATTTAAGGGAGGATCCCAAAACCACAATTCATGAATAAAAAACTCTAATTCTTCATCTTTAGAATAATGGGAGAGATAGAAAACACATAACTCAATGAATTATCAAAGAACTAACAACAACCAATAGAGATCTGGAAAAGGAATCCCAAGAACATGGTAGATCTATAAGAAACTCAATTAGATCGATACACAAACCATAGATCCAGTATTAATAACTTCTACCTATAGTTCTGTTCAAGGAAATAAGGTTGGATATAGAAGATCAATGAAGAATGATGAGAAATGGGATCATACCTTTGAAAAAATAGATCCAACAATCAAAGATATTATTCCAATATGATAAAAATGAGGTTATTCAGCTGAGTACCGAGTCTTAAAATAAAAAATCATAATAATTATTTCATGTCGCACAGTTTGAAAAACTGTGTTCCAATTGTGAGACCCCTTCTGAGCTTCTAGAAGAGATGCACAGTTTGGTTATACAGTTTAAAAAACCATGCATCAACCATGCATAACCCCACTATCCCAAGATGTGAAATTTTAATGGGCAGGCTACACAGTTTTCACTATTCACATGCTTAACTATGCACTCTCTTTTGGGACTCAAACATAATGCACACTGTTTCCTAAGTAGACCATCATGGTTTTCTCTAACCGTGTGCCAACCATGAATAGGCTCGAAAACCTTAAAAAAATCTAAGTCACCCAAAACAATGCAAGATAAGATCCAAATAAAAGGTGATAAAAACAAAATAATGTAAGTACCTGAAAATAGGTTTTAGGATGTTGCATGTCCTATGAAAACATGAGAATCTTCAGGTGAGATCATGGGAGTACAGGAATAAAATGTGATCCTAGTACCATTACCTTTATGAGTGAGTTATGATTTTCAGTATGAAAATACTTAGAGGTGGAGAGAATGTAGTGATCCATATTTTTTGTTTAATCCTTTTGAATACTTTTAATAATATTTATTAAGATGTTCATGTGGGTGGTTTATTTTTTAAAGCATCGAGATATTTGAAAAATATTTAATATTTTAAAATTTTGTTTTTAACTCACACACGTGAGAATAATTGATATCTCTCTAACAGAGCCTCATATGAAAATTATGACACCATAGTTTAGTCTAGAATGGAAGGGTTTACCCAAGAGAGGTAAAATTTTCATGTTCAGGTTTTGGTTCCTAACCAATCATTTTTCACTTATTATTTTAATTAATGGTTTCCTTAGATTTTTGTTATAAAAATGTTTCTAATCCTCTATTAATAGGATTATCCATCATCATCTATGAGGAAACCTAGAGAGGAATTTTCTCATTCTTATAGGATCTTGGAATAGAAATCATTGACAAGGAAATTCAAAGGTAGATTCATGATCAAATCTTGATCATTGATGATTTACCAACAAGGTTGGTCTTTGTTTTTTATTCCTACCAACTTCTTCATCATTTTCACGAGTTAAATTATCTCAAACTTTAGTTGTTCATGATTTGATAATTAACATGAATTTTAATTCTCAAAATATTTATTTTGTAAATCTAAATATTTGATTCCCATGGTGATTATTTAATTATTTAAAAATTGTTTTTTAATTCATTTTCCACATGTTCTTTGTTTATGATTACTTTCTTGATCAGACAATGTTGTGGTCAAGGGAGAATTTTTGGCTACCAACCCTTTTTCCTTCCCTCATATTCCTCTTTTCTTTTGAATGAAATTCATCTTTAGCCTTCACAATGTTCGGTGGTTCAACCATAGAATATCGTAAGGGGAAGAAATTGAGAAAGTGATGATGGTGGTGGTTACTGGTTTAGGGTAGCACAATGATGAGTGATGGACAACGGTAGAGGTTCACACGGGTTAGGGATGACACAACTTGGTTCCAATGAGATTCAGGCATGGATTCAATGAAGAAAAGTGGTGGCTCAGGCATAGATGATCATTTAGAAGCGATGATTGCGATAGATGGGGGAAATGGAACTTTGATGAGGTTTGGTGGTGAACCCTGTGGGTGTTGGGATTAGGCATCAGGAGAGGTGAAACCGAAGGAAATGGAAATGAAAATAAAAACCATGATAGTGTAAATCATGGGTGGTTGAATATTCTAAATATATAATTAATGATCACATGACATGTTATAATAGAAAACATGTCACATATTCCACTTAGTTGTAGCACTAAGGTTTCCAAAAATTTTAAATATCACATGACATGTGACAATGAGTTATGTTGTAGTGAACCGACCTAGGTCGACATGACACATCACCTGAGAAGGCCCACTACATGGTGGTAAACAACTAAATAACTAAAAAAGTCTCATTAATAACTAAAAAAGTTAAAATAATATAGTATAGTGAAAAATAAGAGTAAACATCCATGATATAAACAATTTCAAGTCAAAAGGATAAACCAAAAAGTTAAACATGACAAGACAAAACCGAATCTTCATGTGACCATTTTCCACCATCAATCAATATCACTAAGAAGGGATGATGCCCAAGAGGATCTGACGAACTATATGACGACCTTCCCTTTACTAGTTTCATGAAAAAACACATCGACAAACATCTAAAGTAAAAAATATTATATGAGTACAAAGCCAAGTAGGATTTCACCAAATAATATCACAAAGTCTAATACCATGAAAACGTTAGTTCTAGATTTAAAAGAAACCCGATTTATAAAAAAATCTCATAAGATAAAACATTTTGTAAAATATCCTTTGGTATTAATTAAATACTTTCATATTCACATAAACCTAGAATATGTCAAGTACATTTAAGATAGCATAAAAGCATAAGAAAAATCATTTTTGGATACACCATAAGATAAAAAAACGAATAACCAAGCATAAAAATACTATCATGTATAAAAATAGGAATAAATGAAAAATCACAAGATTGGGATCTAGACTATGGGAATACATACCCAAACACATAAAGGAACACTAATCTAGGAATAACGTGAATCCAACCAATATCAAGTCCTACTAAATTCTGTCGATATTAATAAAATAACTCTTAGTGGTGTCGCATACTAAGGTGATAGGTCCATTTCCCAATACACCTAAGGTTTACAATGTGCTATGTTTCTCAAAAACCATTTTAAAACCAATATCAAAATTTATAAAACATTTTTACAGTGAATCATCATTGCTCTCATTCTTGAAAACTCATTTTAGAATTAAAACCACCTTTAAATAATTTTATCAAACACAGAGTGTGCACAAATCCATTTTTAAAGAAAACCCCCTTTAAAAATATGAATCTATTTAAAAAAACAATTAGATATTAAATGATTCAATTTCATAAATTAAACCAAAGGATTTTAAAATATATTTAAGTAATTCATGATTTAGAACCTTTATATTGAGACACCTACCTCTGAAAAAGAGGACAACTAACCTTCTTTAAGAATGAAGATAGGAAATGAGTAGATTGGGTCCCCACGAATCTAGATCCATAAGAAACATCATAAAATCTATATAAAAACCATCACATATAGAAATAATAGACCAATAAGGATTCAATGAGATAAGGGGAAAAGAGATCAAGTAAGGATATAAGAAGAGGAGGGAATACTAGATAAAAAATGATACATACCTTGAAGTTATCCATCAATAACGAAGGAAAACAGTCAAGAACCCTAGGGGAGAAGCCTATAGAGTGTTGGGGAAGGTTTAGTTTGAGGAAAATAAAGATTAGGAGGTTATTATATATAAAAATTACAAGGTAAAAGAGGTAAATTTCAAAATTTTAAATGTTTGGATCGGGGAGTACGGTTAGGTCGCACAATTTAACTAACCATATGCTAGACATGTGTGGCCACTGTGCCTTTGAAAAATGAGGCAAAAGAATACATGGACACAAACATATGCTTTGGGAAAACTATTCTCAATCTTTGTGACACCATTGGATAGACACCTAGACACTCTCATAGTTTCTTGGAAAGTTTCATGGTTTGGAAAACTATTCTCAACCTATTTGAAACCCCTCTGAAGCCTCATAGTGCCATACTGCACAGTTAGTACTAACCATGTTCCCAAACCATGTGTTTGGACCGTTCCCTAAAAAAATACTTGTTTTCAACCAATGATTCTCATAAAACTCTATAATGACCCAAAGGATAAACTAATCTCAAACTAAGGCATACCTATTACCTAAAGGGCATAAAAATTCTCCCCACCATAAAATATTTCCCCCCATAAAGTGATCAAGATTCTGAACTCAAAATAAGAGAAGTTCATTACCACCTCATCAATGATTCATTATCTCACATCTCATGGCTATATTTTATGCACTGATATAGTACATAGATTAGGGCAATTTATTTACTACTTAATATTTTTTCTTGGTGATCTATAATCTAAACTGATTATTTAACCACAGTAGTGTTGGGCTCAAGATCAATATGTTCTCATTCGATCACATGGAAAGATTCTGGTTGATACCTCCTTAGCTGGGACACATGATACACATCATGAATTAATGTCAAGTAAGACAATAATTCCATCCAATATGACACCTTTCCAAGTCACTCAATCATCTAAAAGGTTCCAACAAACCTCAGTGACAACTTACCATGTTTACAAAATTAACGGTGTCCGAAGCAATGTGAAACTCTAAGAAAGGCCTAAAAACCAGCCAAAAACTATATCGAGTGATGATAATGGTCCACATAGAATTTTTGACAACTCCGATCCATCACTAATATCTTATGGATCAAATTCACTTTTTCCCATCACCTCCTGAACATGGCTCGACCCAACCAAGGACCATTCTCCCAAATCTAGATAGCATAAGGGATATCTACATGGACACCCATACAACACATTGAAGGGATCCATATTGATCGAAGTTTGATAACTATTTTTATAGGAAAATTCTACCAAAGGAAGATTCATTTCCCATGAACCACCAAAATCAAGAAAGCATACCTGACGTATATCCTCAAGGGATAGATAGTTCACTCAGTCTTCCCATCCATCGGTAGATTATATTTTATGCTCAATTTCAACTAGGAACCCATTGTCTCTTTAAAACCTTTATAAATCATGGATGTAAACCATGGGACCCTATTAGAAACAATTTCATAGGAAAATCCATAAATATTTACAACCTCTTAGACATATAAGTCCCCAAAATGATTCACCTTCATCGACTCTTTGATAGGGAATAAATGATTAAATTTCATAAGTCAATCAATTATCACCCAAACCACATCATTCCCACTATAATTACATGTAAAACCAATGATGAAGTCTATAAAAACCTCATACACTTCCACATTAGAATAGGTAAAGGTTGAATCATCCCAGTAGGTCTCTTGTGCATTGCCTTAATTCTTTGGAATGTAAGGCATCATGACACAAAGTCTAAAATCCACCAACTAATCCTTGGTCACCAATACCGATTACTTAGATCATGATACATATTGATAGTTCCAGGGTGTATAGACCAACTATACTGGTGTCTATTATCCAAAAAATCCTACACGACCCATCCTGATGGGGCCCATGTTGCAACTACCCCAATCCCGCCTCTAATAGGCCAGGGGATGGAGATAAGCGCCGAGTAGGCATATCATGCACATGGTAGGCCTTATCCCAATGTACCTATATAAACTCACACATATTCATTTATTTAAAATGTTGAAATATAAAACAACTAATATCCATGCATGCATACATCTAAAATACCACCATTAGAGTAAGACAATAAGTTATGGAAAGAAAAATGACCAAATAAAATCTCACCCAAAAGAAAATGATAACAAGTCCAATATGAAATAATAGAAGAGGAATACTATCAAGGTAACCTCAGGAACACACCTCAGTATGTCTAGTTCACTAGGCTCCACCTGGTCTTGGTCCCTTTAGGACTTTGTCAAAAGTTCAATTGTTTGCACATGACACGGCATGTGATGGAAAAACCCATGTAGGGGTGAGTATAACAATACTTAGTAGGACACCTCGAAATCACTAAGAATATAACATCAAGAATAGTAGTTATCTCATCACATGGATATGTCAACAAAACAATAACAATAATATCTAGATATACTCAAAATAGACACATAGTATTAAGGTATAGTCACAACTATAATGCCGACCTAGGATTCCTACTCTAAGGCCCCACATATCACTCATCCTGGAGGACACACTCCATGAGTCAGATAGTATCGATGGAGTCCATCTGATATTTCATTCTTGTCAAGTTTCTCTATAAGAAGTACATGTTGGAAGTCTGAAGATAAACGATGCACAAATGGGGATCACACCCAAGGCCATGGGGTATACCAAAAACCCAATATAGATTAACCTACTAAATAGGGGATCAACACCTATGTAGTGTTGGTAAAAAATATACCAAGAAACCAACCTAGGGAAATGATGATGATAAATGATCTCACTTTGGGCCTCATGGAAGGATTTTGAAAACTCTATCCAAGACTGAAGTTCCTCAGAGGGGATCACCATCCTATCACATAGGATGAAAATCTATAATAACCCTTAGGGAATATATCAAGAGAACATACCCTAATGAAACTTGTCCAATATAAAGAGGAAAAGGTATCAAATCCATCTTTGAAGAATTGAACAATGTGTATTAGAAGTACATAGCATGTCCCTTTGGAAACGGGTTTTACCCGTGTATCACGACCCGTGCCCATGTCCTTGTCTGAGTACACAATATGTCTGAGCCTATGTACTCCTGATTGTGTCTGTGTACCTTCTTGGGAACACACCAATCCTCCAAGTAAAGGTCACATACACCATGTGATATCTATTACACACTTTGTGATATGTTTCTTCTCATAGAAACCATAGCACTGCATAGGGGGTCCCACACATTGTGTAATTACAGATTATACACTGTGTAACCCAAGATTTTATAGAATATCATATTTGGTTCATGCATCACCATTCACTCATCTGGCCTTTGATCTAGACACGAACCACAATGGTAAGCTAGGAACAAGTCTTACCGAGCCTTGTTGTCACCGCTTACTGGAATCCAACCATCCGATTGGCACAGAAATTGGTTTTCATCATGCCTCATCACCATCACACACCCAAACACCAAGAACAGGAATAGTCCAACCGATCCTAATTTTCTTTTGCTGGTGAACACCTCCATCACAAGTTGTAAATGATCTTACACTTGTGGTATCAATCCGTTACACCAAGAAATGAGTGCACAATGATTGATTTCTCATATATTCATCTAAACAATAGTCAAATGAAACCCCGGTGGTGAACACATGAAGAACGATGGGAGAAAACCAAGAAACATGAAGAAGAGGAACAAACGTTCACCATGTTTGGGTTATCCTATATCTATTTCCATTATAATAATGAATGAAGATCTAAATTAAATAAATAATTTCTCCCAATAATCCCCACAAAATAAGCTCGCTCCTATAATACGACTTAAAAGTTCCCAATTGAGATAGTTGTATCACTGAGAGGGGGAGGGGGTGAATCAATGATAATTTTTTATTTTATATCTCTTTACAATTGAAACAACCTTATCCTCCTATTAAAGATTTCTTTCCCTGGTGAAAAAAAATTCAAACACACATCAATAAGAACACAAGTATTTACAAGGTTCACTATTCAGTAAGAATAGCTACATCCTTGGTATGGTTTGGAAATGATCCAATACCAAACAATACACTAGAAATAATACTTTTTGTGGAATACAATGAGCATGATATACCCTTTCATTCATGTAGAACTTTGAAGACAATTCAAAAAGTGCGTGTGCACCCTCTTAGCACAAATAGGGTAAAAACATGTTTGTGTAACAACTCATGTTACCTGTGCTTCTTTTCAACCTCTAAAAATGTATTATTTGGAAAACAATTCTTCAATTTCTTACCCAAAATATGGTAATAACTTCAAGAACTTTGATATAGAATTCAAATCTCATTTACTAGTCCGATTATTCCAATCTGATCTGCCCACTCTGATTCTTTAGATCTGATCTTCAAATATAGTTTCTCAATATAATGGATATAACTTTGATAGAATACAATTTATTCAATTCATAATTCCTTCTTCCACAGTTCAAAAATCCTAATACAAAAATCCCGATTTGATTATCCATCCAGATATGATGATCAGCCGAATATGATTGATAAGAAGAATACAATAGACAAATGAATATGATAATCTCAAAATACATTGATCAACTGAGTACAACGTTGAAACCTTGTCTCTTCTCCTTTTGTTTCTCCCATCAAAATTTATTCAACAAAGACTCAATAAAGAAACCCTCTTCTCTCCCTAGAAAGTTTGAGTTAATCTCTTTTCTGTGAATAGTACATATATTAGAAAAAAAGTAAAAAGTACTTTCTCCTTTTATAGGTGACCCACGAGAGATTTTAGTGGGAATCCTGAAAACTTTACTGCTCAACCAAATTTCCCAAAATATTGATTTCTCTTTAATTTTAGGTGAATCTTGACTCCATAAACTCTTCTCAAATCTTCTTTAAACTTCATCTCTTCTTCATACTTTCTTTTCAATCGCTATTTCAGATCCGATTTCTGAATCTGATCTTCTCAATCTGATTCTGTTTCTCTATTCCGATTACTGAATACGATGATCCCCTTGACAACACATCCAAAAATATAATTCATCTCTAAACCACTTCTACTTATTCAATTATTCTCTTGACCTAGTTGAAATACAAAACAATTCAACTCTAGTATAATGACTCTTGACCCAATTGAAGAAACATTATTTGGAATTCAAGCTTCCCCTCGACAACACATTCATCCATTTTTTTCATTTCTTCTATTTATTCACTTGAAATACAAAACTTCTTCTTAATCTATTTTCTTGACCCACTTGAACATTAAATAAATCAATTAAACCCCTTTTAAATGGTTGACTACATTGTTGATCATCTTATTTCCTTTTATTCTTATTCATTGGTATCATGAAAATATTTCTCTGATTATGATGGCTTAACAAAATTTCTTATTTAAAGCTCATGCATATGAATACGTTGATAATAAATTGTTATAATGTTTTGCTTATAATTAAAAGTACTATAACTTATCAATCCTCCAACAATCTCTTTCTTTCCTTATCAGCCTAAATACAATCAGGTTGAATAGGATCTTCATCACCCCTTTTCTCTTTTCATCCAAGTCCGATTAATCTGAATACGATCGACCCGGATCTCTTTCACTCCCTAGTTCTTTCATCAAGCTTGCATTATAAGTTTTACAACTTACTTATGATTTATGTGAAATAAAAATTATAAAAGCATCATCACATTTGTTTTATTATAGTTATGAAGACTCTGATTATCTCATTATGATCAAACATTTCATACTAGATTTGGTGTGAATCCAATGAGCATTTACTTCCAAATAAGATTCTTCTCCTAAATATGATCAATCCTTTCATTCTGGACTCAGTACAAATCTGATGAACATTTACTTCTAGCAATATTATTCTCTTGAATACGATGGTATTTTCAAACATTGTGAGTAAGATTCTACAAATATGATGGAAAAAATGATTTTTACCAATTATAGATTGTGGTGATTTACCTTTATTCTCAATCTTCCTTTTCTTCTTAAACATTATTGACAACAAAAGAAAATACCTTGAAAATAATCACCTTCATCATAGGCTTGATCCTAATGGTCTCCCCCTTTGGATTTTGTTATCAACCAAGATTCATAAATTAATGAACTTTGTATCCTCAAGTAATGGATTATTTATCAACAATTCTAAACCTGCGGGATCTAACTCATTGTAGGAAAAAAGAATCATTGACAACAAAACCATGTTGTACAAAAGAAGTGATTATGAAAACCTTATTGATATTTCTTCCCCAGCTCATCAACTTTACTAGAATACAAATAGATTGTTTCCTACAACCAATCCAATAAATAATTAAATTAGTTCACACACTTACAATACTAAATTCACAGTTTACCCACAACTCCCCCCTTTTACATGCCTTTTAGGTATAAATTTATGAAAAAATTCAATTACCCCTTGAAAACACTATCCAAAGGTAAGATAAGAGTGGGGATAGGAACACATACCTCAACATTTATGGGAAAGAGGTTGGACATCCATGGTTAACCTCAATTTAGAAAAGGATTTCTTCAGTAAAGGTTTTATGGGAATGTCAGCAACTTGTTTCAATGTAGGAACATACTCCAGCTTCAATTCATTCTTCTCCACATGATCTTTGATGAAATGATATTTGATATCAATATGTTTTGATCGATAATGTTGAACTATATTCCTAGTGAGATTTATTGTACTTTGATTGTCATATCCCAAGAGAAAGGGTAACTTCAATTCAACAAGTAAGTCTTATAATTGAGTTTTCATCCACATAAGTTGAGTAGTGGCTTGAGTGGAAACAACATACTCAACTTCAGTCGTACTAAGAGTTACTAAATTCTGTTTCTTTATATCCCAACTAACACAATTATTTCCTAGAAAAAATACTCCACCAGATGCAAATCTTCCATCATTAACATTTCCTTCCCAATCAGCATCTGAATACCCAAAAAAATCAATAAAATCTGAGTTATCATATTTGATTCTGAATTTTTTTGTGCCTCTAATGTATCTAAGAATTATTTTTCCAGCAACCAAATGTGACTCTTTTAGAGAACTCTGAAATCTTTCACATAGGGTGATAACATAAACAATATAAAGTATTGAGGTAGTAAAATACAAGAAACTTTGAATCAGCTTCCAAAATTATTTATAATCAACCTCTTTTCCTTCTCCATCTTTAATCAACTTTGTTCCTACTACAATCAGCATGAAAATAGGTTTTGATTTTTTCATGCGAACCTCTTCATAAGTTCCTTAGCACACTTTTATTGAGAAATAAAGATATATTTCTTCTTTTTTAAGATTTGTAATCCAATAAAGTATTTCATTTACCCTAGCATAGACATTTCAAATATCTTTTTCATCTCTTCAGAAATTTTTTCACAACTTCTTTCATCATTCCCAGTAAATATAATTTCATCAACATAAACAATTATGATGAGGGAATACTCTTAAGTTTATCTCACATAAATATTTCTATCAAATATTCCTTTCTTGAAACTCATTTTACTTAATCTAGTATCCAATTTGGAATACCACACTCTTAGAGATTGTTTTATCCCATACAAGGATTTCTTCAGCTTACACACATAGATTTCATTATTCCTAACAATAAAGCCACAAGGTTGTTCAATGTAAACTTCCACATCCATTTAAAAGATCTTGTAACCTCGTTGTGTAGCAATAGAAAGACATATTATAATTGTTTCAAGTCTTTAAATAGGAGAAAAGGTTTCATAAAAATCAATATCTTCAATTTTTGAATACCCTTTATGCACTAATCTTTCTTTGTTTCTCATCACTTAACCTTCTTGATTCAGCTTGTTCAGGAAAACCCACTTTGTACCAATAATATTTTTGCTTTATGGATTGGGTATGAGTTCCCAAATTTTATTCTTTTCAATCTAATACAGCTCTTCATTCATGGACTGAACCCATTTCAGATCCTCAAAAGCTTCTTTTACATCATTTGTCTTGACTTTTGAATACAAAGAAGCATGTGTAATAACATTTTTTGTTGTTCTTTTTTGAACCTTATGATGTTGATCCCCAATGATATCCTGATCTTCCACTTGATTCTTCAGACTAGGATGAGATTTTTGAGTATCTTCCTCATCATTAGAAATAGATGAGTTTGATTCTTCTTCTTGAGGAGGATTACAATTGTCTGTATACTTATCAGAATTGTTTTCAATTTTTTTTATCCTGCTCAACTTCTTTTTATACCTAAATAAACTTGTCTTCTACAGATATTTCAATTACTTCAACATCAATTAAATAAAAAATTCTTCCTGTTTATTTATTGAAACATCTATAGCCTCTTTTTTCCTAAGCATAGCCAATAAAAATTCCATCTTCACCTTTATGCTCAAAATTTACATAGTTTCCACATTTCTTCTTTATAATACATGGACTCCCAAAAACTCTAAAGTGTTTAAATATTGGAGTTTTCCCATAAAAAAATTCATATGGAGTCATGCCCGATATTTTCCTATAGAAACATTGGTTTTGAATATAAACATAAGTACTAATGGCTTTCCTCCAATAGGAATGAGAAAGACCATGCTCAAGTAACATAGTTCTCCCCATTTACACCAAACTTCTATTATTTATTTTAGAAACTCTATTTTGTTGGAGAGTATATGGGGAACTATACTCATGATTAATTCCATGCTTCTCAATATATCTTTCAAATTATTCATTTCTATATTCACCACAATTATCAGTTCTTGACTTCTTCACTGAATACTCACATTCCTTCTCAGCTTTCCTTCTAAAACTTTTAAATATTTTCAAAGTATCTAACTTATGTTTCATATACATAACACAAGTTATGTGATTAAAATCATCAATTAAAGTAATGAAATAATTATCTCTATTTTTTTCTCATTGTCCTATAGATATTAGAATGAATAAGATCTAGGGGTTGTTTTGAACAAATCTCAACTTTCTTATGCACTAAATTTGTAATCTTTCCTTTCTAAAAAATAGTGAAACACCAATATATTATTCTTAGAAAATTAGGAATGTCTCGAACACTATCTTGTTTTGATATTTTTATCATGTTTCTTTGAAACATGTGTCCCAGAATTTTATGCCACAATTGATTATTTTCCACTATAATCATGTAACAAGAGTTTTGTATTTCACAAACCTAAAACAAGTTTCCTTTTGTACTTTAACCTCTTGTAATAATCTTTCCATTTTCCTCATTTTTCACAAAAAACCCATATTTTCTGAAGATAACTTTGTTACCCTCATCACACAATTTTTAAACACTTAGACAATTGTGTTTTAGCCCATCAATATACAAAGTTTTCTTGGATTTCATCTTTTCTTTCCCAATGATGGCTGACCCAATACCTTTTATTTTAAAGGATTCATCATTACCAAATGTAATTGTTCATTCTTTAAATTATTTCACATTATTCAAAAATTTCAAATCTTCTATCATATGAGAAGAACACCCACTATCAATAATCCAAGGTTGTTATCCTTTTGTAGCTTTCAAAGTGGTTTCTACAACAAGAACTTTTTCTTATTTATTTTCTTTCTTCACTTTTAGCTTTTGAGAATTATTAAGAATATGTTGTTGTGCTGGTAACAATACAATACACACTTTTTCAATGTGTCTAAGTTGTTCACATCATTCAAAAATAGTTTCCAAAGGTTTGAACATATTTTTAATCTTTACCCCAACCTTCTCAGGTTTCTTCAAAACAACTTTCTCAAAATTATTTTATTGAGGGAATTGACTCCCCCTAAAAATTTTACTTTCATAAAATATGTATTAATAGTAATTTTTTTGGTTGAACCAACACATATTTTCCATATTTACAAATCCACCACAATACCAGCAGTATCCATAGAAAGAGTATTTGCCTCTGAAACTTCTATACTGACTGGAATTGTAAATATGTTTTTCAGCAACCTTCTTATCTTTAATTTCTAAGTCACCAAACTTTATGTTATTAATAAGAGTATTCTATTTCTTTTCATCTTTAACAGAAGCAGAAGTATTGGAAACTTTTCTAAATTTAGAATTTTCAGATTCAAGATTTTTAGAGACTTCTGAATTCTTAACATTATCAGTGTTGGCCACATACATGAATTTCCAAGCTTTATTCCTTTCATAAAAAATTATATATATCTTCTCAAAATTTAAAGGTAACTTTTATTGATCCTTATTTGGTTTATCTTTTCAATAACTCTCACAAACTTCAGAGATAGAGTTTTTGAAACTTGTATTTCTCTGTTTAGCTTTGAAGCATTTTTGTTAGATAAGTTCCAACACTTCTTCTTTTTTCCTTCATCTTCACCTCCAGATTCTCATTATTATTCTTTTATTCCTTAAGATATTTCATTATATCACCAATTTATTTCATGAGATTAACCTTTTCATCAAAAAAAAATTCTTTATTTCTTATTGAGGAACATTCATCTTCCAATTTTTTGTTTTTATTTTCAATCCTTTTGAATTTTCTCAGACATTATTTCAGCTCTTCTTTAAAATAAAATTCAATTTTAGGTTCTTCTTATTTGGAACTAATACTTATGAAATCTTCATCATTCATTATTGAAATAAAATTATTCTCAATACCATACTCAATATATTTTTTGGATTCAACATCACTGTATTCTTCTTCTTTATCTTTGTATAAAAAACTTATTCTTTTGGATTTGAAGAATTTTTTATCTTTTCCTTTGGAATAATATTTTCTTCCCTATTTCTTCCACGATATTATTGGCCTTATTTCTTATTCATCAATATCATCTTCTTTATTTCATTGAGGACAATTAGTCACAAAATTCACAATGAATTCACATTCAAAACATTTCAAGGGAAGTTTACCTTTGTATTTTCCTATACCTCTTTTCATATTTTTAGAAAACAAGGATAATATTTCATCAAAACTTTTACACACCTCATTTTCAGAATTGGAATTACCATCTTCACCTTCAAAAAGAATATTCTTGAACTTTTCTTGATTAGTAGCCTTGAAAGACATTTATCTATCAACTTTTTTAATTATCATAGCTTTCTCCCTTCTTATTTCATAATTAATGAGAGTGCTATGAAAATCATCAAGAGATAATGTCTCAAGATCTCTGTCTTCCAGCAAAGAAACTTTTTCATCAAAATTGTCAAGAAGGATTCTAAAAATATTTTCAAAATCTATAGAATCATCTAAATTTTCACCAAGAAATCTAATAGTGCTAACAATTTCATTCTCCATGGTAAAGAAGTCCCCAATAGATTTGTATTCACCCATATTCAAATCTTCATACTTCAATCTACAGATTTGTAACTTTTCCTTCTCCAATTTTTTATTATCTTTGTATATGTTTTTCAATTTATACCATATACCATTAGATGTGGAAACACATTTTACCCTTAGTAATTCAATTTCATAAAGTGATGATAATAAATTATTCTTGTCCCTTCTCTCATTCTCAAGATTCTTATTATCAATAGATGTAATAGGAACTTTATAATCAATAGGAGGAAACCCATCTGTTGTAGCTTCAAGAACATCATATACAATAGACATAAGATAAGGAAATATTATATCTTTCCAGATATAATAATTATTTCCATAAAAGACCATAATACCTTTATTGTTCACATAGTTCAAATTCTCTATCAATAAAGAATAAGTAAAGGGAACCTACCCTCTGACACCAATTGAAAGTTCCTAGTTAGGATAGTTATATCAATAAGAGAGGGAGGGGAGAATCAATGATACCTTTTCTTCTATGTTTCTTTGCAATTGAAACAACTTTAACCCCCTATTAAAGATTTATTTCCCTACTGAAAACAATTCAAACACACATCCACAGAAACACAAGTATTTACAAGGTTCACTATTCAATAATAATAGCTACGTCCTTGGTATGGTTTGAAAATTATCCAATACCACAAAATCTTCTAGAAAAAATCCTTTGTGTGGAATATAATGAGTAGGATATACCATTTCACTCATGTAGCACTTTGAAGACAATCCAAAAAGTGGGTGTACACCCTCTTAGCACAAATAGGGTAAAAAATGTTTGTGAAAAACTCATGTTACCTATGATTCTTTTCAATCACCACAAATTTATTATTTGGAAAATAATTCTTCAATTTCTTACCCATAAGATTGTAATAACTTCAAGAAATTTGATATAGAATTCAAATTCGATTGCCCAATCTGATTCTTTCAATCTGATCTTCCCATTCCGATTCTTTAGATCCGATATTCAAATATGATTGCTCAATACAATAGATATAAATTTGAAAGAATACAATTGAGTCAATTCAGAACTCATTATTACTCAGTATGAAAATACTAATATAGAAATCCCAATATGATTATCCATCCTGATATGATGATCATCTGAATACGATTGACAAGAAAAATATGGTAGAGAACTGAATATGATAATCTCTGAATATGATGATCATTTGAATACAACATTGCAATATTGTCTATTCTCATTTCTCTTCTCCCTTCAAAACATTTTCAACAAAGACTCGATACGAAAACCTTCTTCTCTCCCTAGAAAGTCAGAGTTTCTCTCTCTTCTGTGAACAATAAATTTGTCAGAAGAAAAAGTTCAAAGTACTTTCGCCATTTATAGGTGACCCATGAGAGATTTTGGAAGGAATCCCAAAAACTTTCATGCTCAATCAAATTAACCAAAATCCTGATTTACCTTGAATTTTAGGTGAATCTTGAATCCTTCAAATTTTCTTAAATCTTCTTAAAACTTCATATATTATTCATAATTTCTTTTTAATCGTGACCCCGGTTCTGATTTCTGAATCCAATCTTCTCAATCTAATTTTATTTCTCCATTCTGATTATTGAATAAGATGCTCCCCTTGACAATATATCCAACAATCTTCTTCATCTCTGAACCACTTCTACTTATTCCCTTATTCTCTTAACCTAATTGAAATAAACAAAAGTTCAACTATGATACAATGGATCTTGACCCAATTGAAGAAACATTCTTTGAAATTAAAGATTCCCCTTGAAAACACATTCATCTATTTTCTTCAACTCTTCTCTTGATTCACTTGAAATACAAAAATTCTTCTTCATCTCTTTTCATGACCCACTTGATCATTAAACAAAGTAATTCAACCCCTTTTAAATGGTTGACTACATTGTTGATCATCTTAATTTATTTTCTTTTCATTCATCAGTCTCATGCAAATCTTTCTCTGATTATGATGGCTTCACCAAATTTATTCTTTAAATATTATTCCTCTGAATATGTTGAATATCAGCTACTACAGTGTTTTGATTATAATTGAAAGAATTGTAACTTCTCAATCCTCTAACAACCTCTTTCTTTCCTTCCCTGCCTGAATATGATCAAGCTGAATATGATATTCAACACCTCTTTTCTCTTTCCATCTAGATCTGATTAATTTGAATACAATCATCCCAGATCTCTTTTACTCCCCCTTTCTTTCATCAAGCTTGCACAATAAGTTTTCCAACTTACTTACGATTTATGTGAAATACAATTCAGAAAATCATCGTCACATTTGTTTTATTATAGTCATGCAGACTCCAATTCTCCCATTATGATCAAACCTTCTATACTAGATTTAGTGTGAATCTGATGAACATTTACTTCTAGAAAGATTATTCTATTGAATATGATCAATCCTTTCATTCCACATTCAATGTGAATGTGATGACCATTTACTTCTAGTAAGATTCTTCTCCTGAATACGATGGCCTTTCCAAACATTGTGAGTCTGATTCTCTGAATACGATGGTCAGAATGATTTTCACCAAATAAAAAGTGAGGTGATTTACCTTTCTTCTCAAGCTTCATTTTATTATTAAACATTATTTACAACAAAATACAACACCATGAAACCAATCACCTTCATCATCATCTTGGTCTTAACATGACTGAATTGTGAATTGATTTATTAGTTGATTGATTCAGACTCATCATAGGAATAATAAAACAAGGATGGATCCAAATAAAACAACATCCTACATCAAGGTGGACAAATCCCTAACAAATAATGAATCCATATAGTTTTTTGGTGAGATAATAAAATTTCATTGGCGTGGATAATCCTTGATCCATGTTTGTCACTCACCAAGGCTCTATCCAATCCCCCCCTCAATTCTGATGATTATGTAGCCAACCCTAAGAATTTTTCATAATCACATTTAAATAGAGAAGGACTAGGTCACTAAATCACATTAAATAAATAAAATAAAATAATTTATTTACTTTATTTATTCACCTGTGACTTCACTTTATGGAAACTCATGACATCGACAATGGTTATGTTACACCTAGGAAAAAACTCATGCTATAAGCTCAAAGTTGGCCTCATATTTCTAATTCAAGCCTTAATTTAAGGGTTATTCTATTCTTTTCAGAAAAATGCACACATGATATTTAATATATTTAATTTATTTCAAAAATTAATTTCAAGATCACCAGGCCTTTGAATATCATGTCATCTCAATGCCTAGCTCCAATAATAATCCATATAATATTCTAAAGAAATACATGAAAAAATTAGATTCATTAAATTCTCCCCATATTAGAGATTTACATTTTAGAAATGTAAAAAAAAGACTACATGAAGAGATGTGGGTACTGAGCACACATCTGGGCCTCCTGCTCCTAGGTACTCTCCTGAAGATTACCATGATTCCATCGAACTTGCACTAAAGGAATCACTCACCCATAGAGGATCCTCTCCTGTGGATCCTCAATCTCTACTATACTCTAAAAAGTAGCTCCATCCTCGATTTCTAGCTTGACCCAGTCGATAACATGCGACGAGTCATGTACTTACCCTCTTATCTGAAACATGTGGATGACATCGTGTACCCAATCTAATTATGGTGGTAGAGCTAAGTGGTAATACACCCAGAAAACTCTACGAAATATCTAGAATGGTCCAATGGATCTTAGAGATATCTTGCTACCCCATCCAAATATCTGCAACCCACATCGAGGTGAGACCCTCAGAAACACATGGTCTCCCTCCTTGAACTATAACGACCTACTTCATACATTTTTAATAGGACTTATGATGGATTTGTTCAATCCTAATCCACTCCTGAATGATTTTCACCTTCTCTGTAGTGTTTCTCACCAAATATGGACCCATAAGTGTTAACTCTCCAAGGTTGGTACATCATAAAGCTGACCTAAAGGGTTTCCCATACAAAGACTCAAACGATGAAATACTGATGGTGAAATGATAGCTGCTATTGTACAAAAACTCCACCAAGGGTGGGTGATCCTCCAAACTAAGACCAAATTCTAACATGAAATCTTACAACATGTTCTCTAGAACCTGAATGGTTTGCTTAGTTTGACCATCAATCTAGGTGTGAAACACTGTGCTCAAATGTAACTGAGTCCCAAAGGACTCTTATAATCCCTTCCATAACTGAGTTTTGAAGTGAGCATAACGATCATAAATGATCATTGAGGGAACTCCATGAAGTCGTTCTATCTCCTCCATATATAGGAATCCCAAAATTTCTACTAAACTCTTCTCTGTAATAGCTAGGAAGTGGTTCGATTCGGTGAGTCGGTCTTTGATAACCAAGATAGAATTGTGTCCTCTGGATGTACATGGTAACACTATCATGAAATCTATGGATATCCCATCCCACTTCCACTTTGTAACCACAAGGGTTTGAGATAAACCTATTGAAACCTGGTACTCAGCCTTCATTTTCTGAAAAGTAAGGCATCGAAAGACAAACTATGAAACCTTCCTCTTCATCCCTGCCCATTGAAACTTCTTCCAAAGGTCCTGGTACATATTCACCACACCTGTATTCACCACTAAAGGTGAAGTGTGAAACTCCATCAACACATACTCTCTTAGTGAAACTGGAACCGTCTTCCAACATCTAAAAAGAATGACATTCTCTCCACCTTCAAAAAATCCTTCAGGAGCTTATCCAATGGATATTTGAGTATGTATGGTATCATAGTCAGTATCCCCAAGCTATGACTTCCTGAATCACTATAAAAGAATATGGGTAACAACCATCAATTATAGGTAATATGCTCTATCCCCATCTCTAAAGGATAATTTCAAAGAGGATAATTGATCCAACACCTCCCTCAACAAATGAAAACAAGATCTTCTGCTTAGGGCATCTACTACCACATTCCCCTTCCCAAGAGTATAGAAAATTTTGAGGTAATAATCATGGAGGAACTCTAGCCATCACCTCTATCTCAAGTTATGATCATTATAAGAGAAAATATACTTGAGACTCTTTTATTCAAAATAGATGATAAATTGCTCTCCCATAAGGTAGTTCCACCACATCTTCAGTGCGAAGACCACCACTGCTAAATCAAGATCGTAGGTCACATAGTTATGGTCATGTGGTCTCAAATAATGTGAACTATAGGAAATCACTTCCTACCTTTGAATTATAAAATAACCAAGACCATTCCCTAATGCATCATAAAACACTACATAATCAACACCCTTTTATGGAAATCTCAAGATGAGAACCCTCATAAATCTCTACCCATCCAACAGCCTGAAGGCCTTTAAATATTTTTATTATTTTGATAAATCCCCATTTTAAGGGAAGGAGGGGGGAAACCCAAGAAGACTCCATGGAATTAAGAAAAATCACACGCAAATGATAAAAAGAGTAAAAACAGAATGACAAAAGGAGCTTACACTCCCTATTAATTGATCACGATGAAGCCCTCCACCATTGTAAGGAGATTCAGCAAGAAAGTATCCTATGTCAAAGTACATGACCGATATGATGGATGATGTCATACCCTCTAAAACAACCAAATCTATAAAGCTCTATAAAGATGAACTACTAGCTCTGGATCCTCCTCTATGGCTAGTTCCAAGTGGTCAAGTACAGATGCATTGAATTTCTGCGTTCAGGATCAAACTGAGTACACTTACCTGAACCATCTATGGAAACCTCTTGTAAACCAATTGAACCAGATTGAACTGCATACCATTGAGGGAACAACCAAAATCATAGCATCAAGAGAACTCTACTACACATCAGAAAATTAGAAGAACATCATGTCGAAGCCAACACTGGAGGGAGCCTCGCCTTACTGAACCCGCAATCCACCCTTAGATAGGGGAACAAAAAATAACTAGAGAAGGGCCACCCAGAACTGTCAACACCACAAGCCACATCCAAAAAACTCACTTCCAAAACCAATTAACACAGTCAAAAGATCAAAAATGAAAACATCAGCACCAAAACGATGACCTCCTGAATGCTAGATCACCAGAATGCTACCACAAGCCAACCATAGAACTCAGCACCACCTTCAAAACTGCACATGGAGGCCAGATCCTCCCAATACACCCATATACAATGCCAAACATAGCGGCAACCTCCAGACCATAGCATATAGAAGACAAAAACTGGACCAACACCATGATTCCATGTAAAACCCTAGCCATCTTGAAGGATTGGGTGAGAAGAGGCCGGAAAATGATGAGGTTTTCCAGGGTGGATGAGCCTGCATGATGATGTCGCTAGAAGAGACCATTCTCCATGAATGAGATGAACAAAAGCACTGAGGAGAGAATCGTAGTCGACCTAAAACAGTGGAGAAGAAGGCAGCACGGGGGGAACCCTAGCGTCTCGAGAATCCCCTTATGGGGTAATCTTAGAACTTATATAAATATATACCTCGACTCCTAGAAATCCTACTGGAACCTCTCTTTGTACACAAAAGGATACCCCTTTGGGTAATAGATGTCAAGGGAGATGATATCCTGGATAAATGTAGCATGAATCTTTGATAGTATCCTACCACCCCAAGGAAGATATACACCTCTGTTATGCTATTGGGAGGATCCCAAGATAACACTACCTTGAGCTTCTCCAAGTCCAATACTACACCATTTTATGAGATAACATGTCCTAGAAAGTTGACCTCTTGAATCCAAAACTGGCACTTCAAGATTTTCCTATAAATCTGGTTCTCTCAGAGTATATCTGAGACTGTCCTCAAGTATATCGCACACTCATCCTCCAACTCTGAGTACACTAGGATATCATTGATGAAGACTACTAAAAACTAGTCTAATAAAGGTTTAAAGAACTAGTTCATGAGTCCCATGAATACTAATGAGGAATATTTCATTCTGAATGGCATCACCAAGTACTCATAGGGACCACTACGACATATGAATTCCCTCTTTAGTATATCCTTGTCCCGTACTTGCAACCAGTGATATCTTAATCCAAGTTCAGTCTTTGAGAACCATCATGACCCTCTCAATTTATTGAAGAGTTCACCGATCCTCATTAGTGGATACTATTTTTTATGGTCATCTAGTTTAGGTGATGGTAATCCACACACAACCTCAAGATCCTGTCTAACTTCTTGACAGAAAATAATGGGCTACCTAGAGTGAAACAATGTGTCTAAAAAATCCATTACTATTCAAGTAATCTAATTTCACCCTCATATCTTGAAGCTATGTGGGATCCATCTGATATTTCAGTTCATATATTTGGGTCACCCCAGGGTGTAGCTTAATGCAGAAGTCTATCTCTAAGTAGGGAGGTAAACTTGAAATATCCTCGAGAAATATGTACTCGTACTCCACCACTACTATAGAAAACTGGAAAATAATATGATCCACTACACCAAGGGTCATGTTATCCAACTAATGAGTAATTGTATGCAACCTCCTATGCATGATTCCAATCTACTCTACCTGGGTTTCCTTTTCACCCAAAAAGGAAAACCCTATCCCATCACTGTGGACACACTACATCCTCTATTTGAAATAGTCTATCTAGGCATGAAATATAGATAACTAGTTCATACCTAAGATGATTTTTTAGGGAATCATAACTACTAAAAAGAGATCCCAAAAGAAACTTTTTCCTCCAAGATTTAGGTCATACCATCAACACATGTGTGTGATCACTAAGTCATTTCTAGTAGGAATCTCTAAGTGTAAGGATTGAGTCAAAGGCTCAACCATAATATCTAAGTCATGAACAAGATAAGTGGTAAGGTATGACTCACACCTATGTGCATTAGTATTTCAGCTAAGGTAGAAAAGGCAAATATCATACCTCGTATCATCCCTAGAGCCTCTGGGTCATAATCCTCAACCACCTGCAACTACACTCGCCCTAAATCACTAGCTCCTTGATCCTGGTGGGGACCACCTGGGGGTGGTGGTGGAAACAATTCATAACATATGCCACCTATAGCCACTCTCCCAGCTCCTCTTCTACATCTTCCACCCTCCAAACCTACCTTCTCTTATTATTGCCTCTATCTAGGTGTCCCATCCACTATCTCTCTATCATCCGTATGGTGGGTCGATCAATCCTGCATGAGACGTCCCCTTCCACCACAAGAGTGCCACTGCCTCTATCTAGGATAAAAAGATCCATCCCTCAAGACCTAAATTGTGGACCCTCTTTCCTGGGATCACCTCCTAAAAAATATCACATGTCCAGGTCCCTTCTTTTATCATTGGATCCCTGCCACCAAAGTATCAGCTTCCATGTTGCCACTACTGGCACAAATTGTCTATGTCTGCTCATCCAGGAAACTTTTGACCACAAAATCATGATCCAACACCCCATTATAGGTAGGAATTCATAGAGGTATCACACTATATCATATGTATTTTCTTAGTATTCTCTCTAAATTCTTAGCATGAATGAACTGATCACATACAATATCCATCGAGTACCAATAAAGGTTGGTGAACCTCGATGAATACTCAGCCACAATCATACTTCCCTCCAAAAACTGTAGAATCTTCTAGATGCGTACATCCCTCAACGTAGCTAGACAAAATTCTATCTGAAAAGGAGTTCAAACTTTGACCATGTAAGAGTCACCTCATCATACGAATGGGTCACTAAGCCCCACCATCGTCCTGTAGAGCCATGGAGAGGGATCGTTGCTGGGATCACCACCTGGTATGTAGGTTTCCTAACAAGATAGAAGACTCATGTCATTACCTCAAGACAGTCCTCAACTGCCTATGGGTTGGACTTTCCTCAAAACCTAAGGGGTCATTGTCACTAAAAGTCATGAAGCATGCTCAGCCTGCGCACCTCATCTGTTGGTACTGTGAATACTATATACTGCTTGATAGGTGGTGGTAAGACTGGTACACCACCTAGAGGTAAAACCTTCTGAATAGGTCCTTGTATCGATGCCTCATCACTGGGTGGATCATCCTCATGGTCCTAATACTGAATCCTAGATGGAAAATGTCATGGAGGCATCCTGAAATAGATAAGATGTACCATGATAAATGTTTATATTTGGAGAGATTACTAAATAAGTATATGGAAACCACAACCCATTCATATATAATTCATGTACCAATGTTTTACCTGCAAACAATGTCTACCAACATTGAGTCAAAAGGAAGGTGATTAGTATAGCATCCCATGTTTTGGATCAAGTTGTAATTCCAAGGGAATTTGAGATTTTTCATTTGGTGTGTGGTTCATTCTCTAAACTGAATATCAAGATGTAAATAAAATTTTTGTAAGACTTAAATGTGTTTTTTAGATTTGGTTGATTGATCAAGAGGTGTCACAGGTGTCCTGTTGAGTTTTGGGAGCACTGAGCCCTATAAACTAAAGTTTAGGAGGACCAGTAAGGGCACACAGTTTATATGAAACCATGAAGACCACCAGAGGAAATTGCGTGGCCTGTTCAAGTGGGATAAGGGTGTTAAATAGTTTTTTCTAACAATGTGCATTAGGCCTAATGTCCATGTGGGTACTGCAGGTTCTTTGATAGAGGTAAAATGCATAGTTTGTGCATTGTTTCCCAAACCATGTGCATGAACCATGAATGTCTCCTTCTTGGGAAGTGACTCAAGCATGGTTGTCGTGCGGTTTGGCCAACCATATGGCCAAACTATATGCCTAATTAAAATTGGGTGAAATACCCATATCCTCAGCCTTTTATTTTACTACTCCTCTATTTCTTCTCCTCTTACCAACATGTAGCACCCCACCCATGGATCTCCTCCTCTCCTCCTTTAGGCATGGAGGTATCTCCCTCATACAACCTCCGTTTTGAGCACCGACAAGTGCATTGGAAAACCCTTTCTGATTCTATGACTCCTCCTTTATCTTTTATCAGTTTATTTTCTCCTCTTGTGATATCTTCATGAAATATAATTCACACAATTTTTAGTACATTCATCTATTTATTCATTTTCTATTAAATTAGAACAAATCAATCCTCGATATTAGACACATCGATCATCCTAAACATGGGGTATGTGGTTTGTATGCAGTTCCATTAAAATTGTGCTGTTTATATAATATTTACATTGTTTCATGTGCTGGACCTTTCAGGTGTCGCTCCTAAAATATTAAATGCATTGAATAGGTTTCCTAGAACACCTTGTGATGTGTTTTAGAACCCCCTTAATATGGTTGGAGGTTATTACCTCAACCCAAACCACCCTTTTTGTCTTGGATCGCTAATAATGTAATAAACATGGTTCACCTTATGGCTAAACCACTATTAAAGAGTGCTAATTAAAACAATTAATGTTGTAGTGAACCACCATGTTTTTCTTGCATTCTAATTTCCCCCTTTTTGTTGTTTTATGTTATTTCACTCAGATGAGAGTACTAATTTGAATTAAGTAAATTATTGATGGTAATATCATGTTTTCTAATAAAAACCTTTATTGAGGTGTGTTGTATTATAAATCAAATGTGAATTGATTAATGGTATTATTAGTGATTTTATCTTTAAAATGTGTGATTATCTTGACCTTTTTAATTATCATTTAATATAATATCCTTATTAATTAATTTTTTTTTGACATGTGACGTGGCATGCATAAGTACATGAACCTTATTATTCTTTAATTGAAATGGTAAATGGATATTCCCACTTTAGTTACATGTGATATGTGATATGCCATGATTATGGATATGGCCTTACATAATGTTAAAAGTAAATATTTAAAATGAATAAACTAATCATGAATTCCAAGAGCTATTCTTAGTATTCCATTTATGGATCTCCTTAGATGGGATTATTATGATTTATAATTAGACTTTGTTGGTGAATTGTGAATATATCGAGAGCGATACTTGGAATGCCTTGGATGGGATCTAGAATTTTCATACCTCTACATGAGGGATGATAGTTCTCTAGGGGAGGAACTATGGATAGGATCAGTGTCTAGATGGTTATATCAGGCCATGAGTGATACTCGGTCCCCTATGTGAGATACCAGGGACGGGTTCATAGGGCGTCTTCACACCATACCAAAAGTGATACTTGGGATTGCATTTATGGATCACCTTGGAAAAAATCTAATAGTATTAGTTATTTTTAGTTCCCTTGGATTGATACTTGGGCTTCATTTTGGTTTACTATGGATGGGATCAGGGCACCTCTAATTAATTTCAAATAGTGACTTGATTTAAAGAAATAAATTGCAAAGCTAATTTTTTAAGAATGTGTCCTCCAAGAAAAATCACATGATTGGGGTCTGTCTTCTTATGATGACATATTTTTACATCCATATAACATCTATACTAGTTGAACATAGTTCAGAGACATTCTAGTTGGGGCCAAAGTAGGTATGGTCAGCCAGGTGCCCCTAAGGAACCTGAGCTAACCTGTTTACTTTTGTGTATTTATTACTTCACCTATCATACATGCACATTGTTTTATTTAATATTCATGCACTGTATTATGATTTAGAACTATTGGTGGTGAACTACTGAGTATATATATCACCCTTATTAGGCCTCCATTGCACTGGGGTACCCGAGCAGACCTCATGTTCACATGTCTATGGATTACTGCTTGTGTGGTGCCTTGTGCATGGGAGTTAGGAGCACATATGAAAAGACCCGAAAATTAAATTATTTTTTAATTATATGGGAATATTATGAGTCCAAAAAAATTGAAGACGCATGATTCTGAGGCCTGGAGTGCCCGAAATGAATTTCTGAACTTTTTTTCCAAGTACGTTTAGTAAATGTGCGAGCGGGTTTTTATAACTTTTGAACAGGTTCTCGGAATTGAAATCTGAGGACACCATTGAGCTCACAGTGTTAGTATTATCTTAAGTAGACCTTAACCTCGACCGTAGTAGGTTAAGGTTGAAAGTTAGTTTTTGTGCTTTTCATGGGAGAAAATAAAATAAATTAACTTTATTTTATTTTTGAAATTCAATCCTCTCAAATTGAATTTGGTGGTGGAGACCACCCGAGCCTTGAACTCCCTCTTTAATGAGGGAGGTGACTCTTGGTCTCTTTTACCATTAATTGTGCCAACATCAAATTAATTAATGTGCTAACATTAATTGTATTAATTAACTTAACTTTATTTATTTGGCATTTCACCTTTTGGTTGGGAGATTTTTTGTCAAAGGAGAGATTGTGAGAATTGTGAAGAAACAATCTCTCCAACAAAGAACACTTTATCCAATGAAGAAATCAGTTGAAGGATCCCCAATGATGAACGTCTTCAATAGAGAAGAACCGACATCCGTCTTTTACTCACCTTCACCAAATTCGTCTCGCAAAACCTCCAACGAGAAATTGAGGTAGGGAATGTTGTTTTGAATACCCCTTACCCTGTTCATGTCAATCTTCTTGATTTAAGAACAATTATATTGCTTGCTACCATTACAACGTGGAGGGTGCGGGCCAAATGAACATGACCCAAAATATTTTCAACCTTTGTGGTTTATGATGGTCTTGAATCAATGGCGACATTCTGAGTTGAGTGTGGGAGTTTTTTGAATGAAGAACAGGCCACCAGGGCACGCCCGGTGACCCGAGGAACGTCACCGGCAACCCGTGTCGACGACCGGCACTGGTGGGGCTCGATAACGGCGGCTGGCACTCCGGATAACCGCGAAAATGTCAGGGGCGTGACTGCACTACCGGAGAAGGGTCATAGCCCATTAACCAAGGTGAAGCTAGGGCGACAGCCGGCACACGACCGACCGTGCGAAGGGGATGGCGGTGCACGACTGTGCCACCGGGCAAGCAGGAGCCGCGAAACGAGGCCGCAACGACGAAGGAGGGTGGCCGACTCACTGCCGGTCACTATTGGTAGTGCAGTGTGCGACCAAGACATGTGGGTGGGCTGGTCGTCTGGCCAGCTGGGGAGCCGAGTGGGACCCTGGGTCCCGCGTGCCAGCTGTCAGCGCCACGTGGCGCCAGCTGGTCAGCTACCCAACCCGAACGACCCAACCGTTTGGGGTACCCACGAGGCGCCTCCCCCTTGGGTGGTGGCTAGGGTGGACCCCACCGTGGGGACACCCAGTACAGGCCATACTGAAAAGAGGTAAACTAATAGAGTACAATGTAGAATAATATTACACATCTATGAGACAAAAAATGTCATTCAAAAATGATAAACCAAAAAATTAAAACATGATAAGACAAAACCAACTCTCCATGTGACCATCCACCACCACCAATCCATCTCACTAAGAAGGTGATGACACCCAAGAGAGATTTGAAAACTACACGACATCCTTCCATTTACCTATTTCCAAAAAAATCACATCTAAAAATTTACAAAGTAAAAAATAGAGTGTGTGAACAAAGTTCAGTAGTATTTCAACGATGAATCTATACAAAGTCTAATACCATGAAAATGTTAGTTTTAGCTTTAAAACAAATCTGGTTTATAAAAAAAATTGAAAGATAATTTTTTTTGTAAAAAATACTTTTTTATTCATAAAATAATTTCATATTCACATAAACCATAAATATGAAAATTATATGTAAGATATCCCCAAAGCATAAGAAAAACCGTCAATGGATACACCATAAGATAAACAAGTGAGAAACTGAGATTGAAAATACCATATTTTATAAAACCAATCATAAATTAAAAATCACAAGATTGGGATCTAGCCTATGTGAATAAGTATTTTTACACATAAAGTAACACTAATCTAGACATAACTTGTATCCAACCCATATCGAGTCTTGAAACATTCTATCGATATCAACAAAATAACCCATAATGGTATCACACACTAAGGTGAAATGTCCATTTCCAAATGTACCCAAGGTTCCCAATGTGATATGTTTTCCAAGAACCATTTGAAAATCATTCTCATAGTTTATAAAACATTTTCAAAACAAAGAATCATTTCTCCTATGGTTGAAAAAATTGGAATTAAGACCACTTTTAAGGCATTTCATCGAACACATAGTGTGTAGAAATCTATTTTTAAAGAAAAACCCATTTAGAAGCATGAATCTATTTTAAAAAATAATTTTATATTAAATAAATTAATTTCATAAAGAAAAAAGGGTTTTTACAAGAAATTAAATTAATTCACGAGTTGGAACCTTTGTATAGAGACACCTACTTCAAGAATAGAGGAAAACTAATCACCTTTGAGAACAGAGATTAGAAATGAGTAGACTGGGTCCCAACAAGCATATATCTATAAGAAAAACAGTCAAATAGATTTTAAACCCCTTAATATCCAGAAATAACATTCTAATCAGGTTCTAGAAAGATAAGGGGAAAATATATCAAGTGAGGATCTTAGAAGAGGAGAGAAATCAGAATAAAAAATGAGAAATACCTTGAAGTGATCCATAATGAATGAAGAAAAAACATTAAGAACCCAAGGGGATAGTCCTATATAGAACTATGGAAGGTTTAGTTCATGTGAAATGAAGATTTGGAGGTGATTAGATATAAAAATAGTCAAGAAAAAATATGTGAATTCCAAATTTTTAAAGGTTTGGATTGGGGAACATGGTCAGGACACATGGTTTAACTAACAATGAGTCAACTATGTGTGTTATATGTTCTTTTAAAAAACAAGGTGCATGGATACCTAGGTAGAGTTGTACAGTTTGTTAAAACCGTGATCAATCTATGTGACACCTCTGTACAATCGCCCATACACCCACACAATTTCTTGGTGAGTTGCACAGTTTTAAAAACCACGCTGAAATTGTGAAAAAATGCCTCAAGATCCTCACAGTGTCATAACTCATGGTTAGTAATAACTATGTGCTTAAACTTTGTGTCTATCCTATTTCTTAAAAAATCCAATTTTTTACCCTTGACTATTGGAAACCACTATAATGACCCAAAGAATAAACTAATCTCAAACTAAGGCATATTTGTGACTTGGAGGGAATTACACACACAATGTTATTCAAAACCACATTAACTAAGGTGTATTGGAGTATGCGCTTGGCCAACCCTCTGGAACCATATTCCCAGTAACATGTTGTGTATTTCATTAGCATCACGACTTGGACTCCAATGACAATACACGTCTGCCTTGCCCGCAAGTCCCACACTTTGTTTATCATACCTGGGGCATGTCATGTATTTTTATAGTAGTATGACTATGACTCCTCTGATGGTACATTCCTGGATCGACCATGGGTCCTACACTTTGTGTATCTTATTATGATATTCCATGTAGATTGAACCCACATGACTGGATAACAGCGATACACGTTTGGTCACTACCTGAGGCTCACATGCCATGTACGGAGGAGTATATGTCATGTTCTGGGAAATATATGGTGTTTTTTAATATTTTATCACTAAATAGATTTCATTAGTCCATTATAAGTGTTTCTCTATATAGAACACAATGGTGCATACCACTTCACTATTGGGAGATATTTTTGTGGTGTTGGGTTCCATAGATTTATGGAGATGACGATGGGGCGAGGAAGAAATGTTTGAAATAAACATGTGGTTTATAACCCCCTATAGACTCCTTGATACTAAGGTGAGGATCTAATGTATACTTATTGGAGTAAGTAACCCCCCTTGTGATGGGGTGTATCTCCTCTTAATTATGGACTAACTCCCTTGGTTGATGCTCATACCACATGGTGAGGTTGACACACGCTTGTCGTGAGGTGTGGAAAAAATTATTAAATCACCTAAGGTTTTAGTAAAAAGTGGTAAATAGAATGTCATTATCCAAGAATTAGTGTTTTAATATAGGTGTTGCTTAAACAGATAAAAATAACAAGTTTGAATAATTTACGAAAGCAAGAGGTATTTTTAGAAAGTTTGTAAACTTAAAATGAGGGAGAAGTGATTGGATTCAGGTTGGGTTTTACAATTCTTTATTTAATCATAGTTTATGAGAAAATATGAATCTTTGTGTTTTAGATAAAATGACAAAATGAATTGAATAACAATTGTTTCTTTGATTAACCTTCGATTTAATTACATGTCAAAGTGTAGAAATATTAATGGACTATTTTTAATTATTTAGGAAATACCAAACATGGTATTGATTTTATCTAAATAACTAAATTAGTCTATTTTAATTTATTCACATGTTTTAGCAATCACTAAACCACTCCCTTACTTGATCTTCTTGAAAAATTAACCAATTGGTGTAAAAATTAAATAAATCAAGAAAGGGTATAATGATATTTAAATCAAAGAAATTTAATATTTAAGAATTAATTTAAATAAAATCTTATTTAATTTAAATTTAAATATAAATTAAATTTTAACCCATTCATTTTAAAAAATAATTCCTTTGATTGAAAACATTCAGAAACTCAAACATCGAAAAATGGGATCCCCTTCCTTCACCCAATCATTAAGGATTAAACCGCTCTATGAAAGAAGGGGTCATAAAATTTGAATAAAAAATAAACATGGAAGAAAGAAATATGAATTAATAACAGAAAGGAGTAAGGTAGTGTTTTTCTCCTCTTGGATGCTTTCCACCAGATGGAATGGGTTCGGAAGGAATGCCTTGAGAGGGAGGAGCTCCCCTCCTTTTATAGGTAAAATTTTTATTCTAAATTTGACGCATTGTAGCCCCAATAAATGACCAATTCACGCATTTACTAATTCATGAAACATGTTCATAAATTTTTTTTCTATCCCCCTAAAAATTTCAGTATATTTGAACATGTATGGAGAGAGTTATGTCCTTTTCACTCTGA
The DNA here is from genome assembly GCA_963277665.1 of Viscum album. Lineage (NCBI taxonomy): Eukaryota > Viridiplantae > Streptophyta > Magnoliopsida > Santalales > Viscaceae > Viscum > Viscum album. Next base: position 1,387,687,444 of record OY728153.1, read on the forward strand.
CAGTTTATTCTATTCAGTCAACTTCTCCATATTTCAAACTTATGGATTATCATGCATTAATGACCATAAAAAAACCTATTAACGTGTTATAAAATTAATGATTATTGTTAAAAAATGTCATTTTCTTCCAAACACTGAATTTTATAGTAATTGGCCACCTCATTTAGGAGTTATGAAATTTTTATTGATTGCTAATTTTTTCTGGACAAAGGTTTCAGGAATCTTCCTTCAAAATATTTCATTCAAAGGTCACCTTTACGATTTCATAACTACATAAAATTTATTATAAGAACGTTCTTATGAGTCCTTATTTTATTATAGGTGGAATCACCTCAATTGGAGGTTTGTAGACTGAGTTGTGATTCTGCTACAGAGGTGGGGTCCATCATGTTTGCCCGAACACTTCTTCAACTTCACTAATTTTTTTGGGCATAAAGATGTTAGATTTAGATCATGTTACTAAATAAATAGTTGAAGATAATAAATCAAATATTCATAAAAAAATCACTTGAATTGGATTAATATTGTAATAGTTATAACCAAAATACCCTTGTGATAAAAATCTATCGAAATTCCAGAATTAAGCACTTTTCACATTTTACCCCATTTTTATTCTATAATTAAAATTTCCCATTATTTTATTAAAACATTTAAATATATATGTTTTATCATTTAAAAACATAAAAAAATATTCATTATTAGATTAAAAATATGTACATAAATTTTCTCTATCAAATACCCCCACACTTAAACCATGCTTGTCCTCAAGCATAAAATCTCAACATGGAATTTAGAAGACACCAATGCTACCGATATTCAAATTCCAAAGTAATAAAATCAAACAAATTTCAATGTCAAATCAAACTTTAAAAAATCCACATAAAATATAAATTTAATTTCTCTTTTTTAAAAGAAACAATCAATTCATGTATTTTACTTTTCCCCTTTGAAAAATGACGGAACTTATCCTTTCATTCATTCAAGATCCTGAATTCATTATTATTAAACATATCAAGTCATGATTTACCTTAATTTTGATTCTCTTATCTCATCACTCATGAAAAAATTCTAGTAGAGTTATTTTCATATCATGAGAATATTCTCTTTATCTATAAGCTTTTAAAAGAACTAATTTCTCCATTTTGTAAAGACAAAAGCACATAAAATCATCAGGATTTGCAATTAAGTTTCAAATGACTCTGAGGCTTAAGGTTGGTAGGATTTTATGTTTAAAAATAAATCTCAAGAAGAAGTTTTAACTATTAAATCATGATATTTAAAGTAAAAGTGTAATGAAATTCTCCCCTTCAAAGTAACAACTCCCACTTCCCCAAACTCAAAGTAAGTTCATGATAAAATTATGCATAATGAATGATTTGTGCAGCCTCTTTATTTTTTTTCAAATAATTTTTTTCATTTTTTTTGAAATCTAAGATTTAAAAAAACCTAAAATTAACCACCTAACCACATATGATAAAAATCATCAGTATTGTAATGGTGATTTTTTGTTTTCCCAAATCACAACCCATTTTTGTTTCATTTTTTTTGTTTTTTTTGTATTTTTTTATTCAAGAGAGGAAAAATAATAAAGAGTACAATGAATGAATCAAATTAACTTTCTCATTACCCAATATAGCACCCCACACTTATTCTTTACAATGTATGTCACCCCTTCCACCATGATTCTTTTTATCCCCACACTTCAACTTTAAAATATCATGAAAATACCAAGAGTAGGGTATAAATGGATAATATTATATTGAAGCATGGATGATCTCTATAAAGGTCATTCATGGTCTCTATGGGATAAAATAAGGATTGATATAAATGTGGTATTTTAAGGATAAGTGAATTTTCAAGGGATGCAACAATAATTTTAAATGTGTTTTTTTCACAGTCATAGATTTGAAAAATTCAAATTCAAGTTCTAGCAGGTGGAATGTCTCAAGATCAATCAAGAAATATTCTCAAGATAAAATAATAACTACTTGGTTTAGAAATACTATTTAGAATGAGACATATGATTGGGGACAATTACTCAAGGAATGATTAATAATAAAAAATAAATTCACATGAATTTATGAAAATCAAAGCATGAAAAATGCTTGGGAAATTTCATTTACATAAATCTATTATTTCAATCAAATCATGATTCCTCATTTCAATATCCGTGATTAAATTTAATCATTCAATTTTCTATTTTACTCATTCAATCTCATTAGAATTGAAATCTAAAACATGGAATCATTAGATTCCTAAGAAACTTGTGTCTCCTAGTTCAGTCAAGTAGATCATAAATTATAGCGTGGTCATGCAATTTAATCTTAAAAGATTAAAACATGATTTGGAAAAAAAAATTTAGGGAGTTTAAATGATAATAAAAAGTGAACTCCCATTTTTTATAAAGATTTTGGTCCTCTTCCTCTTCTTCTTGGTCCTACCTTGTGGTTTCCTTCCATGGTGGTTCTTGAAAAAATCAAAGCCACTCATACCAGTGTAAGAACCATTCCATTAAAGCTAAATGGGTTGTTGTAAGAGGTAACTGAGTCCAGAATCCTAAGAAAATAGTGAAACTCAGGTTGCCTCCTGGAAGAGCCTTTGGTTAATGTCATTGACTTGACCTCACCTCATGATAATAAATCAGTAGATGGGTTGGAGAAGTTTGAACTCCTCCACTGGTTCTTGAGGTAAACTTCCATAGAACTTCTTCAGCCTTTTCCCATTTATAGTGAATGGGTTTTATCCTTTTTTCTCGACTTGAATGCCACCAAAAGGATATACATTAGTAATAATAAAAGGTCCTTCCCACCTATAATGAAGCTTAACTAGAATTAACTTCAGTATGGAATTTTAGATTAGAACTTGGTCTCCAGGTTGAAACATCTTTGGTTGGTTCAGTTTGTCACGTGCCACCTTGGTTCTTTCTTTGTAAATCCTTGAATTTTCAAAATATTTTCTTTTGATTTCTTCTAGCTCCTGTAACTACAATTTTCTCCCTTTCCCAAAACACTCCAAATCTATGGTTTGATCTCCTAAAGACAAAAAATCATGAAGCATACCTAGATCTTCAATGGGATCATTACCTTCTTCACGGGAGATTGCAAAGAGGGAGTGGTTGTTTGAAGGGTTACTTTTTGTGTTAAGGACACTAAAGTTGACCTTTTTATCTCCTAGATCCATGGTCAGGGTTCCTTCATGTACAATGATGAATGTATTTTCCATTTTTAGGAATGTTCTTCCCAAAATTATGGGTGAATGTCTAGGTGCATTGTCCCATTCCATGGTGAGTACGTAAAAGTCTGCTGAAAAAATGAGTTCTTCATCTCTCACTAGCACATATTCCACAACTCTAGTTGAAAAAATAATGGATCCATTTGTGAGTTGGATAACCACTCTCATGGGATTCATATCACCTATTTAAAAATATGATAAGAAAGAATTAGACATTACATTTATGGATGCATCGAGGTCACACTTAGCATCAAAAAAATCTAAAGAACCCATTGTGTAAGGAATAAAGAATGTCCCTAGATCTTGACGTTTTTTAGGTAAAAGTGGTGTGGTCATAGCTGAGACACTCTTTCCAAAACTTATTTTTTCATCCTCATCACGCTTATTTTTTTGGTGCATATTTTCTTTAGAAACTTTACATATTTTGGTATTTGGCGGATTGCCTCCAGCAAGAGAATGTTGATTTAAACTTTTTGGAAGGTTTCATGGATCTATCTTTGAAGTTGTTATTCTCAAGCCTTTTATGATTGATCCAGTACATAAGGTAATGGTACCATATTGTATCTTTTCTCTCTTTGTTTCCTTTTCCCTTTCTTTTATACCTTCTTCTCTAGGTGGATGAATTTATCTTCATGTTTTTGTTTCAAATTATCCTTCTTAGTTGGCTTAGGTGGTGGAAGATCATTGCCGCTTAAATTTATGATTGCACTGAAATTATCCTTTGGATTAGGGATAGTTTGTGTTGGAATTTTCCTTGATTCTTGGTTAGAAGATCCATAAGGTTTTCAAACTAACCAATTAGTTTGTCAATTTTATCTTCCATTCCTGAAACTTTGGTCTTCAGTTGTTGTTCTTCAGTTTTCTGTACACTTGTGGATGGTTATTCATAATTATTGCACTGGAAAGGTGGTATTTATAAAGTACTTTGTTGTAGTAAGGGTTTCTTGTAAGGTTTTTGGAAGGGTGGTCTAGATTTCTGTCCTCCAAATCCATGTTGGGTCTGACCTTCTCTTAATTGTTGATTTTGTGGGAATTTTATTTATTGGAATACAACTATACAAATTTTCATATCATATATCTAAGCACATTGGTCAGTGTGGTGATTGGGTGATGAGCACAATCCACATACCTGTGGTAGAGATGGTTTCTCATTCACTTGCTTAACGACCATTTGTCTCACAAAACTTGTCAGTTATTGAATTTGGGTTGTATGGAGAGATGATGAGTCAGAAGTTCTTACCTCATGTATACCTCTCATACCAGTGCCTCTTGTTTCGAATTTCTGTGAATTATGTGATATATTATCAATGAGGTTCTAGGATTTTGTAGGTGATTTGTTGATCAATTCTCCTTTAGATGATGCATCCAAAATATTTCTATCATTTTCCAGTAGTCCTTGATATAAAAATACTAGGAAGTGGTGCTCCTCCACTTTTTGATATGGATAACTTTCACTAAGCTACTTGAATCATTCTCAATACTTGTAAAGAGTCTCACCGGTAGCTTTTCGGATGGTGTATATCTCCTTCTAGATTGCTATGACCTTGGTGGTGGGGAAGAACCATTGCATAAAACTTTGTTGGAGATCATCCCAGTCTTGGATCTCTCCAGGTTGTAAGGTATAAAACTACTCCTTAGTTGCTCCATAAATTGAAAAAGGGAATTCCTTACACTTGAATTTCTCCTCTGCTAATCATCTTGGTTTGAATCTTGAACCCACATAGAAAAATTCTTGAATGTGTCAGTTGAGATCCTCACCTGCAAGGCCATGAAATTTGGGTAGTACAAGAATCATGTTAACTCATAAATCAAAATCAATTTGTTGTTCATGCATGTTTAATTGATTTTTTTTGTTAGAAAATTGTGGGGTATAGAGGTTGCTCAATGTTTGTTGTGGGTCCTATGCCATTGGTGGTTCTGATTGGACACTTGTGTATTCTAAACTTATTTCTTCAAAAAACATTCAAGATTGAGATGCCTAATCCTAGAAAACAAAGTTCTCTCTATATCAGGACCAAAATCAAGTAGTTCCTCATTAGAGGTCCTAGTCGTGCAGAATTACACTTGCTCCCCAGAAGAAGTGCCAGTTTTGATACACGGTTGTCATGAGGTGTGTAAAAAATTATTAAATCCCCTAAAGTTTTAGTAAAAAGTGGTAACCATAATGTCATTCTTCAAGGAGTAGTGTATTAATCTAGGTGTCACTTAAGTAGATAAAAATAACAAGTTTGAATAATTTAAGAAACAAAGAGGATTTTTATAAGATTTTTAAACTTATAATGAGATATAAGTGATTGGATTTAGGTTGGGTTTTACCATTCATTATTTCATCAAAGTTTATGAGAAATGATGAATCTTTTGGTTTTAGATAACATGAAAAAATGAATTGAATAACAATTGTTTCTTTGATTCACCATTGATTTAATTACATGTCAAAGTGTAGAAATCTTAATGGACAATTATTTAATTATTTAGGCAATACCAAATATAGTATTGATTTTCCATAAATAACTAAATTAGTCTATTTTAATTTATTCACATGTTTTAGCAATCACTAAACCACTCCCTTACTTGATCTTCTTTAAAAATTAACCAATTGGTGTAAAAATTAAATAAATACAGCAAGGTTAGAATTCTATTTAAATCAAAGAAATTTAATATTTAAGAATAAATTGAAATAAAATCATATTTAATTTAAATTAAAAAATAAATTAAATTAGAAACCATTAGTTTAAAAACAAATAATTCCTTTGATTGAAAAAATTCAAAAACTCAAACATCACAAAATGGGATCCCCCTTCCTTCACCCAATCATTAAGTATTCCACCCCTCCATGCAAGGAGTCATAGAATTTTAATAAAAAATAAACATAGAAGAAATAAATATGAATGAAGAACATAGGGGAGGAAGGGAGTATTGTTATTCTCTTGGATTCTTGCCACTGAATGGAATGGGTTGGGAAGGAATGTCTTGAGAGGGAGGAGCTCCCCTTCTTTTATAGGCAGAATTTGTCTTTGAAAGTTGACATGTTGTAGACCCACCCATAATTTAATGATTCATGCATTTCCTACATGAAACATGTTCATAAATGTGTTTTATTTATCCACTAAAAAATTCAGCATATTTGGAAAATTTTGGAGAGAGTTATGTCCATTTCACTCTGACAATTTATTCTGTCCAGTCAGATTTTTTAGATTTCAAACTTTTGGATAAACATGTATTAATGACCATACAAAAAACCTATTCACGTGTTAAAGACTTCATGAATGTTGTTTAAAATCATCATTCACATCCAACCACCAAATTTTAGTGTAATTGGAATCTTTGTGTAGGAGTTATGAATTTTTTATTGACAATTACTTTTTTCTGGATGAAGATTCTAGGAAGCATCCTTCAAAATATTTCATTCAAAGGACACCTTTATTATCTCATAACTCCATGAAATTTATTATAAGAATGAAACTATGATTCCTTGTTCCATTTCAGGTGGAATCTCTTAAATTGGAAGTGAGTAGACCAAGTTGTGCTTCTGTTACAGAGGTGGGGTCCACGCTGTCCACCCAAAACCTTCTTCAACTTCACTATTTTTTTTTGGGGAATCAAGATGTTGAAATCAACTCTTGTTCATGAAGACAAAGTTGAAGGAAATAAATAAAATATTCATTCAAAATAATAATAATCACCATAATTGGATTAATATTGTAATAGTTAAGATGAAAATACTATTGTGATAAAAATATGTCAAAATTCTAGAATTAAGCACTTTTCAAATTTTAGCCCATTTTGATTCTATAATTCAAATTGACCATTATTTTAATAAAACATTTAAATACATGAATTTTATCATTTAAACACATCAAAAAAATATTCATTATTAGATTAAAAATATGCAGATAAATTTTCTATGTTAGAGGTACAGGTCCTCCATAGAGGTCAATACCCCCTCGATAGATGAGAAATATTTAGCAAACTGAAAATTTCCCACTAGAATTCCAAAGAGGTGATGTGAAAGTTATGGGAGTTGGGTAGTATGGTTACTTAAAGTTATTTGACTCATGTAGTAATCTAAGGGTTGCAGTTTTACCTATTGTTTATGATCTCTGTAGAGATTAATTTTTATTCTCAATCGACATAACTCAAAAGTATATTTGGGATTACACTATTTTGAATTGGCATGTGTTTTCGTCTCTCCTTTGGGATTTTGGTGTGCCTTACTGGGTATGTTTATGTTGGGAATCCACCAACTTCCAAGTACCAAAATTTATCCACCAAATGATATCAGACAACATAAATAGATCCTTTAAAAGGAATCCCTTAAGCATGGTGTACCAGAAGATAGGAATACCTCACACACTACTCACCGCACTAATTTGACCTCACACTCACTCAATAAAAACTCTCCAACTCACAGACATTTAAAACAAACATAAATTAAAGAAATAAATTTTTAACACTTTGGTTTACAGGGTTCAGACATGAGCCCTAAATCCATGTGAGAAACACTATTTTCATTCCATTTCTATTAGAAGATACAAGGAATTACAATAAAAATTGGTAATTACTGACATCAGAAAACCTTAGAATCTGAGTCATAGTACACCATGTACAAGTGGTCCCACCCCTCCAAAATAATGAGATATGTCACCCAGTTTCACTGACTTATGATCTTTGCAGACATACCACCATTGAACCATGGTGACTATCGACCACCAATAGGAACTTTATCCATGAAAAATTCATCCAGTGAATAATGAAAATTTAACTTAGCTATGTTGCTAAACCGCAAGGAAAGTCTTTATCGTAACTTCCACTGAACACCTATCGATGAACTGACTACTACACATAGCCATTATAAGATAACAATTTCCCAATAAACCTACCACTAATAAAGATTTCCACCTCCATTTAACTATACCCTAAGGTATATAGAATATCGGGCCCGGTTCACTAATAAGTAACTAAACCTGAGCGTCCCTAGCCTCAAGAGAACCTCCACTTATTCCAGAGGCTTTCGACTAGAAATTAGGGCCTAAAATTGGTATAGTTGGAATACTACACCCTCTAGATCAGTAATAAATACAACAAAATCATAAAGAAATAAAATAAAGATAAGTGGAAGATAATGAAAACTAATAATCAATAATAAAATGATAATGCAGCCAAATAAAAATAAATAACCATCTATGAACATGTTGAGTCATAATACAAGCAGACAACACACAATATGTAATACAATAAACAAAGATAGATTTATTAAAGGAATAAATAAAAAAACTCCAACTTTGACTGGTAGTCAGAGTACATGATTACTTCCAAGATCCCATATCCAATCTTAGAACATAATTAAAAACAACATAGCACATAGTCTAGATCCTAAATTACAATCAGGATGTCTATCTGGGTACCAAACAATGGCCTGAACATGGTGTGAGATAAACTTAGTAGAACAACACCAATGGTGTCTAATTCATATTCATTTAGTGAGTATGAAACAAAGAAATGTATAGGTATAATAAATAAATTAGTAAATAATAAATGTAATCAAGTTAGCTCTAGTTCCTCAAAAGAGACCTGAATGACCATTCCTGCTCGGGTCTAATCCAAAATGTCTCTAAACATGTTACATCATGTATATATATGCATATATGTAACCTATATATGCAAATATATACATGCATTGGTGAGGACTCGAGGTGTAAGATTGAGGAATCCACAAAATGATAAAATAATATGTTTTATATTTTAAATAAGGGATTCCAAAACCCAATTATCTCATAAGAATGATAAGGGGTGTCATCCCCAATAGTTAGATAAAAGATAAGGGATGCCATTCCCAATAGTCACAAATTTATGATAAGGGACACCAAGGCCATCAGTCTCAAATAAATGATAAGGGATTTCATGCCCAATGAGTACTGGGAAATAATGAGGGAAGCCTTGCCTGAGAATTACCAGTGAAATGATGAGGGACACCATGCTCAATAATTACCATAAATATAAGTATAATTTGCAATTTAATAAGGGAAAATAGTGTTTTCAAACATTTCTCATTTCATTCAAAACATTAAATTATAATGAAATAAACCAAAATCACTATAGCACATGGTTTGGTCACATAGGCATAGGCATGGGCCAAGTGACACAATATCACTATTTACTTTTCACTTATTTTATTTTAACATCTTAATGAAAAGGGAAACATAACACACCTCAAAATGTGACTCATTTCATAGGAAAGCATATTAATAAATAATCCAAGCATTCTTATAATCCACTTAGGGACAAGTAGAACTCCATACCTATAGAAAACTCACTAAAATTAATTCAACTGATAAAAGCCTAATTCCATTTCAATTTAAACCATTAATCAATTCTTTAGTGATTTTCCTAAAGGGGGAAAGTAATGAATTTTAACCATTTAGATGTTCACCCAATTCAATTATGAGTACCAATAATTCATTCACAAATCAACATGTCTCAAGGGAGGTTTAATTACATAAGAAAAGCATAGAATTCAAGGCTTTTATAAAAACACATTTGAAGGGGTGGCTTGTGTTGAGGTAGAAAAACTCCAATGATGGAATTGGGTCCTAAGGGAAATCAATTCAAGGTATTAATAATTTATTTAATTAATTTCACAATTGAAGGTGAAGAAAAGAAAGTATGGCCCATTGAACAACATCACATTTTATAAATGACACAAATTTAAGCGAAAAACATATATAGCACCTATATTATGATAAGGAGACTTCACTCGCCTATTATCATGCTTTGATTTGAGCATAAATGAGAGAAATCAGTGAAACATACAAATGAACTGAAAACAGGGCATATGAGCTCACATGGAAAAATCATCCAATACTACAAGGAAAATGAAGAAAATAAGGAAGATGAATCACAGAAACTAAGGGCTATCCAACATGACCGATGATTCTTGATTTTGAGTCTGAATAAAGGAGATCCATTGAAGCTAAGGAGGAGGCTAAGGGAGGAGCTTGAGCGGTTGATTGGAATGGGAGAGAAGAGGGAAACAAAGTAAGAGTAAAAGATAATGGAGTCTAGGTAAAAATATCCTTTTCATACACTTTAAATAGTTATATGGTTTTCTAACATGGTTTAGTGAACTATGCACCAACTTTGCGGTGCCACTTTCCGAAGGGACACCCCCTCACACAGTTGTAGCACATGGTTAGAAAAACCATGCACCAATCGTGTGGTCACCCTATGTACCTACCCCAAGTTACACAATTTACCCTATATTTCCAAATGGTTTCAACAGACCATGATTCTGTACAAAATAGGCCACCCAATTTGGACCTCATGGTTTTCACTAACCATGCACCAATAGTGCACCCCTATTTGTTTCTCCCAAAACTGATTTTTTGGAGCCTGATGCTTATGAAACTCATCCAAAATCCCAAGAAAAATACTAGGACATAAAATCCATCTAAAAACAAAACTTTTATGTGTTTCAAACCTTGTAATTAAATTTCTAATCTTTGTTTAATATTTAGCCCGTCCACCAAATGAAAACTCAAAATCCATTGAAAATTCCAACCCATCCAAAACATGGGACATTACAACATCCCCACATTAGAAATTTCCATCCTTGAGAAGCTTTGGGGAATGAAGAAACATCAAAATGATCTACCTGACCTACCTAGGTTGTGAATTCCTGTTCAAATTGCTACATTGTGTTTACAAATTCCCAACAAGCCTACAAGAATAAATTTGTGAATATGACATCTAAACCACCAAAACTAGAGAAAATTCTCATAACCACTAAAAAACCTCAAGATGGAACCTACTTGAGACCATCTAACTCGAGACATGATCATGTCATTATCTCCTTAATAGACAAGCCTATGGAACTTCCCACCATAAGTTCTAGATCTCAACGAACAATTCCAAACCATGACACTTCTATCATTAGAATTGCCTACTAAAACACATCCTTAGTGTTTTAGAGATGTTCCTGGAATGTTTCTTGATTAAAAAAAAGTCAAACTCCAAATGACCAACTAGTCTAGTCACACTAGATTTTCCTTGAAAATCCCCTTCCAACCTTTAAAATTCACTTGACTTAAACCAATGGAATGCTCAATGCAGTTCCTCACCAAAAAAATCCCACTATTAGAGGAAACTCAAGCCAAACTGCCTCCCAATCAACTATTTTTGAAAAATTCTTGGCTTAACAGCCGATGTGTCACCAAAACTAGGTTCTAAAAACCCTTACCTAAAGGCGTATAGTGATTATTTTGAGCACGCTCACTGAATCCCATACCCGACTTCCGATGAAATCTCCTGGTAGAACTATCCTCTATTTAAAACCATTTCCATACTAGTGCACAAGCACTTGAACATACCTAATCCAACCCTTGGATCTTCTCAAGCCATATCAGGTCCATCACCCAAACTTGGACTCCACTAAGTCTATACTTAAACCTATACCTATCATTTACTAAGAAATCTATTCGTACAAATTTCCATTCATCTAACAACATATGAGATCCAAAAAGACCATTACAAAACCAATCTCAAGGTCCCATGACCCCTCTCACATGAGGGTCACCTATCGATGTCTGACATCCTACTACCCACCTTAGGAGTATCCAAATCATTGTACCAAAAAAATAATATCCTAATTAATATAGCCTATGCCCCATCCATCCTAAGATATAATGGATATCATTTCTAAGATATCGCTCATCCATGAGCCCTAACGCAAACATCACCCATCACCTGTTCCCGCTTCACAAGAACAGTTCCCATGGAATTAACTGATTTTCAAAAACAAAAATAGGGTCACCACCCTTAAACGACCAATGGTGTACTACACACCATTTTTATTATTTTAAAACTACTCCTAGAGCGTAAATCCCAATGATTCTTTTCATCAAACCATAAAATCCATTTACATAGGTAGCTTAGCGTATAGTCGACACTCTCTCAATATACTCAGGATGATGTCAAGATATTGGGCATGATTATCTCTGACTAGGATTGTACTAAGATTCAATCAATAGGAATGTTGCACTCTCCCAATCCACACTTCATTAAAATATGATATACATTACTTTAATCAACTCCTAAAATCATTTCTCTCTGAAATTTTACATCTAGGTCCACTATCTCATGAACCATGATTTATTTCCAATTATCCCTTATCAAATGGGAAATTCCTTTAATTTTATCCAAATCTTAGGATCACCATGACCTCTAGCGTCACTTCCTTTAATCCATTGGTCCTGGGTTCACACTTGACCGCTCAATGATCAATGATTTAAAGGCTACCACTCACAATCAGCATGTACCATACTTTCCATAAAGAGAGAGTGTACATCCTGTACCACCCACCCCATGACATCATCTCATAAATTAAAACATCAACCATACAACCACGGGTCAACTAGTCCTAGAACCCGAACAATCCTTCCCACTGAAGCTAGTTTTAAAAACCAGCAGCCTAGGTGTTTCCTCAAAAACCGTATACATGAACATGATTATATTGAAAAATGTGAGCAATTTACGTGACTTGGTCATGAAAAAAGAATATAAACAAGCTCATTTCCTTTAAGGTATTCATAAAACCTAGGATAACCTCTCTTGCAAGTTTCCCTCAGTCAAACCGAAATGTCATCTCACAAAAGTCCGAGTCATAATTGAGGGTCTCTAGGTCTTACACCGAGCCCTACCAATCAAGCTCATCAGGTCCTTCCACCTAGACCTAAGGTCTCTTACATGATAAACACATCCCACTTAAGGGGTTTATATTACATGTCATCTATCTCACCTATAACCTCTATCTAAAATAGGTAAAACTGAATCAGGTAAAGGAAACACCAACCTACAAGGGTTAAAACCTAGAAACATTGGCATAATAACATCACCATCCAAATATCAGCTTACAAGACCCAATCTTATTTGAGTATCCTCACAAGGGAGTGATTCCTAGAGGGTCACAATTCTAAAGAAAAAGTATTGAGAGATGACACTCACCGGGTATCTGCATAAGATAATACCCGCTCAAGGTTCAACTTCCAAATGACCACCCACCTCCTTAGGGGTTTTGTTTCAATATCTAAGAGTCCTACCATACTCAATGGTTAAATGGAAGACATTTACCATGCCTAGAAGCTTGAATCAAAATTCTGTCAGTTTCCTATATCAAAGGTCACTACCATAATAGTATAACCCATTATTAAAGTATAAAGCATTGACTCTAAAACTAGGGGCACACAAAAAAGGTCACTAGGATATATTAACTAATCTTTAGGTCCAAGAAACAATAGAAAATAATCCAATAGAAACTCAAGGTAAATGAAAATTTTCCCATTCAATGAATATATCAAGGAAAACTAAATCTAACCCTTACACTAGGGTTAATGCTAAAAACATCTCCAAAAGGTTTCATTTTAAGGAATTTAGTTGATGCTAATTAAAAGAACAAACGAATGAGGGTTTGGGAGCACTGAGGAGCAGGCGGCTCACCCTTTTGGGTGGCGGCGATGGCCACCACACCTGTCCTTATCCGGCAATGCCAACTAGCCACGAAGTACTTCTCGCTATTCTCTAATCCATCCCTTCTACCCGACTTCCCCCAGATTCAACTTTTCCTTAAAGTCTTGTCCCTTAACTAAGGTGCTCCTTCGCTTCCACTCTCCCTATAGAAGCTCTCCGAGGCGTCTAATCTCCATGGGCTATCTCTAATAGCTCATTTTGGCCAACGACGCCCATCCCTGGATAGTTTCACCCATTTTTCCAACAAATCATTCCGCCTACAAGATCGCGTCATCGTCGGGCTCCTGGATCCTCGTCACTTCACTCTACAGTTCTCCAATAATGATGATTTCTCCACGTTTTGGTCCAAAGGTCTTAATTCCTGTAGAGGGAACCATTTATTTCTTCATCGCTAGAGCTACGATTTCCATTGGAAGAGGGATTCCCCCTCTGCGGTGATCTGGGTGAGCTTTCCGGGTCTCCACCTTCCCTTCCAAAATCCTTCTATTCTACAATTGTTAGGAAATATGGTTGGAAGGTTTATGGATTTTGATGAGAGTTCAAGGACTTTGTTCCATCCTATAGCAGCCCGAATTTACGTGGAAGTGGACGTCTCCAAACCCCCTATTGAATAAGTATGGATCAAGGTTGAAAATGAGCTTTGGTGCCAACAACCGGTGGCTTTGGGAACTGGTATGATTTCTGCGCTTCGTGTTGTCGATTGGGTCATCTTCAGTGGGACTGTCATTCATTGTTTTAGAAATATTTAAATTTGGTTGATTGTGGAATTGTTCCCCCTGAGAAACAATCGGTGGATACCTTAGATCCCGATGGTACTAGTGTCTCTCTATAGAAGGATGATGCGGATGTGTCTTCTATTGACAGTGGTATGAGCCTGATTTCTGAAGATATGGCTCCTCCGATGAAGCAGGATGTTTCAATGCCTAATCGGATCACCCAGAATGAAGAGTCTTTGAAGTCAATACCTATATTTCCTAAGCCCAAGGTCATGGATATTTTCAAAAAGTTGATCAGAGATCTTAATGTTATGAAACACCAAATGATAGTGACTTCTCACTACAATGCAGTGGGTGTTTGTATTGATTCTGGTTTAAATGGTACCCATTCTGAGATGGAAAGGGTTATTGATGAAACTCATGAGGGAGTCCCCATGACTCCTGGTGTTGGTTCTTATGCGGAGGCAGTCCAGTCACCTGTTGGAGGATAGGTTGCAGGCACTATGATTCCAACCAGATCAGGTTCTAGAAAGGAAGTGGAGGATATTGAGCTCGACAATCATTTTGATGGTTTTATTAATGAAGATCCGGTGCAGGAGGGTAAAACCGATCAAAGCAGATACGCTATGGATGAGCAGTAGGCCCAGGGGAGCGTGACTAGTGATGGAGATAGGAAGGGCATCCATAAAGAGCACAAAGATTACTCATATTTTCCACCTCCCACGGAGACATGTTCGGCGAAAAAATTAAACATCAAGCAGATGGATGATGATTCTCTCAATCAACCATTAGATTTATTAATGAGTTCAGATAAAGAAACAGTTGAAAATGTTTTGTTTCTTAATGCTACTGAAGAAGAAGCTTCTAGAGAGACAGGAAGGTCTTTGAGGATGAATCTTAATGAGGAACAATATAACTAGATCGACAGACAAGACTTAATTTTAGTTGGGGGTTTCAAAAATGGGAAGATTATCCTTGAGGAGTACGTTCAGACTTGGGATAAATTGACATTAAGACTTAAAGATCTCTTAATGGATGAAACAGAAACTCAGGTACACAATATCTCATGGAAACAATTTAGGGAGCCAATTTCTGGTCATCATAAATTTTCTTTTAATGGTTCAGTTATTTCCTTTTGTGTCTGAACCATGGTTTCTCACTTTTTCCCAAAAAGTGTTCGGAAATAAAAAAAATTAATTTTCAGTCAGTTGATGCTAATTTAATACAAAATTTAAACTAGTTTATAAATAAGGGACATCAAGCACCAATTTTCAAGGAAAACTATACTAAGAACTTTATTCAACTGATTCCATGCAACACTATAATCAAATTATCACATAATTACCTTTTGAATTATTATATTTCCATAAGTTCTCACAATTGGGCTCAGTTAAGAAAAAATTTAATTCCAAGCTATAGAGTAAAACACTCTTTAGGTTTTAATTCAAATTTTAATTAACTAATGCCTTGTGATAATAAAGTACAAAAGTAGAAAATTGAGTCTTTTAGTAATTTAGGGGATCAGTTAAGTTAGATTCCATCATACGTTTATATGTAACACCATATAAGTGGTTGAATGCACTTTAAATAATTGTCCCCTTAACATAACCATACATCTATGGGGTTAAGAAACATGGCATAAGAATTATAAAGGAGACCTATGAGGGTCCCATAATTATAATCTAGGTTTAGTTATATGAACAATCATTACCAATTTATAGATTCAACACTTTATAAATTACAATTTTCTTTCCCTTTAAGTGCAACCCATAACAGTCGAATTTCAAAACACCCTTAATGGGTTTTTTACATAGGCATAAATTGATGAAAATAACCTATAAGGGTCATGTTAGCATATACGTATTCAGTTATATGTTTATAATTCTCAATTTATAGAGGTAAAATCCTTTATAAGTCGTAATTGACACCCATTTAAGTGACGTCCATAAGAAATAACTTTCATTCATTTAAAACCTACCAATTTCCTTTTAATTTAAAATTTTCCTTCATGAATCAAAATTTAACAACTCATTTATTTATACAATGGTTCGTTTAGATGAATTACCATTTCCAAGTTATAAAGGTACTAACCTTTATAAATTACAATTGGTATTCGTGTAACTATAATCGGGTCTTTCACCTTTGATATCAGAATATAATAGGTCCATATTGATTATATGGACCACCCTTCCCAATTTATAAAGTCTATAAAATTTATAAATTATTATTGAAACCCATTTAACCAAAACCACCAATGTTTCAGACCATGAAACCAATGATCCATGGATCAAACATGTCATAATTGGTTAATTAAGGCGCCACTATCAAGCTATATAGTAAAAAACTATTTATATTGATGGAGAAACTTTAATAACAAATTAAATATTATAACTATAATAAGGCATGATATCATGAATAAATAATCACAATAATCATGGAAAGTTACTACATAAGCAGGAACATTTTTATACAAGTAGGAAATCACCCAAACATGGTATATATGTAACAACCTAAACTGTTATAAATGAAGTTTCCCTTTGTGATTTAATTAAATGTCTTATTATGTAATATAGTTATAGAAAACACATGAACTTCCTTGGTTATTTATTTGGATTTAAAATACCAATAAGAACATTATCATTGTAAATATAGCCATTGAATAGTGATCACATTATTATTATAAATATAGGAATTTTAACAAATCCAATTTACTCAGACAAAGGAAATGATGGCCTCAACCAGTAGAATCATGCCCTTTGAAGCCCATTTATCAAAATTTCTGAGGAAGATATCATCTTTGGAATTTTCCCTTCACCAATAACAAGTTTATATCTAAAAACATAAGCATGAGTTAAATTGTTTATGGGAGAAGTTCAAACTCATCGAGATCACGGCCTAAACCATGTTCATCGAACAACCCCACAAAAGTCTTGCCATCGTGCATCTTACACTTAGAGTGTACGCTAGTGTAATAAAGGGATATGTATCAAGACCTTAATAATATGAGTATGTATATTGTATAATGGATTTATTTTCATTTTTATTGTTACTTTATAAATGATTCTAATTTTGATTCAATTAAAAAAAAATTGAATTTTTGGGTAATATTAAAATTCTATTAAGGGATTTATTTTGATTAATTAATGGATTTTTAAAATAAATAGTATTTTAATAAAATGTTAAATAAGTTTTATTAATTATAAATGGTCATATAATTTTTTATGAAGTGAAATTTATTTTTTATAAGGGTTCAAAAACTGTTCTTCTCAAAACCCAGCATTTTTCAATAAATATCTAATATTATTTTAAAAATGAAAATTCACATATTTAGAAAAATATTTAGATAAAATTAATAATATTTTTTGAATTAGAACATTGAAATTATCTAATTGTTATTTTCTCATAATTCTCTGAGATAGTCGAATTTTTGGGTAAAAAATAAATACCTTATAAATATACGGTGTATTTTATGACATCATAATGACCCAAGAATGATGTACTGAATACTATAATGGATATACTAGGAAAAATATATGTTTTACACTTTAAATAATGTGATTTTATGTTTATTTGATTATTTTTATTAAGCATTTATGAATCCTCCAAAACCATTATTATATTTTAGAGTTTTAAATTGATTTCTTTAAATATGTGACTCACCTCAACATAAAAAAGGGCAGTATTTTAATAAGTTCCACCCATTTACTAATAAAATAATGAAAAAAACTCCCCTTTGGAAGAAACCATGGGAAAATACATGGGAAGGTTTGTGATTTTGAATATTTTATTTGCTAGAGTCCAAAACCTAAATATTAAAGAAATCCCTCTCTTTTCCTATATAAAATCACTCATGCTCCCATTTCTATTCACTAAAAATCATTGGATCATGTCCTTACTCTTCCCTCCCCTCTCTATAATACTCCCAAGGTTCCCAAGCTCTCAAGAATCCCCTTTTCAAGCTTTTGGAGCCACACATTCAAGTAAGAGTTATTTCCTTTCTCATTTTAATGCATGTTTCTTTATCTTGTTATGTCCATTTATTTTCAATTAATAATAATGGGGTATGTGTTCGCACCTCTCTCTTACTAACCTTATTAATCCTTCCCATGTACACCCATTACCATGCCAAAATTTCATAAACACTATTTCCTTTCTCTTTTAATTCAAGTTCATTTATTGTCTTATACCTTATTTTTATGATTCTAAATGTGTGGAAATGTCCTTCCATGTCCCTATTACTATCCACCTCAAGTAAAAATTATGAGATTCCCATTTTCCTCTCATCAAACCATTTTATGAGTTTTTAAGTGATGCTGTTATACTACCTAATTTTCACCATGATTTTCTATGCCAAACCATTTGTGTTGTGAATGTCGTACCCATTTCCTGTCAAGGATGTTCACTTTTATGCACATATAACTTTTGATTGGGGGACTTACATGTATGTATTTTACACTCTTTGATCATGGGATATGTTATGATGATGAATGAATCCATGTTTTATGATCTAGGTGTCACACTTAAGCATGAGAATGAAATGAAAGTGATGAGTGTGCCTAGAATTATATAGTGCTCTAATGCATTGAGTAATGTTTAACATCATGATACGTCATGTTGAGATATGGGTGTACCTGATTCATTTAAAGGAATTTTTCCACTATGAAGTCTTGGTGGTTTAGCCTTGACCTATGTTTATGATGCATTGTTTTAAGTTGTCGCCACATTTCCCATGTTATGATTATCATGCTATATCATGCCTTACTATTCATGTTCATTTATGCCTCATTGATATGACTTGTCTAACATGTATTATTATCTTCATGATATTACATGTTTATTACCTTACTGGGATTTATGGATCACCTATTTCTTATGTATTTCCCAAGGTTATCCAATGCAGTTTTAAGCTCAAGCATGTTAAAGAAGTTTTCAATAAAAATGTTGTAATTCATGTTTAAAGTTGCAATGTAATGTACCTAATTCCCAAAGACACTAGACTTATCGATAATTAAAGTTTTATTAAGTGTAATTTTATGTAATTAAATCATGTTTTAATGTGTAATAAAAATAAGGGTTGCTATATTTGGCATCAGAGGAAAAGTTTGGTTATTTTTGGGATTATGATTAGAAAACTCTAGTGAAATTCTTAGGGGTAAGACTAAGTATAAGAAAACATCTCTATTTTTTGGTTAGTATATAGTAAGTGTTTTGTCAATAAAATACATCTATGTCTGGATACTATAAGTGGATGTGGTTCTGACATAGATGTACCTAGGAATAAAAACTCTGACAAGGTGTTCTGGGCCTGACTCAGGGTAACCTGGTACACAACAATGGGATTTACTGTGCACCTGGTTTGACACTCCTAGGGGATATGATTTGGTAATTCATAAGCTCATTAGGAACCATTATCAAGGGTTTAAAAAAATTGTCTATAATAATATATGTTAGTAAATAGATCATGGATAACAAAGACTGAAGCCTAGAAATCCATAAGTTAAGGAAATACATGTAAGTTATAAGTTATCCCTTTAATGTCATTAAATTCCCATTTATGTTTTTAAAATTTTAATATACTCATAATTAATTTTCCTTTTATTATAGATAATGGTTGAAAATAGGATGAATCGGGTAAACAATCAATGTGAAGAGGAATGTGATGACTTTCCAAATGAGATGCCCAACCCGATGGGAGCTAGAATCAGAAACTTCATGCTGATACTCTCTCAGCTAACTCAATCTATAAATAGAAAACTAGACTAGGAGGAGTGTCCAATCCCCCCTAATAGAGAACAAACCGTAATCGAGATCTTTATACGTCAAAGGCCTCCTACTTTCAATGGGTCATTCAATCCATTAATCACAGAATAGTGGATCAACTCCATTAAGAAGATCTTCTTCATCATTCAATGCTCCGAACAAGAGAAGGTTCTTTTATCTATTTATCATATGGAGGGGGAAGATGATCAATGGTGGACATTGATAAAAAATATGAATCCTGAGGAAGAGATCGAGGTGATGGGATAAAAATATTTCTAGAAAATGTTATTCGATAAATATTTTCCCTGCACCCTCCGACTTAAAATGAAAAGGGATTTCTTTGCCCTTAAGAAAAAAGATGACGAATCTATCAAGGCGTATGAGGAAAAACTCACAAGGCTTGCATGATACACCTCTATTTTTTTAATACCCTTGAGTACAAGGTTGACCAATTCTTTGGTGGGATAAAGCCTAGCCTATAGAAATCCCTGATGATCTGTGACATTGATAGCTATGAGAAATTGTCCAGTGTGCCCTCCAAGTCAAAATGGAGATCAGAGAATCTCAGGGGTATCATAGGGATAAGAAGTGAAAAGTAGAGATCAATTCTGGTGGTTCGATAGAGAGATATAATGGTGCTAACAAATTTCAACATCCCACTTTCCAAAGGTGTGGAACGAACCACACTAGAAATCACCTGAAGGGGATGAGGAAATGATTTAGGCGCAACAAGGTAGGACATCTAGCCAGTGATTATTGGTAGGAAAAACCCACTACTGCGATGGAGGAAAGGAATGCTCCACTCAACCCTCAGTGTATTGTTCATTGTTACAACTATAAGGAATTGGGGTATTTTTCAAACCAATGAGCTAATATAAGGGTTTTAAGAGACAACCAAAACCCCCCAAGATAGCTATGGCATCCCACCTTTTTATCACATAAACTTTCATTACATTTTACAAAACCGAGGATCTTTAAGGTTTAGTGGCTTGGAAACCAGGAACTTAAAACATGAAAACATAAAACATTCTTCTTAAACACTTGAAAGTCTTCTCCTTATGTTCATCCTAGGTTCATTACTGAATCTCATAACCTAGGTACATACATCAAAAGAAAGGGTGAGCAGAAGGCCCAGTAAGGGAAACAAGGGGAAACATTTAACATGTGAACTTGAGATACATCAACAATGTCATGAAAAAGAACTTTAAGGCATGAGAAAGAAATCATGATGCATATAATAATAAAAATAACGTATTTCATAACTTGAAGATGTATCTAGAACATTTAATATTGAAAATCATTTCTGTTTCACCAAGGTCCATCCCCAAGGTGTCATTAAAATTTACCAAGGTTATTCACAAAGGCGTCGTTAAAAATGGTCATCTCAAGAGATTAGGTCTTTACCCAATGCATTAGAGTGCTATCCGGGCGCAACCTTAAATTTGTCTTTATTATAATGTGATACACATATATCATCATCAAAAATTTCATAAACAACCCATATAGCATAAAATAAATGGGTTTCATTTCATAGTCATCACATTTTAAAAAAATTGCTTTAAAGACGTGATCCTTATGTCACTTTAAACCCACGGAAAAAGGAAAGTGGGTCTCATGTATGTAAATCCTAGAATTAAAATAGAACATTTTGATATATATGTGAATACCCCTGTAGAAGAAAGATATTTGAGTATTCACTTAATAAAATAAAATAATTTGAAAAAGAGAAAGACATTTTGAGACGAAAATTCTGCAACATAACGGCTATGATACATGGTTTTAGAAAACATTGAAAAGAGAGGGGACATGGGTCAAACACTGAAAAATGATACATAAAACAGTAGGGAAACCGAATATAAAGGATTTAAGAACATGTTAATGAAATTTTAATGATATACCATATGAAATGAAGAACTTCAAAGGAAGACAAAAAAAATAAGATTACTCTTATGAGAATTCGGTAGCCTAACAACGTCACTTACAACTTCCAAAAATGGATTGACGAGATCAAATAGGGTCTCTCATCATATGAACATAAATTATCAGTATGATAGATATAGATATCATACCCCAAAATAATAAAAAGGAACTTGAAAGACTTGACCAGAAAATAGAACTTGAAAATGAGAAGGGTGAATGAATCCCTTAAAAATTCGGCAGCCTAACGACGTCACTTAAAATTCAAAAAAATGAATTGACAAGATCAAATAGGGTCTCTCATAATATGAAAATAATATATTAGTATGATAAATATAGTGATCATACCCCAACATAATAAAAAGGAACTTTAAAGACTTGACATGAAAATAGATCTTGAAAACGAGAAGGGTGAAAGAACCCCTTAAAAATTCGGCAGCCTAACGGCGTTACTTAAACTTCAAAAAAATGAATTGAAAAGATCCAATAGGGTATGTCATCATATTAACATAAAATATCAGTATGATAGATATATAGATCATACCCCAACATAATAAAAAGTAACTTTAAAGACTTTACATGAAAATATATCTTGAAAATGAGAAGGGTGAAAGAACCCCTTAAATATTCGGCAGCCTAACGGCACCACTTAAACATTCAAAAAACAAAATGATGAGAGTAAGAGGGGATCTATCATCATATGAACATTAAAAGGGAAGTAAGAGGAATATAAAAGAACATCCTCCAACATAAGAACATGGAGCATAAAAGAAATGACTTAAAATAGAGTATTTGAAAAGAAAGAGAGAGTTTGGATCCCTTACCTTAAAACGTAACTCTTAAAACTCAAAGGTTGGGACCTTGAGGGCTTGGGGGTACCTTGGGAGTACTACTTGGGAGGTAATGAGACCATATCTTCGTTGGTGGAGAGTTGGGAGTTGAATGGATGAGAGGATGGCTTGGTATTTATAGGGAAAGTGAGGGGACAAGGCATTAATGGCCAAAGGACACCTCATTGGTGGTTTTGGCAAAACCATGGGCTTGACCATGGTATTTTCCCATGGTATTGGCCACTTGGGACACCTCATACCTTATATTACTATTAATAAGTCTACCATATTGATTACATACTTAATACATCGTTTAATGAGGTCATTAAACACCCGTAACTTAAAAACTGTATTTTCACTATTCATCGAAAATTCAACTTTCTCAGAAAAATCCCAAAATTTCAACTTAAACAAATATTGATGTTCTGATTTCAAAAATGAACTCCATTTTATAAAAATAATTTTCTAATTATTTTTAATTTAATTTTTAAATAAATACACTATTATCCAAAAATTCATTTTTTTCAGAAAAATCCCCAAAAATTACCTTAACATAATATCGATGCTATGAGTTCAAAAATGAAATCCATTTTATAAAAATAATTTTCTAAATATTTTTAATTTAATTTTTAATTAAAAAACACTATTCACCCGAAAAAACTAATACTTGACTAATAATTTATGAAACCATTATTTAACCATTTTATTGAATCACATTACTTACTCAAGGTACCTAGATTATATTAATACATTCTTTAAGTGATATTACTAATCCATTTCGTCACATTACCAATCCTAAGAATAAAATCACTATTCATAATTTACTATTCATCAAAAATTAAGTTGATCTTATTAGACTCTAAATTTCGTACTGAACATAATTGTAGAAGACCATTTTTTGAAAATCATTACACATTTTTAATTATTTAAGGTCTACATAAACATTTTTAAAATATCCTTTCTCTAAAATTCATCAAAAATATGCATACTATATTTATCCAGACATTTGAAAATTCATAAACATCATCATAAGAAGAAATAAATTTTTTTATTTTAAAAAAAGGATTACACAAGGAAGTTACAGTCTCCTTACATATCCCCTTATAACCCCAGCATAGCACCTAAGTGTAAGGTGTGCTAAGGTGAGAATATCTGAGGGTGGCTTATCCAATATTTCACGAGTAGTAATTTCGATCAATTTGAACTTATCGTGAAGGCGATTACATTCTAGCTTCACACGATGAAGTTCGACTTGGGTTTGGTCCAGAGAAAAGTCCAGTGGTGCTTTCTCCTTCCCAAGTTCCGTTAGATGGGCTTCGATTGGCCCGAGACTACTGGATGAGGTCATCAAATCTTATTTCAATATTAATTAACCGAGATCACTTGTATTTAGGGACAATAATCGAAACATTTAGTTTCCAACAGTCATATTGACCAATGGTCATATAACAGTCAAAACTGAACGGTCTCATTTTAATTATACTCATGTTATCAAATGAAACAATTTTGTTGAGTATAAAAATAAAATAACACACAAAATTAGGAAAAAAGATTTATTCAAAACTTCGGGTCATTACAATCTTCCCCCCTTAAGAAATTGCGTCCTCGCAGTTTTTAAAATCGGGTTTTGAAATTTCATTGAAAGTCCCACATCGGAAAAGGAGTCAGTAAAATTACTACTTTAAAAGGAAGAAAGGGAAGTACAAAGGTCACCCGAGTTAACCCACACTAGGATTCCATATAGGAAAACATGGACATGGAGGAGAAAACAAAGGGTCAAGTTATGAGGGAGAGTGATAGAAAACATGATTAAGAGAAAGTTAACCACAAGAAAATCTCAAACTTATGATGTGTGTAAATGGTCTTTGATTAACTAGTAGGAAACGTAAACCAACAACGTTTTTGTTTTACGTTCCTTTTCATAATTTTGAGGAATTAATTTACTACATAGAACAAAAACATAAGGAAATATACCTACCTTCAAGTAGAGTTTCATCCTTTAATAAGTTTCTACCAAAACTAATCTTTTCTCCAAATGATGAGCATTCAAAAACACTTGGTTTCATCAAAACACAAGAATCATCTTCTTGAGAGTCACGTAATCCACAAAATATTAACTATCAATTTCTTCTATCTTTAAACATTATCCAAAAAACAGAAAGGGTAAGATAAAACAACTCTTCAAAAAGAAAGAATCCCATAGGAAGGGAAACTACTTTTAAATCTTCAAAGTTCCATGGTACTACCCAAAGTTCATCATAGACCATTCCATAAATAACTATCCTTAAAATTCCTCAAAATAAACCAAACTAATATTGAAAACCAATTATAATAACGATCTCATAACATAGTCTTCCAAGATAGACTTTATCACTCATCTTCAAACAACATCAACCACTCTTATCATCTTATAAAAAAAGTAACTAACCTAATCACATTTTCCCCAAGATAGGTTAATCATTTCCATATGTAACCTAAATTACTATAAGTCCTCCTTAAATTCATAGATTCTTCAAAATATAACTCAACCTTTACTCATCAAAGAAAATACCGTAGTAATCTATTTACCTCAATCAAATAGGGTTCCCAAAATAGTGAACGTATTCCAAAATAATAATAATCTTTTAATCTCCTAATCACCCTTTTTTAAGAAGAACAGCTTCACCACATCAACATGTGGTACATAATAATAAATGTTTTCCTTAATGATATAAAATCATCTTAGGTAGTGACATGATGATCTTATAAAACATAAAAGATATGCTCATAGAGCACAAACTAAAATACAACATGACATAGACAATTATTGCGAAGAAGTTACATGTACTTCAGTCATCATGATCCATATCAGCATAGGACTTGCATTGTTCCCTTGTCCTCGAAGATTGTTGATGCTCATCATGCTTCTCATCCATTCCAAGAGAGAATTTCCTTGGATAATGTCTAACTTCTCCACATTTATGATGTCGAAATGTATAAGGTACATTAGATCGAACCTTATCTCCATTCATCACATTATCCATTTTTTTAAAGCAATTGGCTACTTTATGCCCTATCTTCCCACACTTAAAAAATCTCCCAGTTCCTTTGTGACATTATCCTTGGTGCCTCTTACCACAATTTTTTCAAAAAATAAATTGGGTCTTCTTTCCCTTATCAACTTTATCAGATGAACATCCTTGAGACTTTGTCTTCTTCTTCCTTGATGAATTTGGGCATTCAACTAGGTACCAATTATTAATTGTGATTTTTGATAGCTGGTTTGGAATAATTACAATATTTTCAACTTGACCTTTTGTCATCTTTGTCACATTAATAGGGAAATTGTCAAATTTCCTATCACATTGGTTGTTGGGACATGCTCTTCCATTTCCAGCTATTAACTAAGAAAAGAACGTATAATTAGGGGGCTTAAATACTTAGCCAACAATCATAAAAAGGAAACTTAAAGCATAGAAGGATAAACTTGTAGAAGAAAAGTATACCCTAACTTGTGATCCCCTAGGTCCCAATCTAAGTTATCCATGATCATATATTCTTATGTGAATCTTTATTTTATTTTATCTTTGTTTCTCTAATAATGGTTCATACTAAGCTTATGAATTTACCAAAGAATATCCCCCGGGAGTGTCGTAACCAAGAGTGCAGCAAGGCTAATTTTTGTATACTAGTTCCATTTCAAGTCTAGATAAAAGTGGTGTTTTCGGGTTTTACCCCTATGTACATCTGTGCCAGAGCCACCTCTACCTGCTCGTATCCAAACAAGGATGTATTTGATTGGAAATCCCTTACTCAATACTCACCAAAATACAAGGAAGATTTCCTATATTTAAACTTTTCTATAGGGTTCTTCCTAAAGTTTTCATATCCTAATTTCCACAAATAACTAAACCTTCATTTGATACCAACTATGGCATCCCGCCTTTTTATCACATAAACTTTTATTACATTTTACAAAACCGAGGATATTTAAGGTTTAGTGTCTTGGAAACCAGGAACTTAAAACATGAAAACATAAAACATTATTCTTAAACACTTGAAAGGATTCTCCTTATGTTCATCCTAGGATCATTACTGCATCTCATAACCTGGAGACATACATCAAAAGAAAGGGTGAGCAGAAGGCCCAGTAAGGGAAACAAGGGGAAACATTTAACATGTGAACTTGAGATAATCAACAATGTCATGAAAAATAACTTTAAGGCATGAGAAAGAAATCATGAGGCATATCATAATAAAAATAACGTATTTCATAAATTTAAGATGTGGATAAAACATTTAATATTGACAATAATTTCCATTTCACCAAGGTCCATCCCCAAGGTGTCATTAAAAATTACCAAGGTTATTCACCAAGGCGTCGTTAAAAATGGTCATCTCTAGAGATTAAGTCTTTACCTAATGTATTGGAGTGCTATCAGGGAACACCCTTAAATTTGTCTTTATTATCATGAGAGACACATATATCATCATCAAACATTTCATAAACAACCCATATAGCATAAAAGAAATGGGTTTCATTTCATATTCATCACATTTTAAAAAAAATTTCTTTAAAGACGTGATCCTTATGTCATTTTAAACCCACAGAAAAAGGAAAGTGGGTATCATGTATGTAAATCCCAGAATTAAAATAGAAAATTTTTATATATATGTGAATACCCATGTAAAATAAAGATATTTGAGTATTCACTTAATAAAATAAAATAATTTGAAAAAAGAGAAAGACATTTTGAGATGAAAATTCTGCAGCATAACGACTATGATACATGGTTTTAGAAAACATTGAAAAGAGAGGGGACATGGGTCAACCACTAAAAAATGATACATAAAACAGTAGGGGAACATAATATAAAGGATTCAAGAACATGTTAATGAAATTTGAATGATATACCATATGAAATGAAGAACTTGAAAGGAAGACAAAAAAAATAAGATTACTCTTATGAGAATTCGGCAGCCTAACAACGTCACTTAAAACTTCCAAAAATGGATTGACGAGATAAAATAGGGTCTCTCATCATATGAACATAAATTATCAGTATGATAGATATAGAGATAATACCCCAAAATAATAAAAAGGAACTTGAAATACTTGACCAGAAAATAGAACTTGAAAATGAGAAGGGTGCATGAATCCCTTAAAAATTCGGCAGCCTAACGACATCACTTAAACTTCAAAAAAATGAATTGACGAGATAAAATAGGGTCTCTAATCATATTAACATAAAATATTATTATGATAAATATATATATCATACCCCAACATAATAAAAAGGAACTTTAAAGACTTGACATGAAAATAGATCTTGAAAACGAGAAGGGTGAAAGAACCCCTGAAAAATTCGGCAGCCTAACGACGTCACTTAAACTTCAAAAAAATGAATTGAAGAGATCAAATAGGGTATCTAATCATATGAAAATAAAATATAATTATGATAGATATAGATATCATACCCCAAAATAATAAAAAGGAACTTGAAAGACTTGACATGAAAATAGATCTTGAAAATGAGAAGGGTGAAAGAACCCCTTAAACATTCGGCAGACTAACGACACCACTTAAACATTCATAAAACGAAATTATGAGAGTAAGAGGGGATATATCATCATATGAACATGAAAAGGGTAGTAAGAGGAATATAAAAGAACATCCTTCAACATAATAACATGGAGCATAAAAGAAATAACTTAAAAGAGAGTATTTGAAAAGAAAGAGAGAGTTTGGATCCCTTACCTTAAAACATTACTCTTAAAACTCAAAGGTTGGTACCTTGAGGGCTTGGGGGAACTTTGGGAGGACTCCTTGGAAGCTAATGATACCAGATATTCATTGGGGGAGAGTTGGGAGTCGAATGGATGAGAGTATGGCTTGGTATTTATAGGGAAAGTGAGGGGACAAGGCATTAATGGCCAAGGGACACCTCATTGGTGGTTTTGGAAAAACCATGGGCTTGCCCATGGTATTTTCCCATGGTATTGGCCACTTGGGACACCTCATACCTTATCTTACTATTCATAAGTCGACCATATTGATTACATACTTAATACATCATTTAATGATGTCATTAAACACCCGTAACTTAAAAACTGTATTTTCACTATTCATCGAAAATTCAACTTTCTCAGAAAAATCCCAAAATTTCACCTTAACCAAATATCAATGCTTTGATTTCAAAAATGAACTCCATTTTATAAAAATAATTTTTTAAATATTTTTAATTTAATTTTTAAATAAATACACTATTCACTGAAAATTCATTTTTTTTCAGAAAAATCCCCAAAAATTACCTGAACATAATATCAATGCTCTGAGTTCAAAAATGAAATCCATTTTATAAAAATAATTTTCTAAATATTTTTAATTTAATTTTTAATTAAACAACACTATTCACCCAAAAAAACTAATACTTGACTAATAATTTATGAAACCATTATTTAACCATTTTATTGAATCACATTACTTAATCAAGGTACCTAGATTATATTAATACTTTCTTTAAGTGAGATTTCTCATCCATTTGGTCACATTACTAATCCTAAGAATAAAATTACTATTCATAATTTACTATTCATCAAAAATTAAGTTGATCTTATTAGACTCTAAATTTCATACTGAACATAATTGTAGAAGACCATTTTTTGAAAATCATTACACATTTTTAATTATTGAAGCTTTACATAAACATTTTTCAAATATCCTTTCTCTAAAATTCATAAAAAATATGCATACTATATTTATCCGGACTTTTGAAAATTCATAAACTTCATCATAAGAAGAAGTAATTTTTTTTTATTTAAAACCAAGGATTACACAAGGCAGTTACGGTCTCCTTGCATAGCCCCTTATAACCCTAGCATATGACCTAAGTGTAAGGAGTGCTAAGGTGAGAGAATCTGAGGGCGGCTCAGCCAACATTGCACGAGTAGTAATTTCGATTAGTTTCAACTTCTCGAGAAGGTGATTCCATTCTAGCTTCACACGATGAAGTTCGGCTTGGGTTTGGTCTAGAGCAAAGCCCAGTGGTGCTATCTCCTTCCCAAGTTCCGTTAGATGGGCTTCGATTGGCCCGAGACTGCTGGATGAGGCCATCGAATCTTCTTTCTATATTAATTAACCGAGGTCACTTGTATTTAGAGAAAATAATCAAAAAGTTTAGTTTCCAGCGGTCATATTGACCAATGGTCATATAATAGTCAAAACTCAATGGTCTCATTTTAATTATACTCATGTTATCAAATGAAGCAGTTTTGTTGAGTATAAAAATAAAATAACACACAAAATTAGAAAAAAAGATTTATTCAAAACTTCGGGTCATTATAGTAGAAAGGGGGAGATTTTTCCATCACAACTGCCAAAGTGGATCCCGACAACTAGGTAGTGACAGATACTCTATTTATTCATTCAAAAAATAGAAAACATACTTTGTGATTATGGTTCTATTCATTCCTTCATATCACAAAAGTTTATTAAAACTATTCAAACACCATCACAAATCATGGAAGTGAAGTTATCGGTGAAGACAGAAAATAGGTCAATTATTGAATCCCAAGTATATAACTCCTCCTCTATCAAAATTTGTGGACTGAAATTCTTGGAAAACCTTGTAATACTATGTTTGGTAGGATTTGATGCAATTTAGGGCATGGATTGGATTTCTTTATATAGAGCCAACCCGTGGGAAGGAAATCACTCTCTGAATTGCGAATCAACCCCCAATTCTATTTAAGTGTAAGGAGGATGAATCTTCTTTAGCACCATCATCTCAAGCAAGGATATTATTTCCCAAGTGTATCTAACTCAAATGATTGATTCTAAGGAATGAATCTTCATTGAAGACATTCCCATTACGAGAGAATATGTTGATGTGTTTCCTGAGGAATTGTCTAGCCTTCCTCCTAGCTGAGATGTTGAATTTTCAATCAATATTATACCTGGGGCATTACCATTATCCAAGACTCCATATAGAATGGTTGTTGTGGAACTTGAGGAGCTAAAGAGACAACTACAGGAGAATCTGGATAAAGGTTTAATATACCCAAGTACTTCATCATGGGGTGCATCAGTCCTCTTCATCAAGAAGAAGGATGGGTCAATCTGTCTTTGCATTGATTATCATAAACTTAACAAGATCATGATAAAGAACAAGTATCCTCCTCCACGGATTGATGACTTGTTTGATTAGCTATGTAGAGAACAATACTTTTTCAAGGTGGATCTGCGGTCGAAATATTATCAAGTTAGGGTGAAGGAGGATATACCCAAAACTGCTTTTTGTATAAGGTACGGACACTATGAATTCATATTAATGTCATTCACACTCACTAATGCTCCAGTAATATTCATGGACTTGATGAATAGTCTTTAGAGATTATCTTGATAAATTTCCAGTAGTATTTATAGATGATATTCTAATATACTCCAAAATTAAGGAGAAGCATGAGGATCATTTGAGTATTGTGTTAATGACCTTGCAAAAGGAAAATATTTATTCCAAGTACAAAAAATGTGAGTTTTGGTTGAAGGAAGCCTCTTTCTTAGGGAATATAATCACAAGAAATGAGATATCTATAGACCCTTTGAAAATAGAAGCAATTTAAGGATGGATGAGGCTAAAATATATTATATAGGGTGAATTCCCCTTACCTCAATGTGAGACAGAGATATTATTTTATAGATGGGTAATATAAATTACATGGAGGGATATTCCGATGTGGGACTCAAAAATACCCATTATAATAAAATGGGGTTCAACACTCTCCCTCAAGTTGGACATTCCCAACTTGGACCAAGAGTCCCACAAAAAATAAAGATGGAATCAAAAAAGGCTATACACACTCCCCCTTAAGTTGGGCTACAGAGGCTGTGAATACCCAACTTGGTAGTGAGAGAGTCTAGACGAGCTCCCGAGAGGCCTTTTGTGAAGATGTTGGAAAACTGATCTACCATTGGAATATGGTTAAAATTGATATGGTTCTTCTCAAGATGATGATGAAGAAAGTGGAAGTCCACCTCGATATGCTTCATCTGTTCATGGAAGACGAGATTCAATGCAATCTTCGTGGCCGCTGGATTGTCACACCAGATATGAGCAGATGTCAATGGTGGGAAACCAACCTCATGAAGGAGATGATGAAGCTAGAGGATCTCAGTGGGCACTATAGCCATGGAATGGTATTCAGCTTCTGCATTAGATCTGGAGACGACTGTCTGCTTCTTGTTGTGCCATAAGATGAGGTCATCGGTCAAGAAGATGAAAAATCCAGAAGTCAACTTGCAGGTACCAAGAAAACCATCATAGTCCGAATCACAGAAGACCTTAACATACAAATGAGCGTGATGTGAGTACTGAAGACCACAAACATGGTCTTTTTTGATGTATTTGGCAATGCGGAGCACAACATCTCACTAAGATCTGGTCAAATGCTCTATGAACTGGCTCAATTTTCCAACAGCATAGGCAATTTCTGATCGTGTCATGGTGAGGTAATTGAGTTTTCCCACAAAACAATGGTAGCTCTCTGGATGAGGAAAGGGTGTCGTGTCGGCATAGAGAGAGTGTTCCATAGGCTCAATAGGAGTGTCCATGGTAGTTTCCTGACTCAACTCTACATCCTACAAGATATCTAGGGCATATTTCCATTGGCAAAGAAAGATGGTGTCCCTAGAATGGGAGACCTCGATGTCAAGGAAGTAGGTGAGAGGATCAAGATCATTGGTGTGGAAGTGGTGGTGAAGGTGCCCCTTGAGTTGGGTGATTCCAGTGGAGTCACTCCCTATGATGATGATATCATGAACATATACCCCCAAAAATATGCAACCTTTGGATGCTGTAAGGTAAAAGATGATGTGGTACTTCATACTGCAATAGAGGCCAAAGGTGGTGACGAAAGTGCTGAAGCGGTCAAACCAAGCATGAATAGACTGCTTGAGGCCATATAGAGATCGACAGAGTTGGCAGACATGAGAATCAGCTCTAGAGACATGAAATCTGGGGGGCTACTGCAGATAGACATATTCGTCAAGAAATACATGGAGAAAGGCATTCTTGACATCCATTTGATGAAGTGGTCATTGATGATGAGATGTCAGAGAAATGGATAAGCGGACAGAGGCCATCTTGGAAACTAGAGAGAAGGTCTCAAAATAGTCGATGCCATAAGTCTGATCAAATCCCTTTGCCACAAGTCGGGATTTGAGGCGATGGAGAGTGTCAATGGCATTGAGACAGACCATATAAATCCATTTACAGTCAACCACCTCTTTTCCTATGAGAAGGGGGACCAGATACCAAGTATAATTTTCATCCAGAGCCTGCAGTTCATTCCGCATCGCCTATAGCGACCCAGGTGAGATTTGTCATCGCCAACCGTGTGGGGAATAGATATCATCTCCAGAGCTGAAAACTCCCCGACACCCCTCCCACCCCGCTTCCCAGAGCAGCTCCCAGCCCCTCCTTGGTCTCACTACTACAACCTGCCCCTTTATCAGTGCTAAAAACCAGCATTAACAGCGCTAGAAAAGCGCTATTAATTCCGGCGTAGATAAAGGGGGGGGGGGTCCCCTTTATCAGCGTGTGGTGGAGCGCTAATAAAGGTCAACTATATCAGCGCTTCTCGGAGCACTGATACAGGGTCCCTTTATCAGCGCTCCTCTAGCGCTGTTAAAGGTGTCCTTTATCATCACTAAAAAAGCGCTGATAAAGGCCCCAGTGCCTGCACCTAAAAAACAGTACCTGCACACCTGCACACTAGAATACCTGCACAAAGTATCACATGCACACCTGCACACCATAGCACGCGCACCCAATATTTTGACTGACAATGGTATACACATTTACTTAACATCATGAATACAAAAAAAACGCATTGCTATATACATTTCAAACATTGTTTTACATGGTTACATTACAATTATTCAACAATAGTTATAAACATTCATGTTTCATCCTTTGATATCTGTGATCCGCTCTCGATGGTATTTGTTGCCGAACAAAGCATCCGAACTCAAGGAAAAAAATTCACCTATATAAGAAAACAAATATTATGTTAGTAATGCAATAATGAAAGAAATTAAAAAAGTAATATGAAAGAATACATTAATATGGAAATGTGAAACTAAAATATTAAATTTTAAACTCAAAAGTTTTCATTTTCATAACAATGAAAGGGAATAATGTAAAATTAATATGTTTTTGATTGATTTATCTCATTTAATAAATACTGATTCTTTATCTAATGAAAAGCTTTACCGGTCACACCGTGCATCGGATTGAGGTGCGGTCAATTCATACACGTCACAAATGACTCGTGGATCGTTGTCCTAAAGTATAAAAACAATCCTAAGGCATTTGCTCGGTTTGGCGTATGTCATTGGTGTTGTTTTCCAAAGTTTATGTTATTTTCAAACTGATATCAGACAATTTTAGCCATACCGGTCACACCGTGCATCGGATTGAGGTTCGGTCAATTCGTACACGTCATAAATGACTCGTGGATCGTTTTACTAAAGTATCAAAACAATCTGAAGGCATTTGCTCGGTTTGGAGTATGTCATTGGTGTTGTTTTCCAAAGTTTATGTCATTTTCAAACTGATATCAGACAATTTTAGCCATACCGGTCACACCATGTGTCGGATTGAGATGAGGTTGATTCATACACGTCACAAATGACTCGTGGATCGTTGTCCTAAAGTATCAAAACAATTCGAAGGCGTTTGCTCGGTTTGGCATATGTCATTGATGTTGTTTTCCAAAGTTTATGTCATTTTCAAACTGATATCAGACAATTTTTTCCATACCGGTTACACCGTGCATCAGATTGAGGTGCGGTCGATTCGTACACGTCAAAAATAACTCGTGGATAGTTGTACTAAAGTATCAAAACAATCCGAAGGTGTTTGATTGGTTTGGCGTATGTCATTGGTGTTGTTTTCCAAATTTTATCTCAATTTGAAACTGATATCAGATACTTTTAGCCATACCGGTCACACCGTGCGTCGGATTGAGGTGCGGTTGATTCTTACACGTCACAAATGACTCGTGGATCATTGTACTTAAGTATCAAAACAATCCAAATGCATTTTCTCGGTTTGGCGTATGTCATTGGTGTTGTTTTCCAAAGTTTATGTCATTTTCAAACTGATATCAGACAATTTTAGCCATACCGGTCACACCGTGCGTCGGATTGAGGTGCGGTCGATTCGTACACGTCACAAATGACTCGTGGATCATTTTACTAAAGTATCAAAACAATAAGAAGGCTTTTTCTCGGTTTGGCGTATGTCATTGGTGTTGTTTTCCAAAGTTTGTCATTTTCAAACTGATATCAGACAATTTTATCCATACCGGTCACACCGTGCGTCGGATTGAGGTGCGGTCGATTCATACACGTAACAAATGACTCGTGGATCATTTTACTAAAGTATAAAAACAATACGAAGGCATTTTCTCAGTTTGGAGTATGTAATTGGTGTTGTTTTCCAAAGTTTATGTCATTTTCAAACTGATATCAGACAATTTTAGCCATACCGGTCACACCGTGTGTCGGATTGAGGTGCGGTCGATTCGTACACGTCACAAATGACTCGTGGATCGTTTTACTAAAGTATCAAAACAATCTAAAGGCGTTTTCTTAGTTTGGTGTATGTCATTGGTGTTGTTTTCCAAAGTTTATGTCATTTTCAAACTGATATCAGACAATTTTAGCCATACCGGTCACACCGTGCGTCGGATTGAGGTGCGGTCAATTCATACACGTCACAAATGACTCGTGGATCATTTTACTAAAGTATAAAAATAATCCAAACATGTTTTCTCGGTTTGGTGTATGTCATTGGTGTTGTTTTCCAAAGTTTATCTCAATTTGAAACTGATATCAGACACTTTTAGCCATACCGGTCACACTGTGCGCCAGATTGAGGTGCTGTTGATTCTTACGCGTCAAAAATTACTCGTGGATCGTTGTCCTAAAGTATCAAAACAATCCAAAGGCGTTTGCTCGGTTTGGAGTATGTCATTGGTGTTTTTTTCCAAAGTTTATGTCATTTTCAAACTGATATCAGACAATTTTAGCCATACCGGTCACACCGTGCATTGAATTGAGGTGCGGTCGATTCGTACACGTCAAAAATGACTCATGGATCGTTGTCCTAAAGTATCAAAACAATCCGAAGGCGTTTGCTCAGTTTGGAATATGTCATTGGTGTTGTTTTCCAAAGTTTATGTCATTTTCAAACTGATATCAGACAATTTTAGCCATACCGGTCACACCGTGCATCGGATTGAGGTGCGGTTGATTCTTACACGTCAAAAATAACTCTTGGATAGTTGTACTAAAGTATCAAAACAATCCTAAGGCGTTTTCTTGGTTTGGCGTATGTCATTGGTGTTGTTTTCCAAATTTTATCTCAATTTGAAACTGATATCAGACACTTTTAGCCATACCGGTCACACCGTGCGTCGGATTGTGGTACGGTTGATTCGTACACGTCACAAATGACTCATGGATCATTTTCCTTAAGTATCAAAACAATCTGAAGGCGTTTGCTCGGTTTTCCATGTGTCATTGGTGTTGTTTTCCAAAGTTTATGTCATTTTCAAACTAAGTAGTAGGAATTCACTAATCTAAGGATATGAAACATAAGAAAGGGAGATTATAGATGCTCAATTAGTGTAAAGGGAGATATCAATGAACATATAAAGATAACATAAGTATTAGGAATTCACCTTCATTGTCCTATTTGTTTACATTCTTCGATCAGGTATGCTGCCCATTCGTTTCTAAAGACATTTATATCATCTTCTGAATAGGAGTTTTTGCGACAGTCATAGTAGTACTGAAAAAATATAAATACACAAAGGATTAATAATTATTTTAAATAAAGTAGTAATTATTTTCAAAAATACCTCTTCAGGGATGCTAGTTTGTCCATGAAATACGATCTCTTTCATAAATTTACAAACATAATAACCGCAGTCCTTGTCATTTGTTTGTTTTGGACACTGCAGAAACATCGAGAAAAATAAGTAATTTGTTTTGATATGTATTTGGATAGTGAAATATAATTATATATACCCAGATAATTCTCCATTTTTAGATCTTGTGGGCATTGTCGTCCTTATGCCCTGGATTCATTCCAGCCTTTAGACGATATTCATACACCGCCCTATCATAACAAAATCCTCATTAAAAGATAATATAAATTATATAACTAGATATTTAGTTATAAAATGTTGGATCTAGTGTATTAAAAATTGAAAATCTCCATCATTTATGGTCGGTTAGTTGGATATCCATGCAGTGAATCCAGAAAATAAATCATTGGAGTATCCAAATTGACTGCAATGAGCATCCAATGTTCCCTAAAAACACAAAAAGAAATAAGTACTGATAGAAATGAAAATATAATTGATATGATTAAAATGTAGAGTTTTACCCTTGCATCGTTGGTATTAAAAAGATCCTGTCAGTCGTAATTCTTCTTTGAAACGTTCTGAGCAGATTTGACATCAATTCAGCCTGAAAATTAGAATCTATTTCTGTTCGTTGTGTAGAAATGGTGTGAGGACTAACGAGTCCAAATTTGTATTCATGGGAAAATCCCTTCAATTGTTTTTCATATATACAACTGTGAAAAATATGAGATGTATTTATCCATAATTATCAAAGTATATCAGCTTCTGTAAAATCAAATCATGAAAACATACCTCATGTATACATTTATAACTGAGGTGCCTAGCCAGTCGTACGTGATGATCTCAGAAACAGCGTCTGCACTAACGAAATCCATTGTTTCCTCTCCGTACATATCTTTTTCACAAAAAATTGTATGATTCTTTCCATCTTTCATTTTCGTATCCACATGAGCTTACAATGATATTAAATGTGGATATAGAACGGGCGGGGTGAACGTGCTCTCAGTAGATCGTTTTGATCGGTTGGTTGATCCAATCTTGGAGCCGCTCTTTCGTTTTAGCTTCTCCATTTTATCCTTCTGTAATAACATTCATCGGTTCAGCCATTTTATAATTTAATGTTAAAGGTTCTGCTTGAAAAATGAACTGGAAATGAATACCTTCTGCTCGATGTGTTTTTTTACAAGATTTGACGGCCATGCAACAAATGTTCCAATAGCTTTTTCCACCATATGAATGTTGTCATCGTCATTTGGCATGGGTAGCTCGGCGCTCGGCTCATGAGATACGTTAATCGACACTTTGACATGACCAGTTGGAAGTGGTCTGGAGTGTAGCATGTCATTCTGCATATTGAACACCGTAGCCCTCGCTACAAGGCGATGGGTGGGAGTTGACAGATATAAATCACAGTCATTTTCACCCTGCAGAATATCATTAAATGAAAGGTATCAGTGTCTATGTGATTTACATCTCACAAAAACAAATATTATAACATTGATTACCTTGGTTAAGTTAGGTCTTTGAGGGGAATGGCTCGCCTCAAAGCTGGTGAGGGGTGGATCTTCTTGCGGGGGCTGTTCTTGAGTTGTTTGTTATCTTCGCCTCTCCTCCATCAAACTCTTTAGCATCTCTCCCTGAGTTTGGATTAGTTCTTCAAGGGTAGCTACTCTATCTCTCATTACATTCAATTCTTTAGTTTGTTCATCCTATTGTTTTTTTTCTTAAAATATGTCTTGGGTGACACCCCAAAACCCACACCTCTGACGCGGCCATACTGTTCTGGCTGTTTCAAGGCCGTTGAAAGTATGTCTGCATCCGATGTGGGTGTTGATGTTTCCTGTGACTATGTCAAATAGAAAATATGAAAAAATAAGTAATCATCGTTATGTAATAGTGATTTAAAGCAAAACAAGTTTATATTATGTCATACTTACACATGTTTCCCACACTTTTTGTGTGTTTTCATCTATCAGTTTCCCCTCTTTATTAACACGAGCCTCCTTCCATAGAACATGGCGTGGAATGGAAGTGACTTGAGATTTTGCTTCATCAATCTGCTTATAAACAGAGAAACATGGTTACAGTGTTGTTTTATGTCACATAAAATTATTACAGTACTTTTAAAATACATACCAATTGTTTTTCAATTGAAGCGTACCCCAACCTTACTTTACGGTAGGGGTACGCTGGTTTTGCTG
The DNA here is from genome assembly GCA_963277665.1 of Viscum album. NCBI lineage: Eukaryota > Viridiplantae > Streptophyta > Magnoliopsida > Santalales > Viscaceae > Viscum > Viscum album. The sequence continues at coordinate 1,387,726,537 of OY728153.1, forward strand.
CCCGTTCTTTATTTTCAGCACTCAGTTGCTGTTTCATAAATAAAAACCTATCAATCAATGTGATGAATACAAGCAATGTTACACAACGTGTAACCAAACACAATGTACCTGAAAATTATTTTCCGCACGACGGTTGCAAAACGCATCCCACGTTCCTTGGGATATCAAGTGTGCATAAAGAGGAGGTGGGTGCGGCTTGATTTTCCCTTCGGCATATTTCAGATGATTTTTCGTTAAAATGGTGCGAAAGCCTCTATGAATCCTTCCTGCCAGTCTGAAAACATATTCTTTGTGCGAAACATCTACTATAAATGCACTCTGCAAGAGATGATGAAGGGTTAGTCAATATTTCAATATTTTATTTTATTTTAATAAATTAAATAGATGATATCGTAATGTTACCGCAATCTCTTCCCACATTAATGTTTTCAACCCGCTGACAACATGGTACCACGACTCTACGTCAATTGGCACGCGTTATCAAGTGATGATTCCAATGTAGCTACTAAACATGGCTTTGTTGGGGTTTACATGCTGGCCTAGCTTATTCCATCCCACCTCATATTTGATGCCTTTTGCTTTTTCCTTAAGGATTTTTGCGAAAACTGTCAAACTACGGCGCACCTGTTTTTTTGTGTCGCTGGGGTTTCATCGCCTACCATTTCCTCAGTTTCTGCATCATCATTATGTTTCTCCGAAGCACTAGCTTCGACACTGACACCAGCTGCAACAGGTTGAGAGACCTGTTGTATGTCAGCAGTGGGACCAGCTGCAACAGGTTGAGAGACCTGTTGTCTCTCAGCAGTGGGACCAGCTGCAACAGGTTGAGAGACCTGTTGTACGTCAGCAGTGGGACCAGCTGCAACAGGTTGAGAGACCTGTTGTCTCTCAGCAATGGGACCAGCTGCAACAGGTTGAGAGACGTGTTGTGTCTCGGGATTGGGTGCATCAGCAGGTGAAGAAGTCATTATCTACAAAACTGGTTTAAAATTTAAGTTAGATCACATAAAAGTAGCAGCGAATAGATAATAACATAATGTAACACAATCTATATTACAATAAAAATCAATAACCTGATTATTGAACTCCCTTTTTTTAAAAGGCTGGAGGGATTTTACCCCTCTATCAACTATCCATATCTTTTCATTGTGGTCTCCTCTGACATAAAAAACGTCGTCTACATTAGTACCACTGCGAAATTATTGCGAAATCCCAATTAAAGGATCATCTTCCGTTGAATTTTCATCTGACCCTTCAGCTGTTTTGGTCGATAACAAAACAATTGACCAGTTTCGGTTTGTGGGATCAGGAACATAAAATACTTGCACTGCCTATGATGCCATTATAAATGGTTCATCTTTCTCCCCTTCCTTACTGAAATCAACTTTCAAAAATCTCAAATCATCTATTTTAACAGCACTCCTGTTATCAACCCACTTTCATTGAAATATCGGAACTTGAAATTCCGTATAATCCAACTCCCATATTTGTTTGATGATGACAAAGTATGACATATTCGCATAAATTGGATTTATGGCCTTAGCACCGGAAACATGCATCGCTTCAGCCACAAGTGTAACCCTACTATTCTTCATGGTACTGTCTTCATCATGTTCATTAGTATAAAATGTATAACCATTAACTACATAAGCATTGTAAGATAATTCATACACACTTGGTCCTCCGGCTAGCCATCGAAGTCATTCCGAAATAGACTTTGGATTTTCATCTGACTTCTTAAAAATATGATCTCGAAACCATCCTATAAACTGTCAATTATGTGTATTTGATATCCATTTTTCAGCCCTTGATGGATTCAATTGCCTAAGAATTTCTTTGTGGATTTCAACATATGGGTCAACGTCCAAACTGTTATGCAAAACATAAAGGTGAGCCTGCTCCCGATCTGTAATATTGATTGTGACAACCTTTCTTCCAGAAATTCCTTCACCCTCTAACCGCCCAGTGTGACGAGATTTCGGTAAGCCAATGCTTTCCACACCAGACAAGTATTCGGTACAGAATTCAACAGCTTCCTCAACAATATATCGCTCTGCAATACAACCCTCTGGCCGACTTCAATTTTTGACATACCGTTTCAAAATCTTCATATACCGTTCAATGGGGTACATCCATCTGTAATGTACAGGACCACATAGTCGAATCTCTCTCACCAAGTGGACCATCAAATGAACCATCATATCAAAAAATGAAGGTGGGAAGAACATTTCTAATTCACATAATATGAGGGCAATTTCTTTTTCCATAGCTAGCAATTTCTCCGGGTCTATAACTTTGCTGCATATAGCTTTGAAGAAGAAACACAGTTTCATTAATGTATGGCGGACATTCTTGGAAAAAATGCAACGTAAAGCAATTGGAATGAGATTTTTCATCAAAACATGACAGTCATGTGATTTTAGACCTTTTAACTTCAAGTCGCTCATTGACACAAGGTTACTGATATTTGAAAAATACCCCTCTGGAACCTTTACGTCATTCAAGAAGTTTAAAAACTGATATCTCTCCTGCCTGGAAAGAGTGTAAGCAGTAGGAGGAAGAAATGTTTGTTTTTCACCCTTTACTGGTGCCAAATATTCTCGTATTCCCATCTCAACCATGTCCAACCTAGCCTTAATTCCATCTTTTTTTTCCAGATGTATTTAGCAACATGCCGATAACACTGTCAAATACATTTTTTTCTACATGCATAACATCAATAAAATGTATTACATATAGACAATTCCAGTATTGTAATTCAAAAAAAATTGATCTCTTTTTCCAACCGATTTTCGTAAGGTTTTTCGAAGCCGGTTTACCAAAAGTGGTGTCCAAATTTTTAACTTTCTCAAACAATTGATCGCCTGTTAGTGGAGATGGTGTTGTACATTCTTCTGAACTTCCATCGAATGATGTCTTCCAAGAACGGTACTTATGTCATCGCAGTAGAAATCTGCGATGTCCTAGAAACACGGTTTTCGATGAATGTTTCAACCTAATTGATTGTGTACCTTCTTCACAAACGGGACAGCCTTGAGTTCCTTTAATGCTATATCTTGACAAATTTCCATAAGCTGGGAAGTCATTTATCGTCCCATACAACATGACTCTCAAAGTGAAATCTTCCTTTCTGTAAGAATCATACAATGTAACACCTGAATCCCACAATAATTTCAAATCTTCGATCAATGGAGCTAAATAAACATCAATATCATTACCCGGTTGTTTTGGTCCTGAAATAAGCATAGATAACATGATGTATTTTCGTTTCATGCATAACCACGATGGTAAGTTATAATTTATCAACATAACCGGCCATGTAGTGTGACTGCTGCTTTGAAAACCAAAAGGATTCACTCCATCTGTAGATAACGCAAGACGAAGTTTTCTCGACTCGTTTCCAAATTCAGGATACTCATGATCGATTCTCTTCCACTGAGGAGAGTCTGCCGGGTGACGTAGTATCCCATCTTTAATTCTTGTATCTGAATTCCATGTTAATTGTTCTGTAGTCTCCTCACTTACATATTGGCGTCTAAACCTTGGAATGATTGGAAAGTACCATACAACTTTAGTAGGACTGGATTCATCTTTCTTGTATCGAGAAGCACCACACTTTGGGAATTCTTTAAGTGATTTGTGGTCCTTGAGAAACAGTATACAGTTATTCGGGCAGGCGTGTATTCTTTCAGAGATCATACCCATAGAGCGTAGCATTCGTTTGGCATCGTATGTTCGGCTCGGGAGCTCATTGTCTTCTGGGAGAATGTCATTCAAGAGGGCAAGTAGTTTCGTAAAACTGTCGTCACTCCACCCATTATGTACTTTCAAATTATACAGCTTCAGTACGGCTAAAAATGCTGTATATTTAGTGCAACCAGCATACAATGGCGTCTTTGCACAACTTTTTAACTTCTCAAACAATTTTGGGCAATCACGAAGTTCATATTCGAAGGTCCTTGTCATTTTCTCAATACGATCTTCATCATCATTCACATCTGTAATCACATCCTCCATACGGTCATCTTCATTTTTCATGTTTGTAATCATATCAGATGATCCATAAAACACAGTGTCACCCCAGTCACTACCTACATTCGTTGTTTCCCCGTGTTTATTCCAACATGTATAACTTTGATCTATTCCGTGACAGATCAAGTGTTCTTCCAACTCATCTAGACTAATTTATTTTGAATAACAACAGCGTAAACACAGACAAAGGATTTGAGAAGAGTCACATGCATGATCTATTGCAAACTTGATAAATTCTTTCATTCCTTCTTCATACTCTTTTGTCAACCGATTGGCATTCATCCATTCTTTATTTATATTCATCCTATTTAAAATCCATAGGATAAGTATATAGGTTAAAGGAGAAGGAATATGAGTATAATTTAGATAAAAAACAAGATACTTCAAGGAAATAAAGGAATAAATAAATACCAAAATAAAAAATATATTGGGAACCACTACAATCCCCAATCCTCACATCATCTAGATCTCTAAAACCCAGTAGTGCAGGACACTCAACCAAACAGGCCAAATACACAATAAGGACTAAAATCTCTCACCTATCCACTTTTAATAACAAATATAATCACTACTCAAAATCAATGTCCCTATTAGTAGTATCATAGAACTCACTACTATGTAATTTTTTCCATTTCAATAAAATACCACCTCAAGGTCATTTTTTTAATAAAAGTGGTGACATGAATTGGTCACCTAATTCATGCCCCAAAGGACTCAATTAAAAAAAAGAGTATAAGTACAAACACAAGGTGAAAAGAACTTACACCAGTAGGGATTGAGAGAAGTATAAACCAAAAACACCAAGGAAAATCTGGACAAATATCTAGAAGCAATGAATGATCCAAACAACCTGTTATCAACTATTCCATAATCTCCAAAAGGGGTTTTAGTATCCATGGGGACAACACTAATCCATCTGGCTCGAAGGGAATCCAATGCCTTTATAAATTTTCTTCTCTATCAACTTGAGTTATGTTATTCATGCTGTTATACAGTTGTTATTTTAAAATGAAGGGCTGAAATGAAACCTGAGAAAGACCTTAATACATTAAAACCAATGTTTAGAAAGAAAAACCATTAAAGTTTTGGATCAATAAGCTGTTAAGAGTGAAGACCATCATTGCAACGTCACCATCCAACAGAAGCACATGATGTAGTGAAACACTCATCGCATGAGAGCATCATATTATTTATCAGTGTCTTACATGGTATAGCCTCATAATATTTACATGGTAATATTCCATACTATAAATAGTCTCAAGAGATGGCTCATGTCCCATTTCAATATATAGGTTTGTTCTGGTTCAGTCTACACATCCAGCCTATCAAAAACCTTAAAAAGTTATACCCACCCAAGTAGTCACATCCCCAAGGGGGATGTTCACACACTTTAGGTTCAATTCAATAAGGCCAAGGGCTCTGATGTATCACTAGTTCCATGTGTGGACTATGGGAACAAATACATAAAAGTCACAGAATGTATTCCAAGAGGTCTCCGAGTTCCCCCTAACAAGGTCCTCTAAGTCACACTCACTCTAATAACACCCATTAAGGAATTTATCAAAGAGGAATAAGGGGGTGGGTCGATTGGGCATTGTATAAGAGGGAGGATGAGAAATGGGGGCTTCCCCTATTGGAATTTCAGAGGGAAAAAGATGAAAATATAATTTTAATGTTCTACACAATTTTCCAAACCATATATTAATAATGTGGTGGCACTATACAAGAAAACCCCTTCAAATATTTGGTCAACATAGTTTACCAAACTATGCATTAATTATGTAAATTGGAACTACCTCAGTCTACAAAATTTCACATGTTTTGTATGAAATCATGAAAAAATGGTATGTTAATCCCTAAATAAAATCCACCTCACATGGTTTCCTCTAAGATATCCCATGGTTAACCTTCACTAACCATCAAAGTCAACTATGTGATTTAGAAAGAGGACTGAAAACCTCCTCATGATCAAGGTTCTACATTGTTTCTCAAAAAATATGAACACAAAACCATGTTTCATTTGAAAAATCTCCAAAAAACATCATATAAAACTAAAATAAATCTTGTGAGACTCACCTGAGTACTTGAGGCACCTCTCAAACCGCGATGGAGGAGGAGGCAGCAGAGTAGGCAGAGGAGGAGGAGGAGGAGGCACCGGTGGAGTAGGAGAATGAGGCAGTGGACTAGGAGGAGGAGGAGGAAGCGCCGGAGGAGGAGGAGGAGGATGAGGCTGCGGTGGAGGAGAAGGAGGAGGAGGAGGAGGAGCAGAGGAGGAGGAGGAGGCGGAGGCAGCGAAGGCAGCGGAGGAGGAGGAGGATGAGGCCGGTGGAGGGGAGGAGGAGCAGGAGTAGAGGAGGAGGCGGCGGCTGCGGCGGCGGAGGAGGAGGAAGCGGAGGCAGCGGGGGAGGAGGAGGAGGCCGCGGTGGAGGAGGAGGAGGCCGCGGTGAAGGAGGAGGCACCGGCGGCAGCGCAGAGGCAGGGCGGAGGCAGGGAGGAGGCAGAGGAGGCAGCGGAGGCAGCGGAGGAGGAGGAGGATGAGGCCGGTGGAGGAGGAGGAGGAGGAGCAGGAGCAGAGGAGGAGGCGGCGGCCGCGGCGAAGGAGGAGGAGGCGGCGACCGTAGAGGCACCGGCGTGACCGCAGTGTGACCGCGGCGTGACCGCGGCGTGACCGCGGCGTGACCGCGGCGTGACCGCGGCGTGACCGCGGCGTGACCGCGGAGGAGGAGGCGGTCACGGAGGCACTGGTGGCACCGACGGAGGAGGAGGAGGCATCAGCGGAGGAGGAGGAGGCCGCGGTGGAGGAGGAGGCACCGGCGGCAGCGCAGAGGCCGGGCGGAGGCAGGGCGGAGGCAGCAGAGGCAACGGAGGCAGTAGAGGAGGAGGAGGATGAGGCCGGTGGAGGAGGAGGAGGAGGAGCAGGAGCAGAGGAGGAGGTGGCGGCCGCGGCGGAGTAGGTGGAGGCGGCGGCCGCGGAGGCACCGGCGTGACCGCGGCGTGACCGCGGCGGGACCGCGGCATGACCGCGGAGGAGGAGGAGACGTGGAGGCACTGGCGGCACCGACGGAGGAGGAGGAGGCATCAGCGGAGGAGGAGGAGGCCGCGGTGGAGGAGGAGGCACCGGAGGCACCGCCGGCAGCGCGGAGGCAGGGCAGAGGCAATGCGGAGGCAGCAAAGGCAGCATAGGAGGAGGAGGATGAGGCCGGTGGAGGGGAGGAGGAGCAGGAGCAGAGGAGGAGGCGGCGACCGCGGCGGAGGATGAGGAGGCAGCGGAGGTAGCGGAGGAGGAGGAGGAGGCCGCGGTGGTGGAGGAGGAGGCCGCGGTGGAGGAGGAGGCACCGGCGGCAGCGCAGAGGCAGGGCGGAGGTAGGACGGAGGCAGAGGAGGCAGCGGAGGAGGAGGAGGATGAGGCCGGTGGAGTAGGAGGAGGAGGAGTAGGAGCAGAGGAGGAGGCGGCGACCGCGACGGAGGAGGAGGAGGCGGCGGCTGTGGAGGCACCAGCGTGACCACGGCGTGACCGCGGCTGTAGAGACCCGAAGCTTGACGTACATTGACATTACATTACATTTGCGGAATACTTAGTACATAACAAAAACACACACACAAGTACCGTAATAGTTTAGTGTCTTTGGAAACTCGGAATATAATCCTCTAATCCTGGTGAAAGATCTTCAACATCTCCCATAAAGATCTTCCTTTTTTTTTACCTAAAACCTTTCTTTATATCCTGGGGAAAAGAAAACATAAAAGGGTGATCTCAAATGCTCAGTAAGGGTAAACAAAATAAATATCAATCACATCATATACATAAGAACACAGCTTTTGGAAATCCTAACCTGCAAAAAAGAGAGCTCATAATATCATAACATGGGATAAATCATAGAAGTGAAATGTAATCCCAATAATCATAACATAAAACATGAAACTTTGTGGCATACACACATAATCATAGATAATCATTTCTTGTTAGTCAAGACTCATTTCCAAGACTATCTTAGTGGACAAAGTCCCTTTCTGAATCGAGTCACCCTCGTTTCAGTCCTATTTCACTGAACCGGTATAACCTACCATTCCAGCCATGTCTATCTCATGAGATATAAAATCTTTACCCAATGCATTGGAGGGAGATATAGGTCCCACCCATCTTATAATGAATCCTTTCTTATGTGTGCCACATAATCATAAATTATACATCATCGCATAACACATGTAACAAAAATGGGATTCTTGAAACATCATGACATCATAAAACAATTCATATAAGATAAAGGAATTCATAAAAATAATTCCATCACAACATGATCAAATCAATGTAATAATAGGGATAAAAACAGAACCCTTTATTATCTTAGATGGAAAATAATTTTGATAAAACACTTGAACTCCATTCTTGAGGAAAATATCCTTTCTTCTTCAAAAACATTTTTCCTTTCATAACATGTCATACGACTTTAAAATAAAAGAAGTTGATTAAAAATAAACATGAAAACTTGTAAAGGAAGCTTCTTGGAAATAATTTTTTAAAAATCCATTCATTCCGTATAAGTTAAAAAAAACATTCTTCTCGTACTTTTGTCAGAAAAGCCAAAAAGTACCTCGTACGAAAAAAACGACAAAAGATTCCTTTCATATATTTTACTAAAAAATCACCGAAGGGTAAAATTGAATATAAACTATTTTATAATGATATAAATATTACATATTGAGGAAACATGGATGTGGATGATAAAATACACCCCAGTAAATGCCAAAGTATAAACAATCTTGGATAAAAATGAGATTGTGATATTTCCCTTACCTTAGGTCCAACTTGCTTTGTACGTGTCCGAACCTCCTGTATAATGATTTAAATCATGTTATTGACTTATTCCAGAATCATATTCATTGTTATTATATCATATATGGTCCACTTATGACTTTATATTACCCGTTCTTTTGTAAATTCATGTTAAAGTAGCGTTTTGGGTAAAATTGTCTCATTTGTCGTTCGTGTTTTTAACTTGTAATTATTCATATGATTACTTAGATCATGATTACTTAATTACAGAATATAAAACATGATTTATATATATATATTCAGAATATACATATATAATAAATCAGTAAATGGAAAGAAATACACCGTTCATGGAGACGGTAGTCCGTACGTACGGATGAACGCTGTTTTCGTTTCCTTATTGAATTGAATGGAATTAAGTAGATGAAATACATATAAATATAAATAATTAAAGTATCATTATTAGGTCATATATTTCATTATTACTTATTATATATACTTTATAATCATTCATGAATGGTTAATCATTGAGAATGAATCTCATCGTGTCGTGGAGACGGTAGTCTGTACGTACGCACGAGCGATGATATCGTTCCCATGGTCGTGGAATTGTGTTTAAGTGTATGTATACTATTTCAGTATCAATATCAATTTATAATAATCATATATAGTTACTCATTACACCTTTATACCCATCCAATTAAGGTGGTGGCGGAAAATAGATTACACCACGGCGTGGAGACGGTATTCCGTACGTACGCACGCGCGGTGATTTCCTTTTTCCGTAGGATGGATAGAAGGTTAATTAGAGTTGTTTCATATTTATAATAACATATCAGTATATAATAAATACTGATGTTATTACTTTATCATGAAACAACTAAAGAAGAAGAAGTTGAAGAAGAAAGAAATTGAAAAAGATCGGTAATGGATATTACCTCTTTTTGACGCGCCTTTTTTTAGCCTCCACTTAAAGAACTAAGGATGGTCTTTGAAGAAGACCATGACCTCTAGAATGATACTAGGGAAGTGGAGAAGGGATTTTGGCAGGGGTTGGCCGAGCTTGAAGGCTCAAAGTTGTGTGAGGAAGAGAGGGAGGAGGTGCCCTTTTATAAGGGAGGAGAGTGGCACCTTAGGAATATCTCAAAATATTATTTTATATTAAAGTCAAAATCGGTTTATAATGGTTCCAAAGGGTCTTATTTAGAAGCTAAAGTGGGGATGGGTCGAAATCCTATCAACCAATAGGATTTAGACAAGTTTAGGTTATTATTTTAACCTTATCAATTAGATTTAACTCTAAGTTAACTAATTTAACTTTTACCGTGTCTTTTTGTTTTCTTACACTATATGGTTAATACACTTACTATAACATGCCAAAACAACCCCAAATTGTTTATTATTAATATCTATATCCTTATATAAGTCATTTGGCCGAACCGTAGATTTTTATGAATAAAATAACAATTAATAATATAATATTTTATTTAAAAACTATTTTGTGTCAATTTTGACACTATTTGATATATGATTTTTTTTTAAAGTCATAACAGAATTATATGTTCGAACCAAGTTGATTAAATAAACACTAATATATCATAGTAACATAGAAAATTAGTGGGATTCATAAAAAGTCTCAAATTACATTTAATTTGGTGTTTATAACATCAATTCTATCAATATTTCATTAAAAAGATAATTACTGCATCATCATTGTGTCATAAATAAATTAACTTTTTTGATGTCTAAAAATTACAAATAAAATACCATTATGTAGGAAATCTTTTTAGCTTTCTAATGAATATTTACAATCGAATTTATCTTATGTATAACCCTATATTAAAAATGTTTTAGTAAATAAAATTTGATTTTAACTCTTTTAACTCTTCTTTGAATTAAATAATAATAAATGTCCTAATCTAATCCAAGTGGGCCTAAATGATAATATTTTACACTTAAGGTTGTTTTTGGTCGAGATAAACTTGTACAATAGGATTAGGACATGTGTTAGGGTAATATTAATATCATTGTTACCCTTAATTACCCTATTTACTTTTAACCGTGGTAAATAAAAGTAAAAAGTTACTATTCACCAAAAATTATTTTCATCTCATTGAACCACATTTTACTTACTGACATCAACCATGTCTCTCAGATTTTTGAAATTCCATTCACATAAGCGGTAAAATTAAGTTTTATGAAAAATTCAGTTTTTTAACTACCACTTAGTAGTTTCACTATTCATCAAAAATTGATGTTTTTCAGAACAATGCCAAAATTTCATCCTAAGCTATATTTCATATTCCGAATTCAAAAATGAAGTCTATTTTACCAAATTCATAACATAGAAGTTGCATTAATTAATTTTATAATTAAATCCCGCTGTTAAAACAAATAGCGTGTTTTTAAGAAACAATATCTATCAAAAGATTGACACTTGTTTATGTCTGGTTTAAATGTGAAATTACATCCAATGACCAACATTGTATTAAATTGTAAAAATATATTCTAAATATACTTTAAAACCACTCAAATTAATAATTTATCACTATTAATTATTTTGATTAAAAAAGTTGTTTTTAATTATAATTTAGTAATTTTCACTATTCATCAGAATATGAAAGTTATCCGAAAAGTACCAAAATTTCACCTTAGGCTAAATTCGATACTCCGAATCCAAAAATGAAGTCCATTTTGAGAGCTAAAATTTCTAAAATTTTAAAAGGTGGTTATTACTATTCATAACGGCTAGTTATAATAATATTTTAATAGCATATCGTTGTTTAGTGAAACTCGTTATTGCATACTACTCACACTATCGAGGAAGGCCGCGATTGCGTGTAATGCAAGGCAAATCAAGGATGCGTTTTGTGCAAGCTCCTTTTGGTGTAGCGTACAACACAAGACATTAGTGAAATTAAAAAGAATATTTTTCATAAAATCTCGGGGTGTTACAGCGGCGTGACCGCGGCGTGACCGCGGCAGGACCGCGGCTTGACCGCAGCGTGACGGCGGAGGAGAAGGAGGCCACGGAGGCACCGACAGAGGAGGAGGAGTCCACGGAGGCACCGGCAGCACCGGCGGAGGAGGAGGCATCGGCGGAGGCAGCGGAGGAGGAGGAGGATGAGGCCGGTGGAGGAGGAGCAGGAGGAGCAGGAGCAGAGGAGGAGGCAGCGACCGCGGCGGAGGAGGAGGAGGCAGCGGCCGCAGAGGTCCCTACTCTAGGTGGATATATATGGATACTTTCCTTGACTGGTCTCTATATGAAAGAATTCTAAAAGGCTCCCTCACCTTCCAAAGATATATTATTTCTAGAAAATTGTTTTGTGGGAGAAAGAATTAATCATATATAGTTGATGTCACTTTTAGATCATATGATTCCTTACTCATCAAGATAAATAGACAAGAACCAAAACCTAAGAGGCCTCAGGCCTATCCAAATCTCTAGAAGTGATGACTTCCCAGTGCTTATTGGAAAACTATGGAAGTGTCGACTTCCCACATGCACATTCCCCCTCCCCATATCTCCCCCAGCAGACTCCTGCACATCCCCCCTCCCATCCACCCACTACACCCCCCACTTGCACAACCCCCCTCCCCCACCCCCACCTTCACACCCCCCCACTTGTACACCCCCCAAACTCACCCACCAACAGACTCCCACCTACCTAGACCCCCCCCAACTAGAACACTCTCTTCCCCACCACCCACTTGAACAACCCCCCCTCCCACTTGCATATCCCACCCACCCCCACCTGCACAGCCCACCCCCACCCCCACCCCCAACCTGTACACACCCCCACCTCACACCCAATATACCCCCCATTATACTCCCCACCTACACATGTTCACCCACTGCACATCTCCCCCACCTAAACACCCCCACCTGCACAGCCCCCCACCCACTACACCCCCGCATCACCTGCACCCCCCCACTTCAAATAAAATTGATTCACACAAATCATGATAGTTGAAATATAGAATAAAAACAAAAAACAAAGAAAATTACAATTATTGGGCATAGAATACCGCACAATGGAGGAGGAGGAGGCCGCGGAGGAGGAGGAGGCCGTGGAGGCACCGACAGAGGAGGAGGAGGCCGCGGTGGAGGAGGAGACCGTGGTGGAGGAGGAGGCACCGGCGGAGGAGGAGGAGGCACCGGCGGAGGAGGAGGCACCGACGGAGGAGGAGGAGGCTGCGGTGGAGGAGGAGGCACCGGCGACAGCGGCACAGAGGCAGGGATGAGGCAGGGCAGAGGCAGCGGAGGCACCGGAGGAGGAGGAGGATGAGGCCGGTGGAGGAGGAGGAGGAGGAGCAGAAGCAGAGGAGGAGGAGGCGGCCACGGCGGCGGCGGCGGCAGAGGAGGAGGCAACGGCGCAGATGAGGGCTTCCGTGAGAGCTTGATTGTGTGCAGGGAGGAGGAAGAGGACCCGCGGATTTTTAACAAATCCGCAGGACCCTTTATCAGCGCTAGTAAAAAGAGATGATAAAGGGTGTATTTATCAGCGCTAAAATGAAAAGCGCTGATAAATACAACCTTTATCAGTGCTAAAAAAAGCGCTGATAAAGGTCCACTTTATCAATTCTTTTTTAGTGCTGATAAAGGGGGGGACATTTATCAGGGCTTTTCCATTAGCGCTGATAAAGGCAGGCGCATGCCTTGCCCAGTTTTGTGGTAGTGTCTCCCAGCCCTCCAACCTCTAGAAGCTTCCCAGATTTATCCAGCCTTTCCCCTCTTCGGCATTTCTTGTCCCCCAGTCCTCCACGCGACTTTCTGATATTGATTGTTGCCTTCCTCCCACGGTACTCCTGCCCAGCGGCTCTTTGGCACTCCCACCCTCTGGTGACTCCCGGTTCTACTCCCCTCAGCAAGTCTTGGACCTATTCATCCAATGCCAAACTTTGTCCTGCCTCCGCTTATCACCACCTCCACCCACCTAGTTGATGAATGGCTCAACTCTACCAATTTCTTGGTCTGAAAGAAGACCATGTTGATGTCACTAACTGGCATGGAACTCAATTCCCATCTCAAGAAACCTCCACCCCTGCTTTCCGAGGTGGGCCAGGAGTCACGCGAGGAGGCCATGGGAGGAAGCAGGGAGGGTACGATCGGGTGGAGCTGTCGGGATTGGGAGGTGTGGCAGGACTGGGAACCGTGACCTAGGCAGGAGGTTCGAGAGCTGAAGGGTGCCGGGAAGCCGTCGGGAAGAGTGTCAGTGAGCGGGAGACGGATGTAGGGAGTCACGCAAGGAGGCGGGAGCCGTGTCGGGTTCAGGATGTTTCGACTAGGTTGAGAGAGGCGGGGCCGAGTGACACTGGGAGGTTCTGGCTGGAGAGAGATGGGTTAGAAAACGCCACGAGAGAGATCACTGAGAGAAGGGAGGACAGCGGGTCGGGATGCATCGTGATGCACAGGGAAGAAGTCGGGCCAACTGTAGCTCGGAGGCCATAGGGAGGGTGGGTTCGGACATAATCGGGAATCCGCATGATTTTCTAACAACCCTAAACAAGAGAGAAAAAAAGGAGGGAGGGTTCGGGTTAGAGATCACCCTTTGATACCATGTAGAGGGAGAATTACACTTACCTCAATGTGAGAAAGATATATTCTTTTATAGATGGGTAATATAAATTACATGGAGGGATATTCTGATATGGGAATCAAAAATACCCAATATAATAAAATGAAGTTCAACATCTATGATGGATATCTATAGTTTTCTTGGGTTAGCTAGGCATTATCGCCAATTCGTGAAAAATTTCTCACAATTGTCAAACCCTCTCACCAAACTAACTCAGAAGGGAGTTAAGTTTTCTTAAAATGATGAATATGAAGAAAGCTTTAAGGAGTTGAAAAGGAGGTTTATCACCGTGCCTATTCTAACACTAGCCACAAGTGGAGAGATCTTCGTGGTATTTAGTGATACTTCAAAAAAGGGCATGAGCTGTGTGCTGATGCAAAATAACAAAGTCATTGTCTATGCTTCAAGGCAGTTGAAAGTTCATGAACAGAACTACCCAACACATAATCTGAAGTTGGCTGTAGAGATTTTTTCTTTAAAAATTTGGCAGCATTATCTCTTTGGGGATAAGTTTTAAATATATACAGATCACAAAAATATGAAGTATATGTTCACATAGAAAGATCTGAACATGCGCCAATGAAGATGGTTAGAGCTAATCAAAGACCATAACTGCTCAATTCACTACCATCCTGGGAAAATGAATAAAGTGGCAGATTATCTAATTAGAAAGGATCCAATAATTATGTCATTGATGGGAATTGAGAAGGATACGATAATCTTAGATTTGGAAAGGATGGACATGAGAATCATAAAGGAAGTAATATAATCAATCCTTTCATAAATGATTGTTCAATCATCTCTTCTAGAGAGGTTAAAGGATGCTCAAAGAGTTGATGTGGGTATTCAGATGAAAGTGGAAGCTATAAGGAAGGGGAATTCCTTATAGTTCAATGTTAACGATGAAGATGTTGTGAGATTTGGGTCAAGACTATGTGTACCATCCAACCCTTAGTTAAAGAAGGAGATATTGGATGATGTACATAGCTCAACCTTATCCATCCACCCAATAAGCACAAAGATGTATCGTGATCTCTGATAAAACTATTGGTGGGATAATATGATGAAGGAGATCACAGAATATACATCAAGATGTCTTTTATGTCAACAAGTGAAAGCAGAATGGAAAAAATCCAAGGGGATGATGCTACCATTACCCATATCTACATGAAAATGGGAAAATATCACCATGGACTTTGTCACTGATCTTCCAAAGACATCAAGAGGGAATAATGATATATGGGTTGTGGTGGACTGTCTTACAAAGACTACACACTTCATTGCAATATGAGAGGAATTCTCATCGGATCTACTTGCACGGATATATCCAGACACTTGAGGACATATTGAGATCATGATCAATTGACTTCAAAGGAGGATGAGATCAACATCTTACTTTGGTCGAGTTCTCTTATAGCAACAGTTTCCACTCGATCATCCAAATAGATCCTTATGAATCCCTTTATGGGAAGAGGTACATGACACCCGCATGCTGAGATGAAGTTGGGGAATGAAAACTACTAAGTCCTGAAATGGTCAAAGAAATGATGGAAAATGTTAAGACCATTCAGTAGCACATCAAGGCTACTCAAAGTAGACAAAAGAGTTATGCTGACAATCATCGACGAGACCTAGAGTTTGATGTTAGAGACATGGTATTCCTCTCCATATCTCCATGTAAGAAAGTGATGAGATTTGGGAATAAGGGTAATCTTAGTCCAAGATACATCAGCACCTTTGAGTTCCTTGATCACATAAGAGTGGTTTCTTATCGACTTTTACTCCCACCTTAATTATCTAAAGTTCACGATGTATTCCATGTATCACTCTTGAAGAAGTACATACCTGACCCCTCACATGTACTCAATCCATAGGTGGTACCATTAGAGAATGATCTTTCCTATGAGGAGAAGCCAGTGAAGATCTTAGATCGTAGAGACAAAGTTCTATGAAATAAGACAATGCACCTTATCAAAGTGATATGGAGAAACCAAAAGTTTGAAGAAGCAATGTGGGAACTAGAAGAGGTGATGAAACAGAGTTACCCTCATCTGTTTTAATGTGGGAAATGAAAATTTTGAGGGTGAAATTTATTAAAGGGGGAAAATTATAACAACCCAAACTGTTATAAATGAATTTTCACTTTGTGATTTAATTAAATTTCTTATTATGTAATATGGTTATAGAAAACACATGAACTTCCTTGGTTATATATTTGGATTTAAAAGACCATTAAGAATATTATCGTTTTTAATATAGTCATTGAACAATGATCATATGATTAGCATAAATTTAGGCCTTTTACCAAATCCAACTAACTCAAATAAAGGAAGTGATGACCTAAACCAGTAGAATTGTGCCCTATGAAACCCATTTATTAGAGCTTATGAGGGAGATAGCATCTCTAGGATTTGCCCTTGACCAATCCCAAACTGATATCCAACAACTTAAAAATGAATGAAACAGTTTACGGGATAAGTTCAGGCTTATCGAGATCACAACCCCAACCATGTTCACTGAACGACCCCATGAAAGTCTCACCGTCATGCACCTTACACTTGGGGTGTAAATTGGTGTAAGAAAGGGATATGTATCAAGACCTTAATAATATAAATATTTATATTTTATAATGAATTTATTTTCATTTTTATTGTTACTTTATAAATGATTCTGATTTTGATTCAATTAAATAGAAATTGTATTTTTGGGTAATATTCAATTTAAATTAAGGGATTTATTTTGATGAATTAATGGATTTTTGAAATAAATAGTATTTTAATAAAATTTTAAATAAGTATTATTAATTAAAAATGGTCATATAATTTTTTATGAAGTGAAATTTACTTTTTATAAGGGTTCAAAATCTGTTACTGTAAAAAACCCAACATTTTTCAATAAATGTTGAATATTATTTTAAAAGTGAAAATCATCATATTTAGAAAATTATTTACATAAAATTAATATTATTTTTTGAATCACAATATCAAAATTATCCAATGGTGATTTTTTCATAATTTTCTGAGACAATTGAATTTTCGGGTAAAAATTATAAACCATATAAATATATGGCGTGTTTTATGACATCATAATGACCCAAGAATGATGTAATAAATACTATAATAGGTATCCTCGGCCAAATCTATGTTTTCCACATTAAATAATGTAATTTTCATGTTTATTTAATTATTTTTATTAAGCCTTTATGAATCCTTCAAAACCAATATTATATTTTAGAGTTTTAAATCGATTTCTTTAAATGTGTGACTCACCTCCACATAAACAAGGGTAATATTTTAATAAGTTTTGACCATTTTATAATAAAATAATGAAAAAAAATCTCATTTGGTATAAAACATGGTAAAAAAACATGGTAATGTTTGTGGTTTTGAATATTTTATTTTGTATAGTCCAAAACCTAAATATTAAAGAATTATCTCTCTTTTCCTATATAAACCCACCCAGGATCCCATTTATCTTCACTCAAAATCCTTGGAGCATGTCCTGTCTCTACCCTCCCCTATCTATATTCCTCCCAAAGTGCTCCAAGCTCTCAATAATCCCCTTTTCAATCTTTTGGAGCCACACATTCAAGTAAGGGTTCTTTCCTTTTTCATTTTTATCCAAGTTTCTTTATCTTGTTATGTCCTTTTATTTTCAATTAATAATGATGGGGTATGTGTTATCACCTCCACATTACTAAAATTATTATTTATAAGTGGTGAGAGACTCCTTTATCTCTCATCAATCTCTCTTATGTACACCTGTTACCATGCCAAAATTTCATAAGAATCCTTTCCTCTCTCTTTTTATTCAAGCTTATTTATTATCTTATGCATTGTTTTTATAATTATAAATAATTGGACATATCCTTCCATGTCCCTATTAATGTCCAATTCATGTCCAAATTATGATAGACCCATTTCTCTCTTATCAATCCATTTTATTAATTTTTAAGTGATGTCGTTATGTTGCTGAATTTTCACCACAATTTTCCATGCCAAACCATTTGTGTAGTGAATGTCGTACCCATTTCTTATCAAGGGTGTTCACTTTTATGCACATATAACTTTTTTATTTGAGGACTTACATGTATTTATTCTACACTATTTTATCATGGAATAAGTTATGATGATAAATTAATCCATATTTTATGATCTATGTGACACACTTAAGCATGAGAATGAAATGAAAGTGATGGGTGCACCTGAAATTATATAGCGATTCAATGCATTGGGTAATGTTTAGTATCATGATAAATCATGTTGGGAGAGGGGTGTACCTGATTCAATTAAGGGACTTTTTCCACAATTAACCTTGACCTCTGTTTATGATGCAGTGTTTTAAGTTGTTGCTACATTTCTCATGTTATGATTATCATGTTATATCATGCCTTATTATTCATGTTCTTTTATGCCTCGTTGATATGCCTTGTCTAACATGTATTATTATCTTAATGATATTCCATGTTTATTCCCTTACTGGGTTTTATAGATCAACCATTTCTTATGTATTTCACCAGGATATCCAATCCAGTTTTAAGCTTAATCATGTTAAAGAAGTTTTCAATAAAGATGTTGTAATTTGTGTTTAAAGTTGCAATTCAATGTACCTAATTCCTGAAGACACTAGACTTATCGATCATTCAGGTTGTATTAAGTGTAATTTAATGTAATTAAATCATGTTTTAATGTGTAATAAAGATAAATGTTTCTATAATATAAATAAGAATGCTAATGACATGAATCCTATGCGCCTAAAATGATGCATGCATGCACCCTTTCTCTTACTATATCGGGCCAATAGGTAAATCCAATAAATTAGTAACCAGTGGAAGTAAATAAATCATTAAAGTTGAAATAATAATCAATTTTAATAATAAATAACATGAATATCAATAACATCCTTGTAAACTTGATCTTCCCCCTGTGCGTGGGTTGGCCGGACCTAGACATGAGCTTTTTACTAAGTGATGAAATGTTCCTAGTCTCATGTATACCATCCCAAAACATTATGACAAGGAAAAGAAAAGCTCTGATTCCACTTGTAGCATCCTAAGTCTGGTTCACTAATAAGTAACTAAACTTGAGCACCACCTAACCTGAGGCACACCTCCCCTTACACCAGAGGTTTCCAACTAGCTACGAGGGACTAAAGGTGGTAAAGTGGGGAGACTATACTCTCTAGATTAGTAGTAAATAAAGCAGAAGAAAAATGAAATGAAATAAAGAGAATTGGAATATAATAACAATTGAAAATATATAATAAACTCATAATGTGGTCAAATCCAAATAAAGAACCATGTATGAACATGATGGGTCATAATACAAGAAGAAAACACACAACATTTTATACAATAAATAGGGATATACTGACAAAAGGAATAAATAAGCAAAAGAATATAACTCTGGAAGGAAGTCTAATTACATGGTCAGCTGCTCTCCCAAGCTCCCATGTCCAGTCCTAGCACATAATTAAAAACAATAGAGTGCATAGTCTAGATCCTAACCTGGTATCAGGATGTCTGTCTGGGTACCAAACGACAACCAGAACAAGGTGTGCAATAAAATCAGCAGGACACCACCAACATCATCTAATGCATATCTATTTAGTGAGTATAAAATAAATTAGTGTGCAGGTATAATAAATAAATTAGTGTGCAGGTATAATAAATAAAGTAGCAAGTAATAAATGATATTAAATTAGCTTAGGTTCCTCAAAATACCCCTCTTCGACTATACCTACTTCGGCCTAAGTCATAATGTCACTTAACATGTGTAATCATTTATATATATGCATATATGTAACCTATATACGAAAAGACACACATGAATTGATGAGGACCCAAGGAATAAGACTAAGGCATCTATATAATGATAATATAGTAAGATCCATACAATAAATAAGGGATTCCATGCCCAATGATCTCATAAGAATGATAAGGGATGTAATGCTCAAAAGTCAGATAAAAGATAAGGGATGTCATGCCCAACATTTATAAATGAATGATAAGGGATTTCATGATCATCAGTCTCAAATAAATGATAAGGGACTTCATTCCCAATGAGTACTAGTGAAATAACGAGGGATTTCATGTCTGAGAATTACTAGTGAAATGATGAGGGATTCCATGCCTAATAATTACCATAACTATAAGTGTATTTCATAATTTAATAAGAGACAATTGTGTTTTCAACCATTTCCCATTTCATTCAAAACATTAAATTATAATGAAATAAACCAAACCCACCTTAACATGAGGTTTGGTCATATAGTAATAGGCAAGGGCCAAATGACATGGTCTCACTATTTACTTTTCACTTATTTTATTTTAACATCCCAATGAAAAGGGAAACATAACAAAACTCAAAAGGTTAGTCATTTAGTAGGAAATAATATTACTAAATAATTCAATAATTCTTATAATTCACTAAGGTCCAAGTAGGACTCCATGCCTACAAACAACTCACCATGATTCATTTAACCGAAAAATCCCAATTCCATTTCAATTTACACCATTGATCAATTCTTAAGTGATTTTCCTTAAGGGGGTGAGTGATTACTTTTAACGATTTATAAGCTCACCCAATTCAATTATGATTCCCACTAATCAAGTGGAAACTCAACACGACTCAAGGGATGTTTAATTACATAAAAGTAATAGTGTTCAAGCCATTTATAACAAAAAACCTGAAGGGGTGCCTCATATTGAGGTAGACAACCTCCAATGATGGAATTGGGTCCCAAGGAAAATCAATTCAAGGTATTATCAATTTATTTAATTAATTTAAAAATTTGTAGGCGATGCACAGAATGTCTTGTGCATGGCACAACATCACATTTTTATAAATTATACAACATTAAGGGAGAAGCATACAAACAACCTACCTCATGATTATGATGATTTACTCATCCATTATGGGGTTTGATTTGAAATAGAATGATAGAAATTAGTGAAACAAAAAAACACCCTGAAAATAGGACATATAAGAATGCATGGAAATAACATCCAATATGGAAAGGAAAATTAATAAAGGAAGAGGAATTATAAGCTAACCGAGGGCTATCCAACATGAATGATGATTCCTGATTCTGAGTCCGAATGAAGGATATCCATCGAATCTTAGGAGGAGGCTAAGGGAGGAGCTCAAGTGGGTACCTAGAATAGGATAAATTAGGGAAATAAAGGATGAGGAAAATATAAAAGAGGCTTGAGAAAAATGGTATTTTCAGCCTCTTTAAAGAGTTGCACGGTTTGGCTGCATAGTTTTCCAAACCATTCACTAACCGTGTGGTGCCACTATCTAAATGGACACTCCCCTCACATGGTTGCGGCGCATGATTAGAAAAACTATATTCCAACAATGTGGGTTACCCTATGAACCTACAATAGGTCACATGGTTTTCCCTAGAGGTCCACATAGTTTCAACAAACCATAACCCAATACAAAATAAGCCACATGGTTTGAGCCGTACAGTTATCGCTAACCGTGCACCCCTTTCTGATTCTCCTGAAACTAATTTTTCGATGACCAACACTTCTAAAACTCATCCAAACTCTTGAGACACTTCCTAGGATGCTAAATACATCTAAAAACAACACTTTTAAGTGTTTGAAATCTTATAGTTACATTAAAAAATATTTTTTTAAGATTTAGCCCACCCACTAAACCAAAACTCAAAATACTTTGAAAATTTCAACCTATAAAAAACACGGGATGTTACAAGGTTAAACCATATTCTAGTGATTCTATTTATAGTATAACAGTAATAGAACTTAAG
The DNA here is from genome assembly GCA_963277665.1 of Viscum album. Classification (NCBI taxonomy): domain Eukaryota; kingdom Viridiplantae; phylum Streptophyta; class Magnoliopsida; order Santalales; family Viscaceae; genus Viscum; species Viscum album. The sequence goes on from OY728153.1 coordinate 1,387,748,701, forward strand.
CATGTTTTACACTCCTAAAAATATCACACTTGGATACTCTTTCAAGGAACTCTGGAAACCCTCCAACACTTTGGCACAACCATTGATCCTCTACTGCAATAACAGTCAGTGATCTCCACCACCATTCACTCACTCAAGTCTCACTGAGGCGCATTGTTACCTAAAACTTTATTAGACTAAATTCTTGGTGAACATTTCTACTTGATTCTTCTTTTTTGGTTTCTTTTACAACTCAAGTAACTTGTCCTCTATAAAATCTCGGATGAAGTGATATTTCAGGTCGATGTGTTTTGTCCAAGAATAAAGCACCAGATTACGAACCAATTTAATTACACTTTCATTATCACAAAATAAAACTCCACCCTCCTAAATCCTTTTGAGATCCTTAAACAAGTTCATCAACCACACCAGTTCATTTCTCTTTTTCGTTGTTGCAATATAATAAAAGTTTGTTGTAGACAATGTAACTACCAATTGTAGTTATGAAATCCAGCTGATGGTTGCTCCTCTATAGGTGAGAAAAAACATTGTGATGCTCTTCTGGGTGTTTTAATCCCCAAAAAAGTATGTGTTGACATAACCTTGAAATGGATAGTCTATCCCAAAGAACAAGTTTGTATGTTCTAATCTCTTCAAGTACAAGATGATCACTTCATAGTCTCTCGGTGTTCCCTTCCCAAATTTTCTATGAATCGAGAGATGGATCTAATTGCAAATGAAATGTATGGGTGAGTGAAAACCATGTTGTACATCAGGATACTAACCATTAATTCAGAGCGAACTATCACCATACATTTCGCCTTATCTTCTATTTTAGGCACCTTCTACTAGGACAACTTTGAAGTGTCCGACCAATGGAGTGGAGACTGACTTGCGTCTGATCATCCCAAAACTTTCCATGAACTTCCAAATGTCGTCCTTTTGAGATAGAACCAAAGTTTTGGCTTCCTCATCTATCAAAAACTTTATTACTGAAATATTTTTGGCCTTATCGAGTTCTTTCATCTTGAATATTTCAACCAAATCAGGCTTTAGCTCCTAAGTCCTTATAATTTTCAGACTACCCAACAACATGTCATAAACATAAAAAACAAGTATGATGAAACTTCCACTAGTCCATAAATTTTGATAGAAACAGTGATCCACATTGCTCCAAGTGAAACCTTACTCATCCATGAAAGCATCAAATTTCTGATTTCGATTCCTTGTAACTAACATTAAACCATAGAGACTCCTCTTCAGTTTACACGCCAACAATTTGTTCTGGTCATCCTTAAAACTCATTTGTTGTTTCATATACATCTCTTCCTTCGAGTCACCATGAATAAAATCTTTCTTTATATCAATCTTTTCAAGGTGTAGATTATCAGAAGCTACCATACTTAGCATTGTATGAATGGTAGCATGCTTAACTACCAGTGAGAAGAATTCTGAGAAATCAATCCCCTCCTATAAGAATCTCTTCACCACCAGTGGTGTCTTGTATCTATTCCTTATATCAGTTTCATAATTCAAATAGAACACCCACTTATACTCATGTGCTCCTTTACCCTATGGTAACTCACCTAGCTCCCATGTTCCATTGGATTCTAATGAGACATTTCTTCATCCATCACTGACTCCCACTTTCCAGTGTCACTAAGAGTGGTCACATCTTATGGAATTTTAGGTTCTCCTTCATCCATTAGAAGTAATAAATTCAAGTTATCCCTATACCTCTAGACTAGTCATCCAACTTTGGATATCCTTTTTAGTTGAACTTGAAATCTTTCTCCTTCCATCTTTGCAATTTCCGATGCTCTTTCTTCCAAAACCCTAACTTATGGAGATCTTCTATGAGCTTCAGCAATCCTAGAGAGGTTTTATTAAAATCTCTTGAAATAGAAGGAGTGTAAATTCATGTATAAAACTCATAAAATACATGTATGAAGAGAGTTTGACTCAAGTTAGAACTCTGATAGGTGATACAATAGACATCCCTATCTCAATAAGACTGCATCAAGGTTAGGATTTAAGACTATAACTTTTTTTCTTTGGTCTTAGATGAACTTAAAAATTATATTCAAGAGGATATACCTAATTGCATGTTTTTACTGATGATATAATTCTCATTGTAGAATTCAAATAGGTTATCAATTTAAAGTTTCTTATGGAGAGAAAGTTTAAAATCGAAAGGTTTCTATCTTAGTAGGAATAAGAAAGGATATATGGAGATCAATTTTAGAAAATAATTGTATAGTGATGTTATTGATTTGAGATTGGGATCCCACATTATTTCAAAAGTTGATCGTTTTAGATATTTAGGCACATTTATTCAATATGATGGAGATATTAAAACATATATCTCTCATCAGATTCAAAAGGCTTCTTTGATTCTTTGTGATCATAAAATTCTTTTGAAATTGAATGGTAAATTTTATAGGAATATTATTATACTAAATATTCTATATGTTAATGAGTATTGGACTATAAAAAGACACTTTGAATAAAAAATAAGGGCAGTAAAAAGGAAAATGTTAAGATGGACATATGATCATACTAAGATGGACAAGATTAGAAATAAATGCATTCGAGATAAAATCAAAGTGTCTTTGATTGATAAGAAGATGACTGAGACTATATTAATATGGTTTGAATATGTTAGAAGAAAACCTAGGGATATACCTATTAATATAGAAAACTTAATGAAAAATTAACTTATTAAAAAAGTAGAGGCATATCTAAAAGGACCCTTAAACCAATTATTCGAGATGATCTTATTATAAATAGTTTTAATGAAAATAGAGAGTTTAATAGAGTTAATTGGTAATGTTTAATCTATATTGTTGACCTCAATTAATTGGGTTTAAGACTTGTTTGGTGTTGTTGTTTTTGAAGAAACATTAATTTATTTCTAAAAAATCATGTTTATTTGATTTTAAAAATGAGAATATATTCAAAATCAGAATAAGAAAATAAAAAATATATTTATTCTAGGTTTGATGATCAATAAGAAATTATCAAATACTTTCAAGCAAATATTGATGGGTCCAAATAATAACTGAATAAGCATTGAAATTAAAAGTTCAAAGACTTAAAGAGGTAGAGAGAGAAGGTTGAAAGTTCAAAATAAATTGGATAAGTGATTAAGAAAACAACTCATTGCATGGGTAAAATGGGGCATATATACATTAGAAATACATGTGAGAAACAAACAAAATCAAGAAAGGAAATCATCTTTGTAAATGAGTGATTTCAAGAAGATTGACACTCAAAATGATGAAGTTTAAGAACAAATGAGTTGAGAAGAAAATTATTAGTACAAATAAAATAAGATAATAAAATAGTGTTTGTGAACATTAACCCAACTAAGATAATATAGGATAAAGTTACATTTTTGAGAAGACCAACTGAGATCAATTGAGGACTATAGGTGAATAAAAGTGGGAATCAAATTATCTCACAAGGAGAAGAGGAGCATGAATCTAGGGGGAAACTCACTCCTAATAAGAAGGGAACAAAAATTAATCAAGGAATAAGAAGGGTATTTCTATAAAATAAGTAGAAGATAAATCTTTGTTGGTGAGAAAATCATTTGAAAATTTGGACATTTCTGAGTCTATTTTCAATATTCATGCAGGTGATTATGGAATTTTAGGGCTCGCATGGGTTAAAAAAGTCTTTGAAAAAAATGGGATGGAAGAAGATACAAATTAGGTGTCTCTCAAAGACCCTAACAATTGGAGATGATCACAGGCCTTTGGAAATGAGTGGAAAAATGTTATATAAGCTAAAAAACACATGTTTTATGAAAAAAATGAAATTTCCAAGGATGTTTTTAGGGTTGGAATTTTTTTCCCACTCATAAAAAACATGTCAGTATACTAAACTACCATGGGAAATAAAGAAGGGCCATGTCTCAAGGGAGAGACAACTTGATGAGAAGAATCAAGAGGTTATTTCATGGCCCGAGTGAAGCAAGTTGAAGAAACAACCACTATAATAAAGGTCCTTGTAGTATTCCTATTTTTTCTAATATTTTTCAAGGGGGTTGAGACTTTGTGATGCTAATATACATGTTTTTATTCTTCTCACTAAGTTAATTTGGAATTATGATGCTCTCAGGTTCAAGACTAGTATTTTTTTAAAGGTTGGGGCCGAAGCCTCATTTATTATTAAAGCAAAGCAAAGACCTCTTTAACTGGGTAGAGAGAGACCCATTACATAGCCCGAAGGCCCAATGGGCATTTAGCCCACTACATGGACCGTAGGCTTAGGTTCAAGTTTGATGAATATGGATTGATAACAAATTCAAATGGGAATACTTAAAAACCCATGTTAATGGGGGATATTGATTATCCCATGTGCATATCATGTTTTATCAGTTTTCAAAACATCATAAATATCATAATGTAATAAAACATCATAAATGATATGATGAGATGAATATTGAAGAAATATTCATGAGATAATGACTTCTTGAGATAAGGATGAGGTGATGAGAAAAATAATTGAAAAGGTTTACCAAAGACATGGGAAGGATAAGATCAAAATCAGTGAGCACCATAAAAAGAAGAAGGTGGATTTATAAGGATGATCATCAATAATTAGAGTATAAATAAGAATATTCCATTTGAAAGAAGGTACTCCTTAAACATGAAAATACTTTCATGATGAAAGAAGGTATTCCGTTTGAAAGAAGGTATTCCATTTGAAATGCTTTCATGGGAAGGTACTCCTTGATGAAAATAATTTCTCATCAAGGAATAGTGTTTCCCTAACATCACTTTATTCAATAAAAATATTAGAAAAAAACCTCTCCTAGGGGGAGTAGGCTATGAAGAAGCTTCCATAATATGATAAGAGTACATTCATGCAATATTTATCACATATATCATTAGTGTGGTTAATTAATACTCATGAAAAATATGTCAACTTGAGAAAGTAAGTCCTAAAGAGTCTTTGAGATGAAGAGAACAATTACTGGAAATGAGGAATAAGTGGAAGCTTCCAAATTACTATAAGAAGCACAACTGAAGTTTATTTCAAATAGGGAAAATGAAGTAAGCCTATTAAATTATATTTGGGCACTGAAATATATAAGAAAATATGATTGGGGTATGGATGAAGGTTCAACAACATAATTTGAGGTTTATTAATTTATATTTTCTTTTTTAACAATGTAAGGAAGAGTTTTTGAGAAGCTAGAAGAATTTTGTAAGAATTTGAGTCTCACAAATTATTGTTAAAAAAATTCATAAATTCAGTATAGTATAGTCTAGGTATAATAGATTTTAAGTCTACTAGATACACCAAATGTTAGAGGTCAGAAGAGAGAGAGAGAGAAGTAACTGTCATTTCTATTAATAGTAGAGGTCTCAGTTGCTATAGAAACATAAAAGGAAGATAGAAGAAGAATAAAGATGGAGAATTAAAAGGAAAAGTGTGAAGTACTCCCCATGAAGACGCTGCTCTATAAGGCCCTAAGCTGTAGCCCAATTTCATCCAAAAGCTGAAGTCTCGAATAAATAATTCGTAACCTCCCCATACCCAGTTTCCCCCATTTAATATCCCCCAACCACCGCCTACTAACTAAGGCATTTGCAACACTACCCATGGAAGTTGGGAATTATTATCCCTACCCAAACTACTAATATCTAGATAACTCCTATATAATAATTAAAATACTACTCCCTCGGTAGATATTAGCTGCCCACACAGACATCCCAACAGAATAGCCTCAGGTTCATGTCATTTCTCACTCCTTGAAAAACCACCTTGTCCTCAAGGTGATTATCTGAAAGACTATCCATGGTAGTGGATTTGCTGGTGATTCCTACATTCCGACAGTCCTCCCTAAGTCAATCTTCTTTTGGTGTAGAGGCTCTTTATGGACCCCACCATCCACAATGATTACTTTCATCTTCTTGTAACGCCCCTTTTCAGCTGGGAGATCCAACTATACACTAGTAGTTTCTTCCTCAAGTATAGCTGATATCACCTCTATTTCAACATAGGTAACTCGAGGGTGAGTTTATAAAACTTCTTCAATAAAAGGGTTGTTCTCTAATCCATTATAAACAATATCATACCCCCGTGATGCTAGTCAGATATGTTCACATAGCTGGCTGATAATCTCAACCTCTGGCTTCTTCGTCAACTCAACCGCATGATTATGAATTTGCTTGCCACTTATAATACCCAACTGTGCCTTTCCTACTATGCCAACACCTGACTCATAAATTACTCCAAATTTCCATACTAGATAGGATACCAACTATAGATCCCTTAATTAAATCATCAGAATAGCCTTCTCCCCATGTTCTTCTTCTACATTTATGTCATTTTACACTCTTTTGCATTGTAGAAACCAATGGTTAACCAATGTTTGGTTTTCAGCCTCAACATGCTTAAATCTTCTTCCCAACTCTTTAAACTGTGCTTTCAGTCCCTTGTTATCAATTTCTCCAAGTATTTGAAAATATAACAAAGAACCAACCAATCTGACATTAGAACTAAAATTATGTTCCCTTGACTCAGTACCAAGTAGTGCTGGAACATTTTGAGACAACCTTAATTCATGAAACAAAACATCACTGCCAAAAGTTGAAGTTTTACTAGTTTTATCCCATTCCTCTTTTTCTTGATGTATTGGTGATATTTTACTTTACCTTAAAATATTTCCACTCCTTGGAATATCCTAATTTGGAACAACTTTCAGTTTCAACATGTCCCATGGTTGTTCCCTTCTAGATGATTCTAATAACAAATCATGTGGGTAATGTCCAGCCTAACTGGATCTGGAAATCCATTCATCTTAATTCCTTCATAAAATCAGGATCCCATAATATAATCCACTTCTTCCTCAGGAGGCTGAATTTTAAATTCTTCTTTAGGATCCAACCTATCTCATACACCATACTACAATTGAACCAAAATATCTTTAAACAAAACATAAGGAGACTTTATTGGTTTGAAATGAGATGAAGTCTGAATGAAAAACCAATTGTCTACATCAATGAATACTTTACTTGGATCCTCCTCCTCATCCTACATTGTAATAGTATTATGATAATATTGATGATACTTTTAGTGTGAGGGTTATCAAACCTCTACGCCTGCCTTGCGATTCCTAGTAACTGCTGCCACTATTAGCTGTCATTGATAGCTCACAATTACAACCCTTCAAGCAGATCATCTAGAAATAGCACCATCATACATTAAAAATAGCTTCTCTAGATTTAGTTGTTTTCCTTGAGAAATTTCTGATAATCCAAAAAAAGTACCAAATAGATTTAGTCCATTCCTGGAAGCAGCTTCCATTTCATTTTCGTTCTCAGTGTGTTTCAACTGCTCATTCCTCAAATTTCTATGCTCTTGATCAAGGTCCAACATTTCTTCCAAAGTATCCTCTACAGCACCAATCTGAGCATTCCCATTTTCCTCATCAGGAACATACTCTTGTGCTGATTCTAACTTAGTATGTGGCTGACCAAACTGGGTAGCTACCAGCTCTTCCTCAACACATGTCTCGAGACCTGAGTTACCCCAATGTTCTGAAGAATGAATCTCTGATCAAGCTGTCGTAGCCACCATTTCTTCCACTGGTGTGCTTCCAAATCTCCCATAAAACCCTTCTTTGAAGTGAATCTAGGTAATCTCTTTCTTATTCGGTTCCAACAAGAAATTCCAAACCCAAGCTGTATTTTTCATACACAATTCCACCATCAGTTCCTTCATCTTTTTTGAAGTTTGGAAGATTAAAAAAGTAAATGTAACGCCCCGAACCCAGTTACCCAGAGTCAGTGCATTAATTACATAACATTGGCATGATCACAAGAAAGATCAAATCACGAAAGACCGATTGGTTTAGTAGCCTTGGAAACACTAGATATATTCATAAGTTTTACATTACATCATCAAAATAAAAAAGAACTACTATAACAACATATTGTCTCCATAGTCCACACTATTAACCCCTCATAATATCCCTGCAAGTCATTCATAATTTACTTCTTCTCATCCTGGGAAAATAAAACATAGGAAAGGGGTGAGCTCAAATGCCCAGTAAGGACAACAATATAGCGGAAACTTTTATAAATAAGAATAAACATTTAAGGCAATGTATAACTAAAACAAAAGCCTTTTAAACTTTAACTTCAACATAGTATGGCATAAATAAAATGAAATAATGCCATTTACTTATTCACATGGATATTCTACTAATCGAATAATCACATGCAATATCAATAACCACTTTCATAATGATGGAATGCATAATGCCAGACTATCATAACCACATAGCCAAGGCCTCGTGCCAAGACTACAAATAAGATTTTGCCAAGGCCTTGTTCCAAGACACTAGTTTGTCTCATGAGACCTACCGATGCAATTTTTTTAGAAGATACTTATGTTTAAAATTGATAAAATATACTCCAGTGTTTTTCTGAAAACATTATGAAAGCTTCTGAAAACAAAATAACTAATTCTAAGACTACTCGACTAATTACAGGCCATGATGGGTCCACTCCCAATCCCTTCTTGTCTACCACACTCGAGAGTCAGGTTTTTTTGAAAACATTTTTAAGCTTGCGTTAAATATGTATACATTTGCACTGGATTTTTATATATTTAAGAGAAATATATCTCTATTTGAAATCATTTAAGAGTCATATATATATAAAATAAAACATTTTCTTTGAAAATATTCTTATAATCTTGTAAGGGAAGCTTCGATGATTTTATAACGGTGGAAAATAGCCGCACCCGCCGTATAAGTTAAAAAAAACATTCTTACCTTAATTTTGTCGAAAAGGTTAAAAATCACCTTGTTTGGAAAACGACGGAAAGATTCCTTTATAAAACTCTTATAAAAATTCAAACAAGGGTATATTATTTTAAATAGTAAAAATGTTTTGAAATACATTTTTAAGAACATGGATGTTGATGATAAAGAGATCCCAGTAGATTATTATATATAAACAACCTCAGATAATGAAGAGATTGTGAAATAACCCTTACCTTGTACTTTTCCTTGGTTGGGGTAGGTTAACCTCCTGTATAATGGTGAAATAATTGTTATTAAATTATAAAATAATCATATACATTATTATGATATCATATACGATCTTTTAATATTGATTTGATCATAATATCTTAGTATTATCGTTGTTTCGGGTGTGAACTTACTTGTTTTCTTTTGTATGTTTTGTTACGTAAGACATGTTTGTAAAGGATAGGTTGTATATTATTAATATCCATAATTATATCAAGTCTTTAAACAACATTTTTAAATCATCAAATGATAATTATACTTGAATGGATACGATGGAGAATGAATCTCATCGCATTCGTGGAGACGGTAGTCCGTACGTACGCACGAGCGACAATATCATTCTTTTGATATTAAAATAATATATAAATGGATGGTATATCATATATACAGAATCATTAACATGTTATATTTATTATTTACATGAGTTACACATCATTATTATACCCATCCAAATAATATTATATTGAATAACAATTACACCACGACGTGGAGACGGTAAGCCGTACGTACGCACGTATGGTGACATGTTATTAAAAGGGTGGATAGAATACTGAATATGGTTGTACCATATTTATAATAACATCATAGTATATAAATGATACTAGAGTTATTATTTTCGAATGGTAACAACAAAGGAAGAAGAAGTGGAAGAAGAAATGAACTTGGAAAAGGGTGCTGAAATCATTACCTCTTCTTCAGGCTCTTCCTTTTGATTTGATCAAAAGGGCTCCTTAGGTTGGCTTTATGATCAAACTAAGGCCTCTAGGTTGTAGTGAGGGAAGTTGGGAGAGTATTTGGGCAGAGTTTGGCCAACCAAAAGGCTTTGAAGGTGTGAAGAAATGAGAAGGAGGAGCGCCCTTTTATAAGAGGGGTGAGGGGCACCTTTGGAAAAGCTAGAAATATTAATTTATAATAAATTCATATTCGGTTTATAATGGCTCCAAAGTTTATTATTTAAATGTTAAGGTGGTTATGGGTCGAAAAAAACTCAACCAATAGAATTTAGACAGGTTTGGGTACTTATATTAACCTTATCTTTAAGTATTAACTCTAAGTTAATTAGTTTCACTTTTACAATGTCTCTTTGTATTTTTATATAATATGGTTAATAAACTTACTATATACATACAAGAGACCCCCAAGTGGTCCATTAATGATGAACCTATCATGATATAAGTCTCTTGGCCGAATATTATATTTTTAGGAATTTAATATCAATTAATAATATAATATTTGTTTTAAGAACTCTTTTATGTCAATTTTGACACTATTCAATAGTTGATTTTTGTAAAACTCATAACAGATTGATTACTTCTAAAAAAGTCAATTAAATCAATACTAATATATCATATTATCCTAGAAAATTAGTTTAATTCATTAAAGGTTTCATATTATATTTATTTGGGTATTTATAATATCAATTATTTTAATTTTTCACTATTATAGTAATTACTGCATCATCATTGTGACATAAATAAAATAAATTATTTAATGTCTAAAAATTATAAATAAATTATCATTATGTAGGAAATAGTTTTATCTTTCTAATGAATATTTATAATCTAAAATCCAACATATATAACCCTATGTAACAATTGTTTTTCTAAAAGATATATGCTTGTGTCATTTTTGTATTCATTTTAACTTAATTAAAACAAAGTGTCATTATCACTTACAAGTGGATCCATGGGGTCCCAAAATCGACCCAAATATGCCCATGGTCGACCATGTATCAACCAATGGGGTTAAGACACGTTTTAGGGTAATTTAGTATTATTATAATATTATTGTTTAACCCTTATTTACCGGATTTACCCTTAACCATGGTAAATAAAATATTTACCGCAGTAATTATTCAAAATGTCTAAAAATAAAAGTTACCTATTTACACAATTTGAACATCCTGATTCCAAATATGGAATCCATTTTCCTAAATTCAAAACACAGAAGTGGCAGAAATTAATTTAAAATTAATTCCCGTTGTTAAAATAAAAAGCGTGTTTTTAAGAGATAATAACTATCAAAAGATTGACACTTGTTTATGTTCGGTTTAATTGTAAAATTATGTACAATGACCAACATTATGTTAAATGGTAAAAATATATTCTAAATATAATTTAAAACTACTAAAATTCATAATTTATCACTATTAATTATTTTGATTAAAAAAGTTGTTTTTAATTAAAATTTAGTAATTTTCACTATTCATCAAAATATGAAAGTTATCTGAAAAGTACCAAAATTTCACCTTAGGCTAAATTAGATATTCCGAATCCAAAAATGAAGTCCATTTTGAAATATAAAATATATATAATTTTAAAAAGTAGGTATTACTATTCACAACGACTAGTTTAATTAGTTGTGGTGTGTGTTAGAACTCGAGGTTGCGTACAACACACGCTATCGCATTATTCGAAGGGAAACATACCGTGGAAGCTTGGGGTGTTACATTCTCCCCTCCTTCAAATAATTGCATCCTCTCAATTTCTAGGGTATTACTGCATAAAAAGACTTGGGTGGTTTTTCATCATAAGTTCCTCGGGTTCCCACGTTGCCTCTTCCATCTTATGATTTCTCCACAAAACTTTTACCAGACACGTCGTCCGGTTTCTCGGTACTTGTTCTCTTGTATCAAGAATCCTGACAGGCTCTTCACAATAAGACAGATCGGGTTCCAGTTCTAATTCCTCATAGGTGAGTACATGCATTGGGTCAGGCATGTATTTTCTCAACAGAGATACGTGGAACACATCGTGAACTTTGGAGAGACTTGGCGGCATTGCCAATCGGTAAGCTACAACCCCAATTCGTTCTAGAATTTCGAAAGGTCCGATGTACCTGGGACTCAATTTACCTTTCTTACCAAAACGTATGACTCCCTTCCATGGAGATACCTTCAGGAAAACATGGTCACCGACTTGAAATTCCAAATCCTTCCTTCGATTATCGGCATAGCTCTTATGCCTACTTTGAGATGCTTTGATGTGATTTTGGATTACCTTCACCTTTTCCACCGTTTCCTCCACCAGTTCTGGGCCTACAAGTTTTCTTTCACCAACCTCATCCCAACAGGTTGGTGTACGACATAACGCTTCATATGGTGCCATCTGAATACTCAAATGGAAGATATTGTTATAGGAAAATTCTACCAGTGGTAAATATTGATCCCACATACCCTGAAAGTCAAGTTAACAAGATCTCAACATGTCTTCTAGGGTTTGAATAGTCCGTTCTGATTGTCTATCTATCTGAGGGTGGTAAGTAGTGCTCAAATGAAGTTCAGTATCCAGGGATTTCTGAAGACTTTTCCAAAATCTTGAAGTAAAACGGGGATCACGATCAGAAACAATCGATAGGGGTACTCCATGAAGTCTCACAACTTCATTAATGTATAGTCTTGCTAGACGTTCCAGGGGTAGATCTTCTCTTATAGCAAGAAAATGTGCTGACTTGGTAAGACGATCAACAATAACCCATATTGCATCATTCCTTCTAGGAGTCTTTGGTAGCCCCATGACAAAGTCCATCGTAATATTGTCCCATTTCCACTCCGGTATGGGAAGAGGTTGCATGACTCCTCCAGGCTGTTGCCTTCTAGCTTTCACTTGTTGACAAACCATACATCTTGACACAAAATCAGTAATCTCCCTCTTCATGTTGTCCCACCAAAAATGTTCCTTCAAATCTCTATACATTTTGGTGCTCCCAGGGTGTATAGAGAAATTGGAACTATGAGCATCATCCAGCAATTCCCTTTTCAGATCAGGTAAATTGGGAACACAAAGTCTCTTCCCGAATTTCAAAATTCCATCTTCATACACAAAGTCTCTCAATCTCCCATCATTCACAGCTTTAATCTTCTTCTGAAATTCTTCATCATCGGTCTGAGAACTCTTAATCCTTTCTAGTAAAGATGGTTTGGAAACCATTTGAAAAAGCATTGATGTTTCACCTTCCCTGGTTATTCCCATGTCCATCTTCACTAGATCCATGAAAATTGGATCCCATTCAATTCTCATCATGTTCAAAACTCCATGGTCTTTTCTGCTCAAAGCATCTGCCACCTTGTTTGCTTTCCCCGGGTGGTAGTGTATCGTGCAATCATAATACTTGAGTAATTCAAGCCATCTCCTTTGCCTCATGTTGAGTTCTTTTTGTGAGAAAATATACTTCAAACTCTTGTGATCAGTATAAATCTCACATTTTTCACCATAGAGGTAGTGTCTCCATATCTTCAAAGCAAAGATCACAGCTGCTAACTCAAGATCATGAGTAGGATAGTTTTGTTCATGGATTTTCAACTGTTGTGATGCATAGGCAATAACTCTATCATTCTACATAAGGACACAACCAAGTCCTTTCTTTGATGCATCACTATAAATAACGAACCCATCATTCCCCGATGGTAGAGTCAACATAGGAGCATTGACTAATATTCTTTTCAGTTCTTCGAAACATTCTTCACACTCTTTTGTCCAAACAAATTTAACCCCTTTACGTGTGAGCTTCGTTAATGGGTTAGCCAATCGGGCAAAATTCTGGACGAAACATCGATAATAACCTGCCAAACCAATAAAACTACGTACCTCAGTTATACTCGTAGGTGCTGGCCATTCTTGGATTGCCTTGGTCTTAGAAGGATCAACAGAGATTCCATCTTTAGAGACAATATGGCCAAGAAAAGAAATATCCTAAAGCCAGAATTCACACTTGCTAAACTTCTCATATAATTCATGCCTCCTCAGAGTCTTCAAGATAATACGCAAGTGATTTTCATGATCTTCATAGGTTTTGGAGTATACCAAGATATCATTAATAAATACCACCACAAATTCATCGAGATACTCCTCGAAAACTCTATTCATCAGATCCATGAATACAGAGGGTGCATTAGTCAATCCAAACGGAATTACGGTAAACTCGTAATGCCCGTACCTGGTTCGAAATGCTGTCTTCAGAATGTCTTCCTTCTTCACACACAACTGATGGTATCCAGATCGAAGGTCAATCTTTGAAAAGTATTGAGCTCCATGCATTTGGTCAAATAAATCATCAATACGAGGTAGGGGATACTTGTTCTTTATCGTTATAGCATTGATCTACCTGTAGTCGATACATAACCTCATAGATCCATCTTTCTTTTTAACAAAAAGAACAGGGGCTCCCCATGGAGAAACACTAGGGAGAATAAATCCCTTATTACTAAATTCCTCTAGTTGTTTCTTTAGTTCGACTAATTCTACAGTGGCCATTCTATAAGGGGTCTTCGATATAGGCCTTGATCCAGGAATCAAATCAATGGAAAACTCAACTTCTCGTTCTGGAGGATGTCCAGGTAAATCTTCCGGAAATACATCTACAAATTCTTTCACAACAGGTACATCCTCTATTTGAACATTCCTTTCCTCACCGACAGTTATTTCATTCTCTTCCTCCCTAATAATTGAATTAAGTTGAGCTACTGGGGGTAGATCTAAATAAGAATTAGGTGGTGACGATTCTGCTCTAAAAATAAGGTGTTCCTTATCATTATCATCAAGAATCGTAACCTCTTTCTTCTTACAATAAATCTTCGCATCATAGTCCGAAATCCAGTCCATACCGAGGATTATATCAAACTCAATCATAGGTATGACGATGAGATCAGCAGATAAAGAAAATTTATGTGCTCTAATGGGGACTGATTCACAAAACTTTGTTGCAATGATACTTCCCTTAGGAGTTTTAACTGACAACTCCCTTATTAAATCAAATTGGAAATATCTAATTTTCTTAGAAAACTGGGAAGATATGAAACAATGCGATGATCCAGAATCAAATAATGCATTTGCTAAACTTGAGGAAACCATTAAATTACCTGCCACCACGTCTTTCAGAGCTTCTACCTCAGCAGTAGTGATAGCATAAGCCTGGCCTTGATCCCTTGGCCTTTTCTGAGGTAAGTTCTCCTGACGCTTAGGACATTCATTTGCATAATGCCCCATCTCCCTGCAATTGTAGCATTGAACGTTGGTAGCTTCCTTCTTCCCCTTGCAATCACGAGCTTGGTGGCCTTTTTCACCACACTTGTAACAGACTCCCATTCCCTTCAAGCAAGTACCAGGGTGTTTCTTCCCGCATTTACCACAGGATGGATATTAAACCTTTCCCTTCTTCCCTTTATTTCCATTCCCAGATTGATTAGCAAGTCTCTTCTTCTCTTGCTTTTCTTTAAAGTCACAAGACTTAGAGAATTCCTTTTCGGTCTTGATAGCACATGAGACAATGTCTTCGTACGATGAAAAGGATTGTGAGACTAATGCTCGACGGAGAAATGGTTTTAACCCATCAAAGAAACGATAAATCTTACTTCTTTGGTTACGTATATAATCACCAGCGTACCTTGCTAACCTTGTAAAGTTAGCCTCATACTTTGCGACATTCTCATCCTCCTTCTGTCTCAGACTTAGAAATTGCCTTTCCATATCTGCTCGATGGTCGCGAGGGAAGTATTTTTCTAAAAAAAGATCTTTGAACTCCCTCCATTCCATATTTGATACTTCATCATCTTCCTTCATGTTTTGAATCAATGACCACCATTGATCAGCATCTCCAGTGAGGCGGTAAACTTCCATGATAACTTTTTCCCTTTCACTGCTCCCCAAAGCCTGAAATATTTTCTCTAGGGAATTTATCCATTGATCAGCTACTAAGGGATTTGTACTCCCATTGAACGTTGGTGGTTGTTGCCTCATGAATCGATCTAACATTGATCCTCCACGCTGCGGATCAGGGTGCTCCATACGGGTGAGGTTATTATTCATAACCTGAGTAAGTTGTCCCAGTATGGTGATTAGCTGATTGGCACCAGTTGCATCACCAGCCCCACTATAATTATCTTGAGCAGGAGGGAAATCCCTACATGGAGTGCGTGCATTGATACAGTTTCCATTTCTTCCACTAGGCGCAATTTCTAAACAATGGCATAAACTAGATCAGTTTATGAATCAAAATACATAATCCCATACTTATAAAACACTTAACATAAATTGAACTATTTATGGATATAATCCATAATCATAAAAATGTTTTCTTTGAGGAATTATATACTCATAAACCCTTCATAATGATTTTTAAAGAAAATGAGAGTTATCCTAAGCATATCCCCCGGGAGTGTCGTAACCAAGAGTGCAGCAAGGCCCGTTGTCGTGCACCAGTTCCCGTTCGAGTCTAGCTCAAAGCGGTGTTTTCAGGTTTTACCCCTAGGTACATCTGTGCCAGAGCCGCCTCTACCTGCTCGTATCCAGACAGGGATGTATTGCTCGGAAAACTCACAAAATCTCTACAATACCAAAATTCTAGGAAGTTCTTCTATACTAATCCTCAAAGTTCATCTTAGGTCTACATGATCTAATCAGAGTTTATCTAAATCTAGCTTCCAAGGTTTGTACTAAACTTCCTCTGATACCAACTGTAACGCCCCGACCCCAGTTACCCAGAGTCGGTGCATTAATTACATAACATTGGCATGATCACAAGAAAGATCAAATCTCGAAAGACCGATTGGTTTAGTAGCCTTGGAAACACTAGATATATTCATAAGTTTTACATTACATCATCAAAATAAAAAAGAACTACTAAAACAACATATTGTCTCCATAGTCCACACTGTTAACCCCTCATAATATCCCTGCAAGTCATTCATAATTTACTTCTTCTCATCCTGGGAAAATAAAACATAGGAAAGGGGTGAGCTCAAATGACCAGTAAGGATAACAATATAGCGGGAACTTTCATAAATAAGAATAAACATTTAAGGCAATGTATAACTAAAACAAAAGCCTTTTAAACTTTAACTTTAACATAGTATGGAATAAATAAAATGAAATAATGCCATTTAATTATTCACATGGATATTCTACTAATCGAATAATCACATGCAATATCAATAACCACTTTCATAATGATGGAATGCATAATGCCAGACTATCATAACCACATAGCCAAGGCCTCGTGCCAAGACTACAAATAAGATTTTGCCAAGGCCTTGTGCCAAGATACTAGTTTGTCTCATGAGACCTACCGATGCAATTTTTTTAGAAGATACTTATGTTTAAAATTGATAAAATATACTCCAGTGTTTTTCTAAAAACATTATGCAAGCTTCTGAAAACAAAATAACTAATTCTAAGACTACTCGACTAATTAGAGGCCATGATGGGTCCACTCCCAATCCCTTCCTGTCTACCACACTCGAGAGTCAGGTTTTTTTGAAAACATTTTTAAGCTTGCGTTAAATATGTATACATTTGCACTGGATTTTTATATATTTGAGAGAAATATCTCTCTATTTGAAATCATTTAAGAGTCATATATATATAAAATAAAACATTTTCTTTGAAAATATTCTTATAATCTTGTAAGGGAAGCTTCGATAATTTTATAACGGTGGAAAATATACGCACCCGCCGTATAAGTTAAAAAAAACATTCTTACCTTAATTTTGTCGAAAAGGTTAAAAATCACCTTGTTTGGAAAACGACGGAAAGATTCCTTTATAAAACTCTTATAAAAAGTCAAACAAGGGTATATTATTTTAAATAGTAAAAATGTTTTGAAATACATTTTTAAGAACATGGATGTGGATGATAAAGAGATCCCAGTAGATTATTACATATAAACAACCTCGGATAATGAAGAGATTGTGAAATAACCCTTACCTTGTACTTTTCCTTGGATGGGGTAGGTTAACCTCCTGTATAATGGTGAAATAATTGTTATTAAATTATAAAATAATCATATACATTATTATGATATCATATATGGTCTTTTAATATTGATTTGATAATAATATCTTAGTATTATCGTTGTTTCGGGTGTGAACTTACTTGTTTTCTTTTGTATGTTTTGTTACGTAAGACATGTTTGTAAAGGATAGGTTGTATATTATTCATATCCAGAATGATATCAAGTCTTTAAACATCATTTTTAAATCATCAAATGATAATTATACTTGAATGGATACGATGGAGAATGAATCTCATCGCATTCGTGGAGACGGTAGTCCGTACGTACGCACGAGCGACAATATCATTCTTTTGATATTAAAATAATTTATAAATGGATGGTATATCATATATACAGAATCATTAACATTTTATATTTATTATTTACATGAGTTACACATCATTATTATACCCATACAAATAATATTATATTGAATAACAATTACACCACGACGTGGAGACGGTAAGCCGTACGTACACACGTATGGTGACATGTTATTAAAAGGGTGGATAGAATACTGAATATGGTTGTACCATATTTATAATAACATCACAGTATATAAATGATACTGGAGTTATTATTTTATAATGGTAACAACAAAGGAAGAAGAAGTGGAAGAAGAAATGAACTTGGAAAAGGGTGGTGAAATCATTACCTCTTCTTCGGGCTCTTCCTTTTGATTTGATCAAAAGGGCTCCTTAGGTTGGATTTCTGATCAAAATAAGGCCTCTAGGTTGTAGTGAGGGAAGTTGGGAGAGTATTTGGGCAGAGTTTGGCTGAACCAAAAGGCTTTGAAGGTGTGAAGAAATGAGAAGGAGGAGTGCCCTTTTATAAGAGGGGTGAGGGGCACCTTTGGAAAAGCTAGAAATATTAATTTATAATAAATTCATATTCGGTTTCTAATGGCTCCAAAGTTGATTATTTAAATGTTAAGGTGGGGATGGGTCGAAAAAAACTCAACCAATAGAATTTAGATAGGTTTGGGTACTTATATTAACCTTATCTTTAAGTATTAACTCTAAGTTAATTAGTTTCACTTTTACAATGTCTCTTTGTATTTTTATATAATATGGTTAATAAACTTACTATATACATCCAAGCGACCCCCAAGTGGTCCATTAATGATGAACCTATCATGATATAAGTCTCTTGGACGAACCTTAGATTTTTAGGAATTTAATATCAATTAATAATATAATATTTGTTTTAAGAACTCTTTTATGTCAATTTTGACACTATTCAATAGTTGATTTTTGTGAAACTCATAACAGATTGATTACTTCAAAAAAAGTCAATTAAATAAATCCTAATATATCATAATATCCTAGAAAATTAGTTTAATTCATTAAAAGTTTCATATTATATTTATTTTGGTATTTATAATATCAATTAATTTAATTTTTCACTATTATAGTAATTACTGCATCATCATTGTGTCATAAATAAAATAAATTATTTAATGTCTAAAAATTATAAATAAAATATCATTATTTCGGAAATATTTTTATCTTTCTAATGAATATTTATAATCTAAAATCCAACATATATAACCCTATGTAACAATTGTTTTTCTAAAAGATATATGCTTGTGTCATTTTTGTATTCATTTTAACTTAATTAAAATAAAGTGTCATTATCACTTACAAGTGGATCCATGGGGTCCCAGAATTGACCCAAAGATACCCATGGTCGACCATGTATCAACCAATAGGTTTAAGACACGTTTTAGGGTAATTTAGTATTATTATAATATTATTTTTAACCCTTATTTACCAGATTTACCCTTAACCATGGTAAATAAAATATTTACCGCAGTAATTATTCAAAATGTCTAAAAATAAAAGTTACCTATTTACACAATTTGAACATCCTGATTCCAAATATGGAATCCATTTTCCTAAATTCAAAACACATAAGTGGCAGAAATTAATTTAAAATTAATTCCCGTTGTTAAAATAAAAAGCGTGTTTTTAAGAGATAATAACTATCAAAAGATTGACACTTGTTTATGTTCGGTTTAATTGTAAAATTATGTCCAATGACCAACATTATATTAAATGGTAAAAATATATTCTAAATATACTTTAAAACTACTAAAATTCATAATTTATCACTATTAATTATTTTAATTAAAAAAGTTGTTTTTAATTAAAATTGAGTAATTTTCACTATTCATCAAAATATGAAAGTTATCCGAAAAGTACCAAAATTTCACCTTAGGATAAATTAGATATTCCGAATCCAAAAATGAAGTCAATTTTGAAATATAAAATATATATAATTTTAAAAAGTAGGTATTACTATTCACAACGGCTAGTTTAATTAGTTGTAGTGTGTGTTAGAACTCGAGGTTGCGTACAACACACGCTATCACATTATTCGAAGGGAAATGTACCGTGGAAGCTTGGGGTGTTACAGTAAACCTCAGATTTCTTGATCTAGTTCTTAGGGTCTTCTTTAGAAAATTATGGCATCATTTCTTGACCAACATGCTCCTCTTGACTCCTTTTCAGTTTTCTCAGTGACACCCAGATCTTTGGCATCAGATCCTCTGTCTTCAGCTCCATGATTCAATTCACTATGCATGTAGGATTCACCAATATATAATTAGTATAAAAAGAAATATTATATGTACTGTACATTATTCGCTGCATCCGATGCTGCACGAACTTTCTCGATTAGTATTTCTCTGCTATGTTCACTTGAGAAGAGTCGCATCAAAAATAATAATCAAGAAGGTATTGTGTCTGCCACATCCACTTTAAATTCATGCGAGTCATTCTCCTTCATCGTGAATACACCCCCCTTAAGCTACAACAGCTTCGATCAAGAGGCATACAATGACTCCAAATACTCATCGCGAGTCAGTTCAAGCTGCTAAGACTGAACTAGAAAACTCACATTCAATAACCTCTCTGTTATAGTTTTCTCTCTCTAGAAATGTCTTAATGAGAGCACCAATTGTTAGCGTTGGGGAGTAAGAGAGAGAAGTAAACAACAATTCTATTAACAGTAGAGGTCTTGGTTACAGTTGGAACATAAAAATAAAATAGAAGGATAAAGATGGAGAACAAGAAGGAAAAGGGTGAAGTACTCCCCTTGAAGCTGCTGCCCCGTGAGGCCCTAGGCCGCAACCCCCTTTCATCCAAGTTGAAGTCTCCTAACCTCCCCATACCAAGCTTCCCCATTTAATATTCCCCAACCACCGCCTAATAAATATGGCATTTACAACGCTACACCTAGAATTTTGGGAATTATTCTCCCTACGCAAGCTACTAACATCAAGCTAATTCCTATATATTACTAACTAAAATAATTCCCCTAGCACATATTATCATCCCACATAGACATCCCAATACAACAGCCCTAGGTTCATATCACCAAAACATGAGAAAGTTTTCTAGAGAAGTCTATTGGATGAAAAATAAAAATATAACTAGTATGGAATGTATAAAGTATAATTGAAGTCTAGTAGTTATGTAAAGTAGGAAGCTAATCTATTGGACTCACTGTGAAATTATACCAGATGAATCACATAAAAATAATAAAAAGTACTTGTCGTGTTAATATATGTGGAGTAGTATAGACTGTCAATGAACACTACCAGACTCAACAAGAAATTTAATCAAGTGTTGATTGACTGAATGACCCGAAAATCTAATTAATTATTTATTTTTTGGATAACCCCCGTTTTAAGGATAAAGGGGGAAACCTCACATGACTTCAAAGACATAAATACATAAAAATAAACCGATCCCAAAACAAGACTACTAGAAATGCATCTCCTCAGCATCAACATTGTAATGGAAAGCCTTCACCAATGCATGTCTACTCAGCAAACTGTCCCGTGCAAAAATGCAAGGGCCTGGTACTGATGGCTAGGCCATACCCTCTCAATCTTCCGAATCTGAATAGTCATGCATAATGAAAGCTACCTGTTCTGAATCTTCATCTAAATCATTTCCTTGTAAAAAGTTTGAACCAAGACATCTTCCAAAATACAAACCATCAAATGTTAAACTGACTCATCTTTCCCAACTATTGCTTAGACCCCATCCAATTGATAAACCATCCTCTTGAGGTTTTCTACAAATCCAGCCACTACCCATGGTTTCAGGAGAAATCTATCCATCTTAACATCACTTTCAATCTAACTCAACCCCTATAACCAAAAACTCAGGTCTTCCCTTACTCCAAACAAAATCAGAGAACCAGAGAACCTCCATCACCAAGTTATAGCTCCACCACCTGCAGCTCTCAAACTCAACATCAAACATCAACAAAAACAAACATCAATCCATTTTCATCGTCTAGATTATGAAGCCAACAACAACAAGAATGAAGCAACACCTCAACTGAAATCCGTCCACTGCCTTGTCTTCATGGAACCAACACAAACCCAAAACCAATGATAGGACCAAAATGTCACTGCCAAGAACCACATCCGTTGATGCAAAATCATCCCCACAACGCCAGATTGGAGACCAACCATAGAACTGGAGCTGAAATTTAATCAAATGTTGACATCAAGAAAATTTGATCAACACAAAGTTGCTTGATGCAACGCTTAATGTCTCTATTAGACACATCACTTAAAAATCTAAAGAATGCAGCACAAACACAAAATCTAATAGATGCACCACACAAAAACTCTACCAAGACCATCACCATCTAGTCCACTCAACAGTATTACTTAAAGAATCTACTCGACACAGCACATGAAAAATCTACAAGACGCGGTGCAACAAAATATAACAGGCATAGCATCATTCAATGCAATGTATGATTAATTTATTAGATGCAATACATTTTGTCAAATATACCTTATGCATCACCTCAAGATGTGTTACCCGACTCAATGTTGAGATGTGACCTACCCAACGTAGTAATTAAATGCTACAATGTGCTAAATTGTTTAGTTAGTTTACCCAACACTGATTAAATGGAGAGTTTGGGGATTTCTACCCCAAGCAGCCATGGGATGGAGGTTATACTAGACGTAGTACTTAGAGTTTTAGGTATGTTTGATTGAAATTCCATAGATATAGACCATTTCACTAAAGATGATGTTATTGTCCCCTGGAAAATATGGAAACATCATTGTAGATTTGAAAATGTCTAAGGTTGAGATGAATTTAAATTAAATATTTGTGGAAGTAGTTTATATTTATCATTGATTATTCCACTCAACTAAAACATGATAAAGATAAATATTAAAATAATTTTCTACCACTATGGCAAAATCACGATTTAGCGGCGGTTTTTTTTCGTTTCGCGGCAGTTTAAACCGCCGCTAAATAGATTGGCGACGGTTTTGAAAAACCACCACGAAATCGTGCGTTGGGAAACTATTCGTGGCGGTTTTTAAAACCGTCGCAGAATGTTTCGCGGTGGTTTTTTAATTTTTTTAATTTTTTTAATTAATTTAATTTATTTATTTATTTATTTTTAATTTTTTTAATTAATTAATGTATTTCATTTGTTTCATTTGTTTCATTTGTTTCATTTGTTTTATTTGTTTTATTTATTTCGTATTTATTTTATTTATTTCGTATTTATTTTATTTATTTCGTATTTATTTTATTTATTTCGTATTTATTTCATATTTATTTTATTTATATTATTTATTTGTATTTATTTCATATTACTTTATTTACTTCATTTATCCATGCATGCACATCCCATGCACATGCCCATGCACATGCCCATGCAATATAAAGAAATACTGCGTTTGATGAGATTTGAACCCCTAACCTCTTGCATATTTTCCAAAGACTTTACCACTCCAACAAGCTCGTCATGTGGTTAATAAACAGAATTTAATATACTTATATATATTAATTGAAAAAACAAATAATACATAAATAATAGATATAAACTCAATAATAATAAATAATAAATAATAAATAATAAATAATGAATAAGAAATAAGAAATAAGAAATAAGAAATAAGAAATAAGAAATAAGAAATAATAAATAAATAAAAATATAAATAATAAATAATAAATAATAAATAATAAATAATAAATAATAAATAAATATAAATAATAAATAATAAATAAATATAAATAATTAATAATTAATAAATATAAATAATTAATAAATATAAATATAAATATAAATAATAAATAATAAATAATAAATAATAAATAATAAATAATAAATAATAAATAATAAATAATAAATAATAAATAATAAATAATAAATAATAAATAATAAATAATAAATAATAAATAATAAATAATAAATAATAAATAATAAATAATAAATAATAAATAATAAATAATAAATAATAAATAAATATAAATATAAATAATAAATAATAAATAAATATAAATAAAAAATAAAAAATAAAAAATAAAAAATAAAAAATAAAAAATAAAAAATAAAAAATAAAAAATAAAAAATAAATAAAAAATAAATATAAATAATCATTAAATATAAAAAATTAATAATTAATAATAAATAATAAATAATAAATAATAAATAATAAATAATAAAAAATAAAAAATATATAATAAATAAATATAAATAATAAATAAATATAAATATAAATAATAAATAATAAATAATAAACAAATATAAATAATAAATAATAAATAATAAATAAATATAATAAATAAATAATAAATAAATATAAATAATAAATAATAAATAAATATAATTAATAAATAATAAATAAAAATAAATAATAAATAATAAATAAATATAAATAATAAATAATAAATAATAAATAATAAATAATAAATAATAAATAATAAATAATAAATAATAAGTAATAAATAATAAATAATAAATAATAAATAAATATAAATAATAAATAATAAGTAAATATAAATAATAAATAAATATTAATAATAAATAGTAAATAATAAATAAGAAATAAGAAATAATAAATAATAAATACTAAATACTAAATACTAAATAATAAATAATAAATATAAATAATAAATAATAAATAAATATAAATATAAATAATAAATAAATATAAATAATAAATTATAATAAATTATAAATAGTAAATAATAAATAAATTTAAATAATAAATAATAAATAAATATAAATAAGAAATAAATATAAATAATAAATAACAAATAATAATTAATAAATAAATAATAAATATAAATAATAAATAATAAATAAATATAAATAATTAATAATTAATAAATATAAATAATTAATAAATATAAATATAAATATAAATAATAAATAATAAATAATAAATAATAAATAATAAATAATAAATAATAAATAATAAATAATAAATAATAAATAATAAATAAATATAAATATAAATAATAAATAATAAATAAATATAAATAAAAAATAAAAAATAAAAAATAAAAAATAAAAAATAAATATAAAAAATAAAAAATAAAAAATAAAAAATAAATAAAAATAAATAATTATTAAAGATAAACAATTAATAATAAATAATAAATAATAAATAATAAATAATAAATAATAAATAATAAATAATAAATAATAAATAAATATAAATAATAAATAAATATAAATAATAAATAATAAATAATAAATAATAAATAATAAATAATAAATAATAAATAATAAGTAATAAATAATAAATAATAAATAATAAATAAATATAAATAAAAAATAATAAATAAATATAAATAATAAATAATAAATAAATATAAATAATAAATAATAAGTAAATATAAATAATAAATAATAAATAATAAATAATAAATAAATATAAATAATAAATAAATATTAATAATAAATAGTAAATAATAAATAATAAATATAAATAATAAATAATAAATAATAAATAAATATAAATAATAAATAATAATAAATTATAAATAGTAAATAATAAATAAATATAAATAATAAATAATAAATAAATATAAATAATAAATAATAAATAAATATAAATAAATAATAAATAATAAATAATAAATAATAAATAATAAATAATAAATAAATAATAAATATAAATAATAAATATAAATAATAAATAATAAATAATAAATAATAAATAACCAGTAACAAATATTATTATTATTAATAATATTTTATTATTAGTAATAATAAATAATAAATAATAAATAATAAGTAAATAGAAATAATAAATAAATAATAAATAAAAAATAAAAAATAAAAAATAAATATAAATATAAAAAATAAATAATTATAAATAATAAATGATAATAAATAATAAATAATAAATAATAAATAAATATAAATAATAAATAATAAATAAATATAAATAACAAATAAATATAAATAATAAATAATAAATAATAAATAAATAATAAATAAATAATAAATAAATAATAAATATAAATAATAAATATAAATAATAAATAATAAATAACAAGTAAATATAAATAATAAATAAATATAAATAATAAATAATAAATAAATATAAGTAATAAATAATAAATAATAAATAATAAATAATAAATAATAAATAATAAATAATAAATAACTAGTTACAAATAATAGATAATAAATAAATTAAAGTATATTATAAATAATAAATAATAAATAATAAAGGAAACACATGAAAAAGTATGAAAAGACGTGATAAGGAATGAAAAATCATGAAAACGCATGAAAACGGATGGAGAAGCATATGAAGAATGAGGTATTAGAAAGAATGAGAATGCATGAAAACTCATGACAACTCTGGAAAACCACTTAATAATTCAACATAATCATCATAATAACCCACAAAAAATCATTGATAAAGATAACAAGTCATGGAAACCCAAATAAATAGTAATAAATGGAGCAACCGTTAAAACCCGTCAAAACGGTCATAAAGAGACAAAAACATTGGACTCACATTAACGGAGATAAATTATGATCTGAGAGTCCGTTTTAGATCCGCGACCTGTCAAATCAAAGATCCTGAAATGATCATCGACCTGAAAGGTGAAAGAGTCCGAATGGACAGGCGGATTGAAAGTTATGACCATTTTAAAAAAAGCTGATGGGGAACGGGTGCTAGAAACGAGGCATAGAAAAACATAACAAACCTAATACCCACTAAAAAGGCCATAACATATGATCCAAGAGTGCATTTGGGCATCCCAACCAGTCAAACTGAAGCTCATGGAATGAGCTATGATCTGGCAGGTGGAGCAGTCCGAACTGACATGCGGATCGAAAGTTAGGTCCATTTGAAGACAAGTTCGACAGGACACCGGTAATAGAAACGAGGTTTCAGAGGCCTTTAGAGGAGTTTTTAGGGTCGAAAAACATGACAGAAGCTTGCTTCTGTTAAACTAGTGCGTAGCTCTCTTCGCTGGCTTCGATTTGCTATGTGGTAGAGCCCAAACGGACACCCGGAGCAAAAGTTATGGCCGTTTGAAGTTGGAGAACTTTTTTTTAACTTTTTTATAACTCTAATATCTTCCGCACCATATACTGTCTCATGGTTTTGATTATATGTGCCTCTATATCTCTTCATGAACTTCGATTTGACTGGTCGTGCCGCTCCAATGGACGTCCGGATCAAAAGTTATGGTCGTTTTAGTGATTTCAGGGTTTCTCGTGTTTTTTTTTTATTTTTTCCTTTCATTTCACGGCGGTTTTACCGAAACCGCTGCTATTTCATGGCGGTTTTTTAAAAAACCGCCGATAATCCTCGAAAAAAAAAATAAAAAAAATTTATGGTATTTCACGGCGGTTTAAAAATCGCTGTGAAATGGTGGCCCGAAACACGTTTAGCGGCGGTTTTTAAAACCGCTGCAAAAATACCGCCGCTAAACGGCAGTTTTCTTATAGTGTACATAGAAGTTTTTAATTAATTGCTAGAAAATAGAGACAAATCAAAGAAAATTGTTTAAGAAACACGAGGAGGTATCATGGTGATTGTTTATGATCTTATTTTCAATTAGAAAAAAAAGAATAAGTAGAATTTATATTGAAAAATATATTAGAAAATAGAATTTACATGCAAAAAATATATGACAAAATCTACTATAAAATGAAGAAATTTATGTTTTACTTTTATGTTATCCAATTTTAGATGAGAAAAAAAACCATAAGAGATATTATCCATGTGGATATAGGAGAGAAAATATATCATGAAGTAAATTCCATCCATTGGATATAGAGAAATCTAAATCACCAAGATATAAAAATAATAACAATGTTTGTGGCAACACTTTGAGAGGTGGATAAGAGAAGATAAACCTAAGAGGTTTGAGAGAGAAGGGAATTTTCTTCATTAATTGAATATTTTTAGAGATATTAGGGAAGATAGGGAACACATCATGAGAAGAAGAGTGTGCTTATTTATTAAAGATTATCATGCACTCATGAGAATATGGAATGATTTTTTTGAAAAGTGGATTTCACTTGTGCAAGCTTTAAAAAGTTTATTTGTGTCTAAGAAGAAGATTATTTACTATTACACTGACAATTGAGCTTCATAATATTTTTATTTATGTTACAAAATTTTCTTATAATGTCTATCAAGTATGTGGGAGACCAGTATTTTGGGAGACATTGATCTGTTAAGAAATTGTAAATGAAGGTTATCCCCAAATTTTTATCTGAAATATAAATGCACAGAATCTATATTGTTACCAAAGATATAGCTGTATAATTATTCGTATTATGAGATATAACGTGGCTAGTGATATGATGATATTGGTTTCCACATTATAATAGTAATATGGGGTCTTATTCAACTTTGGTTTATCCATTTCATCAACATTGATCATCATAACATTGGGACTTGTTACACATCATTTGATGATGCATTAACAATTAGGTGAACATTGAGGTATTCAATGACCACTTCTATAAGTGGGGTATTTTTTATAAAAATTATAACATTAGAAAATAGATTGGTCTACAATTTAATGATTTTCATTTATTTAAGAAACACTATAAATGAAATTATTAAATGACTCATTTGATACAGTCAATCATATTGATACAATCCACAACTCTTTGCAATCTATTTTGACCCTTAACTTGTAAGGTGGTGCCATCACACCATTTAAAAGAGTAAGAGATCCTACCAAATGAGTGTGGTGATATTATAGGTAGTGGACTAGATTTTGAGGTAAGATTTCACTGGTTGTTTCTTAGTGATCTTCATCAATCACACTGATGAATAATTTTTTAGACAGTAATGTGTACATGTTATTATGCTCTTCATATTGTTCTTGATTCTTCTTTTAGAAAATCCTTGAATTATAGGTTGTTCATATACTACATGATATATAGTAGATGTCATTATAAACCATCAATGGTATCATATACATCATATTTTTTTATGGAACATGGCACAAAATGACGATGAGGGTCCTTGGAGTTATGGCGCATGGCGCATAACATTGCGCATGTGAATTTAATTTATGGTGCCAATATGAAATATAAAAATCATAAATCATAAATATAAAAAATAAAATATAAAACACAAAAAAAATAAGAAATAAAAAATAAAAAATAAAAAGTTAAATGGGATAGGGTACACCTGTAGATAAAACATAGAAAAATATCATAGAAAATAAAAAAGAAAAAACAAAAAAAAACAAGAAAATGAGGGGTGGGGGTACATCTGGCTCATGAGCAACATGGTCAATCATAGGGGTTGGGTGTGTCATTAGTAGGGGTTGGGTCATTATCAGTAGGGGGTGAGATGTCATCAGAAGGAGATGAGATGTCTCTATCAAGGGTTGGGTTGGCAATGACAGGGTGCTGGGTTGTCATTAGCTAAGGTTGGGTCATCTTAGGTGGGGATAGTTCATTATCAAAAAGGAGTGAATCATTGATTAAGGGGTGATGTTTTGATTGTAAGGCCAGGTAGAGTTAAAAAAATGAACAAACACAAAAAAATTGTGCTCTATGGCCCTCATCATTGCCACACTAAAGGAGACATGACACACGCTCCTGGCATGCCATTTCAGTTGTGCCTCGCCAAGAGCATGGCAAGGTAGAGTACCATGGAACACACCATGGATCCATAGTGCATGACATTAAAAACAATGATAGGCATCATTAACATAAAATTGAATAAGTTTAAAATATTATTTTTTTGAAATATTTTATGGGTATTTTGGAATGAAGAGTGATATAAACATATCATTTTCTACATTAGATGGGGTGTATAACATTTTGGATAAGACATTGTATACAATAATGATATTTTCTATTCCTTCTCTATAATATGGAAATTGTTATTAGATAACAACACCCACTTAAATAATCATAAAGCATTAAAAAAATTTCTAAACAAATCCTTATAACATTGTCACATTTTTTCTATTTCTCTACCCACATCGGGTGGGATGACACTATAGGATTACATTAACCCTAACCAGTGATATATAAATTTTTTATATTGGATAATGTTACAGTGATGACACTGCCCAATGATATGATATTGTATTATTTTTCAGAAAACATTAGGAATATAATTTTTTCCCATGATATAGTATTGTATTATGTAATATTGTCACATTTGTCCCATTTAAGGTGATGTGGCCATTTTGAGGCCTGTGAATCTTGGATCTAGGTTGACTGAGATGCACCACAGTGTGGTGAAATCCCATTACAGCATGGTGGTGCCCCTCAAAACTATTATTATAAATTCAAGGTTTCCATCAACCTTGGTTTGGTCTTTTTTCTTTCCTCGAACCCTAGACAACATAATTATTGGTTTTGGTGTATTTGGACATTCTTCGTTTGATCTCAACCCTTATATTTTTGTGATTGATATCTTGTGATCTAAGGTCTCTTTCTATTCCTATTTTTCCATTGATCTTCTATTATTTCTTCTCATCAGGATATGAAAGAGGTTTAGATTTTATTTTTTAGGATTTTGGTTGAGGGTTTGATGTAGGATGATATATTATATGTTTTTGAAGTTTTATCATAAGATCATTGAGGACTGATCTTTGGTCCCTTTCTCTTCTTCCAGTGTTGTTTTATTGAATCTTCTTTTGAGGCATGGTATTCAATTTTTCTCTATTTTATTTATATATTAATGTGGAATTATCATTGATGGACTCCCCTCTCTTGATTGAATCAATGGAAATTTATTTTTTGTATTCAAAGGGCGTGTATATACATTTTTAGGAAAGAAAAAATTGTTATAGGGAGAGATACATAGAATTATGGGCTCTCCCCTACCCAAGACAAATGGTTGAAACCTTTTCCATAAAACACCCCCTATTCCCTGACCATGACCTTTATTTAAAGTAGAATTTCTCCTCCCCACAACAAATGGGCCCTACACTAATTTCTCATAGAACCAAACTTCTTCCCCTTCTATAATAGACTAGTTAGTACTAGTCTCTACCATTATCCACTCCATTAAAATAAGTCTTGTACACAATATTGAATGTAAGGAATTCATTATGGATGGTAAAATAGCCCTTCCAAGCTACTTCATACCTTGGTTTCCCGTGATATTTAATCAGGGAATGAGGAATCTCTATACCATTTTTCTAGTGTAGGTATCAGGATAGGGCCTTTACTGGTTCCATCCAGTCTTGAGTGTCATCACCCATATTGACAGGAAGGGGGGAATGAACTACCTAAGTCTTGAATGTTTTTTTGAGCTTGGAAATGTGAAAAACCAAGTAGAGGTGAGTAATAGTTGAAAATTACAGCTAATAAGTGACTGGTCTAAGTTTCTTGATGATGAGAATAACCTATAAAAATAGGGGGATAACTTTTGGTTGATTATTTGTTAAATAACCTATTAACCATGGGACTAAATATTCAAATAGATGTGGGCTATGACCTGAAAGGAGGCTACTCTATGGTGTGTGTCAACCTGGGTTTTCATATATTGTTAGGACTAGGTGAGATAGTTTCAAAGTTGTTTTAATGATACGTCATGTCCCCTTAAATCCATGGATACCACTTCCACTTGAATATCATAGGGGTGGAAATTGGTGACCATGGGGGGAGGGATCCTATAAGTAAACTCAAATGGGGGTGTTTTGGATAGAAAAATTCCATGTGGTATTATAGCTTAGTTCTATCAAGGGAATCCAAAAAGACTGTTTTCTTGGATTCCCCATCATAAAACATCATAGTACATTTCTAAAAAAATGATTATCCTCCTTGGTTTTTCCATCATTCTATAGACGGTAAGAAGAACTGAGATTCATTTTTGTGCTAGTGAGTTGTACTAATTCTGTCCAAAAGTGCTGACAAAAATAGGATCTCAATCACTGAAAATTGAAGAGGGAAACCAATATAATAATACCACCTTTGACACAAATATATCAACCACTACCTTACTCGTATAAGGATGATTCATTAGAATAAAATGAGAATATTTGGAAATTTGATCCAATACCACCATAATCACATAATATCCCCATGATTTCATTAATCCAGTAATGAAATCCATTGATATATCAGCCTATACCATAGATAGAATCTGCAAAGGGTGTAGTAAAACATCAGGAGAAACTGTAGAGTAATTTTTTTATGGATAGATAGTATAATTCTTCCCATATTTATGGAATTTATACTTCATTCTAAACCAATAAAATCTTGCTTTCAAATTTTGGTAGGTTTGATAGAAACTTGAGTGACCCCCTATGGGGGGTGTTGTAAAATTCTCTCAGAATCCATGAAACCCACGGGAAAGAAGATGGCATGACCAGATGGTCATGATATTTGAGAACCCACTGAACATAAGTGAAATAAAAATTAGTTGGGAAACCCTCCCATAAGCCCTAGATGATGGGATGAAGGTATTGGTTTTAATGTTCTCCTATATATGGACTTCCTCCCAAATGGGTCTGGACTATATGAATTTTATTTCTGAGTCATATCCTAGTCATGAAAGAGAATCAATAGTTTCATTTTTTTCTATCAGGTTTAAATTTGATATCAAAACGGTATCCTAAAAGATTCATAATATAGCACTATTAGTCGGCGTCAAATATCCATTAATGTAGGAGAGATTTCAATATGTGGCTGTCTGAAAAAACTGTAAAAAGTCTTCCCAATAGATATGGATGCCAGTGCTGAATAGCCAAAACCAGGGTCATAAATTCCTACTCATAAGTGGACTTGAGTAGAGTTTTTTTATAAGAGTTACTTGATAAATAAAGTGATGGTTTGATGATTCTACATCAACAAAATGCCAATTTTTCTTCCCAAAGCATCACACTCAACCTCAAATGCCTACGTAAAATCAATAGTTTCATTTTTTTATATCAGGTTTAAATTTGATATCAAAACAGTATCCCAAAATCTTCATAATATAGCACTATTATTCAGCGTCAAATATCCATTGATGTAGGAGAGATTTCAATATGTGGATGTCTAAAAAAACTGTAAAAAGTCTTCCTAATAGATATGTATGCCAGTTCTGAATAGCCAAAACCAGGATCATAACTTCCCACTCATAAGTGGACTTGAGTAGAGTTTTTTTATAAGAGTTACTTGATAAATAAATTGATGGGTTGATGATTCCACATCAAAAAAAATCCAATTACTCTTCCGAAAGCATCACACTCAACCTCAAATGCCTATGTAAAATAAATAGTTTCATTTTTTTCTATCAGGTTTAAATTTGATATCAAAATGGTATCCCAAAAGCTTCATAATCTAGCACTATTAGTCGGCGTCAAAACCAGGGTCATAACTTCCTACTCATAAGTGGAATTGAGTAGAATTTTTTATAAGTGTTACTAGATAAATAAAGTGATGGGTTGATGATTCTACATCAACAAAATGCCAATTACTCTTCCCAAAGCATCACACTCAACCTCAAATTCCTATGTAAAATTTGGGAGCTCCAGGAGTGGAGGAGTTGTAAATATTTTCTTTATTAATTCAAAGGTGTGGTGAGTAGAAGGATTCCACTAGAATCCTCCCTTTACTATTATAATAGAGAGGAGAAGAGTTAGTCACCCATATCATTTTATAAACTTACATTAATAACTCGTAGGACCTAATAATCCTTGAACGCCATTAATTGTCTATAGAACATGCCAGTTAATAACAACCTTAATTTGTTGGGGTCTATTGAAACTACTACTATAGAAATGTTTTCCCTCAACATTGCATTGAGAAAAGTGGAGCTTTTCTTGGTTTGTAAAAAATTAGTGGTTTTTGAGTTTTTGTAACAATGTTTTGAAAGGTCCAATACAGGATTCACAAAAGTTACTATAAACCAAAATTCCATAAAAAAACTAGTAAATACCTTTGAAGGAAAGGTAGAAATAAATAATTCATATATTATTGGAATGTAGATAGGTAATTGGTTAACATGAATGGAATCATGAGATATTCATAATTCATATTATGAGTTTATAAGGAAGTTGTATTAATATTTGTATCCCACATTCTGATCTGGTGGTAACTAAACTTGAGGTATACCTTTAAAAAATATCTTTCACCCCCCAAGTTCGTCCAACAAACATTCTATAAAGGGTATGGGAAATTCATTATAGATAGTTACTTTTTTTAGAGACTGATAATCAACACATAACCACCAAGTCCCTTTTTTCTTCTTGACTAAAATAATAGGGTTAGAGAAAGCACCAGAGTTGGGTTGAATATGACTCGTTTGAAGTAGATCAAACACCTGATGATCAATTTTATTCTTCTAGTAATGTGGATATTAGTAGGGTCTAACTAATACCGGTTTTTACACCTACTCCAACCTGATTTAGTAGACTTGATGGAAATGTAGAGGGAGTCCAGGTGGTTGGAGAAAAATTACTTAAAGGTTTTTTCACAGTTCCTACAAGTTATGTTGCCGAATTTTGGTTAAACAAGAGTTTGGAAAACCCTATTGGAGTCCTTCCTTGTGGTAGATTTGTTTTCCAGATTAGATGGAATGACCATGCATAGCTAAAATTGTATAACTGGTGTGTCCAACTGATTGAAGAAAAAATTCACTGGCCCCAACTGCGAAGTGCATAGTCATGTATTCCCAATTGATTTTGACCTCTTCGAGTGTTCACACCCAATCCATTCTCAGAATGATGTCCTTACCCCCCAAGTTTCAAAATTAGAGCATCAATTTAATAGGAATAGTTTTATATAGTGAGCTATATATTTTGAAACAATCCTTGCGAACTCACCTGATGGCCATCCCCCAGCTTGACAACCATTACCCTAGAGTCCTGAACAGTTATTCTGAGCTGCTTTATAAACCTAGGAGAAATGAAATTATGTGTAGCTATACTATTTATAAACACCCATAGGGGTATGCCAGTCACAATAATTTATACCTTCATGGACAAAACTTCCATATTCCTTGGTAATGGGGTTTAAATTAGTTGAATCATGTCTCGATACTCTTTTATTTTTCATTATGCTTTGTCTGACCAGTCAAGTTTATCCTGATCTTATTCTTTTTCTTCTTAAAAATCATCATCATCATCCCCTAGCAGTATCACCCTTAATTTGGAATCAGTGCATTTGTGCATGGGGTTGAATGACAGTGAACATCGAAAATAGAGTCCTTTTATCCTGTGAACCTCCCATTACTGAGTTGATAAGTGTGGAGCACCTTCTTCACCCAAGGGATCAAGTTTTAAGTTATCCAATAGTAAACTTCCCAAAGAACCCTCCTCAAATTTTTAAGGTTTGGGCGGACCTATGTTTAGTGTGAATGTCCCTAGTATATTAGTGTATGGATAGATGTCATTCTCATGACCCCTAGTGTTTACTTAGGGTCCCCAATTCTAAACTTTCATTCCAATGCCTTTGGTGATGGATTTTTTTACATGGAGTGGGAGACTCATCACCTATAGATTTGTTTTGTGGTTTTGGATACAAACCCAATTATTTATTTCATCACAGAAGCCATGAAAGAAGTATCCCATGTATTATTGATCTGACAGTCGCAAGATTAGAGAAGCTAAATATTAAAATATTTCTACATACTTCCTCACTGATCCTTTTTTATGATGGAATTCTAATTCCTCGTAGTATTTTTAACATCCACGATACTAAAATTCTCCATTATTTCATCCTTGAAAACTTTCCATGAGATGTTTTGATGGACAATGAGAAGTATGGTTAACCAATGGATGGAAACCCTATCCATACTTACTTAAGACAAAGAGAGATTCAGATCATATAAAGTATGATGAATGTGTAAATATACTTCATCATGAGTGATCTATCCCCTAGGATTTGTTTTTTAAAAAATAATGAGTTCAAATAATTGAGCTATTTTGAGGGGGTCACCATTTTGTAAGAGTGAATACCCATGACCGATCAGAGGGCTAACCAGTTTCTCTTGATCATCTAAAGAACATGATCATTTACTTGATCATTTAATTAGACTAGGTGGTGGTGCCTCAACTTGGATGGGAATCGTCTCTAGTCTTTAGATGAGGTTGGTAAAATATCAATTAAATTCTTCTTGGTTTTTCATCTCCTTCTCCAATCACTGCTGACCGATCGTGATGCTATTGACTGTGGATACCAAATATGAGAGATTTGTCTCTATCTGTTTGACTCTTTTTTCTATTCCATTGATGAATGACTAGTTTCATGTCTCTATAATCCTTATTCTAGGCCTTCTAAAGAGAGAGCGATGGTGTGAATATAGATGAGAGTAATGATTAGGGTTAAATCCGACAAGTCAAACCAAAATGTTAGACTCTCCTATCTTGATTGAATCAATGGAAAAATATTTTTTTTGTATTAAAAGGGTATAAAAGGACACTTATAGGAAAGATAAAACTTTTAGAGAGATAAATACATGAAATTATGGGTTCTCTCTAGTCCAATCCAATTGGTGGACACCTTTTATATACAAATATTCCCCATACCCATAGTTATGCCCTCTATTTAAAGAAGAATCCCCCCACAACACATGGAACCTACAATAATTTCCCCCAGAACCAACCTTCTTCCTCATTCTAGATTTGACTATCCAGTCCCAATATCTTGTAATCATGATTTAGTTTTCTTTAGGTAAGAAGATAATATTTTTATTGGGAATTGGTATGAGAAGAGTTGAGCATGTTTTACCTGTTATTTTCATGATGATCTTGATTGATTTTTGATAGGCATGTGGGAGTGATTTTGATGTTGATTATTGATATGTTAAATATTGTTTTAAATTGTTTAAATGAGTTAAATATGGTAAATAAAGGAATAAGTGGAAAATTGGAATTGATATTTGATATCGTTGATCATGAACTGATAAATAAATAATGAAGCTTGGAAATATAAAGTCATTAGATTCCTGTTGTGTTTATTCTATGTTGTTGTCTCACTATGGTAATGATAAATATCTTATGATGGTTTATTGTTGTGGTAGGAGGAGGTTTTGATGTGTTTTGTTAGTATGATTTTGTGTGGTTTATTGATGTAGTACGCAATGCTGTGGGTGGTTGGTGTAGTTTGTTGATTTGGTTGTGTGGAGAGGTTAATGTGGTTGGTGTGTGTAAGAGTTTCCCAAGATGTGGAGGTGATGAATTAATTATTGGAAGCATGCTAGAATAAAAAAAATTAAATGAATAAATGTGGAATAGGAGTAGATAAAGATGAAGTAATTATGTGTTGAATAATCCAAATTAAGCAGTGGAAGTATGGATACTAGAATAATTGGGGGTAATGTATTAACTGGATTAATAAATGAATAATGATGTTTGGATAATTAAATATGAAATTATATGAATATGATTTTATTGTGAGGTAGACATGATGTCTTATTATAGTGGTGTTGGCCAGCCATGCAGTTAGAGGTAACATCAATTGATTTTGATGTGATGGTGATGTTGTAGTAGTGAGTTATTTTTGAAGAGGTGTTGTGATAGAAGTTTGACCACTCAGGATAGTATTGTGTGTATATATTATATCCATTGTAATTTTTCTATTTATTAAGTACCAAAACCCATGTCAGGTAACATGAAAAACACTGGTATGAGGTTTTGGGTTATGAGTGTACCCCCAATATTCTGGATGTGGGTGATGAAAATAACTGATTACTCCCACTTCACTATTATCTCTTCAAAATGCAGTATATTCTTTGATTTCATGAGGTTGTGGTATATGGAATGTTGTCGAGGTGATGAGATAGTGATGTTGTCATGTGGCAGTGATGTTGTTATGTGGAAATGATGTGGTTATGGGGTAGTGATGTGGTTATGCGGTGGTATGTGGTAGGTGGTTGTGGTAATGTGTCTATGGCTATGATGTGGTTATGTGGATATAGAAGGGATAAGAATGCAAGAATTTATGTCATTGGGGAGTAAGGGAGACTATTTCAAAGAAATTTGGGTCTATGGTACCTTTCTTGATATATTTTAATGATTATTATATTATCATAATTGTATATGGTTTTGATGAGAAAGTCTTAGTGAGGTTTGGATGTAGTTGAGCTTAGATTAGGTAACAAATTAGTTTTGTTGTTTATTCACTGAGGTTTTAGTATTAATTTTCCTCATTCACATAAGTGTTTGGGGAGGAACCTACTAAGTATATTTGTATGTTCACCCCTATATTCTATATAATTTTTTCATAGATTTGCAGAACAAAGTTAAGGATTGCACTGGACATTACTAGCTCGTGATGCATAGTTGATTTGAGTTGATGTTTTTTCTTTAGGAGGGATTTTATTTTATTATTTACATTTTTTACATATGAAATCACATACATATTTTTTTTGGATTATGGTTTTTATTAACAATTGGAGTTGATTGGTGGTGGTTTTTAATCATTCCTAGAATTTATGAGAGAAATTTCTCAAAAATGTGTATTTTATACCTTTGGTGCTAGCCGTCAACCCATGATCTATTAGAGGTGGGGTTTGGGGTTCACTTGACTTTGCTATCATCCCAAGAGGGGTTTTAGCGGGGATGGTTCATGAAAGATTCACTTAATTGGGGCCCATAATACCATAAAAAAGGTGATTAAATAGATGTCTATCACACCATATTTTCTCTTGAGTAAGATTTTTATTTCATGTGATCTTAAACCTATAAATTAAAAGGTTTCATATAACTCATGAATGAGATGAATTTGAATATGTGTATATAAAAAAACCACAACAAAAACAAACAATCCTTAAACCCAATTAAATGAGATTATCTACATTGGTCAAATATCACCAATTAGCTCTATTGAAGACCATATTTTCATTGAAACCTTTTATAACAAAATCATCTTTAATGATTTATTTAATAGTTATTTTAGGTTTACCTCTACATCTTTTAATAAGTGAATTGGCCTTTAATATTACACCCTATTAACAGGTTCATCTTTAAGGATTCTTCTCATATGAATAGACCATCTTAATATAGTCTCAGTAATATTCTCATCAATTAGAGTCACTCCAATTTTCTCTTGAGTACATTCATTTATAATCCTATATATCCATATTAGTATGTCTACATGTCTATCTTAACATTTTCATTTCTGATACCCTTATATTTTTTTAAGATATGCCTTAAAAGGCTAACACTCACTACCACATAGAATAGTTTGTCTAATAGTAGTCCTAAAAAAATTTACTCTTCAATTTTGAAATAATTTTATGATCACAAAGAACCCTAAAGCCTTTCTCAATTTTATCCACCCATTTCGATAAAGTATAATATCTTACGCATGAGATAAAAAAATCACACATTTATTTTTGT
Source organism: Viscum album (assembly GCA_963277665.1). Classification (NCBI taxonomy): domain Eukaryota; kingdom Viridiplantae; phylum Streptophyta; class Magnoliopsida; order Santalales; family Viscaceae; genus Viscum; species Viscum album. The sequence goes on from OY728153.1 coordinate 1,387,788,070, forward strand.
TTAAGTAAAAAACCTTAAATATTGTATTTTGGTAAAGAAAATATATTACACATTATGAAAATATATTATGAATTGATAAATACACTACTAGAAAAATACCCTATACCAACGGTTTGAAATCATTGGTATAGGCCTCCAAACCATTGGTATATCCTATACTATCGGTTTGGAGAACCGTTGACTAGTAAGCCGTGGGGATAGGTCTATACCAATGGTTTTGGAAAAACTGTTGGTATAGACCTATACCAATAGTTTTCAAAAGTATTGGTATAATTAATATGAAAAATCTATACCAACAGTTCCATAAAACTGTTGGTATATGTATTTCAAAAAGAAGCATTCTTTTGGTTTTGATCCCAGTACCTCCGGTTTATTATTGAACGACCTAACCACTAACCTAACATGACTTTTGTGAACATAATTTCATAAATATATATATGTATTATCATAAATATTTTAAATTTTTATATATTTAATGTTCTCTATAAGAATATTCCATAAAAAAACAAGAATCTATAACAACGGTTCTGAAAACCGTCGGTATAGACCTATACCAATGGTTTTGAGAACCGTTGGTATATATTCTTTGATTTTGGGACCTATACCAATGGTTTTGGACAAACTGTTGTTATAGGTCCATATAAGTGACCTATACCAATGGTTTCTCCAAACCGTTGGTATAGGTCCCCCCCTATACCAACAGTTTTGGGCAAACCATTGGTATATGTCCAAATTAGTGACCTATACCAACGGTTTTGGCCAAACTGTTGGTATATGTCCATTTAAGTTAACTATACCAACAATTTTCCCAAAACCATTGGTATAGATCTTATTTCTAGTAGTGATATCATACGTACTGAAATCTATTAAAGGATAAATCCTTATGCATTATAATCAATATTTTTACAACAAAAAATATATTATATATATTATAAATATTTTACATATTTGAAAAATATGTTACATATCAAATTATTTCCAATAAAAATATATTATATATCATAAAAATATGTTATGTATACTCTATGAATTTCTTTCATAAGAAGAAATATTATGTATTCCCTCTGCTTCCATGCCTTTTTTGTATTTTGGTCTGATTCTTTAAGAGTATACATATTAAATAATAAATACATTACATATCAAGGGGTACAACTTTTCTTCTAGGGAATACATATATTACATATTTCCTTTACCATAGAAGAAAATAATGATTTTGGTTTTAGTTGTATTTTACAATTGATAAGGTGAAATTATCAATCTTCAGCTGCAATCTTCTTTGAATCATATTTTACAATCGATATTGGAATTATCAATTTTAGAACACTAAAATCGAGAATTTTTTTATGTAATAAATATTTCTTTTGTATATATTATTTGTTTCGTGATTTCTAGTGTTGAAAGATGGTGATAATCAACATGACATGTCCTTCCTCGGTTATATCAAAATTAGGTGAGATGTCCGAATTCTCAAATGAGGAATGTTTGAAAGAACTATGACCCCATTCCATGAAGCTCAATATTATAAAAAAATTCCAATTTCTCTTCCACTATTTTATTTATTTCATTCTTAAAGTTAGTTTTCACCAGTGATTACATTCAGTGTTGGTGGATTTTTTTGAAGTGGATTGGAAAGAAGCAAGTTGTGGGAATCTTCTTGCAAATTTAGCAGTGATTAGCTTCGCTTCTCTTAATGGGGAATCAATCAAATCCTTAAGGTAGGGGATTTATAAACCCTTTATTTTATATATTTTGGAACATTTTCTTCTTGGTATGATATGATTTCTTCTAATAAATTCTTCTTGAAACTTTAAAAAAGCCCTTTGATTATAATCCCTTAAAATTAAATTACGGAAACTATCATCATTAACTTCCATTTCCAGACTCTTTGAAATGAATGATGGGATTTATCATCATTCATCATGATTGAAACCCACCTATTGTATCCCATCATACATTAATTTTTTTTATTAATCAAAAGTTTGTTAATCCTCATTGGACAAACCCTAGAGAGAAAGGTAAGTTTGATATCTCTCCTTGAGCTTGATGGAGATGGTTGGTCTAGGGTAGAGGGTTTCTATTTAATTATGTAATTATTTATGAATTATTTATCTTGGTTTGGTATTATTTTTTGGTATGTGGAAAGGGGTTATTATATGTTTTGTATCCACTTTAAATTTTACTAGTTTAATGTTAATTTTTCTTTGTTTTATTTTGGTTTTGATATTTTTTATTTAATATCTTCTTGGGAATTGTGATATCATTATTATTCCATTATTTATGTGCTAATGGTTTTATGTGTATCCCATGTGTGATTGAAATAAAATATATTTTTAAGTAGAAATATAGAATGATAATGAAGAATCATGAATTTTGTAGCATATTTAACTATATTCTTATTTATCCTAATGTTTTTTCATGTATTGAATGTATGTTTCAGATTTGTGTTGAAAATACTATGCTATATCATACATGGAAATTGGAGGATGAGAATGTTCAGTTATATTCTTCATTATGCTATTGTATTCTATTGATGTAAAGTGATTTAAGGAATAAAAAAAGATAATAATAAAAAAATCTTAGAATTAAATATAAATGATGAAAGTAGTATAATTTGGGTTTATTTATTTGTTGAGAGTTATCATATTAAGATAGTATTGAGGATTGGAAATAATATTTAGGTATGATAGAATACATTAGCCATTCCCTTAAAAAGATTTCCTCGATTTTGGATTGGGTAGAAATAATTCAAAAGAAGAAGAGGGTTGGGTATGTCCTAGTGATGGTTATATTTTTGGAAATTTATTTTATGTGTAGGGTAGTTTTTTTGATTAAGTTAGTATTCTCTCAGGAAAGGTGAGTGAGTGTAAAAACCCTACTCCATACTGGTGCTCAAAAATCAAATAAAGTTTCAACTTTCAAACTAGTGGACAAGTCAGTTTTTGAACCAAGCATCAAAATGGAGTTCCAAAGGTTATAACCCTCTTAGAGGACCCAATTGGGTTTTATAATTAAGTACTCTAGGGTCTTAGGAGGTCTTGGGAGAATTTCGGGGGTTCATGGACTGAAGATCATAATTTTTGAAGTTGCGGCCTGTGGTGCATGGTTAGTGCACATTTTGTCATGGACCGACCTAGATAACCCACCTAAACAATACCTAAATAAATTTTAACATGGAACAAAGAGAATTATCGACCCCCATGGGTAGGATACAAGCACCTAGGAGGAAAAACAAACATCAGGGAATAATTTCTCCTCAAGAATAACTCATAAAGATGAAGTAGTAGATATAAAACAAGTAAATGGTCAATATTAAAAACACTTCTCAAGATAAAGGTACCAAAATTAGATCGATATAAGTCTTGAAATTGTTAATCAACCAAATTAATCACATAAAACTTTCAAGGAAAACATCCTAGAATCCTCAAGAAAGAAGTGGAACACATGATTCACTAGTCACCACCAACTCATAAGATCTTTCTATTCAAGAAAATTTACCACCTCCAAATGGTGCCTTTAATTTCCCTATACCTAACATAATAAAGTCAAAAAATACCCAAATGTAAAGGTAGGGTATGAGAAACAAAGCCTGGTGGGATCTCAACAAGTATTCTCTAGGAAATACCTATCAAGTAAACCAAATATTCTCAATCATAAATAAAACATGGAATAAAAATCTTTTTGTAGTTCATATCATAACATGCTTTATAAAAAATTTCAATGGCTAGAATAAAGTAGGTAAAAAAGTTATTTTTTAAAAATAGGTAGATATAAGAATCTTGTTCAAAATAGGCATGATTAATCAATTCTATAAAAATAGGAATTAATAATAATTTCAATCAAATAATTGGATGTATAAATCATAACAATCAAGGAACCATGGTTAAGAGTCCTGATAATATGTTAGTATAGGGATTCTCATAGATATTAATGAAATATGGCTCTAGGTGTGACAAATACCTAGATATCAGGTTTAGGGGGGATATAAGAATACCCAAAAGAATGAACTCCCTTCCCTCATCATACTTTGGTTAGCACTATCACCATCAATCTATTTCTAGGTATAGATAATACATGCCTAACATGTGTTCTTCCCACCTAAATAACCTGACTCCCATGTGATTAATGAGAATCAATCACACATGGGGATATCATTCTTTTCAAACAATCAATGCAACCTTCCCCAAGTTCAAGATTCAAAACATGTCATTTCATTTCAAAAACCAACATCAAATGGTTTTCATTAAGAAAATATTTATTTCAAATCAATCCATTTCATTTCAAATCATAATACATTTCATGAATTTTCATATAAATAAGAATAATAAAAATCATAATTTAAATAACTCATTTAAATCCAAGATCATTTTTTTGGAAATAACACTCCATTTCAAATCCATTGACAAAGGGATTTCATCATACACACCATAAAATTTCAAAACTATTTATCAAAATAATCAAATCAAGATTTGGAAATCAATTAAAAATATAATTCAAATTAAGTAAGTAACAACAGTTTCAAATGAAAATAATTTCCTTATGAAACCACCTACCTCAATTCACATTGTCATCAACACCCAACAAGGGATCCACCAAAGGAGATTCGATGGATAGAACGATCAATGGAGGATCCTAAAACCATAATAATCAAATAAAAAACTCTAATTCATCATATTTATAATAACATGAGAGAGGGAAAATACATACCTCAATGAATTCTCAAATAACTCACAATAACCAACAGAGATATGGAAAATGAATCCCAAGACCACAAAGGATCTATAAGAAACCTAATTAGATAAATACACAAACCATAGATATAGTATCAAGAGCCTCGATCTATGGTTCCATTTATTGAAATAAGGGTGGATATTGAAGAAAAAAAAAATAACTATGAGAAATGGGATCATACATTTGAAAAACTAGATCCAACAACCTAAGAGATTATTCCAATGTTAGAAGAATGAGGTGAATCAGGGGAGTATTAGGCCTTAAAAAAAGAATATTTATTTCATGTCATGCAGTTTAGAAAAATGTGCACCAATCGTTCGCTCCGTTTTGGTCTTCTGGAAGAGATGCATGGTTTTGATACATAGTTTGAAAAAGTGTAAGACAACCATTCATAACCCCACTATCCCAAGATGTATTGTTTTGAGGGATAGGCTGCATGGTTTACACTAGTCATTTACCTAATTGTGTTCCCTCCTTTGGGACTCAAACATAAGGAATGAAACTTCTTGGGTAGACCCAAATAGTTTTCTATAACCATTTTCCAACCATGTACATTACTATAAACCTTAAAAAAAACTCTATAAGTCACCCAAAACAACCCAAGATAATATCCAAATAAAAGGTGATAAAAAAAGGAATTTGAGTACCTGAAAATGGATATCAGGATATTTTATGTCCAATGACAACATAAGAATATTCAGGTGAGCTTGTGGAAGCATAATAACAAGATGTGTACTTAGTACCATCACCTCTGTGAGTGATTTGTGCTTTTTTGGTATGAAAATATTTGAATGTGGAGAGAATGTAGCAATCCAGATTTTTCATTTAATTTTTTTGAATAATTTTATAATATTTACTAAGATGGTTACATGGATGGTTTATTTTTGAAATCATTGAGGTCTTTGAAACATATTTAACATTTTAAAATATTTTTTCTAACTCATTCCCATGTGAACAACCGATATATCCCTAACAGAGACTCATTTGAGAATTTTGACACCAAAGTTGAGTCCAAAATGGGTGGTTTTACATATGAGGGGTAAAATTTTTCTATTTAGGTTTCGGGTCCTGGACTGAGCCTTTTTTAGTTATTCTATTAATCAATGGTTTACCTAGATTTGTGTTATAAAAATGTTTCTAGTATTATTTTAATAGTATTATCCATCATAATCTATGAGTAACCCTAGAAAGGAATTCTCTCATTCTTGGAGGATATTGGAAGAGGAATCATTGACAATGAAAGGTGAAGGTAGATTCATGATTGAAGCTCGAGTGTCAATAATTCACCAATGAGGTAAGTATTTGTTTTTGATTCCTATCACTTTGTTCATCATTTTCATGAATTGAATTATCTAAAACATGAGTGGTTAATGATGTGATGATTAATGTGGATTTTTTAATCTTGAAATATTGGTTTTTTCTATCTGAATATTTTATTCACATGGTGATTATTTAATTATGTTAATATTTTTTGTTTAATACATTTTCCACATGTTCTTCATTTATGATCACTTTCATGATCAGATAATGAATTGGTCGAGGAAGCATTTTAGGCCAACAAACACTTTTCCCTTCCCTCCTATTCCTCTTTTCTCACGAATCACATTCATCACTAGCCTTTTAATGTTTGGTGGTTTGACCATGGAAGACTATAAGGGAATGAAATTAATAAATAAATGAAGGAGGTGGCTTCCAGTTTAGGGAAGCACAACAATGAGTGATGGCTAATGGTAGAGGATCACACGGGGCAACAACAACACAAATTCGGTCCAATTAGGCTCGAGCATGGATTTGATGAGGGAAAGTGGTGTCTCAAGAATAGAGGATCATCCAGAATCAATGATGGTGATGGATGGATGAAACGGTACTTTGACAAGGCATGGTAGAAAACCCTAGGGGCATTGGGATCAGAGAGCTGGAGAGGTGCAATCAGAGGTAATGGAAATAGAAATGAAAACCACAATAGTGTGAATCATGGGTGGCTGAAGATTATGAAAATATAATTAATGATCACATGGCATGCGATAATATAACACATACCATGTATGTCTCTTAGTTGCATTACTAAGGTTTCTAAGGAATTTAAATATCACATGGAATTTAACTCCTTGGTACATGTTGTGTGTCACCAATAGTGGATGGGGTTTGTTCATAGTGTTAAATATCATACAATGTGTGAATACATTTCACCCTATAACAAACCAACCCATGTTAAAATGACACATCACCCCGAAAATCCCACCACATGGTGGTAAACAACTAAAAAACTAAACAAGTCTCATGAATAACTAAAAAAAGGTAAAATAATTGAGTATAATGATGAAGAAGAGTACAAATCCATCAGACAAACACCATCAAGTAAAAAGGATAAACAAAAAAGTAAATCATGACAATAAAAAACCAAATCTCTATGTGACCATCTACTACCACCAATCTATCTCACTAAAAAGGAAACAAAGCCCAAGAGAATCTGAAGAACTACATGAAACCCTTCCCTATAATCGTGTCTTGAAAAAACACATCTATAAATATCCAAAGTAAAATTTAGGGTGTGATCATAGAGATCAATAAGATCTCAAAAAATAATCTATATAAATTATAATACCATGAAAGTGTTATTTCTATATTTAAAATAAATCTAGTTTATGAAAAAAAAATAATAAGAGATTTTTTTGGAAAACATACTTTGGTATTCATAAAAGCCTTTCATATTCACATAAACTAGGAATTTGACAAGTACATATAAGATAGAACACAATCATAAGAAAAACCACCTGTGGATACACTATAATATAAAAAAGCGATCATCCAAGCATAAAAATACAATCATGTATAAAACCAGGCATAAACGAGAAAGCACAAGGTTGGACTCTAGCTATGGGAATATGTTCTCAAATGCATAAATGAACACTAAGTCAATAATTATATGAATCCAATCGATATTGATTATTATCATAGTATGTCAATATCAACAAAATAACCTCTAGTAGCATCTCACACTAAGGTGACATGTTTGTTCAAATATATATTTTTAACAGATCATTATATTGGGATTCTGTCTTCGTTGTTGAGTCTGGAATTGAGGTTTTTTCCTAGGTGGGGTCTTGACTCTTGCTGGGCGTCGAGCCCATTTTTTTCTTTTCTTTTTATCCATTTTATTTTTACTCTTTTATTTTTCAAATTTTCTCCTCTAGATTATCATGCACACCCCCTGTGGGTTTCCTTCACCATGAATGAGATATAAGAGGGAGATGGAGAGAGAAAGAGGGAGGTAGGAAGAGAGTTTCCACTGTGGAGCTCAGGAGAAGCCAGATTGTCATGAAATAGAGATGGAATGAATATATGGGTGAAGATTCAGCAGGTTCCACCCAAAGGAAGTTCATTTTTTTAGTTTATGATATAAAACATGATAGATTTATTACTTTCCAATTTTAAATCCCTATTATGACTACTAGAGACCCCCTGAGGTTTAATATATAGGTAAATGGGTAAAGGAAAGTGTTTCGAGCTGATTGAATGGGAGAAGACTCTAAAGAATTGGGAAAGGTTAATTCAATCCAAATAAATATTTTGAGGTGATTATATATAAAAAACCATGGGAAAAGAGGTAAATTGTATATTTTTAATGGTTTGGATTAGGGCACATAGTTAGGTTGACCAATTTGACTAACCATGCACCAAACATATGTGGCCTATGTCCCTTTGAAAGATGAGTCACATGGCTACCTTGGAAGAGCCACATGGTTTGGAAAAACCATTCTCAATCAATGCGACACCTCTATACAAACACACATACACCCACATGATTTATTGGAAAGTCTTATATTTTGACTAACTATGCTCAAATTATACAAGACACCTCTAAATCATCATAATTCCATACCACACAGTTAGTACTAACTGTATTACCAAACCATGAATTTGGAATGTTCCCTAAAAAAATCCATGTTTTCAACCCCTAACTCCCAGAAAACTCTAAGACGAACCAAAGGATAAAACAAGCTCAAACTAAGGAATACCTGTGATCTGGACAGTGTCACAAATCTCCCTACCATAAAATATTTTTAAAACCCAAAAGTTCTAAAGATTATAGACTCAAAAAAAGATAAGGTCGTTAATTCCTCATAAATGATTCATACTCTCACATCTTGTTGATATCCCATCCATACTACCACAATACAAAAACCAGAATAATTTCTTTATCACACAATATATTTACTTAGAAATCAATAATATGAACCGATTGTTCAACCAAAGTGGTGTTGAGATCAAGATCAATAGGTTCTCATTCTATCACATGAGAAGGGTCTGATTAATACATACTTATATGTGAAACATGAAACATTTCATGAATTGATGTAATGAGAGATGATAAGTCCAACCGATGTGACACCTTTCCAAGATGTTCAATAGTCTTAAAGGGTCCAACAAACCTTAGTACCAAGTTAACCTCTTTACCCAACCGACAATGTCCTAATTAAGGTGAAACTCTGAGAAAATATTTAACACCAACTAAAAACTCTAGTGGGTGATGATGATAGTCTTCATAGGATTTTTGACAATTTTGAGCCATCACTAACCTCTTATGGATCAACTATACTTTTTTTCTGTTGTCTCCTGAATAAGGATCAACTAAACCAAGGACCATTCTCCCAAATTTTCTTTCCACAAGGATGATATACACGGATTCCCATACAATTCATATAGGGGTTCCATCTTTATTGAAGAATGATAAATATTGTTGTAAGAAAATTTCAACAGAGGAAAATATTTTTTCCATGAACCACCAAAATCAAGAACACACTTTTGATGTATATCCTCAAGGATCTGGGTATCTCTATTAGTATTACCATCTATATATGGATGATATACCATTCTAAATATCAACTAGGAACCCATTGAATCATACAAAACTTTCTAGAACCTAGATTTAAACCATGAGTTTCTATCAGAAACAATTATAGAGGAAACTCCATGATGCTGTACAACCTCTCAGATGTATAAGTCCCTGAGATACTCCACCTTCATTGCCAATTTGATAGGGATTAAATGAGATAATTTCATAAGTTGATCAATTATCACCCAAATTGTATCCTTCCAACTAGGACTGCATGAAAAAACAATAGCTATGTCTATAGAGATCTCATATCACTTCTAAACCAGAATGGGTAAAGGATAAAACATCCTAACATGTCTCTAGTGTTATGATTTAATTATCTGGAAAGTAAGTTAGTGTGACATAAAGTATACAATCAACTGCTTCATACCCAATCACCAATACCAATGTCTTATATCATGATACATCTTGGTAGTCCCATGGTGTACAGACTGATAATACCAGTTTCTATTTTCCAATAACTCCCACCTCAGAAATATAGGAAAAAATTACCTACTTCGGAAACACAAAGCACCAATGGAAGACTAAGACCAATCACCTAAGGTCTCCCCACCATTTAGGATTTTGATCAAAACCATATCATAAAATGATTATTAAAACTTCCATAAGGATAAGAACACCATCCCACCATCCTATTACACTCCCAAAATCATCTTAGTGAAGAAAATCATCAGAGGACACTACTCCATTGATTCCTTCAAGGCTTGAGTTGGTAATTTATTTCTCATCATGTAGGTGAATAAATTAACTTATACATGGGTATAAGAAATATCAAAATCAAATGTAAAAATATACTCAACCCAGTTTCTCCATCACAAGTTCATATCCCTAAAAGTAAAAATATACTTTAGGATCTTATGATCTGAGTATACTATAAACCATTACCTAGAGAGATAATGGTGCCCGGTTTTCAGAGAGTGCACAAAACTGCCAACTCAATGGGTATAGTAGTTATTCTCATGAGGGAGTAGTTGGTGAGAACCATAATCCAACAACTACTTTCCCTACATCAAGACACACCCTAGTCCTGTACCTGAGACATTAAAGAAAAAATAATGACCCAAACATAGTTCATGAAGAATCAGAACTTGAGTTGAATTCAACCTCTTCTTTAGTTCCATGAAAGATATTTGAATTTTTTTGTTTCATTCAAACTTGATACCCTTATGAGTCAAAGATATAATTTAATATATAATTTTGGAGAATTCCTCAAAAAACCATCTATAATATCGGCCAATCCCATGAATCTATGAATATCAAACACATTTTTGGGATGATTACATGACATTACCACCTGAATATTTTCAGGATCTATTGAGAATACTCATAAATACCATACATAACCAATGGTTGATATCCTAAAAAAGGGGATAGACTAGAATCATTTTTTGGAAGGGGTATAAATTTCACATTGGTGGGTAAGTAGTTAGGAGAGCTGTGCCCACATGTGGGGAAGAGAGGTTGTTAAATAGGGTGGGTTAGAGAGTGAATACATCAGGGAATTAATCTATTAGAGATGCAGTTGGAAATCTTGGGTGGGTGAGAAATCTTTTGAGTTAATTAATACTACTACATATTATTCTTATATATATATTTTTATCTTTTCTTCTTATGATTCCATTCCCCTATAACTATTCTACAAAAATATTCCTTTTATATACAATATTTCCCTCTTAATTGGGGATACTAGAGTAAAGGTCTTTATCATTTGGTCCAATCTACCAGATCCTACTGTGCAGGAGGGAGTGATATGGGATTATGATTTTAGGATGGGAGCACTTCTATATTATGGTCAAATTAGTGGATCAATATATCAAAATATCATATATGCTCACTAAAGGAAAAAAGATGCAATCATTGTCGGGTCCTCTTGAAGTAAGGGAGCAATTAAGTGGAAGACATGTCTCGAAAAGGTAGACCAAAAACTTAGGAGTATCAATACTATTCTCGCATTGATCCAGCTAGAGTAAGAGAAGGTTGAATTTTCAGAAGCTCTAACTCCTATAGTGATTTATTTAGAAAAAAATCCACAACCAAAGGTGGAGTGACTTATGTATTCGATATTGATGATTGAGGTGCACCCAAGCATGGATGGAGTTATGAAAGTGATTGGGTGGTATGTGGAAGGAAATCAGACAATGTATGATATGATAGAGGCCAGATCATGTTTATATGGAGATAGTGACTTGGAGACACTAAAAGAACAAAAGGATGAGGAGCGTACTTAATTCATGATAATAATGACTGAAGAATTAATTGGGGATATTAGTGAAATAGTGATGTAGGGGAATGATGTAGTTTTGAAAGAAGAGTTGCCTACTCTTTCTCCCCTACAATATAATGCACAGTTAACACTGATCATGAAGGAATCATATTCATTTACATATGAAATTGAATAAAATTATAAAAGATCTTCACTAGATGATGATCAAACGATACTGGTTTTAGAGGAATTGGGTGCATGATCAAGAGAAGTTGACAATTGGGATACATAGGTGTAGAAAACATACTAGGCAATTAATAGATAGGTGTAGAACACATACTGGGAAATTAATACTATAATATTCATACAGGATCTAAGTTTAGCTTCTCTAGGAGTGTAATTTCCAGTATTCAATGGGAAGGATCCCAAGGGATTTCTCACATGCATGGAACTATATTTTTGCATCCAAGAAAATCTAGAGTAATATAAGTTTCACCTTGATCATGATTTTAAAGTAGCCTTCATGGAGATATTTAGTGGGATAGAAACTCTAAATGTCCTCTCTATGTCACTTGATTTTATAGGGAGTTTGGTTTCCCTTTCCACTATTAATAAACTACCACATAATGTTTTTGGCCCTTTATTTATTGCTAATAGTGCATCCCTCAGGCCCATTTCTTTTGCAACTAGTTTGGTTAAGAGAAATGTATTGGGTCTTGAGGAACTATCTGAGAGTATAAACATGAACATCCACTAGTTTCTTCCATCGGTAGCTAGACTCCTCCACATGTTTCCATGTTAGGTGAAGGAATTTCCCATACCAAGACAACTGTTGAAGGTGATGTTGTTGATATCACTAGAAAAATTTTCACTAGTGAGGATGGGGAAATTATAGAGGAGGTGGAACATGCACATAGGATATAATAAATACAGAGAGGGGATGAAATAGATTTGGCCTATGAAGTGGGAAGAATCATCTCAGAGATTTCTTGGAAAGTAGGTGTGGGAAGGTCACCTTATACAGTACCTCAACAACACCATTCTATATTAGTAGTGTTGTTTTCTTATTCCCAAAGAAAAAAGTATAGTGAAATAAAGAATTGGGAATGGACCAATAATCTATATTTGAAGTATCAATCACCTAATAAGGACCTTCAATACTTTTGAGAGGTGAAGACCCTTAAACATGATAGAGGGATAAAAACAAGTGTCCTGGAGTTGAAAAATCAATATTAGTGCCAAATGGAAGACTAATAAAGACATGGGGATGCCGAAAAATTAGTAAATTTAGTGTGTAATGTTTTTATTTAGTATTAGGTTCCATATATTTTTCATTTTATACTATCATATAATAGTTATAGATAAGACTCCTTTTCTAGGAATATCTTCCTCACATTTATATTACGTACATGTATTTGTATGCCACATACATCATACAACACAAGAATGATTTTCATAAATTTTAATTCCATAATTAAGGAGTGTGATTTATATACATTTAAGTACCAAATAAATGAAGGATATGTACATCTATTTTAATACCCTTGAGTTGAAATGGGGATGGGTATTCACAACATAAAATTTTGGCATGGAAAATAATGGGATAATTTCAGCCGAATATTAGGTGTAAATAAAGGTTCATAAAAGGGTTTAATGAGAGTGAAAGGTGGTATATAATTACATTGAAATCATAAGGAAATTAAAGTGATGTGTGAAAAAACATTACAATATGAACAATTGGAAATCAAAGGGTTTGGAACAAACAAAGTACTTGAATAAAAAGGAAGAGGAGAGAATCTCTTATCTTGAGAGGGTGCTTCTAAAAGTATGGAAGAAGATTCTTAAGAGATTGAGAACATATAAGGAAGTATTTTGAGACGTATAGAGAGATAAAATTCATGCTTAATGTGTTTTTAGAAAATAGGATTGGGAGTTTTTGTGGGTATTTATAGTAAAAGAGGTGAATTATTTATTAATCTCTAAACTTTGGTTTTAGAATGTATATGATAAAAAATAAAAACCACAAACTTTACCATGGTTTTTGATTATGGTTTTTTAAAAAATAAGAGTGATTTTAAATATTTTATAATTACAAGAATAAAACATATTAAAATAATAACATTGGTGATGTGGAAGTGATTCATGTATATAAAGAATTTATTTTAAAACCTTAAAATATAATATAAGTTTTTAAGGATTCATTAAAGGTTAATAGAATTAATAAAATAACTTTTAAAACAAATTATTTTAAAGGTAAAATAATTTTTTTATGGATTCCATTTATATAATTTATTACATCGGTTTTGGGATATTATGATGTCATAATATAGACCATATATTTATATCATATTTAAATTTTACCTAAAAATTCTGCTGTCTTAGAAAATTATGAAAGATTAACTATTAGATAACTTCAAAATGTTTATTTCAAAAATAATATTTATTTTACCAAAATAATGTTCTAAATATGATAATTTTCTTCTTTAAATAAAAATCCTAATTTATTGAAAAATACTAGGTTTTATGACAATAGAAATTTTCTGAACCTTATAAAGATTACATTGGAATTTATTAAATTATATTATAATTAGTATATAAATTAATATTATTTAATAATAATATTATATAATATTTATTTAAAATTATTGAATTTTTTAAAAATATAATTTTAATTACAACAATATATTTTCCAAAAATAAAATTTTGTTTCCTTCATATTGAAATCTAAGTTTCATTAAATCATATATATAATTGTATATATAAAGTAATAATGAAAAGGGATAAATAAAATAACTATTTTATTATAATTAAAACATAAAAATACTTAATACTGGGGTGTAGATACCTAACCCCTTATTACACCAGTGTATGCCATACGGGTAAGGTCTATAATGGTGGTACTTTCTTAGGGTGGTTCGACAAAAATGGTTTGAGCCATGATCTCGATAAGACTGAACTTATCCCATAAATTTTTTGTTCATGTTTCAATTATTGAATTTTATCTTGGTCTTGGTCAATGGAAAATCTTAGTAATTATATCTCCATTGGAAGCACCAATAAAATGGATTCATAGGGTCCGATACTATTGGTTGAGGCCATCACTTCTTCCATATGTGTCAGTTCAACTTTATCATAACCCTTAATATATACTAATATTAATGGTCACTATACAAAGGATATATTATTAATGGTTGTGATTATTAATAGTCTTTTAAATTAGGTAGACTATATTTTATAATGGTATAAAACAACAAAAGTAGTGCATGTGTTTTCTATAACTACATTACTTAATAAGATATTTATTCACCAAAAAATTAGATTCATTTATAAAATTTTTGGTTATCACAAAATATACACATAGGGGTAACAATTTTAAAAGGGAAAAAGTTGGGTATTGACTTAATCTTCACTGCTACATGATAAGCGGGCCTAAGACTACACACCTTGCTAGACACTCCCCAAGGTATATGCTTTAGTTGATTCAAATTTTATTTACAAACCATTATAAAATATTTGAAAATATTTTTATGATTTGAAGACACTCCCAAAGATACTAAGATTATGATTTTGATATTTTAAATGCATAAATTTTCAATTTATTTTAAGTGTTACACCAGATTTAGAATTATATACTATGATTTAAAATTCATAATCTTATAAGATAATTAAGTATATGAAATTGTTTAGAAATGAATCCTAGTAGAAGGAATAAAATCTATATCAATGCATGTAATATATATAGGGATTGATCTTATATGAAATATAATAAAGTTGGAACTAGATCTGAATAAATTATAACTATATTGGGAAAACTAACTCAGATTATGACCAATAACCTTACCTTTAGGGATTATCCTACTAAACCCCAATATAGTGAAACGGTGCTTGACCGCTTCATGTGTCAGCAACCTCCATCATTAAATGGGACTACTAATCCATCATTAGTTTAGAAATGGATCAAGTACTTCAAGAAGATATTTCTTTCTTTGGGAAGTAGTGAAAGAGAGAATGTTTTCATGTTAGTTTATTGTCTTAAAGGAGATGTTGATTAATAATGGACATTGATCCATAACATTAAGGAGTTAGGGGAAATAAATAGTATGGTGTAACATATTTTTAAGGAGTTATGCTTTAAAAAATACTTTCCTTATGAGAAAAAAGATAATATGGAGTGGAAATTACTCAATATAAGGTAAAAGGAAGGATTAAATATTACTAAATATAAAGCTAACTTTACATGGTTTTCAACTCATACTACATATTATATACGTAATCCAAGGATTAATATTTGTATGTTCTTTGATGGGATAAAGATTATCCTTAAAAGTGGATTATCTCGGAAATATTTTCAACATATGAGGATATAATACCAAGTTCCATCAAGGAAGAGAAATATTTCTCTAAGTATTATCTTTTTTAGGGAAAACATGAAAAGAAGTGAGAGATTAAATACTCTAGAAAAGGAAATGTGACAAAAGGGAAGAAGAGAAGGATGAAATTTCTAACTTGTAATAATGTAGGAAAGAAACATCATGGAAAATGATTTATGGGAATAAGAGTTTTATTTAAGTGTAGAGAGAAAGGAAATAATGTTCATTATTGTAATGTTAAGAAACAATCCTCCAATTTACAATGTGTTAAATGTAAGTATATATGGAACTTTTTTAATGAATACCCCAATAGTCAAGGTAATTTACCCTAGAAAAGTAATAGGGAGCAAAGAAAAACTTATGTGATCACTATAGCTAAGGCTTAAGTTCATAAAGATTTAGTTGTAAGTATGTTGATTATATCCTCAAATTTACCCAATGATTTATTTGATTCTAGATATTCACACTCTTTTATATCTTCCACGTTTTCCAAAAAATTAGATATTTGCTTAGAACCTTAAGTAGGGAGTTTTCAATCAACAATATTAGTGGAAATATTACTACGATAAGGAAATATTAGTTAGTCCCACTATGGCACACAAACTTACCCTATTTTTAATATTTATTATTATACCTACGGTTAAATTTGATACAATATTTAGTATGAATTTAATTTCAAATTATAATGTGATTTTTTTGAGAGGATATTATGATTTATGATAAAGATATGGAATCCCTTATCTTTATAGAGGATACTACATTATTTGAATCATGTTTGAATCTACCTAGAGTATATCTCCTTAAAGAATTTTTTAGAGAAGAAAAGTAGACACAACCTATAAATGGGGGAGGTATCCTTAGAATAAATGATGTACCTATCATGTAGGAATAAATTGATATGTTACCTGAAGAACTAGCAGGACATTCACCATAACATAAAGTTAAGTTTTCTATTGATCTCATCCCTAATGAAAAAACTATATCTAAGACTCCCTATAGGATGAACACCATGGAAATAGTGTAACTAAAGAAACAACTACAAGAATTGTGTGATAATGGTTTTATAGTCCCTAGTGTTTCACCACAAGGAGCCTATATTATTTTTGTTAATACAAAATATGAGTCTATGAGGTTTTTCAACGATCACAGGGAAATCAATTCCATTACTAAAAAGAAAAAATATCTAATTCCCCACATTGATGACTTGTTTAAACAACTTCAAGGAGCTCAATACTTTTTAAATATTGATCTTCGTTTAGGGTAAAATTGACTACAAGTACAGAAGAAAGATATTCCAAAGAAGATATTTCATACAAGGTACATACATTACGAATTTATAGAAATTCCTTTTGGATTGACTAATGTACCATCTATTTTTATAGATTTGATGAAAAATTTATTCCGGGTTGTATTGATAATTTCACTATGGTATTTATTGATGATACCTTGGTATACTCTAAAATCTATAATGATACTAAGAGTCATTTTTGAATCATTCTTTTGATTCTTAGAGAAAAGGAGTTATATAGAAATTTAGAAAATGTGAATTATGGATTCAAGATATTTATTTTCATCGATATATTTTCTCTAAGGATGAAATATCAGTTGATAATTTAAATAAAAAGGTATTTATGTAATAAAAACCATAAATATATATAACTTAGGTACATAGTTTCGTTGGATTAACAGGTTACTATCAATGATTTGTTCAAAATTTTACTTGATTAAATAACCTATTAACTAGGTTGAAAAGTAATGGGGTTAAGTTCATATTGATAAAATATAAGGAAAGTTTTGAATAATTATAGAGGATATTGGTTAATTCAATGATATTAACTTTACCATTAGGAAGGGTCTGATTTGTGATATGTACTGATGCATCAAAGAAAGGACTTGGATATGTCCTTATACAGAATGACAGAGTTGTTGCCTATGCATCAATATGGTTAAATATTCATGAACATAATTATCCAACACATGATCTTGAGTTTGAAATCATAATATACGTATTGAATATATGGAGGAATTACCTTTATGGTGAAAGATATGAAATATTTATGAATCCTAGAAGTTTAAAATATATCTTCTCACAAAAAGAGATCAACATGAGGTAAATGTGATGGCTAAAACTACTCAAGGATTATTATTTATCAAAAAAATACCACCTAATAAGGAAAATAAGGTGGATGATTCATTGAGTAGGAAAAATCATGGAGTTTTGACTAAAATGAGAATTGGAAAATATCATATATTCATGGATTTAGTAAAGTTGGATATGAGAATCATTAAGGAAGGGAAAACAACACAACTATTTTAAATTATTTCCAAACCATACTTACTAAAGAAAATAAAAATTTCACAGCTTGATGATAATAATATTAAAAAGAAAATAAATGTTTTAAATAAATGGGATTTAGTAGACTTTATATATAAAGATGGTATATTGAAATTTGGAAAGAGTCTATGAATTGAATCTGTACTTGATCTGAAAAGATAATTATTAGATGAATCTCATAGATTAAATTTAAAAACACACCCTAGTATCACCAAAATATATTGGGATTTGAAGGAAAATTTTTAGTGGGATAATATAAAATAGGAAAGTTTAGACTAGGTATCAAGATGCTTGGCTTTTCAATAGCTAAATGGTGAAATAAAACTTCCTAAAAGAGTATTGAAAACTATATCTATTCATGTTTATAATGGGGTGATATTACTGTGGACTTTTTCACTAGATTGTCAAAGAGTCCTAGAAAAAATGATGCCACATGGGTTATTATTTATTGTTTTACTAATTACACACATTTATTTTCTATAAGGGAAGATTTAACTCTTGATAGCCTCACATGACTCTATATTAATGAAGTTTTGAGACTTCATGGTGCACCTATTTTGATTGTATCTAATCATGATTTTTAGTTTAAATAAAAATTATAGAAGAGTGTTCAAAAGGATATTGATGACAAGACACATTTTAGAACCATCTATCATCATTAAATTTATGGGTGGTCTAGAAGGACTATTAAAACATTATAAGACATAGTAATGTCATGATAAATTTACTTTCAAGGTATGTAGGATTAATATTTACCTTTTACAGAATTCACATATAATAATATCTTCCATTAAAGAATTAAAATGGCACCATATGAGGCATTGTATGGAAAGAGGTCTCATACTCCAACTTGTTGGGATGGAGTTGGTGAAAGGAATCTTATAGGCCTAGATCTTGTTGAGGAGACAATAGTGAAAGTGAAGACTATTCAAAATCATATTATGGAAACTCAATGTAGAAAAAAAGTTATACTAATAACCAAAGAAAGGATTTATAATTTCAAGTGGTAAGTTATGTTTTCTTGAATTTATATCCATGAAAAGGTGTTATAAGGTTTGACAAGAAACGTAAACTAAGTCTTAGGTATATCAAGCCTTTTAAAATTATTGAAATAATAGGAGTTGTGTCTTACTATTTAGAAATGCCACCTAATCTATCTAAAATTCATGATGTGTTATATATCTCTTTATTAAGTACATTAAAGAACCAAAACATGTGATCACTTATGAGTAAGTAGAATTGGAACCTAATTTATCTTTTTATGAAGAGTATATCCAAATTCTAGATGATAGTGGACAAGTGTTGCGAAATAAGATGACTCGACTGGTAAAGGTACATTATAGAAATCATAAGATAGAAGAGGTGACATGGGGATATAATGAATATATTATGAATAACTACACACATATGTTCATGATGTTAAATAATGGAAATTTTAAGGATAAAATTTTAAAGGAGGGAAGAATGTATCACCCAAACTTCAATTATAGTAAGCTTTTATTTCTAGAGAAATAATAGCACAATACACATAAATTTATTCAATAATATAATTTAAATTACAAAATTATTTAAATTTAATTTGATTAAATTAATTTAATTTTTTAATTCATTATGTCAAAATAAGATTAGGGTGTATTTTTGAGATTTTTCATAAATAGTTATTTTTTTTGAATAGTGAAAAATATCGATTTTCCAAAAAACTATCACTTTTATGACAATATAATTATATAGGAATAACTTGAAAGTTTAAAAAACTTTTTTTAGACCAAATATGTATTCAATAAGTAATATAATTCATATCAAAGTATAATTTTGAACTTATAAATATAATCTTAGCACTTTGGAAATCTAAGTAATGATTTTGTTCAAATAAAAACTATTTTTATTTCTTCTATTTTAATAAAGTATTTACAAGGTTAATTTATATTTTCGTTTAGTTTAAAATATAAATAATAATCCTTTAATTTAAAATAATCTAACTATTTTTATTTTAATCTAAATTATACCATGTTTTTCTATAAAATAATTTTTATGCTTAAAATAAACATTTTTCTAAAAATAGTTTTCGTTACATTTTAAGCACTTATATTAAAATAAATTTCATCCAATTTTAAAAATTTAGTATTTTGAAATAGTTTCCATATTTATAATAAAAATAATTAATATTAGGAAATATGGAAAACTTAATGTTTTTCCCCTAATGAATATTAAAAATAGTAAAATTCTGTTACCATAGTAAGGGTTAAAATGAGTTTACCAGGGGATAAATAAAGAGATAAGGGTAAAAGTACCACTTAAAAATTTATAAATATTAATTTTTTAAGGTATTTAAATATAATATTATCTTACCTTAAAATTAATTTCCATTTGGTTCCACTTTTATAAGAAAATTACTTAATATTATTTAAATATTTTAAGTAACTCAATGGGTATCCCTCCCCTCACTTATAAAATGGAACCTCTTCTCCTTATTCAAAAAATTTGAGAACTATAGATCATCAAATAACAAAAAAAACCTTTATATATTTCTTATTTTCATTCTCGAGATTCTTTTATTCTCCTAATACCATCTTATGAAGGCCTAAGTTGTAATCCAAAGGAGGTCTCTCAAAGAAGTGTTAATCACTTTTTTCCACTTTATCAAAGTTTATTTATACTTCTAATTCATATAAATATGTTGTATATATAATAAAATAATGAATATGGTATCATATATATAATAATATTTTATTATGAATATGGTAAAAATATTTTCAACCTTCTTTCCATCCCATGGAAAATGAAAACATCGCTCGTGAGTACGTACGAATTTCATGGATGATTATAAATTTGTTTATAATAAATATATATAATTTTTTTATAATTATTAATATTTTTAATATAATCTAAACATGATCCAGATTCAAGGACTATAACTATCAAATCAAAACATACATGAAAAATGAATCGTTTAACACCTGAAATAATGATGATAATGAAATATTTTTAATGAATGGATGATAAAATGTTATAATGAAACCATGAATGGTATTATAATTATGAATATTATTCTATTATATAATTATAATAAATTTAAATTTATTATATCATATGTTAAAATCATTTACGATGCAAGTTGAGCCTGAGGTACGAGTTTATTTCACAATCTCATCCTTATTCAAGATTGTTTATGTTCAAGTTTCCATTGGGGGAATTATATGATATTTATATCTAAAAAACCCATATATTTTATTATCATATAATTATTTATAGAAATTATAAGTATCATTTTATTTTCCCCTCTATAAGAACTCAAAAGTTTGAAATAATATTTTTAAGGAAAACCGACTTTGTTTTACTATTTGGTCAAAAATATTTTTATTACATGTCCATTTTTTAAAAAATGTTTTTAAGAATGTTTATACTATTATTAAATGATTTTTTATAAAATCATTTATACCCATTTATGAATTTATAAAAATGGTTTATAAGGAATATTCTTGTTTTTTTCCAAATAAGACACTTTTTACCGAATGTGTGATTGATATTGTTGTTTTAATGCTTACTGTACAAACAAATTTTGAAAACATCATGAACATTATTTACCATTAATATTTATTTACATGTTCCCATGTATATTTTAAAAGATTTTTTTCTCAATATTATAATTTTTTAGATTTTAAATAATTTATTTTATAATTAAAAGGCTATTTTCCCTAATAAATGTTCCAATGATCTTTTAAAAGTATTTTCACTTATGTCAACATCCTTTGATGAATCTTGTACTTTAATGATGATATAATATAATTATACCATCCACCATATTACTTTAGATGGATTATGATCATGTTGTTTTATTTATTGATTGGGGAGAATATTAGGATTTCGTATACTAGTTTTCCAATATGAATGTTTTTGTTGATTATGTATTGAATTATTATAAAATTAGTTCATATGATGAATGAATTAGATTTAATATGTGAAATTAAGGGCCTATTATAACCCTTTAATGGATCTATAAGTCTCTTGAGACAAACATGTTTGGTTATTTGGCACACAAGTTACCTATTTAAGTATGATATCCTAAAACAAGGCCTTTATGGTAAGATTATGATGTCCAAAATTATGTATTCTATAATTATGAAACTAGTTTTTATTATCCATGTTATTATTTATGTTTCTATTTAATCTATGTAACACCCTTTTAACTTTCTATTAGGTATGTTCTAATCCTTGTCTTTGGTTTCCTTTCTCATTGAGCATACATTTCTGACTATGAATTGGGAGGATACCTATAATGGTGAAGTCTCATATTTTTTTGAATTTTTAGCATGGACCTATAGTTTCTACTATTTTATGGATAGTTACATGACATATAATGGGATTACATGATGTATATTGGCTGATGGATAGATCCTATGAGTTGAATTCACAGCGTGAGAATCTTACATGTCAAGTAATGTGGAAATATGGTTTTTAATTAATAAGGCGACGTGTTTGTCAACATAACTTAAAATGAGATAAGTTCACAACATGTAAAAGTTTTCATGCCAATTAATTCCCCGAGTTGCATCTTTTAGGGTGTCATGCTGATGTTTTAGGCTTTGTTGTTTTTTGTAGCCTTCTCTTCTTGGCTAGAGCACTTGCCCTAGGCATTTTTGTGTGAGTCCCTTCCCTACAGATCACTCTGTTTAGTTATTGATTAGTAGGGATAGACACTTTTTCTCTTCAAGTAAGATTTCCTCTCTATTTCTCTCTCATTTTTGGTTACAACACCATTTTTGGTAGGGATAGGTAATTATATTGTATTCTTTATCAATCATTTTAATTATTTTGTTGTGCCTTGTCTTCTGAAGGAAGATCTTGTGGGTTCCAATCCCTATTATCAAAGGCGGATATGTTTTCTATATCATTAAGGTAGGTGGATCTGTTCGATTGTTCTAATTTCTTGAATTGATTGTAGTTATTATTGATTTATTGATATTTGAAATGGGATTATATGTGTTGAAATGAAAAAGGTAATGGGTTCACATTTGAAAAAGGTTTTTTTCTATGAAAATAGAATTTACTTGATTTAAAATGGAAATTGTATTTTCAAACCCTAAAGAAAATTAACTTGGATTTCAAATGGTCTTTGTAAAAATTTTAACATAGTTTTCAAAATAGAAATTGACAAACCTTGCACAGTGGGAACCTTGGGTACATCGAGATAGAGTCACGGGTTTCCTTAGTGTGTGTAAAACCACTAGGAGGTAACCTATTATATATCAATGGACTGTGGAAGGACTCAATATTAGTCAGATATAAGATTATTCCTTTTTAGGCTTGTGAGTGTCAAGTACGTATTATACCATAGGATAGATCCTAAATGGTAGGTGAATTATTTTTTCTGGTTGTTCATTACATGATAGTATATTTCATGGATGTTGGATAACATTTATATTTATATTCAGTATCTTTACCTTCTTTGTTTCTGGATTTTGAAATTATGATATGAAATTTTTAAAAACTCAAGGATGTTTTAAAAATGTTATTAAATTATTTTATTTATATAAATGATTGTAAAACTATTTTGTTTTAAAGCTTGAACTTGAGAATTATTTCTATTAGAACTTGTGTATATTATTTGGTTGTATCCTACTGGAATCTATTTCTCAAAAACTACTTATACTATTTGGGTGGCTGTAAATCTTGTTTTGTAGGATTCAAGTAAATGGAAGGGAATTCAATAGCATTTTGGATTCTCTTTGCATTATTGTTCTAGTTTGGGGATGGTTTGGAGGTGATAATTGGTCACATAGAGATTAGTTTGACTAGTTTTGTGTTAATTTTAGGTTTAGATTATTTGGATAAGTTGTATATCCCTTTTTTTCTGCGTTGTACTTTTATTTTTTGTCTTTTTATAATTATATACAAGACTTGTTTATTTATCTTTGTTTTACTTCACCCCATAATGGGATGACTTGGGTAACTAATCTGGTTGACTCGAGTTGTTTTATTAAAATTTGGTATAAAATGGTTTACTCATCCTGAAGTGTGTTAGGACTACTTGAGTTGGTTCTATGTCTTGGGTATATAGGATTAATATCATTGGAATTCAGATAGTAGGTGCAGAAAAGGGGCTTGTCCATATCACTCCCATGATTGAATCCTAGTTTCCATGGGTGGTTGTAAAATATTTACTAAGTATAAGACCTATTATTTGGGTTTATTTGAACAAATTTTATTGGAAATTTATTTCAATTGACCTATCTACAAAGTTTGAGGACTTGGTGTGTGAAAGTTTGTTTGAATAAACTAAGTGGGGAGTTTATTTAGATTGGACTATTCCTTTCTAAAGGTGTTGCCCTTTAGTGGTAGAATTAATGAATCTTTTAAATTCTTATTATTTTAAATCATTGTTTTGGATTATTTTTTTTTAGTTTAATGGTTCTGGATTAGATCATTTCTGATTGGTTATTGTCTATAATTTAACAGAAAATGCCTCCTAAAAGAGATATTCTAAATATGAGAGGGGAATCCATGAGGTAGGTTCCATAGAAGGATCCTCTAGTGGACCCTTCTTTGGTTGAAGCAGTGATTTATACCATTCAAACTCTAAGGTTGGTGGTTGCAGTGAACCCATGATGAGTAGTGGATCATGTCTCAGAATTTACCTAGTAGCATCCACCTATGTTTCGTGGTGACAAAGGACCAAAAGATTCATAGGAGTGTCTTGAATGGATTGAGAGGATCTTCATCTTCTCGAAGAATCTTGAATAATATCAGGTGGTTTCTCCCACATATATGCTCAAGGTACCAAGGAGAAGATAGTGGGACTCAATAGTGAAAGCTAAGTTGCAGGAAGGTATTACTTGGGTTTCTTTTAAGAGGATATTTAATCAGAAATTTTATCTTGAGACTTTACATATGGTAAAGACCCGTGAGTTTCTAACATTGGATCAAGGGGAGCGTACCGTTCTGGAGTAATCCACCCTTTTTTCTGAGCTGGTACATCAAGCGCTAGATCTTGTCACCAATTATTACCTAAAGGATCAGAGGTTCGAGATGAGGATGAAGACTGATATTTAGTCAATTCTAGTTCTTTTTTGTCTTCTAAACTTTTTGGAGGCAGTGGATAATTTTTTTTTGGCTAAGGTGTACATATCTAGAAGAACAAGTTTGGGGGGAGCTTCAATAGGTGAAACAGTTACCAGGGTGATTCTTTTGGTCAGAAAAGGAAGCACAAGGGTGGTTAGTTTTATGTAGAAACTATTTTAGTAGATTC
Source organism: Viscum album (assembly GCA_963277665.1). Lineage (NCBI taxonomy): Eukaryota > Viridiplantae > Streptophyta > Magnoliopsida > Santalales > Viscaceae > Viscum > Viscum album. Next base: position 1,387,813,849 of record OY728153.1, read on the forward strand.
TATAGGGAAACAATAGGTTATTTTCTACCAATGTGGGAGGTGTGGTCAGACCAGGACTCAGTGTAAAAATTCTCCTTGTACTTTTCATCTTTGTGGGCAATCTGGCCATCTGAAATGTTTCTATGATTAGATGTCATAAGGATGTAATGTGGGATCCACTTTCACTAAGGGGTCATAGGTTTAGGTTTCCAATGGTGGATGGTCTCATTCTCATGCCAAGGGGGATGTCCAAGTGGCTAATTCCAGATAGCTATATGTGGCAGAGTGTGATCTAGTGGAATTTGAAGTAGGGAAAGCTATTGTTAGAGGTACAATGTTAATTTTGTCTTCTATGGTGATATCTTTGTTTTATATGGGTGATACACATTATTTTATATCACCAAAGTTGGATGATGTGTTGGGATTTCATTCAGAGATTATGTATTTCTTGTTGTATATTTCTACACCTTTGGGAAAGAGGTCCAAATAAGGTTCCAAGTGCCCTGCATGTCAGGTGGTGATAGGCGACTTTGAGGTGGTTTGGGACTTCTTAGTGCTTGATCTTGACATACTTGACTTGATTATCAGCATGGATTGGATTATTAGTGTAGACTAGATAAAATATTATCACAATTGGGTATAGTTATTATCGACTGATGGGGTCACTCATGTTTTCTAGGGTGAGTGGGACTCTAGATCGAGAAGGTCATGGAATGTTGTTTCTTATGCCTATATAATATCATTCTAGTTGTTAGAAATGTTTCTTTTTGTATTTGACACATTATTGGGAATTCAACTACCTGATGTTTTGTGTGCGTATATTGAGGTATTTACAGATGAGTTTTATGGTTTACCATCACAGATAAAGGTCTATTTTACTATGGAATTTCTCCCTAGAACAATGCCCATTTCTATTCCATCCTATCAAATGGAACCTTCTGAGTTGGTGGAAATTAAGTTCTAGCTTGAGGACCTAGATTTGAATAGATTTATTTGACCTAGCATGTCACCATGGGCTTCACCTGCACTCTTTTTTAAGAAGGAATATGAGATCCTTAGACTTTGTATTGACTATTGAAAGTTGAATCAAGTGACCATTAAGAACAAGTATACTTTACCTAGAATTTATGATCTTTTTGATTAGTTGAGAGGGGCTAATTGTTTTTCCAAGATTGACCTACAATTGGGGTACCACCAATGGAGATTTCGAGAAGATTATATACCCATGACAATATTCCATAGTTGATATGGTAATTTCGAATTTCTAGTTATGCCATTTGGTATAACTAATGCACTTGTGGTATTTATGGCTCTGATAAACCAAATATTTTATCGGTTCTTGTACTCTTTCATTATTGTGTTCATAGATGGTAGGTCATAGGAGGAGAACACAGACCATTTGGATATCATTATTTAAACCCTAAGGGAGAATATTCTGTATTGCATGATTTACAAGTGTGAGTTTTGGATCTAGGAAGTGATGTTTTTGGGGAATGTGATTTATAAGAGGGGTGTCTCAGTTGATCCTGAAAAGGTATAGGAATTTATGTCTTGGGAGTATCCTCAAAACATGTTTGAGATCTAAATATTATTGGGTTTGGTAGGTTATTATAGAATTTTTTTCAGGATTTATCTAAGCTCGTATCTTTGATAACATATTTAACCCATAAGGTTGTAAAGTTTGAATGAAAAAACAAATTTTAGAGATATTTTGAGAAGTTGAAGATGTGGTTGACTTCAACACTAGTTTTGAATCTTCTAGAATAAGGGTTGGGTTATGTTTTTTTTTCTATGATTCTTCTGGTATAGGTTTGGGTTGTGTCTTGATGCAGGGGAAACTTGTTATGGATTATAGATATCACTATTTACACACTCATGATAAGAACTACCCTACCCATGATCTTGAGTTGGCAGCTATTATGAATAAACTCAAAATGTTGATTCACTATCTTTTTAAGGAGCAATTTAATGTGTATTCTAATCATAGGATCTTGAGATATATTTTTACTCATAGGGATCTGGACTTGTGATAGAGATGCTGGGTTGAGTATCTTCAGACTTTTGATTCTTATATCGTATATACCCCTAGGAAAGGAAATGTGGTAGCTGATGAGTTGTGTAGAAAATTACTGACACAAGCAATGAAGGAATCATTTGGGAAGTGGTCTTTGATTATTTTGTTCACTGATATGATCTTAGGAGTAAAGGAAGTTGGTATATAGGTATTCATGGTTTTGATAAAGGTTAAATCATATTTTAACGAGTGAGTTATACTTGAGAAGATGATAGACATCAAGAGAAAATGCTTTGGAGAAATCCTAAATTATGGGGATAACTCAAGTGAGCAGTCTCAGTCTCCTTGTAAAGCTTTGTGCTTCCAGAGCAAGTTGGTAGTTCTATTATCCTTGAGGTATGAGTTTTTAGATAGTGTACAAAAATCATGTTGGTCAGTTCACCCTAGGGTAAAATTTGTGCTATGATTTGAGATGTTAGTATTCGTGGATGAGGATGAGGCGGTCAGTTGTATATTTTAAATCACGGTGTCTCACTTTTCAGAGAGTTAAAGTGGAACACTAGTGAACTGAAAGTTTGTTGCAACCTTTACCCATTCCAGTATGGAAGGGGGATAAGATTTCCATGGATTTCATCATTGGTTTACGACAGAAACTTAGTGGGAAGGATGCGATTTGGGTGACTGTTTATTAAATCACTAAATCAATTCATTTCTTAATAATAAATGAAATAATGAAAGTGGAATAGCTTTGGGACTTATATGTCCATGAGATTGTGAGACTTCATGGGGTTCCCTATACAATACTTTATAATAGGTAATCATTGTTCACATACATATTCTCGATATATTTGCAAGAGGAAATGGGCTCCCCATTAAAATTAAGCATGGCATATCATCCAAATATGGATAGATATACATAGAAGTCTATTTAGGTTATTGAGGATATACTCCAAGATTTCATTCTTGATTTTGGTGGATCATGGGACATAAATTTTCCTTTGATAAAGTCTTCCTATAATAATAGTTATCAGGATTTGATCAAGATGGATCCCTTTGAGGATTTGAATGGGAGGCCATGCCAATCTCCCTTATACTAGGTAGAGTTTGGAGAATGGTCTATGGTCAGTAAAAGTATTCTTTAGGAGACAATAGAGGTGGTGTAGTTGATCTAAAGGCATTTGATCATGGAACTGAGTCACCAAAATCTTTTGCAGACTATCATCATCAGCATCTTGAGTTTGGAGTTGGTGATCAGGTATTTATTAGAGTTTCACCTCATTTGGAACATCATCAGTTGGGTAACTAGGGTTAGTAGGCATCAAGGTTTGTGGGACCCTTTGATATCATTGAGTGCCTGGGGAGGGTGGAAAATTATTTTCTTTTACCATCAGGCTTGACTTATATAAATGAAATGTTTCATGTTTCCCAGTTGATGAGGTATATATCAAATCCTTCCCATGTGATTAGATGGGAGTATGTTGATCTTGATCTTGATACCACTTTGTTTGAGCATCCAATTCATATTATGGATTTATATGATAAGGTACTTTGTGGTAAAATGACCCCACCTTAGTCTAGGTACTGTAGTAGTATAGATAGGATCACTATGAGATGTGGGAGCATGATTTGTTGATGAGGTATCAATAATATTCTCTTTTTGCAGATCTAAGATCATGAGAACTTTCTAGGGTTATAAATATTTTATGATGGGGATATTGTAATGCCCCATTACCTTTCTTATAGGTATGTTCTAATTCTTGGATTTGGGTTCCTTTATTGTCGAATGTGCATTTCTAACTATGAATTGGGAGGATACCTGTAATAGTGAATTCACAGATTTGTTGGAATTTTTAGCATGACCTGTAGTTTCTACTACTTTCTGGATAGTTACATGACGTGTAATGGGATTAAATGACATGCATTGGCTGTCAGATAGATATCATGAGTTTAATTCACAGTGTGAGAATGTTACAGATCTTATAAGGGTTACACACCATGTAATGCGAAAATATGGTTTTTTATTAATAAGGTGACCCTTTTTTCAATGTAACTTAAAATTAGATAAGTTCACGATGTGTAAAATATTACATTCCATGTAATTCCCCAAGTTGAAGATTTTAGGATGCCATGCAGGTGTTTGAGGCTTTATTAGTTTTTGATGTCTTCTCCTCTTAGCCAGTGTTCCTACCTTAGGCAATTTTGGGTGACCCCCTTCCCTCCAGATCACTCCATTCACAAATTAATCAATAGGGATAGTCACTTTGTCTCTTTAATTAAGTTTTCCTCTCAGTTTCTCTCTTAAAGGTTAGGGCTGAAGCCTCATTTATTATTAAATCAAAGAAAAGACCTCTTTAACTGGGTAGAGGGAGACCCATTACATATCCCGAAGGCCCAGTGGGCATTTATCCCATTACATGACCCGTAGGCCCATTTTTTTTGGCCCAAAGCCCATTCTTTGAATAGTACTTCTACAGTACCCTGCGCTACCACAGTCCTGCATAGTACCCATCGCTGCTACAGTACTCTGCCGCCGCTATAGTGACCTGCTGCCGCTACAGTGCCTGCCGCTACAGTGACCTGCCGCCGCTACAGTAATCAGATTGTGTTTTCTAACAATCCTTTTTAGTCTTTTTTTTCATTCCTTGTCTTCTGAAGGAATATATTTTGGTTTCCAATCACCATTTTCAAAGGTGGAAAGGTTTTCTACATCCTTAAGGTAGGTGGATCTGTTCAATTGTTCATTTTTTTTGAATTTATTGAAGTTCTTATTGATTTCATGAGATTTTAATTGAAATTTTATGTATTGAAATGAAAAAGGGGATGGGTTTAAATTTAAAAAAGTGGTTTTTTCTTTGAAAATATAATTTCCTTTATTTGAAATGGAAATTAGATTTTCAATAGCTTAATCAGATTGGCTTGTATTTGAAATGGTTTTTGTAAAAATTTGAGCATGTTTTTTAAAACATAAATTGAAAAAAATTGCACAGCGGGAACCTTGGGTACATAGAGATAAAAACACATGTATCCTTAGTGTGCATGACACCACTATATTAGGACCTCTTACATATCGATGAACTTTAGTGGGACTCTATATTAGTTGGATCCAACCTAATGCCCTTTTTGGCTCGTGAGTGTCTAGTACGTGTTGTTTCATCGGATAGTGCACGATTGATAGGTTCATTATTGTTTTGTGTTGTTTATTTCATGATAGTATATTTCATAGATGTTTTCTGTCATGTATATTTATATTCAACATCTTTACTTAATTTTTTTCGGGCTTTGGAAATTATGACATGCAATTTGTGAAAAATCAAGTATTGTTTGATTTTTTTCACATTGTTATATATATATGAATTCTTATAAAACTATTGTGTTTTAAATCTTGAAATTGATTATTATTATTATTAGAACTTGTGTATATCCTTTGGGGGTATCCTACTAGGATCTGTTTCTCACACCCTACTTCTTCCCTTTGGGCTGTTGTAGATCTTGTTTTTCAGGATTTAGGTAAATGGAAGGCAATTCTATAACATACTAGCTTCTCTTTACATTTTTGTTTCAATTTGGGGATGGTTTAGAGGTAATGATTGGTAAAATGAATATTATTTTTTTATAGTTTTATGGTGGTTTTGGGTTTATCCTATTTGGCTCATTTGTATCTCCCTTTTTTCCCACTTTGTACTTTGATTGCTTGTCTCATTTCCCTTAGATACAAGACTTCTATTGTTATCTTTGTTTTACCTTACCCTATAATGAATTGACTTGGGTAATTGATATGGTTGGCCCAGGTTAGTATGTTACATTCCATGAGGTTAATCCCCTTTTAAGATATGATTTATATGACATGTTTGATTATTATTTATCTATTCCATATTATTCATTCATTATTTATCCCATGATAGCTTCTATTGTATACTTTTATTTACTGAGCATATGAGGTAACCCTTTATTACATTTCCTTCCCCTAGGTTACCAAAAAGAGGTTTATGAATGATTTCATGAACACACTAAAAGAAATGAATTTTTTTTCACTATAATATTAAAATGTATTTCATGTTTTGAAATATAATATGAGAATCATGTATGTATATAGTCTTCTATGAGTACTAAAATATTTGATCCTTTAGGATGAAATCCCTTATATCTTATTTCATATAGTAAAATAACCATAAACTCTAAGTTACTAGATTCAAGGTCTTAAAATCCAAAAATAAATGTCCATGGATCTCCTTTTCTACCATGATAAGAAAAAGGTTGAAAGCTCACAAAGATCACTACCACTTTTGATCAAACCATGTCAGAGTAGTCAGGTAATACTCCCTTTTCGACACACTTTCCATACTAAGGTTTTCACTTATATATACATCTACTTAGTCCCCTAGGATTCAAATGAACAACATAAAATATAGGTGATAAATCACATGCATAAATATGTCAAAGAAATAAATCACACCTCACTACCCATACCCTCACAATCAATACCCCCTTGAAAATTAATTAATGACACATGAAAGATAAAAAACACCCCTCAGGATATAATTCAAAAAAATAAATAAGTAATAACCACCACGAGGTCATAAGATAATATAGGGGATTAAGATGGTTTCCCACTCATACATACACTATTTGTAAAACACATAAAGTTCCGAAGAGGCCTTTATCAAAAGTATCAAAATTCAAATTTGATTTTAAATGGTTTAAATTACCACTCCAAACCATTCATTAAAATCAAACTCCTAAAATCCATTCATAAAACATATTCCAAATCAATTTTCACAAAAACTATTGGAAGGAAAATTTCATGAATCAAAACATTTTCATTTAAAACACTTAATGAGCCTAGAATACTTACCCTAATTGAAGTCTTGACCCAAACATATTCAAAATATTTTAAAATAACTCACACTCCATTTAAAATTCTTCTCTAAATAATTTAAAAATATTTAACATTTAAAAACACCACTTTAATTCCCAATAAAAATATTTAGAAGTTTAAAGAACACACTTCCCATTTCATTTCACAACCAAATCGGGTTAAATAACCACAAATGAAACATTTTATTAAGAAACATTCTTCAATTTTTTTAAAACACTTGGAATTTAAATAACAACTTGAAATTATAAGTAAAAAACCCATTCTAAGTAAAAAACCAACTTGAAAACCTTTTAAAACCAACCAAACCCTCACACATGGGTTAAATTTATCAAATATGTCATTTTAAATCATCAAGTACTTAATGGCATGTCAATTTAATGAAAGGAACCAAAACACCTAATTCAGTTAAATGAAAACCATGTTGGAAGTAATCACCTATGGTGGAGAGTTCTCTAAAAATCTTCAAGGGATCCTCTTTAAGCCATAACCCCCCCATGAATAACCCATATCAAAACCCAAATTCAAACCCCAATATCCTTAGGGTTGTCAAGAGGGGGAAATTGAAGGAGGTGGGAATAAAGAGAGAAATGAGGATTAAACCAAGAGAAAGGAGAATAAAATACCTTGTAAACTCAAAGGAAGAAGGTTTAAAAGGCCTTTAAATCAATGGTAAGGAAGGGAGGAACCTCCGTGGATGAGCACCTTTCTTGGCCGAATGAGAGGAGAAAAAAAGGAATCCATTAGGGATCTTAAAATTAGGTGGATTATTTCAGAATTCATTTTTTTAAGTGAATCTGAGTAGCTCACATGGTTCGGCCACATGGTTTGGTAAACCTATGCATCAACCATGCAGATGGAATTGCCTAATAAAAAGGAATTTTCCTGGGTTTTCCCAGGAGACTCAAAAGATCTATTTACCTGTGCTCCAATTATTATAAATGGAACTACCCAAACATAGAGCCATATAACATGATTGTTGTATGGTTTTATAACTGTGAATAAGTTGTACTCTAGAAAACTTAAGGAAGGGAAGTGACACATGTTTTTTACTAAGAGGAACCCATACGTGCTCTTCTCATGTAGGTTAAACTAGGAACATTAAAAAACAATAAGAAACTTCTCTTATGTAAGGGTACCCATATGGTTACTCCTAGACCATGCACCCTAAACCTTGCATAGAATAAAAAATTACAGAAAACTCAAAACTCAAAGTCAAACTTCACAAATATTTAAATTCCTCCAAAATTTAATTAATGTGATTAATTTGAAACCATGCTATAATGATATGAGGTGTTATAATATCCCCACCATGACACTTTCTTCCAATATAATGTATATAGTCAAGATGAAAGTAACTAGAATGAGTCATGAACCAAACCCCATAGAATGAGGTGAGTTGGATGAAAAATAACTAGGGAGGATCTAAGGGAGGAAAATCTAAAAACTAATGATTCCCCTATACTGAACCATAAAATCTATAAAATCACAAGAAGTCTCCAAGCCAAGGTTAACCACGACCATAGGTACAAGATCTCGGTAAGGTGGAGACCAAGAATTAATATCTCCAACATTTATTTTTTTTATAAAAAGTGTATCAAAGGATAACACAATCAAATTAAAACATACACTATTATAACACATATCCAAGAATTCCAAGGAACTCCTAGGAAATATACAAGGAACTGATTCCAACTTCCTCAAAGGAAACCCAATATCAAGGAACTCAACATCCATAAGGCTAATCTATCATTGAGATTAAAAAAATAACTTATATAAGGGATAACTCATGATTATTCCATATTAAGAAATTCCATTGGATCTTTACCCAGTTCACCATAATCTATTGGTAAAATAGGACCTCAATATCATAACACCTTCCCATAATTAACCCTATAAGGCTATCACTATTTAGTGCTCAACTTCCCAAAAGTACCATCCTTCCTAATTACCCAAGCACCGAAACAAGGGTCACTCATGAACATCTCAACAAGAAACTAACCTAAAAATGTTCACAACATATGTGAACACTGGAAGCCCAAAAAAGAGAAAACAAAAATAACAAGGCATGCACCAAAACCTAAAAACCTAGAGGCATCAAAACATTCTATAATGTATACACACTAGTTCTAAAAACCCATTATCATCCAAAATAGAACGACTCAAGAATCCTAAATTTACTAGAAGTAGTCCCCCAAATAAAATAAGCATTCAAGTAAATTACATGAGATTCCCTAAAAACATCTAAAAGGTTTCTCTACTAAGACACATACCAAAAGGAACCCACTAGAAGGTAACTCCAAGCCTTATTAACTAAGAAATAATAAATAGGGGTATATCACAAACACATAAATCTAAAAATCAAAAAGGAGGCTTCAAATCCCCCAATTCCACTCAAAGTTTATCCAGAGACAAGATAAAAAAGGTCAAATCTAAAAAATGTATGAAACCATCAAAGGATAACTCCTAGAAATAATACTACACCATCTGTCAAGACTTTCTGAGAGAGATTTAACAACCAACACAATATATGATCCTATATTCTTATAATCCTAAAAAAGGTCCCATAACTATGGGAACAAATCCAAAGAACCCCTTTCAAAACTTCTTTTGAAAGCCTATTTTCAAACCATTTTTATAATGTCATTGGGAAACCCAATTATTTTCTAGAAACTTCCTTTATCAAATATTTAAAACCATTATTGAGGCCCACTGATCTCAAAAATCATTTAAACCAAGGGCCAATCCCCTTATTTTATAAAAGTATCACATAACTTTTCATTAAATAGAAACGATAAAACTATTTTCCAAAATAATTTCCAATCTATTTCAAAACTGATTTTTTTAAAACGTTTCATGATTTTCAAAATAAACCCCAACAATATTTGGATAACAAACCCATTTTATACTCCATGGAAATTTCAAAATTCTATTTTGAAATCAATCACCACTTTGACATTTCATCAATTAACAAATTATTAAAACACCCTATTTAAGAATTGAAATCCTTTACAAAATTTCACTTTTTTGTGTCTTGAATGTATTTTCACCCAAAATATTTTCCTTAGATTCAGTTTAAAAAAACCAGTACTAATTTTTTAATAAAAACCATACATCTTTCCACAACCATTAAAAAATGTCTTTTTTTAAAAAACTCATGAAATTCATCAATGCCACTCTAAAAACCATTTTCTATCACATAACACAAAGTTCCCAGGGGATAAAACCAATCAAACAATCATTAATCTCAAATAAAAGCAGATTCGACCACATAATATTCCAACCCCCCTTGAAATATACCCTATTAGAAAAACACTAATGGAATACTCCATTTCAATCAATATTGGGAGTAGGGGAGGTAAAAAATTAGAGGGGAAACTACACTATGCATGGTTTGACTGCATGATCTAGTAACAATGCCCTAAACATACAACAAGAACTATGATGGATTTAGAAACATTACACATGGGAATCATATAGTTTACCAGGACGTATGGGATAACAATGAAACCCTAGTTTGTTCACTAATTTCACCTTTAAAACTCAAATTAACCCTCAATATCATTGATACATTCAATAGGGATCAAAGAATATGCACAACATATCAAAATACATCAAAGATATATAAACCCAAATTCAAAAATCAGGATTAAAGTTCGATACACCCCTGAAAACTAGAGGTTCATTGAAATGAAGAGTTATCCAAAAAATTTCCCACACTATCCTCCTAAGTCCCCATGATGATCCTAGTCTACAGACTACTGAACACACCCCAAATAAGAAGTGGGTGAACTATGATACCATTTTTTCACAAACCAACCCAATTTTCCCATCTACCTGGAACTTGATCTATTCCTAGACATACCGAAAGTGTGTTCCTGATTTACCCAGGCTAGAAACCAGTGACAGGGTCTCAGAACATAATCATTGGGAATGATTTCACCTTTTTAGTAAACCACAAAATCCAAGAATAAAACATCAACATCATATTAAATGACATTAATAAATTGAATAAACTGAAGTCTAAACAATAATAAAGTCAAAATCGCATATAAAAGCACATAGAATATAAATGAAAAAACATAAACTCATTATAAGTAATAAAGGATAAGGATAGAGCCAATACATATAAAAGATGAAAGGGAAAAAATTATTACTCATGATACTCACAAGACCCATGATCACTCTCCATATCACGCGCCAAACATCTGGAACAATCCACAACCCAACTCAAGGGAGACCAATGCTGAGGCACCTTAAATGAAATCATAAGATCTATATATACTAAGTGATATATGTAGGGTGTGAGAAAAATCAAGACAAATAGAAAATCCCCATAGAGTTTTTACATTTACTTACAAAATATAATCCATTTAAAATTAGTTTAAGAAAGAATAATTGAAAAGATATTTTTTATCCACAAGTATACAAAATCCAAATCATATGAACATATTTCACACAAATTATTTTATTTGGATTAAATAAAAATAACCACTTTAAAACATTTTTTGGGCCTTAGAATATTTTTTTTTAAAATGATCCCCATTATTAATAAATAAATAAGGGAAAAATCAAAACCTTTTTCCATACACCTATAAAACACTGAAAGAGGAATACCTTCTAATATCCATAAAACAAGGAAAAACCCCATATTTTCTATTTCAAAACATTTCCCCAACATCCATTTTAAAAGTACATAATTTTTCATTCCAAATCCTACTTCAAAAATATTTTCACCAACCAAATTTAAGGTGAATTAAACCAATACTCAAACAAGAGTAACAAAAATGACACTTATAATAAAAAAAAAATCTAAAGATGCTAAATAGAAATTAAGGTACCATAATCCAGTCAACAATAGGGGATATACACAAGGAATGAACACTGAATTCCAATAAATCATCCTATAAAGGATATATAAGTTTCATTGGAAATATCATAGGACTCATGTACGATGGTCTAAACTACTGTTATGATCCCAAGGATGCCACTATTAAATATTTCAATGTCCTTGGTAGTCTCATCAGACTATTTGGAAATAAAATTCCTTGTATCTCCTTTATAACCACATGAACAAAAAGGTTTCTAGCTCATAAGTCCCATACCACTTCTGATCAAACCAACTTAAAGTTATTGATAATTAATTCATAACACCCGAAAGATAAAATATTCCCCTCATGTTACAGTTCATAGAAATCAATATGAAATAACTCCCACGAGGTCATAAGATTACAAAGTGGATCAAGAGGGTCTCCAAATAATACATACACTATTTGGAAAACACTTATATTTCCAAACATGCCTTTATCAAAAGATACATAATTCCAATTCTATTTTAAGAGGTTTAAATTCATACTATAAACCATTCATTAAAATCAAACTATTAAAATCCATTTGTAAAAGATCTTCCAAGTCAATTTTCAAAAAAACCATTGGAAGGAAAATTTCAAGAATGATTTTTTTTAAAACCCTTAATGAGCCTAGAATACCAGTCCCAATTAAAGTTACAACCCAAATGGGGTCAAAGAATTTTAAAATAACACACAATCAATTTAAAATTCTTCTCTTAATAATTTGAAAAAATTTAACATTTTAAAACCCTTCTTGAATTCCCAAGAAAAATCTCCAAAAGTTTAAAGAACACACCTTATATTTTATTTTTCAACCCAAATGGGGTCAAAGAACAAAAATTCCACATTTTATTAGGAACAAACCTTTAAAACATTTCATCAACAATTTTAATTTCAAGAACAACTTGAAATTATAAGAAAAAGACTTATGCTAAGTGGAAACCACCATGAAAACCTTTCAAAACCAACAAAAAATACAATACATGGATTAAATTTGTCAAATAGATAATTTTAAATCATTAATCACTCGGAAGATCAAAAAACAACTACCTCTATTCAATGATAACAATGTTGGCAGTCATCTCTTATGATGAAAAGCACTCTAACAAGCCTCAAAGGATCCTCCTTTAAGCCCTAAATAACACCCTCATGAAAAACCCTTCTCAAACCCCTGATCCAAACCCTATTATACTTAGTGTTTTTAGAAAAGGGTATGATTGAAGGATATTTTAATAGGGAGAGAAAGTATGAGGAAAATGAGAGAAAGAAGAAGGAATTACCTTAAAAAATTGAAGGAAGAAAACTTAGGACTTGAGATCAGAGGAAAGAGAGGGTGAAACCACCTTGTACATGTTTCATACTTAGAATAACAATAGGGTAAAATAAGGAAATATATTAGTTATATTGAAATTAATAGATTAATTTTGGAATTCCACTTTTAAGTGAATCTGACAATTCAAATGGTTAGTCTAAATGGTTTGATAAACCATACGCTAACTATGCAGTTGGAACTACCTAAGAAAAATACCTCAACAAATTTTTTATTAGGAGACACACATGATAAATTTACACTTTTTCCAACCATAATGGATTTAAATTCCAAAAAATAGATCCATATCATATTCTTATCACACATTTTGCCTAACCAGGTGCAAATCGTGCACCAGATAACTCAAGGAATGGAAGATCCATACAATTACTTCTAAGATTAACCCAACTATATCCTTCCCATGAAATTAAAACTATGAATGTTCAAAAACAATTAAAAACTTCCCCATATAAGGGTACCTAAATGGTTACTCCTAAATCAGGCACCCAAAACTGTGTATAGAAAAAAAATTCTAGAAAACTCAAAGCTCAAAGATAAAATACATAAAGATTTAAATTCCTCCAAAAATTACATTATGTAATTAATTAGAAACCATGATAAAATTTCATGGGGTGTTATAGGGTTCTAGGTTACTTAGGAGAGTGTAAATGGGTAGAGATTGAATTTTAATAAGTTGATGAGAAGTGCTTTTCCAAGGAAAATCAGAGGTGTATTTATACTTGAGGAAAGGGGTATTTTTATGTTAAAATATTGCTTATTTTATCATTTGGGAAAATATTTATAATTAGTAATTATTAATATGAATTTATTAGTTTATTATTAAATAAAATAGGGTTATTTAACATTTAAATCATTCCAAAATCGAATGGAACCTTCCAACAACTCAATTAATAGTGAAAAATAAAAAATAGTTTTTTTATTTGAATAAAATATAACTTATGTTCCAAAACGTAAAAAATATGTTTATAAATTTAATATATTGTTTTTATATGAACTATTTTACTACTTAAATTCATATTTTTTTAAAGTAAAATGATTTATAAATTTTTAATTAATTCTTACATCATGATGATGTCATAAAATCACAGTATTCATAAAAACTATATATTTTAACATTCACCAAAAAGTAAAATTCCTTATAAATTATAAAAAAATCACCCTAATATAATTTCAACATTTTTATTCCAAAAATGAAATCATTTTTATCAAATTAAATTTCTTAAAATTTAAGGATTTAACTTTTAAATAAAATATTTTAATACATGGAAAAATAATTTGCTTAGAAAAACAACTATCTCTTTTGTTATGAATGATCAAATTTATATTTTTTTATAATCTCTTATTTATTACACGATTGATAATTATTTATTTATATTTATAAAAAATATACATTTTATGAAATTATTCATCTAATTAAGTGGAATTTAGCTTTTAAATACACAATCAAGAAAATGGTTTTATTGTAACAAATTATTAACACTTTGAACAAAATTATATGTCAGTGGCCATTTTACATTTTTAAAAACTAAATTGTCAAAATTTTATAACCATTTTGTGATAATAAGAAACTATACATATTAGGAATTATATTTTTGAATATAAATAATAAATATTTCATAATGTTAATTTATTATAAAACATTCTACTTAATGTTTTAAGAAGGATGTTTTTGACTAATAAAATATGTACATAGAATATGATAAAAACCATTAATAAATTAAATAATGTATAATGTAATTAAAAATGCATGATAAATTTTTATTTTAGTATAAAAATGATATTTATCCATTCATCATACGTTTCACCTAAAATGTTATATGTCATTACTTTTAATATGTTACAACTTTGTGACTTTGAAAACATGTGTCATATTATGTCAACCATTAGATTATAGTGACTTAATTACAATGATGATGTGAAAATAAAACTAAAAATAATTTTTTTATAAAACTATATATATAAAAATAAATGTGAATATGAAAAAAGAGATAAAATTATATATAAAAAGGATGGAAAATAGAAGCATGACAACACGAAAGATAGTGGTAATCATTTCTCCCCTATCACCCTTAAATCATGGGTTAGAACCCTGTGATCTCAGTGGATATGACAGGATATTTCCTGGCCTATGGGTCTCCCTTTTTATAATAAAACATTTTAATAAATAAAACTCTATTATAATTGAAAAATATATAAGAAAAGAACTTAGGTGAAAAATATGTGTATAAATTTTTGATTTATAAATGATAATATGGGATGTTACAATACACCCATTCTTTGATTTAACTCCATGATATAAACTTGCATGCTAACCAACCTAAACCACTCACACTAATGGAGGGTTTAAAAACAACAATAATATTATTTTCATATAAAATATTCTATCATTATTTTCATCTTTAATTTTTCATCAGTTTATTTTTATTATTTATTTATTTTTATATAATTATTTATTTTCATTATTATTTCTATATGTTGTTTTCCTATAAAGGAGGATAAAAGAAAGATAAAAATGTAATCATGGAAAAAAATATTTGGTGTGCCTAAAATAAGAATTAATAGAACCTTCTTTTCCATTAAATAAGGGAAGTAATATTCCTATAAACTAGTAGGGGAATAACCATTTATAACCTTGGTGTGTATAGATCATTCTCAATATCCACTATGACTGAACACCTTATTCTTATCCATCACACCATACCGACACTATATTTAATGTTGTTATCACCTTGAAACAAAATATCTGATGCTACTGTGCCTGAGACCACTTTTTTATCTCTTGCGTGCCTTACCCAGCTCAATGTCATCATTCCACCTCTGACCTACATTACTCATAAACTATGAACAATGTCATTTTCTAACCACCTATCCTTCCATTATTGATTTATAGGGTGGATAAACCTTGGAAACTAGTTTAATTTTGTATTTATTTATATTTTATCATTTTAATAGGTTCCATTTCCTTTTCCTATTATATAAAATGAAATCCAAATCCTATTTAAATTTCTCTTACTATTTACCTTTGTATTTTTATAATATCTATTTCATTTGATAAACAAGACTTTAATGTTTTTTTATTCTACTATACAGGACTTATTCTCCTAAATAAAATGAACATTGGCATCATAGAATCGAACTTAGGCTCTGAAATACGTGAAAAAATGAATCTTTCATATAGAATCATGAACTATGGAATCCCAAGTATGTACCTACATATCAAAGTTAAATCATAATTCAATATTAATAAAAAAACAATGTTTAATAATGATGATGAATATGAGAGCTCTATGGAAGAAGACCTAGATCAGATGAAGACTTGGCCTTCTTAAAAAAACATACATGGGAAACAAGGAGTAACATCATTTATCTTGGTAAAACATAAAAAAGAAGTAAGAAACAATTTGTGTATTGATGGAAATAAAGAAACACTACTTTAAATCAATCAATGACCCATATATAACTAAAATCATA
This sequence comes from Viscum album, assembly GCA_963277665.1. NCBI lineage: Eukaryota > Viridiplantae > Streptophyta > Magnoliopsida > Santalales > Viscaceae > Viscum > Viscum album. Next base: position 1,387,830,366 of record OY728153.1, read on the forward strand.
TAATTGGTGGCTCACATCATTTACATGTCAAATTTTTTATAGAAACTTTATAAAAATAACTCTATACTAATGTTACTTTTCATATTTTCATGTTATGACTATGATATTGTGTATCTTTAACATTTATAGGGTTTTTTTATTTATAAGTCTATATCATAGGATACTAGGTGAATATACTATGTGAAGGGAGAATATGAAAAATCTCATGGGTTTATCATTATATATTTATTGTTAAATAATCATATGCATTATAAAATAGAAACATTTTTGGGTTTGGTGTGAGAACTATTTCCTTGGTCAAGTGTAAAAGATTTGGAAGTTCATTAATTATAAGTAACACTTAGTGAACTTGGAAAGATATAGTGCACCAACACCATAGAAGTATGATTTCAGGTAGCATAAGTTAGTTTACTTAAACAACTATATCAGTTGAACAAAATTTCTATGGGAGACTCAAGACCATTAGATAACTATATATACATCTAGAATAGAGGTTGGATCCTAAAATGATTATAATAAGGATTGGATATAGTGGGAGAAAAGTCCCACACATGTCTTGTTTCCACTAATCAAAATTCCAATTGACATTCTTCATGTTGATGACATCATCATTTTTAGAGGTTTTGAATGGAGACCAGTTTCTATGGAGTTACTAGAGCTTGGTGCACCAAAAATCTCTTAGGTTTCAAAATCTCTAATATCAATGTTTTAAAGCAGACACCCATAAGTTCAAGGCTATAGACCTGGTTCATGATGTAGATCGATGATAGAAATTCATTAAAGTCTAATGATATAAACTCATATATTATTTTATTTGGATGTTTCTATGGATGAATTTAAATGATTTTCATGGATGTGGAAGATTGTTAAAACATGGTTCTGTAGAACTAAATAGAACTTATTTTAGTGGAATCCTAGATGATCAGAAGGATCATATAGAGTATTTCATTATTGTTACTACAGATGGTGGGTAAACAGAATCTAGTTGATGAGACTTTGGTGTGATAATGAGAATGATATTAGAGTTGGATATTATTGGAATTATCCTAAAAAAATAATTCTCAAGTGATAGATTGTTAGGTTTGGAATGATAACTATTTTTTGGGTAGGTGACAAAATTTTTAAAGTCCAGCCATCAGAACTAACACTTGGAGAACCTAGAAGGAGACAATACTCTAACCCCATGTATTTTTTGGGAAATGAGTGAGGTTTTATGATAACTATTATTATAACAGTGATTGGTGGTAATGCTAAGGAAAGAACCATGTGATCAGTAATTTCACAGTGCAATAGATGAATCCCTACGGTTGTAGGAAGTTGGTGCAACCAGATGACTGAGTGAGACCCTATACAAAAGGGGTTTGGGACCATATTTATGAGGTTTAATTCAATTAATTTTATTATTAATATATGAGTCTATCTAATAAAAATAATTGTAGAAATTATATTTTTGATAAAATTAATGTTTTAAATGATTCTCCCATAGATGTAGGATAAAAGGTATAGCCAGAAAAAACCATATTTTGTTATTTACCTGATTCCATTTCTTCTTTTATGTTTTATGTGAATGTTTGTGTGAGTTTTAGAGTAAACATTATTGAGTATGTGCAACTTAGTGTGGTGATTAGGGTGAAGGTGATTGTTTTTAGTTTTGGTACACTGAATTTGTGAGGATTTCTTCTAGTGACCTATTTCCACCGGTGTGGTCTTTTATTGAATGAACTTATGGTGTGTGAAGTTTGGGAAATGTTCTAAACAAAAACATCATAAATATGATGATGAAATTAATATTGAAAAAATTTATATAATTTTAAGCCTCATTGAAATGGATATGAGATGATGAGAAAAGGAAGCATCAAAACTTTCTGAATTTATAAGAAGAATATGTTGACTCAAAATCAATGAGAAACATTAAAATTAGAAGATAACTCAAGAATTATGGACATTAATAGTTGGAGTATTATGAAAAATAATCCATGAAAAATAATATACACATTAACATGGGAATGTTTTTTCACCAATAAATGAATTTTCTTCACAAAAAACATCTTATTTAGCTATAAAATAGTATAACCACTATTAGAGAGTGTGGGGTTTGAATAATATTTCATATGAATATAAAAGTGAATTTACATGGTATTTATCATATATATAATTTATTTGAATAGTGTGTATTGATGAGAAATAACACATCATGGAAAGGTAATTGTTATAGTGTACTTGAAATGAGAGGGATAACTCTTAAAAACTAGAAATAAACAAAGACTGTTAAATAATCATGATCAATTTTATTGAAGTATATTTCACATGGTAAAAAAGTGACAAACCCATTAAATTTTATTTATATATTAAAACATTGGTAAAAATTTGTTTTATATATGGAATAAACTTTAAAAACATCACCAGAGGTATAAAGATTTATATTTGAATTTCTAATGACGACTGAAAGTATTTTTTGAAAGATGTAATAAGTATAGAAGAATATTTAGTCTCACAAGTTATTTAAAAATAGTTGATTTTTTTTACATAGGATAAAATCCATGTAATATTGTTGAAGTTTACTAGACACACTACAACATGAGAAATTTTATCAAATAGAACATGAAAAAAGTACTAATCAAAAAATGAAAATTAGAAAAATATAGAATGCATAAAGTATAAAAAAATTGCAACATTTTTATAAATTATAAATGAAGTCTATTGGAAACATTATTCAACTATATTTTTCATTTCGTATAAAAATAGAAAAATTCATTGATGTATAAAAAAACATGGAGTTGTATTGATTATCAATTCAATCTATTAGATATAATGATAAAACTGACTAGATGTTGGCTACTTGGAACATAAATGTTTTTTATAGAGAAGTTTTTAATTATACTCGATATAATGTGAAAAGATACTAAACACAATGCACAAATCCACTTAATATAACATTACTTGATGCAACACTCAAGGACTCTACATGACACAATACATAAAAAATATACCAGAAACATCACAAACACAAACACAACCTATTGTATCACATGGGAACTCTATTGAACATGACGCCACCAAGTCTACTCAATGTTGCATTAAATAACACAAATAAGGCCTAACTTATTCAAATTAGTGATACTGAACACAATTAAATTATCGTACATAGATTAAAGACATGGATAATCTACTTTACACAACATGTGAAAACCTATCCAATGTAGTGCTAACAAATTAAATTGGATAAAATTTTACTCAATGAAATACATTCATAATCCATTAGATGAAGGTATTTTTCTCAATTATACCTTATTAAACCCTTACAGACGAGTTACCCAAAACATGATTGAGATGTGAACTATCCAAAAAAATAGTTAAATAATACCCAATGTTTCAATGTTCAATTGGTTTACACAACACATATTAAAATGCATGAGTTTGGGTATTTCTACATGATATAATGATGAGATGTTAATTATACTAGAAAAAACATGTACTTTCATGAGTATTGAAATTATCTATTTTCTAAATATTTTTTATTTAAACTTTTTATCTATCAGTGCCATTTCATTCCAAATCAAGTTATTAGCTCTAAATGCAATGTCATGAAAAATAAAGAATGTAGCGACTTCAAGATTTATATTTTTGGAGTTTGTTCATGTTTTTAAATTTTTCACTTTAAGGATAGAATTATAATTTAAATTTAATAAAAATAATGGAAGCAGTTTTTGAAGTATTTCTTCAAAATAATCCTTTTGTTAGTATAAATGATATTTTCATTTTTATAAGTATAAAATATTAATAAATATTTTATTAGGCATACGTTTTACATGAATTTTAATATGAAATCTAGTTTACTATCAGTGATAATAAATTATTTTTTATATAATTAAATTAAAGAGATAAGATGAATTGTTATTGTTTTTGTAGTGTATAATTAAAAATTATTTTTTACGAATAAAAAATTTGTTTGATATTAAAATTTAAACAATTAATTTAATTATTATAACTTACAGATGTATTCGAGAAACAATGGTTAAATAATTTATGATTAATTTATTAATGGAGAGACATTGACTAAAAAATATGATTGATTTATAAATACAATGAAAACTATTATATTTATAATTGTTAAGAGTTTATAAAAAATTAATTTGGTTTTATAAAAATGTTATTATATTATTACTAAAATTATTATTTTATGATTATATTATTTTTTTAAAAGGAAGTGAACTATTTGGCCTCTTATAACACCCAAAGAGGCGCATTACTTAAAAAAATATTTTTTTAAACATGTGATATACTATTTAAAAAATATATAAAGTGCTTGTTTCTTAGGTGAGAGGTAGTGAAAGGATGGGTGGGGGTGAATCACCCCCTCCAATATCATATATATCTTTATTTGTCACTTCTTAATTTTTCTTAAATTAATCTCTCCAGTAATTTTTCTATCAAACACTGGATTCATTACCTGTTTGGGGTTATGCATCTATAACATAGATTTAAAGGTTTTTATATTATAGTTTTTAGAAACTGTGAAGCAAGTTGATGCCATTAAATGATTTTCATAAAAAATGATTTCATTATCATTTTAAGTAGGTGAATATAAATATAATTTCTTTATTTTGTACTATTTAATCACTCTTATATATTTACAATAATTCCTAAATATAAAATAAATTATTATTAATAGTAATTATGGTGGTTATAAATGTGAATGATGATCAAATAATATTGAAGATTAAATTTTATTATTTATTATGTGAATGATATATTTGATTTATAATGAATGTTAAAGATTAATTTTTTAGTAGTAAAATTTGATGTAGTGAGGAGAAACTGAGTCTGATGAAAGTATGGAAGAGGATTTCAAATTTGAAAAAAAACTATGGAAATTAATTTTTTAATGTTTATGCTGTGTTTTTTTTTGTTTTTACTTGTTCTTTTATTACATTAGGGAAGTTCAGTTGTTAAAAATGATATATTAAAAAATTATTTATAAAGTTTTTGAAATTATGTCCATAATATGCGACTATTATAATATAATTTAACAATGCAAGCGATAACACCCATGATATGAGGATATTGTGTAGGAAATTTGGTAAATTTGATCTATTATTTATATTATGTAAAAAAGTGATAATTTGTGACATATTATTTCAATAAGGGTTATTGATATTATATTAATACTTATTATTGTGTATAAATGGTGATTATTGGACATGGTGATGAATTGTTACATTTATGTGGGAGTCCTAATGATTTATGATGTCTTGATATAAATATTTTCATTGAATTTCAATGAGATTCTTGTTTGGGATTGTGCCCTATAACCAACTGACTTTGTACTTTTGATTACCAAAATATTTATCAATATCCTATTACATGATGATTTTTGTTCTGTACAATATTAATGTGATTATTTCATTATATAATTTTTCACATAGAAAGGTTATAATAGTTCCCTATAATAATGAGAACATAGAGATGCCACAATAATATTCTTAATACATAAGTTTTATAGTCTATATAATTTTTTTTGATGGGACATAGAATATTTTCGACTAATAGGTGCTAGAGGATAATAATGTATTGACATTTCTTCTTATGAATTTATCACTTAGTAATCTCTAAAAATTAATATTATGGGGGAGAGACTCACTAATAGGAATTCCACATATTACATGTGTCATTGGATGTTCCTATCTACAAATGTGTGTAATAGTCCTTAGACTTGATATTATTATTAATGTATATCATGAATTACATACATTGATGCATAGATAAAAACTATAATTACATATTCTTATGGTGAGGTAACATGATTTGGGTGAGTCATAGATGATATGACATTAATTTAATAAGTTAAGAATGGATTTTTCCCTTCCATGTTAATGGTAGAAGATATCATAGCCCTGTTGATTGAAATAAAACTATTTGATTAAAAACATGTCCATGGTAGTTTATCAACAAGTTCATTTTAGAGAGTAAAATAAAGTTAAATCTAGAATAAATAATGACAACATAAGTATGCATCCTACTTGATGAGATATCATGAAAAATAGATTATATTACACAATAGAATTCATAGGAAGGTTATTTTCATTATGATATTAATTTATTTCTATATGGGTGCCTTGATGTGTTGTTAAACATCGATATTGGAATTTAGATAGGTTTACCCAAAGTCACTGAGAAAGGGGCCTAGGGGAACACACACTAAGGGTATCTATAATCTCATTAAATTCTATCTTGAATTTAATATTAAGAACAAATATTATTTTTTGGTCCATGGAATAATAATTATTCTAGTATTGTTGATTGCATAAATTCAATCACCAGATATTCATTTTTATAATATGTAAGTTTAATTTTACCTCTTGTTTATTATTCACAAGGTAATAAATAAATATTTATTTATTCATGAGTTTAGTTAATAGATTAATATAAATATTTATATAGTTATATGAAAATTAAAATAAATAATTATTGATGAGATTAGTTAATATAATATTTATTTATCTATTGTTTATTATTCATAAGGTAATAAATAAATATTAATCTATTAAATAGTTTAATTAATATATTAATATAAATATTTATTTATTTATGTGAATATTAGAATAAATATTTATTCATGAGTTTAGTGAATATAATATTTTCTTCTTTACTGAAAACATATTTTATTAGTTAAGGTTTGATAAATACTAAAGAGGATTAACGAGCTGAGTTAAGGGTCCAATGGAAATTATATATTTATCCATGAGTTTAGTGAATGTCATGGGATATATTAATAATAATAATAATAATAATAATAAACACAAGGATTAATTATAATAAACATTTATATAAAGATTCATTGTATACTTATTTATCATTTAACCTAAAGTAAAATATATTGATTATATCATCTTATAGAATTATATATATATTTTAAAAAATTATAATTTATAATTATATCAATTCCTATAGATAAATCCACATCCCTCTCAATAATTAAGATATAATTAGAGAAATTAATTACAGAATTTAACAATGATCAATGAAAAGTACTAGGTGTAGTACCCCTAATTTCAGATAATTAACCCTTTATTTATGTATTTTAAGTATATAAAGTAATTAGGTTAAGTTTGGTAAGTTTTGTAGGAGTTTAGGAATATTTGTTGGGATCTTATGTAGGTTCAATATTTGATCACGGTTATTAAAAACTGTGAAACACCTCTAAAAAACCATGCAAGGGAAAATAGAGGTCACTAGGAAGGCGCACAGTTGGCACAAGGTTTGACCAAACTGTGCAACCACCTAGGGGAAACCATGAATTTTATGGACATAGGGAAAAGCATGGTTGTTTCAAAATTTGTCTAACTATGTGATCCAAAAATGTGAAGGATGTTTGGAGGCAGTGGCCAGTGCATGGTTGACTCACGGTTTTCCTAACTCTGTGCCTAAATGTTGCACCATTAAAAATGAGATTCAGGTTTTATGGATCTAATTCAACTTAGCCCCTTAACCCATTTTTTCCTCTAATATGACCCTAAAACGTTTTCCTCTCCTCCCAAAGGCTATGGAGACCCTTCCACTTGATCCTGGAGTGATCCATTGGCGATTCTTGGTGTGTTAGAAGCCTAGATTCCTTAGTAAGTGATTGTTCTTAGTGGTTTTCCTTGGTTTTCATTTTATTCCCTCTCTTGGATTCAGGGATATAATCCATTTGGGATAGATACATGTCATATGTTTCTATTAATGTTTATATATGTATCTATTTATGTTAGTGAACAAGATCTAGGGTATATTTTTTGGAGTTTCAACCCAGTTTGTTGAATATTTGTACTGTTCTTCCTTTTCACCTAAGTTTGTGAGGTAGGTGGATTCACTCTTGGCTTCTATTGCTAAAAATATAATGAATTATTTTAAATTGAATTTAATTTATTTAAATTAAGTGTAAAATTGTTGTGAAAATTTTGATGTAAACCCTCTTTAGTGAGGGTTTGTGGAATTTTGAAATTGGTTGTTTTGGTAGAAAGTGAAATTGTTAAATTATTTTAAAATGATGATTTTAAAATGGTTTCATGGAAATTGGTTGGAAAAGAGTTTTAAATAAAAATGTTTTCTTTATTTAAATGGTTGGAACAATTTTTTTGGCATGGTTTTTGGAATTAATGGTTGGGAATGAATTGAATGGGGTGGATAATGGTGGTGAAGTACCATCATCAAAGGGACGATTTATAGAGATGAAGTTATAACATCAATGGTTACACCAAGATTGTGTGTGTGTTTGTGTGGTTGTGTGTGTGTGGATATAAAATTCTTATACCAATGTAATTGAGAAAGGGTTTTGAATAATTGGTTTTTTTCTTTCCTTGGAAATGGATTTGGTTGGAAATATATTTTGGTATGGAAACTATTTTATTTATTGAGTTAAACTATTTTAAATTGTTTTTTATAAAGTGTTTTATATAAATTTTATAACATGTTCTATCCTATTGGAGTGAGTAGGGAATTCAATTTGGTAAATCCTATTTAGTTTTATACTCACCCCCTAGTTAGGTAGTTTGGTAAATTTTTAGATGCTGTTTACTGGGGCACAGTAAAAAGAAAAGTATCTCATTTCTTTAGTGATTCATTATGATGCTTTGATAATGGCTTGTGAATCTGGATCTTAAAGCATGTTGAGAGCTATGGATTTTATGTCTTTGGAGTCTTTGAGTGTGGTTGGTTTTTCCTTCCACTTTATACTCTAATATTAGTCTCAGTTTCTTATTTTTACTCTAGTATAGTCTATTGTTGGTTTGGTTATTTTTTAGTTCTATTACTTTATAATCATGCATCATATCATGAATTTTGGTTATAGTTATGATGGATGTGGTTGTTTTATTTTCAAAAGGTAAAATCATCCCCCAACTATTTATGAATTCCTTGGAATTTATTGATAGCCATTGGTGTCTTTGGGATGTCACCAAAGACCAAGTATCTCCCACACTACTTCTCAAGCCAATGAGGATGGGCATAATGTTACAAATGGTATCAGTTTTGGTTGGTCTTTCTTTCATTTTGGGAAAAAGGTTATTGGTTTGTTACTCTTGGTGTTGAAAATTCATTCAGGTTCATTTATTGAGTTAGAATGGTAGAAGGGAGATAGTATTGTCGGAACTTGAAATGTAAATAATAAAAAGGTATATATAACCAATTTTTGCAGAACCTCAAGTTACCGAGGTGTTGGGTACATGAGTGTTTTGAGACACTTATGAGCTGTAACCTAATATTTATGGGTTTAGATGAAGATAAGGGAATGACATGCATTGTTATAAATGAATTCCCATTGGGGTTCATATTTTATTTTAAGTAATGATTTATAATTTGGTGCAAAAATATTTTATTTTTTAAAATTTTTGAAATAAATTTAAAATGTAAGACTTTGAAAAGGAATGGTAGTGGTATTTTGAAAATGGATTGATTTTCCAAATACATAGTGGAATTTTAAAAAACAAAAAGGTTTGAATGTGTAAAAATGAGGAATTTTGTAAACCATGGTTGTGATATGTATGAAGTTTTAAATTTTAAATTTCTAATCCTTCAATTGATAGAGAGTGAGACTAAATGGAGTTTTTTTGGTTATAGATAATGGAACTAGGTAAGTGTCGTAGAAACCAATCAGAAGAAGCTGCCATGGATTTAGTTGAACCTAATCCACTAGTGAACCAACAACTAGTTTAGAGTATTGTTGAAGATTTCCAATCTGTGGATAGAGGGAATGGAAGGGATGAAATAATGAAAGTGGATCATTCCATTCTATTATATAAAAAAATCCACCCATCTTTCAAGGTGATTAGGTACCAAAGAATGAAAATGTGTTGATGAATATGATGAATTGAATATTAAATTTTCTAGGAACACCACCTGAGTTAAAATTAAAGTTAGCAACGTATATGCTAGAGGATCTTGCATGCCAGTGGTGGGATTTAGCAGTTCAGGCCAAATTTGACCAAGGCATTTCATGGGAGGATTTTGAGGAATTGTTCAATAAAAAATTATATCCTAAACCATTTAGGATTTCTAGAATGATGTAATTTTTTAGATTGAAGTATGATAATCTATCAGTGATAGAGTATGTAGATAAATTTATTAATTTATTCTGAATTGCAACGAAGTTACTAAAAGTGATTCCTTAAAGGCACATATTTTTGAATCGTGTCTAAGGCAATAGACTCACTTGAATATTTCCATGGTTTGTATAATGGATTATACAGAGACGGAAAATAGATAAATAACATCAGAAAGGGATATATCAGGTTGTATTGGTGGAGGAAGCATGCCAATACCTATGAGAAATGGTGGGAACTATAATGTTGGGAATAATAAGAACAAGGAAACCTATTTCCAAGGTAGTAGAATGGATCAGAATCAGAAGTTTGGATTAGTGAATCTCCCCCTAAACCAAAGATAAATCTCGGTTGTTTTCAATGTGGTTCTTTGGATCACATGAAGTGAGATTTTATGAAACTACCAAGAGCATTCCCCAATTGAAATAAGATGAGGAATCTTCATCACTATTGTCACATTGCTCTAAGTTCGGGTGCTAGGGACACATATAATGTTTTCTAGATGTTGTATGATTTGAAGGGATAAGGGAAGAAGAATAAATATCATCAGCAGAACTAATCAAGCCATGAATATTCTAGGAATACCATGACTCCTCAATAAGGGAAATCTCAAAAGGTCAATAAAGAATAAAGTGAAGCGATTAAACAGTTGTATGGAGCTGAGAAATCAATTGTGAATGATCAATCAAGACCATCAATAGTGGTAGGTATGATTCTTTTTAATTCTACCCATATACAAGATTTGTTTTTTATAGGGGTGTATCCCATTTTTTATTACTTATTGTGCTATTTATCCTCTTGGTTTTCATGTTGAGATTATTCCTTCTATTTTGGAACTTTAAACTTCTCTTGGTCAAATAGACTATCAAGACTTTATGTAAAAAACATGTTCTATAATGATTGATGGAGTTAATTTTAAATGATCTCTCTATTATTGAGATGTATGTTCAAGAAATAATCATGTATATGTATTTCTTGACAAATTTTAAGGCTCTCATAGATTTTTTATAATCAAAGGTTTAGTTTTACAATTGATGATGGAATTGAGCATCTCTTTAGAGGAGGCCAGAATTTAAAGGCAACTGCAACAGGCTTGTTGGAACCAGTAGTTTGAATGATCTCATACTAGTTGGAATAGTTGAATCTGGAATCAATGGAGGAGATCATGAATATAGGTTTACATGTTGTTTTTGATCAGTTTTCAGATTCTTTTACCAAGAATTTCTTTGGGGTTTCACACATAAGTAAATTTGAGTTTATGATTGATCTCTTACATATGAATGGTCCTCTATCACTTCCATCTTAACAAATGGTACCAATATAATTAAGGGAATTGAAAATACAGTAGGAAGATTTGGAAGGAAAAGGGTTCATTCAGCCAAGTACATCTTCGTGGGATGCACCAATTTTGTTTGTGAAAAAGACAGGTGAAACAATTTGGTTATGTGTGGATAATCATATGATTAACCAAGTTACAATAAATAATTGGTATCCAATTCCATGCATTGATGATCTATTCGATCAATTGATGGGAGCCCTGTGGTTCTTTAAATTTTACTTGCAATTAGGATATCACCAATTGTGGGTTCAGAAGGAGGATATTTCAATGATATATTTCAGATTTAGATATGGCCATTATGAGTATATGATTATGAATATCGGTACTAAGAATGAACCAGTGGTCTTTAGAGAATTGATGAATCAAATATTTAAAAGGTACCTAGATTCTTTTGTGGTGGTGTTTGTGGATGACATATTGGTGTATTCATGGAAATGGGATGAGCATGAGAAACACTTGGATACAGTGTTGGGAATCTTATGGGATCATAATTTTTATTCCAAATTATCAAAGTGTGGTTTTTGGATAGAATATGTACATTTACGTTTCTAGAAAATCTTTAAAATAGGTGTTTATATGGATCTAGAGAAGATAAAAGTTGTTATCTCATGGAAACCACTAAAGAATGTCTTTGAGATACAAAGATTTCTTATCCTAAATGGTTATTACCGATTCTTTGTTCATGATTTTTCATAAATAGACTCACCAATGAAAGTTTTGACAAGGAAAAACGTTCCATTCTAATGGAACTATGAATGTAATAAATCTTTTCAATAGATTAATGTATCCCTGACATCAACACCAATCTTGATTATTCCAAAATCAAGATAGGGTTATGTGGTTTATTATGATGCTTCATGATCAGGTTGGGATGTGTTCTCATGTAGTGGATTTGGCTTATAGAAGTTATGGTTTCATGATAAGATATACACAAAAAATGATTTGGAGTTAGCTCATATTGTCCATGATTTGAAGACTTGACATCATTACATCTTTAGTGAGAAATTTATGGTATTTATAGATCATAAGACCTTTAAACACATTTTCTCACAAAGATATTTGAATTTGAGAAAAATAAGATGGATGGAGTATCCCCAAATGTTGTAATTTGACTTGATGTATACACTGAGTAAGAGAAATTATGTGGTGGATGCATTAAGAATAAATTCATATGGTTAGTTCAGAAAGGAGGCTTCAGATTAGTGAAAGCTGATGTTAGTGAAAAATGACATGTAATTTCATTATAAAGACTGATATAGTGTTTCAGTTTTATTTTTAGTGACTTTTGTACCTATTTTGTTAAAGAAAGTTAAAGAGGCACATAAATCATATTTAGAATGTGTTTCTATGAGATTGAAACTCAATGGTGTGGAGACTATTGAGGAACGGAAGCTGTATGGGAGTTTAATGTTGTGTTTTTGAGATTGTATGGTCTTACCTTTGGATTTCTAGGAACAAATTCTTCACACACCACCATTCGAGATGGGATGTTCATCCTAGAATACAAAATATTTTTATTGAATTTAAATAAACATTTTTGGTGGGATATAATGAAAAGAAAAGTGGCTGATTTTGTTATGTGATGCCTCACCTGTTAGTGGGTTAAGGAATTGTGTAACGCCCCGACCCTAGTTACCCAGAGTCGGTGAATTATTACATAACATTGGCATGATCATGAGAAAGATCAAGTCTCGAAAGACCGATTAGTTTAGTAGCCTTGGAATAACTAGATACATCCATAAATTTTTACATTACATCATAAAAAAAACATCTTGTCTTCATATCCCCTCATACTATCCCTGCAGGTCATTCATAAATTACTTCTTCATAATCCTGGGAAAAAAAAATAAAACATTGAAAGGGGTGAGCTCGGATGCTCAGTAAGGATAACATTATAGCAGAAGCTTTCATAAATAAGCATAAACACTTAAGGCAATTTATAACTAAAACAAAAGCCTTTTAAACTTGAACTTCAGCATAAAATGGCAAAGGTAAAATGAAATAATGCCATTTACTTACTCACATGGATATTCTACTAGTCGAATGATCACATGCAATATCAATAACCACTTTCATAATGATGGAATGCATAATGCCAGACTATCATAACCACATAGCCAAGGCCTCGTGCCAAGACTACAAATAAGATTTTGCCAAGGCCTTGTGCCAAGACACTAGTTTGTCTCATGAGACCTACCGATGCATCGAGGAGCTATAGCGGGCTCCACCCGTCACTTATTAAGTCCAATGCATTCCTCATATGAATAGGTTTAAGCATAAAATAAACATTCGTATTAAAACTAGCATACGAAATGTCAATACTTTAACCACAAACCATGAATGGTATAAAAATAGAACATCCACAGTCAAATATAACTCATTTGATACAATATGGAAGATTGTATTGTATCACATTAACCTCAATCATGAATAATGAAGGATGTTGACATAGATGAAAATAATCATCAAAACTATTTGAGAGAAATATCCCCCTTTTCTTGAAAACATTTAAAAGTCACACTATTTGTCAAGAAGCCATTTAAAAGTATATTTTTGAATCAAAGTGTCCCATACCACTTTGAAACTTTTAAAAGGAGTTTTAATTTTAAAACTTTAATGTTCATATAAATAAATCCTTAAAACCATTTTTAAAATATGGACATTAATGAGCATGATTTAGAAGAATAATTCTTTAAAACATTTTAAAATGGTATTTTGGTTAGAGTTTCTAACCAAAAGAGAGACACTTGAATACAAATAATCGAGGTAATCAAAACATTGTAATATCATGAGAATAAAGGAATTCATGATATACTATGTCAAAGTACATTATATACACCACATAGAAGTGATTTGGTGTATATCATCAAAGAAGTCTCAATGGAATGTAAATTGAGATGAAATTTCTCAAAAAGGTTGTATCCTTAGGTTAAGGATAAATCAATGACATAATTATGTGTGACAAATATAAATACACTAAATATGATTGTATATTCAGTGTAAAACAATCAAAGGACATTCACACATATTCTTGTAAAAAACAATACCAACGAATTGGATGTTTAACTCAACAAATGGAGAATGAGTTAAAATTACTCTTATCAAATTCATATCAATGACTTGAGAATTACCAATGGAGTGATTATGTGTATCAAACTTCTATACACAGGAAGGGGAGTGGAAATTATGACATAATCAAATGAATAGTGATTCCACACATAATCTTGGGGTAATATAATCAATGAAATATGTGTAAAGCCAAATGAGTGGAAATTGAAATCTCAAATTCCCTTATCGATTAGGTAACTTACGAAACATACACCCATGAAAGAAGTATCATACCATGATGATGTAAATACACATAAATTAAAGTATATTACACAATGAATACGATCATGGGCAGTACACATACACCACATGCAATAATTAAGTGGTGATCAATGGAATTCTCACGGAATTAAAAGTGAGATAAGAAAACCCTTACATTGTACTTTTTCCTTGGTCGATGGTAGGTTTACCTCCTGTATAATGGTGAAATAATTGTTATTGAATAATAAAAGAATCATTTACTTTAATATGATATCATATATGATCTTTTATCATTGATTTGTTAATAATATTTTAGAATTATCGTCATTTCGGGTGTTAACGGGTTCATTTTACTTTATATTCTTTGTTATGTGAGACATATTCGTTATTAATGGGATGTATATTATTCATATCCAGAATGGTATCAAGTTCTTAAACATCATTTTTAAATCATCAAATGATAATTATACTTGAATGGATACGATGGAGAATGAATCTCATCGCGTTCGTGGAGACGGTAGTCCGTACGTACGCACGAACGCTACTTCCATTTAATTTTTATTTTAAAAGAATCGAATCCAAATGATACATAGGTATATTACTATTCCAGTATAATATAATATTTTATATATGTTACTTAAGTTCATTAACACCATCCTTTATACGTTCCATGTGTGGTATGAACGAGTCATATCATTTTAAGGGGGCGGTAGTCCGCACTTTCTCAAATGAAATTATCGTATGTATATACAACATGAAACGAATAATGGTATGAAATAAAATGGAATTACAGAAGCTTATATATAAAATATATATCATTAAAATCATATTTAATTACAGTGCCATCATAATGGCCACCATGAGAGGCGGTAAGATGTATTTGAACAATCATCGTTTCGTGAGGCGTTAGTTTTCCATCCACAGAAACATTATGTTCATCATCCATTAGATGGAGTTGTGTGAATGTGTAGTTTGAATCATTGTTATAAAAACATCCTAGTATATTGAGGATACTGGTGTTGTTACAAAAGAAAGGAAATAAAAAGAGTTTGGGGGTTGGAGAAGGAAAATAAATGAAAATAATTTAAGAGAAAATGTTACCTTTAATTTAGGTAACTCACTTTGGTTGGAACCAAAGGACTTGTTGAAATGCTTTCTGCCTAAGGGGAAGCTTCAAGGAGGAGGAGAGGGATGTGGGGAGCTTAGTTGGGCAGAGTTTTGACGAGCCAAGTGGCTTGAGAGGTGTGAGGAAATGAGAAGGAGGAGTGCCCTTTTATAAGAGGGGTGAAGGGCACCTTTGGAAAAGCTAGAAATATTAATTTATAATAAATTCATATTCGGTTTCCAAAGGCTCCAAAGTTGACTATTAAAAGGATGAGGTGGGGATAGGTCGAAGACAACTCAACCAATAGAATTTAGACAGGTTTGGGTACTTATATTAACCTTATCTTTAAGTATTAACTCTAAGTTAATTAGTTTCACTTTTACAATGTCTCTTTGTATTTTTATATAATATGGTTAATAAACTTACTATATACATCCAAGCGACCCACAAGTGGTCCATTAATGATGAAACTATCCTGATATAAGTCTTTTGGCTGAACCTTAGATTTTTAGGAATTTAATATCAATTAATAATATAATATTTGTTTTAAGAACTCTTTTATGTCAATTTTGACACTATTCAATAGTTGATTTTTTTGAAACTCATAACAGATTGATTACTTCAAACAAAGTCAATTAAATCAATCCTAATATATCATATTATCCTAGAAAATTAGTTTAATTCATTAAAAGTTTCATATTATATTTGTTTGGGTATTTATAATATCAATTATTTTAATTTTTCACTATTATAGTAATTACTGCATCATCATTGTGTCATAAATAAAATAAATTATTTAATGTCTAAAAATTATAAATAAAATATCATCATGTAGGAAATATTTTTAGCTTTCTAATGAATATTTATAATAGAAAATCCAACATGTATAACCCTATGTAAAAATTGTTCTTCTAAAAGATGTAAGCTTATTCCATTTTTATTTTTATTTTAACTTTATTAATATAATGTGTCCCTACCACATACAAGTGGCTCCAAGGGGTCCCCAAATTGACCCAAGGATGCCCATGGTCGGGTATGTGTCCACCAATAAGGTTAGGACACGTTTTAGGGTAATTTTGTATTATTATAATATTATTTTTTAACCCTTATTTACCGGATTTACCCTTTAACCATGGTAAATAAAATATTTACCACAGTAACTATTCAAAATGTCTAAAAATAAAAGTTACCTATTTACACAATTTGAACATCCTGATTCCAAATATGGAATCCATTTTCCTAAATTCAAAACACAGAAGTGGCAGAAATTAATTTAAAATTAATTCCCGCTGTCAAAACAAAAAGCGTGTTTTTAAGAGATAATAACTATCAAAAGATTGACACTTGTTTATGTTCGGTTTAATTGTAAAATTATGTCCAATGACCAACATTATATTAAATGGTAAAAATATATTCTAAATATACTTTAAAACCACTCAAATTCATAATTTATCACTATTAATTATTTTGATTAAAAAAGTTGTTTTTAATTAAAATTTAGTAATTTTCACTATTCATCAAAATATGAAAGTTATCCGAAAAGTACCAAAATTTCACCTTAGGCTAAATTCGATATTCCGAATCCAAAAATGAAGTACATTTTAAAATATAAAATATACATAATTTCAAAATTTAGGTATTACTATCCATAACGGTTAGTTTGATCGGTTGTGGTGTGTGTTAAAACTCGAAGTTGCATACAACACACGCTACTGTTTTATTCAAAGGAAAGCGTACCGTGTAAGCTTGGGATGTTTCATTTTAAATTTTTTGATGTCCCCATTTAGTCAAAAAGTTTGAAATAATTTATTTAAAAAGGGTTCACTATTAAAAGTTGGTAAAACTACAATACTGAAGATGAATTTGTTCTTACATTATGTCTAAGAAACTCATAATATGGATTCTAAAATTATAAGGATTATATAAAGTTTAAAATTTAGTTAATACTATTCATAACCTTTTTTGAACGGCTTGTTTGGTGAGTCATGGTGCGCTTGAACTCGGTGTTGCGTGTAGTGCATGTTATTGAATTATTTTGAAGAAATAACACACTATGAAATCTTGGGGTGTTACAAATTGCACCATTTACCAACTAGTATGTTGTAGTCTTTACCCATTCTAGTTTGGAAATAAGAGTATATAACCATGGATTTGGTGATAGGTCTCCCATGGATAGTTCAAAAATATGATTCCATATGGGTGAAAGTGGATTGGCTCATGAAGTTGGAACATTTCATCCCTATTAGTGAATCTCATATGGTAGAGGGCATGTTTAAAATCTATATATAAGAAGTGGTAAAGAGGCATGGAATAACACTTTTGATAGTACCAGATAGAGACCTGAGATTTATGTATCATTTTTGGAAATCCTTATAGAAATCCCTTGGGAATCAGTTTATTAGGAGCATGGTGTATCATCCTCAGATGAATGGACAATCATAGAGGATGATAAAAATGTTGGAACACATGATTTAGGATTGTGTAATAGATTTTGGTGGCCAATGAGAGGGTAATATACCATTAGTGGTGTTCTTATACAACAAAAATTATCAGGACTAGATACATATGGCTCCTTTTAAAGCTTTGTGGAAATGTGTGATACTTCACTAGTTAGACCAAGCCTTGTCCAAGAGAAAACATAGAAGATTAAATTGATTATGAAGAGAATGAAGACATATCATAGTTGTTAAAAAACATATATGGATCATATTCAATGTCCATTTTCATTTGATGTGAGTGATCAAGTTTTCTTGAGAATATCTCCAAGGATTGGGAGTCGTCATTTTGGGATGCAGGGAAAGTTATCTTTTAGATACATAATCCCTTTAAGATACATGAATAGGTTGGTGAGGTGGCATATCAGTTGGATTTCCCACCAAGGTTAAGTTCAGTGCATAATGTGTTCCATGTATCTCAATTAAAGAAGTATCAACCTGATCCTTACCATGTGATTCGATGAGATCACATTGACCAAGAGATATATTCTATGCTGGTCCATGTGCTAGTGTGGATTGTAGATAGGCAAGATAAAGTACTACATGGTAAAAGAACCAGTATAGTGAAGGTTTTATGGAATCACGGTCAAATTAAGGAATAAAATTAGGATTGGGAAAATGAAATGGTTGAGAAATGTCCTGAACTATTTTAGACCAATGTTGGTTTTCTAATTTCTAAGTACATAAATTCCAATGGTGGGGAGAAAGTAATACTCCCGGCTTCAAGTAATTAACCCTTTATTTATTTATTTTAAGTATATAAAGTAATTAGGTTGATTTTGGGAAGGTTTGGATGAGTTTTGTAATTTTTTGGGGCTTTTATGGAGGTTCACGGTTTGAGAGTGATTAGTAGAAACCATGCGACCTATAAAAAATTGTGAAAGGGAAAATAGTGGTCATTGGGTAGGCGCAAGCCTGGCACATGATTAGAAAAAACTATGTAGACACCTTGGGGAAACCATGCATGTTATGGATAGGGGGAAAATAATGGTTAGTTAAAGGTTTGTCTAACTATACAATCCAACTATGTGAGTGATGTTTGGAGGCAGTGGTTGGTGCATGGTTTGTGCACGATTTTCCTAACTGTGAACCTAAAAAGTGCATCATTAAAAATGAGATCCAGATTTTGTGGATCTAATTTGGTTAAGCCCATTAACCCCTCATTTTTCTCCTAATATGAACCTAACACATTTTCCTCCCCACCCTAGGCTCTAGATACCCTTACCCTTGATCCAATAGTGATCCATTGGAAATTCTTGGTGCTTTGGAAGCCCAATTCATTAGTACGTTCTTGTTATTGGTGGTTTTCTTTAGTTTTATTCTTCTTCCCTCTCTTGGATTTGGGGATATAATCTGTTGGGGATAGATCCATGTTTTTATTCCAATAATGTTTATATATGGTTGTTTTGATGTTATTGAACAAGATCTAAGGTGATTTTTTAGAGATTCAACCCAGTTTGTTGAAGATTTTGTGTCATTATTCATTTATCCTAAGCTTGTGAGGTAGGTGGATTCACTCTTAACTCATATTTATAGAACTTGAAGGATTTATTTCAAATTTAATTGAATTGATTGAAATGAATTGTGAAAATTTCATTCAAATATTTAGGTAAACCCTCTTTAGTAATGGTTTTTGGAATTGTGAAGTTGGTTGTTTTGGTGGAAAGTGAAATTGTTAAATGATTTTAAAATGATGATTTTAAAATTGTTTCTTCGATTTTTTTTCATGGAAATTAGTTGAAAACGTTTTTTCAATATAATTTTTTTATTTATTAAAATGGTTTGCACAATTTATTTGGCATGGTTTTTTGGAATTAATTGTTGGGCATGAATTGAATTGGATGGATAATGGTTTTGAAGTACCACCATCAAAGGTAAGAGTTATGGACATGAAGCTCCACCATCAATGGTAACACCAATCTTGAGTGTGTGTGTGTGGACACAGAATGGTTATGCCAATGGAATTGATAAAGGGTTTTAAATAATTGTTTTTTTCTTTCCTTAGAAATGGTTTTGTTTGTAAAACTGTTTTGGTATAGAAACTGTTTTATGTATTGAGTTAAACTATTTTAAATTGTTTTTCATGATTTGTTTTATATTAATGTTATAAAATGTTTTATCATAGTGGTGTTATTAGGGAAGTCATTTAGGGAAATCCTAATGAGTTTTATACTCACCCCCTTATTGGGAACTTTTGTGTGTTTGCATATGTTGTTTATCGAGACATAGGTAAAGGAAAATTATCTCATTTCTTTAGTGATGCATTGTGATTATTTGATCATATCTTGTGGAGTTAAATCTGGAGCATATTTGGAGATGTGGAGTTTATGTCTTTGTATTATTTGAGTATTATGGGTTTTTTATTTTGATTTATACTCTGATATTGGTCTTGGTTTCTACTTTGTACTCTAGTTTGGTATGTTACTGGTTTGGTTACTTTTGAGTTGTATTACTCGATACTCATGCATCACATAGTGATTATTGTTTATGGTTATGCTGGTTGTGGTAGTTTTATTTTAAAAATGGAAAATTTACCCCAACTATTTATTAATCCCTTGATATTTATTTTTAGCCTTCGGTGTTTTGGGGATGTCACCTAAGGCCTAGTAGCTCCCCCATTACTTCTAAAGCCAATGAGGAGGGGTGATATATTACACTAGGTTCTTCCATGATAGCACCTAGAATTCCAAGATCAATATTAAATGATTCATGGATCATAGAGAGTGTGTTAATAAAAAAAGAGTAATTCTATTTTGGATTCACCAACACAATGATAATATGATAAGATTGGCCATTTAATTGATCAAATAAGAATTATTGAGTATATGATAATTATTGTTTTAAATTAATTATAAATTAAAATTTAAAGATCCTCTCAAGAATATTATGGGGTTTCTTCCATCAAACTTTTTAGATATTATCCATTAAAACACATGAAAAACCATTATTGGACACTACCCCACCACTTCTGCTTCACTGAAGATACTTGAAGTGGTATCAGAGCAACCAATTTTTAATTTATATTTATTTATTATTTTTTGAATGATTTCCATAGTTCGATTATTAATTTTAATTTTTTGTTTTTCTTTCTTAATCCAAAATTTTAAATAACATGTTCATTTATTTTCATATGACTAAGAATAGGCCAAGAATAGATAAATAATGATCAAAGTTCCCATCCACAAGTTCCAAGGTTACTAATTATATCACATTGATACATGAAATGAATATAAAATTACATGTCATTTACCCATGATCCTCCAACAAAGGCACATGTCACATAAATCATGGAATTCCTTGTGGATTGGTATACAATGTTATTACACATCTCATATTGACTGAAAACTAACACATGACTTAACAGGGAGTCCATGATGTGTAACTAGAGTATATTCTATGTAAATCCACATGAAATTAAATATTCATAAATCACTGTAATATGTGTGGTCAAAGTACATGGCATCATTACACATCAAATATTGACTTCTAGCTGAGAAACATGGAAAGGTGTGAATTAAATTGTGTATAGTTGGTTATACACATTGTGTAATACATGATAACCCACATGAGATACACGTCAAGACATTAAAAATGTTTTTTGGGTGGATGGAAATGGATTACACAATGTGTAGTTGGTTTTACATGTCATGTAACATGTTCTAAATCACACAAGGTATATAAAAAACTATATATTTAATACAACTTAATTCATGATTTATTACATAAATATACACTGAATACAATCCAAAAATATTATGAGTCCTAGTGTGTTTGGGTAATTAGATACATATAATAATAAATTGATACATGGGTACAAAAATATTATTTAGAAAATCCAAAACATGCTCTTATATTCCATCAATATTTTAATACTGCATGTGATAACTAGAGGATGTTTATAATAATGGGGTGAGCTATAAAACCTTGTAAGAGAATAATCAATGCATGACATGATGAAAGTGATAAATGCGAGTCAAGAGGTATATGAAGGTGACATAAATAGGTTGAGAATAAAAAAATTGAATATCAAAGAATTGTATAAAATTATAACATAAAGGCAATATAGGAATGTGGTAACAATATAAAAAATGACATCATAAGCATAATTCAAAGATAACCAATGATAAATAATAAAATAGAGTTCTTATTATAACCTCCCATGCACCATGAATGGTATATCAGGAGAAAAAACATTTCCCAATGGGTTGGATGGATATATAATTATGGTCCGTCTCATCACTTTCATATCATGTACATGCATTTTCATTGCGCATAGATCATACAATATAAAAAACCATTTAATATATTTTAACCCCATGATTAAAAAGTATGGGTTACATAAATGGAATTACCAAATGATTTAAGGAACTTATATTTGAATACCCTTGATTGTAATTGGGTATGGGTATACACAACACAAATTTTTGGCATGTAAAATCATAGGATAATTTCAGCAGCATAACAGATGCACATAAAGGTTTATGGAAGGGTTTAATTAGAGTGTAAGGTGGTCTCTAATTAATTTGGAATAATAAGGATAATAAAGGGATATGTAAGAACATATTCCTGATGAAAAATCAAAAATAAAAGGAATAACTCTAAGAATGTTCTTAAATAAAGAGGAGGAGAGAATCAACTTACCTTGAGAGGGTAACTCTAAAAGCATGGGAGAAGCTTATAAAGATATTAGAATCACCATATGAGGGATATAAAGAGGTATAATGAGAGTAAATTTATGATTAATGGGTTTTGAGTGAAGAGTATTGAGAGTTTGGGTGGGTATTTATAGAAAAATAGAGGGGAATTCTTTATTAATTTATAAACTTAGGTTTTGGACTCGGTATGATAAAATAATCAAAACTACAAACCTTAACTTAGTTTTCCCCATGGTTTCTACCAAATAAGAGTGTTTTTCAATATTTTATATGACCCAGAACAAAATATATTAAAATAATACCATTGGTGATGTGGAAGTGAATGATGATAATAAATAATTGATTTTCAAAATATTAAAATATCATATGGGTTTTGTAGGATTCATTAAAGGTTTATAAAAATAATAAAATAACTTAAAAAAATATTTTAAAGAGTAAATATTTTTTTAGTCCTAGATTCCCTTTATAGTATTTATTACATCACATTTAGGCTATTATGATGTCATAATAGATACCATATATATATACCACATTTATTTTTTACCCAAAAATTTGATTATCTCATAAAATTATAAAAAAGTCCCCATTGGATAATTTTGATTTTATTATTTCAAAAATAATATTTATTTTATCAAAATAATTCTACAAATATGAGAACTCATACTTAAAAAAACCTTATTTACTAGAAAATACTTGTTTTTACGATATTAATATATTTTCAACCTTTATAAAAATTATATTAGACTTCATTAAATTATATTATCATATATATAATAAATATTATTTAATAAGAATATTTTATTAAAAAATATTTATTTAAAAAATTCATGAATTATTCAAAAAGACTGTTTTATTTGAAACTATATATTTCCCAAAAATAATATTTTTTTCTTCATATCAAAATCTCATTATATAATCATTTATAAAGTAATAAGAAAAATGGAAAAATATATTCATTATTTCATTAAAAGAAAAATATAAAAATTCATATTATGAGGGTCTAGATATATAACCATTTATTACACCTATGTACACCCTAAGGGTAAGGTGTGCAATGATGGTTCTTTCTTGGGGTGGTTCAGTGAACATGGTTTGGGTAATGATCTTGATAAACTTGAACTTATCTTATAAACTGTTTCATTCATTTTTTAGTTGTTGAATTTCAGCTTGAGATTGGTCAAGGGAAAAGTCTAGTAACACCATATCCCTTAGAAGATCTGATAATTGGGCTTCATAGGGTATGATCCTACTGGTTGAGGTCATCACTTCTTTTGTCCGTGTTAATTAGAATTTATCATAACTCTTAATATACACTAATCATAATGATCACTGTATAATGGATATATTATAAATTATTATGATTTTTAACATTCATTTAAATATGATATTCTATATTTTATAGTGGTCCAAAATAACCAAAGTAGTACATGTGTTTTATATAACTATATTACTTAATAATGAATTTATTCACTCAAAAAGAAAATTTTATTTATAAAGTTTCAATCATTATAAGGTACACACCAAGAAAATAATTTCATGGGAGTGAACAAATGGATAATGAAAATAAAACATAAACTACATTGTATAGCTGGATATAAATGTCATGTGATAGGCGTCACTCCGCACCAGGTACACACTGAGTGATTTTCAGTGTTCCATATGGATATAAATTCTTAATAATTATTATCAGTGTAATTTTAAAACAACAAAATGTGTAATAGAGTCATATATGATGTGTACTTCATGTTCACCACCAACAATACACATTATGTTTCTTTATAGCATGTCACGTAGTCATACATATCACACAAACTAGACATCATGACTCACATAATAACAAAATATGTATATCATGACATACCTTGTGGGCATACATATCGTGTAAGTACACAGTACAAGAAAAATACCTTACACTTCATAAGTCACACGACATGTTGAGTGAAAAATTACACAATGTAAGAATTAAATTCAAGAAATATATTTAATTAGATACAGGAAGGTACACACCATGTCATCGATATATTACACACTATGTATATATATTACATTATTTCAATGAATTTAATCTGAAACAAAAAGGTTATCATCATGGAACCTCATTAGTACATCCCTTGTACTTAATTATTTTAATAAAAAATTAAATTTTTTAAATTTAATTAAAATAACATGTGATGAGAATCATATCTCAAGTAATGTTTTGATAAATTATTATGATAAAGAAATAATTAATTAATCAGTAGATGAATTTATTAATCAGATTAAATTTATATTAATAAAAGAAATTAAAATAAATTATATAAAGTCTTATTGCATAGTTATTACATGTTGTAATTAATCATGTGCTTGACTAACCTATGTATGTGTTGAGTTTATTTAATTTAATTATTTATTATATTGTTTGTGTGATAAATTTAATATTATATTAAATATGATGATCTACATACCATCCCTTCCTTCTTTATTATATAAGGGCTTGCATGTTCAAAGTTTATTTTATATAATCTTAAACCCATGGTACCCATCACTTATGAGTGAGTAAACATTTATAAAGGTTAGAGTTCCCAGTGAGAGGTGATGATTCAAGACTCGATCCATGGTAGACTAGAACAAGGAGATATGTAGGTTAATAGAGGAATTATTAAACTCAAGACGAGCATGGTCTTAAGGAGTTTTTCCCCTATGGCCAATGTTGGTTTATATTATACTTGATAAACCAACTATTTCAATCCAAAATTTCTATTGTCAATGTATAGGGAATTATTTCATTTAATATGGTTTCCATTGGGGTTTATTTGTTGAATTAGAAATAACCAATCACTCCTACATCTATGATAAGCTATGGACCTTATTTCCAAAGACAGGAGGCCTTTATAGTTTCTTACCAATGATGCTTAGAAATCCACATTGGTCTAAAGGATGGGAGGTTGGGATCATCACACCCCATTGGGGGGATTTATTTCCTAATATGGGACTCTCTTATAGATTTAAGATATATTCGTGAATCCTTCCTAATATCCTAGTATGGGACTATTTTACTTTCTATGTTTGTAATATATTATTAGCATGTATCGATGTTAACGACTGTACGTATCATAGATATTCCATCGATGTGAACATCTGTATATATTAGAGGTTATTTATCAATGAAACCATATATATATGTATCATAGATTATCTATATTTCATCTTATTATTACTTAATGACACATATTGACATGTAAATATGGTTTAAAGCCACAAAATTGGGAACTCTAGGATTTATCTCCATCTAGGAAGACAATGAGTTTTTTATGTTACGATCATGTCTATGATGAGGATTCCTATATATACTTGAAAAATAAATAAAAAACCATATATTTTAGTGACACGTAATGGGAGAACTTCATACCCTTTAAATTCACATGAAAATGACTAAAACATATGATTTAATGTCATGTCACATGGATGTACATGTGGGAGATACCTATCAATAATCAGTGTGGGACTTATTCATCAGTGGACCTTTCCGGTTAACCCTGAAGGGAGTCTGGGACGATGAGGATGGGTTAATATCACAAGGGATATGACCTTTTAAAGATAGGTATACCCATAAATATGTCTTGATGAGGATTATATGAAAAAACCTGTAAGGAATGTAATTATCTATGTGGGGGTATGATATTAGAAGGATTATGGACCGATGAGATGACAGTCCATATGAAATATGCCCCTAATGAATGGTAACAACCAGACTTGTAGGAATATTTCTAGGATAGGGGAGTAAATGAATGATATTATAAGGATATGGTACCATTATAATTGATATAAAATATTTATGGTGTTGGGGTTTGAACCTCAGGGAGGCATCCTACACATTCCATCGAAATAGGAATCAAAGTCCATGTAGTTTAAATGTCATAGTTTAAGGTCTCATGGAAAGATCATGTCATGTAGTTTTATTTCATTCTTTATTTAAATTTTCCACATATTTTAGCATCATGATGTGGGGATTCTATCATGTATATTTATGTCATGTGACAAGGATGTGAACTGGGAAGTTTAGAGTCATGCCACCTAGATTTTCCTATCGTGATAGGTATGGCATTAAATAATAAAGTGAATATTATACATTGAAGCTTTCCTTTTTTATGGAGTCGAGGATTAAAACTAAGTAGGAGGACTAATAGGATGAATTTTTATTATTACAGTGACATGACCATCTTGATTCCCTAATCCCATGCGAGTCATACTTTATGTGAGAAAAAAGAAAAATTAGAAAATTATTCACATTGAATAAATGAATAATTAGATTTGAATGGGGATTATAAATTGGTGATTCTATGAGATTCTTCAACTCAGAAGTGACCTAAGTGAATTCATGGAGAAATAGGGGCTTACACATATAATTGGAGGCCTATATAGGATGTGGTTGGGGCATACACCTAAAATGGAGGACCATTTGGAATTTTAATCATATCAATGACATGATTAACTTAGATCTATAATCCATTTTGATTCATGATTGGTGTGAGAAAAAAGATATATAAGATCAAGTATATTACATGAAGGTATTAAATGGGGCTTATATAGAGAGGATTCCTTTTTTAGGTATCATTTTCTTTCTAATGATATTGCTGATGGGTCCATTTTAAGTTTTATACACAAGGAGTAATCCCATCCTCTTGTCTTACTACCTTTTAGAAGGTCAGATAGAGACATGGTAACATGAGGGATATGCCCCCATACAAGAAAGACTAAGGTATTACTCCAGTAGGGAATCCTTAAGGTCTTATTGGATCAAAGAAGAGGATAAATATATTATTAAGATTAAACCACTTCCACTTTCATCCTCATGATTGGGGTTCTTGTTACCATCAAGTTGTATAATTAGAACACACTTTGGAACCATTTTAATTAAAAGGATATATAAGAGACATATTTTAAAAATTAAGTTCATTTTCGAAAGAGGAAGTGCATTCTGGTGTGCGTATCACAATTATGTGCATCAGGTGATTTTGGAGGGGGGTCTTAGTTTGATCTTCCTTGGATTTTGGAATTGACAAAGAGGAATACATGGACTCTTCATGGAGGGGTTGATATGATGAGAAATGATACATGGTAGGAGATCATTAAGATTGGGGATATAGAAACCCTCAGGAACCTCATGTCACATAGAGGTCTTGCTATATGAAATAAGGGAACCACATAAGGGGTTTCTACACAAATGGGGTCCTTCATGATGAGTGTTCAGTCATGAAGTGCTTATTTTATGAATATGGATACCTCCTTTGTGAATGGTCGATAAATATTCCCCTTACTCTAAGTATTTATTTGTAGACAAGATACTTTATTGAAGGAATAATTTATAGGGAGAATTTATTCCTTCACAGTAACCTGATTACCTATGATTTATGGTAAGATAAAAGTCCCATACTTCTCCAAAAATAGAAATTTATTACTCCCACTCTTGGTATTTTTCCTTAATTTATCTTTGTTTCCCTACTTTAGGAAGCGAATAGTATTTATAAGTACAATCAAGAAAACTGATGTACCAAAATGGCTAGCTGCAAATCATATTAATTTCTATGTGGTGTGTGGAGGGAAAATGACTCACTCTATAAATGAATCTTGTTTACAGAGGGTGGAGGGACACTTCCTCAATCTAAAAAAAAATCTAATTTGTGGAGGGTGTAAGGATACCACATCACTTAATAAATGAATATATTTTATAGAGGGAACCTTACTCCACCAATTAATTTCTTTTTTAGACGATGCTTTTCAAAAATATTATTGGGTTCTATGTGATGAGTGGTTTTTGCATATAATTTTAATTGTTATGCAGAACAATCTACTTCTATGAAATTTTGTTACATTTTATAAATTATACTCTAATTTTAATTTAGTTGATCCTATTATCAATTATTGAGATCTTCCTTAATTATTTCCTTGAGTCTTTTCAAAATTTTCAGGCCTCAACAAATGACCCCCTCAGAATGGGGTTCATTAATAATGAAGGAAACTCAATTTTGAGGAAGAATATTGGACCACATTGGATCTTTACTTGGTAAGATAGACAAGAAGATGGGTCCACCTCTATAAAGGGTGTCAGAGGGTCTCATTTGGAATATTGAGAGAAGGATATTTTATGATCATCTTTTACTTCATGACCAAAAATTTGTTTCACATAAAAATCTCCTGCTTTAGGTTAACTTTCTTTCCATACTGAAAGAGGATCACATACTTGGGCTCCCTCAAACTATAATTTTTTCATTACACTTAAATTTAATTTCAAATAACAATTTCATAGTTTAAATAGTATAATGGGTGATATGTGGTTCACTTATCTTTCATATGTTATGGGGTTTACATAGTGCATATTATTCTATGCGAAAGTTTTGAGTTTTCCAAGTTTTATACACTCTCTAAAAAATATAACTAACTCTCTTTACTTATAAATGAGAAAGAAAAAAAATTCATTCAATAAAAATCATCAATGTTGTTGATGATAGGATGAGAGGAGGAATTAAATCATCAAGAGTATTGATAATGATATGAAAAAAGTGTTTATCTAGAACATCACTTATTATTAAAGCATATGGTTGGTAGATTACAATATTATCCCATCTCAGATAGGTTTCCCATTTATGGATTCAAATTGTTGTCTAATGTTCATATTCGCACTCCATTCCATGGAAATCAACCTCACACTTGAATAAATAGTTACAATCACACACTTCGAGAAAAAATATCAAAAAATTGGACATATATTATAGAATACTAGTTTGAAGGATTCATTTTAGGTTACACACATTTTCCATTAAAGGAATAATTACAGGTGACAGAGTCAGAAATCTATTACCATTAATATATTATGAGAAAAGTTACAACTAATGAGAATGTATGGTGGTTACCAAAATGATATCATCATCATAGAGGTTGGTTCAACATAGATTAGGGGTGGCCCTTCCAAGTCTTTCAAATATGTGATGAATTTAAAATGTAACTAAAAGATGTAGGGATTTATGAAGTAGTTAGGGTATCAAAAACTTCCTCTCATTTTAATAGGTTCATTCTTTTGAAAATTTTTAAAAAATGTATTTAAGATACTAATATATTCCATTTGGAACATTTATAAGTTAGGGTAAGCCTTTGGGATGTACAAATGATCATAAGGGAGGTGATCATGGGAGAAATATATGATGAATTCCTCCCTCTTTTATCTTTATGCGATGATGTGGAGAGGATTCCTCCACTCCTGAAAGATTTTATTACCATGGAACATAATCTTATGGAAATAGAGCCTCATTATAGTATATATGTTCCCTTCCATGAATGGATCTAGTTATTTGTCACATTTAATGATCATGATCCATGTGTGAGGAAACCAAGGACTTTATTGACCCAAATAACTTGGAGGATCACCAGTGCATGTTGGTCAACATTAGAGGAAATTTTAATTAGTGTGATTTGAATGTTTCACCTGGGGTTGAATGGATGGTATGACCAGTATCCTTATTGTACATATTCATAAGTGGCTGGTTATTACCACTACATGAGTTACATATCGAGGCCAGGGTTACAACATTTTCTATGGAATACTATTTGGAAACCAATTGGTGTGTTAATATGGTGATCCTAATACTGGAGAAACTGTATCATCAAATGGGGTGAATCAATAGGGTGAAGTCCTCTTATAGACTCATTGTCCCATTTCTAGTTCTATGGGGTTAAATATTAGGTCAGATGGGGGACTATGAGTTTTTCAATGACCAACCAATCCCTAAGGATCAATTTAAGCTATATTTACAGTGCATTAGTGGGGTTAAACCATTATCACTGGGGCCAAATGAAGTGAAGGGTATGATTAACCATTATTAACATTTAATATATGATACTTACACACCTCAAAATAGTACCTTATTAAATAATTATTATACTTGACATGCAAGATGGGGGTAACTTATTTCTCAAAGGGAAGGTGTTTTGGCTGCAAGGATCGATGAGAAGATAATTTATGAAGGATATTCACCTTATAGTCTTGAGAAGAAATTTATTTTTATCTAGAAATGGTTTCCAACATCTCTAAATAGTGTAAAAAATGAAGAAAGATTAATGATCACCTATTAATATTTGCTCATGTTTACATGGTAGGATATGAGACTTTAGATTAAACATCCATCCTCTAGATCTCTATATATAAATGTGAAGACTTACATTGAGGATTGGATTAGTTAATATCCAAATGTAATGATGGATGAATTGTTACCCATAGTTTTGGGTCCATCAGTGTCTGGAAAGAAGGAGTAAGGTAGGTGAACAACTAAGGTAGTGAGGCCTAAAAAATAAATTGCATCAAGAAAACCTCTAATTTTTGGGATTCCAAGAAAAAGGTTAAGGGTTCTGGGTTTCACTCCCAAAAATTCCAAAGCACCTCCCTAATAATATATTCCTACTAAGGTTTCATATCTAATGGATTGTAAGTAGTGGGATTATTATAAGTTACATATGACTATAAGATATATATAGAATTTTCGTGAAGTAAAGGATATCATCCTAATTGGATATGGGTATATATCTTCAAATAAAATTATTTCTTATGTAGATCAATATAAGAGGGTGGAAGTCTGTTTGGGACATTGAGGTTTTAATTCACTCACTTCATGGAAAAAATATATATTAAAGTTGATTACTTGAAATGTTGAAGCCTTACGTGGGTGAGAGAGACGAAGGAGAGGGAAATTACAATTCTTCCCAAGAAGAGTTAATATGATTTACTTATTTACATCCTTATGATATTTTATTTATTGATGGGATTCAATGAACCTTTATCTTCATATGTGGGAGACCAATGAGGTGGATTATCCTATTATAAATTCACTTGGTTATGCACCTTCTCATCCATGTTTGGGACCTTATAAACATCCTCCTATGAGGGAAACTTTGGTTTTTGAGATGCTATGGAAACAAGTGAGGAATTTTGATTTTTCTCTTCTAGTGAGAGTGGAATAATCTGAATTACTGATTCCCATAATGATTATGTTTCTAGAGGCTTTAAATATTTGGGATACCTAGAAAATTAATGTATATACTAAAGAGGTTTGTAAAGTATTCCAAGCAGAGAAGATTTTTTTTCCTAGCTTTGAGATTATCACTCCACCTAAGTCTATTTATTTCGAGGATAAACCTGATGAAGTTAGTGCTTATATTAAAGATATATATTCTTCAATCCACACTTTCAAAGGTATAATTTATATCTTTGATTATGTATAAGAGATTATGACATCAAGATAATAAGCAACAAACTCTGATGAATAGGTAAAACATGTACTCATCCCAATTCTCTCTTTCATTATTATTGTGATTCTTAATACTTTTTAGGATTTTTGTAGGAGGATCAAGAAATTAAATCACATAATCCTTCCACAAAATATGTTGAAGGGGAAAAACCATTGGAGTGGAAATTCCTTTCAAGCAAAGGGTTGTAAAAGAAGGATCTATTAATATAACAAAACATATGGGGGAAATGTTTATTGATCGCAAGGGTAAATTATCACCTCCACCACCAATAATTGTTCCTCCTATGATACTCTCCTAACGTGAGGACAATATGATGAGGTAGGTGAAGAAGCTAATGATATGCATTCATTCAGAAATAAAAATTGAGTATAGAATTTATCACCTAACTTTCAAACTATTTTGGAGGTCTCTTACTAATGATTTATCTTGTGTAGATGTTGTAATGAGTTCCTTGTTCTTGAGAGTACCAATTATCTAGGATCACATAACTCCTCTCTTTTTATAAAAGGATACAGAAATGAGAGAAATTATGGGGAGGTTGGAATAAAAATATGATCTAACTATATCAATCATTTACCTCAAGTATATGAGGATGAAGAAAATACCATAGAAAATATGGATCATTGGATGGAAGTTCCCAAAGGAATTCTATTTCCTCCCCTTCCTAAAAGAAATTTTATGAAAATAACGTTGAGTAATCACTAAAGGGGGTTGAACTCAATTGTATTAAATATTCTTCAATATGAGAATATATTGGTAAATAATTTCATGGGGGACTCTGATATGAGGGTTCCAACTTCTCAGGGTCAAATGACCTATACACTGCTAGTAAGAGGTTTTATGATGGTTGATACAAGTGAATGGAAGAAAAAACAAGATTCAAATGTGTCAAATAATACTGCTATTGAATCAATGTTCGTGGTTAATTATTCAAGGGTTTAAGATTTGTAAATACCATCTTCCCTGAGGAAAAATGATCCCATTCTACTAGAAGTAACAAACCTAAAAAAATATGACAAAATTATGAGGAGAGTTGTTGTCAACTATAGATCCAAGTTTACCAGTTTTTATTCCTATGGATTTATTATTGATAAGTAACCTCTTAGAGGTTAAATATATGTCCAACTACGAAACAAATGATTATAAAATCATCCATGCATCCATGGAAGAAGGTTAGTTAACTTTAAATTCAATAATTTTTTGGTATGTATCGATAATTTCCAATTCCCTTGTACTGCTTTTGATAGAGATAAGTTTGAAATACTTGAATCGAGGATGAATTTTGGGATTATTGTTCTAATGGAAAATGTAGTGACCACTATTAAAACTATTAAGGATATTAAAACTACAAAATTTATAACTTTAATGGGTAAAGGTGAGTCTTATACATTTCTGGTTATATCATTTCTTTACTTGTTCGACACTAATTGCTCTAAACGTCTATTTTATGAACAATGGCCCAAACCTCAGAAGTTAGAGATGATATTTAAAAATCCTATATTTCATATATTTTAAGGACATTAATTATTATAGAACCATTTTATTCAAAAGGTTTTGAGATGATATCTTCTATAATCATGATTGTCCCTAAATATATCCTACCTTCCAAGAGAGATTCTGAAGCAGATCAAGAAAATCTTAATTGTTCATGAATTTATCACCAAAATATATAAAGAGATATATGGGAATTGATCTATAATAACCCCTTATAATATTTATAGTGAAATTTACTAAGTTACATTACATGTTCTCTCTACTTTTATATAGTGGGTTTGACTACTATGTTATACATGGTATGGTGAAAGAAGTGATTTTCGATTGAGATAAAGAAAGTGCGCTCGAATCAAAACTTGTGACTACAGAGTCCATGAACCATTTTATTATGTCAAAAAATATCCTAATTACTTAATCCTATGAATAATATAGAGTTTATATAGGATGGAATGGTTGAGTTATAGAGAATAAGTCCCTAGAGGAACAATTTTATCAAGAGTGAGACCAGCTTTTCCAGGAGTTGAATTACCTAAAATGAGAATTAACCAATGTTGAAGCTGTAGTTGATGAGGCATAATAGTTAATAGAATATATATAGAAATCATTGTTGGATTCTTCTAAGAGTGTAGATGTACTATATATTTATGTGGACAAAGAAATAAAAACATTGATAGAGGTATTCCAAGTCGTAGAAGATTCAAATCAAGAAATTATTTAACTTCAAGAATCTTCCAAGAGTGCTCTGTAATAAAAATATTTTTCTTTTTTTGGGGAAACTATAGGTTGTGTGTGTTACCTTAAGAAATATTTTGATGAAAAAATGGAAAATTATTTTATTATGAGTTATCTATATCTTGTTTAATCATGGTTTCCATTTCATAATAACTTGAAATGATTTTAAAAGTAATATCAAGATATCCCAGATCATCTGAACACTAAATTCATAATAAAAATGTCATTCATAATTCCTAAATTCTTGAATCAAAATTATATCCTCCTTGTAATGGCTCATAGATAGGTATATGTATAATATTCCATCACCATAACACCAGAGTTGGTCTGTTTGGATAGATGATCTCGTATCACACTTTTTAAAGATTTTATATAAATATCTGAACTAATATGTTAGGGGAAAAAGAATTCTCTAACATTTTCTTTTGAAAAGGTATAGAATGAATATAATTTTGAATTTTTCTAGGGTTGTGTGATGGTCCCTACAAATTTTGTGTCTTTTATGTCATCGCCCTATATTTTTCCTAAGCCTAATACAAAGAAGACTTAATAGGAAAGACATGGATTTTTCTTAGGCCATCCGATAAGCATAATTTTTATATACATATTGAATACATTTAATAACAGATTATTCATTTTTTATTAGATAATTAATAGGGTTTTGGTTTGTTTTCATAGGAATTAATAATTTTGTATTCAAAGGAAGAACTGATGAAAAAGTGCCAAAAATAGAATTTACATGACATATTTCTCATGTATGGCGTGTAGACATCATTCAAAGCATTCCTGTAAGGCCATATACCAACCCATGAAGCACTTTCATGACATGAAGATAGTACAAGTAATGTAAAATAATTAAATTATATGCATATTTCAAAGATCAGAATCACGTTCAAAGTGATTCACAAACATTACATGCATAGATTACATGATGTGAAGAGTTTGAAGGCTCGAATAATAAAAGATATGAAATGATACTTCAATAGGAAATTTGGATCTCAAGTACACTACATTAAACCAACTTACATGACATGTGTATATTGATAATGAAGTCACTTAAGCCAGTAAACAACATGCATCACTTACATGTAGTGTACTTCTTAGGCCTATTAATATTTTGAGTGCTCTATCATGTACAAAAATCATCAAAATTTTATTTTCTCCCATTTTTCTTCCACCTTTTTCTCTCTCATTTTCATCCATTTTCATTCTAAACTAGATTTAATTCATTATTTTAATTATTTTATAAAATAATTTTGAGTTATTGTTGAATATATATCTGTTCTTTATCTATTACAATCTCATTTCCATTTTTGACATCCATTTCATCACCACCTTCCAATATCCATCAACCCTTATGCCATCCATCATCATTTCTTCATTAACAATAATTTTTTGATTAATTCTTGCTTTTTTTGATTTTGATTTATTATTCTTCCATTGTCTCTTTATTTTGAATAGGTGTTTGATAATATTTGTGTTGATTATTAATTGTTTAATGTTGATTGTTTCTTGTTTATTCCTAGATTTCTTATTTATCAACTATTTCATGATTATGCATATAATTTTTAAAAAAATCCTTAATTTTGATCATCACCTCTATGTATGTATAATCTACCTTGGGTTTGGGGTTTAGGGTAGGGGTGTTTTTGAGCCTAATGAATCTCTAAGTTGAACCTTGGTAACCCTATGCATAGTAATTAGGTTAATAATAATTTTTCATTACATTATTTTACAAAACCATGACCATGGAAAGTTCAATTGAATGAACCTAACCTAATTGGAGTTGAGAATGGATATGACCATTATCCTATAACACTTTCTGTATAGAAGCTTTGTGTAATGAACCTAAGTTTTCAATTATACCTTGACCATGTGATAATTTCTTCATGGGTAGATCCAATTGGTTTGACTAATTTTTTTGATTCCTGCACTACTTTATAGACTAAGACACATGACTATACTAAGATAAACCTAGTGTTATCTCCTATCAAGAGCCTTAAAATTGACCTAAATCCATTCCTTTATTATCTTCCATGAATCCAAACTACCTAGATTTAGTTAAAACAAAACATGAAGAGTGAATGTGAGGAATCTTTCTGAAGGGTTTTATTCGATCGGTTGTTGACCTTCCAGTAGTCCTTGTGGGTTCAACCCCAAAATGCCAATTTACTATGAACTTGTAGTAAGTGTAGTTTGGGATTATAAATTTCTAATATTATTAATGATTTCATGGATTAAATGATGTGTTTGGGTGAGTCAAATTTTGGTGCTATTATCAGGGATTATTATTTCTCAGGCACAGTGACCTATGGATCAAACCTAGAATTACCTCACCCCTTCCTTATTTTTCCTTACCCTTTATCATTTTACAATTTTCTCCATCAACCTTAATCCTCATAATTCTCTATATATTTATCTCTCTCCCCTTCTCAATTAGTGCATGAGTGAGAGCCCTTTGAGTCACTCAAGAAACCTGGATGTACAAGAAAAACTTCTCTTCGATCCCATGATCGATCGATCAATTGCTGCATGTCATCGATTCAAAATGGTTAAGAATAAAAATCTTACACTAACACACCTTCAAGACCCACAATATACACTACCTGTCAATCAGGGTGAGTGACCACCATTGTAGGAGCACACCATTATGGACAATGAATTTCCATCCATTATCGGTGATTCACCCTGCATTGCATGTCCACCAATTTAGGAACACACTTTTGAAATTAAACCCGTACTCATGCATATGATCCAAAACATGGGGTAGTTTAGTGAGCTTTAAAGAGAAGACCCCCATGATCACATATCCAATTTCATAGAGGTTTGAGATACCTTTCACAACCAAGGTGTATTTTCAGATGCAATAATACTTCAATTCATCCTTTTATCCTTATTAAATAGTGATAAGGATTGGTTGAAAAGTAAAAATCTAGATTTAGTCATGACTTAGGATAAATTAGAAAAGAAATTTCTAGATAAATATTTCCCACTAATCCAAACTTTGAACCTATAAAATAAAATTCAAAACTTCATCCAGATAGAAGGATAATTAGCGTGTGAAGGATGAAATAGTTTTAAGGAGATAACTCACAAATTCCCAAACCACAGACTAGATGTGTGGGTTAAATTACAAACATTCTACTGGGGTCTTATCTTGCTGCCTGTATAATGGTAGATGCTGCTAATGATGGGGGATTAATTCTTAAGACACTAGAAGTCAGCCAAGAAATTCTAGATGAAGTTTCTCATAATGATATTCTATGAAAAAGTGATAGAGGACCAACTAAGAGTAGAATTCATTATGTAGAAGAAAATAACTGACTATTAGCTAAAGTTGAGGTTCTTACCAAGAATCCATAATCATTTGAGTTACCTAATGTGCCACCACCCCCTTATTTTCTAGTGATGGAAATTCAATCTTATGAAATATGAGGAGGTCCACTCAAATACCATGATTGCAGAGTAGGCATTGAGGAACCTCGATTCCAAGACTATAATTATGTTAATTACAATCAATAAAATCAATAGTACTAGCAACCCCAACAATTTCCAAAATAGTAAAAATACTAGTAGAGGCCATCTTAGTAGTATCTGCAACAAAACCATGGTAATTTTCAGAAGAGGATTTGAAATGTACCATAAAGGAATCAGAGACCACCTAGGTACCCACCGCATGGTCTAGATCCTCCACTATAATAACAATTCCAACAAAATTTTCCTATAGATCAGTAGTTTTAACCAGCATAGCAACAAAAATATAAATAAGCTCCACCAAGACCACCACAAAAATCCCAGACTCTCTAGAAAAATCTTAAGTGTGGGGGAATCTTTCTTGAGATTTATTGTTGATACAATTGGATTATTGTCTATTTTCATTTATCTAGGAGAAAATATTCACTAAAATAATTCTTTGAATATGAAAAATCTTTTCACCATTTTAAATAAAAGAAAAAGTTAGGTTTGAAATTTTTGAAATTCATATCTTACTCTTGTTAATATTATTAGCATGATTTCTGAGTTAAGTAATTTAATTCCAATTATAGACTCTTAAAACTAATTTTGATTGACTTATTACTAAATTTCATTCCTTGAGTAATTTCTAGTTATTTTTTTTGTATAATCCCATTATAGAGAGGATTCTAAACCTATGATTTCATATTATTTTTTGAGAATACTTCTTGAGTGATACTTGGGGTATGTAAACCTATCATAACTTTCACTGAGATCTTATTAAGGCTGTGACTAAGAAAATACATTTTAATATGACTAGGGTAATCTTTGTTGTTCCAATTTTTCCTAAGACCCACCTTACATTTTTTGTTTCATTATACCATATCATCCATGAATATCCTTTTTTAGGATGGATCCATTTCAATCTAATTATCCCTTCCTACCCTGCTGTTGTTATTATGCATGATTATCCATTGAAAAAATGTGGGGGAATTTTCACTGCTAATGGACACAAGATGCTATTATTGAGGAGATGTATTGTAGAACTTTTATCAGACTGATATTATTTCGACCATGATTACTTTTGTAATTTTATATGCCTATCATATTACTTTGAGAAATTTTTAGAATGAAAAAGAAAAAGAAAAAAATATTTTGGGTTGTGTATTAAGAAGGTCAAAAATCACTATTTATGGATCAATGAATCATTTGATGGTTTATATGTGGTTATGGGATGGATGTGATATCTGGACTAAAAATAACTTTCAAAAAATAAAGAAAATGAAAAAGAGATGAACATGGTACATTTTTGATACATAATTGATATATTCATCGATCTAATTTGAGCTGTTTGGAGCATAGTCACCTTTTGATCTTGTAGGAGTTACTTAATTTCACTACGATGTTTATAATGAATTATACTATTGATATTACCAACCTCTTGAGATTTATTTTTTACTTTCCACCCACCTCCTCCCAGCCTCAAATTCATTTGAACCCTTTTTGTTGAAGCCCTCATGATTGATTTTGTATTTGTATTTATGAAGTGGAGATGTTAAAACCAATGAAATACAATGGTCAGGAACTTGTATTCAGGGTATGAGAATAAATCCAGTTAAATTTTACATAGAGTGATGAAAGAAAATTTATTGTGAGTTAAATTAAAAAATGGGTATAAAATTTAAGGAATAATTATGAAATTGTAATTAAAAGAATAAATAAATTGGATCAAGAATTCAACTATGTGGAATGATTGTTTTTCTTTGTAGGATTGATTATAGAGAACTGACTTTTTTTAATTACACTTAGTTTTATTCTTCTGGTTGTAATAAATATTTCTTGTTTTAAAAGTTATTTCTTTTGGAATCCCTACTAAGATGTTTTTTTCTTGAGGACAAGAAATTGTTCAAGTGTGGGGGAATTTGATAAGCTGAATTTATATATAAATTTTGGATAGATTTAATAATATATTATTCATTTTTTATTAAATAATGAACCGGGTTTTGTTTTTTACATAGGAATTATGAAATTTGGATTCAAAGGAAGAAATTATGAAAATTTTCCAAAAAAAGACTTTTCACACCATATATCTCATACACGACATGTAGGCCTTATTCAAAGCATACCAGCAAGGCCACAAACCAACCCATGAATCAATTTCATGACACAAATATAGTAAACATTGTGTAACATCATTACACAACATAAAACTTTCAAATATTATAATCCCATGTATAGTGAATTAGATAGATGATGTGTAGAGATTTCATGTGGTGACAAGTTTGAAGGCTTTCCCAGTCAATGATACGAACCAATTATTCAGCAGGAAATGTGGAAATCAAGTACATGGTGTGAAACTAATAGACACAATGTGAAAATATCAAGAAAAAAGTCACTTAACCAAGTACATGATGTTCATCACTTATATGCTGTGTACTTCTTTGGCATATTAATATTCTAAGTGCTCTGCTGAACACAATAATCAACACACATTTATTGTTTCCCATTTTGTTCTGCCGTTTTCTCTCTATTTTCTATTTTTTCATTCTAAACTATATTTCACTCATTTCATTAATTTTTTAGTAAAGAATTTTGTGTTAGTGTTGAATCAATATCAGTTATTCATCTTTTACAATTCCATTTCCATTATCAATGCCTATTTCACCATTTCTCACCATTCTTCATTAATGATTACATCTCCCTTCATTGTTTTTTCATCCGTAGTAAGTTTTTGATTGCTTCATACTTGTTTTGATTCCAATTTATCATTATTCAATTATCTATTCATTGAAAATAAACGATTTATTGGATTTATGTTGATTTTTAATTTTTTAACATTGATTATTGCTTGTTTAATCCTGGATTTCTTCTTTATCAATTATTTCCTGATTATGCATAGTGTGTTTAATATTTACTTACTTTGGACCATCAAATCCATGAATGACTAATCCACCTAGGGTTAGGGATCAAGATTAGGGGTGTTTTTGAGCCTAATTAATTTGTAATTTTAACCTTGGTAACCCAATGTCTATTAATTAGGTTAATAATAATTTTTCATCACATTCTTTAGAACAACCATGACCATGGGAAGTGAAATTGAACAAACCTAACTTAATTAGATTTGAACATGATTATGACTGTAACACCTTGATATTTTATGAGAAGTATATTTTTTATGTCTTATGTTATACGGAACATCAAAGGAATCTTTCACTACACACAACACTTGCTTGGCTTGCATTATATGCAAGAGCAACCTTTCTCGAAAGCGTGTGTTGTACGCAATATCTAGTTTCACTAAGCAACGATATGTTATTAAAATATTATATATAGTAGAATTTATAAATAGTATTAACAAAATTTTTAATTTTATATAACATTAGAATTCATTTTACATATGATACGAGGAAAAAACCAATTTTTCGGATAAAAGAATTATTTTTTTCAAAAATGCAGTTTTCCACCTTTTGATGGCGCACCCATTTTAAGGATAATTTTTGAAAAGTTTATAAGTTCAATTTTACAAAATAAAATTCTTCCTTTGAATCAGGATATAAAAAATTTACATTGGATAAATTTTTGATACTTTTCTGATAACTTTCATATTCTGATGAATAGTAAAAATACGCTAATTTTTAATTGAATTTTTTTTTTCATCAAAATAATTTATATGGTTAAAATATATTATTGAATGGTTTTAAAGTATAAATAGAATATATTTATACCATTTAATATAATTTATGTTGTTAGCACTAATTTTAAATTGAATTCATAGGTAAAAACATTTCAATCTTTGGCAATGTTTTAACTTTTAAAACCTGTTTGCTTAACAACAAGATTATTGTTAAATTAATTACTGCATATTTTGTGTTTTTGAATTTTGAAAAATGGATTCCATAATTGAATTCAGTGGTTCCAAATTATGTTAATAGGTTACTTTTATTTTTTTTGATATTATGAATAGTAACTATGGTAATTTTTATTTACTATAGTTAAAGGTAAATTCGGTAATTAAGGGTAAGAATAAGATTGTAAAATTACCCTAACACTTGCCAAAATTCTATTGGATGAATAAAAGTAAACCCATATCACCTAAGGGTCGGAATATATTCATTTCATGGACCTTTGACCATGAAAATGATGTAATTATTATTAAAGCTAAAGAAAGTGACAATATGTCACTCTCTTAAATATTTTAAGTGTAATAATTTTAATTTAGTGATAAAATTCATAAAACTATGAACAGAAATAGTATAAAGAAATATAATAAAATTATCTACATGATGTGAATTTATTTAGAATTTTTAGGGATTAAATAATTATCATTAATTATGACACAATAGTGCTGTGGAATTTATTTTATTGATTGAAATATCAAATAAATGGTTTTAAAAATATTAAAATAAATATTATATGAACAATTTAATGTACTCCACAAATTTTATAGATGAATATGATATTTTATTAATCTATTAGATATTTTATTTCAAACATAACTTCTGTTTGGATTTTATTTAAATTCAAATAAATGAATAGTGTCAAAATTGACACTATTGTTATTTTATAAAAATAACATATTATAAAATTGTTTAAAACTCACAAAAATATTTAAAAATTATAAATTAAAATTTATACGGTCTACATCGTGATATAGTATAAAATTATTGGAAATTCACAACATATAAGTAATTATTTATAATGATTTAAAATTTAGAATATTTTTACCACAAATAAAATTAAATAGATTAAATAAGGATAAATCAAGTTGATAATGTTTTAAATAAATTCCCAACATGTCTAAAGTTTATTGGTTAATGAGATTACAACCATATATCATATAATATTTGAATTTGAGTAATTTTTGAAGTTTTTAAGTGGGGTTTGAATTTATTATAAATTTATATTTTTTAGATTTCCAAAGGTGCCCCTCTCCTCCCTTATAAAAGGGCACCTCCTCCCTCTCCTCCTCAAACCATTTTGAGCCTTAAATCTCGGCCAAAACCTTCCAATTTCACTTCTCAACTTCCCTAGAAACATACTAGAGGTCCTGTTCTTCTTCAAAGACCAATTTTAGTGCCCTAAGAGGAGGTTTCAAAGAGGCATGTCGAAGAAGAGGTAATATCCGTTACCGCTTCTTTAAAATTTATTTCTTATTCTACTTCCTCTTCTTTAGTTATTTAATTATGAAGTAATAACATAAGTATCAATCATAAACTGATATGTTATTATAAATATGGAACAACCCTATTTCACCTTCTATCCATCCTACGGAAAACGAAATCACCGCGCGTGCGTACGTACGGAATACCGTCTCCACGCCACGGTGTAATCTGTTTTCCACCACCACATTACTTAGATGGGTATAATGGTGTAAATAATAACTATATATGATTATTTTAAATTTATATTTATTCTTAAATAGTATACATACACTTTAATACAATTCCACGATCATGAGAACAATATCATTGCTCGTGCGTACGTACGGCCTACCATCTCCACGATGTGATGAGAC
This sequence comes from Viscum album, assembly GCA_963277665.1. Taxonomy (NCBI): domain Eukaryota; kingdom Viridiplantae; phylum Streptophyta; class Magnoliopsida; order Santalales; family Viscaceae; genus Viscum; species Viscum album. The sequence goes on from OY728153.1 coordinate 1,387,873,818, forward strand.
TCATTCTACATGATCTTCATTGAATAATGATTATATAAATGAATTGAATCAATAAATATGATATATATTACAATAATACCATTCTGTAAATGAGGTATATATATCCTAAAAATAGGAATAAGAATTTATTCGACAAAACATGCATAAGAACATAAAGCAATGAACACACGGATAACAAGTAGAAATGAAATATTACTAATAAGAAGATAATAATATGACCATATATGATATCATAACAATGAATATGATTCTGTAATAAGTCAATGACATTATTTAAATCATTATAGATGAGGTTCAGATATGTACAAAGCATATCGGACCTAAGGAAAGGGAAAATATCTCAATCTCAATTTTTATTCGAGATTGTTTATACTTCGGTATTTATTGGGGAATATTTATCATAAAAATACATGTTTCATCAATATTTAATATGATTTCTATCCTCCTACAATGGTTTAAATAAAATTTTACCTATTGGTGAATTTTTAGTAAAATGTATGAATAGAATCTTTTTTCGTTTGCAGTACGAGGTACTTTTTGACTTTTTAGCCAAATACGAGAAGAATGTTTTTTAAATTATACGGCATGAATGGACTTTTATTATTTCATAGAACATTATTTCCATGAATCTTCCTTTATAGGTTTCCAAGTTTATTTTTGATCAAATTATTTAAGTTTACAATTGTATGACATGTTAAGAAAGGAAAAATGTTTTTGAAGTAGAAAGGATATTTTCCTCAAGAATGGAGTTCAACTGTTTTATCAAAATTATTTTCAATCTAAGATAATATAGGGTTATGTTTATATCCCTATTTTTACATTGATTTTATTATGTTATGATGGAATTATTTTATTATGTCCTTTTATGGATTATGTTATGATGACATGATGTTTAAGAATACAATTTTTATTACAAGGGTTATGCTATGATTTATGATTTTGTGGCACTCATAAGAATGGTTTCGTTATGAGATGGGTGGGACCTATATCTCCCTCCAATTCATTGGGTAAATATTTATATCTCATGAGATAAACATGGCTGGAATGACCAGTTAATCCAGTTCAGTGATACAGGATTGGAACGAGGAGTGAACTCGGTTCAGTAATGGACTTTTCCACTATGATAGTCTTGGAAATGAGTCTTCACTAATATGAAATGATTTTCTATGATTATGTGTGTATGACACAAAGTTTAATGTTTTATGTTATGATTATTTGGGATTAATTTTCACTACTATGATTCCTCCCATGTCATGATATTATGATCTCTTTCACAGGTTAAGATTTTCAAAATTTTATGTTCTTATGGATATGATATGATTGATATTTCCTCTATTTACCCCTTACTAAGCATTTGAGCTCACCCTTTTGTATGTTTTATTTTCCCTGGGTCTGGAAGAAGGGTATTAATTAGAATATGAAAAAAGGGACTCTAGATATGATGAAGTAAATGGGAGATAATGTAGATGATTTATGAACCAGTTGTTTATGTTTCACAGTTTCTAAAGACACTATACCTATACGGTCCTTTCATGGTTTTGTTATATGTTGTAATAAGTATGCTTCAATTATGAAGTAATAACAATGTATGTAAAGTATAGGTCATTATAGTTGGTATCAGAGGAAAGGTATAGTCAACCTTTGGAAAATAGGATGTGAAAGTCTTAGTAAGAACCCTAAGGATATGTATAAACATAGAACACAATATTAGTGTTTTAGAAATGGCCATGAACAACCTATGATAAGACCTAAAGTGTGAAATTTCATTCTTGTTTATGTGGTTTTCCTGTTATGATTAGTGTTTCTCACACTATGCTTCTTGGTTTTAGTCAATGGATGGAACCCGAAGGAACCGTGTTAATGATAAATGCGATGGGCAATGCAATGATTGTCCCCCTGAGAAACCTAATGTTATGGGAGATGGAATGCAAAATCTTGTGTCCATGATCACACAACTTTCTCAGGCTATGAATCATGCAATACTTCCAAACGAGCAATGGAAGGAGAAACATTCTGTTAAATCCTTCATGTGGCAGTGTCCACCCTCATTCAGCGGGTCTACTGATCCATTAGTGTCTGAACAATGGATCAGTACCCCTGAAAAGATATTTTCAGTTCTTCAATGTTCTGAACATGATAATGTCATATTAGCAGTATATCATTTGGAAGGTGAAGTTGATCAATGGTGGAATCTTATCAAGAATACAAGGAAAAGGGATGAAATTGAGTCCATGGAATGGGATGAGTTCAAGAACTTATTTTTCAATAAATACTTCCCTCATATTCTTCAAACAAAGATGGAGAATGAGTTTATTGAACTAAAGTAAAAGGATGATGAATCTGTTGGTACCTACGAAGCAAATTTTACAAGACTTGCAAGGTACACTTCCAGAATTATTATCCAACCTGAGAGTAAAATCGATCGATTCTTTAGTGGCTTAAAACCAAGTCTTTGAAGGGAATTATCCATAAGGTACTTCAATATCTATGAGGAAATTGTTCGATGCGCACTCAAGGTTGAGATGGAGATTGGAGTAACCCATCAGTCATATGGGTTTGATAAGAAGTGGAAAATGGAATTCAAAGGGAAATCTAAAGACCACACTGAAAAGAAGAAGAGTTTTACCTTATACTCAAAGTGTGGAAAGAAACATGGAGGGAATTGTCTTAAAGGGACAAATAAATGTTTTAAGTGTATAAAATAAGGTCATCGGGTAGTTGAATGTCAAAATAATGGGAAGAAGATGTCTAATGATGCGAACAAAGAAAGGGATACACAGAATGCACCTCCTACACTTCAATGTTTCAAGTGAAAGGAAATGGGGAATTATGCCAATCAATTCCCTAATCCAAGGGTTTTTGATAATGATCGATGTCAACAAACTCTTAAGGCCAAAGACAAAGGAAAGTCACATACAATTTCTATCGATGATGTGGAGTATGATAACGAAGTGGTGAAAGGTACACTTACCATCCACTCTAAAGTAGAAAATGTTTTATTTGATTATGTATCCACCCACTATTTTATTTATGAAGAATTTTCTAAGGTTATTGCCGTATTACCTCAACAATTAGATGTTGAGTTAGATGTGACAACCCCTAATGGCACAACAGTTGCATCAAAAGTTTAGAATTATTCTCCGATTGAAGTTTGTGGGAAAGTGCTCCCTGTAAATATTGTGATCCTTCCTATAGTGGAATTTGATGTGATTCTTGGCATGGACTGGATTTCATTATACAGAGCTCATATTAATTTCCAAAGAAGGGAAATCACATTTAATATTCCCGATCAATCTACTATCATCTATCGATGCAAGGATGAACATAACCTTCCAGTGGAAATTTCTTCCATCTTATGGGTCTTGATTCAAATAAATGAAGGTTATTTATCTCAAATGGTTGGAGAGAAACTCATGATTAATAATATTCCCATTTTAAAAGAGTTTGATGATGTCTTTCCATAGGAATTTTCAGGTCTTCCACCAAATCGTGAAGTTGAGTTTTCAATAAAACTCATACCGGGTGCTATGCCTATTTCAAAGAAACCATATAGAATGGCCCAAATTGAGTTACAAGAATTGAAGAAGCAACTCCAAGAGAATATTGATAAAGGATTCATACGCCCTAGTGCATCACCTTGGGGAGCACCTGTTCTATTTTTCAAGAAGAAAGATGGATCAATGAGACTCTACATTGATTATCGAGAACTTAACAAGATCACTATCAAGAACAAATATCCTCTCCCACGAATTGATGACTTATTTGACCAATTATACGGAGCTCAATAATTTTCCATGATTTATCTTTGTTTAGGGTATCATAAATTAAGGGTAAAAAAGGAGGATATACCAAAGACGACTTTCTGTACAAGGTATGGACACTATGAATTTATAGTGATGCCATTTGGTCTTACTAATGCCCCTGCTATCTTCATGAATATAATGAATAGAGTATTTAGAGACTAACTTGATCAGTTTGTGGTAGTCTTTATAGATGATATTCTTGTCTATTCAAAGATCAAGGAACAACATGAAGATCACTTGAGAATTGTATTTAAAACCCTAAGAAAGGAGAAGCTTTATGCCAAATTTACCAAGTGTGAATTTTGGCTTCAAAAAGTTTCATTTTTGGGTCACATAATCTCAAAATAGGGGATATCTGTGGATCCAGCAAAAACAGAGGTTATCGAAAGATGGTCGAGAGCAATAAAAATAACCGGGATCCGAAGTTTTCTTGGTCTGGATGGATATTATCAACATTTTTTGAAATATTTTTCAAGGTTATCTAATCCACTCACCAGGTTGACTCGAAAAGGAGTTAGGTTCGTTTGGATGGAGGAGTGTGAAGAAAATTTCAAAGAGTTAAAATGAAGGTTATCTAGTTCACCTGTGCTCACACTGCCATGTAGTGGAGAAAGGTTTGTGATCTATAGCGATGCATAAAACAAGGGACTGGGGTGTGTTCTCATGCAAAATGATATGGTGATAGTTTATGCCTCATAACAGTTGAAAATCCATGAGCAAAATTACCCAAGTCATTATTTAGAGTTAACCGTAGTAATTTTTGTATTAAAAATATGGAGGAATTATCTTTATGGTGAAAGGTGTGATATTTATACTGATCATAAAAGTTTAAATTATATTTTCACACAAAAGTAGATGAATATGTGCCAAAGAATATGGTTGGAATTGATTAAGGATTAAGACTGATCAATTTATTATCACCCTGGGAAAGCAAACAAGGTGGCAGATGCATTAAGTCGACAAGACCATGCTAGCTTATCCATGATGAGGATCACAAAAGATCCAATATTTATGTATTTACAAAGGATGGATCTTGGAATTATAATGGAAGGGAAAAAATCTTATCTTTCTCAAATGAATGTTCAACCATCTATGCATGTGAAGATTAAAGAGGCACAAAAAGAAGATGTAGAGTTACAAAAGAAGGTGAGAAATGTTCCTGAATTCAACCTTGATTGTGATGGGATAATAAGGTTCTGGAATCGGGTTTGTGTTCCTCCCATCCCAAAATTAAAGAAGGAGCTGCTGGAAGAGGCTCATAGTTCTTTATTCTCTATTCATCCTGGAAGCACAAAGATGTATAGGGACCTGAAAGAGTACTTCTGGTGGGATGGAATGAAAAGGGATGTTGCTGAATATCTCTCTCGATGCTTGGTTTGTCAGCAAGTTAAAGCTGAGAGACAGAAGTCTAAGGGGATGCTACAACCATTACCCATACATGAATGGAAATGGGAAAACATAACTATGGACTTTGTCACCGGACTTCCTAAAACATCCAAATACAATAATGCTATCTGGGTCATATTTGATCATCTTAAGAAGTTGTCACACTTCATTGATATTAGAGAAGATTTCTCTCTGGATCAACTTTCCATGATATATGTAAAGGAAGTGGTAAAATTGCATGGAGTACCACTTTCCATTATATCTAATCGGGATCCGAGGTTTACCTCGATGTTCTAGAGAAGTCTTCAACATACTCTAGATACAGAGTTGAGTTTTAGAACTTCTTATCATCCTCAGACAGATGGTCAGTCTGAGAGAACAATTCAAACTCTAGAAGACATGTTAAGAGCTTTCTCTATGGATTTCAAAGGTGGTTGGGATCAACACCTACCTTTTGTGGAATTTTCTTATAATAATAGCTTTCACTCCAGTATTCAGATGGCTTCTTATAAAGACCTATATAGAAAGAAATGCAGAACACCAACTTTCTGGGATGAATTTGGGGAAAGAAATCTATTAGGACCTGATCTTGTTGATGAAATGGCAAAAAAGGTCAGATCTATTCAACAACACATAATAGTAGCTTAGAGTTGACAAAAAAGTTATGCTGACAACTGAAGAAAATACCTAGAGTTTGAAGTGGGTGATAAAGTGTTCTTATGAATATCTCCTTGGAAGAGAGTAACGAGATTTCGAAAGAAGGTCAGGCTGAGCCCTAGGTATATTGGTCCTTTTGAAATACTGGATCATGTTGGGAAGGTAACTTATCGATTGGTGCTTCCACCGAATCTCTCTCAAGTTCATGATGTGTTCCATGTATCTCTCCTGAGAAATTACATACCCAATCCTTCACATTTACTAAGCTCAGAAGTTGTACCGCTGGATCAAGATCTTTCTTAAGAAGAATTGCCAATAGAGATTCTGGATTGTAGAGAAAAAGTTCTATGGAACAAGACTACTCGCTTGGTGAAAGTTTTATGGAGGAACCACCAATTAGAAGAAGCTACATGAGAGTTTGAGGATATGATTAGGGAGAGGTATCCTCATCTATTTGTTATGAAGTGATTAATTTCAAGGGTGAAATTGTAACACCCCAAGCTTCCATGGTACATTTCCCTTTGAGTAATGCAATAGCGTGTGTTGTATGCAACTTCGAGTTCTAACACACACCAAAACCAATCAAACTAGCCGTTATGAATAGCAATACCTACTTTTTGAAATTTTATAAATTTTATCTCTCAAAATGGACTTCATTTTTGGATTCAGAATATCGAATTTAGCCTAGGGTGAAATTTTGGTACTTTTTGGATAACTTTTTTATTTTGACGAATAGTGCAAAGTACTAAATTTTTATTAAAAACAACTTTTTTAGTCAAAATAATTAATAGTGATAAATTATTAATTTGAGTGGTTTTAAAGTATATTTAGAATATATTTTTACCATTTAATACAATTTTGGTCATTGGACATAATTTCACAATTAAACCGGACATAAACAAGTGTCAATCTTTTGATAGTTATTATATCTTAAAAACACGTTTTTTGTTTTGACAGCGGGAATTAATTTTAAATTAATTTCTTCCATTTATGTGTTTTAAATTTGGAAAAATGGATTCCATATTTGGAATCAGGATGTAAAAATTGTGTAAATAGGTAACTTTTATTTTTATAAATTTTGAATAATTACTTCGGTAAATATTTTATTTACCATGGTTAAAGGGTAAATCCGGTAAATAAGGGTTAAAAAATAATATAATAATAATAATAAATTACCCTAAAACGTGTCCTAACCTTATTGGTGGATACATGTCCAACCATGGGAATCTTTGGGTCAATTTTTGAGACCCCATGGAGCCACTTGTAGGTGATAGGAACAATTTATTTTAATGAAGATAAAGTAAATAGAGAAATGACATAAGCTTATATCTTTTAGAAATTTTTTTAAATAGGGTTATATATGTTATATTTTTGATTATAAATATTAATTTGAAATATAAAAATATTTCCTACTTAATGATATTTTATTTATAATTTTTAGACATTGAAAAAGTAAAAATATATATGACAAAATAATGATGCATTATTCTCCTTATTAATGAAAGAATCAAATAATTGGTATTATAAATGTTAAAATAAATATAATTTGAAAGTTTTTATGACATAATAGAATTTTATTGGTTAATATGACATGTTAGGATTTATTAAATGAATTTTGTTATAATTAATAAAGTTGGTAAGACTTTAACAAAAATCAATTATTGAGTAGTGTCAAAATTGACATAAATGAGTTTTTAAAACAAATATTATATTATTATTTTATATTCTATTCCTAAAAACCTAAGGTTCAGCCATAAGACTTATATAATTATTGGTGTATCATTAATGGACCACTTGGGGGTCTCTTGTATGTATATAGTAAGTTTATTAACTATATATTATAAAAATACAATGTGACATGGTAAGTGTTAAACTAATTAACCAAGAGTTAAAACTAAAAGATAAGGTTAATATAATCACCCAAACCTATCTAAAATCTATTGGTTGAAAGGATTTAGAACCAACCCCACCTTAGAATTTTAATAATACACTTTGGATCCATTAGAAACCGAATATAATTTTATTATAAAATAATACTTTAAGTTTTTCCTCACCCCTCTTATAAACGGGCACTCCCCCTTCTCATTAATTCACACCTTCAAAGCCATTTGGCTCGGCCAAAACCTGACCAAATACCCTCCCAACTTCCCTAAATTCATCCTAGAGTCCTTATTTTTATCAGAAAGCCAACCTAAGGAGCCATTTTTATCAAATCAAAAGGAAGAACCTGAAGAAGAGGTAACGTCTTCACCACCCTCTTTAAAGTTCCTTTCTTATTAAACTTCATCTTTCCTTGTTATTTCCATTCTAAAATAATAACTACAGTACCTTCTATATACTGTGATGTTATTATAATTATGGAACAAACAAATTCATTATTCTATCCATCCCTTTAATGACATGTCACCATACGTGTGTACGTACGACCTACTGTCTCCACATTTTGGTGTAATTGTTATTCAATATACTATTATTTTTATGGGTATAATAATGATGTATAATTCATGTAAATAATAAATATAACATGATAATGATTCTTTCTATATGATATACCATCCAATTATATATTATTTTAATATTAAAAGAATGATATTGTCGCTCGTTCTTACGTACGGATTACCATCTCCACGGACGTGATGAGATTCATTCCCCATCATATCCATTCAAGACTAAATTTTATTAGATGATTAAAAACAATATTTAAGGACTTAATATAATTCTGGATATGAGTATGATACAAAAAATCTATAACAAACATGGCTTATATAAAAGAAAATGTGTAAAGTTAACACCCAAAACGACGATAATACTAAGGTTTTATTAACAAAGCGATGTTAAATAATCATATATGATATCATATTAATATATATTATTATTGTATAATTAAATAACAATCATTTAACCATTATAAAGGAGGTTAAACTACCTTCAACCAAGGAAAAGTACAAGGTAAGGGTTTATTTCACAATCTCTTCATTATCCGAGGTTGTTTATACGTAATTATCTACTAGGACCTCTTTATCATCCACATCCATGTTTCTTAAAAATGCATTTCAAAAAATTCTTACTATTTTATAGAATATGGGTTAAAGTCATTTATACCCTTGTTTGACTTTTTATAAGAAGTTTATAAAGGAATATTTCCGTCATTTCCCAAACAAGGTCCTTCTTAACCTTTTCGACAAAATTAAGGTACAAATGTTTTTTTAACTTATACGGCGGCTGTAGCTATTTTCCGCCATTATAACATCGTCAAAGATTACCTTACAAGATTATAATAATATTTTAAAAATAAATATTTTCTTTATGTGACTATTAAATGATTTCAAAATATAAAGAGATATGTCTCTAAAAAAAAGGTTTTGATTCGATCTATGTCAACATCCTTGGATGGATTTTAAGTTTATTTGAAGTTGATTTATTATGCTACAAAACTTCCATATTGTATTGGAGTTTTTTTGATATGTTTGATTGTGGATGTGATATTTTTATACCATTCATTTCTTATGGTTAAATTATTGACTTTTCTTATGCTAGTTTTAATATGAATGTTTATGATATGTTTAAACCTTTTCATATGAGGAATGTATTGGACTTAGTAAGTGATGGGTGGAGCCCGCTATAGCTCCTTGATGCATCAGTAGGTCTCATGAGGCAACTAGACGTGGAATTAGCTGAGTCCCTTTCCAAATTTGATTTATGGTTTTGGCCGAGGCCTTAATCATTTTAGACGTCTTGGCCAAGGCCTTGACAAAATGTTTCAGAATGCCCGACATTATACATTCCCTCATTATGGAAATAATATTGATGGTTCATGTGGTCATTGGACTAGTAGGATACCCATGATTATGTTTTATTATGGAATTATTTACTTAGCTTATAATCTTTCCATAAAAGTATTTATGTTTATTATTGGTAAAGGCATGTGGTTTTAAATTATTTACCATGCTTAATATTTATGTCATTTTACACTGTATGACTTACCCTTACTGAGCATTTGAGCTCACCCCTTTCTTATGTTTCATTTTCCCAGGATATTAAGAAGTTAGTTATGAGTGACCTGTAGTCATAATCTAGGAGGCTTGGATGCTTCTAATGAAATTTATTATTATTGTATTTCTCTCTAAGCTGTAAAGTGGATCATATGTATGAATCTTGTTTCCAATAATACTAAACTGATTGGTCTTTCAATACATGATTTCCTTGTAATCATGCCAATGTTATGTAATAATGCACCGACTCTGGGTAACTGGGGTCGGGGCGTTACAAAAATTTATTTTAAGTGGGGTAGAATGTAACACCATGATATTTTATGAGAAGTATATATTTTTTAATGTATTATGTTATATGCAACATCAAAGGAATTTTTCACTACACACAACACTAGCTTGGCTTGCGTTATACGGAAGAGCAACCTTCCTCGATAGTGTGTGTTGTACGCAATATCGAGTTTAACTAAACAATGATATGTTATTAAAATATTATATAAAGTAGCCATTATAAATATTATTAACAAAATTTTGAATTTTATATAACATTAGAATTAATTTTACATATGATACGAGAAAAAAATCAATTTTTCGGATAAAAGAATTATTTTTTTTCAAAAATGCAGTTTTCCTCCTTTTGATAGCGCACCCATTTTAAGGCTAATTTTTGACAAGTTTATAAGTTAAATTTTACAAAATAAAATTCTTTATTTGAATCAAGATATAAAAAATTTACATTGGATAAATTTTTGATACTTTTCTGATAACTTTCATTTTTTGATGAATAGTAAAAATATGCTTATTTTTAATTGAAAACAACTTTTTTCATCAAAATAATTTATATGGTTAAAATATATTATTGAATGGTTTTAAAGTATAAATAGAATATATTTTAACCATTTAATATAATGTATGTCGTTAGAATTAATTTTACATTGAATTCATAGGTAAAAACATTTCTATATTTGGCAATGTTTTAACTTTTAAAACCCGTTTTCTTAACAACGAGATTAATTTTAAATTAATTATTGCAACTTCTGTGTTTTGAATTTTGAAAAATGGATTTCATAATTGGATTAAGTGGGTCCAAATTATGTTAATATGTTATTTTTATTTTTTTTGATATTATGAATAGTAACTATGATAATTTTTATTTACTATAGTTAAAGGTAAATCGTGTAATTGAGGGTAAGAATAAGATTGTAAAATTAACCTAACACTTGAAAAAATTATATTGGATGAATAAAAGTATACGCATATCACCTAAGGGTCGGAATATATTCATTTAATAGACCTTTTACCATGAAAATGATGTAATTATTATTAAAGCAAATGAAAGTGACAATATGTCACTCTCTTAAATCTTATAAGCTTAATAATTTTAATTTACTGATAAACTTAATAAAACTTAAAACATAAATAGTCTCTAGAAATATAATAAAAGTATCTACATCATGTGAATTTATTTAGAATTTTCAGGTATTAAATAAATATCATTAATTATGACACAATAGTGATGTTGAATTTATTTTATTAATTGAAATATCAAATAAATGGTTTTAAAAATATTAAAATAAATATTATATGAACTATTTAATGTACACCAAGAATTTTATAAATAAATATGACATGTTATGAATCTATTAAATCTTTTAGTTCAAACATATCTTCTGTGTGGATTTTATTTAAATTCAAATAATTGAATAGTGTCAAAATTGACACTATTGTTATTTTATAAAAATAACATTTTATTAAATTGTTTAAAAATCAATTTTTTTAAAAAAATTATAACTTAAAATTTATATGTTCTAAAATTTCATAAAGTATAAAATTATGGGAAATTAACAACATATAAGTAATTATTTATAATGATTTAAAATTTAGAATATTTTTACCACAAATAAAATTAAATAGATTAAATAAAGATAAATCAAGTTGATAATGTTTTAAATACATTTCCAACATGTCTAAATTTTATTGGTTTATTATATTAAAACCCTATCTCATCTAATATTTTAATTTGAGTAATTTTGGAAGTTTTTATGTGGGGTTTGAATTTATTATAAATTAATATTTTTTAGATTTCCAAAGGTGCCCCTCTCCTCCCTTATAAAAGGGAACCTCCTCCTTCTCCTCCTCACACCATTTTGATCCTTCCAGCTCTGCCAAACCCTTCCCATTTACCTTCTTAACTTCCCTAGAAACATAATATAGGTACTGGTCTTCTTGAAATACCAATTTTAGTTCCCTAAGAGGAGGTTTCAAAGAGGCGTGTCGAAGAAGAGGTAATATCTGTTACCGCTTCTTTCAAATTTATTTCTTCTTATAATTAATCTTATTTAGTTGTTTCATTATGAAGTAATAACATAAGTATCAATCATATACTAATATATTATTATAAATATTAAACAACCCTATTTCACCTTCTATCCATCCTACGGAAAATGAAACCCCCGTGCGTGCGTATGTACGAAATACCGTCTCCACGCTGTGGTGAAATCTGTTTTCCACCACCACATTAATTGGATGGGTATAATGGTGTAAATAATAACTATATATGATTATTAAAAATTTATATTGATTCTGAAATAGTATACATACACTTAAATACAATTCCACGATCATGGGAATGATATCATCGCTCGTGTATACGTACGACCTACCATCTCCACAATGTGATGCGACTCATTCTACATGATCTTCATTGAATAATGATTATATAAATTAATTTAATGAATAAATATGATATATATTACAATAATAACATTATGTAAATGAGTTATCTATAACCTAAAAATAGGAATAATAATTTATTCGACAAAACATGCATAAGATCATAAAACAATGAACACTTGAATAACAAGTAGCAATGAAATATTACTAATAAGAAGATAAGAATATGAACATCTATGATATCATAACAATGAATATTATTCTATAATAAGTAAATTACATTATTTAAATCATTATACAGGAGGTTTGGATACGTACAAATCTTATCGGACCTAAGGTAAGGGAAAATCTCGCAATCTCAATTTTTATCTGAGATTGTTTATACTTCGGTATTTACTGGGGCATATTTATCATCCACATACATGTTTCCTAAATATGTAATATTATTTCTATCCTCATACAATGGTTTAAATAAAATTTTACCTATTGGTGAATTTCTAGTAAAATATATGAACAGAATCTTTTGTCGTTTGCAGTACGAGGCACTTTTTGACTTTTTTGGCTAAATACGAGAAGAATGTTTTTTTAACTTATATGGAATGAATGGATTTTTATGATTTCATAGCACATTATTTCCATGAAGCTTTCTTTATAGGTTTTTAAGTTTATTTTTGATAAACTTATTTTAGTTTACAATTGTATGACATGTTAAGAAAGGAAAAATGTTTTTAAAGTAGAAAGGATATTTTCCTCAAGAATGGAGTTCAAGTGTTTTATCAAAATTATTTTCCATATAAGATAATATAGGGTTATGTTTATATCCCTATTTTTACATTTATTTGATTATGTTATGATGGAATTATTTTATGATGTCCTTTTATGGATTATGTTATGATGTCATGATGTTAAAGAATCCCATTTTTATTACATGGGTTATGCTATGATTTATGATTTTGTGGCACACATAAGAATGGTTTCATTATGAGATGGGTGTGACCTATATCTCCCTACAATACATTAGGTAAAGATTTATATCTCATGAGATAGACATTGATGAATGACAAGTTAATCCAGTTCAGTGATACAGGACTAGAATGAAGAGTGAACTCGGTTCAGTAATGGAATTTGTCCGCTATGATAGTCTTGGCAATGAGTCTTGACTAATATGAAATGATTTTATATGATTATGTATGTATTCCACAAAGTTTCATGTTTTATGTTATGATTATTTGGGATTAATTTTCACAACTATGATTCATCTTATGTCATGATATTATGATCTCTTTTGCAGGTTAAGATTTTCAAAATGTTATGTTCTTATGGATATGATATGATTGATATTTACTTTGTTTACCCCTTACTGAGCATTTGAGCTCACCCTTTTGTATGTTTTCTTTTCCCCAGGTTTGGAAGAAGGGTATTAAGTAGAATATACCAAAAAGGGACTCTAGATATGATGAAATAAACAGGAGATAAATGTAGATGATTTATGAACCAGTTGTTTATGTTTCCCAGTTTAAAAAGACACTATACCTATACGGTCATTTCATGGTTTTGTTATATTTTGTAATAAGTATTCTGCAATTTTGAAGTAATAACAATGTATGTAAAGTATGGGTCATTATAATGACCACTAGCCTATGATGATTTCTATATAGAAGTTAAGAATACTACACCTATGTTTTTTATTATACCTTGAACATGGGATAATTGTAGCATGGGTAGATACAATTGGTTTCACCAAAACAAATTGGTGATTATTTCACCGCTTCACAGACTTTGCTGTAGGATTATCTCATGCTAAACCTTGTATTATCTTTTGTCAGGAGCCCTAAAATTTACCCTGATACCTTCCTTTATTATCTTCCTTAAATAAATAATACTTATATTTATTTAAAACCAAATATGAAGAGTGAAAGTGAGGAATCATTCTAAATAGTTTTTCTCGACTGGCTTCTGACCCACTAGTAGTCATCGTGGGTTCAACCATTCACTTTCACTTTACTACATCCTTGTAGTAAGTGTATTTTGGGATTTTAAATATCTAATTTGATCAATTAACATGTATATTCAATGATTAATGTGGGTGAGTCACCATCATTTGTAGGTTTCCAACCTAAGAAGTTTTATGCCATTTCAATTTCAAGTGATCGATTTTTCTTAGACCATGAAAAGCACATTTCTAATGAGTGGAGACTCAGCTTTTTTCCAAAATGACCTTTATGAGGTTTTGTTCTGGTGAGTCTTATATCTATATGCTTAAGCAGTTTAAGGTTATTTAATTTAGACCAATATAACTAATGTTTATGTTTTAACATCCTTGAACAATGGTTATTGTAGTTTATGATCATATTGTTTTGACCAATGGATGATATAGTTTAAATCCACATATATTTAACCAATGGTATGAGGTGAATTTTTAAATAGTGAAGGTAGGGTAGATCTGATAAGAATTGATAAAGATTTTAGTTATTGATATAGGAAACCTCCTAGATAGGAATATATAATTCATGGTCCTGATGCCCAATCTGAGTGACCATCGCTTTCAACAATGAAAAACTTTCATTCTCCAAGTGTATTCCAAATATTGATGATTTAAATAAAAAAACATGATCTAGTGATTTTATATAATATATAAAGGGGTATTAAATTTATGGTTTTTCAGCTTGAACCATTGTGTCATATGGTTTAAGTTCACATGCTGAAGACTTGTAAAAGTTCTTGTATGGAACATCAAATCTTTGTACTGGAAATGGGTATGATATAGAAGTGTGTGACATAAAGGGTCTTGAATATAATTGAGTATTTGGATTATAGATTAAGTGAATCAAAACTCATGAATATTAAATTATGAGTGATGGAATGGGACATATATGCTGGGGATGACTGTGAACCATATTCTAAAGATGGATTCCATTGCAATGGTGTTAAGGTATATGGGGATTATAAGACCTTCCCTTTAATATAAAGATGCCTCTAGTTTATGGGACTTATCAAGGGTGTATATGTAGAGCCATATTAGGGGAATAATATACATATTCAAGCAGAAGTGTCCTTTGGAGTTGTATGCTCTTGTTAGTGATAGGCATGATAGGTCATTAAGGATTTAAAAACTTATGTCATGAATTAGGTTTATAGAGAAAGGATTATTCAATAAGGATTCAAAAACCTCAATAATTACATCATTGTGTATAAAACATATATTCAAGGTGGTAATATGTTATATGGGAATAATCACATGAGGTCATGCGCATAGTTTATGGTCATGGTTCTTGGACCAATATGTAAATGATGGCCCAAATGGGCTTTAAGGTCAAGAATATTCCAACATCTTCTGAGCATGAAGTGAGAATATTGTAAATCATAACTTGGTCTTATCAAATATGGAAAGGTGTTTTGGGATAGGTAACTAAGTATCGATTATATACCATGTTCAAGAATTGGATTCCATTATGATATTTTCAAGTTGAATGAGAGTTAGAGGACCTTCTCCTCAAGATACATATGCCTTTGGTTGATGGGCCATATCTAGGGAACATATATTATAACAACCCTACTCTTTATTAAACATTAATTTATGATTTATTACATAAGATTACACATAATACAACCTATAATATTGATAAGTCTAGTTTTTTTTGTGAATTAGGTACATTATATAACAATTTAAAACATGAAAATCAACATCTTTATTGAAAACTTCCTTAACATGCTCGCACTTAAAATTGCACGAGACAACCTGGGGACATACATAAGAAAGGTGTGAGATATAAAGGCCAGTAGGAGAATAAACATGGAATAAAATGAAGAGAATAATACATGTTAGATAATTAATTTCAATGGTGGAAAAAGAGTATAAATAATAAACATGAATAATGAGGGTGATATAACATGATAATTATAATGGAAATATGGGAAAAGGGATAATTATTTAAAACAATTCATCATAAACATAGGTCCAAGATAACTTCCAAGACATCATGACAAAAAAAGTTCAATAAAGGAATTAGGTTAACTCTCTATCCCAATATGACTTATCATGATACTAAACATTACCCAATGCATTAGAGCACTATATAATTCTAGTATCACTAATTACATTCATATCATTTTCAATTCTTAAGTGTGCCACATATATGATACAACATGGATTCATTTATCATCAAAATTTATTCCAAGATTAAGGAGTGTAGAATACAAAAATTCATGTCCCACATCAAATAATTATATGTTTATAAAGGAGAATACCCTTGATAGGGAATCAATATAGTATTTACTATACAATTGTTTTGGCATGAAAAATCGCAGTGAAATTTCAACAATATAACGGTGTCACTTAAAAAATTCATAAAAAATGGATGATAAGAGAGAAAGGGGTCTCTCATAATTTTGAAATAAATTTTAATGTAAGGGGGATATGTAATAACATATCCAATAATAAGTAAATGAAGATAAAATATATAAGGTAAAGAAGATACTTGAATAAATATGAGATAAGAAAAGATCCCTTACTTGAGTGTGTGACTCTAATAACTTGGAAGGAGATTCTTAAAAACTTTGGAAACATTTATAGGACTCTATATAGATGATTTAATAGTAAGGATGTGTCAAAAGGAGTTTTAGTGAAGATAAATGGGAGCTTGGGAGGGTTTATATAGGAATTGATGGGTGTTTCTTTATTATTAAGGTTTTGGACTCTACATAATAAAATAACCAAAAACAAAAATCATGCCATGGTTTTTTCCATGGTTTATAACAAATTGGAGTGTTAATCATTATTTTATAATGTAATGTTTCTAAATTAATAAAATAATTACCTTGATTATGTAGAGGCAAGTCATACTTTTAAATAAATGATTTAAAACCTTAAAAATATACCAATAGTTTTGAAAGATTCATAATGGATTTATAAAATTAATCAAGTAAACTTAAAATATTATTATTTTAAATATAAAACATATATTTGGTCTTGGGTACTATTTATAGTATTTATTACATCAGTTTTGGGTATTTATGATTTGATAATACACAAAGTATATTTATACGGTATTTATTTTTACCCAAAAATGGGATGTCTCAAAAAATTATGAAAAATTAATCATTGGATAATTTTAAAATTATTATTACAAAAAATAATATTCATTTTATCAAAATAATTTTCTAAATATATGAATTTTTACTTTTAAAATAATAATCATTGTTTATTGATAAATGTTGTTTTTTTTTGACAATAACGGTTTTTAAATCCTTATAAAAATTACATTCAACTTAATAAAAATTATATGATAATTTGTATTTAATAAAAATTATTTAATAATAATATCTTATTAAAATATTATTTATTTCAAAAATACATTAACTCATCAAAATAAATTTCAAAAATACTATTCATGTTTTATTGTATAAAAATCATTTATAAAGTTACAATAATAGGATGAAAATATATTTAATATTATATAAAAAATAATTTACATACTAATGTCACTAGGGTATTGACACATATTAATTTAATACACCCCAAAAAACCTTAAGAGTAAGGTGTGTGATGTTAAGACTTTGATGGGGTGGTTCAGAGTACATGTTTTTGGATGTGATATCAATGAGCTTGAACTTCTCCCGTAAATAGTTTCACTGATGATTAAGTTGTTGGATCTAGGATTGGTCTTGATTAAGTGAAAATAATAGATATTATATCTCCCTTAGAATCTCTAATAAATGAGATTCATAAGGTATGATCCTACTGGTTGAGGCCATCACTTCATTTGTCTGTATTAATTAGATTTATTAAAACCCGATATTTATACTAGCCATGTGATCATTGTTCAATGCCAATTTTATCAATGATAAATAATATTAATGGTCATTGAAATCCAATAGGATATAATAAAACCAAATAAGTGAATGTGTTTTCTATATCCATATTACATAATAAGAAATTTTATTAAAACACAAGGGGAATTTTATTTATAATAGTATGGATCATTATAATATTTCCCCATTTAGAAATTTCTCCCTAGAATTTATTATTTCCCACACTAAAATAAATGAGGGTAACTCTGCTTCATCACTTGTTCCAGTTCCCACATCACTTCTTCCAACTTGTCGTTTTCCTATAACACTTGGATATGATGAATTGTCTTATTTTGTAGAACTTTGTCTATATGATCTAAGATATTCACCGGCTACTCCTGATAGGAAAGATCATTATCCAATGGTCCCACATCTAGATTGAGTACATGTGAGGGGCCTGGTATGTACTTTCTCAAGGGGGATACATGGAATACATCTTGCACATTAGATAGGTTATGTGGGAGTGCTAGTCAGGGGGCCACCACTCTAATGAGATCAAGGATATTAAAGGGGTGGATGTATCTTGGAATAATATTTCCCTTTTCTCAAACATCATCACTTTCTTACATAGGGATATGAAGAGGAATATCATGTCTCCAACATCAAACTCTAAGTCCCTTCAATTATTTTCATCATAGATCTTCTATCGACTCTGAGATGCCTTGATGTGCTGCTGAATGGTTTAACCTTTTACACCATCTTCTCAACCATTTCAGGACATAACAGTTTTAATCCAGTAACTTTAACCTAACTTGTAGGTGTTATACACCTCTTACCATGAAGGGATTTATATGGATCTATTTTGATTCTTTATTGGAAACTGCTGTTGTAAGAGAACTTGACTAGAGGTAGATTTTGATCCCATCCTCCTTTAAGGTCTATAGAACATGCTTGCAACATATCTTCCAGTGTTTGAATAGTCCACTCATATTGGCCATAAATTTAAGGATGATAGGCTGTAATGAATCTTATATCAATGTTTAGATCATGTTGGAGACTTTTCCAGAACTTGGAGGTGAATCTCGAGTCTCAATCAGATACAATCGATAGTGGTACTCCATGAATCCCACCACTTCTATGATGTATATCCATGAAAGTTGATCTAGTGATAAATCCTATTGAATTTCAATGAAGTGTGTAGTCTTTGTAAGATGATCCACAATAACCCAGATAGAATTTTTTCCTTTTGATGTCTTCATATGTTCTATGAAAAATTCTATAGTGATGTTTTCTCATTTCCATGTTGGTATGTGTAATGGTGTCATCATCCCCTTATAATTATTACTTTTATAATTCACTTTCTGAAATACCAAGAACTTTGATGTATATTCAACAATATCTTTATTCATATTTTCCCACTAATAGTTATCTTAGAGATCTCGATACATCTTCGTTCTTCCTGGGTGAATGGAGAAAGTCGAACTATGTGTAGAATCCAATAGTTCCTTTGTTAACCCATGATTTGATGGAACACATAGTCTTGACCCAAATCTCACAGTTCATTCTTCATTAAAATTAAACTATGAGGATTTACCTTTCTTATAGTTTACATTTTCTTATGAATTCCAACATTATACCTTATATAATCTTCTAACCTCTTCAGGAGGAATGGTTGAGTAATAATTTGCTAAAGGATTAATGATGTTCATTCCTTTATGATTCCCATGTCCATCCTTTCTAAATATAAGAAGACTGGATCCCCCTCAATTCTCATCAATGACAGAATTGTTGGATACTTTCTACTTAGAGAATCTACCAATTTATTCTCTTTACTAGGATGATAGTTAATTGAGAACTCATAGTCTTTAATCATCTCAATCCATCTTCATTGGTGCATATTCAACTCTATCTATGTAAATATATATTTGAGGAGTTTGTGATTCATATATATTTCACACTTGTCCCCAAAGAGACAATGCCATCATATTTTCAAAGAAAATATCAATACATCCAACTACAAATTATGTGTTGGGTAGTTTTGTTCATGAACTTTCAACTTCCTTGAAACATAGGGTATGAATTTATCATTATGCATCAACACACATCCAAATCCCTTATTCAAAGAATTGTTGAATACTATAAAAATTTCTCCACTTGTGGGTAGTATGAGCACAAGGGAAGTGATAAGACTCATTTTAAACTCCTTTACTCTCTCTTCACATTCATCATTCTAATCAAACTTGAATCCCTTCTGATTTAACTTGGTTAGAGGGTTTGACAATCATGAGAAATTTCCCACAAATAGACGATAATACCCATCTAATCCAAGAAAAATAAAGATATCTATCATAGATGTTAGACTCAGACATCCTTCAATATATTTTTTCATTTAAGGGTCTACAAATTTCCCATTTATTGTCATGATATTCCCTAATAAAGATAAATACTTTAACCAGAACTCACATTTCTTGTACTTTTCTTAAAGCATCTCCTTTCGTAAGGTCTTTATCATAGTACTCAGATGCTCATAATGTTCCTCCTTGATTTCAGAGAATATTATAATATCATATATAAATACTACTAAATTTTTTTCTAGGTACACTATAAAGACTATATTAATCATGACCATGAAGATTGCTAGAGTTTTTGTGATTCTGAATGGAATTACTATGAACGCATAGTGCCCATACCTTACACTAAAAGTAGTCTTGGGGATATCCTCATTCTTCACCCTAACTTGGTAATATCCCGACCAAAAATCCACCTTGGAGAAGTATTGGGATCCACATAGGTAATAAAACAAGTCATCAATCTGTGATAGTGGATACTTTTTCTTTATCCTGATCTTGTTGAGCTCACGATAATCAATGAAAAGGTGCAGTGAACCATCATTTTCTTGATAAAGAGGACTAGTGAACCCCATGGTTAAGAACATGGGTGTATAATCCCTTTATCTGGATTCTCCTATAGTTGTTTCTTTAGCTCCTCAAGTTTCACAACATCCATTATATAAAGAGTCTTGGATAATGGAAACTCCCCAGGTATAATATCGATTGAAAATTCAACTTCTCAGCTTGGAGAAAGACTAGGCAATTCCTCAGGAAACACATCATCATATTACCTCACAATGTACATGTCTTCAAAGATGGTTATTTCATTAGACTCAATCATTTGAGATAAATATACTTACTCATTGGGATATAATATCTAAACTTTTGGTGATGTTGCTAAATAAGATTTATCCCCCTCCTTGCACTTGTACAAAATCAGGGGTCGATTCAAAATACGAAGAGTGATTTATTTCTCGAAGAAATTTATGTTGGATCTATATAGGGAAAGAAAGTCCATGCCCATAATTTCATCAAATTATACTAAAGGAAGTATGAAAAGGTTTTTTGGGAAGTTTATCCCACAAATTTTGATAGGGGTGGAGTTATATACTTAAGATGGAATAATTTTTTCATTTTCCATTTTCACTGATAGCTCTACATCCAATATTTTTGGTGGTGTTTCAATATTTCTACTAAACTTTTATAATATGAAGGAATACATAGAACCAAAATCAAAACGTACATTCACTATTCTTGAATGAATAACCAGTGTACCTAACACCACATCATTTTTGGGTTCCATCTCCATGGTTGTGATAGAAAAATCTCACACTTACTACCTTGGAGGTTGTTGGTGGTCTCTAAAAACCCTTGGCTTAGGGAATTTATTTGAAAAATTCCCAGTTTCCATGCAGTTTAATCAATGAAAAATGCATCGAGGGCTGACCAGAGTATTCATTTCCTCCATCATAGTTGCAGGTTTCTCCTTTTGGAAATATTTAGCTTGGTTCCCTTCCTTTGCACACCTAAAGAATTTCCTATTTCCCCTTAAATAAATTTCCAGGGTTCTTCTTTCTGCTCATTTTACAAGTAGGATGATGAAATATCTTGTTATCGTTATATTTTAACATTAGATAACTAGAATTAAACTCCACTTTTCACTTATTATCTCTATGATACCCTTGTTATTATTTGATATTCATTTCAACTTTGATGGTATATCAAATAATTTAATCAAAGATATCAAAGTCACAGATCATTAGGGATTATTTTAAACTAGGTTTTAGACCATAAAAGAAGTGGTAAATCTTGAATTTAGTGGTAACAAAAAAATGTGTATCATTAAATTCTTGTAAAGTTTTCCTCATATAACCCAATAGATTTGTTATATTTTTTCTTGAGGATGAGGAAATATCTTTCCATTTTAAGTTAGAGAGTGCAAGGAAAATATTTTCACAAAAACATTTTCTAGAATTCATTCCACTCCATCACATCAATCTCTTCCTCAAGATTCATATTCTTGATCAATTTCCACCACTGATCATCTTCTACCTCTATATGATAAAAAACTAGTATAACCTTCTCTTATTTGGAATATTGAAGGATGGATAAGATCTTATAAATGGAGTTGATCCATTGTTTTGTGATTAATGGATCAAATGATCCATTGAAAGTTGGTGGCCTTTGTCACATAAAGGTATCTATTTCCACTTTTTATCTTTTAGGAGGTTTTGGATTCTCATTCCGATCTAGGTTTCTATTCATAACTAGAGTTATCTAAGATATTATCATTATAAAGTTCACGATTCCTTCTCCCATCAGGTTGGATATCTCATTGGGGTAGTCATCACATTTCCTATCACATTGATTGTTTACCCGATTCCTTTTAATTCTAGCCATTGGAAAAAATAAAAGAAAAGTTAGGGATGAGTATTTTTATAATATTAAAACACAAATGTGAATCTAATGAAATTAAAGGGATAACTTATAAATTAAACTCATTTCTTAATATATGAATTTCTAGGCTTCAATTTTGGCTGTCTATGATTTATTTACTAAAAAATATTATTATGGGGATTTTTTTATTTCCTTAATAATGTTTTGTAATGAGCTTATGAATTTACCAAAGCATATCCCCCAGGAGTGTCAAACTAGATGTGAATTAAGGCCTGTTGTTGTGTACCAGGTTATACTGAGTCAGGCCCGACACACCTTGTCAGGGATGTTACACCTAGGTACATCTATTCCAGAACCGCATCCACTTATAGTATCTAGATAGATATGTATTTTCTTGATAAATAAATTACACTATACTTACAAAAATTTAGGGATGTTTTCTTATACTTATTCTTATCCCTAAATCTTTCTCTATATAATTCTAATCCTAATCCTAAAAATAACTAAACTTTTCCTCTGATAAAAACTATAACATCACTTCTCTTTATTTCACATTAATTAATTATTTATTACATAATATTACAATTAATGCAACCAATAAGACCTATAAATATAGTTTATTTAGGAATTAGGTATATTTAATAATAATTTAAAACATGAAAAACAACACCTTTATTGAAAACTTTTTTTAACATACCCACACTTAAAACTGCATGGGATAACCTTGGGACATACATAATAAAGGTGTGAAATATAAATTCCAGTAAGGGAATAAACATTGAATAACATGAAGAGAATAATACATGTTAGACAAGTCATATAAATGGGGCATAAAAAGATTATTAATCACAAACATTAATAACGTGACATGATATAACATGATAATCATAAAGGTGACATGGGAAATGTGGTAACAACTTAAAACACTACATCATAAATATAGGTCAAGGATAAATGAGAAGACATCATGAAGGAAAAAATGACATAAGATAATTAGGTTCACTCCTTATCCCAACATGATGTATCATGATACTAAACATTACCCAATGCATTGGAGCTCTATATAATTCCGGGCACACCCATCACATTAATTTCACTCTCATCCTTAAGTATTCCATATAGATCATACAACATGGATTCATTCATCATCATAATTTATTCCATGGTAAATTAGTGTGGAATAAGAACATTTAATTCCCATTTCAAAGAATTATATGTGTATAAATGTGAATACCCTTGATAATAAATGGGTATGGTATTCACTACAGAATTTTTTTTGGTATCGAAAATCGCGATGAATTTTTGACAACATAACAACGTCACTTAAAAATTCATAAAAAAGGGTTGATGAGAGTGAAATGGGTCACTCATAATTTAGAAATAAATTCCAAATTAATGGTGATATATAATAACATATCCCATCACAATGAAATGAAGATAAAAGTCATAAGGTAAAGAATATACTTGAATAAAGTGGAGATAAGAAAAGATCTCTTACTTGAGTGTATCAATCCAAATGCTTGGGAGGGGCCTATTGATAGATTGGTGGAACCTTGGGAGGACTCTATAGAGTGGAGGGAAGAGTAATTATGTAATCCAAGGAGTTTTAGTGATGATAAATGGGAGATTAGGTGGGTTTATATAGGAAATGATGAGGATTTATTTATTATTTAGGTTTTGGACTCTACATAATAAAATAACCAAAACCACAAACCATACCATGTTTTTTCCCATGGTTTCTACTAAATGGGATTGGTTATCATTATTTTATAATTGAAAGGTCCAAACTTAATAAAATAATGTCCTTGATTATGTGGAGGTGATTCATACTCTTAAAGAAATGGGTTTAAAACCTTAAAAAATATTAATTTTTTTGGAGGATTCATAATGGATTTATAAAATTAATCAAGTAAACTTAATTTTTTTTATTTTAAATAAAAAAATATATTTGGTCTTGGATACTCTTTTGAGTATTTATTACATCACTTTTGGATCATTATGATGTCATAATACGAAAAGTATATTTATATGGTATTTAATTTTTACAAGAAAATTTGACTGACTTATAAAATTGTGAAAAATTCACCATTAGATATTTTCAATATTATGATTAAAAAAATATTATTTTTAATAAAATAATTTTAAAATATGTAAATTTTCAATTTTATAATAATAATCATCAATTATTGATAAATGCTGGGTTTTTTTTGACAATAACCATTTTTGGACCCTTATAAAAATTACATTCAATTTCCTAAAAATTAAATGATAATTTGTATTTAATAAAAATTATTTAATAATAATATTTTATTAAAATATTATTTATTTAAAAAATCCATTAATTTTTAAAAATAAATTCCAAAAAATACTATTCAGGTTTTATTGTATAAAAATCTTTTATAAAGTAATAATAATACGATGAAAATATATTCATTATTCTCTACAAAATAATGTACATACTCATATCACTAGGGTATTGATACATATCCCTATAATGAAACTACAAATACCCAAAGAGTATGGTTTGCGATAATTAGACTTTCATGGGGTGGTTCAACATACATGGTTTGGGCCATGATCTCGATGAGATTGAATTTCTCCTATAAACAATTTTTCTCATGCTTAAGTTGTTAGTTATCAGCTTGGGCTTGGTCAAGGGAAAATCCTAGAAATGATATATCCCTCAGAATTTGTGGTAAATGGGCTTTATAGGGTATAATCCTAATGGTTGAGGCCATCAATTCCTTTGTCTGTATCAATTGGATTTATTAAAACCCTATATTTATACTAACCAGATGATCACTATTCAACAACTGTTTTATCAATGGTAAAGATTCTTAATAGTAATTTAAATCCAATATGATATAATAAAACCAAATAAGTGCACGTGTTTTCGATATCCATATTACATAATAATTTTTTTTATTAAAATAGAAGGGTAATTTTATTTATAACAGTTCAGGTCATTACATATATAGAGCCATATCAGGGGAATAATATGCATAATCAAGAAAAAGTGTCCTTTTGAGTGAAATATTCTCATCACCAACAGCTAGAGAAGATTTATGAAAATCTATGTTTTATATGACATGAAGCACTACTTAAAAAAAGAAGATGTTCAGAGAGAATGATGAATACATTTAGACTAGATATTTTCATGAATGGGTTGTCATGATATCATCAAGAGGTAGGGATTAAACCCCATATGGATCTTATAAGGGTTATCCTATATAGATCCATCTCATCTGTGGGAAAAAGTTGGAATTTCCAAGACTAATGAGGATTAAAACTCAAAGGATATCCTTTTCCACATTCAAATAAGAAAAAATTACCTAATGTAATCATAGAAGAAAGCCTTATATACTGAAACATAAAAGTAAAAGGGGAATTCCATCCTATAAAGCAATTACCATGTTGGATTAAATTTAGTGGATCCAATCCTTATGTTATAAAATTGATCATAGATGAGAATATTTTTTATTATTTTATGTTGATGAAGGAATAACCATTCACCAGGGATCTTCCTTATGATTATTTTAAATTCCCAAATGTGATGAATTTACCTTAATGTAGGACCTTTTAGTGTGAAAAAAGGGACCAAAACATCAAAGTGATAGGGGGAATTATCATTTTTGAAATTCATGGTTGGTCTTGAAATATGAGATCTCAATATCACTATGTATCACATAGAAACAACAATCAATACAAAAATAGTTCTGATCGGCCCCAACTACATTGATCTAGATCAAATATAGGTGAATAAGATTTAGAGGAGGGATTTTTTTATGGAATTCATGGATGAAATTAGGATAAGTGATCTTAGGATCACTATATATCCCAAAAAATAGGAATCATGACACACATAGTTCTGATCATCCCTCCCTGCATTGATCTGGCTCAAATATAGGTGAATAATTTTTAAAGTAGGGTATTATTGATGTAATTCATAGATTAATACAGGATAAGTGATCTGGATGTCACAAAATATGACAATATAAACAAGAATCAAGCCACACGCAGTTCAGATCGGCCATCCCTGCACTGATCTGACTCAAATATAGGTAAAGAAGATTAAAATGAGGGCATTGCTGATGGAATTTTTTTCTAGACCTAGGATAAGTGATCCTAGAATCACTACGTATATCAATTTTTTTGAATCATGATAAACATAGTTTTGATGAGTAGTTTTGCATGTATATCAGGCTCTAACATGGGTATAGAGGCATTTCATGTTCCAAGGAACAAAATAATTACATGTTAGGAATAAATATATTGATTTAGCTCATATGAAGGTGAAGAAAGCCATACAATGGAGGAAACACTAATTTGTTTATGGTCATTTAGAGTGTAATATTTTCCCCCTACTTTGGTTATGATGGAACTTAATAATTAAAATTTGAATAATCATCACAAACTACTACTCCCACATGAGTCATGTTTTGTGTGTGAATTAAGAGGAGATTGAAAGACTACCAATATTGCATTAATATTACATCCAAGGGTCATAAAAAATGTTATTTTATGTTTTGTGGTGGGGAAAATATTGTGTAGTTTCACATCATATGACCAGGATGTTGATTCTATGTAGTTTAGATTATTATCATGAGGAATTTCTCTAGGAAATTTCAAGTCATGTAGCTTGAACTAAGGGTATTGAAATTATTGAAATTATTTATTTAGAAATAATTTATTGGTAACCCCTATAATATGATATCTATCCATCATTACTGACTAATAGTTTCTATTGGGGTAGACATCGTCTATGGAATAATTTTCTTCTAAATTTGGATCAAGTTTTCATGGTTTCTTCCTAGGTATCATTGAATATCTGAGATCCAATACCAATTCCCCTTTAAGGAATAAATAAAGTTTAAATTTATTTTTTAAGGCTCATGCTACATGGTTTTGATGAACTTACAAGTGGTTCAAGGTACATAACCTTTTCTCATCAAACCATTCAAACTATTCTAGTTGATTTTGAGATTTCTTACCTACAGATAACTTCTTGAAAATGTAAATTATAAGTGAAGGTAATTATACCTAAATAGGTAAAATCTAAACTATACTATATAAAAGTGAATATGGGGTTTATTGTATAGTTGTAGGAGTTGTGGTGGGATAAACCCACAAATCATGAAGAATTTAATTAGGATAAGATTTATTTTATTATTTTATTATCTTATGGAGTATGATAGATAGGGTCTTGTTTAAATCCAATATCTATCCACTTTCCATTGTGTGATAGTGGGATGATTGGATGGAATTAATTCCATATTATTAGTATAACCTTTTCAGTTTAAAAGAATAGAAGTTAGTGCCATTATCCATTAGTATTATAGGAGGGGTTCAAAATATGGTAATAATTTTTATCTTTAGAATACTAATGATATCCTTTGTCCCAAATTATTTGAGGAATATAACCTCAAAAAAATTAGAGAGGAAGTCGGTGGCAGTAAGGATGTATTTGAACTACCTAAATCTTAATGTAGGATATGGTACCGTGAAATCTATTCCTTAAATAAAAAATAACCATGAATATTTAGAGATATGTAACAATTTTGGGTGTTGATGAGTGAAATAGTAATGTATATGATATGCATAAAATCTCATGGTTAACTTTATAAAATCATGTGTTATTGATGGTCGAAAATATCTAAGCCTCTTGATATGATGAAAGATATTTGTCTCTAACTGATGATCACCACATACACCTGCATGGAATTCTGACATGACAATAGAGGTTTTCCCTCATTTAATACATTTGAGGAGAAAATAATCATTTATATAATACTTCCTAAGAACTTATGCCATTATATAGGGTAAATATGACTTACTTTCCCCGTAGTTTCTATTTCTTTGCTCTATTTGATAGAAGATTCTCATTTAGGAGGTAGTTTGATATGAGGGAATACTTCCATTGAAAAACCCATATTTTTTAGGGGGTATTTAACCTCATTTATCTCCATCATATTTTTTCCAATGAATGGTGACACCACCATGCGATGTGGAATTTTGATAACTATCTCATTACAGTTTAGAGATTCCATGGTTTTAGATACATTAGCCAATGAATCTGCACTGAAATTCTATGGACATGGGATATGGGTTAGTGTTGAATCTAAGTGTAATTCCGCCATCAAACATCATATATAGTATAATAGGGGAATACAATCTTCCTTTTTGATGGAATACTCACTATTAATTTTCTTGATTACCAAATATGAATTTCATTTTATATTCAGGTGAGATACTGGTATCTACAACACTAATTCTATGCTTACAATGAGGGATTGTTATTATACCTCATTGTTTGTGAAACCTTTCAACAATAAGAAATAATTATGGAAAAATAAATTATCTGGAGAGACAAGGATGAATACCAAACTGACTCTATTGAGTTTAGGAACTTCCATTCTTTTCCTTGTCGGGCTTCTAGAAGCACTGTCAAAGTACATATCCCATGTTTGGGGGAATTATTGAATAGATAATAATTCCTCATCAAGAAACTCAGTGTCTAATGTCATGTTTTCTATAGAAGTATGCACTCCAAGAAAATCTACCAATTTCTATTCATTTATTGCCTTTTACAGTATAAATTGAACATCAAAATATTGAAAGATGATCACCCACCATGACAAACATCCAGTTAACATGGCATGATTAAGGATATATTTGAGTGGGAAATTATGAGAGACCAGGTGGACCTCATGGTGTTACTGGAAGTTCCTCAACTATTGGACTTCAAAGAATAATGTAATATTTATTTTTATTTGAATATCAAGTATTAATATTAATCATGGTTTTACTGTTATAAAATATATTATTTTTATTCCATGTGTAATTTTTCTATAAAAGAAAGGAACTGAGTGATTACTTTAATGATTTCACATATAAAATGATGAATTTACTTTAATGGAATCATTGGTACCAATCATATCAGATGGTATTTCTTGAGATTGTCAAAATATTCCTAAAAATCACAATTCCACCAATAGATTACTCCATTCTTCATCAATTTAGTGAAAGGTAAACACTTTCCTGCAAGATTCTCTATGAAAAATCAAATATAAGAGAGGAATACTTGAAGTCCTTTCAATTATTTTAGGTTTTTATAAGGTGATATTTCAAGGATGGACTTGGTTTTCTTAGGATTTATTTCAATGCTATGATAGTATACTATAAAGCCAAGGAACTTTCTTGACATAATAATGAAATCTTATTTAAAGGGGTTTATCTTTAGGTTATGCTGACATAACTTATTGAAAACATTCTCAAGATCGCTAATATGATCAATAATGTATTGATATTTTACCACTCTATCATCGACGTAACATTCAACAGTCTTTCCTAAGATGGGTTTTAAAATATAGTTCGTGGAATATTGATACTCGATGTTAGAATTATTCAAGAAAAAATGTCTCACTTGATAGAAGTATATTTATTTGGGGCTCCCTGAAAGTATTGGCCTCTTCATCTTTAGAATCTATTAATTTTTTTATATCTTGAATATTCATCAATAAAGGAAAGGAATTAGTAGATGGTAGTTGCATATACCATATGTTCTTTAATTGGGATTGGAAAATTATCTTTCAGAAAATTCTAGTTGAGATCTCCGAATTCGATGAAAAATATGATATTTCTATTATAATTTTTAACTAAGATAATGTTGATGAGACATTTTATATATTGAAACCATTGTGTTAAGTTGGATTTGATAATATTATTAACCTTGGGTTAGAACTTTGCAATATGAGTAGGATATAATCTTCTGGATGCTTACCTATAAATATAGTGATCCTCTAGAAATACCAAGTAATGGGTGGCTATATTGGGATCAATGGAAAGAATTTTTTTATAATTATATGAGAACACACATTGTTTCTACTTCCAAAAATAGGTATACACCTCTTTTTCTTTGGAATACATAGAATTACTGACCAATGTGGGTCATGTATCTTCCCATCTACCAAGATTTATTTGCCTAAGGTCATCAATAGTGGTGGAAACAACATTATAAAATGCTTTAGGGGCATATATGAGATCATATTATTGTTCTTTCACTACCTCAATCTCAAGAGAAGTGGTAAATAAAGGGGAATATTCAAAGCTAAAAGATAAGGTGAAGAAATTTTTATTCCCTATGGATGTTAAGAAGGCTTCCTTGTATTCTAAGGGAGTCTCTATGCAGGTAGTATTATCAGTGATATTCTTGTTAAAATTTCCTTCTCCCTACTCCCTAGTATCATTAGGGGTAGAATAGGTGTCTAAATATTGACATTTTAGAAATTATGTAGGGGGTTACCACTATATTTTGGTAATGTTAGAGTCTATTATGATCTAATTGAT
This sequence comes from Viscum album, assembly GCA_963277665.1. Taxonomy (NCBI): domain Eukaryota; kingdom Viridiplantae; phylum Streptophyta; class Magnoliopsida; order Santalales; family Viscaceae; genus Viscum; species Viscum album. The sequence continues at coordinate 1,387,905,189 of OY728153.1, forward strand.
GATAAATGGGTCTTTTGAGACTCTAGGTACAATACAAGCCCATTTTTATTCAAGTTTTTGTCACCATTTTGAGGATCATACACTTATTCTGTGTTACTGGTTTAGATAATATGACCAATATCATGAAAACTGACGAAGACATGCCCAAATTAAAATTTTCACCTTGATTTGATTGATGGGAAACACATATTCATTTCCAATATCATTAAATATGTAAAACGTTCCCATTTAAAACCATTTGGAGTAGTATCCCAAGTGAAATCATCAATCAAGGGTTATTTTCCTTCTCTTTGGTAGAATCTTGAGTTGATGTATTGAGAATCGTAGGACTCATATGGAGTCCTATCACCGTGAAATGTCTTGATTTTTTTGTTAATACAGTATTTGATACATTGATGGTATAATGAGAGAACTATAATATGATGACGAAACCAAGGTTTCCCTAATAAGACATTTAAATATATATCTTATCAAACAACCAATAATTTAGAGTTAGAGATGAGGTTCCCAAATTGATCCCTGATCTTTATTAGAACAAGAGGATTTTTATCACTTTTGTCATATACCTGAAGTGTTAAATAATATAGGTAAAAATCAAGTTTGAACTAGATTGGGAAATGGAACATTTTCATATTTTTAGCTTTATTTTTTCCATATTTATTTCACTAGTTATTTGAGAGATGATTCTTGGGAGAATTTGATATTAAGGAAGTGGATTTAGCATTTACAGAGTGAGTTGTGGTTATAACTAGTTGATTTAGTTTCTTAGTGTGAATGGCATGGGATCTATTGATCATATTTCTAGTCATCAAGTTATAAAAATTCTATGAAACCTTACCCGAATCTTCTTTCTATCTGGATTCTTCTTCTCAAGTGACAAAAACACATGACACTTGTGATGGTGGATTTCCAAATTTCACTTATTCAAAAACAACCATTTTTGGAGTATTTCTTTAAAAAAATCACTCTTGAATGCTGTGAACAAATTTTCACTAAAATTTCAAATAATTGGGGTGATCACCAAAGACAACTTGATCAAGTATTATAGTCTCTGATAACCTCAAAAAATCATTATCTATAGTTATTATGAAATATCTAGTTATATACTCATCTCAGATGGTATATAATTTATTCTTTTGATCCTTATACCATGGAAACTTTTGAACATTTATCCTATCATGAAGGGGATGTTTATTCTATTTTTACCATCAAGAGGAGGTTTCATGTGATATTGTGTAGTTTTGGGTTCTAGAGTTGGTGTTAGAGTTGGATTAAGTGTAACATTTGTGATTTTAGAATTGTGAATTTTTTCCCCTGGGCTATCAATATTGGTTGAGACATATCTTTGGTTCACCGAATAAAGTCTTCCAATATTTACAAAACTATGATAAGTATAATGAATTAATTTGGATACTTTATTTTAATTAGGGATGTTTGTATCTCATCAATAATATTCTCTATACAAAGGCCCAATAACTCTTCTCGGGAGAGTTACAGATTCAGGGAGTAGGTTAAACCCTTCCACCCAACAATGAAATCTGAGACTCTCTCTTTCTCATGTTTTTTACAATCTCAGAGATCATATATTATTGTATTTTATAGTGTAGAGATGAATTGATAAAGGAATTGTGGGTAAAGCTCTTCTCATCCCATGATTGACTTATCTAGTAAACTGGTATAGAAAAAAAATCTAGTCCATCCATAGTTTGTATGAAGAATCTAAGTTTGGATACTTCTTTTTTCTCAAGGGTTCTCATAACCAGACCACATCGAGGTGTGAAATTCATTAGTTGATGCTTCAGATCCCTTGCTCCATTGAACATTATGAAAGTATGATTCCCAAATTTTAGTTGGGGAAGAGTTTCATCCTCTATTTTTTGGGTAAGGATTTATCTTTGGCTATATTAGTTCACACCACCCTTTTATAGCCTCCAAATGGGATGTCACTAACTCATTTGTGTTAATGAGTTTTAATGGGAGAAATATTTGGGAAATATTTGAGTAAGGGTAGTGGCGGGTGGTTCCTGACAAGGTGGGATTACCTGTGTTCATGGATGATAGTTAGTTTGGGTTAACCTAGGGTAGCTTGATTTAAATGGTCCCAGATACTACCATAATGAAGGTAATTTATGATATTATTCTACCATTAGATCTATATAAATTTTCTGTTTAGATCCTGCATTAGGTAGGTTAATTGGATCTTATCTTTCTGATATTATAGTCACTTTTTATTGATAAATATTTGTTGAAAAATAGATGTGAGTCTGTGCCTAGAGAATATAACTAGCAGAAATATTTCCCATGAGTAATTAAGAATTGAGTCATATTAACTCCTTTAACTTTATCTTTTATTGAGTTAATCACTCCTCAACTATAGGGGTTTAACTTATTAAAATAAAAAATGGATTATAGGCACAACCTTAACCTTTTCTTGGTTAGAATCTCGTTAGAGAGGCGGTATTTGAGGGATATCCCAAATTTTTTATCTCTCCTTTATTTTATGGTATTGAGACATTCTTTTATAGTTTCATTATAGACCATATTACAAAAGAAAAAATTTCCCTCTTCTTATATTGCACTAGCCTCATTATCCACATCTTGTAAAAGGGTAGTTCTAATATTGTTTAAAAATACATAATGTGATTATAGAATCATATAATTATCAGAAAGATAAGGGTATTGATCACCCTTGGAGTATCTTTCAAATGATAAGTCACAATCCCCCAGAATGATTTCCCTATTGAAGGGTTTCTTTGACTTGATACCTCTATAGGGTTTTATATTTTCCTTCCAAGACTCCCCTGGAATTGGTTTGTGAAGGGTAATCTAGAGGGAGTCCCTAGAAAACCTTTTTCTATGCATTACCAAGGAGAAATATTGTTTATGGGATGAGAAAAAATATATCCTCTTCTCTTTTGTTGAGTCTCTCAATCGGGAAAAGACTAAATTTCATGGGTGAGTATGTGGTTGATGTAAAAATACCAATATCCCTATGGGATGGGGTTGATCTTGTTCACCACTATAAAATTTTGGACCCACTATAGATTTGTTGACCTTTTGGGGAGGGAATTTTTTTTATAAAAATACCACCATCTATGTAGTATGGGGATGCTAATTGATTGATATTTATATGGTAGTTTCTTTTGTCCTCTTGATCTTGTGAATTTTCATCTAATAATGAGCTATATACAATACATGTTTTTAATTTTGGATTCTTGCTATTGAAGGCAATGTGACCACTTGAGGTTTGGATTTTCTCAAATGAGTATGTTGCTCAAAATTTTAAGAAGCTTGGTGTAAGAGTATTTTGATGGCCCACTCCCATTGGGTTTGGGGATTCTAAGACATGGTTATAGGATATCATTATTGATCGCACCAATTATTTTCTACAGAGGCCAACTCCAAGATTCAGCCCAAATCATTAACGTTGAACAATTTCAATTTTGGCAGTATTTTTTGGTTTGGGAGAAAGGTGAAATGAAATGCTCCATGTTAACCCCATAATCTGATATGTACACCAAATAGATCATCCTCAATCAACTGATTTAGATCTATCAAAGAATCATGGAACACGGGTTAATGATTACAATAATAATTTCCAAATTCCAGACATCATAAACTGAAATAGAATCCAAGTCAATTTATTGATGAAAATATTTTATTTTCTTAATGTGATTTGAATATCTTTCATAATTCAATAACATTTCCTTTAATTTTTGAAGAGTATTTTTTTTATTTAGATGAATATTATATACATATTCCTCTACCAAATTTTTTATAATGCCATACTAAGGGGTTTTCAAAGGCTAGAACATGATGAATATATTTTCCTCGACAAGTTGTTTCTTCATAATCAATGAATTCCATTATTCTTATATGAGAGATTATTTCATTTATTTAGACCAAAGTGGTTGTTTCCAAAATACCTTGTTGTAGAGAGTAGTTTTAATTGGAATAATCTCTATTATAGTGAAGGTTAAGATATCTGAGTGTGGTTCGGATAATGACCATTACCTCAAGCTATATTTCAGTCAAGAAAAGACATCACTTGTAAAAGATAAGGCATCAGGTGTAGCTAACCTCATTCTTTTAAGTGCGTCATGATATGTGGGATTTCCAATTGTTTATTTGGCATGGGGAGAGATTTCTTGCTGAAATAAAAATTACTATGGGGAGTACCTTCACAATGAATACCATCATGATGAGGAGTACTATCATGTCTTAGAATGGAACCATAGAGAGGAATCCTATAATATATACCATGGGAAGGAACTTTAGGGTGGACAATGACAAGGGGAGGATCTTATTACTATCTAATCTTCTCATCATGAGGTGAGATTAATTAGTATTGATCATAATAAAAATTCATTGGACAGATCTTGGTATGGGAATGAAAAGGACCTTCATGTTAAATACTTTAAGAAGGACCTCCAGAGAAATTGGTAGAAAAATTGTTGGGAGGGCCTTCTCAATTGAAACTGCTTCTCTCATTTTATGAAAAATTAACTAGATCTTGGTCTACCATCGGTAGATGTTTGAGCGTACGAAGAATACTAGTGTTGAGTAGAGTAAGAATGCGGGTTTTATTCCAGACATTATATTTACCTTAGTTATAATTCTTCTTATATGATTTCTATCAAGTGGCAAGATTTGTATGTTGTGAACCATGAATTTTATATATGAGATACCACATAGGAGACTCCGATGCTGTTTTCGGTATATTCCAAAAAGATTGTGTTTTTTTTGTAGGAATGCATGTCTACCTTAAAGTGTATATTATATTGGGATGGTGATATCTAATTGGGGTAGGGATATGTGCTTGATATTGTTTTCCATTTATCACTAGGGTGTGTCGATGACCCTGCTAAATGAGAACAAGAATGTGTGGCTTCTCATGAGTAACCCTTAAAGCGTACCAATGGGCTACTCTGGTGGTGTGTGTGGGGATATGTTCCTTAACCTTTTTTTCTACCAATTCCAAGATATTTTTACAACTTTTTAAAATGTGGATAAGCATGTAAGACTACCTAATCATTTCCACTGGTATGTGCTTGATGGACTTTCAAAGTTGTAATAGGAATGTGTGTCTATTCCTTGGTAGGACTAGGAATGTTTTTATACTCTTATCCTCTAGTTTTAATTGGAAATTTTAAATGATATTTATGTGTGTGGGTAAGAGTGTGTTCCTACCCCTGTTTATATTTGGAAGTTTCTCACAAGCTTCTCAGAAAGCTGTGCGGGTATGCTAGAATCTTGCCTGGTTTGGGAAGGAATGTGTTCCTGCTCGCTATTTTCCACTATAGTATGTTGGAAGAATTACATAGTAGAAGTTTTAAAATGGGACTACTTCTAATTATTGGTGGTATATCACTCTTAATTGGATTTAATGAATTATTGGGTCTGAGTGACCTTTTCCAGGACCCATAGGGTGGCATCCTTAGTAGTTTTTCGAGGGATTGTTGCCACATGACATTGGCGACCTTTATTATTATCAGGATCCCTTTAGGGAGACTTCTCTATTGAATTTAGGGTGTTTTTGGCCTCATGATCCACCTCTCATGTAGTATTTGACACCTTAAAACCAACTTATAAGTACTATATGATTAAATGTATCCATTTTTCTAAATATTAATTAAGTTTTTTTATTACATCATGATTGTTACTTTGTATGGAACAATATGTGATAATGTCCTAAGATTATATATTGCACTGAAAGGTCATAGAAATTCCCCACTATGATGAGAACCATGAGGATCCATGAAAATATTCTTAAATAAATGTTTTATAACTGGATGATATCTTATGGTAGGACATATATCTTACATGATATTAGGGTGAGAAGGATCACAAGACATTAAGATACCTTATCATGGTGTTTTCCCTTTGTAATATCCAATAAGAGTGGTTATCAGAATAGAAATTTCAGCATAAAATCCACATTTAATGTGTCATTTGATGTTCCTATTTGTGAACATTTATATTGATCTATAGAGTTTACACTACTGGAAAAATGATTTTTCCCAACGCTTTTATACCAATGGTTTGTAAAAACCGTTGGTATAGGTACCCTTTCCCAACGGTTTGGCCAAACTGTTGGGAAAGCCCATTTTTTGGCCAACTTTCCCAACAGTTTGCCGAAACCGTTGGGGAAGGTTGAATTCTAGACCCCCTTTCCCAACGGTTTTCCCAAACCATTGGGAAAGGTTAGCCTATCCCAACAGTTTGCCCAAATCGTTGGGGAAGGTTGAATTGTGGACCCCCTTTCCCAACGGTTTGGGAAAACCGTTGGGAAAGGGGGTCCAAAATTCAACCTTCAACCAAAATTTCGAAAAAAAGCAAGACCTTTCCTAATGGTTTTCAAAACCGTTGTTAAAGATCTTTCCCAACAGTTTTGAAAACCGTTGGGAAAGGTCCTTTTATTTTTTTTGGAATCTACCTACGGAGAACATTATATAAATCAAAATTTAAAATAATTATAACAATACATATATATATTTATGAAATTATTTTAACAAAAGTAATGTTAGCTAAGTGGTTAAGTCATTCAGTTATAAACTATAGGTCCTGGGATCAAATCCCACCGGATGTTTCTTTTTTGAAATACATATACCAACAGTTTTGAGAACCATTGGTATAGATTTTCTAATTACTTATACCAATGGTTTTCAAAACCGTTGGTATAGACCCTATACCAACGGTTTTCCCCAAACCGTTGGTATAGACCTATTGTCACGGCTTACTTGCCAACGGTCCTCCAAACCATTGATATAGCCTATACCAAGGGTTTGGGGACATATACCAACGGTTCCAAACCGTTGGTATATGGTATTTTTCCAGTAGTGTTAATATTATCATTAATAAATAACATAAGTTTTGTACTTTGATGTATTTATGAAAACCGTGATAATGTATGTTTTTGGAGAAGTAGGATATATTGGGTGCGTCATCAGTGATATTTCATTAATGGATAATTTGATAAAGTATTTATCCCATATATTTATTAATTTAAGTTAATATCCTATTCCCTTTTGTGGAAATGTAACTGCATGGATAAATCTATGTTCATGGTGTTCTATGGGAAAGTTGATTCTAGAAGGTCAAAGATAGAGACGCAAAGAAAATAGGTTGATACACTAGTATGTAACCTACTTGATTAAAAATATCATAATAACTAGATTATATTACACAAAAATAATTTTTAGAATATTATATGTCATTGTGACATTAAGATCGTTCTCTACGGGTTCCTTGGCATGTTTCTAGACGCTAACCTTGAAATCTAGGAAATTCTACCAAATTCCACTAAGAAATACACCTATAGAGAAACACTATAATTGTATCCATAATCTTAGTTAAATTTAATGTTTAATTTTACATGTTATAATAAATATTATTCTTTCTTTGTGGTTTAATAATTATTCAGGTTTGGTTGATCCCAAATATTTAATCACAAGTTATTTGAAATAATAAGTGAGTTAAATAATAATAATAAATATTTATCTTCAAGATTTAGTAGATACAATATTTATTATATTTATCAATGAATAATTCAGTGATATATATTCATTAAATAAATAGTCATTATTCAAGGTTCGGTAAATGCTAAGAAGGATTAGCAGGCTGAGTTTAATGTTTTTATTATAAAAAATATAAATGGTATTTATTTATTCTTAAGTGAAGCACATGTCAAGTAAGTAATAATTATATTATTATTAAAACATGTGGTTCAATAATAATTAAGTAATTATAAAGAGTATTGTGTTCAAGTTTCTTACCCTAAACCTTCCATAAAAAATAGCTAATTATATCAATTTTCATAGACAATCTTGTTGTGAACAATTGATAGAGAGAAAATCTATCAAGATGTAGAAATATTTGAAGATATCTATAGTGTGAACTCCCCTAATCTTCTCTCAATACATAAAAATATCATCATGAGATATCCATCCTCATAGAATAATTCCACTATGATAAACCATGAACAACACAAGCGATCAAGATCGGCCATGATAGCACCTAACATTTCCATGGAAACATTCAAAGACTACTGTGCATGTGTGGATCAGCTCTAGTGGGATTCTAAACTTGGATCCTATAGTTAAATTATGTTACAATCAGATTAAATCAATCATATTATCAATTAAGAAAGAATTATGAGTCCAGGTAATTCTAGGTCTGCTCATAAATTATTTATAAATTATAAGTGAAGATCCTCCTCTTATAGTTTTTTCATTTAATCAATTCAAGTGATCTATGAATTTTATTGGTTATGATATACGTTTTTATGTAAACAAATTATTATTCATAAATTAATACTAAAAATCCATTTTATCCATACCAAACATGTGCTTCTTCTGTGCTCTGATCCTACAAGGTGTATCAGTGTGGTCACATGGTTAATTTTTAATTATTTACTAACCATTGATTGAATTGTATTAATTTTCAATTTATTTTACTTCAGATATATTAATTCTTGAAATTCAAACATCATTTTCTATTCTTCTTTCTTTATTCTTACTCACATAACTAATTAATGGGTTATGATAAAATGAAGAGACATCCGAAAAAACCATCTGAAGATGCTAAAGGTTCTATCTAGGTAACACAAGCATACACAACATGTACCCAAAACTACATGATATGTACCCATGTTTCTCAGCTATATCTAGCACTGATATTTTATTAGTTTTATAAAATCATATCAATGATCCAATAAAATTAGATCAATGCGTAGATCCAAATAGGTTGTCATATATTTTGAAGAACCACACGCCTTGTAACATGCATACACAGTATGTAGTTTTCATGTCATTGTGATGGATAAAATGGGGATCCTAGTGTGTCATGTATCTACTACATGGAACAGGGTCTGAAAAACCATGAAAAGTTTACGCCACACATCGTATAAGATTATTAAATTCTATATACCTCATATGCATCAATGACAGTGGAACACGCCCATTCCCTAAGCCTATTTTTCATGGCCATAAGCGACCACACGCCGCGTAACCAAGTAAACATGGTGTAGTCTATTGTATCTGTTATTATCAATTTAAAATGGATAATAGAATTAATTATATGATTATAACAATTCACATGTATTCTATGTGTCATTTATTTTACATCACACGCCATTTCATAGGACTATTAATTATATATTGAAATAATTTTCATGTTAAATTCTTAACTACAAATTATGTATGGACTTTGTTAATAGTGAAGTCTATGTGCATCAAGAGAATAAAATGTATTATAATTAAAAATTGTTCCATGTTTCATTTATTTGGAAGTACACACCGTGTAATTACTGATCATGAAATGATGGTTAGATGGTAAAGTAATTCATAAGCACAAGGAACATTCCATGTAGTTTGGGCAAGTATATGCCATTGCCTCTAAGTACACTTGTGTAATATATTAATTTAAAATAAAATGAATTTATTTAATTTGTTTAAAATTATGAATGATGTAATTTTAAGGATATTCAGATGGTAATAAAATAAATTTAATTAAATGGATTAATTCGTGATGTTTTATCTTTATTAAAGAAAAAATTAATTAATTAATAAATAGATTTAAAATGTATGGTCATTTCATGTTTTTTTAGAAAATAATGATATTATAATAGAGTTTTATATGTCATTAGATTAATTTTAATTTATTATTATATTTTAATTAAAATTATGGCCTACATGTCTTCCCCTCTTTATTATGTAAGGGCCTTATCACTTGTAATTTATTTTATGTAAACCACCTTATCCAATCCATTGGATCCCCTCACCTATTTAAAACTAATGTCTTATGCAAGGATGAATCTTCAAGGTGAGAGGAGGTGGTATTAGTCTTGTATTTGAGGTAGAACAAATCAAAGTGATACATAGGAGCCCAAGTGGAATGTTGTAATACAAACCAAGCTACAATTCAAGGTTTTTTCCCTAGGGTTGATGGTTAGTTTATCATTCTCTAGATAAACTAACCATTAGAGAATATCATGATCATGACACTTATATTTTATTTCTATAAGTTTCATGGTTGATTATTTATTTTTGTGAATGCTACATGATCACTTAAGAAATTAATTAACAAGAATATAAGATAAAATAATATGAAACTGAGTTATGTGTAAATTTTATCACGCATGGTTAATAAATTAAGTAAAACCAACTTAATATTAATAGGTCAAGTGATCAGATAAATTTGGGTTTTTATGAATAAGGATAAAATCCCTCAACTAAAATATTAAGTCATTATATCCTTTCATTACTTTATTTATAGTCTAACCCATAGTTCAAGTTCTTGACCGGGCTAAGTTAGGGTGATTTCAATTTTTGGGGAAGTTTAGATTGAAATTTTGGGATGAATTAACCTAGTTCACATCAAGGGTTGACTTCCTAAGTATTAATTTTTGAAATTGAGGGGAAAGGGTTGTGTAAATATTTATCAAGAATTTTTGGATTGGGGAGTCCATTCAATAGATAAAAGAACTGTGATTTATGTAGTTGGAAATTTACACATACCTACAACCATTCAAATAACTTGTTAGGACCAAGTTTGGGTTATGATAAGGGAATGTGGGTCTTTACACTGGAATATCTCTGAAGAATAATATTATGAAACTAATGGTGTGGGATATTAGGTTTATAAAAAATAGTTGGAGATTAATAAAACATTAAATTTTATTTATTAATATAATTTGGCAATCAAGGAAGTACTAATAATCTCCTATTAATTTTATAGAAATGGAAAACCACAAAAATTTTACAATATCATTTTGATCCATACTAGAAAAGGAAAACCTTTTCACCAGTTAAAATTTATAGGAACAATATAGGAACTTTTGAATTATACCATTCTAGGAATGAAAATTATATGTTCTAGAAAAACTGCTTCCTGAGTCACTTGTGAAAGAGGTTAGTGAGGAAGAAACATATCTCTACTTGAAATAGGTTCATGACAAAATTAATGTCTAATTTTTCATGATATACTACATTTATAATGAGATTATAAAGAAATATGAGGGTATGGATTAATATAACATCATTTCTCACATTCACGGTCTTTATTAAGAGAAGGCGAGACAAGAGAGATATGAGATCTCAAATACACTATCCATGATAATGCTTGGAGAGTCATCTCTATTTGGCCCTCATGTAGTAAAGATGATTGGATATATAGAACACTTATACATATTAGTGTTTAATTTTCTTTTTTAGTTATGAAAAAATATCATTATGTCCACACTACCTAAAACCTTCTCTACACTCTCCCGATCCTCCCGACACTCTAAGCTCTCTTGATGATTCTCTTTCCCCTTCATTATAGGGTTTTGCAATAATGATCAGTGGAAATAGAGATTCCTAATTAGATTGGATGTCTCCACACTGACCCGGTGTTCCTGACAATCCTAGATCTCCCAAATATTATCCTTCCTCTTAATTCTAGGGTTTTGCAGTTCTGTTTGGTAGTGATAGAGATTCATTCTTCAATTGGTTATGGTTTCTCATTCTTCTCTTGATATCTATTTCCCCCTTCTCAAATGATGTTGTTTGATGGTGTGGATGTATATTTCTATCATCACCCCTCTTCCTTTATAACCTTACGCATCAGACCTCTATGCTGGGTCCATGTGCTCTATCTTTAGATGGTTTGGGTTGGTGTCAGTAGTGGCATACAATGTCCTTCTACTTCACTACTCTTGCAGACCAACCCATCATGCTCGACTCCATTTTGTTTAAGATCTACGAAGGTTCCAACTCAACTTGGGATGGTGTTGGATGTGAGATTTCAATGGTTTCAGTTCATCTTCTTCACCAATAATGGCTTGTTCTTCTCTTATTATTTTATTCTTTCTTTCTTTGGTTTGGTGCTTCTACCTAGTGTTCTGTTCCTATTTTTATTTAGTGGTTCAGTCACCTTTTTGGTCTTGGTTATTGCTGCGATTTGGGGTTTGGAAAGGTGACGTGTTTTGGGTTCCTTCTTAATCTGCGAGATGTGGCCTCTGGAATGACAATCGTCCTGATATCCTATGATGTTATGTTTTGATTCTTTTTTAACAACAACGTAGGTGATTTACAGTGATGATTATGGGGTTGTTATTGGCGAAAAAGGTGGTTTTTGATGAGAAGATCTCATGGTCATAGGTGCTTTCTATGATGGTGGTCTGAAGCTATAGTGGGTTGATGGCTTACAGTTTTGTTCTAACAATGTGGTGGTAACGTGGTGTACTCAATTGTCAGGGGGTGCGACTTGAGGCAGGTCGCTACTTGTGGTTTCATAACCTGAGATGTTTGATTTTAACATTTGGTGGTTGTTTCATATTTTGTTTTCAAATTTTGAATTTTGGTAGTTTGGTTTGTATTTGGTTGTTATGAGGTTATCACTTTTCCATAAAGTGCCCTTTAAAAAATACAAAAAAAATGATTTGGAGGAGAAATAACAATAATACTCTTTCAGAACTTCTTACCCTCATTCTCCAAGTTGATAAAGTCATGGAGAATGACACACCTATAATACTTATAGTGAATATGGAAATTAGGAACAAGTAAAAGGGTCCAAATACTCATTCTATGTCTGAGGCTCTAGGGCACTGTTCTTCCAAGAAGAAGAAGATCCAACAGAAGGAAATGGAGCAGAATGCGACATGCTTTGCAAGTGGTAAGCAAGGCCACTGGAAGAGAAGCTGCACCCATCTAAAGAATAAAGGGGAATATTCATGTGTATTTTTTTATCAAGTGTAATATATATATATATATATGTTGGGTATTAGATACTACATGTGGTACTCACATTTGTATCCAAATATATGAACCGTGTAGATTTTGTAAGGTTTTAAGAGGTTAGGTGGATCTACAGGCTACCAATGGGAAAATTCTAGATACTCTAACCATTGGAGACTACCACCTCGAATTACCAATGGGATCGATTTTGGTTTTTAATAAATATTATTATGTGCCTATTTTTACCAAGAAAATCATTTCCATTTCTTTTTTAGACATGGATGGATTTATTTTCAGCTTTAGAAATAAGAGATGATACTTTTATAAAGATAACAAATGTTATGGAATGAAATAATTGAATAAATGTATTAATGTATTAACTTATTAAAACCAAACATTTTAAATTGATTACAAATTAATTTCATGAAACTCATTTCACACCTAGTTGTGGAATCACTACCTTGGTTATGTAAATGAGAAGCATTTGACAGGGCTCTATAAAGATGGTTACTTAGACTCTTATAAGTTTAAACCACTTGAAATATATTCCTCTTTTTTACAAGGCAACATGACTAAACCCATATTTTTTGGTCAAGGGGAATGAATGTAGAGCTTCTATAATTGGTACACACTAATGTGTGTAAAAATTTTCAAGTAGAATCTAGGGGAGGGTTCTTAGAATTTATTAATTTTACTAATTACTTGAGTGGGAACAATTGCTTATACTTAGTGTGGTATAAGTCTAAATCCTTAGAGAAGTTTAAGGATTTAAAGAATGAATTTGGGACTAATATTGGTAATAAGATAAAGAAAATTTGATCAGATCGAGGTGGTGAATATCATATCTAATATTTTATTAAATTTTTATTATAGTATGGGATTTTATCTCAAATCACACCAACTTATACAATATATTATAATGGTGTTACTGAAAAGAATAATTTTACAATTCTATATAGAGTAAGATCATTGATGAGTCAGACAAGCCTTCTATTATCCTTTTGGGGATATTCATTACACATGAAATCATATATACTAACTGAGTACCAATTTAAGTAGTAAAAAATATTCCCTTTGAGTTATAGAGTATAAAGAAACCCATTTTGTCACATATTAGTACATGGGGGTGAGAGGTGTTTATTAAGTCTATATTAAGAAACAACCTCTCACCCCTGGGTAAGGAGTTTATCATTATAGTTTATCCCAAGGAAATGAGGTCATTCTATATATATTCACCCTCAAATAAAAAATTCATAGTTTCTAGGAAATATATATTCCTTGAGAGGGAACACATACTCAAGGAGGATAATGGGAAAAATATAGATTTTGATGAATCTATTACTTAAGATCACAAGAGTTGGTACAAGAATAGATTCCATAGGGACCTATGGAAGAAGTTGTTTCTAAAACACACGTATTTCATAGGATCACTAGAGATGTTAGAGAATCCTAAATATATTATTTTATAGTAATAGAACATGGTGAATCATTATTGGTTAATAATAATGATCATCTATCCTACAAGGAGGTAGTACAGATCTCATAAGTTTAAATATGGAAAGAATTCATGAATTCTAAGATAAATTCCATGTATCAAAGCTAATTTTGGGTTTTGATCAATCTTCAAGTATATTTAAAGACCATTAGGTACAAATGGGTATTCAAGAGAAATATGGACATGTAAGGCTAGGTTAGTACCTATAAATTAAGTATAATGGTCATAGGGTTTAGCAAATTTCAAGTTATTGATTATGAAGAAAGCTTTCCTCTAGTTTCTATGTTTAAATCCATCATAATTCTATATGATATATTAGATTTTCAAGATTAGGAGACTTGGAAGATGGATGTAAAAGTTTATTTCCATAACTATAACCTTCAAGAAAATGTCTATATGACATAACTAAAAGGTTTTGTAACTCTAGGTAATTCCAAAAAGGTATGTAATTTTCATAAATCCATTTATTGATTAAAGAAAGCATCCAGGCCATGGAACATTTAGTTTGATGAAGCTATAAAATAATTTGGTTCATTATGAATGAATGTGAGCCTTGTTTCTACAAGTGGTTTACTGGGAGTATAGTAATTTTCAAAGTAAAATATGTTAATGACATTTACTAATTGGAAACAAGATACCATCCTTAAACGAGTTTAAATCATGGTTGAGAAAGTGATTCTCTATGAACGAATTTTGTGAAGTAGCCTACATTCTGGTGATCAAGATCATTCATGATAGATAAAAAGGAATTTTTGGACTAATTAAATGTATATACATTAAATATTTATCGAATAGGTTCAGTATGGAACAATCCATGAGGTTATTGGTTCCAGCATCACATGGTATACATATTTCCAAGAAGATGTGTCCTTAGACACAAGTAGAAAGAGAGAGAATGAGTAAAATCCCATAATCTTATTCCATTAGATCTATCATGTATGTCATGTTATGTATGAGGATTAATGTTTGATATGTATTTACCACGGTAGAAAGATATTATAATAATCCAGGTGAATAATATTAGACTACTATTAAGAATATACTTTAGTATCTGAGGTTAAATAAGGATTTGTTCATGGTGTATGGAGGAGATAAAGAGGTAGTCATGAATATTTATATAGATTTTAAATTTTAGAGTGATAAGAATGATATAAAGTTTTAGTTATGATATATATTTTTTCTCAATAGAGGAGCTGTGAGATCGAAGAGTTCATAGTATCAATTTTCATCAATTCTAAAATAGAGCTTGAGTATATTATGGATTATTATATATAAAATGAAATATTTTGGATTCATAAATTTGTCTAAGAGCTTGATGTGGTGACTAGAAATAAAGACCCTATCACTAGTTACTATGATAACACTACAACAATGGATCTTTACGAAGAGAAAAGGTCATATCAAATGATAAAGTATATACTTTGGAAGTTTCATTTATTGAAATATTTTTCTCAATGAGTTGAAGTTGAACTGAGAAGAGTATACATGGAGGAAAACATGAAATACCCCTTAATTAAGGATCTATCTCAGTATATTCATGAGTATAATGTGAGATATAGTGGACTGAAGTTTGATAATAGTGGGTACCAGTGAAAATTAGAGTCTGTTAGATTTGGTTCCCTAGTACCAACTTCTAAGTACTTTATGATTTCATTTATTCATTTCTTAATATTAATAATATTTTTACTGTGTCATGATTTTTCTTCTAGATGACATGGTATGTGATAATTTTTTAAGAATATATATTGTACTAAAAGGTCATAGTTGTTCCCTATTTTTATGAGAACCTAGAGGTGCTATGATAGTATCCTTGAATAAATGTTTTATAACCAAATGATATTTTATGAAAATACATAGATGATATATGATATTTTGGTTAGGAGGCTCAGAAGACATTGAGACACAATCTCATGGTGTTTTAACTTGGAAATATCCTCGAAGGGAGGTTATGAGAATGGAACCAACAGTAGGAAATCCACATTTTATATGTCATTGGATGTTCCTATATATGGATGTGTGTATTAATCATTAGATATTATTATTTTTATTAATAAAAAACATAAGTCATGTAGTTTGTTGTATTGATGAAAACTGTGAAAAATTATATTCATGATGAAGTAGGATATGTTGGGTGTGTTACAAGTGATATTGCATTAATGGATAACGTAAGAAATGGTATATCCCTTCTGTCTATTAGCATAATTTGATATCACAAAACCTTTGTGGAAATGTAATTACCTAGATAAATCCATGGACATGATGTTTTTTGGGAATGATTATTTTTAGAAGGTCAAAGAAAGAGATATTAAGCATTTAGGTTAATAACAATAGTATACAACCTACTTTATTTGATATATCATTATAAAGGTATTATATTTTACAATAAGAATTTGTAGGATTTTTTATGTCATTTGAACATTAACTTATTTCTCTATGGGTACCTTGGAATGTTAATTGATGCTATCCATGGAATGTAGGTGGTTCTTATTAATGCCACTGAAAAAAGGTCCTAGAGGGATATACACTAAGTGTATCCAAAATCTCTATTAAATTAAATTTCTAATTTAAAAAGTTAAAATACATATTATTTTGCTTTATTATTTAATAATTATTCAGGTTTGGTTGATCACTAAGATTTAATCACATGTTATTCAAAATAATATCTACGTTAAATAATAATAAATATTTATTTACAATGTTTGGTAGATATAATAATAATTATATTTATCAAAGAATAATGTAGGTATATATATTTGTTAAAAAATAGTCATTATTCATAGTTTGATAAATGCCAATGAGGATTATCAGACTGAATTTAATGGTCTAAATGGAAAAAAATATAAATGATATTTGTTTATTCATAAGTGATGTACATTTTAAGTGAATAATAATTATATTATTATTAAAACATGGGGTTCACTAAGAATTAAGTAATTATAAAGGGGATTTTGTGCAAGTTTCCAACCCTAATCTCACTATAATAAATACCTAATCACATTATCTTCCATAGACACAATTTTTGTGCACTGTAGATAGAGGAGATCACCCAATCCATAGATATAGTTATTGAGATCTATAGTCATCTCTCTACTCATCTTATATCAAGAAATCAAGATATCAGTAATATTAATTCATACTCATAGAATATTTCTATTGCAATCAACCATGAACAATTTAAGAAATCATGATCGAATGTGATAGCACCTGACATATCCATGATGACATTAAAACATTACAGTACACATGTAGATCAACTATAGAGAGATTATACCCTTGGATCCTACATTTCAATGAAAGTATGAAAAGATCAATTAAACCAGTTCGTCAACAAAGAAATAATTAAAAGTTTATATAATTATAGATATGGTCATAAATTAATAATAAATTACATGTGAAGATCCCCCTCTTTTGGTTTTTGTGTTTAATCAAGTCAAAAAATTACGACATCCATTGTTTATGACATTATTAGTTATGTACAAGAATGATTATTCATAAATTAAGACTAAAAATATGAGTTTTCAAGGACAAACATGTGCTTCATCTTTGACTAGAACCTATATCCCCAAGATAAGGGTGGTATTTACTAATAAATTTTAGGGAAAGGGTCCTAAAATATTTCAAAATAGTGATAGGTACAATTTTCTTCTTCACCACCACTCATCATTGGTTATATAGTTGGTGGGGATTTATTTACTAGAGGAATTCACATGCAAACTTAAATGTTTAGATAGTACCACTCAAGTGGTACTAATGAATTAGTTCATTCTCCACATGGTGATAAAGATGTTGGGTGGGTGATAACCTCCTTTGGTTTGATGAGGACACAACTTGTACAACTACTAATTCATAATTCTATTTTGGTTGAGAGGATTCTATTTAGATTAAAGATATTTCTAGTTATGTTATTGATAACAAATAAACATAAATAACAAAATCTATCAACAGAATATCATACGTAAACAAAATCATGCATGGATAACTACTTTTATAGTTAAAGGATTCATATTGGGTTCACTATTTTTGTTTTGATCTAATAATGAAATTGTTCATTTATGTGTAATTATTAATATTTTGGATGGTTTCCAATAGAATTTGTTAATGGAATCAAAATCACCCAATGAATCCCACATATGTGACAAGATATGGAGTTACTTTCCAAAGGTAGGTAGTCACTAAAATTTCTTACCAATGATTCTTAAAAACCCATACTTGTCAAGAGGATGGGAGGTAGGGGTCATATAAACCTATTGGGGGAGTTATTAACCGATCCATATAGTGACTCAAACTTCTCATAAATAGATATTACATCTTTTTAGATGAATATTTAATACATTACACAAACACATGCCTTAAGGCCATAATAGTTTAGTTTCTTTGGAGACTTGGTACACAATCTTCTAATTTGGTGAAATATATTCAACATCTCTCATAAAGATATTTTCTAATAGTAATATTAAAAAACATTCCCTACATAAAACATTTCTTTATAACCTAGCAAAAGGAAACATAAGTAAGAGTGAGCTCAGATGATCAGTAAGGATAAACAAAGAAGACACGTGAGAATAACATGAACATAAGTGTATGAGAACATGATCATAACATATGAAAACCATACCCTATATATTAAAGATTAGAATATTGAGTCATGGAATAAATATTGGTAGTTTATAAGACATGAATCATAAAGAAATTAAATAAACTTTCTTGGAGATAAAAACATTATCATAAGACATGGAATAGTGGAATACACATAAGCATATTAAATAATTTCCATAGTATCCAAATATCACTCCTAAGACTATCATAGTGGAATGGGTTCACTCCAAAAACCATAATAGTAGTCAAGATTCACTCCCAAGACCATCATAGTGTAAATAATCCTTACCAAACTTGATTCACTCCCTGTTCCAGTCCTATCTATCTAATGAGATATATATCTTTAACCAATTCAATGGAGGGAGATATAGATCCCACCCATCTTTGGTTATAACATAACCACCATCCTTGGTTATAATGTAATCACCATACTTGGTTATAACATAACAACTATAACATAATTAAAATCATACATATGAGTAACAAAATATCATAAAACATTCATCATATTATAACCCATGAAAAGAAATGGGTTTCATAAACATTTCATTATATCATAATATGTGGAAAAGAGATATGTTTCATAATCATTTCATCATAGAATAACCCTTGGAAAAAGAAGTGGGTTTAATTAGAATTTTATCAGAGTATAACCTGAATAATATGAATGGGTTTCATAAAAATATTATCATCAAAAACATAAACCATTCAGATAAATAATAACAATGGTTTCCTCAGATCATATCCCCAGTAAAGCATTAGTAGCATCAAAGGATGTCATCTTAGATTGAAAATGATTTTGAAATATTAATCACTTGGAACATTTATTGAGGAAGATAAATTTTATTTGAAAATCACTTTTTAAAAATAAAAATTTAGAAAATATTTTGTAAATAATTTTCATTTAAAATAAACTTGAAAACTTATAACCGAACGTTAAAAATAATTTAATTTTTTCATAAGGAAAATGCACATTCCAATTTTATTTTTTTAAAAGATATATATTTTTAAAATAAATTTCTTTGAAAATAATCTTGAAAACTTATAAAGGAAGCTTCAAATAAAATAATAGTCATGATGGTGGGAAATTCTATTCATGTAATACATGTTAAAATAGAAGTTTATTTCACATTTTTGTTAACATCTAAATGGTAACTCTTTGGAAAATGAATTGAAGATTCCTTTAATTTTTTTTGTGAAAAATAAAACATGGGTAAAAATTTCTTTGATAAATAATTTAAATAATGTTAAAAAAATTATACTTTTTTTAGAAAACTTGGTTTTGGAAGAAAATTGTGTTTTTGACTGAATAGAGAAATAAAGACAAATTTTCTTAAAAACATTCTTGTGAACGATTGAGTGAATAAAGAGAGTAAAATGAAGGTAAAACACGTTTTATTTTGTCATAACCAAAGTATAATAAA
The DNA here is from genome assembly GCA_963277665.1 of Viscum album. Classification (NCBI taxonomy): domain Eukaryota; kingdom Viridiplantae; phylum Streptophyta; class Magnoliopsida; order Santalales; family Viscaceae; genus Viscum; species Viscum album. Next base: position 1,387,925,420 of record OY728153.1, read on the forward strand.
ATTCACGATTTTATTGAGAGAAATATCATAAGATTTCATCATTGGTAGCATAATCATGAGAAATCTCGATAAAAAATGAGATTGTAGCATAAAAACCTTACCACTTGGGTAACTTTGAATAATAAGATCCACGATAGAATTATATTAAATTAAATATATAATATCATGATAAAAAATTAATTCATGATATTACATGTCAAATGGGATGTATATACACTTTATAAAAGAAATAGGTGGTGAATATGGAATGTGTCTCACATATATAAAAAGTGAGATGAAAATCCCTTACTGATTTAGTAGTATTTTGAATCATAAGTCCTAGTAAATAATAAAATAAAATGAATATTTATATATCATAAAATTAAGGATATTCATGATATAAAATGTCAAAGGGTAATTATATACACCAAATAAAATAAATAAGTTGGGAATTTGCATATTTCTCCCAGAAATAAAAGAGAGACTAGAAATCCCTTAGATAAAATCTAGAGTTATTTTGTACACATTTGAAAATGTTTTATAATAAATATAATTTACTATAAATATATTTTATAACCATAATTAAATATATAATATTATATATTATTTAATTATGACCCTTTATTAGCTATTCATTAACAATGCCTTGCTAAAATCACATTTTGGGTAATAACCACTTTGTTTTTCATATATGTTTTTGTTTCTTATTTTTGGTCCTCTTACTTTGATCATAGTTACATTAAATCCAAAATAATAATCATAGAATAATTTTCATATTTATACATAAATTATAATTTTAATACTAATCATTAAATATGGTTTTGTGAAATGAAGTACGTTATGATTATGGAGACCGTAGACCGTATATATGCGTGAGTACCATTTTAAATTTTCAATGATCATTATTGAAAAATGTTGAGTAATATATTATCATTAAAAAATTATAATAACACCATAATTACCATTTATTTATTTAAATACACTTATACATATCATCTATGTGGTGTGGTGATGAAAATACAGTCACATCGCTTTGTGAAGGTGGTCGTCCAAACATACACGAACAACATTATCATCTTTTAGTGAGTGAAAAGGTAATAAATAAAATGATATATTATCTTTTATTAATGATAAATATGTTATTAATATAATAATTATGTCATGTTTATCACATTTTTTTATCCTTACTATCTTCCATGTAAAGTGTTAGTAGAAAACAAATCACATCGCTTTGCGAGGTGGCAGTCCTTCACACACACAAGAAACGTTATCATATCCACTATAGAATGGAAAATAAAAATGTTATATGTGATATAATGTATAAATATGTATAATTATATCATATATATCATATATATAATTTATATCCATCATCATACCCAACCTGGATAGGTGGTAATAGAAAAATGAATGATATCAGTTCATGAGGTGGTAGTCTACAGTACACATGAGCGATGATTTCATAACCCATTTGATGGAAGTAGATATGGTTTTAGGTCATGAAATAAAAATAAAACATCAAATTATATGTAATATGTTGAGGTTATTATATCATGATGGTTTAATAATAATTTAAGTAGGTGGAAGAAGAAATAAAATAAAAATCATCATTGAAGAACGTTACCTATTCTTCGGGTAACCTCCTTAGGTTTGGACCAGAAGCCTTCTTAGGTTGGATTTATACCCAAAATAAGGATTCTAGGATTAGATTATGGAAGTTGGGAAGTTATTTGGACATTTATTGACTGAAAAAATGGGTTTATGTTGTGAATAAGTAAAGGCTGGTGGTAGTGACTTTTTATAAGTAGGGAAATGAACGTTCCTGGAAACTACATAGAAATTTCCCAAGATAATCCAAAATAAGAAATATATTCACATGAGAAAATATTATAAATGAAAATATATTATAAATTGGTAAGTATAATAGTTAAATATTTACATCCAATAGGAATTGGAAAAGTTATATAGTCATTTTAACTCTTATCTTCTTAGTTTAACCCCTAGTAAACTCATTTTTACCTTTGTTTTTAATATTAATTATGGAAAAAAATTAAGTTGAAATTATAAGATAATATAAATTACACTAACTAAAATTATATAATAAAATTTTCCAAATTCAATTCACATAAGTTTCAAAAATTTAATTTGAAATTTATCCTGCAAGCATGATGAGAAATTAGGTTTTCAAAGAGAAAATGTCAAAAAATTACATGGTTTTTATATAAAAATTCAACATGAAAAATGAATAAAATCAACTAAATTGGATTAATATATATATAATTTTACTAATTTTACTTTAAAACCAATTTAAAATATAATTCAACTGTATGAATAATTTAAATAAAAAAAAGTTTTAAATTAAAATTCAATATTTTTCACTATTCATCAAAAAAACAATCTTTTTAGAAAATTTTCAAAACATAACCTAAGAAATTTTTTAAATTATGATTTTAAAAATAAATTTTACTTTTAAAAATTAATTTTATCATAAGTGTGCAAGAAGGCAACAAAACTACTTTAAAAAAATAGAGTTTTTAAGTGTAACATTGGATTTATTTTTATATATTATCTAGAAAACAAATAATATGAATGTTAAATTTTTTATTAAATATATAATATATTCATTTCATTAAATAATTAACCAAAAGTTACTTTTAATTTATTGAGGTACAATGTGTTTGTTTGCATAAAAATAGCATTTCAAAAAAAGATTTCCTTTATTTTCAAATAGTTTTTTATTTTTATTTTTATTTAATTGGTCACAAAATAATTAATTATATATACTTAAGTAATATATGAATGTTAAATTTTTTTATTAAATATATAATATATGTCTTGTATCATTTAAACTTAGTGTTGTGTGTAATTAAAGATAAACTAAGTATTACATGTAACATAAGAAAAAATAATTGTTTTATATAAAAAAATACAACCTTGATATTGCATGTAATTAAAAATGTATAAAAGATAAAATTTAATTGAAAAAATATTTCACAAAATTTCAGGGTGTTACAATATACCCCCTTAAAATGAATTTCACTCTCTAAATTTGACACTTTGGTACCAATAAAAAGGATGCATATACCTAATTAAATATTGAGGTTACCATGTATCTTTCTTAAGCTAGTGGTTTCACCATAAAGTGCTGACCAAGTGATTGGTTTTATTTTGTAGAACGTTATCTTTTCGATCCATAATCTCAATCTGTTGTTCCACCTAAGAAATATAATGATCAAGTGGTATGGGATCTAAGTTCAATACATGTGATGGATCAAGTATGTATTTAATCAGGAGTAATACATGGAACAAATCATAAACCAAAGAAAGTTTTGTTGGTATCTCTAAATGATAAGCTATTATCCTGATACAATCAGGTATTTTAATGGTACTGATATACCTTGGAATTATTTTACTCTTATTTTTTCCATCTATACATTCATATAAATAACTTATTAGAAACTTAAAATTCTACATCACATCAATGATTACTAGTATTAATTTTTTTCAACTTTATACATCCCTAACATGTTTCTGAATGGATCTGAACCTTCTTTGCTATTTCATCATCTTTATTATGTCCCAATAGCTTTATTTATGAAACTTTATTCCAATAAGTTTGGAGTTTTACAATTCATTCCATAAATGGCTTCATAAAGATCCATATATGTTCTTGAGTAAAATAAATTTTTGTATTAAAAATAAAATTGAGGAAGGTGTTGATCCCAACCACATTTGAAATCCATAGAACGATATATTAATATTTTTTCTAGGGTCTGAATTATTCTCTCAAACTAACCATCTATCTGAGGATGATACATAGTGATGAAAATCAACTATTTATCAAGATAATGTAGAATAAATCACCCAAACATTGGGGTAAAATCTAGATTTTGATAAAATACAATTGAATTTGGTAATCCATGCAAACTTACCACTTAAATGTATATTCTAGAAAGCGAATCCAAAGAGAAATCTTATCTAATAACAATTAAGTGTTCTAACTTCATAAGGTGATCAAATATAGCTCATTGTTATCTCATAATAAAATATTAGATAAACTATAATGGTTACCCGTACCTTTAGTTATATGTCCATAAATTGTAAATTCATTCCTCCTAAAATAACTTTGTCACTATATAAAAAACTAAAGGGTTTCATTTCCATAAATATCATTTAAAATTTTCTTAATCTTGATAAAATCCCATCACAAAAACCTAAAAAGGAGTTTCAATGACTCTGAACTTATGATAAACCTTAAAATCATAAACCCATTATGGAATCCATAACTCTTAAGTTAATATTACTGGGATACTTAAATGCTTACAAAATATCATTCAACCTTTATTCCTTAAATAAGCTCTTATCTTATACAAAACTATTTCTATTGGATGATTGGGTTCCACCTTGTACTGATAGGATATCGAATGTGATTTTTTTCCATAATTCATATATAGGAAGATAAACACATAAAATTTTACTAAAGGATAAACAATAAGATTTTCATAGGGATAATTAATACAAAATCAAATATGAATTTCCAAACTAAGGAGGGGAGGATTAGTATGACCTAATTATCATGATTCACTTCAACCATCATGATTTCATAATATTTCCATTTTTATTTTGTCTTCAAAGGTTTTTTTGGATTATAATCTTCATTACACCTTTTATTGTGGAATTTCTTTTTCTAATTCTCATGAACCTTGAATTTGAAACACATAAGTGTGGGTGGTTCATTATGTGAAACTTTCTATCTATTCACATCATTAGATAACTTCATCCCATCACTTCAGAAATCAATTTCCTAGTGACCCTCCCTTCCACACATAAAACATTTACTAGTTCCCTTAAGAAAATTTATTCCATGTTTCTTCCAAAAATTTGAGAATAAAATAATCATCATATTATTCTCTACATGTTTTTTATAATTTCCTTTGAATTACAATTTTCTCTTCTTATCAAAACCATGTGATTGACACATAACTACAATGTCCATTTACACCTTTATAGAACATCGAACAATCTCTTCATATTTACTAAAGTCTCTTATGAATAATACCCTTTAGATACTTGGTTTTAATCCACTGAAGAATCGATCAACATTAATTTCATATTGGATGATAATTCCATAAGTGTACCTCACAATCCTTGTAAACGTTTCCTCATAGGTACCAAAATATTCATCATTTTTTTTCTTTAGCTGAAGTAAATACTTATACATATTTTTAAAATGAATGTGATGAAAGTACTTATTGACTAATAAATTATTGAACTTATCCCAATTCATTGAGTCAATTTCATCATATTTCCTCATATTCTTGATAATATTCCACCATTAATCTAATTCACCTTCAAAATGGTAGAAAAAAATGAATATCTCATGCTCTGAACACTGGAGGATAGAAAATATATTTTTAATGGTGTTGATCCATTTATCAAAAACTAGTGGATTAGATGAAACACTAAAAGATGGTGGAATTTTCTGCATAAAGGGATCAATAGAATATTGTTCCATCATTTTCTTATTTGAAAGTAAAACATGGTTCATAGATTGAGAAAGTTGTATGAGAATAGAAACTTTATTTTTTATTCAACCTCCCATAAAATTTGGTTGATCAGGATGAAAAGCATTCCATTTTCCATCACATTTATCATTAACATGGTTCCTTTAGGTTCCATCCATATATTAAAAGCAAAACAATAGTGTGATAAACACTAATCATAGGGGAAATCCACATAGTTAGAAAAATAATTTATAGGAGGTATAAGTTAATAATTCTTCTTTTAAATTTATGAAACCTTAGGTTTTACCTAGGTCATCCATAATCATCATCTATTTAAATCCTTTATGATGGTTTATAAATATTTTATGAATTTACAAATCATATCACCCAAGAGTTTAAAACTAGGTGTACAACAATGAATGTTGTTGTACACCAAGTGATGATTGATTCCATATTAATGCACCCTTTTTATAGTTATTACCCCTGGGTACCTCTATTCCATATCCACATCCACTTGTAGTATTATGGAAAGGATTTAATTTCTTGGGAACCACTTACACTATTCTCTACAAAAATTCTTGGAAATTTTCCTATACTTTGAAACATCATTTGACTTATCCTTGGAGATATCTCTATATATATCTTTAGAAATATTTCTTGGGATATCACTAATATTTTATCACCCTAATTTCCAAATGTTAAATAAAATTTTCCTTTGATACCAACTATAATGGTCTAGAATTATTTCTAATGGATTATAATTGATACATATCAGGGAATTCCATGGGTGGATACACCTTTTGGGAGGGTCACACCACCATCCTCAATGGAAACCATTTCCTCATGATTCCCTTAAGTAGTGATCCAGGCTTTGTCCAACACTCACATGTGAGAGTTACTTAGGATCAAATTACTTCCTTCACCTCTGATACTAACTACAGAAACCCAATATTTTCATATATAGATATTAAATTTTTTATATTGATAATCAATACATTACAAAAACACACACCTGAGGTTCGTACTAGTTTAGTATCTTCATATACTGGGTATAAAATCTTATAATTTGTTGAATTATCTTCAACATCTCCCATAAATATCTTATACTTTAGTAATATTTAAAAAACTACCCTTCTTAAAACCTCTATTATAACCTGTGGAATGAAAACATGAGAAAAGGTGAGATAACATGCTCAGTAAGGGTAAACAAGGGAGATACATGAGCATAACATGAGCATAAGGGTATGAGAACACAATCATAACATATGAAAACCATACCCTGAATATCAAAGATTAGAATCTTGATTCTTGGCATAAATATTGGTAGTTCATAATATGTGAATCATAATAAATCAGAGAACATGATCCATGAGATCATAACATTGTTATAATACATGGAATTATGGCATACACAATACGCATAAAAAATCATTTCCATAATAGTCATGGTTTACTACCAAGATTATCATAGTGGAATAGGTTCACTCTAAAAACTATCATAGTAGTCAAGTTTCACTCAAAATACCATCATAGAAGATAAAGTACCTTACTGAATCGAGTTCACTCCCCATTTTAGTCCTATCTATCTCATGAGATATAAATCTTTATCCAATACATTGGAGGGAGATACAGGTCCCACCCATATTTGGTTATAATGTAACCACCATCCTTAGTTATAACATAACTAACCTCCTTAGTTATAACATAATCATATCCACATAATTAAAATAATATATATGTGTGCCAAAATAACCTAAAAAATTCATCATATAATAACCCATGAAAATAAAAGGGTTTTATAAATAATTCATTGTATCATAACCTGTAGAAAAGAGACAGGTTTCATAATCATTTCATCATTTAATCATAGCATAACCCATGGAAAAAGAAGCAGGTTTCATTAGAATTTTATCATGGTATAAAGCAAGGAAAACGATTAGGTTTCATTAATATATTATCATAAAAACACAAACAATTGATAGAAATAATAATAATGGTTTCCTTGGATCATATCCCTAGTAAATCATAAGTAACCTCAAAGGATTTAATATTATAAGGAAAATGATTTTGAAAGATAAATAACTTGGAACATTTCTTTACAAATATAAATTTTCTTTGATAATCACAATTTAAAACTATTTTTTTTTTAATTTTTTTGGAAATACTATTTTTTAAATTAAAATTGAAAACTTATAATTTTTTTTTAAAATCAACTAAAGTATTTTATGAGGAAAATTTCTTTTACTATTTGAAAAAAACTTTTTAAAACATAAAACATTTTAAAAATAATTTTCTTTTAATATAACCTTGGAAAATTATAAATGAGGCTTCAAAGAAAATGATGATCATAATGGTGGGAAATTCTAGTCATGTTGTACATGTTAAAATAATGATTCCTTTCACATTTTTGGTAAAAGTCAAATAATAAATGTTTGTAAAATGAAATTAAAGATTCCTTTAATTTTTTTTTGAAAAATTAAGACATGGGTAATAATTTATTTATTAAATAATTTAAATAATGTTAATTTTTTTTCAAAAAACATGTTTTTGGAATAAAAATATATTTTTTATACTAAAGAGAGAAATAATGTTATGTTGTCATGGCTCATTAAGTTTTCACCAAAAGACATCTTAGGGTTGATTTATGAAAAAACTAAGGCTTATAAGATGATAGGAAGAGAGTTGGGAAGTTATTTGGGTAGGTCATTGTTGAACTAAAAGGGTTTCAAGGTTTGGATAAGTGAAGGGTGTTGATGGCCTTTTATAAGTGGGGGAAAGAAACCAAGTTGGGAACTACATGGAAATTTCCATTGAGAATCCAATAAAATAAAGTCATTCAAATGAAAAAATATTCCAAATGCCCATAGGTTCTAAATTTTTAAGGATAATATAGAAATATTTCCATAAAATAGTAATTTTATGAGTTTTATAGTCATTTTAACCCTTATCTTTAAATTTTAACCCTGATAAAGCCATTTTTACCTTAACCGTAGTAATTAATTATTAATGTTTTCACTATTAATTTTGGTATAAAAATAAGATGAAATTATTAGATAATATAAATTATTATTATTATAAATATATAATCTATTTTTATAAATTTAATTCACATAAGTGAGAAAATTTAATTTAAAATGTATCCCATAGATGTAATGAGAAAGTGGGTTTTGAAAGAGACAATATTCAAAAGCTCACAAGGTTTTTACATCAAAATTGATTATAAAAGATATTACAATATAATAAATTGGATTAATATATATATATAATTAATCAAATTTTACTTTAAAAACAATTTAAAATACAATTTTACTTTATGAATAACTTAAAGGAAAAAAGTCATCAATTAAAATTCAGTATTTTTCACTATTAAAAAAAATCAATATTTTCATAAAATTTTCAGAAATTAACTCAAATATAATTTTGATATGATGATTTAAAAAATTAATTTTATTTTATCGAATTAATTTTCTAAATGTTTCAAAAAATTATTTTTTTATAAGTGTGCAGAAAAGGCAACAAAACTGTTTTTTAGGAAAATATAGTTTCTAAGAGTAAAATTAGATTTATTCTTATCTCTTGTATAGAAAAAATATAAGATTAATGTTAAAAAATTTATTGAATATAGAATATATAAATTTAATTAAAATCATTCTGCAAAAGTGATTTTTTTAATTTATTGCTGTAAAACATGCTTGTTTTCATAAAAATAGTTTTTTAGAAAAATATTTCATTTATTTTAAAATTGTTTTAATTTTAATTTTTCATAAATTGGTCATTGAATAATTAATTATATATACATATATAAACCATATATTTTCATAATTTATTTAATCATAATCATAACCACCATTCCAAAGGCTAGGTGATAACTATCATATTAAATAATAATATTTTTATAATATGTCACGCTTCATTTAAAATCAGTGTTGCATGTAACGTAAGATAAAGTCGGTGTTACGTGTAGCACAAGAAAAACTCAATGTTGTGTGTAATACAAGATAAACTTGATATTTCATTTTATTAAAATATATAAAATATTAAATTTAATTGAAAAAAATATTTCACAAAATTTAGGGGTGATATAATCTAGGACTCTATTATAGATTTAAGATATATTCTTGAATCCTTCCAAGGACCCAAGTATGGGACATGTTTTATTTATGAATTTAAAAATCAATTATTCACATGTATTGATGTGAAAGTTTGAATTTATCAGTGATATTCCATCAATATAAACATATGTATATATCATAGGTTTTCATCATTGACAGAATATATATGTATCATATATTCTTTATCTTTTATCTTACTATTACTTAACATTTCTGGTTGATAGGTCACTATGGTTTAAATCCAAATAGCTAGTTACTATGGATTTTATCACTATCCAAAAAAGTAGTGGTTATTTCAATTTTTGGATTGGGACCATATTCAGGATTCCTATATATCATTTTAAAAAGAATACAAACCCACATTGTTCAATGATACTTAACGAGACACATCAAACCCTTTAAAGTCATCTGACAAGAACTAAATTAAGTAGTTTAATGTCATACGATAAGGATTTATAGGTGAGAGATACATGTTATTGATAGGTGTGGTATTTATACATGAGTGACCCTTTCAATTTGACCCCGAAGGGATTATAGCCCAATGATGATGACCTAATCTCGTAAGGGATATGGAATTGTGAATATAGGTCTCTCTAAGAATATGGATAATGAGAATGATATGAAATAACCTAAAGGGAATGTAATTCTATGGGTAGGAGTATGATATTATCAGAAATATGGATGGATAAAATGATGGTATATAAGAAATATAACTCCAATGAATGGTAACATTCAGACTCATGGAAGTATATATAGGCAATATGAAGACATGAATGATATTATGGGGATATAAACCCATGATAATGGATATGTAAGATTTATGGTGTGAGGGATTGAAACATGGAGAGGCATCCCATGTGTCTTATGGAAACTAGAATAAAATCTTGCATAGTTCGAATGGAACAATTTAAGGTTGTATAATAAGATAATTTCATATAGTTTTATGTTATGTAGTAATTACATTTTATGTAGTTTAGTATTATGTTGTGAGGATGTTGACATGCAGTTTTACATCATGCGACTAGGAAATGTGTTGGAAAGTTTAGTGTCATGAAGTTTAGACTACTGTGTTATGAAAGGCCTAACATTAAAGGATAAATTGGAGCTTATGCATTGAATCCACCCTTTTGGATGTAGTTGGGGCATACACCTAATGATGAGGTCCATTATGAGCCATTTTTATTCTGCTAATGGTACGATCAACTTGATTCCCTAAGCCCATATGAATCATACTCAGTGTTAGAAAAAATGAACATTAGAAAGTCTGTGACATTTAATTAATTCATAATTAGATTTGAAGGGGGATTATGCATTGAATTTTCATTGATAATATTGACCTTGAAAGATACCTAAGTGGTGGTATTGAGAAATTGTGTCCTATAACCATAATAGGAGGCCCATATAAGATGTGGTTGGGGATTATGCCTAAATAGAAGGCCCATTTTGAATTTTAATCATATTAATGACACAATCTACCTAGATCACTAATTCCATGTGATTCATGATTTATGTTAGAAATAAGATATAGGTGATCAAGTACATTACATGAAGGTGTTCAATGGGGCTTACACATGAAGATGACCTTATATAGATATCCTTGTCTTACTGATGATATTTCTAATGGGAGCTGTCTTTGGTTTTATACATTAAGAGGAATCCCATCCTCCTATCTTCCTTCATGTTAGTAGGTCAGTGAGAGACATGGTAATAGGATAGACACAACCCCATGTAAGAAGTACTAGGGGATTACTCTAGGAGGGATGATTTAAGGTTGACATGAATCAACGAAGTTAGTAAATATATCATTGATCCTGAACCAATTTCAATGTCATCCTCATGGTAAGGGTACTTTTTACTGAGTGGATGTATGATTGTAACCCCCCTTGGATCTCGAGCACATTAAAAGTATAGAGGAGAGACCGATTTTACAAAGGTTATGCATGATCGAAAGAGAAAGTGAACACTGGTGTGTGTATCCTAATTATGTGAATTTAGTGATTTTGGAGAGGGGCCTTAGTTTTAATTTATATAGATTTTGGAATTGATTAGAGAGGAGTGCTTGGACAACTAGATAATGGGCTAAGATGAAGCTGAACTATATGTGGGAGGAGAGCATTGAGAGTACGGAGATAGACCCCCAGGTTACCTCAATTCATATAGGGGTATTTCTATAGAAAATAGGGGAATTGAAGAAGGGGTTTCACCATAAAGCAAGTCCTTCATGAAGGGTATTCAATCGAGAAGTGACTATTTTACGAAGGAGGGTACCTCCTTTATGAATAGATGAGAAATATTCCCATTCCATAATGTATTTCTTTATATATAGTATTCTTTCATGATGGAATCCCTTCTAAGGGGTATCGCTTCTTCCGTAGTGACCTAATTAGTTCTTTTTTATCAGCACTAACGAAAAAAGGGTTGATAAAGGGGGGGTACCTTTATCAGCGCTAAAAAAGCACTGATAAAAGTACCCCTTTATTAGTTCTTTTTTTAGCGTTGATAAAGTTACCCCCTTTTATCAGCGCTTTTTTTAGCACTGATAAAGGTACCGCCTTTTATCAGCGCTTTTTCATTAGCACTGATAAAGGGGGGTCTTTATTAGGGATTTTTTTTAAAAGCACTGATAAAGGGTCTAATTCCAAAAAAAAAGATTCATTAAAATATATATATTAATATTTAAATATATAGATATAGTTATATTGATATAAATATTATATTTTTTTTTTAAATATAATTTTAAATATATTTTAGATAAGTATAAATATACAGTTACACTTAATATATAAGATATTTAGTGAAAATGACTTAAAAAAATAAAATAAAAATTTAATTAATAATTTTCTAATTATTATGGAGTAATATTCATTTAATAAAAATTTTAAGACTAAATAAAAAAAAAAAATTAAAAAAAGATCCAAAATATGTTAAAAACGCAACTCGAACTTCAAACAGCCATAACTTTTGATTAGGGTGTCCGTTTGAGCTCTACCACATATCAAATCGAAGCCTGCAATGAGCTCTATGTTGTTTTTACCTGAGGGACCTTGGTAAAGGTTATTTTGATGCAAAAAAGGCCCATAAGGCCTCTAAAACTTAGTTTTTATTCAGGGTACCCCGATTTTTTAAAATTTTGTGGATTTTCATCCTCGTTTAAGGGGATATTATTGGCTTTTTTTGGTGGGGACTGAATTTATTCCAAGGTATTATATTCATATTGATATTATGTCTTTGAAATTTTATTTTTTTTATAATGCACTGCTATTTATAATCAAATATATAACAATATATACATATTTTTTATATATTCACACATAAAAATTTAATTATAAATATAAATAATAAAATATATTTACAGATAAAATATATCAGCTTTATCTAAATAATAACTAATATCCATTTTATTTAAAATATGAATATATGAATATTTATATACCTATATATTAATCTAACTATATATATATATATATTAATCTAACTATATATATATATATATTAATATAACTATATATATATATATATTAATATTACTATAATTATATATATTAATATCACTATAAATATATATATATTAATATCATTATAAATATATATATTATTATAACTATATATATATATTAATATAACTATATATATATATATTACTATATGAATAAATATAACTATATATGTATATAAATAGGGATATATATTACTATAACTATATATATATATATTAATATAAATATATATTACTATATAAATATAAATATATATATATATATATATCATGACATGTAAAACAAATCAAAATAGAGGAGTGGTAAGGGCTTAGGCATGCAGGGGGGAGGTCTTGAGTTCAAAACCTGGTGGAGGTAGGTGCGCCCACGCATGGGGGAATATGGGAACTAGTACTGATAAATGGTGGAGGGGGTGCGTGGGAGCACTAGAGGGGGGTGGGGGGGGGGGGGGGTGGCTCAAGTGCTATAAAAGCCCCCCGATTAGTAGGATTTTTTTTTATTTTTTTTACCTTTTATCAGCACTTTTAAAAAAGAATTGATAAAAGGGGTCATTTATCAGTGCTAAAAATAAAGCACTGATAAAGGAAGCGCTGATAAAGGACCCTTTTATTAGTGCTAAAACAAAGTGCTGATAAAGGACCCTTTCATCAGTGCTTTGTTTTAGTGCTAATAAATGACCCCTTTTATCAGCGCTTTTTTTAGCACTGATAAAAGGTGTCTTTATCAGTGCTTTTTGGAGCGCTGATAAAGGGGACCCAACCTTTATCTTCGCCATCTTTAATAGGGTTTTTCTAGCACTAATAAAAGGGGGTTTTAGCACTGATAAAAGAGGTATTTGTAGTAGTGATAGACGGATTCAAGAAAACCACTTCTTGAAATGGATGGTCGTATTTCATATTAGATTCTATGTAGTAGACTAACAGAAAACACCTCACTCTGTAAATTATTTTTTTTGGTGGGTTTATCACTATTTAAATGAATTTTATTTGTGAAGGGAAGAGGGTTATTTATGCAGATCCCTTTGGGAACTATGAGATGAAAGGGTTTCATATAGAATTTTAATTTCTATGTGGAACAATACACTTGATATGCAATTTTGTATCCTTTTTCAAATTCTACTATAATTTTCATTTAGTTGATTATGTAATCGATTTTTTTAAGAAATTATATCAATGAGTATTTGAAATTAAATAGGCCTCAACACCAACCAATAGTTAAAATGTCATGATCATATCAAAAATTTATTTTATTCGTTAAATTCAAGGTTATTTATTTCTTTATGCGATGCATGTTTTATTTGGATGATCAAACATGATCTCATAAATTAAATAAATTAAAAATCATGACAATAAAAATAAAATAAAAGGATTATGAAAAAATTATTTAATCATAAATGGTTGATTAATTTTATAAAATCTACATAATATTAATAAGTACGTGAAGAATAAAATAAATTATCTTTACATACAAGTTAAACAAAATCCCTCAAAGAAAATATAAAGTTAGATACCAAATTCCATCAATTGATTTATAATGAGAACATACATCGAAGTATTAGTCCATACCATTGTAACACCCTGATATTTTAGGAAATATTTTTTGAAAATAAACTTATTTTCTTTGATAGATTACATTATACACAACACTGAGTTTAGATGAACTGCAATATACTATAAAAAGATTATTATTTAGATTGATAGTTTTATCCTATTCATTAAATTATTGGGTATGAATAAGACTAACTAAATTATGAAATTATTTTGGTTATATATGTTTAAAATTAATTCTTTTGTTATCAATTTATTATAAATGAAAATAAATATAATTTGAAAGAAAAAAAATATTTTTTTTGAAAAATAAATTTTATGTGCACAATGTATTTTTATCCTAATATATTAATTTAATTACTATAGGTGAATGATTTTAATTAAATATATATATATATATTAAATATTCAATGAATTTTTTTAATATTCATTTAATATTTTTTCTAAGCGTGTGATTAGAATAAACAACATTTTATGCTTGAAAACAATTTTTTCTAAAAAAAGGTGTTGGACACTCTAAGAAATAGTGGGTTTCATAATAAAAAAATATGCCAATCTAACAATACTATTAAATCTTATATTAAGTAATAAATAAACTTGATCATGTAATTGAATATATCGAAGTAAATAAATTATGTCATACTGTACAATACATTTCAATAAATCAATAAACTATGTATATTTATGCCTCAATAAGTTTGACAGTGTATATATTCATGTATTTATGAATTTCACTTAATCTGGTAGTGTTATGTATAAGAAAAACACATTATATGTTTTTTCAAAGTCTCTAGCACTGATACTTCAAATGGTTTCACTGTTGGTCGACTCACCAATGGTTGAGTAACTGATGATCGGTTGCACCGATAGTTGAAAAGACTCACTGATGGATGAGTCATCGATGATAAAATCACTGATGGAAAAATCACTGTTGATCTAATCAGCAATGGAAGACTCATCTATGGATGACTCACCGATGGACGACACACCAATTGTACAAAATGAGTCACCGATGACGACTCATCGATTTCATGACAGACCAATAGCACAAACAACTCACTGATACACCGAGTCACCAATACTGATGGAAATGAATTGTTGATACTCGAAGTCACTGATGCTAATAGACTAATAATGAAAAACCAATTCCAATGATTCACCGATACTTATGACTCACCTATAGTCATAAAAACTGTCTTTAAATTTATTTATTCAAACTTATATGTAACAGTCATATTTAGATGAATTAATGTTTCTAAAATTATTTAATGTTGTATATAGAACTATCTATAGATAGTACATTGTACATGCACATGTGGAGATCTTCATACCTACAGGACCTAGAAGTATAAATTAATTACATGTTGGATCATGCAAGTGGGGAAAAAGCAGTGATACGAGGAATGTGCTGAATGAAGGTTCTGGGTGCAGCGAAAGTGTGGTTGGGACAGAACCCAACTTTTATTTCTACCATGATCAATGATTATTCTAGGATCAATAATAAGATGAAAACCAGTCTCCACATAATAAAATCAAATATTTAGATAAAGAAGGAAGAGACCCAAAACCTTAAGAGAGGATATTTCACATCATGTTTATAATTAATTTAATTAATTTAATTAATATCATAAAGAAAAATAATACCTCAATCTTTGGTATTTTTCTTCATTAATGATGTTGATCATTTGGAATGACCCTTACAGATTATCTCCTTGAACTTGTAAGGATACAAACTAGAATCCATCTAGTGGTGATCCACACGTGCTCCGATGGCCTCTGATCGACACTGCTTGTTCTCCAGGTGCTAGCGCGGCGAAGTGAGTGTCTTGTGTCGATCAATCTTGATCTCTTGTTCTTCAACATTTAAGAATATATGTCATTTTTGAGAGGTGTGGGAAGAGGATTTGAGAGAGAAATTTTTTAGCTCAATAATTATCAATTCACCTAGTGTATGATTCAGTTTCATGTGGTGTCAGGCACAATAGGCGTACTTTTCTATTTATATGTATGGAACTTTAATAACAATATTTAATTGCATAACAACAATTAAATACATTCATGAACTTATAGAAAACCCATGATCATAATAATAATACCATGTCATTATTTATGTTACGCTAACTTGCGTAAAAAAGAATTATAAATATAAACTACACATCCCAAAATAATAGCAGCGTCATTATTATTTTAACTTATGACTACTAGTTAAATAATTATTTACTATCTTGCAAATAATTATTTTACCACCAGACTGGACATGGTTCTCTTGAACACCACTTCCATTTATTGAAAACCCAAATAAATAAATAATAAATTATTTTCTTAAATAAATATTTTATTTACAAACTAGTAAATAAATATTTATTAAATATTAAATAAAATAAATAAATATATTTTATTTAATTTATACGATCATTTTAACCTGAATAAAATTATTACACGGTCTTGAGAATAATATCTATTTAATTAATTAGATCCAAATATAATTTAACTGAGACCACCAAAAAACACTTAGTGTGTGACCATCTAGGATTTTTTCTCATTGGAATTAGGCGAGCTTGCCTAAAGTCCAAGAATAATTTCTAGAAACAGTTCAAGGAACCCAAGATAAATAATGTAATGTCACAAAAATGACATCCACATATGAATTCTCACTATGTAATATAATCCCTTTGTGGAAATATCTCATCGAATATGTTTTATGATAGTGTCATCAACTTCTATGATCAATACGTTGTTCTTTGACTACCTGAAATAAAATCATCATTACACCATGGCCATAGAATTTCTCATGATAGTTATATTTCAATCAAAGGGCCAAGATATCAAATTCAATAAATGGAAGGGAAAAATCCTTCCTCGATTTATCCATTAATAACGTGCCACTCATGACACACCCAACGTACCCTACTTCCCACCAACTGTCTATGTGACAGTTTTCTTCAGTAAATCAAACTGTGCGAGTCATGACACGTATTAATGATAATATTAAATTCTAAGGATCATTACACACACTTGCAGATAGAAATATTTTATGACACCAAAACATGCGGAATTCCTACTGGAGGGTTTGTTATAATAATCTCCTTTCTTGGAGATTACCAATGCAAACTTCATGAGAGGAAGTCTCATCTTCTTACAAGTACTCACACCTGATGGTCTACATGCTATGTGTGCCATCATAGTATGTCATCCAACCGTAGAACTACATTTAAGAATATTGTTATATCATTTCAAGGTTCTCATCATAGCGGGGAACTTCCATGACCTTATTAATGCAACAAATAATCTAGGAAATTATTACATCATATTCATACAGAACAATGAACAATATGTAATAAGTTGTTTAATATTTAAATACATTAAATATCTATATAATAAAAGTACAACCATTTGGTTTTAGGAAACAAACTCTTACAAAATCCCACTTGGACTAGAGCCAACTGCCAACTACTTTCAGTCCGCTAGACCTCACATGGTGATCTTGTTTTTGTTGAGTTAATGCTTTAGTCAAGGGGTCTGCCACGTTGTCTTCTATGGAAATACTACTCAATTCAACTTCACCTCGCTACGAAAAATCCCTCAAGAGAAGATATTTCCTAAGTATGCGCTTCATCCACTGATGTGACCTTGTCTCTTTTGCGAGAGCCACAACTGAAGTATTATCACAATACAATGTGATGGGATCTTTACTACTGGGTATCACATCCAGCTCATGGATGAAGCTTCACATCCAAACTTCTTGTTTAGATACCTTAGAAGCTATGATATACTCAGACTCTGTTATAGAATCTGCGACCACACTTTGATTTGAGCTCTTCCATCTCACTGCACTTCCATTCAAAGTGAAGATGTATCTTGTTTGTGACTTCATGTCATCTTGATCAGTCTGGAAACAAGCATCAACATATCCTATGATGAATAGTTCCTCATATCCTCCATAAAATAGGAATATATCCTTAGTATGCCTCAAAATACATTAGGATAGTCTTGACTTCCATCCAATGGTAGTCACCTAGTTTAGCTTGATATCTTCCTACCACACTTAATGTATAGGTGGCATCCAAACTAGTACATAGCATGACATACATGACTGAACCAATCACTGATGCGTATGGAGTCCTTTCCATGATCTTTCTTTCCTCATGTGTCTGAGGACACATTTTCTTGGAAAGATGAATGCCATGTGATGCTGGAAACAATCCCCTCTTGGATTGTTCTATACTGAATCTCTTAAATATTTTATCAATGTATGTACTTTGACTTAGGCCCAAAAATCTCTTGGATATATCAAGATGGATCTTGATCCCAAGAATATATGCTACCTTGCCCCAATCCCTTCATGGAGAAACATTTATTCAACCATTCCTTAACAGACTATAATACTTGTATCTCATTTCCAATAAGTAATATGTCATCAACATATACTATTAAGAAAACAACCACACTACCACTAAACCATTTTATACACAATGCTCACATTCCTTCTTGGTAAAACCAAATTTCATTATGGCTTCATCAAAACTAATGTTCCATGACCTGGATACTTACTTTAATCCATAAATGGATTTTTGAAACTTTCATACCTTATTGGCATCCTTTGGAGTTATAAAACCTTCAGGTTGTGTCATGTAGACAACTTCCCAAATGTTCCTATTAAGGAAGGCCATTTTGACATCCATTTTCTAAATCTCATAGTAATGGTAAGCAGTAATGGCCAATAGAATTATGATGGATTTAAGCATTTCAACAGGTGAAAAGATTTCATCATAGTCAATGCCTTGACACTATTTGAACCATTTTGTAACTAGTCATGCCTTATAGGTGATGACTTATCCTTCCGTGTCCAGTTTCTTCTTTAATAAAAATTTGTAACCAACAGGCTTTACATCAATTGGAGAATCTACCAAAATCCAGACATGGTTTTGGTACATGGAATCCATTTTCAAATTCATGGCTTCTTTCCACTTGCAAACATATGTTCCACTTACTGCTTTCTTGTAGGTTAGAGGATCATTATTATCAACTAATAACGAGTCACCATCCTTGGTAACTAGAAAACCATACTATTCCAGTTCTCTAACCTCTCTTGTAATCCTAGACAACTCTTTTGTCTCTGGAATAGTTCTTTCTTGTATGGGGATTTGTGGAATCTTTTCCTGTACCAACTCTTGTATACCTTGCGCCTCAACTTCATTTAAGTATATCTCGCTCCCACCATCTCTTCTGGATATGTGCTCCCTCTAAAGGAATATGGAGTGTATTTACACTTTAAATTTTTTTTATAAGGGGTTGTATAGGTAATATCCCCTGGTTTCCTTGGGGTATCCTATAAAGGTACACTTTGTGCCTCGGGGTGCAAGTTTGTTACCTGAAGAGACCTTATCGAACACATCGCTTCCCCACACATGTAAATTTGATAATATGACTTTATTTCCACTCTAGAACTCATATAGAAAACCATTTATTGATTTATTTAGTACTTGGTTTAGTATGTGCACCACTATTTATAACGCATATCCCTAAAAGGATAATGGAAGACTCGCATGACTCATAATTGATCTCACCATGTCCAATAGGGTGCATTTCCTCCTTTAGCTCACACCATTCCACTGGGGAGTGTATGGAGGAGTGACACTACTGGAAATGAAGCCTTTACCAATGATTCAAAACCATTATTAAAGGTTGGATAACCATTGGTATAATATATACCAATGGTTATCCAAACTGTAGGGAAGTAAGCTGTAGGGAAACACATATGCCAATGGTTTTTGGAAAACTGTTGGTATATGTTAGGAAATCTACATTATACCAATGGGTATGTCAAATATTTGGTATAACTTTTCACCAATGATTTAAAACCATTGGTAAACATACTATTCAAACAGTTTCAAACTGTTGTAATATAGTTTTGTATAGCCTTTTACCAACGGTTTGTGTAAACTGTTGGTAAATTCCAGACATTTCACTATATCCCAACGGTTTGTAAACTTTTGGGAAAGTTTTTTTACTAATGGTTTTAAGAACCATTGGTATAAAACACATTCACATACCTATGCCAATGGTTTACAACCATTGGCATAGGCTTTGCTGTGCAATTCAGGCAGCAACCTACTGCAGGCTGCCCTTTCTGCATTTCCAACTTCCCAACTCCCATTACCTGCAATGACCAACTATAACACATATACTCAACTAATTCATATAGATTTAACACATAATGCACCCTTCAACTATACACTAATAGAATTAAAACATAATCCATAAGGTAATTATAAACATACATAATTGATTTAGAATTCAATCCAGAATTGTGATGAAAATTACATGTTCAATCCAGAATTCAATTCATAATTGAATACATACATAATTTAATTATCAATTATGAATAAAATACATAAAAAACTGAATAAGTAATTATATGTGTTATATAGAATTCATAATACATAAAAAAATTCATTTTGTATCACACATACACGATTGAATTTGGAAATTAGAAGCTAATAACCCCAAAATAAAGAAATGGATAAATAAATTCAACCAAACACAAATATAATTTCCCATGGTTTGGGGCCAGTGTCTTTGAACTTAGTGATTATGATAATGGGTGTACATCAATGAGCTTGTGTGACTTAGGGAATTTATTTTTCCTTAGCGTAGTAAATGTCACGTGTTTTAGAATAGGGGTAGGAGTTTCTCACATGAGAAGTTGATTGAGTGAGGCTAGACCATGGATCCTTGTGCAAAAGTATCAACATAATCTGAATGTGTTAGGTCAGTTTTCTGTATGCCAGTTGTTGTTTTTACTTAAAATGTTTTCCATTTCAAACCAAAGAAAGAAACATCGAGTGATACCAGCCACCCCATGCCTCGGATTGAGGCAGATTTGACTCATACATGTCACATATGACCCATGGATCATTGTCGTAAAGTATCAATAGAATTCGAATGCGTTTGGTTGGTTTTCTGTATTCCAGTTGTTGTTTTCACTTAAAATGTTGTCCATTGCAAATAAAAGTGAGACACTTTGAGTGGTATCAGTCACACCATGCCACAGATTGAGACGAGGTTGACTCGTACACTACAAAAAATGAACAATGGATCCTTGTGCTAAAGTATCAACACAATCCAAATACGTTTGGTCGATTTTCTGTATGACAGTTGTTTTTAATTAAAAGGGTGTCCATTTTAAACAAAAGAAATACACTTTGAGTGTTACCAGCCACACTGTGCCTCTAATTGAGGCGAGGTTGACTCTTATACGTCACATATGACCCATGGGTCATTTTCCTAAAGTATCAATAGAATCCGAATGCATTTGGTTAGTTTTCCGTATGCGAGTTGTTGTTTTCACTTAAAATATTGTCCATTCCAAATAAAAGTGAGACAATTTGAGTGGTACCGGCCGCACCATGCCTCATATTGAGGCAGGGTTGATTATTACATGTCAAAAATGACCCATGGATCATTGTGCTAAAGTATCAACACAATCAGAATACGTTTGGTCGGTTCTCCATATGCCAGTTGTTGTTTTCACTTAAAATTTTGTGCATTTAAAATAAAAGTGAGACACTTTGAGTGGTATCAACCACACCGTGCCTCGGATTGAGGAGAGGTTGAATTTCAAAAATAAAAAATGACCCATGGATCCTTGGACTAAAGTATCAACTCAATCTGAATACGTTTGGTCAGTTTTCCCTATGCCAGTTGTTTTTTCTTAAAAGGGTGTCCATTTTAAACAAAAGAATAACACTATGAGTGATACCGGACACACCATCCCCCAGATTGAGGCAGGGTTGACTTGTACACATCACAAATGAACCATAGATCATTGTTCTAAAGTATCAACACAATGCAAATGCATTAGGTTGGTTTTCCATATTCCAATTGTTGTTTTTACTTAAAATGTTGTCCATTTCAAACAAAAGAAAGAAACTTTGAGTGATACCAGCCACACCATGCCTCGTATTGAGGTGGGGTTTACTCGTAAACATCACATATAACCCATGGATCATTTTACTAAAGTATCAATAGAATCCGAATGCGTTTGTTCAGTTTTCTATATGTCAGTTGTTGTTGTCACTTAAAATGTTGACCATTTCAAATAAAAGTGAGACACTTTGAGTGGTACCGATCACACCATGCCTTGGATTGAGGTAGGGTTGACTCGTACACATCAAAAATGAACCATGGATCCTTGTTCTAATGTATCAATACAATATGAAAATGTTTTGTTGGTTTTAGGTATGCCAGTTGTTTTTACTTAAAAGGGTGTCCATTTTAAACAAAAGAAAGACATTTCGAGTGATACCAGCCACGCCATGCCTCGATTTGAGGTGGGGTTGACTCTTACACATTACATATGACTTATGGATCATTTATCAAAAGTATCAATAGAATCCAAATGAGTTTGGTTAGTTTTCTGTATGCCAGTTTTTGTTTTCACTTAAAATGTTGTCCATTTTAAATAAAAGTGAGACACTTTGAGTGGTACCGGCCACACTATTCCTCGGATTGAGGTGGGGTTAACTCATACATATTAAAAATGAACCATGAATCATTGTGATATAGTATAAACACAATCTGAATATGTTTGGTCAGTTTTCCGTATGCTAGTTTTTGTTTTAACTTAAAATTTTTCCATTTCAAATAAAAGTGAGACACTTTGAGTGATATCAGCCACACCATGCCTCATATTGAGGCATAGTTGACTTGTACACGTCAAAAATGACCCATGGATCCTTTTGATAAAGTATCAACACAATCCTAATAAGTTTGGATGGTTTTCTGTATGCCAGTTGTTTTTACTTAAAAGTGTGTCCATTTTAAACAAAAGAAAGACACTACGAGTGATACCGGCCACACCGTCCCTCATATTGAGGCAGAGTTGACTCATACACGTCAAAAATGACCCATGGATCCCTGTTCTAAAGTATCAACATAGTCCAAATGAGTTAGGTCAGTTTTCCGTATGGAATTTGTTGTTTTTACTTAAAATGTTGTCCATTTCAAACAAAAAAAGACACTTCGAGTGATACCGGTCACACCATGCCATAGATTGAGGCGGGGTTGAATCATACAAATCACATATGACCCATGGATTTTTTTAAAAGTATCAATAGAATTCAAATGTGTTTGGTCAGTTTTCTGTATACTAGTTGTTGTTTTAACTTAAAATGTTGTCCATTTCAAATAAAAGTGAGACGATTTGAGTGGTACCAGTCACACCGTGCCTCAGAATAAGGTGGGGTTGACTCATACACGTCAAAAATGAACCATGGATCCTTTTTCTAAAGTATCAACACAATCTGAATACGTTTGGCCAGTTTTCCATATGCCAGTTATTTTTACTTAAAAGGGTGTCCATTTAAAAAAAAAGAAGGACACTTCAAGTGATACCGGCCACACCGTGCCTCGAATTGAGGCGGGGTTGACTCATACATGTCACATATGACCAATGGATAGTTTTACTAAAGTATCGACAGAATCCAAATGCGTTAGTTCAGTTTTCAGTATGCCACTTATTGTTTTTACTAAAAACGGTGTCCATTTCAAATAAAGGTGAGACACTTTGAGTGGTACCAGCCACACCATGCCTTATATTGAGGTGGGGTTGACTCATACATGTCACAAATGACGCATGGATAGCTGTTCTAAAGTATCAACAAAATCAGAATATGTTTGGTCGGGTTTCCATATGTCTGTTGTTTTTACTTAAAACATGGTCCATTTTAAACAAAAAAGAGACACTTTGAGTGTTATCGACCACACCGTGCCTCATATTTAGGTGGTTTGACTCGTACACGTCACAAATGACCCATGAATCATTGTCTTAAAGAATGAATACAACCAGAAAGTGTTTTGTTGGTTTTCCGTATGCCAATTGTTGTTTGCACTTAAAATGTTGTCCATTTCAAATAAAAGTGAGACACTTTGAGTGGTACCGGCCAAACAGTGCCTCAGATTGAGGATAGGTTGACTCGTAAACGTCAAAAATGACCCATGGATCCTTGTTCTAAAGTATCAACACAATCTGAATATGTGTGGTTAGTTTTCTGTATGCCTGTTGTTTTTACTTAAAAGGGTGTCCATTATAAACAAAATCAAGAAACTTTGAATGATACCAGCCACACCATGCCTTGAATTGAGGCGGGGTTTAATCGTACACAACACATATGAACCATGGATCTTGTCCTAATGTATCAACACAATCTGAATGCATTAGGTCAGTTTTTCATATCCCAGTTGTTGTTTTTACTAAAAATGTTGTCCATTTCAAATAACGGCGTGACACTTTGAGTGGTACCGACCACACCATGTCTCAGATTGAAGAGGTGTTGACTTGTAAACATCAAAAATGACCCATGGATTGTTGTGCTAAAGTATCAACACAATCAGAATACGTTTGGTTTGGTTTTTTGTATGTTTTTTGTTTTTACTTAAAACAGTGTCCATTTTAAACAAAAGAGAGACACTTTGAGTGTTACCGGCCACAACCTGTGTCGAATTGAGGCGGTTTGACTCATACACATCAAAAATTACCCATGAATCGTTTTCCTGATGTATAAATACAATCAAGGAGCATTTGGTCAGTTTTTCGTATGGCAGTTGTTGTTTTCACTTAAAATGATTTCCATTTCAAATAAAAGTGAGACACTTTGAGTGGTACCGGCTAGACCATGCCTAATATTGAGGTGGGGTTGACTCATACACATAAAAAATGACCCATGTATCCTATTTCTAAAGTATCAACACAATACGAAAACATTTGGCTGGTTTTCCATATGCTAGTTGTTTTTACTTAAAAGAGTGTCCATTTTAAATAAAAGAAAGACATTTAGAGTGATACTAGCCACAACGTACCTCAAATTGAGGTGGGGTTGACTCAAACACATCAAATATGACCCACGGATCGTTTTTTTAAAGTATCTTCACAATCCTAAAGCGTTAGGTTAGTTTTACGTATGCCAGTTGTTGTGTTTACTAAAAAAGTTGTCCATTTCAAATAAAGGTGAGACACTTTGAGTGGTACCGACCACACCGTGCATCAGATTGAGGAGGGGTTGACTCATACACATCAGAAATGACCCATGGATCATTGTTCTAAAGTATCAACACAACTAGAGGATGTTTGGTCAGTTTTCTGTATGTCTGCTGTTTTTACTTAAAACCGTGTCCATTTTAAACAAAAGAGAGAAACTTTGAGTGTTACCAGCCACACCATGCCTCGGATTGAGGCAGTTTGACTTGTAAACTTCACAAATGATCCATGAATTATTTTCCTTAAGTATCAATACAATCAGAAAGTATTTGTTTAGTTTTCCGTATGCAGTTGTTGTTTTCACTTAAAATGTTGTCCATTTCAAATAAAATTGAGACACTTTGAGTGGAACCGGCCACACCATGTCTCAGATTGAGACAGAGTTGACTCATACACATAAAAAATGACCCATGGAGCCTTTTTCTAAAGTATCAACACAATCCGAATACATTTGGTCAGTTTTCCATATGCCAGTTGTTTTTACTAAAAAGGGTGTCCATTTTATAGAAAAGAAAGACACTTCGAGTGATACCATCCAAACCATGCCTCATATTGTGGAGGGGTTGACTCATACACATCACATATGACCCATGGATCGTTTTCCTAAAGTATCAACACCATCCAAATGTGTTAGGTCAGCTTTTAGTATTCTAGTTGTTGTTTTCACTTAAAATGTTTTCCATTTCAAATAAAGGTGAGACACTTTGAGTGGTACCAGCCACACCGTGCCTCAGATTGAGGCGGAGTTGACTCATACACATAAAAAATGACCCATGTTTCCTCGTGATAAAGTATCAACAAAATCCAAAGCTCCTAAGAGATATTAAGGGTGGATCTCATTCAATCCTTGAGAGTATTGAGTTTCGTCAAGTGCGGATTGAAGATCTGGGTTAGTCTAATCCTCTCTTTGCTTCCTCTTTTCGATTTGGGTTTTCTCTATTCTCTCATCTTATTTTGAAGCTCTAAAACCCTCTTTTCCATTGGAATTTAGGGTGAATCTTGAAGATAGCTTAGATTGGGATCCGAGATGCCGAATTAAGAGTGCGATTGTCTCCAGAATCAAGGTAGGTGGTCCTTTTCCTTTCGTGGGTTGTTGTGATGTTTTATATATGCCGAATTGCCGCTCTCCCAATGTTGGGGTGTCGGGTCGGGGGGATGTCTGGGGTCCAAGGAGGAGGGTGGGGGGGGGGGGGTGTTCGGGGTCCAGGGAGGAGGGTGTGGGGTGGGGGAGGTGTCTGGGGTCCAGAAAGGAGGGTGGGGAGGCTATACGGGGGGCTGTGCGGGGTCCACAGAGGAGGGTGGGGGGGGGGGACGGGCTGTCCAGGGTCCAGGGAGGAGGGTGGGGGGCTATCCGGGGTCCAGAAAAGAGGGTGGGGAAGGTGTCAGGGGGGCTGTCCGGGGTCTAGGGAGGAGGGTGGGGGGGGGGGGGGGCTGTCCGGGGTCCAGGGAGGAGGGTGGGGGGGGGGGGGGGGGGCTGTCCGGGGTCCAGGAAGGAGGGTGGGGGGCTGTCCAGTGTCTAGGGTGGAGGGTTGGGGGTTGTCTGGAGTCTAGGGAGGAGGGTGGGGGGATATCCAAGGTCCAAGAAGGAGGGGGGGGGGGGGGTGGGGTTGTCTGAGGTCCAGGGAGGAGGGTGGGGGTTGTCCGGTGTCCAGGGAGGAGGGTGGGGGGGGGGGGCTATCGGGGGTCCAGGGAGGAGGGTGGGGGGCTGTCTAGGGTCCAGGGAGGAGGGTGGGGGACTGTCTGGGGGGCTATATAGGGGCTGTTTGGGGGGCTACTTGGGGTCTAGGGAGGAGGGTGGGGGTGCTTTCCAGGCAGCTGTCTGGGGTCCAAGAAGGAGGGTGGGGGGGGGGGGGGGGGCTGTCTATGGTCTAGGGAGGAGGGTGGGGGTGGGGGTGTCCAGGGTCCAGGAAAGAGGGGAGGCTATCCAGGGTCTAGGGAAAAGGGTGGGGGCTGTCCGGGGTCCAAGGAGGAGGGTGGGGGGCTGTCCGGGGTCCAGGGAGGATGGTGGGGGGCTGTCTGCGGTCCAGGGAGGTGGGTGGGGGTGGGGGGGTATCCATGGTGAAGGAATAAGGAGGGGGGGGGGATGTCTGCGGTCCAGGGAGGAGGGTGGGGGGGGGGGGTATCCATGGTCCAGGAATGAGGGGGGGGGGGGCTATCCGTGGTCCAGTGAGGAGGGTGGAGGGCTATCCGGGGGGCTGTTTGGGGTCCAGGGAGGAGGGTCGGGGGGATGTGAGGGGGGCTATCTGGGGGATGTTTGAGGGGCTGTCTAGGGCTATCTAGGGTCCAGGAGGAGGGTGGGCAGGGGGGGTGTACGGGGTCCAGGGAAGAGGTTTGGGGGGCTGTCCATGGGGCTGTCTGGGGGGCTGTCCCAGGATCATGGGATGGTATTAACATATTTTCTAAGCAAATTATTTAAGGTTTTAAAAAATAATTTCATTATATAAACTTCTAATCAGACCACCGATTTTCTAAATTCCACTAAAAATTACAATTTTATTAAAATAGGGTGATTTCACAACAAATAATCAAATTAGGTTTTGTTATTTATAGATAAAAAATAAAGATTATGTGACCTACCTAATCACACATATATTCAAGCAGAACAAATAAATAAACATCAAAGGTTAGTAATATCTAGTAAAAAATGTAACAGATCAATCTTTCCCTCATCACCATCACTTTCATAACTATCATCTTCACCCTCAATGTCATCCTCATCGTCGTCCCCATCATTGTCACTACCCTCCTCATTTCCCTCGTACTCAGCCTCAGCCTCCTCATCACCCTCCTCCTCCTCCTCGCCTCCTCCTCGCCCTCCTCCTCTGCCTCGACCTCCTCCTTGGCCTTCTATTCCTCTGCCTCAACCTCCTCCTCACCATCGTCTCGACCAACACTATAACATCAACCTGGTTCACCATATATAGAACATATCCATGGCATATATTCATCACAAGAATTGCTAGCCTCTGGTGTAAGTGTTGGACGTAAAGCTTCCATCAGTTTCATAAATGCAGTGTTGTCCATAACAGACTGTTCTTCCATCTCTGTGGCCCTTTTTTCAGCCTGTTCTTCCTGTGAATTAACCTGCTGCAACTCATTGGCACTACAACTCATACCTGAGGAGGGCCAATACCTCATCAGAACTATACTCTTCCCAGGTCGGTAGTGTACTCTACTAGGGTGCTCATCTCCCAACACCTGATGTAAGTGATCGTTTGTCCCAAAATTTTCAGGTTCCTAGGAATAAAGGGCCTCTAATGTATCCTATTAAAAATATAAATAGATTATTAAGTTACAAAATAGAGATTAAAATTTTAAATATACTAAGTAAACTTAAAATCTGCTGCTGAGTTAGTTCACTAACCACACTTCCACCTTTCTTCTTTCTACTAGAGCAAAACAGTTTTGCTCAAGTCACACGTCCTTCTATATTCAATTTATGCCTCTACAATGATATTGAATGTAGGAAACCATAATTAAAAAAAAATATACCAAAAAAACATTAATTTCATAACTAAAATTATATAACAACTTTAGCAATCGAATAAATTATAGAGGAAGAAATAGAAAGTTCAAGTCATAAAGAAAGATTATAAACTGTCATACCTACTGTATCTCATGATCTGACATCATAATACGTCCCAATGTGTGTATGTATTTCTTAGAATCAATGTTTTTTTATTTCTTCTAGATGCATCATAATTAAAATTCAATAATTAGTATTAACGAAAAACATGAAAATTTTCATTTAAATACCTCTAATTTGATTAATACCATAAATTGGCTAGTTGTCCAATGAGTAATCATCTGTTGATACTGTTCTAATAGAAAATCATCCATGAAAGGGACCTCCTCCAACTCTATGCCCACTCTAGAATGCCAGCCAATGTATAACTCATGCTTATAATCTCACCAAAGATCACCTAAATCCTTTAGATGTGCTAGCTGTGCACCCTCACCATCGGAGAAATTAAACCACATCTGACACCAAAATATTAATTCATATAATTAAAAAAATTAATATTTTGCATTAAATACAACATATTTTTATACCCATATATCTACCCAGGATTTACCCTTGAATTCATTTTTTAGCTGTCTCCCTGAGAGCGGGATGACAGGAATGATGTCATATTATTTGGCAAGCATCGCCAAAAAACTCTAACATTGCTGCCCTGATTTTTCTACCATCTAAATATCTTCATTGTAGTACACCGTCAACTGCGTGCAGTGGTTCCACACCACACACATGCGTGTACGCCCCTGCCCCCGCCTCCTATCAGTAGATGTATTTGTTATGAAAGAAAAACAAATATTTTATCAATACATGTTATAATGAAAATAAATAATGGTGTAACAATTTGTTTGGGTTGTATAAGTATACATATGGTAGTATGATCAATGGGCACCACTGGATCTACAGAAACTGAAGGAACACCCTGTACAGATGGAGTGAGTCCCAATGTATGCTATGTAGGGATAGACTTTGGCTGAGTAGGACTTGAAGAAGATGGAATATAAAATCCTGGAGAGATCGAAGCAGTAGTAAAAGAAGATGACAGGGATGGCTGGACAAATGCTGGAGGGTCAGATGTAAAGGGTGTTGAAAACATCATAGGCCTAAATATCCCGTGTGTCCCTAACGACACACCAGGATCAGAATGTGGGATGGATGGTATGTTAGTGGGAGGGACAAGGTCTAATCGTGTACGCCAACCTGATCGTCTAGCTCCCGTACGACCCCCTTGTACGAACACCCTAAGTACTGATACCACTACTAGGCTGCTCATCAAATAACTATCGCCTGATAGATGGATCCTGAAAAAATGTTAAAAAAAATTAATCACATGACATTATATATAATTTAAATAAATATATTTGAAATAAAATACTCACTACAGTCACTAGTGGTGAAATGCCCAGATCAGTCATGCAACGATTGTTGTCCATAATCTGTTTTCATTGCCTCTCTTCAATTGGTTTCATTTCCTACATTTGAAAAAAAATATGGAAGTAAATAGAAAAGCATAACTAATGTGTAACCCCAAAAACTAAATAAATGAGAGGGAATAAGGGATTTATAGATAGTTTAACTAACCATTGTTTTAGGTTATCTTGAACAAATATATAATAAAGTCAATAAATCGTACAATATGTAATAAAGAAATTTAATTTTTAGTAGGATGATTATTTACTAAGTTTCATCAGTCTATTAAAATCACAGAACATTGATTCTACCAGATTCATAAGTGGAAAATCAATTGTCAAAATTAAGGAAAAATCTAATCTCTTTAACTCAGGTAGATGATGTAGGTTTCAATACATGTTTTTCAGAATAATACAAACCATCATGTTCTTTAACTAGTAAAATGTTAAAGAGAGGACTTAGAGTCATAAAAATTTTATACAAGTCATAGTTGAAGAATTGAAATTTTCACCAAGTTATAAATGTTGGTTTCGTAGGTTTAAGTACAGTTAAATTACAAATTATAAAATGCAATTAAAATAAAAATTTCAACCAACAAACATTGAAAATTCACATAACGGTCAATTCAGATAAAAAATATTTGTAATCAATATTAAATCAATTTTAATAGAACCAACCTTAACACCACAACATGAGGTAAACCAAAATAATTGAGAACAAGAATGGATGATTTTATATATTTCCCATCACAACTTTAAGTTCAAAGTCAAATCTAACAATTGAGCTATTGGAGTCATCAAAAGAAATAAATGGATTGGTTCTAATAGCAGTAGGGATGGTGTCAATTCCATCATCACCATCATAAAAAATATGTCTTGGAATTACATCAACTATGGAACCAAATTTAGGTCGAAGTTGGTCTTTGACATAAAAAACTTGTTTATCCATTGATTCCAATACATATGGTTCTTTGGTAGCAAGAGTGTGAATCATATTAATTACTCAAAATCCACAATCATCAATAAATGTGCCCTATCTCGTCATCGAATCAAACCAATGGAATTTCATCACCGTGACTTGACCATGAGAGTAATAATCCAACATTATTATTTTTTCAACGACTCCACATTTTCAAATCGAGGTCTACTATTTGATGCACTGGCATAACAATCTGCTGTGGCAGTAACCATAACACCATCATGTTGTGTTCTCATGTTCTTTGCTCGTTCAGTGAAAATAAATTTGTACCCATTGATAAAAATTGATTTATAGTCACGAACCACAATATTAGGACCAAAAGCCAATGATCTTATTTCCTTAGTTATAGAGTCTACAGGAAAACTCAATACATGCAATATAAAAAAATATTAAACTTAATTAAATATTGATTTAATTATTTTAAACAATAATATTTTTACCTTCAATTTTAACCAAGAATAAAACTCTTTGCTATGAAAAGTCTCCATCCTTCTCAATGATAAAGAAGGATTCATTATATTTATCATTGTTTTGTGTTCCCTTTAGATAAAAATATGATTAGTTTAATAGATATATATGTAATATATACATATTCAATTTATTTACGTGATGTAATCATCAAAAAAATCATAGATGAACAAAACTGTTTGATGTGCCATCTCCCGCTCTTCAAGGATTAATGTATTCAATGTATATGATCCATGAATTTATCCTATTTGAGGAAGTGATGGAAAACGAGGTTCAATTTTCTCATACTATTCTTCTTCATTTCTCATTGGTCTGTTCATTTTTGTAGTAAGATCAGACAAATACATTGATCAAAAATCCATACATTCTTGAGCCAAGTAACCGTTCACGATAGAACCTTCGGGATGATTCCTATTTCGGACATAAGAATTTAATGTGCACATATTTCTTTCAGTTGGATACATCCAATGAAAAGAAATAGGTCCTCCAAGAAGTATTTCAGTGGGAATATGGATAGTCAGATACATCATGCATGTGAAAAATGATGGAGGAAATATTTTCTCTAACTCCCACAAAATTAATGGGGCATCTGTCAACATTTTTTGCAAGAAAGACTTGGAAAAATTATTAGCAAAAATATCTCCAAACAAATGGAACAACCAAATAACAACCACACTTACATTATTAGACAAAATATGATAGATTTATATTAGAATCAACTGATGTAGAAGAACGTGATAATCATGAGTGTTTAAAGATTTTAACTTCAACTCTCTTCTGTTGACCCGTTTAGATATGTTGCTTGAATAGCCATCAGGAACTCTAATAGTCTCTAATACTTCCAAATTTTTTTTTCGTTGGTGTCATCACATAAGAAGCACATATAACTTTCCATTTATTTTCACTGATACGTATAGGATGCAATTCTAGTCTGATTCCCCAATCCACCAAGTCATGCTGAGACTGTAAATCAACTTTTGTCTTTGCCTTAACATTTAGAAGTATCGAAAGCAACATTTCACATATATTATTTTCAATCTGCATTATGTCTAATAAATGATGTAACAAATTGGTTGACCAATAATGCAAATAAAAAAAGATACTCCTCTTCCTCCAATTGTAACAGGTTTCAGTGGAAACATTCTTTTCTCTTTCCAGATTTCATTTGACCCTTCCCGAATGAAAAACTGAAATCTTTCAATTCATTAAGCACATCAGTTCCAGACATACATTGAGGTGGATCATCAGTCTCTATGGTATTATCAAATCTTTGACGATTATTTCTATATGGATGGTCCATTGGCAAGAATCATCTATGTCCCACAAAACTGAAACTACAATGATGTTTCAGTCTTATGGGTCATGTATTCTTTATACAAACAGAACATTAAAGTTTTCCCTTCGTGCTCCATCTAGACATCATTGCATAAGCTAGAAAATCATTGATCGTCCACATAAGTGCAATACGTATCTGAAATATGTCTTTTGAATATGCATCATATGTGCATACACCCACATCCCAAAGAAGTTTTAACTCTTTTATTAAAGGTTGCATATATATATATATCAATATCAATGCCAGGATTAGAAGGGCTGAATATGAGTATACTCATGAAAGTGAAAGGTTTTTTCATACACAACCATGAGTGAAGATTATAAATGTGTATAAAAACTGGCCATGTGTTGTGCGAAGTAAGCATCTGCCTAAACGGATTAATACCGTCACATGAAAGACCCAACCTAACATTACACATGTTAGTTGAAAAATCAGGATATCAAGCATCAAATCTCTACCATGAAAATCCATCTTCTTGGGGAACCAACTCATCATTAGTCTTCTTTCTCTTGGTATCATGTCATCTCATTTTTATTGATATTTCATCAGATATAAAAAGATTCTGGAGTCTGGGGATCAATGGAAAGTGCCACATCACTTTCTATGGCATGTGGGATGGTGTTCCATCAGATTTTGACTTCCAACGGGATGTGCCACATTTTATACAATCATTTGATTCAGCAGTTTCATCCCATAATAAACATCAATCTTTTGGGAAAGTATGAATTTTGTTTCTTGAAAATCCAAGTTCCTCAACTAACCTCCATGCCATATAGTGGTTTGAGGGAATATCTGCATTATCTGAAAGTAAATCCTTCAAGAAGGTAAGAATGCAATCGATTTCTGTATTAGAAATCCCATATATATTTTTCCCATGAAAAAACCAGATTAAAAATTCCATCTTTTTCATTTTATTCCACTGTCGATATACTGGAGTCGTGGAAACATCATTCAATTTTTTTACCTTGAAAATATCATCATTTTCATTAGATGCATAATCTGTCCTCATATCAAAGTCTTCTTGAGTAGAAATCCTTTCTTTTTCATGATGAAGAATAAATATAAACTAGTTATCTAACAAATTCTTCAGTCCATTCCTTTCATTTCGATCATCAGCAATTTCAGATTTCATTTTCTCCCCATTGTGATACCACACACAGTAATTTTCTTGAAAACCATATTTGGTTATATGGTAGGTGACTTCTTCGTGGCTCAACCAAGGTCTACCAACATAATTAGAACTTGGGCAGTGTATGAGACCACTATCTGAAGCATTGTGAAATAAAAAATCTAAAAATCTCATCAAATTGTTTTGAAAATCGCTTGATATCCGATCGGTTTCATACATCTAACTTCTATCCATTCTATAAAAATAATTGTTATAAGTCATTTGGTCATATTCAATTCAATAAGATTAAAGTTTAATTGAAAATATATTTAAGTAAATGATAAAGGAAATAGTTTCTAGTTGATGTAGTGAACTATTTAAACAATGTAAAGATATACTAATTCAGTTATGTGTGCCTAAATTTGAGGTGAGATGTGTTTTTTAATTTTTTCATTTATCACATACAAGAAGACACCATAGACCAGATAGTACATTGTTCAAGATATTAGAAAGTGAAGGTTTTTCATGAAAGATGCAGAATGTATAAAGAGATTTTTTAAATAATTTATTGATGCTAAAAAATGGAAATATTGTGAAAAGTTAGTACATTTCAGAACACCCAAACTAAAGTCCACAGAAAGTACCTTATCACCCCACTAAAAAAAGGAAAACCACTTAACCCACTACCCCAACCATCCCCAATAACTTCACGTGGATCATCCTTATATCCATTACCCACCTCGAGAAAATATGAGTAAACAAACCATTTACCGTCTTTAAATGGGGATAAATCTCACCAGCACCTCCATTAGTCGATATGATTCACTAACTACATAAAAGGAGTGGCTATGAAGACTTCAAATCAAGTTGATTCATATAATCATGAAACTTGAATTGTAAAAATAAAATTTAAAACAAATCAAACAACACTTATTGGGTATGTCATGCCACACAAGTCACCACCTGGTTTAGGTCAAATAAAAATAGAAATAAAGAATAATAGATGAAAAACATTAAAACTAAGTTAAGCCTTATAGATTTGGAGTGTAGAACTAAAAAATTGATTGAATTAAGATGGACTTATAGGGAGAAAGGAGTTCCCAGCATATGTAAAGAGAGAGGCCTCTAGTTTGGAATCCAAGGGGGACTTCCCCAAGGCTTCCTAAATCATAATCATTATGAATCCAAGGTAGATTTCCACAAGGTATTCTAAACCAAATCATCATGAATCCAAGGGGGTTTTTAAATTAAATTAAAAGATATGTTTTTAACATGAATCCTTGGTTGGTTTCTTTAAAGAATTCAAAATCATTAATCACAGAACAAGTACTCAAAAATTAAATTAAAATTTATTTATATTAATTTTCAATAGGTCTCATATAAGAGGCACATGCCTCGGGTCCCATTATGTGTTATAGGCATCCCAAATCATTCACTCATGTTCAATAACTCATTCTTGGAACCCCTATGGTCATACCTTTCATTACCCAATTAGTTCCCCAAGACAAGTGAACCCCATGGGTGGAAAAAGTTTAGGCTTCTACACTAATAGGTTTTTCATGGATCATAAAGAGGTTTAATTTCATAAAGTATAGAAAACCACATTTATTTTTAAATTTTATATTAATAATAATGTTTGTCAATGATACTACACAACATAAAGAATACAAAACAGTGATAATTTTAAGAGATAGTTTATAAACCGTCTTCTATATACTAACAGATATATACTAATCAAGTATTAGTCATTTATTCAATATCAAATAGTGTGAATAATAAAATTTTCCAAAATACCTAAAAATAGGGAATAACAAAGTGATCTTTCTAGATTGTGAAATAAATGGAGAAAGGTTGAGAATAGAAGGATATCCTCTTATAGTTGGGATGAACAACACTAGAAATGGATAAGATACCTCAACTCACCAAGTAAAGTCACATAGTTTGGCAGACCACACACCAACCATGTCAATTACCACAATGGGGGCTTCTATGTTGATATTTGGGAAGAGGTTGAAGGAGTATAACTTGGAATGGGGAGTTGCAACCGATTGGATGGAAGACCTCAGGTTAGGGTTCACCTACACATGGGATTTTGGAAATCGGGGCAAATGTCTAGCTTCTGTGTAATCGGGGGACAAGGTGCTGTATTTGGGGGGTACTTTTGCCAACAATTTTTAAAAACCATTTGGAAAAGCATGCACTTTACCAATGGTTTGTACAAACCATTGGTAAAAGGAGAAAAAATTGTAGATTTTCCAATGTTTTATTCAAACTATTGGGAAATACTTTACTTACTCAACCTTTACCAATAGTTTGAATAAACTGTTGGTAAAGGACCCCTATACCAACAGTTCTATTGAACCGTTGGTATAAAAGTGTTGGGAAAACCCAGCTTCCTAGTAGTGTGAGTTGGGATAGGATCCCAAACGTCCGTAAGTAATCAATGATGTCTTGATTAAGATATTATCCACCTTGGTTTGAGTAGAGTTTTTTAATCTTCTTACCAAGATGGTTATGAAATTCATTATTGTATTCTTTGAACTTATCAAAAGAATCTGACTTATACCTCATTAAGTAGATATATCCATATCTACTAAAATCATCAGTATAATTTATGATGTATGAGTACCCTCCCCTTTTTTCAATTGGAAATGGTCCACACACATCGGTATGAACCAATTCAAGAAGTTCTTTAGCCCTTTCACCTTTCCCACTAAAGGGGGATTTGGTTATTTTTCCTTGTAAACATGCATGACATACACCAAGTGGTTTTAGTTTGAAATAATCTAAACATATATCTTGATGTAGCTTTGTCAAGTGTTTATAATTTACATGATCTAGCCAGTGATACCAAAGTTGAGTTTGGTATGAGTCATGTGAAGTATCTTTGTTATCATTTTCCATTACATAGTTTGTGTAATCCAACACGTAAAGACTGTTGTATAAATGTTCCCTACCTAAACAAATGCTATATTTGTAAAAGAAGCAAAATTAATTTCCAAATTTGAAAACAAATCCATCTATATCTAATATGGATACATAAATAATGTTTTTAGTAACAGATGACACATAATAACAACAATTTAACAGCAAGATCATCCTAGTTGGTAATGTGAGGTGGTAGTCCCCAAAAGCTACAATAATAAGTCTGGATCCATTGGCTACTCATAGATCTACCTCCCCTAGATCAATCTTCCTGAATCTACTTAGTTTATATATTTGGATACACATGTGATCACCACAAGCTATATCTAATACCCAATTTTTAGAAACAGATAGATTGCATTTGATAAAAAACGCACCTGAAGCTTCCCCTTTCTTCTTAGGATGGGTGCAGTTCTTCTTCCAGTGTCCCTTCTTTCCATATGCAAAACAAGTAGACTCATGTTCCCTTGCCTCCTCTTTGATCTTCCTTTTATTGGAAGGTCATAAAGAAGCTTTGGGATTAATCCTCTTTGCCTTCCCTTTCCTCTTATTCACCATAAGGATAAAAGGATTTTCATGCTTTATATCTTTGTCCACTTGAAAAATGAGGATAAGAAGATTAGATAGAGACTTCTCAATGTTGTTCATATTGAAATTGACAACAAAGTTAGAGAATCTCTAAGGGAGTGATGCTAGAATGAGATCGGTGCCTAGTTCTTTGGGGAGTTTAAACCCTAGAACCTACAGGTGCACAATGTAGCCAATGAGCTTGACTACATGAGGCCTAGCTAGGGCACCTTCTCTAAGATTACTCTGAAAGAGTTCCTTATAGATCTGAAACCTTTCTTATCTTTCTCTTTCCTAGTAAAGACCATGGAGGTGATCGAGCATGCTATAATCATCCATGTTTTCATGATACTTCATGAGCTCACTAGAAATTGATGATAGAATCAAGCATTGAACATCAACCATGTCGTTAATATGTTTCTCATAGACCAGGAAATACTTTTCACCCACCTCTTTGGGAGGCAGATCAGGTAATGCTAACTCTGGCATGTAAGACTTACGTTTGTGGAGCAGGATAACCTGAAGGTATCTAAACCATTCCTGGAAGTTACTACCAGTGAGGATATTTTCTTTATCTAGAATTGATAGTAGGGATAGTGTGGTTGACGGGCTTGTCATTTTTATTCTACAATTAAAAGAGTAGATCATTAGTACTTTATTGATTACATTTTATGAGAAATAATAAATTTTTATTAAGTCTCCCACTATTTTATCAAGTCTCAATGGACCTCACCATTGAACTCAGAATTTCCAGTTTCCATGACATTCTTGTGGAAGTTATTCATATTCCCCTTTGCATAACCCCAACAAGGTTTGGTCAAGCTATTAGAAGGTATTTAGATAGGTATGTCTTTTCCAACTATGAGTTTCCTGCTCCTTGATCTATTGAGTGGAATCCCCAATCCTGAATTCATGACTTTGGATTTCCACAAATCTTGCCTCCAATATTACACAAATTCTAGAAAGGAATACTCCTCTTGATGTAATATGGTTAAGTCAACCCAAAAATTTTCATAAGGTATTCCTGTATAAAAGTAAGTGTCCCAACAAGGGTTAGTCAAACACATAGTTTTATTGAGTTTTTCCCTTAATAAAGTAACAAAAGGCTTGGTATGAATTAATATTTTATTTGACGGATTTTTATCTCATATGAATTAATTTATTATTATTATTATTATCACATTCTTGTTAATATTATGTGGAAGTTACTTATGTTATTAAACATGTATTGATAATATTTACACATAAGTTTGGTTTATTTTAGTTCTATCTTGCATGCTTGTTTAATTCATTAATTTCATGATCGTGACAACACATCTATAATGATAAACCATTCAACTGATAAAAATAAAATAAAGAGAATGATCATGAGCTTTTCTAATGGTTAGTTCATCTAGCGGTTGATAAAATAACCCTGACCTAGGGGAGAAACATCTTGAACCATTTGGGTTCGTGTTTACAGCCTTCCACCTATCCACCTTTGTATATCCTGGGATTGGTTTCATCTCGGCTCCAGCTTGAACCGCCTCCACTAGCTTGGGAGTTACTTCCGTTACATATGCCTCTTTTTAACTCACATGCAGGTGAGGGGTAAAAAGGGGGTTTACATAAAAGAAACCTTGGGCACACAATCCCTCCATATTAATGACGAGAAGGCCCGTGACCCAAAAAATTTAATTTAAATAAATAAATTAAAAGAAACCATCCACACACAAAGGTATTGGTATAGCTCATGATCATCCATACATGAAATGATATTTACACATAAATAAATCTATCATTCAATTATTTAATCCTTCTTATTTAAGATAAATCACACTGAAATAAATTAATTATCATATTTAATTAATCAATAATTTTATCTTAAACCATTTTCTGAATTTTCTTGAGATTCTCATCCATAATAATTTTAAACAAATAAATTCATTTAAAACTATCTTTGTACGTAAATTGTACCTTGGAGGAAACTCGGTAAATTCCTATTCATAACTACCCAAGGAGTAGAAATGAACATTACACAGATGTTAAATTAAACACACATATATAAAACACCTATCATGTGTTGTGTCTCAGCTTAATTCTTGAACGATGGTACACGTCTCAAGGGTTTGTATAATATAATAATTTTTTTTAAAAAATATTCATAATTTAGATGAGTACATGGTGCGTTATTCTAACTACATGGCATGTACTATTTTTCACCATCTATCTGAAGTACATGCCCTGGGAAACGGTGTGTGAGTGTACTTCAAAAATCTTCGGAGTACACAGCATGTCCAGTAGGCCACATACTGTGTAGTTCCTTATTACATGGTCTCCAGCTGGGCAAGCCATGTACGAGGTACATGGTCTAACCCTAATCTGAAGGGAATACACATTGTGTCCAATGGGACACATGGCGTTTAATCCAGAAACCGCATGCCACCTGTTCTTGGTAAACACACAGAGTCATTAAGGCTTAGAAAGACTCCAACACACGGCTTGGTTTGGTAGACCAATACAATGCATTGAATATTTAGTACACGACATGTACTACCGAATACACATCATGTGTTCTAGTGTTGTATGATCAGGAAGATTTGGAACCTTCAGATAAGATCCCCTATTTTATTTTAATCAAAATTAAAATAAAAGATCGTTTCTATAAGGTGAACGAGAAATGAAAGAGGATGAATAGATATTGAGATTTAGATTTTCAAAATTATTAACTTGAATTGAAACAACTAAATTATTAAATGCGTAAGTCATCAATGAAATATTTAAATAATTATAAACTATGATGTAACCGCTCTGATACAACTTGAAGGTTCTGGGCGTAGCAAATGAGTGGTTGGACAGAACCCAAATTTTATTTTTACCATGATCAATGATTATTCTGGGATCAATATGACGATGAACTCCAGTTTCCATGGAATAGAATCAAAGATTTATATAAAGAAGGAAGAGGCCCAAAACCATTAAAGAGGATATTGCACATCATGTTTATAATTAATTTAATTAATTTCATAAAGAAAAATAATACCTGGATCTTTGGTATTTTTCTTCATTAATGATGTTGATCGTCTTGAATGACCCTTCTGAATTATCTCATTGTGCTTGTAAGGATCCAAACTAGAATCCCTCTAAATATGATCCACACATGCTCCGATGGCCTCCAATCGACACCTCTTATTCTCTGGGTGCTAGTGTGGTGAAGAGAGTGTCTTATGTCAGCCGTTCTTGAGCTCTTGTTCTTCGAACTTGAAGAACGCATCTCGTTCTTGAGAGGGGTGGAAAGAGGATTCGAGAGATAAACTTTTTAGTTCATCAATGATCTATTCACTGGGTATACGATTTGGTGTCATGTGGTGTCTAGCACAATAAGTGTACTTGTCTATTTATATGCATGGAACATCAGTTACAATATTTAATTTCATAACAACAATTAAATACATTCATGAACATAGAGAAAACTGCTGATCATAATAATAATACCGCATCATTATTTATGGTGCACCAACTTGCGCAAAAAAAAAAAATTATAAAAAAAAATTCTTCATCACAAAATAATAACAGTGTCATTATTATTTTACCTTGTTCCAACTAGTTAAATAATTATTTACCATCTTGCTAATAATTATTTTACCACCAGACCGGCCTTGGTCTGCTCCAACTCCATTTCCATTTATTGAACACCCAAATAAATAAATAAATATTTTATTCTCTTAAATAAATATTTTATTTACAAACTAGTAAATAAATATTCAATAAAATAAATAAATAAATATTATTTAATTTATTTGATCATATTTACTTGAATAAAATTATTACACAGTCTTGTGATTAATATTTATTTCATTAATTAAATTCAAATAGAATTTAATTGAGACCACCAAAAACACTTAGTGTGTGACCCTCTAGGACTTTTTCTCATTGGCATTAGGCGGGCTTACCAAAAGTCCAAGATTACAGTCTAGTAATGGGTCAAGGAACCCAAGAGAAATAAAATAATGTCACAACAATGACATCCACATACGAATGATCACTATGTAATATAATACCTTTGTCATAATATCTCATCAAGAAAGTTTCATGATAGTGTCATCAACTTTTAAGCTTGATACATCATTATTTGACTACCTGAAATAAAATCATCATCAAACCATAGCCATGTAATTTCATGTGATGGTTCTATTTCAATCAAAGGGATGCGATATCAACTTCCATAAATGGAAGGGACAAATCCTTCCTTAGCTTATCCCTTAATAACATTCCACTCACGACGCACCCAATGTACCCTACATTCCGCCAACTGTATGCATAACTGTTTTCATTAGTAAATCAAAGTGCGCAAGTCGTGACATGTATTAATGATAATATTAAAGTCTAAGGATCATTACAATTGCTCTAAGATAGAAATATCCAATGACAATAAAACATGCGAAATTCCTACTGGTGGGTCTGTTCTCATAATCTTCTATCTTGGAGATTACCAAATGTGAAATTCATGAGAGGAAGTCTCATCTTCTTACAAGTACTCACACCTAACGGTTTGCATGCTATGTGTACCATCATAGTATTTCATCCAACCATAGAACTATATTTAAGAATATTGTTATAGCATTTCAAGGTTCTCATCATAGCCGGTAACTTCCATGACCTTATCAATGCAACAAATACTCTAGGGAATTATTACATTATATTAATACAGAACAATGAACAATATGTAATAAGATGTTTAATATTTAAATACATTAAATGTACATGTAATAAAAGTAAAAAATAGTTGGTTATAGGACACAAACTCTTATGATGA
Source organism: Viscum album (assembly GCA_963277665.1). Lineage (NCBI taxonomy): Eukaryota > Viridiplantae > Streptophyta > Magnoliopsida > Santalales > Viscaceae > Viscum > Viscum album. Next base: position 1,387,968,201 of record OY728153.1, read on the forward strand.
AAAGTAAAAACAGTAGAATAATTGCAACCTCCTTCAACTCTAGAGTTTTTTCTTCCTAAGAACTCATAGGTAGAGAATACAGAGAGATAAAAAAAAACTTGTTGTGCTGACTCGAACATCCTAACATCAAGGATCTAAAATTTTCACACCTGGAAGCCAGAGTAAAAAGCCTATGATACTATGTTTTGAAGACAAATTCTAAAATATGACTCAAATATCTTTCCCACTACTTCAATCTAGTCCGGAGCTTCACTGCATAACACATAGAGACTTGTAAACTCTACTCTACATCTATATCTCTGTTTTGTTTTTTTGTTTACATTTTTGAGAAGTGTGTGTATCTGTATATTACATAAAAACTGTCTCCTTTGAATAAATGGAGGAAACTCAATATCCTCAAACTCAATCTCTATTTTACTCTTGTATCCCATGTTGAATAGTTAAAGAGGTCAAGTGTGACTTGTTTGTTGTTTTTCCCATAAATAATTGTGGTAGAGGTCAGGTGTGACCTGAACAGCCTTGAGTAATGTTGTGAACCCCGATCCAGGTTGTGGATCAGACTGTTTATTAAATTAAACTACTTGGTGGTAGGTGATCACTAAGTGGAGAGGACTAAGTCTCAGCTTAAGACTGAACCTCTTGTTTATATCCACTATGCCTTTTCCTTTTAGTTTAATCTGTTATGTGTTTATTACATTTCACATAAAAATGAATTGAACTTTGATAGTTAGTTTAGTAGGTGTTTATATCTGTTTTAAACCAATAGATTTGTTTCAAAAGTTATACTAATATTTATATTAGTATAGCTGAGAACTAATCAATCTTCTGAGAAATTAATTGAACATTTAATAATTTTGTAAATTCACTACAAACTGACTTTGATTATATTTTAATTGTGGGAAGTTTTTTCAAAGAACCATTTTTAACAGAATTTTTTATAGATACTCAATTCACCCCATATTTAGTAATATACTCTAACAAAAATTTGGTATCAAAGGTAGAAAAAGGATTTGTTAGTTTTCAAATGTTTTCAATAGTTTTCAAATATTTTCAACTGAAATTTTAGTTGTCTTTTAAAGATCTTAAAATTTATATTATTTCTTAATTTTCTCCTCTTTGAAATTATTTTACAATTTATATCATGGATAATTGATTAGAAATTGATGTCATTAATAGACCACTATTTTTTAATGGAACCAACTATACTCAGTTGAATAATAAAATGAAAATACATCTAGAAATCATGGGATTTAAAATCTAGACTACTATTGAAAGTAAATATACAATTCCTGAAACTGTTAGAAACTATTGGGATGAACCTACCAAGGCTACCTATAACAATAATTTTAAACAAATTAATACTCTATACTGTGTACTAGGAGATGTAGAGTTTAATAATATTTCTTCTTGTAAAACTACACATGAGATTTGGGACACATTTTCTGTTTCTCATGAGGGTAAATCTAATGTGAAGGAAATTAGATTAACTAATTATACTATTAAATATGAAAACATCTGAATGAAGCCTGATGAATCTATTTCTGATATGTTTCTCAGGTTCAATGAAATTGTGAATACCATGGTTTCTTAGGAAGATAAGTTACATCCAAAGATCAGATTATGAGGAGTTTGCAATGATTACTTGAGAGATGGTGAGGGACATATGTATCTATAAGATAATCACATGACATTGATAAGATTCCAGTGAAGGAATTGATTGGAAAATTAATGATGTATGAAGAGGAATTGAAGGTAAATCAAGAAGAAGATGAACCAAAAAAAAATCTTGTAGCCTTAAAGACCACTGACTCTAAAAGTAAAGACAAAGAGAAAGTTCAAGCTACCATTGAAAGTTCTATTAGTGAAGAATCTACTTCAGACAGTGATGAAGAAATGATCCAGCTGGCCAGAAGATTCTAGAAATTTTATAGGAAAAAGAAGTTTTTCAAAAAGACCAATTATAAAGAAAAATATGACAACAAGGGAAATTGAAAAAAGGATTGGAAGAGAAATGAAAAATTATAAGATATAATTTTCTATGAATATAAAAGGAAAGGACATGTCAAAGATGATTATCCAAAGCTCAAATATAAAAAGAAGTACGAGAATAAGGATAGAAAGTATAAAAAAGAAATGAAGACCACCTGGAGTGTCTCTGAGGATAGCTCTAGTGAATCTTCTTCTTCTCATGATGAGAAAGATGATATGACTAATATGTGTTTTATGAAAAACAATTCTCAGGTAATCTTAGACTCTCCTATTCAAAATTCTTATTATTCTGAAAATGAAAGTGAGTCTGTAAATATGACAAATGATGAATTATTTGAGTATTGCTACATGGTAAAAGAAACATGTAATGAGTTAAAAGATAAGTATAAATAATTAAAGAAACAACATGCTCTTACTATAACTATTAAATATGGACTTAAAACTGAAAAATATAAAAATGCTTACATTCCCAAGGAAAACAATGAATTAAAAATTCCTAATGAGAAATTAAAGGACTTGAAAAAATTTACCAATAGAAAAAATAACCTTACTCAAATTATTGGTAAACAGATAGATCCTAAGTACACTTCTGGGATAGGATATCAACCCAGACAAGGGAACTTATCCAAAACACACTTTATAACAAAATCTGGAAAATCTGCATCTTTCTTCAGAACCCATAATTTTTTTGAAAGTTCCAGTTCTAAGAATTATTTTACTGCATCCAATTATTTATGACCAAATAGAGTTTATTTTTCAAATCATCTATATTCTGCATATAGGAATCCCATAAGACAATTGTGGGTTCCTAAAGCTTTTATCACTAATGTTTGTGGACCTAGACAAATATGGGTACAAAAATCATTTCTTGGATAAATTGTTTTGTAGGTAAACTGCCTAAAGCGTTCTTATAGAAATATGTGGTACTTAGATAGTGGATGATCAAGAAACATGATAGTGGAAAACTAAAGGTTTAAATTTATTATAAAAATTGATTGAGGACATTTCACATTTGGTGGCAATGATAAAGGAAAAATCATTTCCCTAAGCCAGATTGGTAACCCAAACTCTATTTCAATTTCCAAAGTACTTTATATTGATGTAATAAAGTATAACCTGTTTGCATATCTCAATTGTGTGATTATGGATTTAATGTAAAATTTAAAAATTATTCAGTCCATGTTTTTTATTCCAAGAATAACTTAGTATTTACTTCTCTTAGAAATGATAATGTATATGCTATAAATTTAGACACACTAACCTAAAAAAATGTATCTTGTCTAATTACCTTTCACAGTGAGTCTTGGCTTTGGAATAGAGGAATATGACATTGCAATGTAAACTATCTTAAAAAGTTAACTAGAAAGTTTTAGGTAAATACCTACCCAAATTAGAGTTTCCAAAAAATAAGGTGTGAAATCCTTGTCAAAAAGGAAAGTAACATAAATTCTCTTTCAAACCAAAGAGAGAAGTAACTTCTTCTCAACCTCTCGAGTTGGTTCACATGGATTTGTTTAGACCATCTAGAGTTTCAAGTGTCAATGGGAAGCACTATGTTTATGTTCTTGTAGATGACTTTTCTAGGTATACTTATACCTTTTTATTAGCTCAAAAAAGTGAAGCTTTATCTCACTTTACCAAGTATGATAGGATTGTAAAAAATCATAATGGAATTAATATTACATAATTAAGAAGTGACCATGGCCATGAGTTTGAAAATCAAGACTTTGAATATTTTTTCTCATAAAATGGATATAGGCACAACTTATCTTCCCCTAGGACAAATCAACAAAATGATGTGGTAGAAAGATGAAATAAAATCCTAGAGGATATTTCCGGAACCATGCTTAATGAATATGACCTACTGATTTATTTTTACACTGAAGCTATTAATAAAAGTTGTTACATAATAAACAAAGTCTTAATCAGACCCATCCTTAAGAAAACTCTTATGAGTTATGGAACAATAGGAAACCCAAATTAAGTTTTTTAAAGTTTTTGGATGTAAAGTTTATATTCCAAACACAATTGACAATTTAGATAAATTTTCCTCTAAAAGTGATAAAAGAATATTCCTTGGATATTCTACATCAAGCAAAGCCTATAGAGTCTTTAATAAGAAAACCAAATGTGTGGAAGAATATGTACATGTCAAGTTTGGTGAAAGATATCCTCATAAGCCTAAGACCTCACTAGAAAATATTTACGAGGATATAACCAATCTAGAAATTAATGCTAAAACCTCAATTCATCATGTGAAGGAATTTGTGAAAACTTTCTATTCTGAAATTTCTCCAGAATCTAGACATAATGAACTAGATCAAAATGTTAAACATGAAATAACTAGTCCCACCTTTACCAGACCAACTAAAACACTTAAAAACCATCCCTTAGATGCTGTTGTTGGAGATTTAGATAGATGAACACAAACTATAGCCTATTTGAGAAACTGGGTTGAACATCAAGCGTTCTTGTCACAACTTGAACCTAAAAATATCAATGATGTAATCAATGATGAATTTTGGTTAATGTTTATTCAAGAATAGATTAACCATTTTGAAAGAAATAAAGTTTGGAAGCTTATAGATAGACTAAAAGATACTTTTACCATAGGAACCAAATGGGTGTTTAGGAATAAAGTGGATGAAGTTGAAAATATAGTTAGAAACAAAGCTAGGTTGGTTGCACAAGGATATAATCAAGAAGAAGGAATTTATTATGAAGAGTAATTTTCATCAGTAGCTAGGTTTAAATCCATTAGAATCTTACATGCCTATGCAATACACATGGATTTTAAACTTTATCAAATGGATGTTAAAAGTGAACTCTTAAATTGTTATATAATTGAGGATTTTTTTGTTGAACAACCCACAGGTTTTACAAATTCAAATTTTCCAAATCATGTTTTCGAGTTATCTGAAGATTTATATTTCTTGAAACAAGCTCCAAGAGCTTGGTATGAAAGATTAAGTAATTTTTTTATTTATAAAAGTTTAACAAAAGGAGTTTCCGATCCTAATTTTTTTATAAAAAGAATTTCAAAAGAAGTATTAATAGCCCAAATATATGTAGATTATTTTATCATTGGATCTTCTAAAAATTCATTGTGTAATGATTTTTCAAAAATGATGCAAAGTGAGTTTAAAATGAGTTTTATGGGTGAACTTAAATATTTTCTTGGACTTCCAATATTTCAAAATAAAGAAGATATTATTATAAATAAATGTATGTACACTAAAGATATTTTTAAAATAAATGTCTTTGATAGAATTAGGAGTAGTGAAACCCCTATGAGTTCTACAAGTAAGTTAGATCTTGATGAAAATGGAAAATATGTTGATCTAATAGCTTATAGAGGAATGATTAGGAGTTTCCTGTACTTAACTGCTAATAGGGAAGATATTATGTTTAGTCTGTGTATGTGTGTAATATTTCATGAAAACCCAAAATAGTCACATTTAAATGTTGTTAAAAGAGTTTTTAAGTAGCTAAAATGTACAACTAATTCAGGATTGTTCTACCCTAGATGAAAAACTTTCTATTTGGTTAGTTATTCAGATGTTGAATTTTGTGGATGTAAGTTAGATAGAAAGAGAACCTATGGAACATGTATCTTAATGGTAAAATATATAATATCATGGTGTAGTAAAAATAAAAATTCAGTTGCATTATCAACTACTGAAGTAGAGTACATAATTGCTGGTAGTTACTATGCACAAATTTTGTGGATGAAACAGACTTTATTAGACTATGGATTTCAATTCAAACATATCCCCATAAAGTGTAACAATAAAAGTGCTATTAAAATTTATTAAAATCCTATTTCTCATTCTATAATAAAACATATTGATGTAAGACATCACTTTTGGAATGATCATTATCAAAAAGGTGATACAACTCTTGAGTTTATTGGGACTGAGCATCAACTTACCAATATATTCACCAAACCCTTAAAATCTAAGAGAATAAAATACACCAGACATGAACTAGGAAGGATAAATATCTAATTTACTTTTAACCACTTTCCCCTTAAGAAAAATCAGTTTGTCTGTGTTACTTGTATAGGTAAAACAAATCAAGTGAAATTGATCAGGTGAAATCAATCAGGTGAAGCCTATAAGAGAAACCGATCAGGTTAAACCGATCTGTCAAATCATTTGTGTGGAACCGATCGTGTAAAAAAAATCCTATAAAACCAATCAGTTGAAACCGATTGTGTAATACCGATTATGTGAAACTGATGCTTTAAGTAACTTCTTGTAATTCTATCTGTTTTAAATAAAAAACATAGTTTTGTGTTATTTTTACCATTTTTCAATTTTACGCTTTGCGATTTATAATCCCTAAATGATAAAATAAATTCAAACCACTTAGACCTTTCACCTTCCTTTCATCATTTGAATCTTATTTTCTTCGACACTCTACCTCTATACCCATGACATTTCAACTTCCTTTAGACTTGAATCTTTAAAAATGGAAAGGAATAAGCATGTGATGGAAGAGACGAGTGAATATCCATCAACTAAGCGTCAGAAGGGTGAGTCCAGTGGTACTGAAAAGCTAGGTTTGGGAAGCCTAGTTGTTATAGCTGAGAAGGAAGTGTCTACTGATTGGATTCTGTAAAGAAATTCACTTTTGTTGAGAGTGATGGAATCTCAAGGTTGGCTAAGTTGGTTCTCAAACAATGAGAGGCCTTTTTATCCCTAGATTGTGCATGAGTTTTAAATCAACTTGAATATATCCTTAGATGGAGTTGAGGAAGTAAGGATGAAGTTAGTGGTGAAGATAAAATAGATTTCTTTTTCATCAAAGGAATCGGATAAATGATTAGAAATCCATCATGAAGGTATCTATGCTGATTATTAGGGTAACATTCCTCCATACTATGATTTTTTCATATGAGGATGATCTAAAGGATCTAAATGGAAGTGAAGAATCGAGGAGATCTACTACCAGTGAGTTAGATAGAGAGGAAATATTTCTCTTTCAGTTCATTCAACATCAAATCTACCAAAGTAAGGGAGACTTATCTATTGTGAAGTATCAAGATGTATTCCTGATTTTCCTATTGAAGAATGGGATAAAGGTGAATCTGTGTTGGTATATAACGGTATATATTTATAATATGATAAAACCCTCCAATAAAGTAACATTTTTGTACTATCCTAGGATGATATCTAAAATGCTAAAGAAGTTGGACTATTTGGAAGATGAAGATGAAATGATTAGTCCCTATAGTGGTTTCTGCCTTCATAAAGAAATTTGTAAGAGAATGAAGTATTTTTGGAATACTTGTAAGAAATACTGGGTAGGAGATGAGGAAATACTATATGAAGATTACAATCCGATTGAACATCCTACCAGAACAAAGGATCAAGTGGATCCTGGCCTAAAACCAAGTGAAGTACCTGTTTACTCTGATGAGGAAGCTGAGGCTGAGCAAGCAAGAGAAGAAGGGTCTCCTATTGATGACATGAGTGACCCTGATATTGCAGACAGCCCATAGGACATGTCCTATGGACCTGTTAGTCCACCATTAGATCTACCCTCTAGGGAACCTTTTTAGGTGATGGGGAAGAGGAAGAGATAGATGTCACTGGTGTGGAAGGCTATGTTAGTAAGTCAGATTAGGAGTTTAATAATGTTGAAGATGATGATGAAGATAATGATGAGCATGTCAGTGATTATTTAAATGCGGGTCAATAAGTGGCTGACATATATATTGAGGAATCTATACATGGAGTTGTTGATAGAGCTGATGGACAGGGTGGTGCTGATCCTATTGAACATGAGGCTGCTATTCATGGAGATGCTAGTAATTAGGATATGTATTACCATCATAATGTTGAAAATCAAGAAATAATTTAGGAGTTGAATGGAATTATGGCTGGTGGACAAGAAGAAGAGGTTAAGAACCAAGTTTCACAAATTCCTCAGGTTGAGGAAGTTCCTGGAGAAGCTAAAGTGGCTGGAGTGAAAGTAGAACCTCAAGTCCAATTGGTACCTATGCCTAAAAATATTATATTGGCTAGAGGACAGGATGGAGAAGAAGATGAAGCTGAGATTGTACCTGAGCCTCAGGGAAGAATAATCAGGATTGACACAGTAGAGCTGAGAGACTGGACATGTACTGGTGAGTGGAATAGGAATACATGGTTCATTGTTTTGGATTGGATTATGACTCATATTAAGAGATGTTGGATCCTCCTCCTACTTCATAAGATCAAGATGAAGAAGAACCTATTGAACCCGCTTCACTGGTTGCACCTCCTATAGTAGACCCAGTAGCACAACCAGTGCCTAGTGACTATGTTACTAAGGCTGATTTAGAGTAATTCAAAGTTGATATCTGGGAGTTAGTGAGAGCCTCAGTTGGATCCATAAGTGAAGCCTCTACTTCCATAAGTATTTCAGATACTAATCTTGCTAAAATTGTAAGGATAGTGATTCATGAGATTCAACCTAATATCATTACTACAACCAAGATAATCATTATAAACAATACTTTTTTGAGATAATAAGTGAAGAGGATGAATAATGAGTTGAACTCTCTGACTACGGATTTCAATTCCTCTTTTAGTGGTGTGATGGAGGTTCTTAAGAACCTAGTGACACATCTACTGAGTGTATATTTGAAGAAATTGAAGGAGAATCTTGTAAAGATGATCACTGGTCCATCTAGTTCTGGAGACAACAAGGCTGCTGCTGCTGATATAAAGTCTCTCAGGGTTGTTAAAAGGGAATAATTCAAGAATCTTCAGAGTAATTCAGACAAAGAAACTCTTCCAAAGGTCCATAGAAATACTGATCTTGTTTACAAGATATTAATTTAGTGCACAAATGAAGCCTCTTCTGCTCAGAATGATATTAGAGAGAAAGTGGATAAGTATTTTTCCAAGAAATATACCAAGTATGATCTCATCAATAACTTCAAGTATTTGGATGAAAATTTAAATATTCCTCTAGTAACAGAAGATTTCAAGAAGAAAGTGGCACAATTGAAGGAGTTTACTCCTCTTCTTGATAATTTCCTAGAGAATAAGTCTGATTTTGATAAGGATATGCAATATATAGGTGATATAATTATTTAATTCATCAAACTTATCAATCCATACTTGCATGTTCAAGATGAAGACATAGTGGTTCCACCTGCTACTTCCATTAGAACTACCTCTCGACCGTCTTCTCAGATGACTATATCTTAGGCTCTATCTTAGATTCGAACAGTAATTATAGAGCGACCTCAAAGTCGTGTGTTTTTAGAAAGAAGACCTAGCCTTGCAGCTAATTTTCCTATAGGTGTTGCCATTCTTGGTGTTGTCCTAAGACCACCTTTTCCTACAACCACAAAACCACCTTCTGTACCTCTATTTGATCCTTCAGACAAAAGAAAAGCACCTCAGAAGCCAAAACATTTGTATTTCATTACTTATTTGATAGGGATTTGTACCTTTTATTTTTTTGATTGTACTCTATTGAACCTTAATGAAAATCATTTTTTCCTTCACTATGTCTCTCATTTTTTTCTTCTTTCTATTATTTCTCTTTATTATTTCTCCTTTTCTTAACCTTTTTGTTAATCCCAAAAGGGGGAGAAAGGTATAGGCATAAATTCTTAATCTCAGGGGGATAAACTCTGGAATATGACACATGGAATGTATTCAACATAATATATATATATAAATATCATCTCTAATACAAATAAACCTATCATATACAATCTCTAATATATATTTCCTATACTGCATAATTGAGGAAGAGCTTCAATAAGGAAAGACTTAGTGTTTATATTTCTTATATTACATCACTTGATCAGGTCATTGAATATATAGTGGTTTTCATAATAAAAAATCATATCAATATACCAATCCTATTAATTAATATATTAATTAATAAATACAATTGATCAGTTCATTGAATATATCTAAGTAAATCAATTATGTCATACTGTACAATATATTACAAGAAATCAATAAACTATGTATATTTATGCTTCAATATGTTTTCCAGTGTATATATTCATGTATTTATGAGTTTCACTTAATGTGGTAGTGTTTTGTGTAAGATAGACACGTTATAAGTTTTTTTAGAGTCTCTAGTACCGATAGTTCAAAAGGAGTCATCATTGGTCAACTCACTGATGAGGAGTCACCGACCGAAGAGGTCACCGAAGGTTGAGTAACTGATGATTAGTTTCAAAGATAGTTCAAAAGACTCAGCAATTGAAGATTCAACAATGGATGAGTCACCGATGATCGAATCATAGATAGATAACTCACCGATGATCCACTCACCAATAGAAGACTCACCGATGGAAGACTCACCGATGGATGACATGCCGATTGTATAAAATGATTCACTAATGATGACTCCCCGATGCCCTAACAGACCGATATCACAAACAACTCACCGATACACTGAGTCATGGATACCAATGGAAAGGAATCACTGATACTTGGAGTCACCAATGCTGAAAGAACAAATATGACAAACCAATTCCAATGATTCATAGATACTTATGAATCACCGATTGTCATAAAAATTGTCTTTAAATTTATATATTCAAATATATATCTAACAGTAATATTTAGAAAAATTAATGTTTCTAAAATTATTTAAGGTTTTCTATAGGACTATCCATAGACAGTACGAGGTATATGCACATGGGTAGATCTTCATACCTACAGGACATGGATGTATAAATTAATTACAAGCCAAATCGTTCAAGTGGGAAAAAAGTAGTGATATGAGGAATGTTCTCAAAATTAAAAACAGTATAAGAACTGCAACCAACTACAACTCTAGGGATTTTTCTTACAAAGAACTCAAAGCTAGAGCATATAGAGAGATCAAAAAAACTTGTTGTGTTGACTCAAACATCCTAACACCATGGAGATGAACTTTTCACACCTGGAACCTAGAGTAAAAAGCCTACAATACTCTATTTTGAATCCAAATTCTAGAAGAGGACTCAAATATCTTTTCCACTACTTCAATCTAGTCTAGAGATTCACTACATAACACAGAAAGACTTCTAAACTCTATTCTACATCTATATCTCTATTGTTTTATTTTATTTACATTTTCGAGTAGTGTGTGTATCTGTCTATTACACACACACACTGTCTCCTAGGCATAACTGGAGGATACTCGATATACTCAAACTCACTCGCTATTTTACTCTTGTATCCCATGTAGAATAGTGGAAGAGGTCAAGTGTGACCTTCCTATTGTTTTTCCCATGAATAACTGTGGTAGAGGTCAGGTGTGACCTGGATAACCTTGTGTGCTGTTTTGAACCCCGATCTAGGGTATGGATTAGACTGTTTATTAAATTAAACTATTTGGTGGTAGGTGATCACTAAGTGGAGAGGACTAAGACTCATCTTGACACTGAACCTCTTGTTTATATCTACGGTGCCTTTTACTTTTAGTTTATTTTGATATGTGTTTATTACCTTTCACATAAAACCAAAATAAACTTTGATAGTTAGTTTAGAAATTGTTTATATCTATTTTGAACTAGTAGATTAGTTTCAAAATTTATAATAATCTTTAGATTAGTACAACTTAGAAATAATCAACCTTCTGAGAAATTAATTGAACATCCAGGACTTTTATAAATTCACTAAAAACAGACTTTGATTATATTTTAATGGGGGTAAATTTTTTCAAAGAACCATTTTTAACAGAAATTTTTATAGATACTAAATTCACCCCCACTTGAGTAATCTACTCCGACCAAAAAAAGGTTTTCATTGTGAATTACATGCTTATTTTAAAATTAATTTCTTATAATTTTAGAAATTAAATTCTATTTAATGTATTCCATATTTGGAGTCATGAGTTTCATATATGATAAAAAGGTCCGTTTTTGGTCAAAATGAATTGTAATCGTGGTAAAATTTATCACCTCAATAAAGAGTAATTCGGATTAATATAGGTTAAAGATAAGTGACAAAACCATGATTTTGAACCTAATTCTTATTGGATTAAATTAATTTAACCCCTATCACCCTATGATAAAAATATAATTTTTGAATGGACACTTTTCCATGAAAAATACATTTATCATATTTAAAAGGGAGAAAGATATAAAGTGTCATTCTTAGTTTTAAATATATTTTATATATTCAATAGGGAAAAAAATTATTCATGAATGTATATCTATTTTAATTTTAAGACTAATAATTTTTTAATGATAGAAATTTATTTATAATTTTTTATAATTAGATAATGACGTTAAATTCTTATGAAACACTGATGCAATATTTATTCAATTAATATAAAATATAATAAATGATTTAAAAAAATATTAAATGTAATTTAATTTGAGTGATTTAATGTGTTTTACGATTTGTTTAGATAAATATGGAATATTATTTTTATTTTATAGAATTAAATTCTAATCCCAAATTTGACTTTATGACTTTTAAGTCAAATAAAAGAAATAGTTTCAAAATTTATATTAATGATATTCTATCAAAATAATATTTTATTAAATTACATAAAAATCATAAAAAAATTAAAAGAGGAGAAATGGGATAATATATGGTCAAAACATTCACCACCTATGTATTTATAGGCCATTTAGAACCATTTATCTTGATAATGAATTTATTATAATTTAATCTTTTATGAATTTCCAAGTGTTTAATCTCCCTCCATTATAAAAGGACACCCATTATTTATATTTTTGGAGCAAATTTGATCCATATAGATCACCCATACCCTACCAAATTGTCTTCAAAACATACTTATCAATGTTTTTTAGGTTATTATCTCCCCAAAAGACCTACCCTATGTTCCTTAAGAAAGGGTCTAAAGGTGGTCACCCAAAAGAGAGGTAGTTGTCTTACCCAATCACTTTCAATTTATTTCTTATTATAATTTCTCTAAATATTTTGTATTTAACATACGATAATAAATTCATTAATATAAATATACCTAAATTTTATTATGATCATAGAACCACATTTATCAACCCTTTTTCTATCAAATGAGAAGTGAAAGTATTTCTCGTGTGTACGTATGACTTGCTATCTCCACATAGTGATACAATTAATTTTCTATCACCATCTTTTATGGATATTCATTATTATGGATTTAAAGTTTATAAATTTTATTTCTAACATAATTATGATTTTGTATAATATCATTCCTACCTTCTTACCTTCTTACCTTCTTACCTTTATTTTTCATTTATATTTTACATGAATGGTAATGATGATGGATCTGAAAAATATATATGATCTATATGAAATAATAATGATTATTTAAAGTTCAATTATTATTTAACATCCTTTAATTTCATACTTCAAAAAATTAAAACAATTTTCATGCATACATACAACCTACCATCACCACGATTTGTGTAATTCATTTTCTATTTCTACCAACATAGATATGACTATAAAATATGTAATCAATTAATATATATGATATAATAAGAATTTATATTATTCTGTTATAGAATTATAATAAATTTAAATTTATTATATATTATGTTTCAATTCTTTCGAAGAAACTGGAACTCACGGTAAGACATTTTTACCTCACTTTTATTTCTGTGAGACAAATGTCTTATATGACACTTGATTATTTTTTGAGGTGTATATACTTACCATGAATGTGTTTTATGATTATTATCATGAAAATTTTGATATTTACATATCTGTATAATTTTCTTTCTTTCATGGGTCATATAATTCAAACGATACTAATGCATTAAGTATTTTAGGTTACAATATCATTGTTTATCATGATTGTTTATGATTAAGTTTATAATTTTTATAACTTATGATATAACTTTAAATAAAATCATGAATATTATTCAAATCTAGTTATTTATTGAAAATAAATTTTTTTCTTTCATTTTACTCACCTTATATACTCAATAGACCAAAAATATTTTTTTAATGAAAATCAACTTCATTTATCTCTTTGTTAAAATTTTTTATACATATCCTTGTTTTCTAGGAATGTTATAAATAAGGATTTTAATATTATCCTATGATTTTTTAAATTAATTTTTACCCATGTCTAAATTTTTACCAAATAGTTTGAATGGATTTTTTTTTGTTTTCCAAATGAAGCACTTTTTTGACTTTTCTGATAAAAGTACTGAATAAATATATTTTTAACTTATATGACATGAAAATAATTTCGAAAAATCATGGAAAATTTATGTTTTGAAGATTCATTTTGAAGTTACCATGTTTATTTTAAAATAAAATGTTTTTATAATATTTTGGATATTTTTAGATTTTACAGAAGTGATTTCAAAATAGAATGGTTATTTTCTGGAAGAAAGTTTTAATTATCTTTTGATTCATCAATGATAAAAAAACTCTAATGTTTCTTACGATTTACTAGGAATATGATCTACAAATACCATCCTTAATTTTACTATGGATGATTTATGATGACATGGTGTTTATGAAACCCATTCTTTTTCCATGGGTTATGCTTTGATGAAATGATTAAATGTTTATGAAACCAATTGTTTTTCATGCGTTATGATATTATATGATCTCATGGAACACATATGTATGATTTACATTATGTTAAGGGTGAGAATTATATCTCCCTAAAATTAATTTGGTAATTATTAATGTTCTATGATCTCAAAGGGAACATGGGAGGTTATCCCAAGCCCAAAAGAGGGCACTTGATAGGTTATTCCAAGACTTCAAAATGTTCACAAGTGGTTAACCAAAGCCTAAAATGTTATGAATTTCATAGTGGTTTTCCTTAATATAATGTTTTATTTTCTTAGTGCATTTTAAAAATCCATGTATTATATAATTCTTATGCTCTCATGGCTAATATTCTTTAATTTCTTTAGGATTCTTATCTTATGAAATGCCAAGATTTATTTCATGAATCAAGATTATGAAATATGATATGAAGGGTATGATTTTCAAATGTTATTATAATTTTATCATATATTTATTCTCATTTTTTCCTTACATGATCATAGATATATCTATTTTTACCCTTACTGAGCATTATATCTCACCCTTTCTCATGTTTTCTTTTCCTAGGTTATGAAGAAAGGTATTATGTATAATATGTCTAAGAAGGGTACTAGTTAAGAATAATTAAGAGGGAGATGATGTAGTTTATTTATGAATAATTTCTTTTTGTATCAAAGTTTCTAAATTCACTAGAACTATATGATTATAGAATGGATAATCATGTTATGTATTGAATATTCATATAATAGTATGTGATATTTATTTATTAAAATTATGGATCTCTATAATTGTTATCAGATAAAGATTTAGTTACACTTTTGAAACTAGGATGAGAAAAATTTATTAAGAACCTTAGAGATAAGTCTAAGTATAGGATAACCTCATATAGTTTTAATTATAACCATGGATGACCTAAGTTAAAAAAAGGTGACATGGTGTGAAAAGAATGTGTCAAGATTTAGACATCTTATTAATGTTTTTCATGATTATTTGGTTTCCCATTATGATTATTGCTACTAAAACTATGTTTTTTGGTTTCTATTAAATGGATGGAACCTTAAAGAATCATGTTAATGCTGAATTTAATAGATAATGAAAAAATTTTAAACTTGATAAACCAAATGTTATGGGAGATATACTTCAAAATCTTGTCACTATACTTCAACAAATTTCTTAATATATGAATCATATTTATTTTACAAATAATAAAAGAGGGGGAAGAACATTCTATTGGTTTCTTCATGAGGAGAAATCCATATTCTTTTAGTAGGGCTTCTCAAAAAATATTTATTGGGAAATGGATCATTACCAATAAAAATATATTTTCTATTCTATAGTTTTTAAAAAATGAAGAAGTGATTTTGGAAATTTATCATTTAAAAAAAGAAGCTTACTAATGTAAAAATATTATCAAGAAAATAAGGGAATAATATTAAACTGACTCTGTGGTGTGGTATGACTGTAGGATATTATTTCTCAATAAGTAATTTACTCATATTATTTGTACAAAAATAGAGAAGGAATTCCTTGATCTAAAATAGAAGAATGATAAATACATTGGTACCTATGATAAAAATTTTATAAGAACGGTGAGGCACACTTCTAATATTATCATCCAACATAAAATTAAGGTTGATCAATTTTTTAGTGTATTAAAACCGAGTCTCTAAAGGGTGTTATCCAAAAGGGGCTTTAACAGCTATGAAGAAATCATTTGATGTTATATCAAGGTGAAAATAAATATTGGAGTTACTCATAAATATCATTATTTTGATAAGAATATAAATATGGAATTCATAGAAAATTATTAAAACCATGGAAATAAGAAGATAAAACTTCCCTTACACACAATTTAGGGATGTAAACATGGAGGAAATTGTATTTAGGGGAGTAGTAAAAGTTTTAAGTTTAGAGATTATTTCCATTGAGTGATTGAATGGAAACATGATGGGAAGAAGTTATAAAATTATGAAAATAAAGATAAATATATATATAACACACTACCCATAGTCTAGTGTTTCAAATTATAAGAGTATGAGAATTATGTGTACTGGTTACCAAATCTCAATATTAATGATGATGATCATTTTAAACAACCTCTTAATCTTAGATACTAATGGAAATATTATATGTTCACTGTTTTTGATGAATGGTGTGATAACACTATGGTGGAAGGTACACTTATCATCCACTCTAGAACTGATAATGTCTTATTTGATACTAGATCCAACCACTTTTTATTTATAAGTATTTCTCTAAGGGAATCATAGTACTACATCAAGGATTATATGTTGAATTAGTATTGAAAACCCCTAATAGAATGATGATCTCATCCAAATTCTATGATTCTTCTCCAGTTGATATTTTTGGGAATGTGATTCCAGCAAATAATTTTATTCTCCCTCTATTTTAATTCAGTTTTATTTTGGGAATGAATTGGATTTCTCTATATAAATACCAAATAAATTATTGTGGAAGGTATGTCTCATTTTATATTCCTAACCGACCAATGATCATCTATCAATGTGATGAAAAATACAAACTTTTGATGGAAATCAAATCCATTTCATAGTTCTTGATTCCTATTAAAAAGAGGAATTTATCTTAGATTGTGATGGAGAAACTAAACATTGAAGATATGAATATTGTGTGGGAGTTTGTTTATGACTTTTTAGAAGAAATGTGTGGTCTTATTTTGAGTTGTGAAGTTTAGTTTTTGATAGAACTTATATCTGGTGCTACACACATTTTAAAGAATCCTTATAGAATGTATCAATTGAGATATAGGAATTGAAGAAGAAAATCCAAGAGAATATTGACAAGAGATTCATTTGGCTAACTAATTCACCTTGGGATTCACCGATTCATTTTGTTAATAAGAAATATGGGTCAATTTGAATCTACATTGATTATCTAAAAATTAATAAGATCAATATCAATAACAAGTATCCTCTACCCCATATTTATGACTTGTTTGATCAAATGTGTAGATCTCAATAGTTTTCCAAGATTGAACTTCATTCAAAATATCATCGATTGAGGGTCAATTAGGAGGATATAACCAAGAAAACATTTTATAAAAGTTACAACCATTATGAATTTATAGTGATGCCATTTGGTCTTAATAATTCTCCTACTATCTTCACAGATTTAATGAATTGAGTCTTTAGAGACTATCTTGATCAGTTTTTTGGTGTTATTTATATATTATATTCTTATATATTCATAGAGTAAATAAGATCATGGCGATCATTAGAGTATTTTTGTAAGACCCCGAGGAAGGATAATATTTATGAAAAATTTACTAAGTTTGAATTTTAGATTTTCATGGAAAGTATCATTATTGGGTCACATAATCTCAAGTGAGGGTATATAACTGGATCCTTCAAAGATGGAAGTTATTGAATGTTATCCCAGACCAACCATTGTGACCAATATATATAGTTTTCTTGGTTTGGATGAATACTATCACCATTTTATGGATAATTTCTCAAGATATTCTAATCCACTAACCATGTTTACTCAAAAGAGAGTTAAGTTCCTTTGGAAAGATAAATGTGAAATATATTTCAATGAATGGAAGGTAAGGTTAGTCAGGGAACTTGTACTTATATTTCCCTATAATATATAAGGGTTTCATCAAAGAAGTTTTTGGGATGTGTTCTCATGGAGAACATTATAGTTATAGCTTATACCTCACACAATTAATGGTTAATGATAAAATTTACCCAACTCATGATTTCAAGTTAGATATGGTATATTTTTCATTAAAGATATACATGTATTATATTTATAGATAAAGGTGTGATATATATAATAATCATAAAATATTAAAGTATATTTTGATGCAGAAGGAGTTGAATATGCACTAGAGATGGTGGTAGGAACTGATTAAAGATTATGACTATGAAATACATTACCACCCTAGGAAAGGAAACAATGTGGCTGATTATTTGATTCAAAAGGTCGATACTAGTTTATCTATGATGAGGATAACAAAAGATCCAATATTTATGGATTTTCAAAGGATGGATCTATAAATATTAATGGAATGGGAGAAACATTATCTATATTAAATGAATGTTCAACAATCTATCCATGTAAATATTAAAGAGGAATAAGAGGAAGTTGTAGAGTTACAAAAGAACGTGAGAAATTTTCCTAAGATTAACCTTTATTTTGATAGAACGATAAGATTTAGGTACTGTGTATGTGTTCTTTCCATAAATTTTTTAAGAAGGAGCTGTTAGAGGAAGATTATAGTTTTTCATTCTCTATTCATCCTATAATTATGAAGTTTCATAGAGTTTTGAAAGATAATTTTTGGTGGTATGGAATAAAGAGTGGTATTATAGAGTTTTTGTCATGGTTCATGGTATATTAGTATATTAAGGTTGAGAGAAATAAGTATAAGGGTATGTTAAAAACATCACCCATACCAAAATGGAAATGAGAAAACATCACCATGTATTTTTTCATCGGACTCCCCAAAATATCTAATTGACATAATTCTATATGGTTCATAGTCAATAACCGCATAGAGTTAGTAAGTTGTATTGAAATTAGAGAATATTTATCCTTGTATCAGCATGTCAGGATATATATTAAGTAAGTATTAAGGTTTTATGGAGTTCCACATTCCATTATATCTGATTATGATCTAAATATTACCTCAATGTTATGGAAAAGTGTTCAGAAGGCTTTGAAAAAAGAGCTATATTTTAGGATTACTTATCATCCTCAGATAGATGGCCATTCTGAGAGGACCATTAATAATATGTAATACATTTTAAGATATTTCTCTATTTATTTCAATGGTGGTTGGTATCAACACCTTCATTTGGTGGGCATTCCTTATAAAAATTTATTTTACTCAAGCATTCATATGGATCCATATGAATCCCTATATAGAAGGAAGTATAAAACTCCAATGTGATGGAATGATTATAGAGAAAAAAAATACATTAGGACCCATCATAACTGAGGAAATGCAAGAGAAGGTTAGAACCCTTCAACAACATATAAGGGCATCTCTGAGTCAGAAAAAAAGTTATGTTGATAATCATTGAAAATATCTAGAGTTTGAAGATGGTGATAAGGTATTCCTTCAAATACTTCCCTAAAAGAGGGTGATAAGATTTGTAAAGAAGGTAAAGCTAAAGCCTAGGTATATATATTCCTTCAATGTTATTGTTTATGTTAGAATGGTAGCTTATTGATTGGAGTTTCGTATAAATCTCTCTGAGGTTCACAATGTGTTCCATGTATCACTCCTAAGAAAGTACATACCTGATCCTTCACATGTATTAAAATAAATGGTTGTACCATTGAAACAAGATAAATTTTATGTGTAACAACTAGTATTGATTTTGTATTGTAGAGAGAAAATTATACGAAACATGATCATTCACTTGGTCAATGTTTTGTTGTGAAACCACCAATTTGAAGAAGCTACATGGGGAATTGGATATATAATGAAGTAGAGATATTTCAATTTGTTTATATCAGAGTGTTGGATTTCAAGGGAGAAATTAATTTTAACGAGGTTGAATTTAACAACCTAATATATTATGAAATATTTTTTATAAAATCTTTTTCTTTGATAGCTCGTTCTATACGCAACACTAAGTTTAGACAAACCACAATATGTTGTTAAAATATTATTATTTAAAGTGACATTTATCACCAAGTATATGGATTGATGGTTATAAATAAGAATAAATAAATTATCAAAAATTTATGATTATATATGTATAAAATTAATTCTTTGGTTATCAATTTATTATAAATGAAAATTAAAATCATTTGAAAGAAAAATAAATGTTTTTTATGGAAAATTGTTTTTATGTACCCAATATATTTAATCTTAAAAATTAAATTAATAACTTTAAGTAAATGATTTTAAAGAAAATTAAATATTATATATTAAACAATATGTTTTAATATTCATTAAATATTTTTTCTATTCATGGTACTAGAATAAACCAAGTTTTATTCTTGAAAATATATTTTTCTTAAAAACACTTTTTTTGTCACGTATTGCATGTTTATTTTAAAATTAATTTTTTTTTCACTTTAAAAAATTTAATTTGATAAAATGGATTTAATATTTGTAATCATGAGGTTCAAATTTGGTAAATCATCCCCATTTATTATTTATTAAAAATAATAATAATCGTAGTAAAATTTATCACCTCAATAATGAGTAAATCAAGTTAATCTTGGTTAATGTTAAGTGATAAGGATACAAATTTCAACCTAATTATTATTTAATTAAGTTAATTAAAACCTCATAACATTAGGCATGAAATTTATTTGTTTAATGGACACTTTTTTCATGTAAATTACATTTTAAATATTTGAAATAAAGAATGATACAAAGTTTCACTCTCTTAGTTTTAAATATATTTTATATATTCACATATAAACAAAAAATTGTCATAAATGAATATTGATAGTAATTTTTATCCAAATGAAATTATTTTCATGATATATATATATATATATATATATATATATATATATTTATAATTTTTAGTAATTATATAATGACCTTAAATTCTTATGCAACACCGATGTAGTATTTCTTCAATTAAAAAAATAAGTAATGATTTTAAAAATTATTAAATGTAACATAATTTTAGTGAGTTAATAATTTTAATTAATTTTTTAGATTAATATGACATATTATTTTCATTTTAAATAATTAAATTATAATTAATGATTTTTATTTATGCCTTTTATGTCAAATTAAACAAATAGTGTCAAAATTTACATTAATGATATTTTATCAAACATATATTTTGTTAAATTTAATAAAAATGCTAAAAATATTAAAATAGGATAAAGGAGAAAATATATGGTCAAAAATGTAATCCCATATACATTTATAGGTCATTTGAAACCATTTTTATTGATAATGACTTTATCACAATTTAATCATTTAATATTTTCAAATTGTGTCCTCCCCCCTTATAAAAGGACACCCCTTCTTTCTATTATTCACACCACTTTGATACATATTTATCAACCTTAACATAACAATTTTTTATTTAACATCATTATACATGTTTTTGAGGTTTTTTAACTCCCCCAAATACATACCCTATGTTCTTTAATAAATGATCTAAATATGGTCTCCCAAAAGAGAGGTAATTGTCTTAACAGAACTCTTTCAATTTATTTCTTATTATAATTAATATAAATCAATGTAATTTGCCACAAAATAATAAATTAAGTACCCTAAATATAATTAAATTTTATCATGGTTATTAAACCACATTTATTCACTATTTTCCCATGAAATGATAAGTGAAAGTACCACTTGTGAGTACGTACGACTTACCGTCTCCATGCATCGATAGAATTTATTTTCCATCACCATATTTCATGGATGGATATTATGATGGTTTTAATTTTTTTATATTATATTTACAAATCAATTATGATTCTATAATGATAATATAATATCTACCTTATTATGTTCCAAAATTATGGAAAAAAATAATGTTTCTTAAGCATAAGTGTGGACTCCAACTCCACAAAGCGATATGATTCATTTTTTATTTCTATTTTACTTGGATACAACGGAGGATAGATCTGATTTACATATATGATTTATAATATATAATAATTATTTTATAAAGTTTTATTAATATTTACCTTTATTCTATTCTATCTAATGAAAAATGAAAACAATGTTCTAGCATATGTATGACATACCATCTCCCTAAATGGTGTAATTCATTTTCTATCTCTACCATTATGGATGAATCAAAATATATGCATATAATGAATATATAAAATATAATAATCATGTATATTATTATTTTATATAATCATAATAAATATAAATTCACTATAAATGAGTTTAGAATGATTTCAAAGCAAGTGGACCAGAAGTTAAGATATTTTCATCTTACTTTTATTTCTATGAGACACATGAATTATATACCACTTGTTTATTTTGTGCAGTCTATACACTACCCATGAATGTATTTTTTATTTTTATCATTAAAATTATCCAATTTATAAATCCACATAAGTTTATTTATTTCATAGGGTTTATGATTTAAATGATACCAAAGTGCTCAAGGTTTTATATCATAATCTCATTATTTATAAGATTTCTTTGTGATTAAGTTTATGATGATAAAAAATTATTATCTAACATTAAATAAAATCATAAATTTTCTTATAATATATTTATTTATTGTAAATAAATATTTTCCTTTAATTTTATTGACCTTAAGTACTGAAGAGACAGGGAATATGATTTAATGAAAACTAGCTTTATTTCTCTCTTCAGTAGAAAAAACATTTTATTTAATATCCATATTTTCTAAAAATGATTTAAATAAGGTTTTTATTATTATCTTATGATTTTTAAAGTCAATTTTACCCATGAATTATTTTTTTAAAAATAAAAGGAATATTTTTTTTCTAAAAGAGTTACTTTGTGACTTTTCTTATGAAAGTGTAAACAAATGTTTTTAAGTTATATGACATGAAATAAGTTTTTTACTACTATAGCTACTCAATGTTTTGAATTTACCTTTACAAGTTCCCATGGTCAATTTAAAATAAAAAATTATCAATAATATTTTTATTTTTTTTATATTTTACATAATTTATTTGAAAATGGAAATAGTTTTTCCACATTAATATTTTAAAGATATTTTAATTCATCAAAAAAATAAACCTTAAGTGTTACTTATTCTTTACAGAGAATATGATCCAAAGATACCATCTTTACTATCCCTATAAATGATTTATGATGAAATGGTGTTTATAAAACCCATTCCTTTTCCATGGGTTATGCTCTAATGAAATGATGAAATATTTATGAAACCCATTTCTTTTCAGGGGTTCTGATATGATATGATCCTATGGAACACATATATATGATAATCATTATATGATGGGTGGGACCTATATCTCCCTCCAATTAATTGGGTAATTATTAATGTTATATGAGATTAAAGGATACTTGGTTAGTTATCCAAATCCCAAAATAGGGTACATGAGATGTTATCAGAAACTCGAAGCAAGTACACAGATGGTTAACCTAAGCCTAATATTTTATGAATATCTTTGTGTATATCCTTTACATAAGGTTTTATATGATTATGTGTATGCCACAGATCCATGTATTATAACATTATTATGCTCTCATGGATAATGTTATTTTATTCCTTTATAATACATGTCTTATGAGATTCCAAGATTTATTCCATGACTCAAGATTATGATATATGATATGTAGGGTATGGTTCTAAAATGTCATACTCATGTTCACATACTCTTATTCTCATGTTTTTCTTATGAGATCATAGATATATTTAAATACCCTGATATTTTGTGATTTTTTTAAAAAAAAATTTAATATTTTTAGTAATTTTCATCACACACAACATTGATTTCATCTTGTGTTACATGCAACACCAAGTTTAGTTTTTGTTACACATAACACCAAGTTTTAATGCAACCCGACATAACGTTAAATTGTTATTATTTAATTTGATAATTATCATGTAGAAAGTTTAATGGAGGATTTGAATAATATTAACTAAAATATGAAAATCTATGTTTTACACCTATTTATAAAATGAATTATTTGGTGACTCATTAAGTAGAAATGAAAATAATAACCATTTGAAAATTTACAAAATCTTTTTTCGAAAAACTATTTTTCCTATTTCCAAACATGTTTTACATCAATAAATTATTAACAAATATTTTTTTTATGAATTATTTTAATGAAATTTATATATTATTTATTCAATAAATGTCTTAAATTAATCTTATGTATTTTCTAGATAATAGATATAAATAAATCCAATTTCTTGTTTAAAAACTATATTTTTCTAAAAAGTGTTTTATTTCCTTTTGCGTACATTTATTTTAAAATTATTTTTTTAAATTTTATAAGCTTTATTGTAAATTATTTTTGGAAGTTATCATGTCATAATTATGTTGGAGTTATTGTTTGAGAATTTTCTGAGAAGATAATTTTTTCAAAGAATAGTGAAAGATACTGGTTTTTATTTATAATTTTTATTTATTTTAAAGAATTTAAAAATGTGAAAATTATTTTATGATAGTTTTAAAAGTAAAATTATTTAAATTATATATCTATTAATACAATTTATTTCATTGAAATCAATTTAATATTGATTTTTTATATAAAAACATTTTAAACATTTGAACATTTTCTCTTTGGAAAATTGCTTTCTCGTCATGTCTATGAGATTAATTTTAAATTAAATTATAGATATTATGTGAATGGAATTTGGGAAAATGAATTAAAATTTTGAAATCTAAATAATTTATATTTTCTAATAAGGTTATATTATATTTTTACAATAATTAATAATAAAAAATAGTAAAGAAATAATTATCATGGTTAATATGAAAATTGGTTTACTGGGGGGTTAAACTAAAAGGACAAGGGGTAACATGACCCATTAAATTTTCTAAAACATAATTTATGGCCATATTAAGAATTTAAAACCTGTAATGTTTTATAATTAACCATTTTTTTTCTTTTTTTAATGTGAAAACAATGGTATAACCTAATAAATTTTCTAAAGAAGAGGTAACATCTCTAATCAAGCATTTTATCTTATTTCTTACTCTAAATACTTGAATTATTTTTAAAACATAATTATATAACATATTTAGTATTTTTTATATACTAATATTTTATTATGTTAATTTAATAACCTAAATCATTCCACTCTTCCATAAAATGGGCCATGAAATCATCATTGGTTTGTACAATGGACTTCCACCTCATGAATCAATATTATTACTTTTACATCACCACCTATCATGGATGGATATAATGATAGATTTATTGTTTATATATTATATTTATGATATTATTATTCTTATTTAATAATTATATCACATATTATTTCTTACTTTCCATTTTGTGGGAATATGATAATGTCATTCATGTGTAAAGCCGACAACCGCCTTGCGAAGCAATGTGATTTATTCTTAAAATATGATTTAAATAGAAGGTAATAATGATGGTTTTAAATAAAAAATGTGTTATATATGAATTAATATTGATTCTATAAATTTAATTTATTATTTACATTTCATTCATTTCATATGTTGAGAAACTGGAAACAATATTCATGCGTATGTAAGGCCTACCATCTCTATGAACGATGCATTTCAGTTTCTATATCTTAATTTTATTTATTACTATTAATTAACATATAATGAATATATATTATTTATATACCATGGATATAATTATGTAGATTATTAAAAAATTATCAAATTAATGGGACAAAAAAATCAGAACATACACGAAAGAAAGCAATTATTTTCCAAAACATGATTTTAACATAGAATTATTAATAAATTGGTAATAAATAGTAATAATAAAATAATATAAAATATTATATATATAAATATGGTTCTATAATATATTTATATTGAACTTAAATTTATTATACAAGATGTTTTAATGTGTATTAAGGAAGTCGAGACTCATAGTAAGATATTTTTGTCTCACTTTTTTACTTCTATGAGACACATGCCATATTCACCAAATATTTATTTTATGTGTTGTATATACTATAAATGAATTTATTTTATGATTATTTTTAGGAAAATTATTGGGATTTATATATCCATTTTAAGATCTATATTTCATGGGGTTTATGGTTCAAAAGATATAAATTCGTTAGAGATTTTTGTCTCAATTTCCCTTCACTGATACATATGTTATGTTATGCACCAATATTACTTTATAAGGTGTATATAATTCTATATTGATAGGAAATATCATGATTATAATTGTATTCATGATATTTAATGTTTTATTTTATGATATGATTTAATGGGTCTTACAGTTCAAATGTTACCAAAGTGGTAAGGGTTTGACTTTACAATCTCATTGTTTATCAGGATTATTTATAATTATTCTTTTGATGATAAAATATTATGATCTATTTATCTTGAAATTTATGAATTTTATTATAATCTATTTATTTCTTTAGAATACATGTTTCCATTTCATTTTACTCTTTATATGTACTCAAGAGTTCAAAAGAATATTTTTATGAAAAATCGTTTTTATTTATCTCTTCAGTCGAAAATACATTTTCTTAAAAAATAATTTTTTTTCTAAAAATATTTTCATATAATAGTTTAAATATTATCCATATTACTTATTAAAGAAATATTTCTCCATTTTTTAATTTTTAATTTTTTTAAAGAAATATTTTTTTCATTTTCCAAACAATTCCCATTTAGATTTTACCGAAAATGTTAAGGTGATATTTTTTTAATGTGTTTGAAATAAATGATATTTTCCAATGTTGTGACTAAATAGTTGTTTTTAAGGTTTCCTTTATATGTTCCAAAGTTTATTTTCAAATAAAAATTATTTCCACTTTTTTTTATGAATTTTTATTTTTAAAAAGAGATTTTCAAAATGGAATGGATATTTTTCTCAAGTAGTGTTTTAAATGATTTTTAAAGCTTCCATTATAAGTTTCCAAGGTTATTTTTAAAGGAAATGTTTTAAAAAATTTTATGTTTTAAAAAGTTTTTTTTAAAATCCTAAAGACTATTTTTCTTAAGAAATGTTGAAAGTGATATTTTAAAATCATATTCCATATAATATTACATGCTTTAGTGTTACTTATGCTTTACTAGGGATATGATCTAAGGATACCAATATTATTATTTATATGGATTTTTAATGTTTATGATGACAAGATGTTTATGAAACTAATTTCTCTTCCATGGGTTATACTATGATAAACTACTTATGAAACCTGATTCTTTTTACATGGGTTATGATTTGATGAAATTATAAAATTATTATGAAACCTATTTATTTTACATATGTTATGTTATATTGAAATTTTTATGAAACCCGTTTCATTTCATACATTCTGATATGATGAATTTTTTACGATCTTGTGGCCCAAATATATATGATTTTCATTATGTGACAGTGGTTATGTTATAACCAGGGACGATGGTTATGTTATAACTAAGGACGATGGTTACGTTATAACCAAGATGGTTGGGACCTATAATTATTTTAAATTAATTGGGTAATTATTGATATATAATTGGGTAAACATGACTGAAATGAGGAGTTAACCCAGTTCAGTAAGAGAATCTATCCACTATGATAGTATTGGGAGTGAACCCAGACTATTGAGATGGTTTGGGGAGTTAACCCATTACAATATGATAGTTTCTAAAATAATCCTTTACTACTAGGGAAATGATTTTTTATGATTTTGTGTATTTCATATATCTATGTATTATTCCAAAGTAATGTTCTCATAGATCATTTTCTTTAAATTTATTACGATTCATGTCTTATGAAGATGCATGATTTAGTCCATGGATCAAGTTTATGATCTATGAAATATACATGGTATTGTTTTCAAATATTAAAATCATGTTCTTATACCCTTATACTCATTATATGTTGATATATACCATTTTTACCCATAATGAGAATCTGATCTCACCCTTCCTAATGTTTAATTACCCTAGATTATGTTGAATTATATTATGTATGATATGTCTAAGAAGGGTTATAGTTATGAATAACTTAGTGGGAGATGACTTTGATCACTTATGAACCAATTATTTATGTTTCTAAGTTTCCAAATGCACTATAATGAGTTTATTTTAGAGTGTATTGTTATATTTTGTAATGAATATTCATATAATAAGATGTAATTGTAATACATGAGAATTTTTGGTCACTATAGTTACTATTAAATGAAGGAGTAGTACAAATTTGGAAATTAGGATGTGAAAAATTTAGTAATATCCTTATATATATTTATATGGATATCTCTATGGATATCTCTAAGGATAAGTATAAGAATAAGTCAAATTATAAGAAAATATCTTGTAATTTTGGTAAAGGATAGAGCGAGTGGTTTCTAAGAAATTACATCCTGGCCTGAATACTACCAGAGGACGTAGCTCTTGCATAGAGGCAACTAAGGATATTTACTCTAAAAAGGGTGCATTGATATGGACTCGATCATCACCTAGTGCAGAATAATGGGAATTTCTTCACACCTGGTTTGAAATTCCTGGGAGATATGCATTGGTAGTTTAAAAATTCTTTATGAACTATCTTGAATGATTTGAATAATTACCTACATTAAATCTAAGGTTTCATATATTGAAAAGAAAATTTCATTATTTGGAAATACTATATGTGATTTTTCATGATTATATGGTTTCCCCTATGATTACTGCTTCTCACACTACAACTTTTGGTTTTAGTCAATGGAAAAAACAAGAAGGAACTAGATTAACGTTGAATGTGATAGACAATGTATTGATGAAAAGAATGGGATGATTAATGGAGTGAATGATATTGAGATAATCCCTAATTAGTTATCATATTATATGATTAACAAATTACACTTTATCCAACTTCAGACTCACCAAATAAGATAATGATAGAGTTCATTGACAGGTTGGGTGTTGGAGACCATGGAGGAAGGAAGATTCAGTTTCCTATATGTCAAGAATATGGGAAGACGCACTCAAGGGAATATATCAAAGGGATGAGAAGACATTTTATGTGTGGAAAATAATGAAACAAAGAAAATAATTTCCCCTGACCCTAGTTACCCAGAGTCGGTGCATTATTACATAACATTGTCATGATATAAGGAATCAAGTCCCAAAAGACCAATCAGTTTAGTATCCTTGGAAGTACAAGATATATTCATAAATTTTATATTACATTAAAAAATTTAAAACAACAAAAAAATTGTCTCCATTGACCACATTCATATCCCTTATACTATCCCTGCAGGTAAGTCATAATATACTTCTTCGCATCCTGAGAAAAATAAAACACAGAAAGGGGTGAGCTCAGATGCTCAGTAAGGATAAAAATATAGAGGAAACTTTCATAAATAAACATAAACATTTAAGGTAATGCATAAGACTAAAACATAAGACTTTTAAACATAAACTTCTATATAATCTGGCCAATATAAATCAAATAATTCCATTTACTTATTCACATGGATATTCTTCTAGTCGAATAATCACATGCAATATCAACAACCAATTTCATAATGATGGAATGCATAATTCCAAACTTTATAACCATAGATTCAAGGCCTTATTCCAGGACTACAAATAAGATTTTATCAAGGCCTTGTGACAAGACACTAGTTTGTCTCTTGAGACCTACCGATACATCGAGGAGCTATAGCGGACTCCACCCATCACTTATAAAGTCCAATGCATTCCTCATATGAAAAGGTTTAAACATAACATAAACATTCATATTAAAACTAGCATACTAAATGTCAATACATTATCCATAAACCATGAATGGTATAAAAATAACACATCCACAGTCAAACATATCACAAAACCTTTAATACAATATGGAAGATTTGAATCATAAATCAACCTTGATCAATAATAATATCCCATAAAGGATGTTGACATAATTGAAAATGATCAGTAAAAATCGTTGAGAGAAATATCCCTTTTTCATGAAATCATTTAAAAGTTACATAATTTATAAAGTAATTCATTTAAACGATAGTTTTGAATAAAAGTTTCCTATACCAGTTTGAAACTTTTGAAAGGAATTAACATTTTAAAACATTCATGTCCATATAAATAAATCCTTAAAACCATTTTAAAAACATCTACATTAATGAGAAATATTTAAAAGAACAAATATTTAAAACATTTAAAATTATTTTTTTATTGAAGGAGTCCCTTAAAAAGAACCCCTTTTAAAACTCTTTTATGAAACATGTACATGGACTATAAATATGTCCTAGTAAATACATACATAAAAACAACCTCAGATAATAAAGTGATTATGAAATTAACCATTACCTTGTACTTTTTCTTGGTTGAGGGTAGGTTAACCTCCTGTATAATGGTGAAATAATTTTCATTAAATTATAAAATAACCATATACATTAATATTATATCATATATGATCTTCTAATATTTCTTTGTTAATGATATTTCAGTAGTATCATCGTTTTAGGTGTTAACTGATTCATTTTTCTTTATATGTTTGTTACACAAGTCATGTTTTTTATGGATATGATGTATATTATTCATATCCAGAATGATATCAAGTATTTAAAAATTATTTTTAATCATCAAATGAAAATTATTCTTGAATGGTTATGATGGGGAATGATATCACATCACGTCGTGGAGACGGTAATCCGTACATACACATGAGTAACAATATCATTCTTTTGATGGTGAAATCCTATATAATTGGATGGTATATCAAATATAAATAATCATTAACATGTCATATTTATTATTTACATAAGTTATACTCATTATTATACCCATCCAAATAATTAAGTATTTGAATAACAAACTACACCACAACGTGGAGACGATGAGCCGTACGTACGCACGTATGGTGACTTTGTCATTTATAGGATGGATAGAATAACAAATATTGTTTTAACATATTTATAATAATATAAAATTATGTATAAGGTACTGGATTTATTATTTTGGTATGGAAACAACAAATAAAGAGGAAGTGGAAGAAGAAAAGAACTTGAAAGAGGGTGGTGAAATTATTACCCCGTCTTTGGGTGTTTCCTTTTGAGATGATCAAAAGGCCTCCAATAGGTTGGCTTTATGATCAAAGTAAGGCCTCTAGGATGAAATGAGGGAATTTAGGAAGATATTTGGGATGTTTTTTTCTGAGCCAAATGGATTTGGATGTCTTATTTTGAGATAAGGGAAAGTACCCTTTTATAAGAGGGGTGCGGGTCACTTTAGGAAAAGATTAAAATGTTAATTTATTATACAATAATATTCGGTTTATAATGTCTCAAAATGAATTTTCTTATAACCTTAAGTTGTTATGGGTCTAAATACTATCAAAAAATAGGTTTTTGACAAGTTTTTGTTACCATTTTAACCTTATCTTTTAGATTTAACACTTAGTAAAATAGTTTAACTTTTACCGTGTCTTCTTGTATTCATACACTATATGATTAATAAACTTACTCTAAAATTACAAGATAACATCAAGTGGTTCATTAATGACATATAAAATATTATTTAAGACCTTTGGCCGAAACTTGTATTTTTGGGAATATTACATCAACCAATAATATGGTATTTTTTTTAAAAAATAATTTATATCAATTTAACACTATTTGGTATTTAGTTTTTGTAAAAGTTATAACAGCCTTATAAATTCAAAAAAAATATATAATCAACCCTAAAATGTCATATTAACCTATAAAATAAGTTTTATTCTTCATAATTTTCAATTTACATTTATTTGGGTATTTATAATATCAATTATTTTAAACTTTCATTAATTAGGTAATTACTGCATCATCATTGTGCCATAAATAAATTAAATTATTTAATGTATACAAATTATAAATAAAATACCATTATGTAGGAAATATTTTTATCTTTATAATGAATATTTATAGTCTAATTTATCTTATGTATAACCCTATATTAAAAATGGTTTAGTTAATACACTTTGAATTTAACACTTTTAACTCTTCTTTAAATAAAATAACAATTAATGTCCTAATCTAATCCAAGTGGACCAAATAGAATCATATTTTATTTATAAGGTTGTTTTTAGTCTAATTATCTTTATCCAATTAAATTAGGACTTGTTTTAGGGTAATTATAATATCATTTGTACCCTTAATTACCTTATTTAATTTTAACCGTGGAAAATAAAAGTCAAACGTTACTATTCACCAAAAAATATTTTCATCTTATTGAATCAAATATTAATAACTGATGTCAATTTTATCTCTCAGATTCTTGAAATTCAACTCACATAAGCAGTAAAATTATGTTTTATGCAAATTTACAAATGCTCCTAGAAGGTGGGTAAAAGACGGTAAAAAGTTCAATAAAATTTTATACACCAAATTTTATTATAAAATTACTCCAATGAATTAAATTGAAATTATATAGGTTTTATATATCTATTTTTAATTAAAAAAATTTAAATAAAATGAATAATTATTTAAATAAAAAGTCAGTTTTAAATAAAAAACACAGTGTTTTTCACTATTCATCAAAAATTGAAAGTTTTTAGAAAAATACCAAAAATAAACCCTAAGATAATTTTGATCTTTTGAATTTAAAAACGAAGACAATTTTACCAAATTCAAAACATGTAAGTTTCATTTATTAATTTAAAATTAATTCCCGTTGTCAAAACCAAAAAGGGGGTTTTGAAAAAGTAAAAATTGTCAAAAGATTGACATGTGTTTATGTCAAATTTAAATGTGAAATTACTTATAATGACCTACATTTTATTAAATGATCAAAATATAATATAATTATACTTAAAAACATTTCAAATGTATAATTGAACACTATAAATTATTTTGATTAATTTTGTTTTTCAATTAAAATTTAGTATTTTTTACTATTCATTAAAATATGAAAGTTAATAAAAAAGTACCAAAAATTTATCCAAAATAAATTTTTATGTCCTGATTCTAAATAAAAATTTTATTTCATTAAATTGAGTATATAAAAGTGTCAAATATTTGTTTTAAAATGGATACTCCATTAAATAGTCGGTATAATTGCATTTTTTGAAAAATACTTATTTTATCTAAAAAATTGAATTTTTCCTTATATTATGTCTAACAAACATAAAATATGGATTATAAAATTATATGGAGTATACAAAACTCGAAATTTAGTTAATACTACTCATAACAGCTTTTTGAACGACTAATTTGGTAAGTCATGGTGTGCTCGAACTCGGTGTCGCGTGTAGCGCAAGTTATTGAATTTATTTGAATAGATAATGTACTTTGAAATATTGGGGTGTTACATTATCACCTCCTTCAATAAATTTCATCCTCACAATTTTAAAATTTTCATTGAAAATAAAAGGTTAATAATAGAAAAATAACTTTGTGGAAAACCCACATCAGAAATTGGGTTAATGAAATTTAGTCTTAATAAGAGGGAAAGAGAAATAAAAAATTCACCACCAAATTATGATCTTGATTATAAAAACATTGGTGGAAATTAGAGACACATAATTGGAGGAAAAATGTAAATATTTATATGGAGTGATTGAGGCCATCAATCACAAAAAAGTGTAAAATTGAGGGCCTCAAAGCCATCAATCTATGATGATTTAAAATATCATCGATTCAATAGAAAATAAGGTATTAGGATTACACATTTTTGGTTTTAAGATCCCTTACCTAAAGTTTAAGAATTAATTTATTCATAGAATAAAAGGGGAAAAAATACATGACAAGTAGAGTTTCACTATTGAACTAATTCCTACCACAAACTAATCTTTCACTCCAAAAGATATTAGAATTCAAAAATATTCTATTTATCGTAATCGTATAGGGTTACAAAAATAATGAAATTATAATTCATTTGTCAGAATATTTAAAAAAAATACATTATACAAACCAGGACATCACATAGGCTAGTGGTAGGTGATGCACCCTTGTCGCCCTTCAGTTGCAGGTTCAAGTCTCATGGCCTTGCCGGACACGATGAGTTGTCGCCCGACCTCCAGGTTGTCCATTTTATAACAATCCAAATGTAATATTAAGAAGTTATTTAACCTTAAAAATAGTATCCAATGTCAAACATAATCCATTCCAACCTTTAGACTTATCCAAAATACTTCTGTCTAAACTCACAATCCAAAATTTATAAGGAAGGTAAACACAATGAAGATCCTTTTTTCCACATAATAACATGTGAATACCTTCATCATGTATTCTTTTAAAACACGGTAACACCCTGAATTACCATCAACCATTATTTATTACATTCATGATCCATTATTCCTTATAGAATACTAGATATATTCCTTATATCCAAATATTTTGAATACTCCAACAATGATGGAATAAAAACACCATTAATCAGTTCCAAGGTAGTAAGGAATATCCAATATAATTTATCCAAATCAATCATATCTTATTCCAAAATCACTACCTCAGTATTAGAACCTTATTAAGGTTTATATTTCCTTCAACCTTTTATTTTTCAAAAAGTTTAACTTGCTATTGAGTAACTTTTCTTAGAGCCATATAATCTCAAATCTTGAAAGAAATAGTACTACAATACAATTATTATTTATTTCCATAATTCATATTTCCAGTACATCTTTGATACAACACTCAAATGAAATAATTTTTTAAAAACAAAATAAGAACACTAGTCATTCCTCTTTATCTATGGTAGTATCATAACTTGATTATTATCCAATTGCATCATTTGGGGAATACTCTGATGATTTGGAAATTGATTTGCGTAGTGTCCCAACTCCTTACAGATGAAGCATTGTACCTTTGACACCCTTTTCTTGCCCTGAAATCACGTACTTGGTGTCCTTTTTCTCTACACTTATAACAAACACTCATTCCCTTCAAACATTTACCAAGGTGATTCTTTCCACAATTATCACATATGGGAAAATCCTTTTTTCCCCTCTTCCCTTTATCCATCTTTATCTCTTCCATCCTTTTCTTTTCTTGCTTCCCTTCAAAGCCATAGGACTCAGAGAATTCTTTACTTATCTTATTAACACATGATACTATTTCTTCATATGATGAGAATACATGGGAGACTATGTCCCTTATAAATGTTTGCTTAATACCATGAAAGATATGACCCTTCTTAGTCTTTGGATCATGCGTATTGCTGGAGTTCTCATTACTTCTACAAGGAACCATTTCTAAATAATGGCATATACTAGGTTAGTTTATGAATCACAATGCATAATTCCAAACTTGTAAAATACCAAACATAAGTTGAAAATATTATACATATAATATATAATCATAAAATGTTTTCTTTGAGGAAGTATTTACTTATAAATCCTTCATAATAGCTTGTAATGAAAACATGAATTATCCTAAACATATCCCCCAGGAGTATTGTAACAAAGAGTGCATCAAGGCCCGTTGTCATGTACTAGGATACCAGAGGTCAAACCCAAAAAATCCTTGTCAAATATTTCACTCCTAGGTACATCTATGCTGAAGCCACCTCTACTGGCTCGTATCCAGACAAGGATGTATTGCTTAAAAAATACACATAATCTTTACATTACAAAAATTCTAGGAAGTACTTCTATACTAATCCTCAAAGTCTATCTTAATGTAATGTCCTCTAATCAGAATTTATCTAAATCTAGTTTCTAAGGTTTGTACTAAACTTCCTATGATACCAACTGTAACACCCCGACCATAGTTACATAGAGTCAGTGCATTATTACATAACATTCGTATGATACAAAGAATCATGTCCTGAAAGACCGACCGGTTTTGTAGTCTTGTAAGTACTAGGTATATTCATAAGTTTTACATTACATTAAAAAATGAAAAACAACAACAACATTGTCTCTATTGACCACATTCATATCCCTTAGACTATCCCTGTAGGTAAGTCATAATATTTTTCTTCGCATCCTGGGAAAAATAAAACATAGAAAGGGGTGAGATCAGATGCTTAGTAAGGATAACAATATAGTGGAAACTTTCATAAATAAACATAAACATTTAATGAAATGTAAAAAACTAAAACATAATCCTTTTAAACATAAACTTCTGTATAATATGTCCAATATAAATCAAATAATGCAATTTACTTATTCACATGGATATTCTACTAGTTAAATAATCACATGTAATATCAATAGCCAGTTTCATAATGATGGAATGCATAATTCTATACTTTATAACCACCCAGTCAAGGCCTTGTTCCAAGACTACAAATAGGATTTTGTCAAGGATTTGTGGAAAGACACTAGTTTGTCTCATGAGACCTACCGATGCATCGGGGAGCTATAGAGGTCTCCACCCATCACTTACTAAGTCCAATGCATTCCTCATATGAAAAGGTTTAAACATAACATAAACATTCGTGTTAAAACTAGCATAAGAAATATCAATACTTTTTCCATAAACCATGAATAGTATAAAAATAACACATCCACAATCAAACATATCACAAAAAATTCAATAAAATATGGAATATTTTTATAATAAATCAACCTTGATCAAGAATAATATCCTGTAAATGATGTTTACATAGTTGAAAATGATTAGTAAAAATATTTGAGATAAATATACATTTTCATGAAATCATTTAAAAGTCACATAATTTTTAAGGGAAGTCATTTAAAAGATAGTTATGAATCAAAATGTCACATACCACATTGAAACTTTTGAAAGGAATTAACATTTAAAAATATTCATGTCCATATAAACAAATCCTTAAAACGATTTTAAAAACATAGACATTAATGAGAAAGGTTTAGAAGAATAAATCTTTAAAACATTTAAAATAACGTTTTATGAAAATATTCCCATAAAAATAATCCCTTTGAAAAATCTTTTATGAAATATGTACATGGAAAATAAATATGTCTTAGTAGATACTTACATAAAAACAACCTTGGATAATAAAGAGATTGTGAAATTAACCCTTACCTTGTAATTTTCCTTGGTCAAGAGTAAGTTAAACTCATGTATAATGGTGAAATAATTGTTATCAAATTATAAAATAACTACATACATTAATATGATATCATATATGATCTTCTAATATTTCTTTGTTAATGATATTTTAGTAGTATCATCATTTTAGGAGTTAACTGATTCGTTTTAATTTATATGATTTGTTATGAAAGTCATGTTTGTTATGGATAGGATGTATCTTATTCATTTCAATAATGATATCATGTCTTTAAACATTATTTTTAATCATCAAATGAAAACTAGTCTTGAATGGTTACAATGGTGAATGACATCTCATCATGTCGTGGAGACGGTATGCCGTACGTACGCACAAGCGACAATATCATTCTTTTGATGGTGAAATCATATATAATTGGATGTTATATAATATATACAGAATAATTAACATGTTATATTTATTATTTAAATTAGTTATACTCATTATTATAACCATCCAAAAAATGAAGTGTTTGAATAACAAACTACACCATGACGTGGAGATGGTAAGTCGTACGTACACACATATGGAGACTTTGTAATTTATAGGATAGATAGAATAAAGAATATGGTTGTACCATATTTATAATAACATAAAATTATGTATAAGGCACTGGATTTATTATTTTGTAATGGAAACAATAAAGAAATATGAAATGTAAGATGAAAAGAACTTGAAAGAGGGTGGTGAAATTATTACCTCTTCTTCAGGTGTTTCCTTTTGAGTTGATCAAAAGGGATATATAGGTTGGATTTATGATCAAATTAAGGCCTCTAGGTTTATGTGATGGAAGTTGGTAAGATATTTGGGTAGGGGTTGGCCGAGCCTAATGGCTTTGAAGGTGTGATTTTGAGAGAAGGGAAAGAGCCCTTTTATAAGAGGGGTGAGGGTCACTTTAGGAAAAGATTAAAATGTTAATTTATTATACAATCATATTGGATTTAAAATGGATCAAAATGAATTTATTTAGATCCTTATGTGGTTATGGGTCCCAATATGCTCAAAAAATAGGTTTTAGAGAAGTTTAGATTACCATTTTAACCTTATCTTTTAGATTTAACTCTTAGTTAAATAGTTTAACTTTTACCGTGTCTTCTTGTATTCTTACACTGTATGGTTAATAAACTTACTCTAAACTTACAAGAGAACCTAAAGTGGTTCATTAATGACATATATAATATTATTTAATCCCTTTGTCCTATCGTTATATTTTTAGGAATATTATATCAACCAATAATATAGTATTTGTTTTAAAACTTAATTTATGTCAATTTTTACACTATTTGGTATTTTGTGTTTGTGAAAGTCATAACAACCTTATCAATTAGAAATAAAATTATCTAATCAACCCTAACATGTAATATTAAACTATAAAATTATTGTAATTAATCATAAGTCTCAATTTACATTTATTTGGGTATTTATAATATCAATTATTTTAAAATTTCATTAATAAGGTAATTACCGCATCATCATTGTGTCATAAATAAATTAAATTATTTAATGTAAAAAATTATAAATAAAATACCATTATGTAGGAAATATTTTTATCTTTATAATTAATATTTATAGTATAATTTATCTTATGTACAACATTATATTAAAAATGTTTTAGTTAATAAACTTTGAATTTAACACTTTTAACTCTTCTTTAAATAAAATAATAATAAATGTCCTAATCTAATAGAAGTGGACTAAATAGGATTATATTTTATTCCTAAGGTTGTTTTTTGTCGAATTACATTTATCCAATTGAATTAGGATATGTGTTATGGTAATTATAATATCATTTTTACCCTCAATTACCTTATTAAATTTTAACCGTGGTAAATAAAAGTCAAATGTTACTATTCATAAAAAATTATTTTCATCTTATTGAACCAGATTTTACTTAATTATGTCAACTATGTCTCTTATATTTTTGAAATTCAACTCACAGAAGTAGTAAAATTATGTTTTATGCAAATATGTAAATGCTCCTAGAAGTTGGGTTAAAGACTGTAAAAAGTTCAATAAACTTTTATACACCTAATTTTATTATAAAATATCTCCAATTAATTACATTAAACTTATATAGGTATTATAAATATATTTTGACTTAAAATAAATTTAAATAAAATAAATAATTATCTAAATAAAAAGTTGGTTTTAAGTAATAACACAGTGCATTTCACTTTTCATCACAAATTGAATGTTTTCAAAAAAATACTAAAAATTCACCCTAAGATAATTTTGATATTATTATTTGAAAAATGAATTCTATTTTAAAAAATTCAAAACATAGATATTTAATTTATTAATTTAAAATTAATTCCCTTTGTCAAAACCAAAAATCGGGGTTTGAAAAAGTAAAAACTATTAAAAGATTGACACTTGTTTATGTAAAATTTAAATGTAAAATTACTTATAATGACCTAAATTGTATTAAATGATAAAAATATAATCTAAGTATACTTCCAAACCTTTAAAATTTATAATTTGACACTATAAATTATTTTTATTAAAAAATTTGTTTTCGATTAAAATTTAGTATTTTTCACTATTCATCAAAATATAAAAGTTATCAGAAAAGTACCAAAAATTTATCCAAACTAAAATTTTATCTCACTATTCTAAAAATGAATTTAATTTAATTAAATTTAGTATATAAAAGTGTCAAATATTTGTTTTAAAAAGGAGTCTCCATTAAATAGGCGGTATAAGTGCATTTTTAGAATTTACTTCTTTTATCTAAAAAATTGAATTTGTCCTTATATTATTTCTAAGAAACAAAAAATATGAATTCTAAAATTATATGGAGTATATAAAACTAAAAATTTAGTTAATACTATTCCTAACCGCTTTTTGAAAAGCTAGTTTGGTAAGTCGTGGTGCGCTCGAACTCGGTGTTGCTTGTAGCGCAGGTTGTTGAATTTCTTTCAAGAGATAATGTAATATGAAATCTTGGGGTGTTACATTTGGTTAATGAAGTGTATGATAAGAATGGCTTCCCTAATGTATCATTGACAATTGAATGTTTTAAATGTATAAATTATGGTCATTATGTAAATCAATGACCTAAAAAAGAAATATCATGAAGAAAATAAGCAAGGAGGTATGAGTAATGGTTATACTACTGATTATGAAGAGTCCACATATGAAATATGAAAGGAATGAGCTGTTAAAACATAATTGTTTATGTTAAATGTGGGAATCATGATTAAATTCAGGTCTATGAAAGACAATATTGATATTTCATATTATATGAAAAAAGTATTAATGAATCAGATGATGAATCCTAGTTAATGTTTTAATAATGAAGTGGTACGTTTCAAGTGTTTATGTATTGGAATTAAATAATTATGATATATAAATTTTTAATTATATAAGGATTTTTTAGAAGTTTTTCATTAAGGATTTACAAGAATATGTTCCAAGGTACCTATGACCTATAAAAATGATTTAATGAAATGGTTATATTTCACAAAAAATTACATGATTAAGGGAAGATAACCATTAATATGTTCCTTATGTCAAGATAAAGATGTTGAGATAAAGAGGTGATGGATATGAATAATGTAAATTGGATAGTATTGTTGGCCTTTGAATTGATTAATGATTTTTGGACAAATTGGTTAATTTTATCATTGATAGAGTTTATAACATTATTATATTTACGGAATATATTAAGTAATTAATGATTTTATTCAAAGAATTAGGAAGTAAATATGTTTTAATTAAGGTTTTATGGTAATTATAGTTATTACCATGTATTATGAAAATACATCACTAAGGTATTCACATATTAGTTATGTGAAAATAGGAGATACCTTATGATATTTGGGGGATTAAAGTTATTTTAATTTTTGGAATTTTAGTGACCTTCTTTATAATTTTTGAATTTTTTAAGGGATATATGGTTATCCATTTATAGAATGGTTTAAGTTGATCTTTGTATGAGGTTTTATAGACTTAGGTATTAATTAACCATATGGAGATTTATGCATATCAGATAATAATTATTAACCATTATTTTGATGATAACTAGAGATAGAAGGAAGAAATGATCATTCTATTATGGATCTTATGATTTTTTAGTTATTTAAGCATAAAAATTCATCTTTATTTATTTGAGTAAGATATGAATTGGAAATTGATTAAATCAAAATCGAAAGATGAAATTGTACTTACAATAAAAAATAAAGCTAATCTCTACATATATCAGTCCCACTGATATTATTGATTGTATCGAGACTATAGATTATTGATCATATATTATATTGAAACTGTATTATGTTAATGATGTGTTCCATGTATCTCTCCCAAATAAGTATATACTTGAACCATCACATGTACTGAACTAAAAGGTCATATAACCGGAGCATGATCTTACTTATAAGGAACAAGTGGTGGAGATTCTTAATCAAATAAATTTCTACAAAACCATA
The DNA here is from genome assembly GCA_963277665.1 of Viscum album. NCBI lineage: Eukaryota > Viridiplantae > Streptophyta > Magnoliopsida > Santalales > Viscaceae > Viscum > Viscum album. The sequence continues at coordinate 1,388,009,623 of OY728153.1, forward strand.
GCAATAAATTGTTTATTTTTTTTGGTGAAACCACTATATTTAGGAAGTTATATGGGATCTTGAGTTTGTAATGAGGTATAAGAATCATCAGTTGTTGGTATTAAAGTGATGAATTTCTTGGGTGAAATTATTTTTAGGGGGGTAAAATGTTACACTATGAGATTTAGTGATTTTTCTTAATTTTTTTTTAATATTTTTGGTATTTTTTATTACACACAACCAAACGTTTATCTTGTGTTACACACAGTACTATGTCTATCATGAGTTATGACAACACTGAGTTTAAACAAAACATGACATACTATTAAAACACTATTATTTTATATGATTATTATCACATAGTCATTATAATGGAAGATATGAATATGATTCACTAAATTATAAAATATATGTTTTACACATGTATCTAAAATTAATTTTTATGTTACCAATTAATTATAAATGAAAATAAGAACCATTTTAAAATAAAGAAAATCAATTTTTGAAACACTATTTTTTGTGAACAAATGATTTTTACCACAATAAATTAAATAGATCAATTTTGGTGAATTATTTTAAGTAACATTATATATTATATATTCAATAAAATTTATAAAATTCATCTTATGTGTTTTTTAGAAAAGAGATAAGAATAAATCCAATTTATGATTAAAAATTGTATTTTTCTAAAAAGAATTTTTATCACCTTCTGAGAACATATTTTAAAGTTAATTTTTCCAATTTTAGAAAATTTATTGGAAAATATAAAATTAATTTTTGAAATAATCATTTAAAAATTATATTGGAGTTAATCTTTTAGATTTTTTTGAGAATATTTGTTTCTATGAATAGTGAAAACATTGGTTTTTATTAAGAATTGTCATTTCTTTTAAAGAATTTTAAAAAATAAAAAATTGATTTAATATTGTTATAAAATAAAATTATTTTAATTATATATCTATTAATCCAATTTATTTAATTTGAATAAAATTTATATTTAACTTTTATATTAAAACCTTTTAAACTTTTGATCATTTTCTCTTTGGAAAATCGCTTTCTCTTCATGGCTATGAGATTGATTTTAAATGAAGATTTTACATTTATGTGAATATAATTTTAAAAAATGGATTCCAAAATTTGAATTAGAATAATATATATTATATAATAAGTTCATCATAATTGTTTACCATAATGAATAGTAAAATAATTAAAAAATTAATTACTGTGGTTGTGGTGAAAATGAGATTAACGGGGGATAAATGAAAAGGATAAGGGGTAAAATGAACTAAATTTTTTTTAAGTACCCATTTTATGGAAATATTTTGACCTTATAACATATAAGGTTTTATAATTACCCATTTTAGATCCCTATGGCGTGTGAGAAGTGTGGTTACACATTTTTATTTTCATAAATTACAAGTGTTCCACTTACCTCACTTATAAAAGGACACCCCTATCCTATCATCTTAAAACTTCCAATACCCATTGTATTAGAAAATAAATTCCCAAATAACTTCCAAAATTCAATATTATAATCATATAGTCCTTATTTTGGTTAGAAATATAACCAAATATGCCTTTAGGTGCAGGCCAAAAAAAGTTTCCTGAAGAAGAGGTAACGTCCATAATCAACAGTTTTATTTTATTTCTTCCTAAAACTCCTTAAATTATTATTAAACCATACTGATAAAATATAATTAGTATATTATATATAATTATAAGTTATTATGTTAATTTCATAATCTAAATCCTTCTCCTCTTCCATAAAACGTGTCACGAAATTATCATTCGTCTGTACAGTGGACTACCACCTCACAAATCGATGTTATTTGTTTTCCATCACCACCTATCACAGATGGATATAATGATGGATTTATTATTTATATATGATATTTATAATATTATTATTCTTATGGAATCATGATATCATATATTACTTCTTACTTTCCATTCCATTGGAATACGATGATGTCGTACGTGTGTTTGGAGGACTGTTGTATGCTTTACATAGAAGGTATTATGAATAGGTTTAAATAAAAACATGTGATATATATTACCTAAATTGTATTTTTTAAATGTAATACATTATTTAACTTTATTTCATTTCATCTTCTTAGAAAATGGAAACTACGTTCATGCATACATACGACCTATCGTCTCCATGAATGGTGTATTTCATTTTCTATATCTAACTTTAATGAATTTATGTAAATAAATATATAATGAATATATATTATATTAATATCATGGTTAATATAATGGACAATATTTAATCATGATAAAATTAATAGGACCAAAAATAAAAAAATCAAAACATACATGAAATACAAAGCAATTATTGCATGAAACATGATTTTAACATATAATTGTTAAGAAATGGGTAATAAAAGGTAACAAGAAAATAATATATGGTATGATATATATAATTATGGTTATTTAATTTATGTATAATAATATTATATTTATTATACTTTAGTTTTGAGCATGCGTGAAGGAATTCAAGACTTACAGTAAGGGATTTTCATCTCACTTTTTACTTAAGTGAGACACATGCCATATTCACCACCTATTTCTTTTATGTGGAGTATATATAGACCATGAATATATTTTATTATTATTTTCATAACAATTATTGTTATTTATATATCCATTTTATTATCTCTCTTTAATGGGGTTTACGGTTCAAGAGTTACCAAATTAGTAGGGAATTATTATCTCAATTTGACTTTTTTGAGACATATATTATGTTATGAACCAATATTCCTTTATGAGGTGTATATAATACCCCTTTGAAATTTCATACCATAAATATCATTCTATTCATTATATTTAATGTTTCATTTGATGTTATTATTTAATATATTTTTATTTCTAAAGTTACCAAAGTGGTAATGGTTTGACTATACAATCTCATTGTTTATTGAGATTGTTTATGATAATTCTTTTGATGATGGAATATTATAAAATCTTTATAAATAAATTAATAAATTTTACTATCCTATAGTTATTCATTTAGAATAAATGTTTCCCCTTCATTTTCCTCTCATTTAATTTTTTTAAGAAAAAATATCTTTATTTCTCTCATCTGTCGAAAATCCTTTCTCTTCCAAAATAATTTTTTCTAAAAATGGTTTTAATTTGTTCTTTAATTCCAAAAATGATTTATTAAAGAAAATTTTACCTAATGTTTCACTTCTTATAAAATTTTTTAATGTAATTTTTTTTCACCCATTTCCTATTTGGTTTTTACCAAAAATGTGTAGGGAATATTTGTTTTAACTTGTATGTCATAAATAGTATTTTCTTCCATCATGACCAAATAATTGTTTATAAAGTGTACATAATAATATTAAAAGTTTATTTTAAAAGAAAACAGACTTCCAAAACTTTTTATGAATTTTAATTTTTAAAAATTAATATTTAAAATGGAAAGTATATTTTTTGAAGAAGTATTTTAAATGATTTTTAAATATTATTTTATAATTTTCTTAGATTATTTTTAAAGAAAATGATTTTTAGAATGTTTTAAGTTTTAAAAATTATTTTTCATATTGGAAAGGATATTTTCCTTAAGAAAAATTTCCAAGTGATATTTCAAAATCATTTTCCATATAATATGAAATCCTTTTATGTTACTTATGATTTATTAGGTATATGATCTAAGTATACCATTCTTATTCTTTCTATGGATGATCTCTGTCTAGGATGATAAAATTTTTATGAAGTATTTTTATCTTCCATGGGTTATACCATGATAAAATAATTTTGAAACCCAATTCCTTTTCCATGAGTTATTATTTGATGTAATAATGAAATGATTATGAAAACTATTTCTTTTTCACAGGTTATGTTATGATGGAATGTTTATGAAACCCATTTATTTTCATGGTTTTTGATTTGATGAATTTTTTATAATATTTTTTGAAACATATGTATGATTTTTATTATGTAAGGTTGTTCATGTTATAACTAATATGGATGGGGTCTATATATTCGTCAAATACATTGGGTAAAATTAATATCTCATTTGATAAAACAAAATGAAATGGGGAGTGAACCCAGTTCAGTAAGGGACTCTATCTAGTATGTTAGTCTTGAGAGTGAATCTAGACTACTAGGATGGTTTAACGAGTGAATCCCTTCCAATATGATAGTTTTTTAAATGAGCCTTCACTACTATGAAAAATATTTTATATGCTTATGTGTGTTCTATAAATTCATGTCTTATGCTAATGTTATGTTCTCGTGGATCATGTTCTTTGATTACACTATTATTTATATCTAATGAACTACCATGATTTTTTCTATGACTCAATTTTATGATCTATGAGATGGAATTTATGGTTTTAAAATGTTAATATCATGTTTTTATACCCTTATACTCTTGATATGTTGATATCACTTTTGTTCACCCTTACTGAATGTCTGATATCACTCTTTATTATGTTTCTTTTCCATGTTTATGGTGAACGATATTATATATGATATGTCTAAGTGGGGGTATAGTTAGGAATTACTTAGTGGGAGATGACATACCTCACTTATGGACCAGTTATTTATGTTTCAATGTTTTCAAAGGTAATAAACCTAAATGATTCTAGCATGGATCATTATGTAATGTAATGAATATTCATTTACTATAATTTAATATTTTTTATGATAAGTTTGGTACACTAAAAATATTTCTTATTTACCATTACCAAGTAGTATACCTCATCCTTCATTATGTTATATTTTCCCAAATTATGAAAAAGGTATTATGTATAATATCTCTAAGAAGGGGTCTAGTTATGAAGAATTAAGTAGAAGATGATGTAGTTAATTTATGAATGAGTTGTTTATGTATCGAATTTTATAACGGCACTAGACCTATACAATTTTGGAATATATATTCATGTTATTTAAATAATATTTATATAATAAGATTTAATATTTATATATGAAAAGTATGGGTCACTATACCCTTGTTAGGATACTATCAGGGAGTTCTAATGAATGTTTTAGGTTGACATAACCAAGTCAGCATCATAAAAAGTTATCCATGAAAAACTTGATAAAAATTAAAGGGAAGTATCAAGGAAACTATAATTTAGGATTTAATGATTGGGAAGTCCACTCTATGGATCATGGAGTTGTGAGTTAATCTGGTTGGCAAGAAAAGACTACCTAAATACCTTTAAATAATTCAATCGGTTTCTTTTATAAGTTATTGAAAAGGTAAATAAAGATATTTTCCACTATAATATCTTGGAAATGATATATTATCAATCTAATAGTGAGGAATATTATGATTTGACAAAATAATGGGAAACTAATTAAATTAATTTATTGTGTAATAGCTGTTAAACAAAGTAAAGTAGTAAAATATTCTTTTATTTATTGTAGAAATTGGAAATCTATATAACATGACACTATCCCTATGATCCATCTTCTAGAAAGATAAAATTTTATTTTTTCTAACTTATATGACTGGTACAGTAACTTACACCCTATACTATTTCAAGATTGTATGTTTTATGTAATTGAGTCCCTAGTTCCTACTGAGTCCTCTATGGAGGAAAGCGAAGAGGTAAAAAAATCTTTCAAAAATAGGTGGACGTTGAATCAGAAGTCTAATGACTCATATTATCATCCATGACTAGTGATCTCAAAAATAATTTTGAATACATGAAATAATACATCATATTGTCTCATTTTCATGATCACTATTAAGAGAAATCATGAAAAGAGAGGTCTGAAATATCATAGGCACTATTCAAATGAAATTTATAAGTAGAAGTACCAACCGAGCCCCATGTAATTAATATGATTTTCTATAATGTGTGTTTAGAAATTATTGGATTTAATTTGCTAATGTAATTGTGCATAAACCTCATACTCACCTCACATCCTTCGAGATTAACATGTTTTATTGTGAATTTCAATATGAACAATATAGAGAAGATACTCCCAAATCTCTTGAATCTGATTTTATAAGAAATGAATGAAATAAAAGAAGGAAAAATTATATCCTTATAGTGAATAAGCGGAAATGATAGGTGAAAGGTTTTAAGACTAACTATAAGTTTAAAACACCTTCAAATTACAATTCAAAAAAATAGGCTATAAAAAAATGTTGTGTGTTTTTATTATGGTGAGAATGGCCACTATAAGAACTATTACTTGGTTAAGAAGAAATTGGAATCTTTAGGTACATTAATTATCAAGAGTAATCTTTTCATCTTTATAAATTGTGTATAATTCAAGATATTAACCTTTTAACATCATTTTTTTATATTTAATTCTTGTTAAAAAGTTAAGTAAATGCATCTGATGTAATTTTTTTAATGTAATTTACTATAAAAACTGATGTTGAAATACCTATAAATATCTATATATAGGGGATTTCAACATCAGTTTTAATGGAAAACTAATGTTGAAAGGATAAATAAATATCTATATTTATTTGGATTTCAACATCTATTGTTTAATAAAACTGATGTTGAAAACAATTTAAATATCAATTTTTTTTAAAATAACCAAAATTAAAATTTAATTATTATTTTTAAAAAAATATAATAGAATAAAATAACCCAAGACCTATAATTTCTATAAATAGAAATAGAGATTAGAAAACAACACCATAGTGTAGTAAATAGGAAATAAAAAATTAATTCAAACTTGAATACAACATATTTTAACAAACAAATACACACACATATGATTTTATTAGATATATATAACAATTAATCATAATTTCCAAATAATTTTCAAAAAAACTTTTAAGGTGGTTAAAGTCACTATTTGATTATGATGAACCATAATGAAAAAGATACAAAAAAATAACTTTTATTAAATTAACAATACAAAATAATGATTTAAAACATATGATCTGTAATGAAGGTAACCTTTTAAAAATATATCATCATTATGATCATGATTATCTGAAAAATAAATCATATGTAAAGACACGAATTTTCCATGTAATTTTTTTAATTATATGGAATTATTATGAGTCCTTAAAAATTGACGTCTTGTGATTCTGAGGCCCGGTGTGCCTGGAATGAATTTCATAACTTTTTTAAGGTATGTTTAGTAAACGCGCAAGTGGTGTTTTCTAGCTTTTGAAACGGTGCTCACATTAAAAATATTAGGGCACCATTGAATCTGAAGCCCAAGATTCACTTAAGGGAGGCTTCACATCAACTGTAGTAGGTTAGGGGAAAAATATATATTTCAGGACTTTTAAAAGAATAATAAAATAACATAACTATTTTATTTTATTTCTATTTTTTCCTCCAACAGACAAGTAGCAATGTGGGACAAGTGATGTGTCAAGCCATTAAATGGATTGATGCTTCAAATCCTATGTAACCGCATCATTAGAATTTAGGAAGGTTCCTATTAATGAACCCTCATAAATTCTATGAGCTTTAGACACCTTTCCCCACTACTATTTATATACATCTTGGGGAGAGGTGTCGGCACTACTTCACCAAGAAACAAAGTGCTGGTAAAGTGCCACGATGCCAAACCCTTAGAGGATGGAGACGACACCGGCGAGTAGTGACGAGTGACAACAAAACCCGGAACCGAAGTTCGATGATCGAGTGATGCTATTGGAGGCTTCTTGAGGGGGATGGTGAACATTGACCCACTTCCTTAATTGAGGTCCTTTCTCCATTGTTCTTATGGTAGGGTTTAGTTTTGGTTTTAATCTCAAGAGTTGTAGAGTCCTTTTTCTACCCTCGTGTTGATTACAAGCTAACACGGAGGGCGTGGGCCTAACGAACCTGAATCAAACCCTCTGCTACCTTGTTACCCCTGCATTCTCTGTAGAAGACCGCCGGTGCAGCAACACCATCCGACTATGATGGAGGGGGTGCGCTATCGCGCGCTACAAGAGGAGGCTTCGACACTAAGTCATGGCGGTGAATGGAGAGGCTGACACTGGCTGGCCACGGAGGAGGTGCGGCATGCCATCACGTGTTGCAGGTGAGCAAGGGGTCGCGACTGTAGCCGTGATGGATGAAGGAAACGACTGACACTCTGGCCAGCCACGGGGAAGGAGGAGGCACACCTGTGCCGCTGGAGGAACTGGACGTGGCTCGTCAGCCGCGGCGGTAAGAAGAGGTGGCCAACACACTGACCGGCCGCAGAAACGGAGGGCAGCGTGACCAGCACACTGTCAGAAGAGACGTAGTGGTGGGACCCACATCAGGTCCCGTGGTGACCTTGAAGCACCCTTTGATTCTTTCGCTTCAAGTTCCAAATGTGGGGCCACTCCCCTATCGTGCCGACAAGGGTGGACCCCACCACAGGCCGGACTGGCAGGCAACCCCCTTGCGAAACGGGTGCCCCCTTGTGGGTCGGGCTGCCCCCTTGTGGGTCGGGCCACCCCCTTGCGGGTCCGGCTGCCACTTTATGGGCCGATCCACCCCCTTGCGGGCCGGGCTGCGCTGCCTTTCGAACCAGACTGCGCCCCCATGCGGTCAGGGCCAGACCGCGACCTACCCCAATCAGGTCGGGTCGAACTAAACCTAGTCGGGTTGATTACAAGCTAACGTAGAGGGCACAGGCCAAACGAACCCAGTCTGAACCCTCCACTACCTTAATACCCTTGTGTTCTCTGTGGAAGACTGCCTACACAGCGACACTGTCTGGCTATGATGGAGGCAGCGTGATGTAGCACGCCGCAAGAGGAGGCTGTGGAACTAAGCCAGGGAAGTCAGTGGAGAGGCCAAGACCTGCTAGCTGCTAAGGAGGTGCAGTGTGCCATCACATGCCGTCGGTGAGCAAGGGGTCATGACCAAATCCACAGTAGATGAAGGCTGCGGCCGACACACTAGTCGACCATGAAGAAGAAGGCTGTACACCCGTGCCACTGAAGGAACTGACCGTGGCTCGTCAGCTGCAAAAGTTGGAAGAGACAACCGACACACTAGCTGGCTATGGATGCAGAGGGTGGCACGACCAGTGTGCCGCCGTAGGAGCCGCGGAGGTAGGAACTGCAGTGGGTCCCATGGTTACCTGGCAGTGCCCTTAAGCACTATCATTTTGTGTTCCAAACGGGGGGCCACTCCCCTCTTATACAGACTAGGGAAGACCCCACCATGGGTCGGACTGGCGGGCCACCCCCTTACATGCTGGGCTGCCCCTTGTGGGTCGGGCCGCCCCTTGCTGGTCGGGCTGCCTCCTTGTGGGCCGGGCCACCCCCTTGAGGGCCGGACCAAACTCCCTTGTATCCTAGCCTATAACCCCTTATAGGGTGGGACAGACCGTGACCCAGCAGGCTGAGCCCACTGCAGCCGAGCCCAGTTGGGTCAGACCGGACCCGAGCCCAACCAGACCCAAAAACACTAAAAGGGCCATATCTTGAAAACCAGACATCCATTTGACGAACCGTTAGCAGTGTTGGGACCCTTTGAGCGAGTCAGTCCTTTTGGTATACTACATTTGAGTTTTGGAGACAATTGGAGTATGGATGGGTTGGATCGAACCTGAATCCAACCTAGCTCTCAGAACTAAAACACTTATAACTCACAGACCGGGCATCCGATTGACGCACCATCTGTCGTGTTAGAACCCTTACGACATAGAGATCCTTTGTATTAATCCTTTTTGGATCTTAGTGGCAGACGTGGTATGACTGATATCTCGAGGGGAAGATTCTACGGAACTCGAGCATAGTGGGTTCCAGGAATCATGTGGCAGGCTGTAACGTGAAGAAAGAACATTGATCATGTGTGGGTCACTATCTATCGATCATGTGTGGGTCTGATTCTATCAGATTCTGTGTGGGTCAGCACTCAACGATCCTGTGTGGGTCAGTGCATTCCAATCCTATGTGGTTTAGATCTAGTGTGGTTCAGCAGGGGTTAGTACCTATCAATCTTGGGTGGGTTAGCAACAGTTCCTCTTAACAGAATAAGATGATCAAGCTTAATAATAATCATATGTACTTCTATAAATAAGTTATACCTAGTATGATATAAGTCTTTTACCTTCATGGTGTTAACTTTGTTGTGTTACCTATATGGTACTTCTATCTTTGATGTGCTACCTCTGTGGTACTTCTATCTTCGTGGTGTTACCGGTGTGGTACTTCTATCTTCATGGTGTTACCTATGTGGTACTTATAGCTTTGTGGTGTTACCTGTGTGGTACTTCTACCTTCATAGTGTTGTTACCTATCTGGTACCTCTATCTTCGTGGTGTTACTAGTGTGGTACTTCTATCTTTATCGTGTTACCTATGTGGTACTTCTATCTTTCCGGTGTTACCTGTTTGGTACTTCTACATTCGTGGTGTTGTATTTGTGGTGTTACCTATTCAGTACATATACCTTCATGGTGTTACATTTGTGGTATTCTTCCCTCATGTATGAGATGAGTATGTCTTGATAACTTAGGTATATGTATGATCATATACCTAAGTAGTGTTGATGTTTATTACTTCGTGCTTTGATATTGAGGTCTTTCTTTGTGGTATTAACTTTGTGAAACTCTGGGAGACCTACGGGGGTCTTGGGGTCCCTCCTAAGTATCATTATACTCACCCCTACATGAGATTCGCCCGCACCTTGTTTTGTCTTGTGCAGATGACGGACAACAGTGATCTAGGCTGAGGGAGCCAGGACTGGATGGTGCTCAGAGGTGGACCATTTGGAATGACGTGACATGGGGACTACTGATCGTGAGTTGTACCTACCCTTTAGGTAGGATCCTTGGTGGACGATCCAGGAGATGTTTTTTACCTTTCAGTTGTGTTTTTACTTTTTAGTTGTACTTGTACTTTTCAGTTGGGCTTGTATTCTTTCCCCTTTGCTTTCAACACACTTTTACTACAACAGTTTAATTCGAGGTTGCTTTTTGTCGTGTTCTTGGACTGTGTGTCTATACAGGTTAAAAATGCAATGCCTTACAGTTTTAGGGATATGACTTTTTGGTGCTAGTCACTAGCCCCTATCCTATGGAAGGTGGGCTTGGTGTAGTCACGGAACGGGCCCCGAGGGACAGATCATGACAAAGTGGTATCAGAGGATTCGGTTCTATCGAAGAAATAAGACTCTGATGTTTTCTTTGTGGCAATAGTGTTAAGTGTTATGAGTGTAGTTTTCAGTTTGGGGAATCAAGTGTTGGTGCGGTGACCGACATATCCATACACCAGGATAGTGACTTCTGATTTCTGACTCACTATACGAAAACATTGATTGCGTGTGTTTTGAAATGTTTTTCTTGTGATCTTTTGGAGTCAGATCACTAGTTATAACTTATTGACCATGGGACACCTATCTTCTTTTAGGATGCTTCCACATAGATAGCCAGCTAGGATCCCCGAGAGAGTACGCGATGACGACCCACCGAGCGATGAGGCCTCGGTGTAGGGCCCTCTTATAACGTTTGCACCTTCGGGTGGTGTACCGACATCACCACTACCCGTTGGGTAGCCATTTCCACCATCCCCACCAGCAGAGGGTGCATTACAATTGAGCGCGTTGCACGAGTTTTAGCGGCAGAGGCCTCCGAGGTTCTGAGGCGAGACAGATCCCAGGCGGCTGAGGACTAGCTGGGGGTTGTGGCCAGAGTTGTTCGCTTAGTTGGGACACCGGCTGATCTGATGGTGATCCAAGCTGCCAGTCTCTTCTAGGGAGTAGCTGGGAGACGGTGGAGCTTGATTCTCCAGATACACCATGAGGTGACCCTCATTTGGGCGGACTTCAAGGGCCTTTTCAGGGAAGAGTTTTTCCCAATGACTCTACACTCATTATGTATACAGGAGCTGTTGTACCTACAACAGGGCAACATGACAGTGGCCCAGTACTCAGTGAGGCTCACTCATCTCTCCTGCTACTCCACCGACATGGTGCGAGACCCTTTCTTCAGGGACCAGACCTTTGATTATGGTCTTTGATGGGAGATCAGGTCATCGATGATATCACTCAGTATTCTGATGTAGGATGGGGTGCTAGAGTGATCACTCTTGGTTGAGAGCTTCCTATCTAAGCAGGCACCGATAATGAGATCCACCACCAGATGTCAAGTAATAGAGTCATCTGCAGCAGGTAGTTGATGGATGACGCAGGGGCCTAAAAGGGACATGCCTTCTGGTGGACAACATCAGGATATAGGGTCGGTGGTGCGGGGATCATGGGATAAAGGAGGACAGTTGAGGAGATGGTAGTGCTACTCATGTGGCGGGCAGGATCACATGGCTCGTGACTGGCCGAACCGTCGTATGGACAACCGTCAGATGGACTAGGGACCTCTAAGGTAGTGGAATATATTCAGTTGGGGAGGTCCATAGATAGTATGCAGATGTGGTAGAGGAGTTGGTCATGCATCAGGCGGTGGGAGGCGATACGATGTTATACCGCCACCACCCCAAGGTGGTCTACCCCAACCATAGGGAGTAGGTGGACATGGACGAGCTCATCTCCAGGCCGCTGAGGCCTACGACCACAGTGCTCCGAAGATGATTAGAGGTATAACATGTGTCTACTCCACCATAGCTGTAGTACTTATAGACATAGGTTCTAGTCACTCTTTTATTTCGATGACCCTCGTTCGGAGCTCAGAGATTCTGGTGGAGCTGTTGGCTTGATCCTTACGGCTAGAGACTCTTACGGGAACATATTTGATGATTACACACGGGTGCCGGTAGTGTGAGGTTATTATATGAGGCAAGAGCTTCGGTTGGGATCTTCTAGTAGCAGTGTTGAGGCCTTACGACGTCATCTTGGGTATGGAATAGTAATCCATAGTCCATGCCTAGATTGACTGTATTAGGCATAATGTGCGGTGTGTCCGTGAGGATGGGACCAAGTTTTCCTTCACCAACAAGATGGGAACCTTTAAAGCACATGATGGACTTACCTGGAGGAGGGTGTGGCCAATCACACACCAGTTGGATAGCCTTACCCTCTAAGAAATAGGTGTTGAGAGTCCAAGCTATCCTGTAGTGGTGGACCAATATGTTGATGTATTTCCTTATGATGTTTCAGGACTACGTCCACACAGAGAGGTAGACTTTTAAATCGATCTATACCCTAGGACGACATCGTTATCTACACCAGCATATCAGATGGCTTCCACGGAGCTTTGTGAGTTACAGGTACCATTGGAGGACATACAAAGGAAGGGGTTCATAAGGCCCAACATTTCTCCATGGGTTGCCCTGATCTTGTTCTCCAAGAAGGAATATGGGAGTTTGAGACTCTATGTGGACTATCAGCACCTGAACCAAGTGACCATGAAGAACAAATATCCACTTCTGAGGATTTATGATCTTTTGGATCATCTAATGGGAGCTCGTTGGTTTTCGAAGATATACATCAGATCCGGCTATCACCATATCAGAGTACAAGATGAGGATGTGCCGAAGACAATCTTCAGATATTAGTATGGCCACTATGAGTTCATGGTTATTCCATTCAGTGTGACTGATGCCCTTAAAGTGTTCATGGGACTCATGAATAGGATGTTTCAGCCATACCTCAATCACATTGTGGTGGTCTTCATCGATGACATCTTTATATACTCAATGATGGAGGAGGAGCATGCCTATCATCTGTAGATAGTTCTGGATACAATCTAAGAGAACCATCTTTATGGTAAGCTCTCAAATTGAGTATTATAGATATGAGAGATCCACTTTTTGGGACACCTTATATCAAAGGATATAGTTATAGTGGATCCTGTAAGAACCCAGGTTTTTAGAACGGGTCAAAATCCTGACCCTGTTTAAATTTTTGACAGGTTTATGAGGAAACTGGATTTTAATGGGATGTTTTTGGAAATTTACAGACTACACACCGTGTACTTTAAGTACATGCCGTGTGTGTCTAGGTGTTTGGACGACCATGTACTCGCCGAGTACATGCCGTGCGGGTGACCGTGTAGAGTTATCTTACTACACGGCATGTAGTTTTGAACACGCCGTGTAGACCGCCGACCATGTGAATCCATACATGGCGTGTAGGCCGTTGGCTGGGTAAGAACCAGGGACACGCCGTGTTCCCTTTGGACATGTCGTGTATGTGGGATATACATGGCGTGTGAGTACGTCGGTGAGGAAAGGAAGAGGAACCCAATACACGCTATGTACCCAGAGGTACACGCCGTGTACTCATGTCGGCAGACTCGGAAAGTAAGTCGGCGGGACCGTTCCGTCTTATGAACAGTTAAATAAACCATACACGGCATGTAGTCCCAAATTACACACCGTGTACTTTCTTTTTTCACTTAAAACGGGCAGTAGCCTCGTTTTTGAGGCAGAACACCCCTCCTCCGCCCGGATATGTGAACCAGGATAGCCAAACCCTTCTTCTCTTCCCGATCGTCCATCCAAGACCCGTTCTGAGCTCTGATTAGTGCATTGGAACCCCCTCGGTAAGGCCTCGATTCTTTTTTGGCTGTTTTGTTTGATTTTATTTCTAGAACGAGTTATAGCCCTTTGAGCGGTTTTGAAACTTTTGTATATTTACTGCATTTTAGACCGAATTGGTGGGTGTTACCAGAGGAGTAGTATCGTGCGAGTCTCAAGTAGGTAGTGCATACCTCATTTTTTGTTTTCGTTGTTGTTTGGGTAACGCGGCTTTGGCGCATTTTCGAGTATTTTTGAGCAGGACCTATTTTATCTGATTTTGCATACTGAATTGTTTATGGGACCTCTGGGATGCCCTTGGGTATTCCCGGTTACTAGTTTTTCATGAGCGGGGCCGGGTGAGGGGTCATGGCTCATCAGGGCATTTTGGATGGGGAACGCCAAAATGGTTTTAATTGCAATATTATTGTGTTAAACTGTTAGTTTAAATTATTTTAGCCTGTTATAATTGTTAGAGTCTTTTAAGACCTATGTGATGGTATGGGACAACATCTGGTATAGTGCAATTCGATTGTTTAGTTGGTTTTGCCTGGTTATGTTTTCTGGTTAAATATGTTATATATGAAATTGCTGAATTGCATCTCCTGGACCCTTTTTGGGTTGTGTTGGGCTTGGCCGGTTACGCTTGAGTGATGCTGATCACAGGTTGGGGATTTTCCCAGGTTACTTTGGGTGGTTTTGACCACGGGATTGGGCATCATGGACGTCGGTTTGAGGCAGTACGACTATCAGGTTGGGCATGGCCCGTGTTACTTGGATAGCGAGGCCAACGGACTTGAGCGACGTGGTCGCAGGGACACGAGGTGTCAGATGTTTGGTGGCTTAGGACTATTTGGGTGATTACCGCTCAACGGGACTTTGAGTAGTGTGCACATAGAGATACTCCGTGATGAGGTGGTTTTGACCACTCATGTGGGTAGAGGCCCCCGTAGTTGCGGTTAGGTATTTTGGTTGGGGGTGCTTGCCGTAGAAATCCATGTGGGAGGTGAGGAGACTTCAAGAAATGGGCGTGCCTTCGGGACGTCGGTACTTGAGACACGAGGTGTCAGGAGGCACATGGTGCCAGATTACTATTTGTGGGCATGCCTTCAGGACATCGGTACTTGAGACACGAGGTGTCAGGAGGCACATGGTGCCGGGTTACTATTTTTGGGCGTGCCTTCGAGACGTCGGTACTTGAGACACGAGGTGTCAGGTGGCACACGATGCCGAGTTACACAACAGAGATTCCAGCGTTGGCCAAAGCAAGTGACACTCCACGGTGGCTGTTGAGCACCAGTTGAGTTTGTATTTATTTTTTCATTGTACTGATTACTGCTTTCCTGGTAAATACATGACTGCTTAAACACATATATTTGGTACGCACCGTTGGGTGGTATCCTAATGAGATTTTTCTCACACCCTACACGGGACCTTCAGGACACGTGTAGACTTTATGGATTTACGTGCAGGAAAGAGGCCAGCTTCAGGAGATGGGCTGTGTTAGTTATTGCATGGAGATGGTATGGACCTTGAGGTCATGCCTAGATGGGTTTACATTGTTTTGTTTACTTTCTGTATTGGTAGGATTGTTGTAGCTACTGTTGGTTAGCCATTGGCGCCCTTTTTATATTCAGTTGTGTATGACCTACTTTGGATGCATGTTTTACTGTTCATTAGTAGTTACATGTTATCAGCATGCTGTTGTGTTTATTTCCACTGTATTTGTCTCCTATATTGCTTCCGTTGTATATTGTTATTGTATGGGCTTCCGCTATGTGGGTCTGGTTCGAGTTTGCTGAGTCTTACTTTCCACTACATCTTTACTATTATACTCGGACTAGTACCCTTACTATGATCCTCTGAGAGGGTATAGCCTCCCCACTATACCTATTCAGACCCTCGCTGTTAGTCGGAAGCCTTTGGCGTTCGGGGAGGTGCACCTAAGGTAGTAACACCCGACCCGTTCGGCGTCGTTCGGGTGGCTGGCCGGGTCTGGGATGTTACAAAGTGGTATCAGAGGAGTTCTTTACAGGGATTTAGTAGAATCATTTTACTAGCTACTAATGAGTTTGAGGCTTCTCATTCCTTTCTACTGGTTTTACTATTTTGGGTATGGTATACTGGAGATAGGTTGTTGTTACTGGAACTGGGTTTCTAGCTTGTTCTTGGGTGCCTGAAGCCCCAGGTACGAGGGATGGACCTAGTTGCTGTGGGTGGGAATAGCCATTTTCTTTTTCTCAGATTACGGTTTATACGATTTCCACCTTGGTGGCTCACTTGGTGCATGATGTTCTGCATTGTGATATGTGACCCTTGACCCGGTGTGGTAAGGGAGAAATGGACCTTGGCCCGGTATGGCAAGGCTTGTTGCTTGGCTTTTGATAGGCACATTTTTAGGGTATTTCAATTTCATAATTGCATGTATGCTTTGTGAAGTGGTAATACAATGTGAATAAAATAAATCAATTGCCATGAATTATCTTCTTTGAAATGTAAAATGGTGAAATTCCTGATAGAACTGCTAGTTGTGAAAATGAGTATTCCATGCTTTATATTTTGTAGAATTACATGTTGCAGTATTTTGAGTCTGGCTCTTATGAGGGAAGACAGGTACAATGGTTGAGGCAGTGTAACTGTCAGGATTGGGCGACTCGGTCGTCGGTTTGAGGCAACGTGAGTTGTTGGGACGGGAATGGCCCATGGTACTTGGATACTTCACTTTGTTAAGGGCGGGTAAAGAGGACATGAGGTCGGGATGCCGAGGGGCATGGGTTGCGGTGAGGGGGGAGTAAGGGTAGTTGTTATGCACTGACTTTTAATGATTTCCTTATCTGCGTAGAATATATTGTTATATATATATATGGGATGTCTGAACATTTATGGTATTCAGTGGGTTACTCCTTCACGGCTTGATAGAGCGTCAGGAAGGAGATGATACAGTGCCGCAGGACCAAGGTCAGACTTCGGTACAGGCTGAGCACGAGCCGTAGGTATAGGCTCAGGGACAGGAACAGGTTCAGGATCCAGTGCAGGCAGGACAACAGCCGGGTTTAGCATCGTTCAGGTCGTGGCTCGACGAGCAGCTCTGAGCTAGCCTGGTACGTGTCTTGAAGGGGCTTGATGGAGGCGCGCAAAGTATAGAGCCTTCTATGGCATATCTGACGCGGGAGTTCCAGTCGTAGCACCCGCCGGTTTTTCAGGGTGAGGGTGGTCCGAAGGCGGCTGTGAACTGGATAGAGAGCATGCATATGATATTCGAGCAGCTCGAGACGCCTCCAGGGCGGAGGGTCAAGCTGGAGATGTACATGCTGAGAGGACTAGCGAAGCGATGGTGGGACGTACAGGTTCAGGCTCGTAGACATGAGGGACTGGCATGGCAGGACATTGAGGGCAGGTTCTTTGAGCACTTCTACCCAGAGACACTAAGGGCAGAGAGAGCTCGGGAGTTCTTGAGTCTTCAGCAGGGGGACATGTCTGTCATGGACTACGTAGCTACTTTCATAGAGTTTTTTCGCTTTGCACCTGGTATGGTGAGCGATGATGCAGCTAGGGTGAGGCACTTCGAGGATGGATTGCGACACGCCATTCGGGTACAGGTGAACATTTTCAGGCTGAGTTCTTTTTCCGAGGCGGTGAATCAGGCGCTTATAGCCGAGGGCAATGAGATGGAGAAATATCGCTTGGGCAGGATGACAGCTTCAGCTAATGGTTTGGACAGCAGGAAGCGAGGACAAGATGAGTTCCAGCAAGGCAGTCAGGCCAGGGATTCGGCTAGACCACCTCATGGGATTTCTTCGGTGATTTTCTTCCAGTGTGGACAGCTGGGACATGTTCGGGCGTAGTGTGATAGGCCTCCGAAGGAGTTCCGGGCATGTGGACAGGACGGGAATCTGGAGAGGTTTTTTAGGCATCATTCTTAGATTACCGACAGACATGGACCAGGACAGACTGTAGTGTCTGGAGTTGGTTCAGGTTCAGTACCCGAAGAGGGTAGTCGAGGTTCAGCTGTGCGCGGAGGCCGTGACAGAGACAGTGGGACCCAGCTCAGGGGTTAGTGGCCGGTGACTGGAGCAGCACCGCAGGGAGTTCAGGCGTCAGGCAGCCGTGTTTCAGGCCAGGTGCACGCCGTGGAGCTGCCAGAGGCTGAGCAGGCTGATGAGCCGGTGACAGTTAGACGTACACCGCGGTGTGAGCGTGATCTCCATGTTTCCTTTTTGGCATGACCTGTAGAGGTATGTCTGTTTTGAGTGTACATGGTGCACATGATCTTTTTGGACTGACTAGATGCTAGTCAGTGGGATTGGCAGCATATCGGGTGTGTGATATATATATATATATATATATATATATGTGTGTGTGTGTGTGTGTGTGTATGAGGTGTCGTGGGCATTGGGGCATCGTGGTTGCGGGTTACATGAGGTGTTGTGGGCATCGGGGCATCGTGGATGCAGATTACTTGAGGTGCTAGACACCAGGACCTCATAGAGGCAGACACCGATGCGGTGTGGGATACTTTGTGTGTCAGAAGTGACACAGGAGCACCAATGAGGTGCAGGGGTGACGATGCGTCATGGGCGGACTATGCGTCCGGAAAACAGGTTAGTAAAACCCTGTTTGTTTTACGTTATGTTGGTTGAGACCGAGTAGGCAATTCCTAAGGTGGGGATCCCCTTGAGGAATTTAGCCAGAACCTTGGGACCGGGGTAGTCCAGGTTGTTTAACTGGGGAGGGCATGTTCGGTGCCATCTCCTGGTTGCGTTTGGTAGCTCGGGGACGAGCTAAGTTAAGGTGGGGAGTTTGTAAGAACCTGGATTTTTAGAACGGGTCAAAATCTCGACCCTGTTTAAATTTTTGACAGGTTTATGAGGAAAATGGATTTTAATGGGAAGTTTCTGGAAATTTCAAGACTACACGCCGTGTACTTTAAGTACACTCCATGTGTGTCTAGGCGTTTGGCCGACCGTGTACTCGCCGAGTACATGCCGTGCGGGTGACTGTGTAGAGTTTTCTTACTACACGGCATGTAGTTTTGAACACGCCATGTAGACCGCCGACCGTGTGAATCCATACAGGGCGTGTAGGCCGTTGGCCGTGTAAGAACCAGGGACACGCCGTGTTCCCTTTGGACATGCTGTGTATGAGGGATATACATGGCGTGTGAGTACATCGGTGAGGAAAGGAAGATGAACCTAGTACATGCTGTGTACCCAGAGGTACACGCCGTGTACTCATGTCGGCAGGCTCAGAAAGTAAGTCAGCGGGACCATTCCATCTTATGAACAGTTAAATGAACCATACACGGCATGTAGTCCCAAAGTACACGCCGTGTACTTTCTTTTTTCTCTTAAAACGGGCAGTAGCCTCGTTTTTGAGGCAGAACACCCCTCCTCCGCCCGAATACGCGAACCAGGCCGGCCAAACCTCTCTTCTCTTCCCGATTGTCAATCCGAGACCCGTTTCGAGCTCTGATTATTGCGTTGTAACCCCCTCGGTAAGGCCTCGATTCATTTTTGGCCGTTTTGTTTTATTTTATTTCTAGAACGAGTTTTATCCCTTTGATCGATTTTGAATCTTTTGTAGATTTACTGCGTTTTAGATCGAATTGGCGGGTGTTACCGGAGGAGTAGCATTGTGCGAGTCTCAGGTATGTGTTGCATAACTCATTTTGTGTTTTCGTGGTTGTTTGGGTAACACGGCTTCAGTGTATTTTCGGGTATTTTTGAGCGGGACCCGTTTTATCTGCTTTTGCATACTGAATTGTTTATGGGACCTCTGGGATTCCCTTGGGTATGCCCGATTACCAGTTTTGCGTGAGCGGGGCCGGGTGATGGGTCGTGGCTCATCGGGGAATTTTGGCCGGGGAACGCCAAAATGGTTTTAATTGCAATATTATTGTGTTAAACTGTTAGTTTAAATTATTTTATCCTCTTATAATTGTTGTAGTCTTTTAAGACCTCTGTGATGGTATGGGACAACATCTGGTATAGTGAAATTCAATTGTTTAGTTGGTTTTTCCTGGTTATGTTTTCTGGTTAAATATGTTATATATGAAATCGCTGAATTGCATATGCTGGACCCTTTTTGGGCTATGTTGGGCTTGGCCGGTTACGCTTGAGTGATGCTTATCACAGGTTGGGGCTTTGCCCGGGTTACTTTGGGTTGTTTTGACCATGGGATTGGGCATCATGGACGTCGGTTTGAGGCAGTATGACTGTCAGGTTGGGCATGACCCGGGTTACTTGGATGGTGAGGCCATCAGACTTGAGCGACGTAGTCGCAGGGACATCAGGTGTCAAATGTTTGGTGGCTTAGGACTATTTGGGTGATTACCGCCCACCGGGACTTTGAGTAGTGTGCACACAGAGATACTCTGTGATGAGGTGGTTTTGACCACTCGTGTGTGTAGAGGTCCCCGTAGTTGTGGTTAGGTATTTTGGTTGGGCGTGATTGCTGTAGAAAGCCATGTGGGAGGTGAGGAGCCTTTAGGAAATGGGCATGCCTTCGGGACATCAGTACTTGAGACACAAGGTGTCAGGAGGCACATGGTGCCGTGTTACTATTTGTGGGCGTGCCTTCGGGACGTCGGTACTTGAGACACGATGTGTCAGGAGGCACATGGTGCCAGGTTACTATTTGTGGGCGTGCCTTCGGGACGTCAGTACTTGAGACATGAGGTGTCAGGTGGCACATAGTGCTGAGTTATACGACAGAGATTTTGGCGTTGGCCGAAGCAGGTGACACTCCATGGTGGCTGTTGAGCACCAGTGGAGTTTGTATTTATTTTTTCATTGTACTGATTACTACTTTCCTGGTAAATACATGACTGCTTAAACACATATATTTGGTACGCACTGTTGGGTGGTATCCTACTGAGATTTTTCACACACCCTACACGGGCCCTTCAGGACGCGTATAGACTTTATGGATTTACATGCAGGAAAGAGGCCAGCTTCAGGAGATGGGATGTATTAGTTATTGCATGGAGATGGTATGGACCTTGAGGTCATGCCTAGCTGGGTTTACATTGTTTTGTTTACTTTCTGTACTGGAATTCTTGTTGTAGCTACTGTTGGTTAGCCATTGGCACCCTTTTTATATTCAGTTGTGTATGACCTGCTTTGGATGCATGTTTTACTGTTCATTAGTAGTTACATGTTATCAGCATGCTGTTGGGTTTTTTTCCGCTACAGTTGTCTCCTATATTGCTTCTGCTGTATATTGTTATTGTATGTGCTTCCGCTATGTGGGTCTGGTTCGAGTCTGCTGAGTCTTACTTTCCGTTGCATCTTTACTGTTATACTCGGACTAGTACCCTTACTATGATCCTCCGAGAGGGTATAGCCTCCCCACTATACCTATTCAGAACCTTGCTGCTAGTCGGCAGCCTTTGGCGTTCGGGGAGGTGCACCTAAGGTAGTAACACCCGACCCATTCGGCGTCGTTCGGGTGGCTGGCCGGGTCCGGGATGTTACAGATCCAGCAAAGATAGAGGCTATTCTTGCTTGGGATCCACCCAAGAGTGTGACCGAGGTGAAAAGTTTCCTGAGGTTGGCTGGATACTACCGGAGATTCATGACTGGCTTTTCTAGAGTTGCGACACCCTTTTCAGCATTGACGAAGAAGGGACAACCCCTTGTATGGATGGAGAGATGCTAACATAGTTTTCAGAAGCTGAGGCAGAGACTGATGAGTGCCCCCATCTTGAGGCCACCAGAAGAGGGTGTTGGGTATGTAGTCTATTATGACACATCAGGGACCAAACTTGGATGTGTCCTGATGTAGGAGCGAGCAGTGATCTCTTAGGGTTCCTGGTAGTTGAGACCACATGAGCAGAACTATGCTACCCACGACCTGGAGTTAGCAGTAGTGGTCTTCACCCTGAATATGTGGTGACATTATTTGATGGGTGAACATTTTACAGTCTACTCTGATCAAAAGAGTCTCAAGTATATCTTCTCTTAAAAAGACCTGAACCTGAGACAAAGAAGATTGCTAGAGTTCTTCTAGGACTATGAATTTGAGATATACTATACTCCTGGGAAGGGGAACGTGGTAATAGATGCACTCAGCAATATTTCTGGCCTGCAGTTGCTGAGTGAGGTGATAGAGCAGCTAGCCTCATTACAGATATCCTTCATGGATAGAGAGGGGGCATCATACCTCCAGTCTATGAAAGTAACTCCCCAATTCCTTTAGAGATTAAGGGAGGCACAACTTGGGGACATTGACTACGAAACTCGTCGTGGATAGATATCCCTAGGATAGGAACCTGATGGATTTTATGAAGGTGGGGATCAGATCATCCTCTTTAGAGGACATACCATGGTACCAGTGGAGATATGGGAGGAGGTGTTGAGGGAGTTCCATACATCCCTCTAGAAGTGCATCGTGGTGTGGCGAGGATGTACCACGAGCTCCAGCATCTGCACTGGTGCCTAGGGATAAAGAAAGAAGTGGCAGAGTTTGTTCCTCGATGCCTCACTTGTCAGTAAGTGAAGGCTAAGCATCAGGTTCCTGCAGTCTTAGCTCAACTACTAGAGGTGCCAGAGTGAAAGTGGGATGAAATATCCATGGAATTTGTGACAGGGCTTCCATGTATGTCCAGGGGACATGATTCTATCTGGGTGATTGTTGACCGACTCAATAAGTCGACCCACTTCCTTCCAATCCAAGGGTAGGGATTAGTAGAGGGATTGGTATTCCTCTATGTACATGAGATTGTGAGACTTCATGGGTCCTATCAATGATTGTTTCTGACCATGAAAAACATTTTACATTCCAGTTGTGGAAGGAATTACATGAGGTTTTCGGGAGTCAGCTATGTTTGAGCACTGCCTTTCATACTCAGACGGATGGTTAGACAGAGCGGACCATTCAGACACTGGAGGAAATGATTTTTGCATGTATCCTAGATTTTGGATATAGTTGGGAGGATCAATTTCCCTTGTTAGAGTTTTCATAAAACAATAATTATCACTCCACCATTAGTATGACACCATTTTAGGCCTTGTACAGTCGACCTTGTATATCACCTCTATGCTGGACAAACCCAGGGGAGTTAGCAGCTATGGGTCCAGAGTTGGTATAGGCTACCACTGAGAAGGTGGAGATCATCCAAGAACATATGAAGACTACAAAAACCAGAAAAAAGTCTTATGCTGACAAGAGGTGGAGACCTTTGGAGTTTGAGGTGGGATACCATGTCTTCTTGTGGGTCTCACCTTGAAGAGGTTTACAAAGACTTGGCCGAGGCGGAAATTTATCACCAAGGTTTATCAGAACGTTTCTGATACTTTGGTGGATAGACAAGGTGTCATACCACTTGGAACTTTCGACGTAGTTGGAGAGGGTTCATGAAATATTCCACATATCTCATTTGAGGAGATACATGTATGACCCATCTCAAATCATCGACCACGACGAGTTGGACTTTGATGATTGGATGACATTTACAGAGGTTCCAGTAGACATTAAGGATTGATATTAGTGGGTCCTTTGTGGATGATCGATAACTCTGGTGTGCGTTCGGTGGCTGCATGGGAACCTCTAAGAGAGCACATGAGAGCAGGAGGCTCAGATTCGTTCTTAGTACCCCCATTTGTTTCCTTAGTCTATGTTGTGGCTTTCGGGGATGAAAAGCCCTAGGGGGGGGAGGGGGAATGTAAAGACGCAGATTTTACATGTTTTTTTAATTATATGGAATTATTACAAGTCTGAAAAACTTGACGACATGTGATTCCGAGGCCCAGTGTGCCCCAAATGAATTTATGATCTTTTTTTAAGGTAAATTTAGTAAACACGTGAGAGACATTTTCTAAATTTTGAACCGGTGCTCGGATTAAAAATTCGATGGTACCGTTGAATCTGTAGCACCAAGATTCACCTAAGGGAGGCTTCACTTCAACCGCAATAGGTCTGGAGAAAAAGATAGATTTCAGGACATTTAAAAGAATTATAAAATAACTTAACTATTTTATTTTCTTTATATCCCTTCCTCCAATAGACAAGCGACAACATGTGACCAGCAATGTGTCAAGAAATTAAATGGATTAACCCTTGAAATCCTATGCAACCACATCATTAGAATTTAGGAAGGTTCCTATTAATTAAC
The DNA here is from genome assembly GCA_963277665.1 of Viscum album. Lineage (NCBI taxonomy): Eukaryota > Viridiplantae > Streptophyta > Magnoliopsida > Santalales > Viscaceae > Viscum > Viscum album. The sequence goes on from OY728153.1 coordinate 1,388,034,059, forward strand.
CCTCATAAATTCTACAAGCGTTAGACACCTTCCCCCACTTCTATTTATATAGATATTGGGGAGAGGTGTCGAAAATACTTCACTAAGAAACCAACTACTAGTAAAGTGGAACAACGCCAAACCCTTAGAGGATGGAGCCAGTACTGACGAGTGGTGAAAAGTGACACTAAAAACCCAAACCAAAGATCGACGATTGAGCAATGCTGTTGGAGGCTACTTGAGGGGGATGGAAAACACCGACCCACTTCCTCAATCGCGGGCCTTTCTCCATCGTTCTTGAGGTAGGGTTTACTTTTGGTTTTAATATCAAGAGTTATAGAAACCTTTTTCCACCATTGTGTTGATTACAAGTTACACGGAGGGCACGAGCCTAATGAACCCAAACTGAACCCTATGCTACCTTGCTACCCCTATGTTCTTTATGGAAGACCACCAGCACAGTGGCACCATTCGACTACGATGGAGGCGGTGTGCCATATCATGATGCATGATGAGGCCACGACACTAATCCGTGGTGGTCAGTGGAGCGACCGACACTGGACGGTCATGGAGGAGGTGCAGCATGCCATCGCGTGCCGCCTGTGAGCAAGAGATCATGACCGTAGCCGCTGTGGATGAAGGTAGTGGATGACACTCCAGCCAGCCATGAGGAAGGAGGAGGCGTACCTGCGCCGATGGGGGAACTGACCGGGACTCTTCGGCCATGGAGGTCAGAAGAGGTGGCTAGCACACCGGCCGACCACAAAAGCCGAGGGAGGTGCGGCTAGCATGATGTTGGAAGTGACATAGTGGCGGGACCTGCATCAGGTCTCACAATAACCTAGAAGCGCCCTTAGGTTTTTCCTCTTCGCATTCCAAATTTGGGGCCGCTCCCCTCTCGTGCCACCAAGGGCGAACCCCACTATGGGACGGATCGGCAGGCAGCCCCCTTGCAAGATGTATTACACCCTTGTGAGCCGGGTGCCCCCTTGTGGGTCGGGCTTCCCCCTTGCGGGTTGGGCCACCCCCTTTTGAGTTGGTCTACCGCCTTGCGGGCCAAGCCACCCCCTTGAGGGCTGGGATACGACCCCTTGCATACCAGACCGTGCCCCCTTGTGGTACGGGCTAGATTGCATCCTATCCCAGTCAGGTTGGGTCGACCCGAACCCTGTCGGGTCAGACCAGACCCGAGCCCAGCAGGACCTAGAAACACTTAAAGGGCCATATCTTGAGAACTAGACGTCCTTTTGACAAACCGTATGTGGCTTTGGGACCCTTATAGCGAGATGATACTTTGGTATACACCACTTGAGTTTTTGAGATAGTTGGAGAATAGTTGGGTTGGATTAAACCTGAATACAACCAGGCCCTGGGAACTAAAACGCTTATAACTCAAAGAGAGGGCATCCGATTGACGCACCGTCTATCGCTTTGGAACTCTTAAAACATGGAAGTCCTTTGGGTTTCTCATTTTTGGAGATTAGTTTCAGTTGAGGTATGAACGATATCTCGAGGGGTAGATTCTATAGAACTCGAGCGTACTGGGTGCGAGGAATCCTATGGAAGGCTGTACCGTGATGAAAGAACATCGATCCTATGTGGGTTAGATTCTATTAGATCCTATGTTGTTCAACGCTCATAAATCCTGTGTGGGTTAGCACATACCGATCCTTTGTGGGTCAGATCCTATGTGGTTCAGTGGGGGTTAGTACATATTGATCCTATGTGGGTCAGCAACAGTGCCTCTTAATAGAATAAGATAATCGAGCTTATGACTGATCATATGTAATTATGTACATAATTTACACCTGGTGTGAGTTGAGTCTTTTACCTTCATGGTGTTAACTTTTTGGTGTTACCTATGTGGTACTTCTATCTTCTATATGTTACTTGTGTGGTACTTCTATCTTCATGGTGTTACCAGTGTGGTACTTCTATCTTTGTGGTGTTACCTGTGTGGTACTTCTATCTTCATGGTGTTACCTATGTGGTACTTATACCTTCATGGTGTTGTCCTTCTGGTGTTACCTATGTGATGCTTCCATCTTCGTGGTGTTACCAGTGTGGTACTTCTATCTTCATGGTGTAACCTGTGTGGTACTTCTAGCTTCGTGGTGTTACCTGTGTGGTACTTATACCTTCGTGGTGTTGTCTTTGTGGTGTTACCCATGTCATACATCTACCTTAATGGTGTTACATTTTTGGTATTCTTCCCTCATGTATGAGATGAGTATGTCTTAATAACTTAGGTATATATATGAGAATATACCTAAGTAATGTTGATGTCTATTGCTTTGTGCTTTGAGATTGAGGTCTTGCTTTGTGGTATTTCCTTTCTAGAACTCTGGGAGACCTATGGGGGTCTCGAGGTCCCTAATGAATATCATTATACTCACCCCTGCACATGCTTCACCCTCACCTTATTGTGTCTTGTGTAGATGACATACAATAGTGATCGAGGCTGAGGGAGCTAGGACTGGATGGTGCATAGAGGTAGACCATTTGGCATGATGTGATTCAGGGTCTACTAATCATGAGCTGTACCTACCCTTCAGGTAAGATCCTCGATAGATGACCTAGGAGCTATTTTTAACTTTTCGTTTGTGTTTGAACTTTTCAATTGTACTTGTACTTTTTAGTTGGGCTTGTATTCAGACCCCTTTACTTTTAGCACACTTTTACTACAGTAGTTTACTTCGTGGTTGCTTCTTGTTGTGTTCTTGGACTGTGTGCCTATTCAGGTTAAAAAGGCAATGCCTTCCCATTATAGGGATATGACTTTCCGGTACTAGTTACCAGCCCCTGGGCTATGGAAGGAGGGCTTAGTTTAGTCATGGAACATGCCCCAAGGGATGGATAATGACATCATAAAACATAATAACTAGATTAAACACTTCTTATTTTATGATTATAATAGCATTGTGAAGAAACATTTAGAAAATAATAAACACTACATATGTAAGACCAGAAAATTAATCTAATATAAAAGTTATCTACCAACAATTTAACACATATAATTTTATTTTGATTCTCTATAAATTAATGGAAATTATTAAACCCCTTCTACGACCTATTTTATTTTCATATATTAATTATAAAAAACATGGAGTAAGAAAATTTTTGGTCTAAAATACTAATAAAATAGAATAAAACCTATTATTTCAAAAAAATAGGGAAAAATTATGTAATATACAATATGAAGGGAATAACCAATATGGCATGGATTCATGTAGGAAAAATAAACATAAAATTAAATATCTAATAATATATAAAAAGTTTAACATTAATGACATTATAATAAATAGTAGTTGAAATGTATTCTGGATTTTACCCAGTCATTGAAATGTATTCTACATCTATAAAACAAAAAATTTTATTGCTGTCATTTTAGATGAAAAGAAAAAAAATACACCTTATTAGATAATTAATTAATTTAGTTACTATACATTAGGATATGAAAATTGAAATTGAAATTTATTTATATGGAAAACAATTTAAATACAAGTATGGAGAGCTCATCAGCAGTAACAAGATCCATCATTTTTTTAAATATTATTAATACAAAGTCTCTTATACATATATAAATAGTCATAAAAACATATAATATGTATCCAATAAAAATTAATTTAGGGTTTATTTTATTTGGGTTGTATAAATATTAGAAGTACCAAAAGCTTTTGTTTCCTAAAATTTTGTTTCATTTGCAATGATTCCATTGATTTCAAATACTTATATACAAGGTAAATGTAAGAAAGCATTACATGTAATATTAAATAAAATGTAAATAAAAATTTAAAAATGAAACTAACTTATATGTCAATTGATGAAGAAGGATAACTAGATAGATAAAAAAAATGAACCGTACTATCTCTACCTTTAGAAACCTCCTCGATAAGAATCAACATTGGAGAAATTGAATCAGTAATATCATGTATGATTACTCTTACCTGACATGAATTGAAGATTTTATAATTTAAATAATCTAATAGATTATGTAAGATTCTGTATGCTATGATATTTATTTGGGGATCTCTAGATTGAATCTCATAGTATAAAGTCCAATATAAACTAGTAGGTAGAGGATTTGGGTAGGTGGGTTATATAAGTTGTGCATGCTATGCTTTTATTACCATTTCTATAAACATAACCCATATAAAATATTTAATTCAATCATTTATCGACACATTCATATATTTTAGCTCAACCTTCAAGGATGTTATTTATCCTATATATCTCATTGATAAGTGTAATTCATGCATATATTTTAGAGTGTTTTGGTATATTAATTTGTGGATTTAATTGAATATTCTTTCCAATTTCTTATTGATTTGAGTTGTTTTATATTTTATGGAAGTAAATGAAGAATATTTGGAAAAGAAATTAAATGGGGTGTAAATATGAGAAAAAAGGCACATTGCGCTGTGAGCGAAGCGAAGTGTCACAACACCAGAATTTGGAGGATGAAAAGGAGCTAGAAAATGAAGAAACACTATTATACGATGTGTAATCTAAGTACACGTCATGAATTTATCAAAGGAAATCACCATCACTAGACATGTCGTGAGATGAAAACAAGTTGTGAATGACAAGTACACATTGTGTAACCTCATTAAACGACATGAAATATTTCAGGACACATTTTGGAGAGGATTTCAGCAATATCTACGATGACTAATGATCGAGCACTTACACATCGTGAATCCCTATTACACGATGTGATGATAGTCAAACATAAAATTTAGGAACACAAAACATGTAAGATTCATGCAGATGTGGAGGAAACATAGATAAGGATTACACGACATGCATCCCATGTACATGTCATGTAAGGGGTCAAATTTCCAAAAATATTAGCTGAGATCTGAAAAAGCATTATGCAGATTCAAAAAATGCAAAGAGAAATTACACAATCTGTAACCCAAGTACAAGTCATTATGGTGGTTAGACAAAACTAAATTGAAGCCTATAAATAGAGGAGCTACTGGCTACTTTGAGGCATTCTGATTCAGAGAATCTTGGAGTAAGAAGATGCATTGCACACGTCCCTCACTACGCCATCTTTATTTTCTTTATCCATGTATTTTTAATTTATCCTTCCCTCTTACTCTCTCAACACTAAGATGAGGGAGTAAATCTACTATGTTCTAGAGTGATGTAACTGAGGGTTGGGGGAGGTGCGTTGGATTTAATTACTTTTATTATTCATGTCTTTAGTTTGTAACAATTTCATATTAAACATCCAACCCATTTATTTTTAATTTATTATGACCATTGATAATATAATTAAAAAGAAACATTTTATGCGTGCAACTGACTACCCTACATATGACATGACCATTGTCAACTTTAGGGAAAATTAGGTTTAAAAATGGTTTTGGGAGAAACTTGATTTGGAATCACCCTAAACTACCAAACCAAGGGAAATAGGGTACTGTCACATGGGGGAGGGGATACCATGACCATTTGATTTTCCTCATCCCAACTTTGGAACCAATCATGAATGAATCAAAATTTTCTCTAAAATCTAATTGCACCAGAACCTAGAAATTATATTACCCAAACACACTTTCCAAAACTATTTTCAGACCAAAAAAACAATCTGCTTTTCTTTCTTATTCTTCTTCTATCAAACCAATCAATTCAATCTTTTGAAATTCTAATAAACTAAATCCTTGTATCTGTGGTTTAGACCCCAAACTTACCTTTAGTACATTTTAATTAATTGAGTATCATAGTTTGAGTTTTATATATTTGTTTTACATAGTACCATAGGGAACTAATGATGCCTTGCGGGGCTATCGATCACCTCCATTATTGACTCACTAGAAATATTTTTAATAATTAAACACATATGATACCATTTTACCCAGAATAGGTGTTCTATATTTATTAAAGTAGCCACCAGAATATTTATCCTACCCTTAAGGATAATGGTCTCTTTCATAATTTACTCTTAAAGGGAATCTTGAATTGATATATTTACAATTCATCTTTGTGTGATGAATTTACAATGTAATAATATTTAATAAAAATAATAATTAATTTATTATAATCTTATTGGATACTTATTTTGGTGGATCCTTAATAAACTTCCCATTTTTTTAATTGTTTACATTTTGTATTATTTATAGTGAGTGGGAGGAGATGGAGGGATGGATTCAAAGCCTTTACTTGATTTAGCACTTAATTATTTAAACATTCTATAAACCATGTTCTCCCCTGATAAAGTATACCCTTTATGTGACAATGTATGTGGGTATAAATTCTATGATTGGATCTCTTGGTGAGATATCCTTGAGGTCTATTACATATGAATAAATGAATAATTCATCAATTAACTAACAAATAATGTTACAATTTTTTTATATAAAATAATTTTAATAGATGAAAATATTCCTCCCACCGGTTAATGGAAAACTTCTCCCATGTCTCTGTATCTATAAACCCATATTTTAGGCATGATTTTTCATTTTGTTCTTTCCTAAAAATATAGATTAAATTTAAATATTTTTTAAAACCTATCAATCTATTTTACTCAAAATATTTCAATCTATTCTTAAAATTTTTAGTATATTGAAAGTCAAATTTATCTATATTTTTATAGATTATATATTATTCATATTAAATATAATATATTTTAAAAATGAGGAAAAAATATGATGAGATATTTTAACATTACGAACTCCAAAAACTTATCTTTCAATGTCTAGTTGATTCTCATCTAATCAAGATAAAAATACCAATCCTATAATGGGACTACATGACCATATAAATCATAAAATCCTTTACATTTGGGCTAATTGATTTATTATCATCTTTAAATTAAATTTCCATGTCTATTATCCATGAGTAGGTGGATGTTTTAGTAAATGTTTAGTCCCACACCATCCAATATTGGGTATCATTTTCTTTGTAGAAGAAGAATACTTCTATATGAGGCTCACTAATAGTTCTATAAATAATTTTGAGAAACCAAAGTTTAATTTCATAAAATTGTTTAATTGTTGAAGATATATTAATATGAAGAAACATACTCATACCCTAGTAAATTTTTCCCTTAGTGTTATTCATTTAAAAACATAAATATAATTTAATTCTATGCCGTTTTATTTTATTATAATTAAAATATGATTAAAAGTAAAAAAATAAATTCTTAATAATAGAAATAAAATTATATCTGTCTGAAAATGATGAATATAAAGAAATAGTCACAGAAAAAAATAATGATGCAATACTTCTAAAATCATGGAAATTATAACTAAAATAGATAAATTTAAAAATTAATATAAAAATAACATAAATTGTCAAAATTTATAAATTTAAATATCCATGTTAAAAAATAGTTCCATTAAATGTGTTTGTTTTCCAAAAAATAATTATTTCACCTTTTTAAATAAAAAATGGTAATTAAACTGATGAATATAGATATTTATTCAAAAATATAGAAAATAATCAACATATATAGATTTAAATATCCATGTTAAAAAATAGTGTTTTTATACGTGTATGTTTCACAAGAAAATAATGATTTTATACTTATTCGATAAAAAATTATTTAATTTAAAATTATAAATATAAAAAAAAATAAAAAATGGAATAAAAGATCTAAATTTATATATTTAAATATCTAATTTTAAAAAATAATGTTTTTATATGGGTATGATTCCAAAAAAAGAGTGATGTCAAGATTCTTCAACAAAAAAAATTAATTGAAACTAAAAAATATAAAATTAAATAAAAAAAATTATATAAATGATCAACATATATATATCTAATATATATTTTGAAATCTATTTTTTTTTCTGGTGTAGGTTTCAAAAAATATGATAAAATAAAACATAGATATTTACCAAAATAATTAGAACTGTAATAGATTATTTTCTTATATTTTATCTATGTGGTCATTTTGTATTTCCTGGATTATGTCAACATCGCAATCACTGTTATCCTTAACTAATCATTTAATAGATTAAGAAACCTCACATAATCTCACAAAATCATCAACATTATCATCACCCAAATAATTTTTCACCTTAAAAAATTATAGGAGACTGATCATTCAATGGTTCAATAATATAGAACATTATCTTTTCATGAATTTCTATGACAAATGGTTTATCTTTATATCTAAATATTTTTAAATAAAAAATGTATACCAAAAATATTAATGTTTTACACCACTGTTACTATCAAACTATTTACACTTAAACATCATTAATTTAATTTTAGTTTAATTGATTGCCCATAAATCCTCAACAACTCCAAAATATGTTGTTGATGCATAAATTGTGTTTTTATCATTTTCATTAAAAAATGATTTTCTTTAATGATAGTCATTTCTACACTATTTTTAATGGTATAATTATTTCCCTAATCTTTTATGTAAAATGTTTAACCACTGATGTCAAAACTAGACCATGTGATTAAATTAATACAAGATCACATAGAAAACCATTTCAATGTTTTTGATGTAGATGAATTGGTAATGGATTTATCCTTAAACTATTAATCAAATGTATTTTTATTCTCATTCATCATCCACTATTCATTTCCTTTCACATACCGTACATTCAATTCAACAATATGTGATGATATATATGTTTTAACCTCACGTGTGTTGTTCAATATGTGAATCACTATATCATATTCAATTAATAATAATTTTAAGCCACAAATCCCCTTACCTTCACTATTAGTAGCCAAGTATCGAGATATAGGGAGAGAAATGTGCTCCACTTTATAAAATTAGTCAGTAAAAAGCTTAATCACCTCCTATAATATTTATTTTTGAACAATTAATCCCTCTTTTGAATGTGTATTCTTAACATATGCCTTCATAATTTTAATATGTCATTCAAAATGATATATACAATGTAAATTTTAGGTCCACATATTCTTATCTCTTTCACCAATTGAATATACCATTATATATTTTTTTTTGGAAATTCAGGTCTAGTTCATAAATTATGAGGAGAAATTCATACTAAACTTCATTTAACCAATTTGGAGCTATGATTTTAGTACAAATGGATTTGAAAAAGCGGTACAACATGATGATATACCTTCTGAAAGGCATAAAAAAGATTCCACAACATGCAACTGGTAGTTGTTTCTATATCAATACGTGATAATAATGATATTACATGGCTTTTAACTTAAAATCCATTAATTTAAGAAAAATTTTCACATTTAAAGTATAACAACTATGTACATTAATACTGTGAAAATATTGACATAAATTCATCTTTCAACTTTTACTTAATGTGTGACAATCCAGAAGAAAATTTGTTTGTTTTACCTTTTAAAGTAGTTGATAACTCCAAACATATTTCTCAAGATATTATGTCCATTATTGATTGAGATACATGTTTTAACTTTCCTTTTATGTCTATAAAATTTCTGATCAAACTACAACATATTTTTGTCTCAAAATGAATTAAACCAATGTTGTGTTTTATCTAAAAAATATATAATATGGTTGACAAAATAATATTTACTATTTTTTTTATTTTTTATTGGTAAATGATTCTCCAAATAAACTGATATAATCACCAGATGGTTGAACCTTGAGTTCACCAAACATTCATATCCGCTAGTTGTTTAACACTACAGAATTTCTACTACCAAATATTTCCATTATGTCTTAGAGTAACCGAATTAGGAAGTCAATATAAACCATAAACACCACTTGAAATATAAATCACACACACACACACAAACACATTCAAAAATATATAAAATAATTAAAACAACAATGAAAAACAAAGAAGGAACACCATTTTTACATGGTTTATAATTTCATCATACATCTATGAGATTACAATACAAAATCGTTAGTATTATTAGAATAAAAATAATTATAAATTTTTTTGATAAGTAAGACAAAATTCAACATTTTGTATTTTAATATAGTATAGTACCCTCAGTAGCTGGTCCCACCTCATTTTTATATAATTTCATTACTGTTCAAACAGTTTACACCACTATCTAACATTTTCAATCTGCTATCCGTTGACTTTATTATTCAACTGAGGCTTCCACCGACTCAAATATCCTAGCTGATACTCTATTCACTATGTTCAATGACTAGTATACACATGAATCAAAATATAGTGAACTTACAATAGTCTAACCTGTATGATGAAGTTTTTAATGTCACTGTTCTAATAAGATAGAAGTGAACTACTATTTTCTGTACTTCCAATGAGTGAAATTATAGTGAGTTGAATAAAATTCATGATCCCAAAAATATCCTCCATAAATATTTCTTCAAGGAACCTCTTTGATAATATCCATCAATTTGTGAAAACTAAATCCATCTTTCACATTCATTGCGGTGTTCTCTATCCACCTATAATTTATCCAAGTCTCATTAAGGTGGAATGATACCAAAGATTAACTTGGGTTAAAACCTTCATAATATGTTTTCCATATTCCCCCCTTAGATATTCCATAGATCTAAAAACTTTTCTTCCAACTAATTATAAATTAAATGGAATTTCAGGTAAATATTTTTTATTCTCATATGAAATTCCAAATTATTGTCAAGCTAGGTAGCACTCTAACTATCAAAAAATAATGTTCCTCATTATGTTTCTTTACCTAGTTCCTTAAGTGATAACTATAACCATAAAAACTACTTTTTTGGATTCTATTTATGTAATTTAATATACTTTAGTTATAGATAGAGTCACCACCGGATGTATCCGTGACATATTGTTGATTTTCATTCCACCAAATGTAAATGAAAAACCTATTGTGATTTTCCAAGTATTAAAATAATTAGTAAAATTGGATAAAAAACCTTATAGAGTATTTTATTCCCCAAATAATACTTTATTATCTACCAATACCTTAATGTATTGGATAATCAACTTCACAGCTTCCTAGTGATCCTTCCTAGGGTTAGACATGAATAATCTCACTACTCCCACAACAAAGGAAATATCTGGCCCTATAAATATCATTGTATTCATATATATTTCTATAAATTAAGAATGTGTAAATTTCCCATGTATCGAGATTGTTTTTCCATTGAAGGTATATATACATTGGATAACTTGAGTGTTTATCTAGGGGAGTTTTGACATATTTACATCCAATCATCTCAAATTTCTTGATGGTATCCCATATGTAATTATTCAAGATAACACCAAAGTAGAAGTTTTACAATCCTTCTCTATACTCATCTTCAATATTTTCTTGGCTTGACCAAGATACTAAATTTACAAACTTCTAAAAAACACACTCTTCATCTCTAGAATCCATTGAATATCTAGACCTTTAGAATTTATCCTCATGAAACCTTCATTAGACATAAAATCATTGAACTGACTATTCCATTTTCATGATTCGTATTTTAATTTTTAGAGACTTTTCTATAGTTTGTAAAAAAGATCCTCCTTGTAATCGACTTCAGAAACCGTGAGATACATTATGTAGATATCCTCCTCTAAATTTTCATGAAGAATATAATTCTTCGCATCTATCTACCCAAATTATAAACCATCAGATTCCACAATTATTACTATTGTTTGGTTGTTAGTATTCATAACTACTGTTTATTTTTTTTAGGAATCTATTCCTTCATTTTATTGGAATCCTTTTATCACCAACCATTACTTATATATTCTTCTTCTGTCATCTTCTTTTTCAAATGATAGACCCATTTTTCTCTAGTGATAATTTCTCATTTGATAGTTTAATGATATCTCAAGATCTATTGAACATTATGAATTTAATTTCTTCCTCCATAGATAAATCCCACCACTTCATGTCACAGAGTGTTTCTACCCCTTTTGGACATTTGGGTTCCTCAATATCTATTAGAATTAATAAGTTTATATCGACTACATACTAATAGATCGGTCATCCTAATCTATAAAATATTCTAAAATAAGTTCCTATATTCTCAGGGACTTCAGATTCTAGTGTTTTATCTTATGGTGCTCCTAGTACTAATTACTACAACACCAAATCTTTTCCCCAAACTTCTATAGTTCTTGAGAATTCTAGAAAACTTTCCATTGTTCAAATTTCTAGTGAATTAATGATTTTTTTGATTTTTTTGTTTTTTTAATTATGATGAGATGCCATCACAATTAAACCATGGGGGAAAACGGTGTCATAACTACTGTTTTTACAATTAATTTTCTTTTATATTGTAAAAAGTAATTTTTTATAGAATGTATGTCCATCACAAAATAGAACAAAATTATTTTTTATAATGGAATTTTATATCCATCATAAATAAGTTATTGCGATGGGAGAACAAATCCCATAGAAATAAAATTTTGTGACAGATATCAAATTCCATCTAAAGAAAAGAAAAAAGAAAAAAAAAGAAAAAATATTAAATGAAATAAAAAAATAAACACACACACACACATATTATTTTTTCACAAATTAATAAATAACCATTTTTTATATAATATGACCATCCAAAAATTATCATAATATGTTTGAAAAAACAATATAATGGATCATTTTGGATGTGGAGGATCATCTGAATAATCAGGTAGATGAAAATCCATCCCTAAACCATGTGCAAGTCATCACATGTATTCCTTCATATACTCATGCTGCTTCTCCTTCCAAAAAAGTCCTCCTCCTCTTATTTCTACTAATTTTAATGCTTCTCCTACCACTTGCTATGAATTCTCTGTATAATCTCATCCTAAGTTTGAAACCTTGCCTCATACTCTAAAGATGATAAAGACTCTGCCTGATCCCCCTCGATGTGGATGATGACCTTACAATAGTACCATAATAACTAGAAGACATTAATTAAGAACTAATACCAACAACCTAACATTTTTCGATACTATATCAAGTCATACACATCCAATATGCCTCCTTAAAACCCAACTCATAGGTGTTCCATACCTCAGTCTTAGCACGAATCTCATGTATATGATAAGTTACAACCTCATATTCCAACATCAAATGAATTTAGAAATTAAAACAGTATAAAAATTAATTTATGTTAATTTTAAAAATCATAAAAAAATACTAACCATAATTTGATGCTATCAATCAAAAGTAATATCTATATTGGTAGGATCAATGTACATCCACTTATAAATATAAAATTCCATAACTTCAAAATTCGCAAATACATATATAAATATAATATAAACATTTTTCATTGAAAAAAATCATTAAATTATTTAATAAAATTACTTACTATTTGTTGTTGATGAATAATAAATGTATAAATCCCAGCACTGTGTGTGACATTATTCTCGTAGTTCTATTAAACTAATTATGATATCCTTGGAAAACCCTATCTTATCCATTAGTATCACATTCCATCATAAAAAAGATATTAAATATAACCATTTCAATGACTACAACAATACTGATCAAAAGCTATGACTCCAGCTCTCTCCATGAATCGTTTTCTTAGATTGTATTCAAACTGATGATAATGACCATGCATACAAATTTTCTATACATACTAGATGGATAATATAATCCTATCATCAATGGGATACCAAAAATCCTAAAAATAATTAGTAATAGGAATTTAATAATCAACTAAATTTAAAGATAAATATTATTTATTTACATATCATATACTGACCAAACACGTGATGTCGAACATCAATAGGAATTTGATCCCACACCACCATGGCCCAAAAAGTAATTCCATCAAATTGTATCACCCTTTACCACAATTATATACGAAGAAATGAAAAAAATAAAAAATAATAAAACAATTAAAACATAAATCAATTAATGAAAATTAATTAATATACCAAACTGAATATACCTTTGAAAGAATGGATAAAAATCAACAAGAGGGCGTTTCTTGAGAATAAGGTCTGGAATCATAAATATAACTAGAACATGCCCCCTTCAAGTGGATGATGTAGTGGTGGAAAGATGAAGGATGAATGAAATGTCACCAAGATGATCACCCAGAAGGTTGACATCCATGGGGACACGATGTATCTCATTAATACCTTCTCTTTCCATCTAAAACATGAAAATAATGTTATATATAAATAATTGAAAATAGATAATAAATATTAATTAGGAATATAATGAGAATTTAATATTATAATTATTTATCTTCATATCCATATTCATATTCATCAATGTTAATATATTTATCTTCCTCCTTAGTATCATCAATTCTTATATGAGTTTCAATGCCATCATCCGTTTCAATTCAAATTTATTGGTTACATCATTGACATTATCAGTACCCTTAGCCTGTAACTATGTGGTTTTATTATAAATATCTATATATAATCATGTAAAATAATTATTTGGTTATTTCACTTGAATTTTTTTAATTTCATGAACTATAATAGAACAAATTTAATTTTCCATAAAGCGATTTTAATGAGATTTCATTTTTATTGCACTACGCTAGCCAATTAATTCTATTAAACAATCATAATAATTTGTATAATAAATTTTGTTTTCAAAATGGCCCATCATAAATGGTTTATTTAATATAAGAAGTATTTTTATATTCAATTTAAATGATTCCAAGTTGTGGATGAATATGAAAACCTCTATCAATATTAAACCAATGACATTTAAATTTTTTTACACAATTCTACCCCAGATAACATATAAAAACTATTTCATTCAACATGTTATAAAAGTCATCATCATTTTCTTTGTGATTATGTACTTTCAAGATAACACCAATATTTATTGTTTTTTGATTCACCATATGATCATGTATAAAATCTAAAACCATTAACCACATATGCATTATATGATTTATCCAATGTGGATAGTGAGTTACTCAATACACATAATCAATTATCAATTTTATCTTCATGTTGAGACACTTAGAAAAATAAAAAATAAAAAATAATATAAAAAATAATCAATTGATTTCCTATGTTCATCAATAAAAATTTTACTTTACCAGTCTTTGAAAATAGTTGGAAACATTGCATTTTTGGCATTCTTCAAGAGTAGCCTGTGTAATTTGTGTGAAATTTTTCATGGTATGATCATCATTTAATCTAAAAATAAATTAATATTAGCTTAAGTCTTTTAAAAAATATAAATAATTGGTAAAATAATAACTTACTGTAAAAATAATTTCATTTCATTATAATTGAGCAAAAAATATGCACGAGATTTATGTTGTTCATAATCTAAAATCCATCATTCATGAACTCTAATAAAACCAAGTTTAGGATGATTGAATAATGATAACTGATGATCCATGGAATCATCAACATTTCCTTAATTATTTCCCATTTGATTATATTTTTAAGGATATTTATAATAAAAATAATAAGAGAAGAAAATAGAATTTTTCTTTTACAAATACTCTTCTATAATTAGACCTTTAATTGATTCTTTGTTGTGTACCTTTTATTAAATTTTTTCACGAATATATCACATTGGTATATCAATTGGAACTATAATGGACCACTATATTTTTCTTCACACACCTAATTTAATATTATTGTTTCACTAAATCAAACAAAGTTGATGAGTTTTTTTTAATTTACATAAAACAGAATCAAAATCCTATTGCATCCTAGTTAGTGCATAATAGTCTACTAATACTACATAAATGCATAAAAAAAATATATGATATTTATATCAGCGCATCACAAATCAAAAAACTCAAAAATCCTCTAAGGGATATTGATAGTAATCTATCCATTATAACATTAAAATCATGACTTTTTAATCTAATTATATGACCATTTTTGAAACACTAATCCAAATTATAGACATAAACATATAGTAACATCAAATATGTAATAAAATGATAGAATAATAAATTAACTTATTTAAAAAAAGAATAATATTTTTTTAGATTCTTTAAATTTTGTGATTTTTAATTTTAAAATAACTCAAGTTCTATATACCTATAAATTTGGGAAAGTTATCTTCATGCTTTTATAGTATCTTTAGTCACACTAGATTTTTCCAAAGTTGTATAAAATATATTATTGAAACATTTCTTCTCAATATTCATGAAATCTAACATTTGATA
Organism: Viscum album; assembly: GCA_963277665.1. NCBI lineage: Eukaryota > Viridiplantae > Streptophyta > Magnoliopsida > Santalales > Viscaceae > Viscum > Viscum album. Next base: position 1,388,050,023 of record OY728153.1, read on the forward strand.
TACAAATAAAAAAATTCACTTTATCCAATTTTGAACTTTTCCAAAGCCATCTATTTTTTTCATTTTATAGAGATTCCAAAGGTTATTGGAGGTAATGAAGAGAAAATAGAATTTATACCAGTACAAGAGATCAATACTGAATGTAAATATCTTTCAATTGTTCCTTTTCTAAAATTATTTATATTCATATAGAAAGGATGACCTACATGATGAAATATATGATTATAGTACAAATTTGTTTCTACCATTGACAAACATAAACACTTTTCTATCACTCATACAATATGAACATGATTATGGACAATGTTTACTCTGACCAAATAACATGTAATATGCTAGAAATTCACTGATTTTCCATGTTAATGTGGCTTTCATTATAAAAATATTTTTTCAAATACATAATATATAGTTACACCATTACTTCACAATAAACATAAATCATAAATAAGTGGATTTGAATAATTTCAATATTCATTTCTCGATGTCCTAGAATTGGTAATATAAAAAATATATATAGTTCATTATTCCACATCCAAGGAGGTAAGTTACACAAAGTTTTAAATATAGGCCAATAATAACATTAACTACCATAATAACCAAATGGACGAAAAACATTAGTAGAAAGACTCAATTTTAAGTTATAAGGTTGTAAAGAAAAATACAGATGCACCTGATCAAAATGTTTATGTGAATATCCATCACAAGGATGATTTATTCTTTTACAAATAAAAATATTTTATTTTTTCATGTCATCAATGAGGTTGTATTGTGAGACACTGATAAACACTGCAGTCTAGTTAAAAGAAGGAAATACCTCATCTGTTTAATAAAAAAAATATAAATATTCCTCATTTTACCTTTTTGTACCTCAATTTTCCACATGTTGAAAAATTAACTAATTAGTCATATTCATTATAATATAATATTAAACCATTTAAAAATACATGGATCTTCTGATAACCACATCCCAAATTACAAAACAAAGTCTCATTTTCATAGAAATATGATGGAAACATATTATCCTTAGATAATAATGCTTCAACCAATGAAAATATATAATTGAAATAGCTATTTGACATTCTATTATCCTATTTAAGAACCATAAATTTTATAGCACCTTAAAAATTTCTAATCTTGGAATCAAGATATAAGGCCTCTTTAACTAATTTCAGAAACTCATAAAATTGAGATACTTCCAACTCAATATTTGAATTATCATTTTTATTTTATGTTTGTTGAAAATATGAACCAACAAACAGATGTAATGATGTTTGAAAAGATGATGGATTGGGTATAAAATTATTTTTATACCATTCTGAATTTCATTCACCATGTTGACAAAAGAAAAAATCTTTCCAAAAACCCAAATGCAAAAGAGGAACCCCAACACTATAAAATCTTTCTAATCTTTTTATATCACATTTAATATATAGAAACATAATCATCCCATCCAAAATAAATTCCAAATTTGATGATGCAAATGATAAAATTTTTACACCCTTAATATATATAAGATTTATACCAAAACTATTTTGGATTTTTGTAATTAGTTTTCTAATTAGAATCTCAAAATAATTTTTTTCTATTTCATTTTTCATAATTTTCTAAAAAAACATTATTAATTTGAAATATTTCTTATAATTTATTTTATAAAAGATTAAATGATTTTAGAAAAAGTATAGAATCATAATATTACAAATTAATGGTAATTATTAGATTTTACTAGTAATTATTACCAAATACTATTAATTATTTGTAATTATTACTAATTATTACTAATTACTATAAATTATGATTATTTATTACTAATTAGAGTTAATTATTTCTAAATATTGGTAATAATGTATAATTATTCATAATTATTATTAATTAGTGATAATTATTTATAATTCGTGGTACTTATTTTTAATTATGGGTAATTATTTCCAATTACCTATTATTATTCCTAATTACTGGAAATTGTTCTAAATTACTAGAAATTATTCCAAATTTGTGCTAATTATTCATAATAAAGGTAAATATTGATAATTATTAGTAATTACTGATAAATATTAGTAATTATTTCCAATTATTAGTAATTATTACTAATTATTAGTAATTATTATTAATTATGTGTAACTATTGGTAATTATTAGTAAATATTAAAAAATATTAGTAATTATTAGAAATTATTGGTAACTATTCCTACTTATTCATAATTATTCCTAATTATTTGTAATTATTCAAAATTATTGGTAATTATTGGTAATTATTGTTAATTATTGTTAATTGCTACTAATTATTTCTAATTACTAGAAACTGTAAAGACCCCAACCCTATTATCCCAAATCGGGTGGTCAATTTATTAAATTGACACTAGATATAAGGAATCACATCCCCAAGGACAGAATATTTTAGTATTATTGGTAAACTAGACACATTTTAGAATCTCACATTACATTTGAAAACATAAAATATAAAAGAATATGAAAGTAAATATTTTTCATCCTGAACCCATTCAAAGATTCATTCTTCATATCCTATGGAAAGGAATCAAAATAATTATGGCCTTAGATTCTCTTTAAGGGTTACATACATTAGAATCTATCATGAGTAAATAATGTATAATCAATATGAAAAGTTAAAAAACTAAAAACACATGTCATTTAATCAATAACTTGAGTATGAAGAATAATATGGTAAGATTAAATAAAGACCAAATGATACGATATAAATAATCACACATTCTTGAAACTTATCAATTAATATTTTAAAAAATAACTCCATAGACATTAATAAATGATTATAGAATGATGGAATACATAATTATAGACATCTAAAACTTACCTTCAAGGCCTTGTGGTAAGAAATTTTAAACTATGGTTAGGAATACACCAAATACCCATTTAATAAGGCCTGAACACTAGTTTTTCTCATGATACCTACTGATGAATTTAGGGGCTATAAAATTCTAGGCCCCACCCATCACTTAATAAGTCTAATTCATTCAACATATGAATAAAAAATAAAAATTAATCAGCAAGACTTATTCAAAAACTATCTGTATAGGAAGAAAAACATATGGATTGTCAATAATTTACCCCTTAAAATTATCATAAACCATACAAAGAAAGAATAAGGATGATATCATTATTACATATACCCATTGGATAATAAAATAGTTGTTGTTTATGAATTTAAATACTATAAAGAGGTTATTAAAATCATTCTCAAGGAAAATACCCTTTTTTACTTTGAAATACAATTTTAAAAATAAAAAATATATAGAATATTTGGAAAAATATTTATTTTAAAATAATATTGAAATATTTTAATGTAATATTAAATGTAATTAGTGGTGTAAATAATGAATTTTTTAGGCCATGTAAGTTAAAATAATGATTACTTTCACTTTTTTGGTAAAAATTCAAAATTACCTCTTTTGGAAAATGATAAGCAGATTACTTTTAAACCATTTTTAAAAAGTAAAAAATGGGTAAAAATGTATTGAATAAATCATTGGATAATAGTAAAAACGTTCTTTTAAATATTTCAAGGAAAATATGGATATGGAATAAAAATATTCACAACCAAGTAGAAAAGCGGTCAGTTTTCCTTAAAAACATTCTTTCAGTATCTTGAGTACTTAAACGGGGAAATAAGAGAAAAAATTATAATATTTAGAAATAAACATAGTAGAATAAAATTATTTGGTTTAAGATAGAATGATCATATAATTCCTCCAATGATACTTAAGCATTAGTAACCTTGAACAATGATAAGATTGTGAAATAAACCCATACCGTTGTAGTAACTTTTGAATCATAAACCCACAAAATAAATTACTTTCAATGAATCTTTAAATACCATGTATATAAATATATTCATTATATAACATATCAAATTGGTATTATATACAATAAAAAAAATAAGTCTTGATTTTGGCATATATCTCATGAAAGTAAAAGTGAGATGAAAAACCCTTATAATGATCATAACGTTGAAGTGAGAATTAATCAATGGAGTGATTATGTATATAAATTTAGTCCCAAAAAATGATAAAAAAATAAATCAAACAAAGGTCATTTCATACATAATCTTGTAATAATATATTCAATGAACAAGTGATTTAACCCAATAAAAATTCATTGAGTTAAGAAACCCCTTACTACTTAGTAACTTTCAATTCAAATTCCATTGGATGAAATCACTTGAAGTGTAACATAAAATACCATAAAGTATTATGGGTACAAGATATAACATGTAAAATTTTATTATACATACCATAGAAAATAAATTGGTGAATAAAATTAAAATATACCACAATGAAATAAAATTGAGACTGAATCCCTTACCATGGGTCTGACTCATCATATACATTCTTTATATTCATAAATTATAAACTTATGGTAATTATTTAATTTAATAATGAAAATTTTCAAGTTTATTATTCCATTTATTTTTTTAATTTCCTTTTTATATTTATTTACTTAATTAATTAATTTCACATCGTACGGTTTGATGATATTTGGTTCATATGTCCAAAATACATTTGATATGATGACTATGGTAAAAGGGTTCACTATTCTATCATATTCATAATAATAATAATGAAATAATTATCATTTTTATACATCAATTATAATTTTTTTAAAAAAACATGATTTGTTTATGAAAATTGAACTTTGTTATAATCATAGAGATGATAGGCTGTAAACAAGCATGAGTAATGTTTTCATTTTTGAATGATCCTGATAGAAAGAAGATACATGTTATATTATCATTATATAATTATGGTTATATCATAAATATTATATTATTTCTTTAAATACACTCATATATACCATCCATATTTTTTGGTAATTAAAAATAAATCACATTGCTTCATGGAGGTAGTGATCCACACATACGCACAAATGACATTATCACCATTCAATTAATAGAAAAATAAGAAAATATACGATATATTACATTTAAAAAATTATAAATATTCAATTAATATCATATATATACATTTAAACCATCATCATAAACATCCACGAGAGGTGATGATGGAAAACGAATTTCATTGGTGCGTGAGGTAGTAGTCTGCCGTATACACAAACGATGGTTTTGTTTCTCATTTGATGGAAGAGGAGATGGATTTTGGTCAAGAAAATAACATAACAAAATATAAATATATGTTGTATATTTATGTTATTATATCATCATATTTGAACATGTTTTTAATGATGTGAAAAAATTAATAAAATAAAAATGCTCAGTTAATAATGAAACATCTTTTTCAAACAACATCTTTAGGTTTACACTAAAATTATTTATAAGAGGGTTTTATAATCAAACAAAGGAATATATGATGTGATAAAAAAATAATAAAGGTATTTGAGCTGATATTTTATTAACCAAATGGTTCTTGATGTGTGTATAAAAGAGGATAGGAGGTTCCCTTTAATAAGTGAGGGAAGGGGAACTTTTAGGATTTCATAAAATATTAAATTTATATTCATGGGAACAAGATCAAAAATTATATAATCCTATTATAGGATGCGTATGGGTATAAATAATATCATAAAATAAATTTTTTAATATTTTATATTAATTTTTTACCCTGATCTCTTTTTCTAACGCACGACAAGCCTTTTGACAATTACCACGATAATATTATTTTTACTCTTTAGAGGTTAAGATTGTTACTATAAAATTATAATTGGGTAATAAATGGAATATATATGATATTTAAAAACAAATACCAATAACTTAGTCAATTATATTATTTTTAGGATTTTTAATTCATTTATTAAAATATCATTTATTATAAAATAACATTAATGTTATTTTTGACACTATTCATTAAAGTTGACTTTACATTCATGAAGACATAGGAGAATTAGATTATATAATTTTAACACATAAATAATATGATATATTAATCTTTAAAAATATTTTTATACTATAACTTGATAAAATTATTTTACTTTTAAAATTTTCAAAATCATTTATTTTATTTTTATATTAAATAATGAAATATTGTGTGAGTGTTGCGTAAGAATTTAAAGTATTTATATAATCACTATTAATTATAAATAAATTAACATAATTAAAATAATTTAATTATTCTAAAATAAATAATTAATATTAATTGAAAACTTTCTTTTTACCTATGTGAATACATTAGAGATATTTAAAAGTAAGAAAGTGACATTTTGTATTTTTCATTACTTAAAATATTATATAGGTCACTTTTGTTGAAAAGTATCCCATGAACAAATAAATGTCATCTATAAGGAGATAAGTGTCTAAATACATTAATACAATAATATTAAAGATGAAAAGTGGTGGTCTTATCACTTATTTTTAACCTAGGTTAACCAGATTTACCCATTTACAATGGTGATTAATTTTTACTATTTTTAATATTCATTATGAATAAAATTTAAGTTTACCTTATTAAATAATATAAAATTTTATGATTAAAAATATTGAATCTAATTTACCAAATACAATCTCTATAAGTGTAAAAAATTCATTTTATAAGTATCTCACAATGCGTGATGAAAAACAGTTTTATGAAAAATACCTTTTTAAGTGTAAAAGTATTTTTCTATCAAGATCACACATAATGTTGATTCATTTGAATTAAATTGATTATTTATAAATAAAGGATAATTATATTAATTTAGGATCATATTCAAAATATTATTGGTATTTTTCAAAGAAAATAAATGATAGTTTTATAAAATTCAAAAACTTTCACTATTCAATGAAAAATCAATATTTTCAAAAAAATCTAATAAGTTCAAACTTTGTTAATTTTGAAATGATGATTTCAAAAAATAAGTTCATTTTGTAAAATAAAATTTTTATAATTTTTGGAAATTGAATATATTATTTTCTCACAAAAAGAAATAAAAATATTTTTGATGAAAAATATATTTTAGAAGCATGTAAACAATTTACTAAATATTCAGTAATTATTTAACAATATATGCGATTTATCAAAAATATTGATAAAAAAGTTTCAAAAATTGTATTTTTTATTCATATCTCCAATTTTAATAGCTATGTTATAATTATCATGTTTAAATATTTTAATAGTATATCACATTTTCTTTAAACTCGGTGTTTCATGTAACAAAATCTACATAGGAAATAAAATTTATTTGATGAGAAATATTTTTGAAAATCTTGGAGAATTAAATTATATCCATCTTAAATAAATCCTATCCTTTCAATTTGAACTTTTTCTCAGAAATTAAGGGTTTGAAATTTAAATATTTTATTTTTGGAAAACCCATATCGTAAAAGGGTTAACCAAACTTACTCTTAAAAATTGGAAAAGAGAAATATAATGGCCATGTTGAATTAAAAAATAATGTATCCAAATAATATAAAATTAATGGGAATTAAAAAAATATAAATGTAGGATAAATCTAATTCCCAAGGAATAATAGAGAATGACAGAGAACATGGTTATGAGAAAGTTAACGACCAAAAAACCATAAATCTTTGATAGGTGAGAAGACTATTGATTCATCATAGATGAAGGTAAATGCATAAAGTTTTTATTTCAATATACTTTTCCTAAATTTGGTTGATTATTTTACTATTAGGATAGAGAACATAATAAAAAAAATACTTTCTTGATATATTTTTATTTCATAAGAACGATTCCATCATTTGGTTATGTTTCGATCAACTTCTACTTCATTTATTATTCCAAGAAATGAATATCCAAAATGATTTTTATACTTAAAGCACTAAAATTAACTTTTAATAGATCATAATATCCATAAAAGAGTGGAAATTCTTTCCATTTGTCTCTAAATATTTACTAAAATCAAAATAAATAGAATAAGTTACCTAATAAAATAAATTAATATCTAAAACCTCAATAGTAACTCCCAATGTTCAACTTAATACATTCCATATGTATTTATCTATAAAACCCATAAAAAATACGTCTAAATAAATTCAAAATTAAAAACTTTTTAATGAAGTTCACTAAATTAAAAAAAACATTACATTAATCACCCAAACATTATAAAATAACTCTCAATGTCACATACCAATTATTTTAATGTCTTAATCACCACAAAAACATAATGAAAAGCTAAAAACATGAAATATTAACTATAAAACTATTTATTAAATAAAATCACATATTATCAAATATATTTCATGAATATGTAAATGAAATAAACTAGATCACAAATTACTTTTTCACCAAAACAGTAATTATTTTCATGGTCACCAATATTATTTGATTTACTTAATTAATGAAAATTATCTATTTATCCTAACTAAATAATATTAATTCAAAATTAAGCACATATTAAGAGTTATATTTCCCAAAATCATGTGTTTTTTTAAATATAACCTTAACTTTAAATCTATTTTCTAGTTCATTAGTACTATTCAACATATGATTTCAAATCCTTAAAGAAAACTATTTTAAAAAAAATCCTTAAAAATATCATCATTTGTATAAAAAATCTCACTAATGTAACACTTATACAACATAATTATTAAATCCCAATCCATAAACACTTAAATCCTTACACTTAAATGATTTTCATGGAATATTTCTTTACTTGGTCTAGAATTTAACCCTTGGATTAGGGAATTGAATTAGATATTTCCATGTTCCCAAGACATAAGACATTATAATCCTTATAAATTCATTACTCCATGTTACTTATTCCCACACATAAAACATCTTCTCCATTATTTAAGAAATTCCCAGAGCATCACTTTCCACATTTAGGGCATCAATTAAATTGAGTCTCATTTCCTCTGTGGTCTATACTATCCGATCTCTAAAAAAATGTCCTTCTCTTATTTGGTGAGTCCAAGAGTTAGTTAAGGTGAATGTTTTTAATCATATATCATGATAACTAATTAGGAATAAACACAATAGCTTTCTCTATAATCATCATCCAAATTATTTTCTTATAATCACTACATTGTCCGTCACATTCAGTATTAACACGATTCCTCTTGGTTATAGCCATTGAATAAAACTAAAAAGGATAGTATGAGAAACAAATAATTAAACATTAAACCACATAATAAATTATAGGATTTATAAATCCCGAAACCTTCTTTTCAATCTAGGTCACCTTAGTTTTAAGCTAGGCCATTCATGGTTATCATCCATTCAAATCCATCATAATGGTTTATAAAGAAATTGTGAATTAACCTATTAATATCCCCTATGAGTTTCAAACTAGGTGAGTAGAAAGAGAAAACTCATCATGAACCCAAATGATGATCGAGATATACCTAGCCAACTATTTTTAGGGTTATTACCCATATATACTTATATACCAAAACTACATACATTTGTAGTATCTAGACATGGATATATTACCAGGAAACCCCCATAATATCAACCTTACCCAATCTTTAGGATGCTAACCAATAGTTAGAATTATCTTAAAAGTCATTTATATAGTTATTTTACCTAATCTATGTTTTCTGAAATCAAGTTCCTAAGGTTTCTACTAAACATGTTCTTATACCAACTGTAAAGACCCAGATCCTAGTAGTCCACAGCTCATGGTAACATTATAATATTGGACCTAAATTAAAGTAATCATATCCATAAAGGTTAAAAATTTATTATTCTTGGTAAACTAGATATGTAATTGAATCTCATATTACATTTGAAAACATATAATAAAAAACATTGTGAAATCAAATATTCTAAATCACTAAACTCATTCAAAGATCCCTTTTTCATATCCTAGGTAATAGAAGTAAAATAAGGGTGTGATTAAATGCTCAGTAAGGGTTTTGTATAGTGTAATATACCATGATTAAAAAAGTTATAATCAATATTAAAGTTAAAAAATATAAAAAAACATTCCATTTAATCAATAACTTGAGTATGAAGAATAATATGGTAGAATTAAATGATGATCAAATGACTTCATATAAAGAATCACATTAGCTTGAAATATTTCCATGGATATTTTTGAAAATAATGGAATGGACATTAATAAATAATTTCATAATGATAGAATTCATAATTCTAGACATCTAAAACATATAGTCGAGGACTTGTGCCAAGATAATTTAAACTATGGGTAGGAAAACACCAAAATTGTAAGGACCCGACCCCAGTTGCCCGAAGTTGGTGCCATATTTTATTACATTGGCATTACTACAAAGAATTAATCCCAATGGACTGATTATTATAGTAGTTTTTGAAGACCAGATACATACATAGGTTCAACATTACAACATGAAATGAAATACAACATATATGATTTATTGGGAACATCCACAACTCTAAGTTCATCCCTACATGTCATTTATAATAAAATTATTCATGTCTTGGAAAAATGAATCATAAGAAAGGGTTGAGCTTAGATTCTCAGTAAGGGTAAGCAATACAGTGGAAGATATCCTAAACATAACATTAGGTATGGTGAATAACTAAAAACAAATGCTTTTTGAAAATAAAAATGAAAACATTATGGTAGGAATAAGAACTTAATAAATAATTCCAAAATAAACATAATCATGGGTATTTTACTAATCAAATAACACTAAGAACTCGCAATTCTATTTTTAAAATGAGGTAATGCATAATGCGGGACATCACAACCATACCATCAAGGCCTTATTCTAAGACCATGAATAACTATTTTGTCAAGGCCACGTGTTTAGACCATAGTTTGTCTCATGAGACCTACTAATGGATCGAGAGGCTATAGTAGTCCCCACTCGACACTTACTAAGTCCAATTCATTCCTCATATAAATGAGGAAAAACAAAACAACATGTACATTTATATTGAAAATAATATATGAAATGTAAATAACTTTCCCCAAACATTAAGTGTAAACACTAACCATTTAGAGTAAATTGGTGAATGGTTTTAAGATAACACATCCACAATCAAAATAATTAGATAAACTTCAAAAACCTATTATATAGGATATCATAAGTGATTCACTGTAATGAAGTACAAGATTAAACAAGTATGTTGACATAAATGAATATACTTTTATACAATACCATTGAAAATTTCTTGAGGAAATAATCCTTAAAAATTCCAAAGTGTCCCATACCACCTTGAAACGTTCAAATAATAATCCTTAAAATATCATGATAACAAGGATAATCTTCATATGATATACCAAAGGTTATTACATACACCACATTCAAATAATAATTTGTGAGCAAGGAATATATCTCATAGAAGTTAAAGTGAGACAAGAGAAACCCTTTTTTACTTTAGAAAGAATAGTTCTTTTGGAAAATCATTTGTATTGGTCATGAAATTAGATTTGTAAAAATGTATAACCCAGAAAAGAAGAGTGAAGAACATTGAAATTATATTTGAGGCATAAATGAGGTCCCACTAAATTGAAATCATGTAAAAAGTGCTTTTAAAGAAGCTTAATAAGTAAAACATTATAGTATATTTTTAGGAAAATATTAAAGATATTTTTAAACGGAAAGGCATATTTTCTTTTATAAAACCCTAAATGAACCAATATGAGTTTTTCAGATAAAATACATGATTTTAAAAAAATATTAATTACTTAAAATAGATAACATAGTGCACTTGAAAATTGGTAATAATTCGAGAAGTTCCCTTTTATCGTGAAGAATCTTTGAAAGATCCTTTTAAAACATATAACTACCCATAAATTAAAGTAAGATTCTGGTTGTTAAAAATATATATAATATTAACACAATATTTATTAGTATTATATATCAATAAATAATAATATCATTGAGGTGAGTATAGAATGAATGAAACACGAATAAAAATGGAGGTTTGGGTAGAAAATACATACAACTTTGAAATCGATTAAATCGTATGCCCCGAAATTAATAAATTTTGAATGATACTGGAATATCATGAAAATAAATATATTCATGATATTAAATTTCAATGGGTAGTATAAATAAAATATACACAATAAATGGTAGTGAATAAGGAATATCTCACAAAAATGGATGTGAGGCGATGAAACCCCTTGCCTTAAGTCTGACGGTGTTCTTCAGTTGATCTTAGTGTCCTGGATAACCAAATTAAATTCATTAATTAATATCTAAAGAAAATATTTTTTATGTAATTGATATATTATAGCCTCATTAAGTTAATTTATGGCCTTCTTGAAAGGTTTAAGAGGTTCAATTTTATTGTTTGGCAGTGTATTCTTTCTTGGTATTCTTGACCGGTTTACTTATATATATGTAAGGATAGACATGTAATATGATAATGGTTGTCCAGAATAGAAGTTTTATTTTATTTATTAACATCCATAATATTACATGGTTATAAAATTCATTTGATTATTGGGAGTGAATATGAGTCATTATATAAAACATTAATGATAATTGTTTAGGTTAATTGGTGGTTTTTGATCACAATAAACTCATTTTGATTTATAACATAATATCATGTGTAAAAAAGATTCTATAAAATTAAATAAGTTATAATATATATATTATAGTCTATTTATATTAAAAAAATGCTTTAATTACCAAAATTGTTTATAAAAATATAAATTGGAAACCTGTCATCCTTGAATGTGATAATTTAACACATCTCAGATGGTGTTTTCATTTCTAGTTTAAAAGAAGGGGAAATGAGAGATGATAGTGAATTATTACGTTATCACAAATATATTATAGTAAATTTAAGGTACTAGGGTTATCATAACATATGGATAAAATTAGGTGAGTAAATAAAAAATAAAATAAAGGAACTTAAAATAAAAGAAAAGTTGAGAAATACATTACGAAAATTCGGCAGCCTAACAACATCACTTAAAAATTCATAAAATATTTTGATGAGAGAAAATGGGTATCTCATAATTATTTAATAATATGGTAAGTAAGGGGGATATGTAATGACCTATAAAATAATAATAAAATTTAAAATAAAAGATAATAACCTAAAACAAGTTCTTGAATAAGAGAGGGATTTTGAGATGAAAATTCTGCAGCATAACAGCTATGAAACATGGTTTTAGAAAACATTAAAAAGAGACGAAAAAGGGTAAAACATTTATAAAAGAATAATAATATAGTAGAGTTATATAATAAAATTTAAATAATAACATGGTATGGAAAATTGAAATACATACCTCATAAAAGAGAACATGAAATAAAATAAATGAACATAGGTGTTTACCTCTTGAAGTAATATTCCTTGAGAGCCACTTTAGGGGAAAGATTTTGGTATTTTTTGAGACCAAGTGATGATGGATGTTGGGTAGAAGATTGGGAGGATATTTTATCAGAATTTAGACAAGTCACAAGGCTTGAGAGGAGTGGAGAGAAGGGGGTGAGGGGGGGGGGTATTACAGTGGAGGAGAGGTGTTATTTTTGAATATCTTATTCATTATTATATTATTTCCCCCAAGACAACCAATATTGTTGATTCAAGTGAACCTTAATAGTAATGATTACATGTGAGTTCGAACCAAGCATGCTTACTTCATACTTACAACACTTATTACCTAATAAATCAGGTATTTATTAAATTATCATATTTTACTATTCACCCAAAATTCAAGTATTTTAGAAAAATCCATAAAAATTTCCCCAACCATTTTTTAAAATATAGAATTAAAAAAATAAATCCATTTTTGAAAATAATTTCCAAAATATTTTTTAATTTAATTTTTAAATAAAATCATAATTTATTAAAAAAACAACTTTAAAACTATAACTCCTTTTTATAAAACCTTGAGAAATTAATCAAGGTCCCATAAAATTATCTTATAACCATAATAAAATAATGTAAAAATGTATTATTACATTTTATGAAAAAACATTTCCATTTTAAATTATTAAATTAATCTTAAAATTGTAATTAAAATATTTGTGACATACCAAAATACCAATACTTATACTATGATTGTTTTTCCACTTATAAGATGTCTAAATTGTATTTATACATTCATGGGTAAAGTTTCTATTTTTTTTGCCAACTGAATATTCATTACTATTTATAAGGGTATGTTACTATTCATAATGGTATGTTACTATTCATCAAAAAAAGATTATTTTATCAGACTCTAAATATCTTACTAAATACAACCGTGAATGTTAGTTTTTCAAAATTCAAATTACAGATGTGCCAAAAATCATATTTACTGGATAGGTTATAACAAAGTGGTATTTTGTAGAGATTTAACATTTCATGAATTCAATATTAAATTTATTTTCAAAATCATGGGGGGTTACATTATCCCCTCTTTATAGAAATTTCATCCTCAAAATTTGAAATTGTATTTCAAAAGTTAATGGTTGATACTTGAAAATTACATTGTGGGAAACCCACATCAGGAATATGGTTAAAAGTCTTATTAATAAGTGGGAAAGGGAAATGCATCAGTTACTAAAAAAATATGCATTCAAATTAGAAAACATGGTTATGGAAGAATTATTAAACCATCATGTTCTAATGGAGACTAATAGAGAACAATGTCATATGAAAGATAATTACCACTTTAAAATAAACTATAGTTACAGAAAATTTTATTGATATCCTGAAAAATAATGATAATAGGAAAACATTTTTATTTAAGAATATTTTCAAGAGTTGATGAATTATTCCACTCAATAAGAGTATAAATTTACATTTCTATTTCATAAACACAATCTTATGCATTTTTTGTGCATTGAAGTAGCTATACTTCATCTCTTAGAATAGGTTGCATCATGTAGTTCCATGAAACTCTAAAACCTCATACAATGATCAAGTTAGACCTTTTAACAAATGGTGTTACTTTCCAAAAGATCACAATAAAGCAATTTAGAATCATTCCCATATCCATATTTGCTATATCCATGTACATGGGGTCTTTGGAAATCCTCATTTTTTTAGAACTCCATGATCTATCCTACTCAATGCATCCACTACCTTATTTTACTTTAATCAACATGAACCGGCCAAAAAATTTCACATTCCAAACATGTGAATATGTTTATCATGTGTCCTCTTTAAATATGTTAATAACTCAAATTACCATAAAACATTATTGGAAGCATGCATTCATCCTTACACATGATATTTTATATATTCCTTATGTCCAATTTTTTTTTTCAACTACATCAATGATAGCATAGACCATATGTATACAAGTCAAAAATTAGTTTTTAGGTAGTTTGTACTTATCCAAATGAATCATTTATTCATCATTATCTTCATAATTAGAAATATATTAATGGTTTTCCTTCCTTTAAACACGTGTTTTCCATAAATTTAAATATTCCACTGAATATTTTTTCTTGGTACCATTCAACTTATAGTTTCAAATCCATAATGAAAAAGTATTGCAGTAATATACTCATGCAATCCATAATTCTTATAACCAGTACATTTCTAGAAAAATATTCAACTGAAATGATTATTGACAATATATATTAATAATTCTACTTTATTTGTGGTATAATCACAATTTGATCATTATCTAGAATCATAATTTGGGGTATATTCTTTTGATGCTTGGGACATTGATTTATATAGTGTCTCATATCCTTACAGTTGAAGCATTTTATATTGGAAACATTTTTCTTACCCTTGAAATCATGAACTTAGTGTACTCTTTCTCCACACTTATAATAAACACCCATTACCTTCATGCATTTACTAGGGTGATTCTTTCCACAATTATCACATATGGGAACACCCTTAATTCTCTTCTTCCCATTATCTATATTTTTTGCTACCGCCCTCTTCTTTTCTCTCTTCCCTTCAAATCCACAAGGCTGAGATAATTCTTTACATACCTTGTAAATAAATGCTACTATTTCCTCATATTAGTAAGATACATGGGAGACTATCTTCCTTTGAAATGATGGCTTTGGACCATGAGATATATGATACTTCTTACTATTTTCACCACATGCGTTAGTGATGTTCTCATTCCTTATTCTAGGTTCCATTTATAATCAATTCCATATTCTATATTAGCTCATAAAATAATGAACTCTCTATGACTCTAAACATACAATAAATTAATACATTGTAAATCCTAGATCCTTATACTTTGGTTACTTTGGTGGCATAAATCTTTCATAATGGTATGTAAAAAAAGTGATTTATACTAAGAATATCCCATGGGAGTGTCAAACCAAGTGCATAGTAAGGCCCATTATCATATACCAGGTTACCCCTGGTCAAGCCCAAAACACATTGTTGGAGTTATTACTCCTAGGTACATTTGTGTAAAAACTACATCCACTTGTAGTATTCATACATGGATTTATTTTCTAATAAGATTCACATAATCTATTATTTACCAAAATTCCATGATGTTCTTGTATGTTTGTCTTAAAATTCTATCTTAGGGGTTTCCCCATTATCTACGTTTTCTAAATCCAGCTTCCATGTTTTCTACTAAAATTCTTCTGATACAAACTATAAGGACCCAACCCTAGTTGTCTAGAGCTAGTGTCTTATTTTATTACATTGTCATGATTACAAATAATCAAATCCTGAAGGACTGAGTAGTTTAGTAGTTTTTGAAATTTAGATACAAACATAGGTTCAACACATTATGACAGGAATAAGAGCTTAATAAAAAATAAAATAATAAAAAATAATAATGGGTATTCTACTAGTTGAATAAACATACTAACTATCAATACTATGATGTGGGAATTAATAATGTGGGACATCGTAACCATACTATCAAGGCCTTGTGCCAAGACCATAAATAACCATTTTTTCAAGGCCTCATGCTAAGACTGCAGTTTGTCTCATGAGACCTACCAATGCCATGAGGGGATATAGAGGGCCCTACCCAACAATTAATAGGTCCAATTAATTCCTCATATGAATGGGGATAAACATAAATAACATATAAATTCATATTGAAACTAGTATATGAAATTTAAATAACTTTCCCCAAACATTAAGCGTAAACACTAACCATTTGAAGTAACTTGGTGAATGGTTTTAAGATGGCACATCCACAATCAAAATAATTAGAAAACATTAAAAAATATATTTTAGATGATATAATAAAATATTCATCTCAATTAATTACAATATTCAATATAGATTTTGACATAAATGAATATACTTTTAGATGATACCAATAAAAATTTCTTGAGGAAATAGTCCTTAAATATTACAAAGTGTCCCATACCAACTTTAAACATTCATATCATAATAATTTATAATATCATTACAATAATGAGACTCTTTATATGATATAATAAAGGTTAGTACATACACCACATGAAATTAATAATTTGTGAACAAGGCATATATCTCATAAAATATAAAGTGAGACAAGAGAAACCCTTTTTACTTTAGAAAGAAGAGTTTTTTTAGAAAATCATTTGTGTTTGTCATGAAATCATATTTGAATAAATTTATATCCCAGAAAAGAAGATGTAATAAAATTGAAATTATATTTTAGACATAAAGGATGTCCTGTAGAAGTGAAATCATGTAAAAAGTGCTTTTTAAAGAACCTTTAGAAGTAAAACATTTTAGTGCAGTTTTAGGAAAATGTTAAAGGGATTTTAAAATAGAAAGGCATGTTTTATTTCATAAAACCATAAATTAACCAATATTTTTTTTGATAAAATTTGTTCTTTTAAAAATAATAATAATTACTTAAAATATATAACATAGTGTACTTTAAAATAAGTAAGAATTTGAGAAGTTCCCTTTTATCAGGAAGAATTTTTGAATGATCCTTTTAAAACATATAACTCACCATAAATGAAATTAGGATCCTAGTTGGTACAAATATATATAACATTCACAAAAAATATATGATGAGTACATATGAATAAATAAGAATATCATTGATGTGGGTAGAGAATAAGGGCAACCTGAATAAAATTGGAGGTTTCGGTAGAAAATACTTTCAAATTTGTAATCAATTGAATCATATGCCCAAAAATTAAAAATAATTAAATGATACATATAATATCGATAAAATAATTTGATTCATGATATTAAACATCAATGGGAAGTATATATACACTATACACAAGAAATGGTAGTGAATAAGGAATATCACACAAAAATGGAAGTCAGGCAAGGAAACCCATTACCTTAAGTCTGATGGTGTTCTTCAATTGATCTTTGTATCCTGGATAACAAAATTAAATTAATTAATTAATATTTATAGAACCAATTATTTATGTAATTTATTTATTATATCCTTATTAAGTTCATTTATGGCCTTCTTGATGCGTTTAATCGGTTCAATTTTATTATTTGGTAGTATTTTCTTTCTTGGTATTCATGACCGGTTTACTTATATACATGTAAGGATAAACATGTAATATGAGAATGTGTTTTCCAGAATAGAAGTTGTATTTTATATTTAAAATTCATAATAACAAATGTTTATAAATTTATTTTGGTTATTTGGAGTTAAGATGAATCATCATATAAAACATTAATGATAATTGTTTGGGTTAATTGGTGGTTTTTGATCACAAAGAACTCATTTTGATTTATAAAATAATATCATGTGTCAAAAAAGATTCCAGAACCTTAAATAAGTTATAATATATATATATATTATAGTTTAGTTAAACCATAAAAATGGTTTCATGACCATAATTGAATATGGTAATATAAATTAAAAACCCATCGTCCTTGAATGTGATAATTTAACACATCTTGGATGATGTTTTCATTTCTAGTATAAAAGAAGTGGAAATGAGATATTACGATGAATTATTTCATATTAAAAAAAATTCCATTAAATTTAAGTTATTGGATTTATCAAAACATTTGGATGAAATGAGTTGATTAAAGAAAAAAAAGAAAACAAAGGAACTCAAAATAAAAGAAAAGTTGAGAAATCCCTTATGAGAATTCTATAGCCTAACGACGACACTTACAAATTCATAAAATATTTTGATGAGAGAAAAGGGGTATCTAATAATTATTTAAAAATATATATATTAAGGGGAATATTTAATGACATATACCAACATAATACAATTTAAAATAAAAGGGAATAATATAAAAAGAGTGCTTGAAAAAGGGAGAGATTTTGAGACGAACATTTTGCAGCATAACAGCTATGCAATATAGTTTTAGAAAACATTAAAAAGAGAGGGGAAAGGGGTAACCAATTCATAAAAAACTCATAATATAGTATAATTGATTTAATAAAATTGATATAAACACGGTATAGAAACATAAAATACATACCACATAGAAAAGAACTTAAAATACAAGAAATGAAAAGAGTTATTTACCTCTTGAAGTAATCTTCCTTGAGAGCATCTTTAGGGGAGAGGTTTTGGTCTTTTTATGAGACTGAGTGATGATGGACATGGGTCAGGATATTGGGAGGATATTTGAGTATAATTTATACAAGCCAAAAGGCTTGAGAGGAGTGAATATAAGGGGGAGTGAGGGGGGTTTTATAGTGGAAGAGAGGTGTAATTTTTGAATATCTTAGTCATTGTTTTATTATATCCCTCACGACAACCAATAGTGTTGATTCATGTGACCCTTAATAGTAATAAGTGCATGTGAGTTCAAACCAATTGTGATTAAATCATCCTTACATCACTTATGACCCAATATATCATGTATTTTGCATTTATAGTAAATTATCATATTTTACTATTCACCCAAAATTCTAGTATTTTAGAAAAACCCCCAAAATTTAACCCAACCATTTTTCAACATATAGAATTAAAAAATGAAATCCAATTTTTTAAAATAATTTTCTAATTTTTTTTTAGTTTATGTTTTATATATTATCAAAACTTATTCCAAAAAAACAACATTAAAACCATAATTCATTTTATAACACTTTGAGAAATTAATCATGGTCCTATAAAATTATCATATAGCCATAAGAAAATAAAGTAACAATTTATGATTAAATTTTATGAAAACACATTTCCATTTTAAATTATTAATTTAATCAAAAAATTGTAATTAAAATATTTATAACATACAAAAATACCAATAATTATATTATGATTTTTTTCCACTTAAAATATGTCTAAATTGTATTTATACATTCATGGGTGATGTTTCTATTTTTTGGATGACTTACTATTCATTAATATTTATTACTATTCACAAGGGTATGTTACTATTAATAATGGTTTGTTACTATTCACCAAAAATTATGTTTGTCTTATCAGACTCTAAATATCTTACTGAATGCAATCGTGAGTGCCATTTTTTCAAAATTCAAATTACAGAAGTGGAAAAATTATATTTACTAGCTAGGTTATATCAAAGTGGTGTTTTGTAGAGAATTAGTTTTTCATGCATTCAATATTAAATTTATTTTCAAAATCTTGTGGTTTTACATTATCCCCTCCTTATAAAATTTCATCCTTGAAATTTAAAATTTAATTTCAAATTTTAATGGTTGATACTTGAAATTTCCTTGGGACAAACCCACATCAAGAATATGGTTAAAATACCATCTTAATATGTTGGAAAGGGAAATGCATCAGTTACTACAAAACTACGCATTCAAATTAGAAAACATGGTCATGTGATAATAATCAAACCATCATGTTCTGATGCAAACTCATAGAGAACATGATCAGATGAAAGATCATTACCCATAAACCATACACTATAGTTATGAAAAAATTTATTGATATCATGGAAAAATGATAATAGGAAAACATTTTTATTTAAGAATCTTTTCCAAGAGTTGATGAATTATTTCACTCTATAAGAGTATAGATATGTATTTCTATTTCATAAACAAAATATTATCCTTTATTTGTGATTTGAACTATCTATAATTCATATCATAGAATAGGTTGCATAATGTAGTGATATTAAACTATAAAAACTCATAAAATGATCAACCTATACCTTTTCATAAATGATTGAAATTTTTAAAAGATCACAATCCAATACTGTAGAATCATTCCCATATCTATCCTTGCTAGATCCATGTACACTAGGTCCTTGGAAATCCTCATTTTATATATAACTATATGATCTATACTCCTCAATGAATTTTGAACCTTATCTTCCTTTAATTGACATGAAGCTGCCCAAAATTTCACATTCCAAACATGTGAATATCTTCATCATGAATCCTCTTGAAATATGGTAATAAATAAAATTACTATAAATATTGAATGCATGAATTCATACTTACACATTCTGTTGGATATATTCCTTATATCAAAAAATGTTGTAAACTCTATCAATGATAGCATAGGCCACTTTTCGACATGTCAAAAATTAGTTTTCAGGTAGTCAGTACTTATCCAAGTGAATCATTTCTTCATCATTATCTTTATCATTATAAATATATTAATGGTTTCCCTTCCTTTGATCATGTGTTTTCCAAAAAAGTTTAAAATTTCACTAAATATCTTTTCTTAGTACCAATCAGCTTATGGTTTCAAATACTTAATGAAAAAGTATTGTAGTACAATCCTAATATATTCCATAATTCTTATAATCAGTACATTTCTGAAAAAATATCCAAATGAGATGATTCTTGAAAATGCATATTAATCATTCTACTTCATCTGCGACAACATCACAACTTGATCATTATCCAGAATAATTTGGTGTATATTCCCTTGACACTTGGGACATTGATTCGCATAGTTTCATTTATCCTTATAATTGAAGCATTGTACATTGGAAACATTTTTTTACCCTTGTAATCATGAAAATCAGGTCCTATTTCTCCACACTTATAACAAACACCCATTTCTTTCAAGTATTTACCTGGGTGATTCCTTCCAAAATTATCACATGTGGTAATACCCTTCTTTCCCTTATTCCTTTAATCCATATTTTTCAATACCAAACTCTTAATCTTTTTCTTCCCTTCAAAGCCATAGGAGTCATATAATTATTTACATACCTTGTTAACACCTGATACTATTTCCTCATATAATGAGGATACATGGCAGAGTATCTTCCTTTGGAATAATAGCTTAAGACCATGACAGATATAGTCTTTCATACTATTTATAGAACAATCATTGGTGATGTTATCATTCCTTATTCTAGGCACCATTTCGAATCAATTACATATTATATATTAGAACATAAAATAATTAAATTTCCTTAACACAAAACATAGAATAAACTAATGAATCTTAAATCTGAGAACCATATACCTTGGTTACTTTGGGGGTATAAATCCTTCATAATGGTATATAAAAAATGTGTATTATCCTAAGAATATCCCATGGGAGTGTTAAAATAGGTTCACAATAAATCCTATTTTCATATACCAGGTTACTCTGGGTCAATCACAAAACACTTGTAGGAGCTATTACTCTTAGGTACATCTATGCCAGAACCACATCCACTTTTAGTATTTATATAGGGATTTATTTTCTAAAAATATTCATATAATATATTCTTTACCAAAATTCCAGGATATTAATTTATGTTTATCCTCAAAGTCTATCTTGGGATTTTGTTCCCTAATCTATGTTTTCTAAATCTAGCTTCCAAGTTTTCTACTAAACTTCCTATGATACCAACTGTAAGGACCCGAATCTAGTTTCCCAGAGTTAGTGCATTACTTTATTACATTAGCATGATTACAAAGAATCAAATCCCAAAAGACTGAGTAGTTCAGTAGTTTTGGAAAACTCAATACATACATAGGTTCAAAATTACAAATTTAAAGGAAACACAACATATATGTTTTATTGGGAACATCCACAACTCTAAGTTTATACCTAAATGTCATTCCTAATAAAATTCTTCATGTCCTGAAAAAATAAAGCACAAGAAAGGGGTGAGATCAGATGGTCAGTAAGGGTAATAAATACAAAAAAAGATACCATAAACATAACATTAGACATGATGAAAAACAAAAACACATGCCTTTAAAAATAAACTTTAACACATTATGGAAGGAATACGAGTTTATTAAACAATGCCATAATAAAACATAATAATGGGTTTTATACTAGTCGAATAACAAAACGAACTATAAATACTTTTTTCATAATGAGGGAATGCATAATGCAGGACATCATAACCATACCGTCAAGGACTTGTACCAAGACCATAAATAACCATTTTGTCATGACCTCATGCCAAGACTGTAGTTTGTCTCATGAGATTTACCGATGCATCGAGGGGATATAATAGGCCCCACCCAACACTTACTAAGTACAATAAATTCTTAATATGAATGGAGATAAATTTAAAAAACATATGCATTTATATTGAAACTAATATATTAAATGTAAATAACATTCCCTGAAAATTAAGTATAAACACTAACCATTCAGAGTAAATTGGTGAATGGTTTTAAGATAACACATCCACAATCAAAATAATCATAAAACCTTCAAAAAAATATTGTAGGTGATATCATTATATATTAACCTCAATAAAGTACAATATTCAATAAGGATTTTTACATAAATGAAGATACTTTTAGATGATACCATTGAAAATTTCTTGAAGAAATAATCCTTAAATATTCCAAAGTGTCCCATACCACCTTGAAATGTTCAAATAAAAATCCTTTAGAATATCATGATAACAAGGATACTCTTTATATGATATAACAAAGAGAATTACATACACCAGATGCACGTAATAAGTGTTGAACACGACATATATATCATTAAAGTTAAAGTGAGATAAGAGAAACCCTTTTTTACTTTAGAAAGAAGAGTTCTTTTGAAAAATCATTTGCATTTTTCATGAAATCATATTTTTAAAAATGTATATCCTAGAAAATAAGATGTAATAATATTTAAAATATATTTTAGGCATAAGTTACGTCCCAATAATGTTAAATCATGTAAAAAGTTCTTTTAAAGAATCTTTAGAAGTAAAATATTTTAGTGCAGTTTTAGGAATATATTAAAGAGATTTTAAAATGGAAAGGTGTGTTTGATTTTAAAAAATAATAAATGTACCAAGATAGTTTTTCCTGATAAAATTTGTGTTTTATAAAAACAATAATGACATAAAATAGATAACATAGAGCACTTGAAAATAGGTAAGAATTCAAGATGTTCCCTTTTATTGTGAAGAATCTTTGAAAGATCATTTTAAAACATATAACTACCCATAAATAAAAGTAGGATTATGGTTGGTAAAAATATATAAAAAATTAACTCAAAATTTATGAGGATTACATATGAATAAATAATAATATCATTGAGGTGAGTAGATAATAAGGGCAACCTGAATGAGAATGGAGGTTCAGGTAGAAAATACTTACAACTTTGTAATTAATTAAATCTTATTCACCAAAATTAATAATAATTAAATGATACAATTAATATAATTAAAATAAATATATTCATGATATTAAACATCAATGGGAAGTATACATACACTATACAAAATAAATGGTAGCGAATAAATAATATCTCACAAAAAATGGTAGTGAGGCGAGGAAACCCCTTACCTTAAGTTTGATGGTGTTCTTCACTTGATATTAGTGTCCTAGATAACCATATTAAATTTATTAATTAATATTTATAGAACCTATTTTTTATTTAATTAATTTATTATATCCTTATTAAGTTCATTTATGGAATTCTTAATGGGATTAAGAGGTTCAATTTTATTGATTGGGTGTGTTTTCTTACTTGGTATTCATGACTGGTTTACTTATATACATATAAGGATAAACATTAATTATGAGAATGTTTGTCCAGAATAAAAGCTATATATTATTTCTTAACATAAATAATATTACATGGTTATAAAATTCATTGGGTTATTGGGACTGAAGATGATTCATTATATAAAACTTTAATGATAATTCTTTGAGTTAATTGGTGGTTTTTGATCAAAACAAACTCATTTTGATTTATAAAATATAATCACGTGTAAAAAAAGATTCTAGAACCTTAAATAAGTTATAATATATATATTATAGTTTTTTTCAACCATAAAAATGGTTTCATGACAATAATTGAATATGGTAATAGAAATTGAAAACCCTTCGTCCTTGAATGTGATAATTTAAAACATTTCGGATGGTGTTTTCATTTCCAGTTTAAAAGAAGGGGAAATATGATATGATGATGAATTATTCCATTATCACAATAAAATTATAGTTAATTTAAGGTACTAGATTTATAATAAAATTTGGATGAAATTAGGCTAGGAAAGAAATAAAATAAAAGAATAGAACTTGAAATACAAGAAAAGTTGACAAACCCCTTACGAAAATTCCGCATCTAAACGACGTCACTTAAAAATTCATAAACTATTTTGATGAGAGAAAAAGGTATCTCATAATTATTTAATAATATGGAAATTAATGGGTACTTGGAATTACATATCTAAAAATAATACACTATAAAATAAAAGATAATAACATAAAAATAGTGTTTGAAAAAGAGAGAGATTTTGAGATGAAAATTCTTCAACAAAATAGCTATGCAACATGGTTTTAGAAAAAATTAAAAAAAGAGTGGGGACCAAGGTCAAAAATTCATAAAAGAATCACAATATAGTATAGGGATAGAATAAAATGTAAATAAGAACATGGTATAGAAACTTGAAATACACACCACATAAAAGAGAACTTGAAATAAATTAAATAAAAAGAGGTGTTTACCTCTTGAAGTAATCTTCATTGAGAGCCTCTTTATGTAACACCCCAGGTAAATAAGGAATATGACATTTTCATATTTATCCATATTTGTGAATAAAATATTAATATGACTTTAAAGGGGATGCTATGCTCGATGGCGTACCCAACACGCAACAACGACTTTCTTGGGAATCTTACGTTGCACTCTAATAATAAAATAATTTTATTTTAAATGGTAGTTAACATGTAGCCATTGCATTGGCGGGAATGGATAGAAATAACTAAAATATGATTATATATGTTTTTAAATGTTTTTACATTTATCCAATAAAGGATAGAGGCTTAAAATACGGAAAGAATTCAATTTTAGGCATATATGCCCTAGTTTTCACTAAAGGTTCACTTATCGCCTTTTGATGGTGAACCGTCATTAAATATAGTTTTGTTCACTCGTAAACATTCTTTTGGACCAAATAAAACTCTTATTAAGAATCGAGACATCAAATTTTACTTTGTGTAATTTTTTGGTATTTTTCCGATAAAGTTCATTTTTTCATGAATAGTGTAAAATGTTGTGTTTTAATTCAAAACCTCTTTTTAATATAATTTATTTATATGATTAGATAATATTTTGAATTGGTTTTAAAGTGAAATTTGAAAATATTTTTACCATTAAATCCAATAGTGGTCGTTGGAATTAATTTCACTTTGAAATCAGACTTAAACTAGTGTCAATCTTTTGATACTTATTGTTTTATGAAAACACGCTATTTGCACTGACAGCGGGAATTAATTATTAAATTAATTAATGTGACTAATATGTTTTGAATTTTTTAAAACGGACTTCATTTTTGAATTCGAAACCTCAAAAATAGCTTAGGGTGAATTTTTGGTAATTTTCTGAAAAACTTCAATTTTTGATGTATAGTGAAACCACTAAGTGGTAATTATAAAAGCTGATTTTTCATTTAAATTAAATTTTACCACTTATGTGTTTTGAATTTCAAAAATCCGACATACATGGTTGTCATTAAGAAGTAAAATGTGGTTCAATGGGATAAAAATAATTTTTTGGTGAATAGTAACTTATTATGTTTTTAATCGCGTTTAGTGGTAATTAGTGTAGTTTAAGGTAAAAATAATGCTTTAATAAAATGAAATGAACTTGAAACATGTCCCAACATCATTGGTTGTGTCATGGTCGACCATGACAAGCCATGGGTCAACTTGGGGACCCCATGGATCCACTTTTGTTGGGAAATGACATAAATTACTTTTTATTTAATGTTAAAGTGAAAATGACACAAACATAATATGTTTTACGAAACAAATTGTTAAGTGGGGTTATACAAGTCCAAATTTTGATTATAAATAGTCATTGGAAAGAAAAAAATAATTCCTATATCATAGTAGTTTTTTTATAATTTTTAAACATTAAAGAAATTAAATTATTTATGACATAATAATGATGCAGCGATGACATCATTATTTGACGATTTAATTAAAATGGAATGATAATGAAACATCTACAACCTACACACGGCCAAAACCAATTGGATGAGTGGATTTCGATGCCTTATCACCTTATCCAAGAATTAAATCAATGTGGGACCTTTTGAAACCGAAACACATTTTCAAATAATGTAATATTTCTTACTTTCCAAAAGTACCCCTCCTCTCCTCTTATAAAAGGCCCCCACCTCTACCTCTTTTCCCACACACCTCAAGCCTTTGGCTCGGCCAACCCCTGCCAATTTACTCTCTCCACATCCCTCTCCTCATCCTAGAGGATTCCCTTTGGGCAGAATCCTTTCAAAGGAAGCCTTTAGGCTCAAATAAAAAGGAGTTACACTTTTAAAGGTAATTCATTCTCTCATGTTCATTTGTTTTATTTTGCTTCTCCAACCCCCTAAACTCTTTTTATTTACTTATTTTGTAACAACACCAGTATCTTAAATATACTAGGATGTTTTTATAAGATTTATTCGAGCTACACTCTCACACAACTACATCAAATGGTTAAAGAACATACGGTTTCCGTGGATGGTGAAATTCTTCCTCCCGAAATGATGATTGTTCAATACTCATTTAACACCTTCAAAGGTGGCCATTATGATGTCACTATTTTTATATATGATATATAATATGTTTATGTTTTATTTATGCTTCTGTATTTTTCATTTTTGTCTTACCTTTATGGCTTCCATTATGGGTATACGCGATATCTTCATTTAAGGAAGTGCAGACTACCGCCCCCTCAAAGTGATTTGATTCGTTAAATACCATATGTGGGATGTATAAAGGATGGAAATATGATATTATATATGATATTATACTGGAATTATAATATACCTTTATATCATTATTATTCCATTCTATAAAATACGAAATAGAAATGAAAGTAGCGTTCATGCGTACGTACGGCTTACCGTCTCCATGAACGGTGCATTTCATTTCTTACCTCTAAATGATTATGTAATGTTATAAATGCATGCATGTACTGGATATATATGAAATATATGATATCTAAATAATGAATACAATTCTGGATATAATAAACATTTGGCCACACGAACAACATGTAATTGTAAGAAGTCCACTTTCGACTTAAGAACCAAATATCGGCAAAACAAATATTATTAACTTAAATGATTACATAATGTTTATGACATGGTAATAAGTGGTATAAAAGTAATAATGAACTTGAAAAAGGTTCTTAAGGAATTAGAAATTAACTCAAGTTTATTATTCAGGATATTAAAGAACGATCGAGTCAAGTCAGACCCGAGGTAAGGGATCCTACTCCTCTCTTTCTTTTTAAGTACACACTTTTATGTAATTCCTTTTAACGATCATATTTCTTGTTATTGGGATGATCTTTTATATTACACTTACTGTAATTTTTATGTTCATGTGATGAGAGACCCTATTCTCTCTCATCAATCCATTTTTTAAGTTTTGAGTGGCGCCGTTAGGCTGCCGAACTTTCGTAAGAGATCTAACCTCTCTCTTTCTTTTTAAGTACTCTCCTTTATGTCACTTCTTTTAATATCCTCTTTGTAATGTTGGGGGATGTTACTTTATATTACTCTTGCTGTAAATTTTATTGTAATGTGATGAGATACCCCATTTGATCTCATCAATCCATATTCGGAAGTTTTATGTGGCGCCGTTTGGCTGCCGAGTTTTCGTAAGGGATTTTCATCTCACTTTTATTCTCGTGAGATTTATGCTACATTTGCCACAAATTCCATTGAGTCGTGTATGTACTGCCCATTATTCTAATATTTGTGTAATATAATTTCGTTTATGAGTATTTACATCAATGATCTATTTTTCTTCTTTAATGGGGTGTATGTTTTGAAAGATACCCAAGTCGGTAAGGGAACCTTTCACCCTCCTCTTTTTTTAAAAGACTTATTTTGTTGGGTCTTTTAATTTACATATTGTTATGGTGGGATATGTTCTCATATATCCTTATTGATGTAAATTTTATGTCCAAGTGATGAGATACTTTTTTTATCTCTCATCAACACATTTTGATGTGATGCCGTTAGGCTGTCAAAGGAACTTTTTAACCCAATTTCGATTTCTTTGGGTTCAACTTGTAGTCGTTGAATATGTCATCCATTGAATATGTGTGAATGACCTTTTATTGTTTTACACTTAATATCCACTTATATTGGGTGTATATATATTTGTCACACATATTTTTGAGATTTATTTGCCCTTAATTTAAGGATACCTTCTTTATAAGGGATTTCATCACATTTGACATTTCTATTGAGGGTTCATTGTTGTTATGCACCAATTCACTATTATATGGTGTATATACTGTCCTTTGGAGTATTATATCATGAATCCATTTATTCTCATGATATTATAAAGTTCTGACTAAATGTTATTCCTCAATTTTTGTATTCAAGAGTCTCTAATTTTGGTAAAACCACTTTAACCAAAATATCGTTTTAAATGTTTTAATTATTTGTTCTTATTAATATCCATGTTTTCAAAATGGTTTTAAGGATTTATTTATATAGATATTAATGGTTTAAAGTTTTAAGCTTCAAGGTGGTATGGGACACTTTGATTCAAAAATCTCTTTATTAAATGTTTTAAATGGTTTTGGAAATGGTTTCTTTTTAAATGGATTCATTATTTCAATATACTAAAATGTTATATTGTGATTGAAATGTGGAAATTCTATGTTTCCTTTATGCATGTTTTATGTGATACGATTATGTTATGGACCTTGGGCATTGTTATGAAGAACGGGTGGTTCCGTGATAAACTAAGGGCGGGTGAGCTCGTTATAGCTCTCCAATGCATTGGGTAACGCGAAGGAGTGAAACGTTAAGATTTCTCCGAAGAGATTTAGGGAATATACTGTGATGGGTATTCCAAACGTAACCAAGAGGGTTACTCCCTATGTAAGAATGTTATGAATGCCTCAAGTTACCTTTATGTCTTATGTTTTCTACGATTTATTCATGATTTTATATGCCTATGTTTTATGGGTAAAGTGTGATTTCATTCTTATGTATATATGAACTCATGTTTCCTTTCCATATTTTTATATCCCTTACTGAGCTTTTTATGCTCATCCCAAGTTTTTGAAATGTTTTTCAGGTCAAGGGAAAGGTACATGATAAGATGATAGAGTCAAGGATGTGTTAAGGGAGAATCCATGTTTTATTTTCAATATGTTTCCGTTGATGGGAATAATGAATACGGTCTTTTATGTAACCACTTTGTTTAAATGTGGAATGTAATGCAAGTTTCATGATCTAATTCTCTAAAACTCTAAACCTGAAAAGATCCTCAATGTGTAATCTTGTAATAAATCAAGATTAATTAAGGTTTAAGGCTGGGGCCTTATAGTTGGTATCAGAGGTCGGTTTAGATAACTTTAGAGGTTAGGTTATTCTTTAAGCATAAGTGACATTACCATAATGGTTAGGATTTCAGAAAGAGTCCTAGTTTTAGATAAAGTGAATGAGTAAGTGTATCATAGTGTTTATCTTCCTCATTAGTACATGATGGTTTTGTTGATATACTCACACTGACCTTTTTGGTTTTAGTAAATGGCTGGATCTAGCAGGCACCAAAGTAACAGTGAATGTGAAGGAAACTGTGACAGTTTTTTGAGCAAGCAACTGAATGATATGGGAGCTGCAATGAGAACTCTTTTGATTATCCTCAACCAACTATCTGGAGTCATGATTGACCACCTAAACCTTGGAGATTTCTCTAAGGCATCATATATGCAAGAAACAAATCCCTACGGAAGTACAGGTAATAATCATAAAGGTAAGTGTGTTCAAAAACCTATGTGTCAAAGATGTGGAAAGAAACACCTAGGAAAATGTTTCAAAGGGACAGAAATATGCTATAGATGTGGAAATGAAGGTCATAAAGCAAGAACCTGCCATGGAAAAAGGAAGCATCCAGTTGACTCGTGGAAAGGGAAAGAAGTTCTTTCTGAGGGATCAATTGAATGTTTTAAATGTGGTGTGCATGGTCATTATGCAAACACATGTCCTATGAAGAAGTTTCGTGAATGGGGTCACCAAGAGCGTACCAATATTCGTTTACCAATACCTAATGCCATTCAGATTGAGCATGAAGAAACTGACAATGACCAATCAAAGGTATGTACTATTTCATGACTATTGTTTTCTTATTTTGGAATCTTAGGATATGATTCATGATTTTGTTTGTAGGAAAGAGGTATTTCAGAATAAATTGGAAAGGAATGGATAATGGATCATGAAGAATGTTGAATGAGTAAGATGTCAACATATAAGGGCTTCAAGAGTTAGGGTGAAATTCTTAAGAGTATTAAGTCTCTTTTGATGATGGGGTTACATTAGAAGAATTTTTATATTATGTGTAACCCTGATGTTTAATATAGGCAAATTTTATTCAAGTAATAGTTATCTTTTCTTTTGTGGACATAGTTATAAAGAACCATTTGGGTTTATATGATCCTTACTTTTTAGGTAATTATGGGTTACTCTATGATTTGATGGAAAATGAAAGGAATGAGATAAACTTGAGGTTAAAATATGTTATGATTATTCTTGAAGATTTTATCTCATTTTGGGGGAATGTTTTAAGAATTATATAGTTTTGGAAAAAGGACAACACGCAGACCGTGTGACAACCCGTCGCGTCGGACAAAGCTGCGGGAATCGAACCCACAACCAAAGTGCGACTGGTATTTACCGCCTACCACTGGACTACGTGAAGTCCCTGGTTAGTTTGACTGATTCTTTCTGGTTATATGATTTTATTAATTAAGAGTAAGATGATTTTGGGTTATTTATGAAAATGATTAACCTATCATGGAGGATATGTGATTAGGATAATTACTTTTCAATACGAGACTTTAGGAGCAACTGATGTTGTTTGGAGATAAATGTTACGATTTAACTTGGAAGAATATGTGACTAAATCCTTCAAATGTTTGGGTTTCAATATTAGTTTGGTTTACTTTGAAGAATTTAATGGACAAATTTTTTATCGGATGGTCCTCGTTGAACTTGGGGTTTTGTTGGACAAATTTTGGAGATTAAGAATAGATTTTCTTTTTATAAGGGGTTATCCTTTTCTGGATTATCTGATCTTGTACTAACCTTTATGGTTTTGGTTTTGGTTAAAGCCTAAATACACGGGATGTATATAGTTCTCTTTTGGGGATTAGGTGATTCTCTAGAAGTTGATTATAATACTCTTAATGCAAACAAGTCTCCCTAAATACTCGTCTTTTGGAAAAAAATATGAGTTTGACTAAGGAATCTAGTAAAAGTTGAAAGTCAACATGATAAGTGATTATGCTTCCTTATGAATAAATGCCTCAATAAAAAGTAACTTAAAACAAAAATGTTGTCTATTAACTTTTCCTACTGGGGAACCCAACACCGTTTAACCCATCACAAGTTTGTGATTTTCTTATTGTTAACTTTCTCCTAAACATGTTTTCTATCACTCTCCATCGGAACATGACCCTATGTTTTCTCCTCCATGTCCATATTTTCATACTTAGAATCCTAGTATGGGTTAACTCGGGTGACCTCTGTGCTTATCTTTCTTTATTTTAAAGTGATTGTTTTACCGTCTCTTGTTCTGATGTGGGACGTTCAAGGATGTTTCCAAGCGCAATTTTAAAATTGCGAGGACGCAATTCCCAAAAGGGGGGAAGGATGTAACACCCCAGGTAAATAAGGAATATGACATTTTCATATTTATCCATATTTGTGAATAAAATATTAATATGACTTTAAAGGGGATGCTATGCTCGATGGCGTACCCAACACGCAACAACGACTTTCTTGGGAATCTTACGTTGCACTCTAATAATAAAATAATTTTATTTTAAATGGTAGTTAACATGTAGCCGTTGCATTGGCGGGAATGGATAGAAATAACTAAAATATGATTATATATGTTTTTAAATGTTTTTACATTTATCCAATAAAGGATAGAGGCTTAAAATACGGAAAGAATTCAATTTTAGGCATATATGCCCTAGTTTTCACTAAAGGTTCACTTGTCGCCTTTAGATGGTGAACCGTCATTAAATATAGTTTTGTTCACTCTTAAACATTCTTTTGGACCAAATAAAACTCTTATTAAGAATCGGGACATCAAATTTTACTTTGTGTAATTTTTTGGTATTTTTCCGATAAAGTTCATTTTTTCATGAATAGTGTAAAATGTTGTGTTTTAATTCAAAACCTCTTTTTAATATAATTTATTTATATGATTTGATAATATTTTGAATTGGTTTTAAAGTGAAATTTGAAAATATTTTTACCATTAAATCCAATAGTGGTCGTTGGAATTAATTTCACTTTGAAATCAGACTTAAACTAGTGTCAATCTTTTGATACTTATTGTTTTATGAAAACACGCTATTTGCACTGACAGCGGGAATTAATTATTAAATTAATTAATGTGACTAATATGTTTTGAATTTTTTTAAAACGGACTTCATTTTTGAATTCGGAACATCAAAAATAGCTTAGGGTGAATTTTTGGTAATTTTCTGAAAAACTTCAATTTTTGATGAATAGTGAAACCACTAAGTGGTAATTATAAAAGCTGATTTTTCATTTAAATTAAATTTTACCACTTATGTGTTTTGAATTTCAAAAATCCGACATACATGGTTGTCATTAAGAAGTAAAATGTGGTTCAATGGGATAAAAATAATTTTTTGGTGAATAGTAACTTATTATGTTTTTAATCGCGTTTAGTGGTAATTAGTGTAGTTTAAGGTAAAAATAATGCTTTAATAAAATTAAATGAACTTGACACATGTCCCAACATCATTGGTTGTGTCATGGCCGACCATGAAAAGCCATGGGTCAACTTGGGGACCCCATGGATCCACTTTTGTTGGGAAATGACATGAATTACTTTTTATTTAATGTTAAAGTGAAAATGACACAAACATAATATGTTTTACGAAAACAATTTTTAAGTGGGGTTATAAAAGTCCAAATTTTGATTATAAATAGTCATTGGAAAGCTAAAAAGATTTCATATATCATATTATTTTTTTTATAATTTTTAGACATTAAAGAAATTAAATTATTTATGACATAATAATGATGCAGCGATGACATCATTATTTGACGATTTAATTAAAATGGAAAGATAATGAAACATCTACAACCTACACATGGCCAAAACCAATTGTATGAGTGGATTTCGATGACTTATCACCTTATCCAAGAATTAAATCAATGTGGGACCTTTTGAAACCGAAACACATTTTCAAATAATGTAATATTTCTTACTTTCCAAAAGTACCCCTCCTCTCCTCTTATAAAAGGCCCCCACCTCTACCTCTTTTCCCACACACCTAAAGCCTTTGGCTCGGCCAACCCCTGACCATTTACTCTCTCCACATCCCTCTCCTCATCCTAGAGGATTCCCTTTGGGCAGAATCCTTTCAAAGGAATCCTTTAGGCTCAAATCAAAAGGAGTTACACTTTTAAAGGTAATTCATTCTCTCATGTTCATTTGTTTTATTTTGCTTCTCCAACCCCCTAAACTCTTTTTATTTACTTCTTTTGTAACAACACCAGTATCTTCAATATACTAGGATGTTGTTATAAGATTTATTCGAGCTACACTCTCACACAACTACATCAAATGGTTAAAGAAAATACGGTTTCCGTGGATGGTGAAATTCTGCCTCCCGAAATGATGATTGTTCAATACTCATTTAACACCTTCAAAGGTGGCCATTATTATGTCACTATTTTTATATATGATATATAATATGTTTATGTTTTATTTATGCTTCTGTATTTTTCATTTTTGTCTTACCTTTATGGCTTCCATTATGGGTATACGCGATATCTTCATTTAAGGAAGTGCAGACTACCGCCCCCTCAAAGTGATTTGATTCGTTAAATACCATATGTGGGATGTATAAAGTATGGAAATATGATATTATATATGATATTATACTGGAATTATAATATACCTTTATATCATTATTATTCCACTCTATAAAATACGAAATAGAAATGAAAGTAGCGTTCATGCGTACGTACGGCTTACCGTCTCCATGAACGGTGCATTTCATTTCTTACCTCTAAATGATTATGTAATGTTATAAATGCATGAATGTACTGGATATATATGACATATATGATATCTAAATAATGAATACAATTCTGGATATAATAAACATTTGGCCACATGAACAACATGTAATTGTAAGAAGTCCACTTTCGACTTAAGAACCAAATATCGGCAAAACAAATATTATTAACTTAAATGATTACATAATGTTTATGACATGGTAATAAGTGGTATAAAAGTAATAATGAACTTGAAAAAGGTTCTTAAGGAATTAGAAATTAACTCAAGTTTATTATTCAGGATATTAAAGAACGATCGAATCAAGTCGGACCCGAGGTAAGGGATCCTACTCCTCTCTTTCTTTTTAAGTACACACTTTTATGTCATTCCTTTTAAAGCTCATATTTCTTGTTATTGGGATGATATTTTATATTACACTTACTGTAATTTTTATGTTCATGTGATGAGAGACCCTATTCTCTCTCATCAATCCATTTTTGAAGTTTTGAGTGGCGCCGTTAGGCTGCCAAACTTTCGTAAGAGATCTAACCTCTCTCTTTCTTTTTAAGTACTCTCCTTTATGTCACTTCTTTTAATCTCCTCTTTGTAATGTTGGGGGATGTTCCTTTATATTACCCTTGCTTTAAATTTTATTGTAATGTGATGAGATACCCCATTTGATCTCATCAATCCATATTCGGAAGTTTTATGTGGCGCCGTTCGGCTGCCGAGTTTTCGTAAGGGATTTTCATCTCACTTTTATTCTCGTGAGATTTATGCTACATTTGCCACAAATTCCATTGAGTCGTGTATGTACTGCCCATTATTCTAATCTTTGTGTAATATACTTTCGTTTATGAGTATTTACATCAATGATCTATTGTCCTTCTTTAATGGGGTGTATGTTCTGAAAGATACCCAAGTCGGTTAGGGAACCTTTCACCCTCCTCTTTCTTTTAAAAGACTTCTTTTGTTGGGTCTTTTAATTTACATATTGTTATGGTGGGATATGTTCTCATATATCCTTATTGATGTAAATTTTATGTCCAAGTGATGAGATACTTTTTTTATCTCTCATCAACTCATTTTGATGTGATGCCGTTAGGCTGTCAAAGGAACTTTTTAACCCAATTTCGGTTTCTTTGGGTTCAACTTGTAGTCGTTGAATATGTCATCCATTGAATATGTGTGAATGACCTTTTATTGTTTTACACTTAATATCCACTTATATTGGGTGTATATATATTTGTCACACATATTTTTGAGATTTATTAGTCCTTAATTTAAGGATACCTTCTTTATAAGGGATTTCATCACATTTGACATTTCTATTGAGGGTTCATTGTTGTTATGCACCAATTCACTCTTATATGGTGTATATACTGTCCTTTGGAGTATTATATCATGAATCCATTTATTCTCATGATATTATAAAGTTCTGACTAAATGTTATTCCTCAATTGTTGTATTCAAGAGTCTCTAATTTTGGTAAAAGCACTTTAACGAAAATATCGTTTTAAATGTTTTAATTATTTGTTCTTATTAATATCCATGTTTTCAAAATGGTTTTAAGGATTTATTTATATGGATATTAATGGTTTAATGTTTTAAGCTTCAAGGTGGTATGGGACACTTTGATTCAAAAATCTCTTTATTAAATGTTTTAAATGGTTTTGGAAATGGTTTCTTTTTGAATGGATTCATTATTTCAATATACTAAAATGTTATATTGTGATTGAAATGTGGAAATGCTATGTTTCCTTTATGCATGTTTTATGTGATACGATTATGTTATGGACCTTGGGTATTGTTATGAAGAACGGGTGGTTTCGTGATAAACTAAGGGCGGGTGAGCCCGTTATAGCTCTCCAATGCATTGGGTAACGCGAAGGAGTGAAACGTTAAGGTTTCTCCGAAGAGATTTAGGGAATATACTGTGATGGGTATTCCAAACGTAACCAAGAGGGTTACTCCCTATGTAAGAATGTTATGAATGCCTCAAGTTACCTTTATGTCTTATGTTTTCTACGATTTATTCATGATTTGGTATGCCTATGTTTTATGGGTAAAGTGTGATTTCATTCTTATGTATATATGAACTCATGTTTCCTTTCCATATTTTTATATCCCTTACTGAGATTTTTATGCTCATCCCAAGTTTTTGAAATGTTTTTCAGGTCAAGGGAAAGGTACATGATAATATGATAGAGTCAAGGATGTGTTAAGAGAGAATCCATGTTTTATTTTCAATATGTTTCTGTTGATGGGAATGATGAATACGGTCTTTTATGTAACCACTTTGTTTAAATGTGGAATGTAATGCAAGTTTCATGATCTAATTCTCTAAAACTCTAAACCTGAAAAGATCCTCAATGTGTAATCTTGTAATAACTCAAGATTAATTAAGGTTTAAGGCTAGGGACTTATACTTTAGGGGAGTGGTTTTGGTCTTTTTATGAGACCAAGGGATTATGGAAGTGAGGGATGAGATTGAGAGGATATTTTATGAGAATTTAAGCAAGTCACAAGTCTTGAGATTAGTGAAGAGAATGGGGAGTGAGGGGGGGGGGTTATAGAAGAGGAGAAGAGTATTTTTTGAATATCTTATTCATTATTTTATTATTTCTCTCAAGACAACCAAGAGTGTTGATTAATGTGACCATTAATAGTAGTAAGTACATTTGAGTTCGAACAAAGTATTCTTAATTAGTCTTACATTACTTATGACCCTATAAATCATGTATTTTGCCTTTAACATAAATTATCGTATTCTACTATTCACCCAAAATTCAAGTATTTTAGAAAAATACCAAAAAATTATACCAACCATTTTTCAAAATATATAATTCAAAAATGAAATTCATTTTTTGAAAATAATTTTTTTAATAATTTTTAATTTAATTTTTAAAGAAAATCATAATTTATTCCAAAAGAAACTTTAAAACTATAACTCCTTTTATAACACCTTAAGAAATTAATCAAGGGCCCATAAAATTTTATTATAACCATAGGAAAATAAAGTAAAAATTTATGATTATATTTTATAAAATCACGATGAATGATTTTATCATTCTGTGACGTCTTCATGTTGATGGAAACTTTTTCCAACCCTGACGTACCTTTAATGTTTTCTGGTGTGCTCCTTTCCTTGGATGGATTAAGGTTAACGTGGATGGAACATCCAAAGGTAATCTGATACTTTCAGGCTATGGTTTCATATTCAGGAACCATCTTGGTCAGCTCCTTGGCTGCTTTTATGGTAGTTGTGGCTTTTCTTCGTTGTTGGATGTGGAGATGATGAGTTTGATTCATGGTGTTTCTTTTTCCAAACATCATGGTTGGAATAACCTATGGATAAAGAGAGACTCGACCACCATCATGTAGGTGATATGAAATGGTGGGATACACCTTGCGTAGTCGATCACCACATATTGGATGGACTACACTTGCTCGCTTCTCGACATAAACTTCACCATCACTCATATTTATCGTGAAGCCAACATGGTTGCTGATAGCTTTGCCAACAAGGGGATCAATAAAAATATCATTTAGCTGGAAGATCATCCTGATGATTTACTCCCCCTTTATAATAAGGATTTTAATATGTTTCCATCATTTACACTTTTGTAATATCTATCTTTTATAATATTTGTGCCTTGTTTTTCTATCCAAGGCACCATCCTCATAAAAAACCCAATACTTATACTATGATGGGTCTTACACTTATAAGATGTCTAAATTGTATTTATACATTCATGGGTGAAGTTTCTATTTTTTGGAAAATTTACTATTTGTTACAATTCATTACTATTCATAAAGGTATCTTAATATTCATAATGGTATGTTACTATTCCCTAAAAATTATGTTTATCTTATCAGACTCTGAATATCTTACTAAACACAACCGTATATGTTAGTTTTTTAAATTTAAATTATAGAGGTGGAAAATTTATGTTTTATAGTTAGGTTATAACAAAGTGTTATTTTGTAGAGACTTAATGTTTCATAAATTCTATATTAAAATTATTTTTAAAATCTTGGTGTGTCACAAAAATCCCACTTAATAAGGCTAGACAATGGGTTTTTCTCCTAAGACCTATTAATGCATCAAGGGGATATATAATTACCGGACCCACCCATAAATTAATAAGTATAATGTTACAACCTAGGTACTTATAAAATAATTTATTTTCATTCTTTAATCAAATAGTCAGATTCATTAAAAATGTATAATGAAATAAGTGGTATTTATAGAAATTAAGGAATTTATACTGATGAAATAGTAACTTGACTATAGGAATAATAATTTGGAAACAGAATAGTAACCTCAAATATGAAACTATAAATCAAATTTATGTATCTTACAAGTGAAAATATGATATATATATATATATATCAATTAAATAAGTAAATATTTTTTTGAAAATTATAAGTCAGGTGTTGGTATTTTTGAAATTCATTAATATTTAATTAAATTTTTTTAATTAATATAAAGATTTAAGATAAAATATTGTTTTATTAAATATATTCATCGATTATTATTTTTTTATCTTGTGATTATAAGATAATTTTATGAAACCTTAATAAATTTTCTAAATTGTCCAAAATTCAGTTATAATTTTAAAATTTGTATTTTTTGATTAAATTATAATTTTAATTTAAAGTCAAATCACTCATATTTATAAAATTATTCTAAAAAAATGGAGTCCATTTTTTAATTCTGCACATCAAAAAATGGTTGGGGTGAATTTTTTGGTAATTTTCTGAAATACTTGAATTTTTGGTGAATAGTAAAATATGGTAATTTACGGTATATATACATTATAAGATAAATACACTATTCCTTGAGTCATGAATTATGTAAGAAGAATAATCTCTAAATTACCTTAATTATTTTAATATATTTGGTGATAATGCTCAAACTATTCATAGTCTTGATCTAAAATATTAAACAAATGAGTAAAATATTAAAAAAATACCCCTCTCCTCCACTATAAAAACCACTATCACCACCTATTCCCCTCACACCTGAAAGCCTTTTATCTTGTTTAATTTATTCCCAATTCCATTTTTTATCCTCTTCCTCATGTCCAATACCTTCTATTCTCATCAAAAGGCCAAAACTAAGGTCATTATGGAGGTTCTCATGGAGAAGAATTCAAGAGGTAAAATCCTCTTTCATTTTCTTTTATTTTCTTTTGAATTATTTTTCTTTTCTTACATGATCTTTAGTTACCCTTATCCAAGTGGCATGAAAACTATAGTATCTTATATATACTGTAATGTTATCATTTTTATGGAAAAATTCATCATCAAAGTTCTTCTTCTTTCCCTTTTATTCTAAAAATGAGAACATCGTCCATGATGTATAGATTTCCAGCCATCATGGGTGATACAGTTTCAATTTTCATTAGCGCATTCAAGGATGGTCATAAAACCAGTATTATTGTTAAATAATATTTTAATATACATATTATAATTTATTTAATGTTTTTAACCAATATATAGACATGATATTGAATAAAATGATATAAGTTCGGGATGATAATAAAAACCACCAAATAAAATTAAATCATTCTCATTAAAGTTTTATATAATGATTCATACTCATAAAAAAAAATTATATATGGTATCATTTAAAATTATATAAACATATTAACAATATTTCATTCCAATATGAATTTTTTCTTCCATTTGACAAGAAAATCCACAATGAACCAACCATGGAAACAATGAAATAAATGCACTAGAAACAATGAAAATAACAAAATATTATTAATAAATGGGTGGAAATATGTTATAATAATATCATATAAGTAATTATTAATATTAATAATTTTATTTAATATATTAATAAAACTCTTTAAACCATTATACATGAGATTTGAACATGTTTTAAGTAAGACGAACTTGAGTTAAGGGAATTCATAACCCAATTTCTATTCATTGGGATGACCATCAACTTCATTGATTATATGGAACTAAGATTATTTTTGAAATTATTTTTTGGTATTATGTTGTATTCTATGTATTTAAAGTGTACAAATATATTCAGTTCATTTTATTAATTCTCAATTAAATTATATAATATTTTTAAGGTACTTTTAATAAAAATTCTCTTTTAAAATTTTTATTTTTACAAAATTAAAAAGGAATGTTTTTATGAATGTTTTCTTATTTCATGATTATGGTTCTTGGGAATTTATTATGGTGAAGTGTAGGACCTATATCTCCCTCAAATTTATTTGTTATGTTTATATTTTTGGTCGACCATATGGTTACTCCATGTGTAACTACGAAGTTTACATCATAAGGTTACTCTGAGGGTCACATTGTAAGGGAGCTGTAAGGGTTACATTGTAAGGTATTAATGAGGGTTACAAAACATATGTTAGATATGAAGGTTACAATCTTAAGTAAGTAATTACCTAAGTTACAATTATTTTATTATTTATATTTTTCTATGTATTATGGAAATAAAAGGTTTTCACAAAGTAACTATATGATACTTATTCGGTAAGAAGTATGTATTTTAAAAAATGAGTTCATATGTTTATAAGTATTCATGTAACAATGGTATCTATCCTTAATTATATGTCCCTTACTAAGCTTTTTATTCTTATCCTAATTTTAAAATTTTTTATAGGGTTTAATGATGGGTAAGTGAAAAGAAGAATCCAAGATGAAAGTTTTGAAGACTTTTCATGAAAAGATTTCCTGTTTATATTAAAAAAAAATTTATTATGGAAGAAATGTATATTGATTTAGTAATAACAAATTTTTATTCTTTTTGGTTAATGTATATGAATTATTTACAAATTTTATAATATCTAAACCAAAATTATCTTTGGGAATGTAAATAATTGGATTATAAAAAAATTTACAAGAATATGTAATGTTTAAAGTCGAGTCCTTATAGTTGGTATCAGAGCATAGTTTTGAAAACCTCAGATGTTAGGATGATGTTAATAGAATACCATAATTTTTTTACCTTATGTTTATGATGAAATTATATAGAATATGAGGATTACTATATTGAGTCATCTATGATATATTTGTTCAGAATGGTTTTCCATAGAAGAAAACGGGAAGCTGAAGTAGGAAGGCACCAAGAGGATGATTTCTTTCGGAATCCGCATCCTAGAAATGGTGGGAATTGGAACCAAATAGTTTGTGATAATAATGGATTGATTAAAGTGGGATATAAATAGTGGTGACATCCATTTAAGAGAACAAACAGATCTATCACAAAGGAACATGATGATAATGAAACATTTTATGAGGCAACACCGACCTATTTCAATGGATCTTCTAACCTAGTGGTTGATGAAGGATGGATTAAATCCTTTTAAAAGGTATTCAATGTTATGGGGTGTTCATATAATCAAAATTTTAGTCTTTATGTTTATCATTTTTAATGTGAATCTGACCACTAGTGGTCAATGGTCAAGAATATAAAGGATGGTGAGGAGATTGATGCCTTGGAATGGGATGAATTTTAAAATATTTTCCTTGAAAAATATTTTATTAATGTGGCTTGAATTAGGATGTAAAAGAAATTAGTTGAATTAAAACAGAAGGAGTAGGAATCAGTAGCCGTGCATGAAGCAAACATCACTCTATTGGCAAGGTACACTCTAAATCTTATTAGAGATCTTGATAGGAAAATCCATCATTTTTTACTTAGGATTGATGCCAAGATATAGAAGGGAATTTTCCTCCCATGAATTTAAAAGTTATGAGAAAATTTTCCAATGTGATGAAAGTGTAGAAATGGATTTTAATGATGATCACATGTTCTTTGAAAACAAGCAAAAAAATATGTACAAATGGAAAGTTATGGGTATGAATAAATCAATTAAATATAAAGGTAAGAAATTATAGTTTTTATTTTGTGAAAAGTATGGTAAAAATAACCCTAGGGAATGCCTTAACCAAACTAGGAAGTGTTTTTTATGTGGTAATTTTGGAAATATATCCCAATATTTCAATGGAAATGATCTTAAGAATAATTCTGATAAGAGAACTATAAAGTGCTTTAAATGTGGTGGAATGGGTCATTTTTCAAACACCTACCCAAAGAAAGATATTAATTTTATAAATTATCCATATTATAAGTAAAAAAGTTGTGATGATATCATTTACGACTACATCTATAGATGTCAGGGCATCCAATTAACTGGTATTAGGTACTTTGTTTACTTTGATTTTTCCAATTCCTTGTTTTATATGAGGTCTAAACATTTCTTTATTTTTGAGAAATTTTATGGTAAATTAGAAATTTGTCTTCAAGAAATGACATTGGAACATATGGTTAAAACACCAGAGGTAAATATTATAGAAAAAAGTTATTATAAGAATATTCCTATTGTGGTGTGTGGAAAGAAATTACCTTAAAACCTTGTTGTTTTTCCTTGAGTAGATTTTGATGTTATTCTGGTTATGTATTGGTTTTTTGTTTATCATGATAAGATTTATTATAGAGATAATGAAGTTATTTTTTATAAAGAGTTTTAGTTTGTATACATGAATTAACCCATACTATTGATAACATATCAGGTAGCTAAAAAACTATTAAAATATAGAAATGAAAGTTATCTTGTTAATATTATTAAAAATTATAGAACAGTTCATATTAATGATGTGCCCGTGCTAAATTAATACCTGATTTTTTTTTCTAATGAGTTTCCCAAATTTATAATTAATTAGAAAGTTGAATGTACTGTTGATTTGGTTCCTGATGTTAAGACAATTTCAAAACCCCCTTATCAAATGTCCCAATTGGAACTTCTTGAATTAAAAAATCAGGTACATGAGTTTCTTGATAAAGTCTTCATTCATCCTAACACTTCATCATTGGGTGATCCAATTTTTTCATTAAAAGGAATGATGGTTCGGTGAGAGATTGAATTGATTATATATTTTTGAATAAAATTAATGTTAATAATTAGTATCCTTTGCCTCATATCAGTGACTTGTTTGATCAGCTCCATGAAGATTATTACTTTTCCATGATTTAATTGAGATCCAGGTACCACCAGCTAATGGTGAGGGAGGTTTAAATCCCAAAAAAATCGTTTTGTACAA
The DNA here is from genome assembly GCA_963277665.1 of Viscum album. Lineage (NCBI taxonomy): Eukaryota > Viridiplantae > Streptophyta > Magnoliopsida > Santalales > Viscaceae > Viscum > Viscum album. The sequence continues at coordinate 1,388,094,191 of OY728153.1, forward strand.
GATATGGGAATTATGAGTTTGTTTTTATTCCATTTGGTTTAAAAAATTCCCCTACTATATTTATAAATCTTATGAATAAAATATTCTATGAATATTTGGATATGTTTTTTGTTATTTTTATTAATGATATTTTTTACATAAAAACATATATGAAGATCATGAAAAAAATTTAAGGGTCTTATTAAAAAATATCAAAGAAAATAAGTTATACGGAAAATTTTGCAAATATGATTTTTGGTTGTAAAATATTTATTTTATTGGGAACATTGTAAATAAGGATATAATAATAGTTTATCCCAAAAAAAAGTGGTTAATGAATGAACAATACAGAAAAAAGAAACTCAGATTCATAGTTTTCTTAGATTAATAGGCAATTACTAAGGGTTTGTTAAACATATTTCATAGTTATTTAGACCACTAACTAAGTTAACATTAATTTGGTTAAATTTATTTGGATAGAATACTATTATGTTTGTTTTTAGGAACTAAATAAGATATTTTTGAATGCTATAGTTCTGGCCCTACTGTCTAGAAATGGTTAATTTTTCATCAACAATGATGCTTCATTGAAGAGAATGGGTTGTATTTTGATGCAGAATGATCAGAAAATTTATTATTCTTTAAGAAAATTGATACCTCATGAGTTAAAATATCCCACATAATATTTGGAATTAGAAGCTGTGGTTTTTTCTTTGAAAATTTGGAGGCATCATCTTTACTGATCCAAATGTAAAATATATATACTGACCATAAAATTATGAAGTATATATTCACTTAGAATGAATTAAACAAGAGGTAGAGAAGACATCTTGAACTGGTAAAGGATTATGATTTCATGATGAATTACCATCCTATAAAAACAAAGTGGTGGATGCCTTGAGTCAAAAACATCATGAATCATTAACCATGTTACATTTGGAAAAAGGCCCCTTGATTAATGTTTTCATAAATGTTTTCTTGGAAGTTGTTGATGCAGTAAATTCCTCTGTTTTGTTTTAGGTTTTAGTTCATTTTTTTCTATCATACATAATTAAGCAAGCATAGAAGGAAGACGACGAGTTACATAAAAAGGTAGAATTGGTGAAAAAGGCTATGTTAATAGAATTTAATGTCGATAAATAATGTGTTTTGAGATTTGGGAAGAGATTATGTGTGCCTTAAGATTCAAAATTGAAGAAAGAGTTGTTATGTGAATCTTGTAGTTCTCTATTTTTAGTTCATCCTAGCAATAAAAAGATGTATAATGTCCTTCTGAAGTATTACTGGTGGGATGGAATGAAAATAGATATTGTATATTTTATTATGAAATGTTTGATATGATGAGAGGTCAAATCAAAAAATACAACTAAAAAGGGGGATAATTCATCCTTTTCTAGTTCCATAGTGGAAATAGGAAAATATATCTATGGACTTCATGGTGGGAATACTAAATAAATCTCAAGGTAACAATGTGATTTTAGTTATTGTTGATCAACTGGCTAAATATGCACATTTTATTCCTATTCAATATAGTAAGTTTTTTATTAGATTTCTTGGTTGTACCATAAAGATATTGTCAGGCTACATAGAGATACTCTTTCTATTATATCTGACTGTGATCCCTGGTTCACTTCTAATTTTTGTAAAGGACTTCAGAAGTCATTGGGTATAGAATTAAATTCCATGATTTCTTTTTATCCTCAAATTGATGGACAGACTGACCAAACAATTCAGACATTAGAGGATATGTTTTGATCTTGTTAAATGGACTACTAGGGAAGTTAGGATAACAACTTTCTTTAGTTGAGTTTTCTTATAATAATGACTTTCATTCCAATATATAGATGGACCCTTTTAAGGTATTATATGGAAATTAGTGCTGAACTTCAACTTTTTTGGGATGAAGTCAGGGAAAGGAATTTTATGGGACCATAATTAGTAGAGGAGGTGGCTAGGAAAGTAAAGATGATCTAGTAACACATGAGGATAGCTCAGAGTAGGATGAAAAGTTATGTAGATAATAGGAGGAAAGACTTTTCTTTTGAGGTAGGTGATCATATTCTTATTAAAATCTCACTATGGAAAAGTGTTATGTGTTTTAGTAAAAAATTAAAGCTAATTACATGGTTCATTGGACCTTATAAAATCATAGATAAAGTTGGACCAGCTTCATACCGAGTAGATTTGACTCAGAGTTTATCTTAGGTAGACAATGTTTTTCATGTTTCGATGTTAAGAAAGAATACTACAGATTAATCACATCTTTTGATCCCATAAGTAGTTCATACGGAAGAGAACATTTCTTATAAAGATAAACATATTAATTTTCATGATCTTAGATGAAAATTATTGAAAAATAAGGTAATTCACGAGGTTTAGGGTTTTGTGTAGAAATCACATGGTTAAAGAGGAAACATGGGAATCTAAAATGCTATTAGGGAAATGTAACTTCACTTATTTAATAAGTAAATAAAAATAGTGATGATGCAATTTACATAAGGTGAGATTATAACAAACTAGGTAGTTATAAAATATATTCTTTTAATTCTATAATTAAATAGTCAAATTCATTATAAATATATAATGAAATAAGTGGTATTTATAAAAAATAAGGAATTTATACTGATGGAACATTTACTCAACCTTAGGAATAGTAATTTTTTCAATAGAATAGTAACCTCTATTATGAAACTATAAATAACATTTATGTATATTATATTTGAAAAATATGATATATTTATACCATTGAATAAGTAAATATTTTTTTTCTTAAAATTATAAATTAGGTGTTGGTTTTTTTGTAAGTCATTTATATTTAATTACAATTTCATAATTTATATAATGATTTTAAAAAAATATTTTCATAAAATATATTCATAAATTATTATTTTGTTTTCTTATGATTATAAGATAATTTTTTGAAACCTTAATTAATTTTTCAAAGGGTCAAAAATTCAATTATAGTTTTAAAATTAGTATTTTTCAAAAAAATAATTATTTTAAATAAAAATTAAATTTGTCCTATTTTGAGAATTAATTTCAAGAAATGGATTCCATTTTTGAATTCTACACATAAAAAAATGTTATGGTTAATTTTTGGAATTTTTTTGAAATACATGAGTTTTTTGGGAATAGTAAAATACCGTAATTTATGGTATATATACATTATAAGAAAAATACACTATTAATTGAGTCATGAATGATTTAACCACCATAATCTCATAATTAAATTGATTAAATTAATTTATTTGAGGATAATTCTCAAACTATTCATAGCCTTGAGCCAAACTAATAACCAAATGAATAAAATATTAAAAAATAACCCTCTCCACTACTATAAATACAACCCATCACCACCTCTTCTCCTCACACCTCAAAGCCTTCTAGATTGTTTAATTTCCACCTAATTACAATCCTAAGACTCTTCTCCATTCCCAACACCTTCTGGTCTCCCTAAAAGGCCAAAACCAATGGTCTTGATGAGGTTCTCAAGGAGGAGATTTCAAGAGGTAAAATCCTCTTTTATTTATTTTATTTTCTTTTTAATTCTGTGATGTGTCAATTTAACACCATCATGGATGATATAATTTAATTTTTCATTAGTGCCTTAAAATATGCTCATAAAACCATTATTATGGTTAAATCATATTTTATTATGTGTATTATAAGTTATTTAATGTTCTAGAACCAATATATAAACATGATATTGAATAAAATGATAGTAGTTCACGATGATCATAAAAACCACCAAAATAAATTAAATCATTCTCATTAATTTTTTATCTAATGATTCATATTAATATAATAGAATAAATTATATATAGTGTTGTTTAAAATTATGGAATCATATTAACCCCTTTTCATTACACTTCTATAGTTTTTCACCCATTTGACAAGAAAATCCATAATGAACCAACCATGGAAACCATGAAATAAATACACCCAAAATAGTTAAAATAACAAAATATTATTAATAAATGTGTGTAAATATGTTATAAAATATTATATATGTAATTATAAATATGAATATGGTTCTGTGATATATTAATAACACTCTTTAAACCATTATAATGGAGTTTTGAATACGTTTGAAGTAAGATGAATATGAGGTTAGGGGATTCTTAACCCAATTTACATTCATTGGATTAACCTTACACTTCATTTATTATATGGTATTAAGATCATTTTTTAAATTAATTTTATTTATATAATGTTTTATTATATGTATTTATAGTGTATACACATATTCAATTCATTTTATTAATTCTCACTTCAATTATATTATATTTTAAAGGAATTTTCTTTAAAAATCCCCTTTTAAATATCATTTTTTACAAAATTAAAAAGGAATGTTTTTATAAAAGTATTATTAAATTATGATTTTGGTTGTTGGGATTTTATTACGATGAAATGCGGGACCTATATCTCCCTCCAATTAATTAGGTATGTTTATGTTGGAGGTCGATCGTATGGTTACTCTATGTGCAACAGTGATGGTTACATCATAAGGCAGCCATGAGGGTTACATTGTAAGGTAGCCGTGAGTGTTACATTGTAAGTTTTCTATGAGAGTGGAAAATCATATGATATTTTTGAGGGTTAAAATCTTAATTAATTCCCCAAATTACCTTTATGGTATTATTTATATTTTTTATGTTTTATGGAAATCTCATGTTTACACAGAGGATCTATATGATACTAATTTGGTGTGAAGTATATCTTTGTGAAAATTATTTCATATGTTTATAAGTATTCATATAATAAGGGTTTCTATCCTTCTTTTTATGTATCTTAATGAGAGTTTTATGCTCATACCATGTTTTAAAATATTTTTCAATGGGTTTATGGATGGGTAAGAGAAAAGGAGAATCCAAGATGGAGGTTGTGAAGAATTTTCATGAAAATATTTCATGTTTTTATTAAAAACTTTTCTATTATGGATGAAATTGACACTATTTTAGTAATAACCACTTTTTATTCTTGTGGGTTGATATGCATGAATTATGTTCTAATTTTCTAAAAACATAAACCAAAAATATCTTTGGGAATGTAAAAAAGTGAATTCTAAAGGAATTTACAAGATTATGTAATGTTTAAGGCATGTTATTTATATATAATGTATTCATAATATGAATAAAAAATACAACTTAATGAATATTCCATATTAAGAAACTATCCATACAAAAATAACTAACATATGTAATTTTAATACTTTCCCCTATCAAACTGATCATAAACCATCCAGATAAAGAATAAGAATGGCATCATTAAAAAATATAACAAGTTTAGAATAAAAGGGTTATTATTGTTGATAGATAGAAATACATTAAACATATTATTAAAAATATTCGTTTTGAAAATACCCTTTTCACTTTTAAATAAAATTTTAAAAACTAAAAATTTTCTGAATATTATTAAAAACATTTTCTTAGAAAAGAACCATGGAAACTTTTAAAGTAATATTCAATGTATGAGTGATGATATAGGTTGGAATTTTTTTCATGGAATGTAAATTAGAAAAATATTCCTTCCACATTTTGGGTAAAAGATCAAAAGTATGTCTTTTTAGATAATTAAAATAAGTTTTTTAAACCATTTTATAATATGTAAAAACTGGGTATAAATTTATTTAATAAATCCCTTGATAATTTCAAAAAAACATCTTTAAAATATCATAAGGAAAATATGGTCATGGTAGAAAAAGATTTCTGATCGAGTATAAAAACAATATATGTTTCCTTAAAAACATTCTTTTGGTATCTTCATTACTTAAAAGAGGAAAATGGGAGGAAAATTTTGAATTTTTAAAAATAACGAGAGGAGAACAAATTGATTGGGTTTAATATAGAAATATTATATAATTCCACCAATAAATTCTTAAACATATAAAATCCCAAATAATTTTGAGATTGTGAAATAAACCCTTACTGTTGTGCTAACTTTTGAATCATAACCCCAATCAAAGAAATAATTTAAAATTAAACTTTATATACCATGAATACAAATATATTCATGATATAACATATCAAAGGGGAAGTACATACACCAAAAAAGTAGTTAATATGACATATGTCTCATATAAGTAAAAGTGAGATGAGAAACCCTTAAAATGATCATAGAACTAAAGTGATAATTAATAAATATAGTGATTATGTGTATCAAATTTAAATCCACCCAAAGGCCAGTCTAAATAAAAAATTAATCAAAACAATTCATTTTACAGATAATCTTGTCAGAATTTAGTCAATGAAGCAGTGATTTAACCAAATGAAATGATATTGAGTTTATAAACCCCATACCACATTATATCTTTTAATTTAAATACCATTTTAATGAAATTATTTGAATTAAAAAATAAAATACCATGAATTAATGTGGATTCATGATATAACATTTAAAATGGAAGTATACACACCACATGAAATAAATTGGTTCATAACAATAAAAGGGAATTGAGATGAAATCCCTTACCTCAGGTATGAATCATCACATACATTCTATATATTTCTGAATAATAAAATTACATTTAAATATTATAATTTCATAAGATCATTTTTAAAGTTTATTATTATGTTTATTTAATTTATTACCATGTTATATTTATTTACTTAATTAATTATGTTCACATTGGATGTTTTGATGACATTCAGTTCATATGTCTAAAATGACTTCGGTAGGATGACTATGGTGGAAGATTTTATTGTCCCATAATCTCCAAAATAGTAATCATAACAAAATAATAATTTTTATAAATCAATTATACTTTTTATAACCAACCATGAAATATGTTTATGAAAAATTAAGTACATTACAATTATGGAGATAATTGGTTGTACGTATAGATGATTAATGTTTCTATTTTTCACTGAACTTAATAGAAAGAAGGTAAGGATTATTTTATATTAAAAAATTATGAATATATTTTAAATATTATATTATTTCCTTAAATAAACATATATATACCATCCATGTGATGTAATAATGAAAAATGAATCACATCACTCTGTGGAGGTGATAATCCACACATAGGCACATACAACATTATCCTCTTTAAATGAATGGAAATGTAATACAATGTATGATATATTAAATTCCCAGGATTATAAATATGAAATTAATATGATATATATACATTAAATACATCATTATAAATTTTCATGAGAGGTGATGATGTAAAAAAATTGCAACGGTTCGCAAGGAGGTAGTACGCCGTATACACGAGTGATGGTTTAGTTTCACATTTTATGCAAGAGACGATTCATGTAGGTAATAAAAAACCACACATTTTAAAAATATTATTAGATGATTCATAAACATAAATATACATAATGAAAAATATAGATTATAAAGTCCTAATGTCTTAGGAATACAAGTTTCTTAATACATAAAACATGACATCCTTATTTTATTTTCCTTAGTGAGGTCTTAAGATCCACTTGATCTCATAAATCTACATGGGATAAACTATGTAATACCAAAGTAAAGGTGTGGTATATATATAAAGAACTGAAATTTTTAATAATATTTTTTTCCTAAATTTTTTGTGTTATTTAATTTTATACTCCAGAAAACGTTATCCTTTAATTAATGAAGTTATTCCATTGGGTTTCGACTGTTATATGACCGTTGGTCAATATGACTATTAGAAAATAAACTCTTAACATTATAATTATTTTTTATAAATACAAGTGGTCTTTTTTAATTAATATAGAAAGAAGAGTCGATGGCCTCATCCAGTAGACTCGGGCCGTACGAAGCCCTTCTGTCAGAGCTTGGGAAGGAGGTTGCATCTATTGGCTTTACTCTAGACCAAGCCCAAGCTGAGCTTCAACATGTGAAGCTTGTACGGAATCACCTAAAGTAGAAGTTAAAGATGATATAAATCACCACTCATGCAATGTTGTCTAAGCCGCCCCAAGATTCTATCACCATAGCATACCTTACACTTAGGTCCTATGCAGGTGTTGTAAGGGGCTATGTAACAAGACCTGAGTTACGTTGTGTAATCATTTTGCACAAATAAAATTGTTATTTATTATGATGTTAAATTTGTGAATTTCAAATTTCTGGATAAATGTAGGATGAAGTTCCATATTATTGATGAATTTTGGAAAAAGGGTTATTTTTAAATATTTTTGTAAACATTAAATAATTAATAATGTGAAATGATTTTTCAAAAATGGTCTTCTGCAATTGTGACGAGAAAGAAATTTAGAGTCTAATAAGATCTAATTAATTTTTGGTGAATAGTAAAGTACAAAGAGTAATATACCCTTATGAATAGTATGAATAGTATGAATAGTTAATCAGCCAAAAAATAGAAACTTTACCCATGAATGTATAAATATAATTTAGACATCTTAAAAGTGAAAAAATGGTCATAATATAAGTATTGGTATTTTTGTATGTCATAAATATTTTAATTAAATATTAATAATTAATTTAATAATTTAAAATAAAAATATTTTTTCAAAAAATGTAATCATAAATTGTTACTTTATTCTCTTATGGTTATACGATAGTTTTATTGGACCTTGATTACTTTTTGAAGGCGTTACAAAATAAGTTATAGTTTTAGATTTTTTTTGAATAAATAATGATTTTATTAAAAAATTAAATTAAAAATATTTCGAAAATTATTTCTATAAAATAGAGTTCACTTTTGAATTCAGAGAATTTATATTAGGTTAGGAAGAAATTTTGGTATTTTTATGAAACAATTGAATTTTTAGTGAATAGTAAAAATACAGTTTTGAGTTTCATGTGTTTAAGGAAATCATTGATGATGTAATCATGATGTAATAAATATGGTGGACTTTTGAATAGTAATATATGTTATGAGGTGTCCCATGTGACTAATACGATGGGAAAATACCATGGGCAAGCCCATGGTTTTGCAAATACTACCGATGAGGTGTCCCTTGGAAATTAATTAAATATTCCCTCACTTTTACTATAAATACCAAGCCATTAACTCATTCATTTCATTTCAAAATGCTCCTCAACAAATATTTGGTCTTTCTACCTACCAAGGAGTCCTACCAAGGTGACCTCAAGCCCCCTAAGGTCCCAACCTTCAATCTTTCGAAGATACTCTTCAAGGTAAGAGAACCTTTCACCCTCGTCTTTTTAGTCATGATTTCCTTTATGTAATGTATTATAGTTTCCTTCTTATTATGTTGGAGTATGTTCTTATATATTCTTATTACTGTCCATTTTATGTCCAAATGATGAGATACCCTTTCTTCACTCATCAATTAATTTTTTGAATTTCTAGGTGGTTCCTTTAGAATGCTGAATTTTTTGAAAAAGAAATAGAAACTTCTCTTTTCATTCATGTTTTATTTTCATGTGGTATGTCATTCAAATATCCATAACATGATATTATTATGTACCCATAATGTATTATGAATTTTTTATTAGTTTTTAACATGAAACCCATTTCTTTAATTCTATTTTGGTTATTTATGAAATGTATGATTATGATGTATGAGGCTCACATGAATTTAATGACATATTAGGGGTGCACCCTGATTGCGCTCCAATGAATTAGGTTAATAATCAATCTCTAGAGATTTCAAGTTTTACGATACCTTGGTGAATAAACTTGGTAATGTTTTTATGACATCATGGTAATGAACCTTAGTGATATGTTCATGAATGTCTATTTCATATTTCCTTGAAACATGTGTTCTAGTTTAAAGAATCACTATTTCCAGGAGGTTTCCATTGGATTTATTTATGGAACCGGATACTTCCAAAAGTTCTTTATCCAATGGGGACCTACTTTCCAAAGGTAGGAGTTCGTTAAGTTTGAAATTTATGATAATTAAAAACATGCATTAGTCGAGAGGATGGGAGGTCAGACTCATCACACCCTTTTGGGGAAACTTATTCTCTACTCTGGGACTGTCTTTTTAATATTTAAGATATTTTCATGAATCCTTATTAATTCACCAAGTATATCATAAGTATCCCTTGGAATTTACAATCACTTGTTAACATGTGTAAAATTTAAAATCATCAGTATGAATTCAATGTTCTTCATCAATGGAAACATCTATATGTATTAGAGGTTTTCCATCAGTGGTATCCTCTAATATAACGATTAGAGATTCTTTTAATCATCGTTGTGATGATAATGGTTTTTAAGCCACTCAGTGGGGCACTCTAGAATTTATTCTCATACAGGGAGACAGAGGTTTGTTTTGATCTTGGGATTGTGCTCGTAAATTGGGCCACCTATGTATCCTTGTGAAAAGAATTAGAACCCTCATAGATCGGTGTCACTTAATAGGACACATCATACCTTTTAAGTTAATGTGATAAGGATCTATAAGCAAAAGGTTCTTGGTCAAAACATAGTGTGGGACTTATGCTGAAGCAGCCCGAGGAACTTTGAAAGGATATGAGTTTCCATGTAGAATAAGACCCTATTGGGAATATGGCCTAAGGAGAACAGGGTTGATTTTAAGTGTTGGGTTTGAACCTCAAGGAGGCTTCCTACGTATCCCATATTAATGGGAATCAAATCCCACATAGTTTGATAAATCTCATAGGAGAGTATGGTCCTATGAGAAAGAAGAGTTTGGGATTACTTCTGGAAAATGATTCCTTGATGATTTGAAGATTGAATTTGGGGCTTATTTTCTAAGGAGGATGACCAATGCGCTTGGGCCTTAAGACAAATTCCTACATATCGTGGTTTGAATAGGAATCAGAGTTCTTGTAGTTCCTTTAACGAGTATTTGTGCACATGTTGTAACCATCATATATCTCTAAGACCACGTGAGTCATGCTCTGTATGAGAAACCAGAGGATGTGAAATATTCAACAATGACACCTCACACTTTTCTTCCTATGCTGATGGAAGAGGGCGCGTCGCCGTGGAAGAGGGTGAGGCGACAAATTTTTTCTTCTGTTCTCTTCACATTGGACAAGAGTCCAAATGGAAGGAAGAAGGAGTGAAGATGAGGGGATTATACCAAGATGGCTGCCCTGAAATCGATCCTAGTAGGAAAGGGAGAATTCTCATTTTCTTGTATGGAAAAGTAAGTGTGAATTGTACCTTCCCTAACAGAGACCTGAGGTTTTGAGTCACCTCTTTGATAAAGGAGAGGTCGAGACCCAACCCTCCTCCAAATCAGGAACTTCCCAACACTGTTTTTGGGAGAAAGGTCCACGTGACTGCAGATATACAAACCCATATATATTTCATGAATCCTAACCCCATTGCGAAACAAATGTCAGAAAATTCTGACTGGGGAAATACAAACTCAAATAGGAGACACACTGATGTGACTTTACCAAAGGTTTAATAAGTCAGGAGGTTTTGGTGGAGGGAGGTCTCAACAGAATCCCTGTTAAACAAGGGAGCCGATGAAGAAGAATCCTTTCTATGAATGATCGAGGAAGGATTAGTGGCTTGTAGACTGAAGAGAGTGAGGAGTATAATTGAATCAAATAGGGGTACCCAAGTGGAGAAGGGCGCGCAAGTATGGTCCCGCAAGTACACTTGGGAGAATTAATGTTAAATTAAGCGATGAACAACCTGTATGGTAATACTTGGGTAAGACCTTGCTCAAGCCTTCAAAATTATTCATAGGTTATCCAAGAAGTGGGGTGCTCAAGTTATTATGAGAGGAATGGAAGGCGCGCAAGTATTTGTGACCTAGGGAGGTTGGGCGCTTTAGGCGTGAAAGTTTCATGGTTTTAAAACACTAAAAGGACTTGAGTCCAATGATCCTCCATTAAATCCTCTGCTTAATGTGTTGAAGAACTACGTTGAAAGTTTTGGAAGACTGGGGTGAAGTACTAGGTTGACCAGAGCAGCAATTAGGCTTCATAGAAATTCGTTCATACAAATGGGGGCCCCAAGGCTCTATTTATAGGCAAATAAATGCCCTTGAGAGAAAAGAGTTAGGCGTGAAAGTGACTTGCGTGCCAAATTGGGGTGTGCAATTTCTTTTTGTTCAAAATTGGGGTGTGTAAGTACCTTGCGTGCTGATGGTGTTTTGGATAGACTAGGGAGACACCTTTAAGAATTAGCCAAAATCATCACTTCAATCAGAATCAACATGGTGGCACACAAGTGTTTGAGTGCAAGTACCTTGGGTGCCTTTTTAGGGACTAATACAAATAATTGCTCTATACTACGGGGGTTGAGCCCCCACACCCCTTCTTGGAATCAGTGCTGGACTACAACCCCGGACCTTTAGGGAGATGCCTTCGCTACCGTCACTGAACCCAATAAAAAAAGCAGAGCCACACCGTGAACCTTTTGACCCTGCTTGAGGACATTTTATAGAGAAGTTCATGGAACACATTTCATGGTGTCTACAATGTCTAAATGAAAATTTTGTATCCACATATTCATGTTGTGATTCATGTTCTTTTTATTATGATATGCCTATCTTTCTATTTCTCATGTCTTGTGGTTTTCATCAAGTTCTCATTGATATCACAAGTAAACTGATTCCCTTGATTTACTTACTAGGCCTTCTGCTCACCCATTCCTTTTATGTATGTCTCCAGGTTATGAGATGAAGCTTTTGTACTTAGGATGAACTTAAGATGAAGCCTTACAAGTGGATTTGAAGAATGTATTATATTTATTTCATGTTTTATGTTCCTGATTTCCATGACACTTGACTCCAAATATCCTCTGTTTGTAAATTTTAATGAAAAGTTATGTAGTATAAAGGTGGGATTCCATAGTTGGTATAAATGGAAGGTTTAGTTATTTATGAAAATTAGGCTATGAAAATTTTAGGAAGAATACTATAGAAAAGTTTAAATATAGAAAAACATTCTAGTATTTTGGTGAGTATTGAGTAAGTGGTTTATCAAGAAAATACATCCCTGTCTAGATACAAGTAGGTAGATGCGGCTCTAGCACAGATGTACCTAGGAGTGAAAACTCCGACAAGGATTTTCATGCTTGACCTGGGGTATCCTAGTACACGACAAAGGGCTTTACTGAACTCTTGGTTATGACACTCCTAGGGGATATGTTGGGTTAATCATAAGATTTTTATGAATCATTATGAAGGATTTATAGAGGAAGGTAATTTTTTAAAGATTGAAGCTTTAATACATAAAATCCTTCACGGTTAAAAGATTCTTAAATCAAATAAGTTTCTCACTATAGTTTTAGTTTTTTAGAAAATGGTGGGCAATAGGAGGAACCATGAAAATGGTGACCGAAATAGACCATGCAATGGCAAACCTCTGATGGATTCCAGAATGGAAAATTTCATGCGAATAATGAACCAACATACTAAAGTTATGGGAAATAAATTGAATCAATTTGAGAGACCGATCCCACCGCAAAGGGAACAAATTTATATTGATTCCTTTATTCATTAATGACCACTAAACTTTAGTAGATCTATCGACCCATTGATTACTAAATAGTGGATCTACTCTATCGAGAAGATCGTTTCTGTGCTCCGCTGCTCAGAGAAAGAGAAGGTCACCCTGGTTGTCTATCGCTTAGAGGGAGAAGCTGATTAGTGGTGGGAACTGATTAAAAACCTGAGGATAAGATTAGAGGTAGAAATAATGGAGTGGGAAAAGACAAGAGGGATCTTCTTCAGTAAGTATTTCCCTCGATCGATGAGAACTAGAATGGAGAAGGAGTTTCTCGAGCTAAAGAAGAAGGAGAATGAATCTGTGGGAAGCTACAAGATAAAATTCCCAAGGATTTCAAATTACAACTCTATCTTTGTCACGAATCCAAATGGTAATGTTGATAGATTCTTCGGTGGACTGATACCTCATCAGCGGAAGAATATAGCCAACCGAGATTATGATAGCTATGAGGAGATCATGCAAAGTGTGATGAAAGTCACAATAGAGTTTGGTGAGACACAATAGTCTTATTAATACAATGATAAGAAAATAATTATGGATGAAAGATTAGGGAGGATATTATATTAGGGAAGAGGAGGCAAGAAAGTGCAATGTCCCACGTGTAATAAATGTGGGAAGAAGAATTTGCGGTATTGCCTACTTAGGAGTGGGAAATGCTACAAGGGTGGAAGAGATGGACAATTCACACAGAATTGTCGTAGTGCAGTGAATCCAAAAATTCCTAAAATTAACAACAAAGGTAAGATAGTGCAGGCCCTACCTAATGTCCAATGCTATTAGTGTGGAAAACTTGGGCATTGTTTCAATCACTATCCAAATCTGAGGGCGGTGGTGGGGAATCTCCATCAGCCTCAGGATATGCCAAGAGAGAAAGGTCATAGTTTTGCAATCACTATGGATGATGTTGAAGCTCCAAATGATGTGGTGGTAGGTACTCTTGTTGTTCCCTCAAAGCTAGAAAGTACTTTGTTTTATTCTAGTTCTACACATTCCTTTATTTCCTCTAGGTTTGAAAAGAATTTAGAATCAACCCCGGATTTGCTAAAAGTAGAGTCATTAATTAAGACTCCTAGTGGGATTATCCATGAATCATCCGTGTTTAGAAACTCTAGTATTTACTTTAGTGAGCACAATATTATCACAAATATATTATTCATTCCCATGCTGGAATTTGACATTATACTAGGGTTGTACTAGCCCTCAAAGTATAATGCTTAGATCAAATTCAGAAGCAAGGAAATATTAGTAGTCTTGAATGGAAAGCCTACAGTTATCTACTAAGGAGAGATATCTCAACCTGATCTTTGCCTAGAAGAACCTTCTATATCCTTCTTTATGGAGTTTATCAGTGAAGAAGAAGAAGGAAATGAGAGTTCAAGGATAGAAAATGTCCCCATCGTCCAGGAATATGTTGATGTATTTCCTAAGGAGTTACCCAGACCTCCCCCAGAAAGAGAAGTAGAGTTCTCCATTGAACTCTAGCCTAGGTCTCTTCCAATATCTAATACCCCCTATATGATAAAAAATGTAGAGCTAGAAGAATTAAAGAAATAACTCCAAGATCTATTGGAGAAGGGGTTTATATGACTGAGTGTGTCTCCTTGGGATGCACCTATTTTCTTTGTGAAGAAGAAGGATGGATTGATATGGATATTCATTGATTATAGAGAACTGAATGGGATCACAGTTAAGAAAAAATACTCTTTCCCAAGAATTGATGACTTATTTAACCAACTTCATGGGGCTCAATTATTATTTAAGATTGATCTCCAATCTGGTTATCATCAATTGAAGGTAAAGAAAGAAGAAATTCCAAAAACTGCCATCTGATCAGGATATGGACATTATGAGTTTGTTGTTATGCTCTCTAGAATGACTAATTCACTTCTATTTTTATGGATTTGATGAATAGAGTCTTTAAGGATTACCTAAATAAATTTTTGGTAATTTTTATTGATGATATTCTGATGTATTACAAAAGTCGCGAGGATTATGAGGATCATATAAGGGGTATTTTGAAAACTCTATGGAAGGAAAGGATTTTTGGAAAGTTTGGTAAATGTGAATTCTGGTTGCAAAAAAGTTGCTTTCTTGGGGCACATTATTACCAATGAAGGAATCACAGTTATCCCTGCAAACATAGAAGTTGTAGAGGAGTGGCCTCAACCTACAAAAATAACCAAGATTCGTAGTTTCCTTGGTTTAGAGGGATATTATTGGAGGTTTGTGAAGAACTTTTCATGACTTTATAATCTATTAACCAAGTTAACTCGAAAAGGGGTCAAGTTCATCTAGAAAAAGGAGTGTGAGGAAAGTTTCCAAGAGCTAAAGAAGATATTGGTTACTGAACCCATGTTAAATATACCCTCAAGTGGGGAAGGATTCATTATTTTTAGCGATGCATCTCTGAAAGGGCATGGGTGCGTCCTCATAAAAAATGACAAAGTCATTGCTTATGCATATCGATAGTTTAAGACTCACAGGAAGAACTATCCTATGCATGATCAGGAGCTGACTACGGTCGTTTTTTCTATGAAGATATGGAGGCACTCTCTTTATGGGAAGAAATTTGATATATACACAGCCCATCAAAGTTTGAATTATGTTTTCACATAAAAGGAATTGAACATGAGGAATAGGATATGGTTGGATCTTCTCAAAGAATATGATTGTTCAATTCATTATCATCTTGGAAAAGCATATAATGTCACTAATGCATTAAGCAGGAAAGACCCAGTTGTTGTTTCTATGATGTGGATTCAAAGATATCCTTTGACTAATGACCTTATAAAGCTGGACATGGGAATTATAAGGGAAGGGACATCATCAACCCTAACCCAAATGATTTGTCAAACGTCATTACTAGAGAAGATCAAGAAAGCTCAGAAAGAAGATACTTTGTTATAGAAGAAGTTTGAGACTGTGATGAATGGGAAGTTTCCTAAGTTCAATATTGATCAAGAGGGTGTACTGAAATTTCGTACATGACTATGTGTTCCATCTATTCTGGAAATAAAAAAGGAGATGATGGATGAAGCTCATAGCTCTACATTCTCTATACATCCTGGAAGCACAAAAATTTTTGGGGACCTACGTGATCATTATTGGTGGGATAATATGAAAAGGGATATTGCTGACTATACTTTAAGGTTCATGGTATGTCATTAAGTAAAGGCATAATGACAACTTCCTAATGGGGTATTACAACCACTTCCCATACTAGCATGGAAGTGGGACAATATCACTATGGATTTCATCACCGATATCCTGAGAACTTCCAAGGGAAACAATGCAATATGGGTTATTGTGGACCGTCTCACCAAAAATTCCCATTTTATATACATTATGGAAGATTTATCTCTTGATAAACATTCTAGGATTTACGTTAAGGAAGTGGTAAGGATGCATGGAGTTCCACTTTCTATCATATCTAATCGTGATCCAATGTTCGCATCAAAATTCTGTAGAATTATTCAACAAGCTTTGATCACTGAATTGAATTTTAGTATGACCTATCACCCCCAAACTGATTTCTAATCTTGAAGGACTATTCAAACACTCAAGGATATGTTGACAACATGCTCAATAGAATTTAAATTTGTATGGGATAAACATCTCCCTTTAGTTGAGTTCTCTTTCAATAATAACTTCCAATAGAGAATTCAAATGGAACCCTATGAATCTCTATATGGAAAGCAGTGTATAACTTCTACTTATTGGAATGATGTTGGTGAGAGAATGCTTTTTGGGACTAATCTTGTGCAAGAGATGACAAAAATAGTCCATGCCTTCCAACAACACATTAAGGCTACTCAGAGTCGGAAAAAGAGCTATGCCGAAAACCGTCGAAGGGACTTGGAGTTTGATGTTGGTGATAAAGTATTTCTTCAAATTTAACCTAGGAAGAGAGTCAAGAGGTTTGGGAAAAAGGGGAAGCTCAGACCTAGGTATATTGGATCTTATAAAATCCTTGATCGTGCAGGAGTAGTGGCCCATTGGCTTGCACTTCCTCCAAATCTAGCACAAATTCATGATGTCTTCCACATATCCCTCTTCAGGAAGTACATACTTGACCCTTCACATATACTAAATCCAGAGGTGGTACAACTGGAACATGCCTCTCTTATGAGGAACATATGATGGAGATATTGGATCATAAATACAATGTTCTACGCAGCAAGACTACCCACCTTGTTAAGGTGTTGTGGAGGAACCACAAATGTGAAGAAGCCACATGGGAACCAGAGGAGTCTATAAAGAAGAAGTACCCAAACCTTTTCTCTTATGAGGGTATGAGTTAAAATTTTGGAGGTGAAATTTCTTAAGGGGGGAATAATGTAACAACCAAAACTTTTTAATAATATTGGTTTCCGAAATCTTTGTGTTATTTTAATTTATACTCCACAAAACAATATCCTTTAATTAATGAAGTGTTACCATTGGGTTTCAACTATTATATGACCGTTGGTCAATCTGACCATTGGAAAATAATTTCTTAAAATTATAATTATTGTTTATAAATACAAGTGATCTTGGTTAATTAATACAGAAAGAATAGTCGATGGCCTCATCTAGTAGACTCGGGCCATACAAAGTCCATCTTTCAGAGCATAGGAAGGAGGTATAATCTCTGGGTTTGCTTTGGACCAAGCCCAAGCTGAGATCCAACATGTAAAGCTTGAACAGAATCGCCTAAGGGAAAAGTTCAAGCTGACATAAATCAGCACTCATGCAATGTTGTCTGAGCCACCCCAATATTCTATCACCATAGCACACCCTACACTTAGGTCCTATGCAGGTGTTCTAAGGGGCTATGTAACGATACCTTAGTTACGTTGTGTAATCCTTTTGTATAAATAAAATTGTTATTTATTATTATGTTAAATTTATGAATTTCAAATGTCCAGATAAATGTAGGATAAAGTTCCACATTATTGATGAATTTTTGAAAAAGGGCTGTTTTAAAATATTTTTTGTAAACATTAAATAATTAATAATGTGAAATTATTTTCAAAAAATGGTCTTCTACAATTGTGACAAGAAAGAAATTTAGAGTCTAATAAGATCAACTTATTTTTTGGTGAATAGTAAAGTATGAATATTAACATACCATTATGAATAGTAATGAATAGTAATGAATTTCAAATCGTCCAAAAAAATAGAAACATCACCCATGAATGTATAAATATAATTTAAATATCTTAAAAGTGAAAAATGATCATAAGATAAGTATTGGTATTTTTGTATGTCATAAATATTTTAATTACAATTTTATAATTAATTTAATAATTTAAAATAAAAATTTATTTTCATAAAATGTAATCATAAATTGTTAATTTATTGTCTTATGGTTATACGATAATTTTATGGTACCTTGATTACTTTTTCAAGGTGTTACAAAATATTTTATAGTTTTAGAGTTGTTTTTTTGAAAAAATTATGATTTTATTTAAAAGTTAAATTAAAAATATTTATAAAAATATTTATATAAAATGGAGTTAATTTTTTAATTCAATGAATTGATATTAGTTTAGGGTGATGTTTTGGGATTTTTTTGAAACTGTTGAATTTTCATGGAATAGTAAAAATAAAGTTTCGAGTTTCGGGTGTTTAATGACATCATTGATGATGTAATCCTGATGTAATAAATCTGGTCCAGTTTTGAATAGTAATATATGTTATGAGGTGTCCCAAATGGCCAATACCATGAGAAAATACTAGGGGGAATCCCATGGTTTTTCAAATATCACCGACGTGGTGTCCCTTGGAAATTAATTAAATATTCCCCCACTTTTTCTTTATATACCAATCCATTCCCTCATTAATTTTACTCCAAAATCTTCCTCAACGAAGTTGTGGTCTTTGTACCTCCCAAGGAGTCCTCCCAAGTTTCCCTAAATCCCACCAAGGTCTTAACGTTTGAGATTTCAAAGATACTCCTCAAGGTAAGGGAACCTGTCACCCTCCTCTTTTTAGTCACGATTTCCTTTATGTTATGTCTTCTAGTTTCAATCTTATTATGTGGGGGTATGTTATTATATATTATTTTTACTGTTAATTTCATGTCCAAATTATGAGAAACCCTTTCCACTCTCATTAATTTATTTTCTGAATTCTTAAACGACGCCACTAGGCTGCCGATTTTTTCATAAATGAAATAGCATATTCTCTTTTCTTTCATGTTTCCTTTTCATGTGGCATGTCATTAAAATATCCATAACATAATATTATTGTGTACCTATAATTTGTTATTAATTATTTATGTGTGTTTGACCCTTTTCAACTCTCTTTTTAATGCTTTCTAAAACGATGTTATGTAGCCATTATGCTGCAGAATTTTCATCTCAAAATATCTATCTTTTTCTCATGAAAGTTTCTTGTATTATTTATGTGAATGTACAAATATATTTTAATTTATAGGGGTATTCATCAATACATAAAATTGATCTATTTTATTCTGTAATTGACATACATATAACCCTCACTCCATTTCCATGGGTTATAAATGACATAATGATCTTATTTTTATGTACCTTTTAAACATCACAATTTTGACATGAAACCCATTTCTTTATTTCTATTTGGGTTATTTATAAAATGTTTGATTATGATCAATGTGGCTCACATGAATTTAAAAACATATTAAGGGTGTGCTCTGATAGCACTCTAATGCATTGGGTAGAGAATTAATCTCTATAGATGACATGTTTCAGGATACCTTAGTGAATAACCTTGGTAATGTTTTTATGACACCTTGGGAATGAACCTTGGTGACATGTTCATGAATTTATAATTGAAATGATGTACCCAAATATTCAAGTCGTGATTTATTTTATTTTTATTATGATATGCGTCATTTTCTGTTTCTCATGTCTTGTGTGTTTCATTATGTTCTTATTAATATCATAATTAAACTGATTCCATTGATTTTATTATTGGGCCTTCTGCTCACCCCTTCCTTTTATGTATGTATGAAGGTTATGACCTGAAGCTTTTTTACTTAGGATGAATTTATGATGAAGCTTTAAAAGTGGATTTGAAGAATGTTTTATGGTTCTTTCATGTTTTATGTTCCTGATTTCCAAGACACTAGACTTTAAAGATCCTATATTTGTAAAATGTAATGAAAAGTTATGTACTATAAAGGCGGGGTTCCATAGTTGGTATAAAAAACTTTAGTTATTTTTGGAAATTAGGATATGAAAAATTCTGGAAGAATCCTATATAAATGTTTAAATATAGGAAAACTTCCTTTTATTTTGCTGAGTATTGTGTAAGTGGTTTTTCAAGAAAATACATCTCTGTCTAGATATAAGCACGTAGAGGCGGCTCTGGCACAGATGTACCTAGGAGTGAAAACTCTGACAAGGAGTTTTTGGATTGACCTAGGGTATCCTAGTAAATGATAATAGGCCTTCTGAACTCTTGGTTATGACACTCCCAGGGGATATGTTTGGTTAATCATTATATTTTTATGAATCATTATGACGGATTTATAGAGAAATGTAATTGTTTAAAGCATGATGTTTTAAGACATAAAATCCTTTATGGGTAAAAGATTTGTAAATAAAATAAGTATCTCACTATGGTTTTATTGTTTTAGAAAATGGCAGGAAATAATATGAATCATGCAAATGGTGACCACAATTGACCATGCACTGAAGACACTCCGATGGAAGCCATAATTGAAATTTTCATGTGAATAATGAACCAACGGACTGAAGTTATGGGAAATAATTTGAATCAAGATGAGAGACTGATCCCACCATGAAGTGAAAAAATTTCTATAGAATCCTTTATGTATCAAAGACCAACAACCTTCAATGGATCTATCAACCCATTGATTATTGAACAGTGGATATGCTCTATCGAGAAGATCTTTTTAGTACTCCATTGTTCAGAGCAAGAGAATGTCACCCTAGTTGTCTATCGCATAGAGGGAGAATCCGATCAGTGTTGGTAACTGATTAAAAACATGAGGCTAAGAGTGGAGGTAGAATCTATGGAGTGGGAAGAGTTTAGAGGGATATCCTTCAGTAATTATTTCCCTCGATCAATGAGAACACAAATGGAGAAGGATTTTCTCGAGCTGAAGCAGAAGGAGAATGAATCAGTGGGATGTTACGAGGTAAAATTCACAAGGCTTTCACAATACACATATAGCTTTGTCATGGATCCAAATGGTAAGGTTGATAGATTCTTCAGTGGACTAAGACTTCATTTGTGGAAGAATATATCCAACCAAGATTATGATAGCTATGAAGAGATTGTGTGAAGTGCGATGAAAGTCGAAATACAGTTTGGTGAGATGCAACGGTCTCATAAATCCAATGATAATAAAATATAGTCGGATCCAGGATTTGGGAGGAGCTTAGATCAGGGAAGAGGAGGCATGAAAGTGCAATGTCCCACGTGTAATAAATGCGTGAAGAAGAATTCGCGGAACTTCTTGCTCGGGAGTGGGAAATGATACAAGTGTGAAAGAGATGGCCATACTACACATAATTTTTGTACTGAGGTGAAGCCACAACTTCCCAACACTAACAACAAAGGGAATATGGTGTAGTCCATACCTGATGTCCAATGATATAAGTGTGGAAAACTTAGGAACTTTTCCAATCACTGTCCAAATATGGGGGCAGTTGAGGGGAATCACCATTAGACTCATCATAGGCCAAGGGAGAAAGGTCGTGATATTTCAATCACTACGACTGAATTTGAAGTGAAAAATGATGTGGTGGAAGGTACTTCTGTTGTTCCCTCAAAGAAAGCAAGTACTTTGTTTGATTATCGTTCTACGCATTCCTTAACTTCCTCTATGTTTGAAAAGAATTTATAATCAATCACCGATTTTCTAAAAGTAGAGTTATCAATCAAGACTCTAGGTGGGATTATACAAGAATTATAAGAGTTTAGAAACATTATTATTTAATTTAGTGAGAACAACATTATCACAAATCTTGTAGTCATTCCCATTCTGTAATTTTACATTATACTAGGGATGGACTGGCTCTCAAAGTATAATGCTAAGATCAAATGCAGAAGCAAGAAAATATCAGTAGTATTGAATGGAAAACCTACAGTTATCTTCTAAGGAGAGATATATCAACCTGATCTTTGTCTCGAAGAACCTTCTATATCCTTCTTTATTTAGTTGATCAGTGGAGAAGAAGAAGGAAATGAGGGTTTGAGGATAGAAAATGTCACTATTGTCCATGAATTCATTGACTTATTTCTTGAGGAGTTACCCAGACCTCCCTTAGAAAGAGAGGTAGAGTCCTCCACTGAACTTGTACCTGGGTCTCATTCGATATCTAAGACCCCCTATAGGATGGAAAATTTGGAGCTAGAAGAATTAAAGAAACAAATCCAAGTTATTTTGTAGAAGGGGTTTATCTGACCAAGTGTGTCTCCTTGGGGTACACCTATTATCTTTGTGAAGAAGAAGGATGGATCGAAGCGACTATGCATTGATTATAGATAACTGAACGAGATCAAATTGAAGAACAAAACCCCTATTCCAAGAATTGATGACTTATTTAACCAACTTCGTGGGGCTCAATTCTTCTCTAAGATTTATCTTCTACTTGGTTATCATCAATTGAGGGTAAAGAAATAAGATATTAAAAAAATTGCCTTCCGATCAAGATACATGCATTATGAGTTCGTTGTTATGCCCTTAGAACTGACTAATTTACCTTCTATTTTTATGGATTTTATGAATAGAGTCTCTAAGGACTACCTTGATAAATTTTTGGTAGTTTTTATTGACTATGTTTGGATATATTCCAAAAGTTGAGAGGAGCATGAGGATCATCTAAGGGATATTTTGAAAACTATACAGAATGAAAGGATTTTTTGAAATTTCAGCCAATGTGAATTACAGTTGCAACAAGATTCTTTTTGGGGGCACATTATTACCAATGAAGGAATCATAGTTGACGCTGTAAAGACAAAAGTTGTAGAGGAGTGACCTCAACCTACAACAATAACTAAGATTCATAGTTTCCTTGGTTTAGTGGGATATTATAGGAGGTCTGTGAAAAATGTTTCACAACTTTCTAATCTATTAACCAGGTTAACTCGAAAAGGGGTCATGTTCATTTGGAAAAAGGAGTGTGAGGAAAGTTTCCAAGAGCTGAAGGAGAGATTGGTTACTGCACCCGTGTTAAATCTTCCCTCAAGTGGGGAAGGATTAATTATTTTTAGTGATGAATCTCTGAAAGTGCTTGGGTGCGTCCTCATGCCAAATGACAAATTCATTGCTTATGAATCTCAACAGTTGAAGAATCATGAGCAGAACTATCCTACACATGATCTGGAGTTGTCTAGGGTCATTTTTTGATCTGAAGATATAGAGACACTATCTTTTTGGGGAGAAATGTGATATATACATAGAATATAAAAGTTTGAAGTATATTTTCACACAAAAGTAATTGAAAATGAGGCAACAGAGATGGTTGGAACATCTAAAATACTATGATTTTTTAATTCATTATCATCCTGGAAAAGCAAACAAAGTCACAGATGCATTAAGAAATAAAGACCCAATTGTTCTTTCCATGATGTGGATTCAAATAGATCCTTTCATCAATGACCTATTAAAGCCGGACATGGAAATTATAAGGGAAGGGACATCATAAACCCTAACACAAATGATTTCTCAACTGTCATTACTAGATAAGATCAAGAAAGCTCAGAAAGAAGATCCTTTGTTATAGAAGAAGTTTGATGCTGTGAATGATGAGAAGTTTCATGAGTTCAATATTGATCAATAAGGTATACTAAAATTTATTACATGACTATGTGTTCCATCTATTATGGAAATAAAGAAAGTGTTGATGGATGAAGCTCATAGCTCTACTTTTTTTATACAACCTAAAAGCACAAAAATGTACATGGACCTTTGTGATCATTATTGGTGGGATAATATGAAAAGGGATATTGTTGACTACACTTCAAGGTGCCAAGTATGTCAACAAGTAAAGGTTGAGTGACAACTTACTAAAGGGGTATTACAATCACTACCCATACCAGCATGGAAGTGGGATAATTTCACTATGGACTTCATCACTGGTCTCCCAAGAACATCCAAGGGAAACAATGAAAAATGGGTTATTGTGGACCGTATCCCCAAGACTGCCCATTTTATCTCCATTCAGGAAGATTTTTCACTTGATCAACAATCTAGGATTTACGTGATGGAAGTGGTAAGGCTTCTTGAAGTTCCACTTTCTATCGTATCTGATCATGATCAAAGGTTCACATTAAAATTCTACAGATGTCTTCAACATGCTCTAATCACTGAATTAAATTTCAGTACGACCTATCACCCCAAACTGATGTCCAATCTTAAAGGACTATTCAAACACTTGAGGATATGCTAAGAACATGCTCAATGGAATTTAATGGTGGATGAGATCAAAATCTCCCATTAATTTATTTCTCTTACAAAAATAGCTTCCACTCAATCATTAAAATGGAAACATATGAAGATCTATATGGAAAGAGGTTTAAAACTCCTACTTTTTGGAATGAATTTGGTTAGAGAAATATTTTTGGACCTGATCTTGTGAAAGAGATGACATAAATATTCCATGCTATCAAAAAACACATTAAGGCTACTCAGAGTCGGCAAAAGAGCTATGCCGACAACTGTCAAAGGGACTTGGAGTTTGATAGTGGTGAAAATGTCTTTCTTCAAATATCACCTTGGAAGAGAGTCATGAGGTTTGGGAAAAAAGGAAAGCTCATACCTAGATACATTATCCTCTATGAAATCCGTGATCACATAGAAGCAGTGGCGCATCGGCTTTCACTTCTTCCAAATCTATCACAAGTTCATAATGTCTTCCGCGTATCCCTCTTGAGGAAGTACATACATGACCCTTCACATGTACTAAATCCAGAGGTGGTACAACTGGAATATGACCTCTCTTATGAGAAACATATGTTGAAGATCTTGGATTGTAGAGACAAGGTTCTACACAACAAGACTTCCCACTTTGTTAAGGTGTTGTGGAGGAACCACAAATGTGAAGAATCAACATGGGAACTAGAAGAGTTTATGAGGCCGAAGTACATAGAACTTTTCTCTTCTAAGGGTACGAGTTAAAATTTCGGGGATGAAATTTCTTAAGGGGGGAAGAATGTAATGACCTGAACTTTTTAATAATATTTGTTTCCTAAATTTTTGTGTTATTTCATTTTATACTCCACAAAATTATATCCTTAAATTAATGAAATGATACCGTTGGGTTTCAACAATCATATGACCGTTAGAAAATAAACTCTTAACATTATAATTATTGTTTATAAATACAAGTGATCTTGGTTAGTTAATATAGAAAGAAGAGTTAATGGCCTCATCCAGTAGACTTGGGCCAAACGAATCCCATCTGTTAGAGCCTGGGAAGGATGTAACATCTTTGGGCTTTGCTCTAGACAAATCCCAAGTTGAGCTTCAACATGTGAAGCTTGAACGAAATCGCCTAAGGGAGAAGTTCAAGCTCATAGAAATCACTAGTCGAGCAATGTTTTCTGAGCCTCCCCAAGATTCTATCACTATATCACACCTTACACTTAGGTCATATGCATGTGTTATAAGGGGATATGTAATGATAACTTAGCTACATTGTGTAATCCTTTTATATAAATAAAATTGTTATTTCTTATTATGTTAAATTTATGAATTTTAAATGTTCAGAGAATTATAGGATAAAGTTCCATATTGTTGATGAATTTGGAAAAAGGGCTATTTTAAAATATTTTTTGAAAACATTAAATAATTAATAATGTGAAATAATTTTTAGAAAATTGTGTTCTATAATTGTGATCAGAAAAAAATTTGGAGTCTAATAAGATCAACTTATTTTTGGTGAATAGTAAAGTATGAATAGTAATATACCCTTATGAATAGTAATGAATAGTAATGATTTTTAAATCGGCCTAAAAATATATTCTTTACCCATTAATGTAAAAATATAATTTAGATATCTTAAAAGTGAAAATATGGTCATAATATAAGTATTGGTATTTTTTTATGTCATAAATATTTTAATTACAATTTTATAATTTATTTAATAATTTAAAATAAAAATGTATATTCATAAAATGTAATCATAAATCGTTAATTTATTATCTTATGGTTATACGATAATTTTATGGGGCCTTGATTACTTTTTCAAGGTCTAACAAAATAATATATTCTTTTAGAGTTGTTTTTTTGAATAAATAATGATTTTATTTAAAAAATAAATTAAAAAATATATAAAATTATTTTCATAAAATGGAGTTCAGTTTTTTAATTCAGATCATTGATATTAGGTTAAGGTGAATTTTTGGGATTTTTCTGAAACAATTTAATTTTCAGTGAATTGTAAAAATACAGTTTTGAGTTTCTAGTGTTTAATTACATCATTGATGATGTAATAATGATGTAATAAATCTGGTATAATTTTTAATAGTATGATATGTTTTGAGGTGTCCCAAGTGGCTAATACCATGGGAAAATACCATGGGAAATCCCATGGTTTTGCGAATACCACCGATGAGGTGTCCCTTGGAAATTAATTAAATATTACATAAATTTTCCTATAAATACCAAGCCATTCCCTCATTTATTTCATCAAAAAATATTTCTTAACTCAGATATGGTATTTCTACTTCTCAAGGATTCCTCTCAAGGTTCCCTCAAGCCCCCTAAGGTCCTAACCTTCGAGCTTTTGAAGATACTCCTCAAGGTAAGGGAAACTTTCACACTCCTCTTTTTAGTCACAATTTCCTTTAAGTTATGTCTTATAGCTTCCATATTATTATGTGGGGGTATGTTCTTATATATTATTTTTACTTTCAATTTCAGTTCCAAAAGATGATACACCCTTTCCACTCTCATCAACTAATTTTCTGAATTTTTAAGTGAGGTCATTAGGCTACCAAATTTTTCGTAAAAGAAATTGCTTCTTCTCTTTTAATTCATGTTTTCTTTTCAAGAGGTATGTCATTAAAATATTCATAACATGATATTATTATGTACACATAATGTATTATGAATTATTTATGATTGTTTTACCCTTTTCCCCTCTCTTTTTAATGTTTTCTAAAATGAAGTTATGTAGTCATTATGCTGTAGAATTTTAGTCTCAAAATATCTCTTTTTCTCAAGAAATTCTCTTGTATTATTAATGTAAATATCCAAATTTGTTTTCATTTATAGGGGTATTCATCAATAAATAAAATTAATCTATTTTATTCTGGAATTAACATACATATAACCCTCACTCTCATTCTATGGGTTATAAATGACATAAATATCTTATTTTTATGTACTTTTTAAACGTCACGATTTTGACATGAAACCCATTTCTTTGATTCTATTTGGGTTATTTATGAAATATTTTATTATAATATATGTGGATCACATGAATTAGAAGACATATTAATGGTGTGCTCTGATAGTGCTCCAATTCATTTGGTAAATAATTAATCTCTAGATATGACAAGTTTCATGATACCTTGGTGAATAACCTTGGTAATGTTTTTATGACACCTTGGGAATGAACCATTGTGACATGTTCATGAATGTATAATTGAAATGTTTTATCCAAATATTCAAGTTTTGATTCATGTTATTTTTATTATGATTTGCCTCCTTTTCTGTTTCTCATGTCTTGTGGTTTTCATCAAGTTATTATTGATATCATAAGTAAACTGATTCCCTTGATTTCCTTACTGTGCCTTCTGCTCACCCTTTCCTTAGATGTATATATCCAGGTTATGATTTGAAGCTTTTATACTTATTATGAACTTACGATGATGTCTTACAAGTGGATTTGAATAATATTTTATGTTTCAATCATGTTTTATGTTTCATATTTCTAAGATAGTAGACATTAAAGATCTTCTGTTTGTAAAATGTAACGACAAGTTATGTAATATAAAGGCGGGATTCCATAGTTGGTATCAAAGGAAAGTTAAGTTATTTATGGAAATTATTCTATGAAAACATTAAGAAGAATCATATATGAATGTTTAAATATAAGAAAAATTCCTGGTATTTTCGTGATTATTGAGTAAGTGGTTTATCAAGAAAATATATCCCTGTCTGGATATGAGAAGGTAGAGGCGGCTCTAGCACAGATGTACCAAGGAGTGAAAACTCCAACAAGGAGTTTTGATCTTGACCTGGGGTATCCTAGTACACAACAATGGGCCTTCTGCACTCTTGGTTATGACACTCCCATGAGATATGTTTGGTTAATCAAAATCATTTTATGAATAATAATGAAGGATTAATAGAGAGATGTAATTATTTAAACCATGAAGTTTTAGGACATAAAATCATTTATGGTTAAAAGATTCGAAAATAAAATATGTTTCTCACTAAGGTTTTATTCTTTTAGAAAATGGAAATAAATAGGAGGAAGCATGAAAATGGTGACCGCAATGGACCATGCACTGACAACCCTCCGATAGAAGTCTGAATGGAAACTTTCATGACAATGATGAACCATCTGACTCAAGTTATAGGAAATAACTAGAATCAAGCTATGGGACTGATCTCACCACGAAGGGAACTACTTTATGTTAAATCCTTTATTCATTAAAAACCACCAACATTTAGTTTATATTTTGACCCATTGATTGCTAAATAGTGGATCAGATCTATCGAGAAGATCTTTTCTGTGCTCTGCTATTTAGAGAAAGAGAAGGTCACCCTGGCATTCTATCGCTTATAGGGAGAAGACGATTAGTGGTGGAACTGATTAAAAACATGAGGAAGAGAGTGGAGGTTGAATCTATGGGGTGGTAAGAGTTCAGAGGGATATTCTTAAGCAAGTATATCCCTTGATCTGTGAGAACAAGAATGGAGAAGGAGTTTCTCAAGCTGAAGCAGAAGTAGAATGAATATGTGGAAAGATACTAGATGAACTTCACAAGGCTTTCATGTTACACCTCTAGATTTGTAATTGATTCAAATGGTAAGGTTGATAGATTCTTTGGTGGACTGATACCTCCCTTATGGAATAATCTATCCAACTGAGATTATGATAGTTGTGAGAAGATCGTGCAAAGTGCGATGAAAGTCGAATTGGAGTTTGGTGAGATGCAATGGTATCATAAATACAATGAAAAGAAAAGAACGGTGGAGCCATGATTAGGGAGGATCTTCAATCAGGTAAGAGGAGGAAGGCAAGTGAAACATCCCACATGTAATAAATGTGGGAAGAATCATTCAGGGAACTGCCTTCTCGAGAGTGGGAAATTCTTCAAGTGTGGAAGAGATAACCATATCGCACAGAATTGTCATAGAGAGGTGAAGCCAAAACTTCCAAAAACTAATGAAAAATGGAATATAGTGCATTCCCTACCTGATTTCCAATTTTATAAATGTGGAAAACATTGGAACTTTTCCAATCACTTTCCAAATTCGAGGGCGGTGGTGGGGAATCACCATCAGCCTCAGCATTGGCCAAGGGAGAAGGGTTGTTCTTTCATAATCACTACAGATGATGTCGAAGAACCAAATGATATAGTGGAAGGTACTCTTTCTATTCTCTCAAATCAAGCAAGTACTTTGTTTGATTCTGGTTCTACTCATTCCTTTATTTCCTCTAAGTTTGCAAAGAATGTAGAATCAACCATCAATTTTCTAAAAGTAGAGTTATCAATCAAGACTCCTAGTGGGATTATCCAAGAATTTTCAACATTTAGAAACTCTAGTATTTAATTTAGTGAGAGTAATCTTATCACAAATGTAGTTTTCATTCCCATGCTAGAATTTGACATTATACTAGTGATAGACTGGCTCTCAATGTATAATTCTAAGATCAAATGTAGATGCATGGAAAAAACAGTAGTCTTGAATGGAA
Source organism: Viscum album (assembly GCA_963277665.1). Lineage (NCBI taxonomy): Eukaryota > Viridiplantae > Streptophyta > Magnoliopsida > Santalales > Viscaceae > Viscum > Viscum album. Next base: position 1,388,124,415 of record OY728153.1, read on the forward strand.
AACCTACAGTCATCTTCCAAGGAGAGATATATCAACATGATCTTAATCTAGAAGAACCTTCTATATCCTTTTTTATGTAGTTGATCAGTGAAGAAGAAGAAGGAAATGAGAGTTTGAGGATAGAAAATGTCCCCATCATCTAGGAATATATTAAAGTATTTCCTGAGGATTTACCCAAAATTCCCCCAAAAAGAGAGGTAGAGTTCTCCATTGAACTCGTACCTGGGTCTAATCTGATATCTAAGACCCCCTATAGGATGGAAAATGTAGAGCTAAAATAATTAAATAAACAAATCCAAGATCTTATGGAGAAGGGGTTTATCCGACCGAGTGTGTCTCCTTGGGGTGTACCTATTCTCTTTGTAAAGAAGAAGGATGGATCAATGAAGCTATGAATTGATTATAGAGAGCTGAACAAGATCATAGTGAAGAACAAATACCCTCTTCCAAAAATTTATGACTTATTTAACCAACTATGTGGGGCTCAATTCTACACTAATATTGATCTTCGATCTAGTTATCATCAATTGAGGGTGATGGAAGAAGATATTCCAAAAACAGCCTTCTGATCAAGAAATGGGCATTATGAGTTTTTTGTTATATCCTTCAGACTAACTAATGCACCTACTATTTTTATGGATTTGATGAATAGATTCTTTAAGGACTACCTTGAAAACCTTGTGGTAGTTTTTATTGAAGTTATTCTGATATATTCCAAAAGTTTCAAGGAGCATGAGGATCATATAATGGGTATTTTGCAAACTCTACAAAAGGAAAGGCTTTTTGGAAAGTTCAGAAAATGTGAATTCTGGTTGCAACAAGTTTCTTTCTGGGGTAACATTGTTTCCAATGAAGGAATCACAGTTGACCCTATAATGAAAAAAGTTGTAGAGGAGTGGACTCGACCTACAACAATAACATAGATTCTTGGTTTCCTTGATTTAGTGGGATATTATAGGAGGTTTCTGAAGAACTTTTCACAAGTTTTTAATACATTAACCAAGTTAACTTGAAAAGTGATCAAGTTCATCTGGAAAAAGGAGTGTGAGGAAAGTTTCCAAGAGCTAAAGATGATATTAGTTTCTGCACCCTTGTTAAATCTTCCCTCAAGTAGATAAGGATTCGTTATTTTTAGCATTTATTCTATGAAAGATCTTGGGTACTTTCTCATGAAAAATGACAAATTCATTGCTTATGCATCTCGACAATTGAAGGCTCATGAGTAGAACTATCCTATGCATGATCTGGAGCTGGCTTCTGTTGTTTTTTGAAATAAAGATATGGATGTACTATCTTTATGTGGATAAATTTGATATATACACACACCATCAAAGTTTGAATTATATTTTCACAGAAATGGAATTGAACATGAGGCAGAGGAGATGGTTGGATATTCTCAAAGACTATTATTGTTGAATTCATTATCATCCTAGAAGAGAAAACAATGTTGCTGATGCATTAAGTTGGAAAGACCCAATAGTTCTTTCCATGATGGGGGTTTAAATAGATCCTTTGATCAATGAACTAGTAGAGCTGGACATGGTAATTATAAGGGAAGGGACATCATCAACCCTTACCCAAATGATTTCTCAACCGACATTACTAGAGAAGATCAAGAAAGATAAAAAAGAAGATCCTTTGTTATAGAAGAAGTTTGAGGCTATGAAGGATGGGAAGTTTCTTGAGTTCAATATTGATCAAGAAGGTGTACTAAAATTTCATACAAGACTATGTGTTCCATCTATTCTCGAAATAAAGAAGGAGTTGATGGATGAAGCTCATAGCTCTACCTTCTCTATATATCCTAGAAGAAAAAAATGTATTGGGACCTTCGTGATCATTATTGGTGGGATAATAAGAAAAGAGATATTACTGACAACCCTTCAAGGTGTCTGGTATGTCAGTAAGTAAAGGCAGTGCGAAAACTTCCTAAAGGGGTATTGCAACCACTACCCATACCATCATGGATGTGGGACAATATCAGTATGTGCCGAGAACATGATCAATAGAATTTAAAGGTGGATGGGATCAACATCTACATTTAGTTGAGTTCTCTTACAACTATAGCTTCCACTTGAGCATTCAAATGGAACACTATAAAGCTTTATATAGTAAGCGATGTATAAATCCTACTTGTTGGCATGAAGATGGTGAGAGAAATATTTTTTGGGCTAGATCTTGGGCAAGAGATGATATAAAAGTCCATTCCATCCAACAACACATTAAGGCTACTCAGAGTCGGAAAATGAGCTATGTTGACAACCATCGAAGGGACTTGGAGTTTGATGTTGGTGATAATGTCTTTTGTTTAATTTCACCTAGGAAGAGAGTCATGAGGTTTGGAAAAAAATAGAAGCTCAAACCTAGGTACATTGGCCCCTATGAAATCCTTGATCACGTAGGAGTTGTGGCCTATCGGCTTGCACTTACTCCAAATCTAGAAAAAGTTCATGATGTCTTCTACATATCCCTCTCGAGGAAGTGCATACCTGACCCTTCACATGTAAAAAATTTTGAGGTGGTACAACTAGAACATGACCTCTCTTATGAGAAACAACCAGTGAAGATCTTGGATCGTAGAGACAAGGTTCTATGCAACAAGACTACCCACCTAATTAAGGTTTTGAGGAAAAACAAATGTAAAGAAGCCTTATGGGAACCAAAGGAGTCTATGAGGTAGAAGTACCCACACCTTTTCTCTTCTGAGGGTATGAGTTAAAAAATTTGGAACAAAATTTCTTAAGGGGGGAGAATGTAACGACCCGAAATGTTTAATAATATTTGTTTCTTAAAGTTCAGTTTTATTTCATTTTATACTCCACAAAACTATATCCTTTAATCAATGAAGTGATACTGTTGGGTTTTGACTGTTATATGACCGTTGGCCAATATGACCATTGGAAAAAAACTCTTAGCATTATAATTATTGTTTATAAATACAAGTGATGTCGGTTAATTAATTAATTAATAAGAGTTGATGGCCTCATCCAGTAGACTCGGGCCGTATGAAGCCCATATATTTGAGCTTGGGAAGGAGGTAGCATCTTTGGGCTTTTCTCTAGACCAATCCCAAGATGATCTTCAATATGTGAAGCTTGAACAGAATCGCCTAAGGGAGAATTTCAAGCTGATAAAAATCACCACTCGGGTGATGTTGTCTGAGCCGACCCAAGATTCTATCACCATAACACACCTTTTACTTAGGTCCTATGTAGGTGTTATGAGGGGCTATGTAACAAGACCTTAGCTACGTTGTGTAATACTTTTGTATAAATAAATTTGTTATATCTTATTATGATAAATTTTTAAATTTCAAATGCCCAGATAAATGTACGGGGAAGTTCCATATTGTTGATAAATTTTGGAAAAAGGGGTATTTTAAAATATTTTTTGTAAAAATTAAATAATTAATACTATGAAATGATTTTCAGAAAATGTCCTTCTACAATTGTGACCAGAAAAAAATTTGGAGTCTAATAATATCAACTTATTTTTTGGTGAATAGTAAAGTATGTATTGTAATATAACCTTATGAATAGTAATGAATAGTAAATTGGCCAAAAAATAGAAACTTCACCCGTGAAGGTATAAATTTAATTTTTAAATCTTAAAAGTGAAAAAATGGTCATAATATATGTATTTGTATTTTTCTATGTCATAAATATTTTAATAAAAATTTATCAATTAATTTAATATTTTAAAATAAAAATGTATTTTCATAAAATTTAATCATAAATTGTTAATTTATTGTCTTATGGTTATATGATAATTTTATGGGACCTTGATTACTTTTTCAAGGTGTTACAAAATAAGTTATAGTTTTAGAGTTGTTTTTTTGAATAAATAATGATTTCATTTAAATATTAAATTAAAAATATTTAGGAAATTATTTTTATAAAATGGATTTCATTTTTGAATTTAGAGCATCAATATTATATTAGGGTGATTTTTGGTATTTTTCTGAAATAATTGAATTTTCAGTGAATAGTAAAAATTCTGTTTTGAGTTTCGGGTGTTTAATGTCATCATTGATGACGTAATCATGATGTAGCAAATCTAGTCAACTTGTGAATAGTAAGATATGTTATGAGGTGTCCCAATTGTCCAATACCATGGGAAAGCCTATGGATTTGGAAATACCACCGATGAGGTGTCCCTTGGAAATTAATTAAATATTCCCTCACTTTTTCTATAAATACCAAGCCATTCCCCCATTCAATTAATTCCAAAATTCTCTTCAACAAATCTCTGGTCTTTCTAACCCCCAATTAGTCATTCCAATGTTTCCTCAAGCCCACCAAGGTCCCAACCTTTGAGATTTATAAGACACTCTTATAGGTAAGGGAACCTTTCACCCTCCTCTTTTTAGTAATGCTTTCCTTTATGTTATGTCTTGTAGTTTCAATCTTCTTATATGGGGATATGTTAATATATATTATTATTACTGTACATTTTCATGTCCAAATGATGAGAGACCCTTTCCACTCTCATCAAATTATTTTCTGAATTTTTAAGCGACGCTGTTAGGCTGCCGAATATTTTGTAAAAGAAATAGCATCTTCTCTTTTCTTTCACGTTTCCTTTTCATGTGGTATGTCCTTAAAATATCCATAACATGATCTTATTATGTAACCATACTATATTATGAATTATTTATGAGTGGATATCCCTTTTACCCTCTCTTTTTAATGTTTTCTAAATGATGCTATGTAGCCATTATACTGCATAATTTTCATCTCAAAATATCTCCCTTTTTCTCAAGAAATTTTCTTACATTATTTATGTGGATACCCAAATCTATTTTCATTTCTAGGGGTAATCATAAATACGTAAATTTTTTCTATTTTATTCTGTAGTTAACATACATATAACCCTCACTCCCTTTCCATGGGTTATAAATGACATATTGGTCTTATTTTTAAGTACTTTTTAAACGTCACAATTTTGACATGAAACCCATTTCTTTTATTCTATTTGGGTTATTAATGAAATGTTTTATTATGGTCTATGTCACTCACATTAATTTAAATACATATTAATGGTGTAACCTAATATCTCTCCAATGCATTGGGTAAAGAATTAATCTCTAGAGATGACAAGTTTCACGACACCTTGGTGAATATCCTTGGTAATGTTTTTATGACAACTTGGGAATGAACCTTGGTGATATGTTCATGAATTTATAAATGAAATTTTTTAGCCACATATTCAAGTTGTTATTAATGTTATTTTTGTTATTATATTCCTATTTTTCTATTTCTCATGTCTTGTGGTTTTCATCAAGTTCTTATTGACATCAGAAGTAAACTGATTCCCTTGATTTCCTTACTGGGCCTTCTGCTCACCTTTCCTTTGATGTATGTATCCTGGTTATGAGATGAAGCTTTTTTTACTTAGGATGAACTTATGATAAATCCTTACAAGTGGATTTGAAGAATTTTTTATGATTTTTTTTCATGTTTTATGTTCCCGATTTCCAAGACACTAGACTTTAAAGATACTCTATTTGTAAAATATAATGAAAAGATATGTAATATAAAGGCGGGATGACATAATATATATATAAATAAGGTAATAATCAGGATAAGGAAACTTAACATGTTAGTCAAAGGTATAACATTATTTCATAAAAGATAAGACACATGAGTAATTACATAAAATCATAACAAAAAGAACATGATATAATAATATCATGGAATAATGGGAAATAGAATGGTCGTAGAAACACAAAACATAACATAATGAAGATTCAAGGTTAACTGTATTGACAATATTAGATGATGGAAAAATTCCCATGATGGATTAGGTTTATTCCATAATCCCATACATGACATATTACGAAACTATAACTTTACCTAATACATTGGAGAACTATTTGATTTCACCCATAATAACAAGTTCATAATATATGTGTTCCAAAAAAACTAAATAAATCATAAGGAATAAAATAATAATCACCCGTATAAATAACATGTGTTGCAAAATAATGCTTTATATCAAAATCCAAGGAAATTTCATAATCAAGGAATTTGAAAAATTATCATAAGGAATGTATTACCCCATTAATGGAAGGGAGGATAAACTATGTATATATGTGAGAGACATATATACGTAATTTAAAATCAATATATAAAATCAAAGGTTGTGGGAAATGATGAAAATACTTAAAAAAATACATGATGAAAATAACCTTTTTAATTTTATTAACATCAAAGGATGTCATCTTATATGAAAAATTATTTTGATAGATCAATTTAAACACTTGTTAATGAAAATATGATTTCCATTTTGAAAACACTTATTTAACATATAAAACAATCTAAAATAGTCATGTTAAAACATTTATAGAAAACATGAATTTTAAAGAAAAAGGATTTTCGATCGAAGATAGAAATGATGTTATATTTTATTAAAAATATTTTATCAATCATTAAAAGTACCAAATAGAGGAAAATGGTACAATTAATTGAAAACCTAATGAATAACTAAAGGGGAATAAAATTAAAGGGTTTTATTAGAAAATGATCAAATAATTTTCATTGATTTAAATTTAAGCAAAATAAATCCTGATTAAAATGAGATTAAAACATAAACACTTAACACTTTGGTAACTCTTGAATAATAAATTTCCATGAATGAAGTAGATGAATTTTAACTTTAAATCTAATGATTCAAGGAGGATTAATGATATAGTATATAAAGGGGTCGTATATAAACCATTCAAAAATAAATTATGTACATAAAAGAACATGGGTGTCAAAGATGGAAGTTTGAGATGAAACCCTTACAAAGTACATATCATTGAGGTGAGAGTTAATAAATTGAATGATTATTTTTAAGAAATTTATATAAAAATAAATATAATTGTAAATAAAACATAAATTAATTAGGAGTCATTTCACATTTAATTTTTTTATAATATAATCAATGAAGTAGTTATATAACCCAATGAATGGAAATTGAGTTAATAAACCCATTACCTCAAACTTACATTTATTTAAGTGATATCTAGCCTCATTCATAGTTGCTTTAAACATGTTTTTTTTCTAAAAATAGAATCATATTTTTATTTAAAATATAATATATGACGTTTTTATAACATCTTATTACCCGTTCATTAATAATATTTCATTATAACTATTGTTTTAGGTGTTAATTTACTTTTTTTTCTCAGGCACATTTCATCCTAAAAGTTTAAAATATTCCATATAGGTTATAATTTGATAGTATAAAAAATTATATTAATGTTATAAATATTTTTTTTCAAAACATATTTAGAATTATTATTTAATTTTTAACATGAAGAGTGAATAACATCACTTCAAGGGGATGATTGGCTATAAATACACACGAGTGACGTTATCAGTTCCTTAATGGGTGAAAGGGAAATGAATTTTATTGTATATTAATTTTAAATAATAAATATAGTGTCATATATATCACATACATTCATTAAATCTATCACTTTTTTACTTCTATGTAAATCATTAATGAAAAATGAATCAGATCACTTCACGTGGAGGTAGTCTACTGTACACACGAATGACATTATCACATTTTCTACAGAATGGAAAGTAAGTAGGTGAATATTATATTATAATTTAAAAAGTAAAATTATATCATTAATATCATATATAAACATTATATACATCATTATATTTTCTATGAAAAGTGGTGACGGAAAATGAATTACATCCATTCTCAAGGTGGTAGTCCGTCTTACAAACAATCACCAGTTTTGTTTCCCACTCGAGGGAGGAGGATATGGTTGTAGGTAATTAAATTAACATAAATAAATATTAGTATATGGAATAATATATGGTTATTATATCGTCATGGATTACAAATATTTTAAGGATGTGGAAGAAGAAATAAAATAAAATGCTCGGTTAAGGGCATTACCTCTTCTTCAGAGAACTTCTTTTGGTTTGCACAAAAATCCTTCTTGGATGGATTTATGAAAAAAGGGATTATAGGATGATTTGAGACAGTTAATAAAGTGATTTGGTTATTTATTTGTGTAAATAATAGGTTTTTATTTAAGTAAAGCAGAGGAGAGTGTTTGTCCTTTTATAAGTGGGGGAGAGGACACACATGGAATTTTTGAAAAGAAAGAATTAAACCCAAGTTTTTATTATGAAAAAGATTCCAAAATGGACCATTTTTGAATCTTATAAGTGATAAAGTCTATATAGTACCATAAAATAGGGATTATACAATTTTGTTTTAAATTTTAAATGTTATCATTTTCATTTAACACCCCGACAAACCAGTTTTTACCATAACCATGGTAAACAATTTTTACTATTTTCACTATTCATTATGGAAAAAAAATAAGTTGGCCTTGTTAGATAACAGAAATTTTTATAATTAAAAATATTGAATCCATTTTTTATAAATTTAACTTGCAGAAGTGGTAGAATTTAATTTAACATTAAACTCTTAGATGTGTCAAAAAAATGGTTTTCAAAAGAAACACTTTCAAACATTTAAAAAGTTTTTATATCAAAATTCAATATGAAATTGATTAAAATGACCTAAATCATTTCAATTTTAATATAATTAAAAAAATTATATTTAGATTAAATTTATAATATAATTTCAATAGGTAAATTATTTAAATGAAAAGGTAGTTTTCAATAATAATCAGTATTTTTAACTTTTCAACAAAACAATAATCTTTTAAAAAAATTCTAAAAAATTCACCCTTTTTTGTTGATATGTAGATTTTAAAAATGATTTTTTAAATAACTTTTATAAAATATTTAAATACATATTTTTAAATTATGTGTACAAAGCAGTACTAAACCGCCTTTCAGAAAAATATAGTTTTATAAAAAACATTTATTTTTCTTTAATATGGTTCTTATTTTATTTATAATCTGTACATAAACATTGAAATTATTTTATACATGTGTAAACCATATAATTTTCAGAATTTATTTTGTAATATTTATACTCTCTATATTAATGGCTTGGATATAATGTTCATGTTAAAATAATCATATTTTAATATAGGGTCATGTTTTGTTTAAACCTAGTGTTTCTCGCATTGAAATCTATCAAAGTGGTTAAATTTATTTAAAAATAAATATATCATAAAGTCTTGGGGTGTTACCTTATCTTTAAATTTTGTGTTTAATTTCATATATTCCATTGAACATGATGTTCCTCTTTTAAAATCTTGGGGTGTTATATTTTAATCACCTTAAATAAATTGAATCCTCATAATTTCATCTTAATCTTGGTAATCAAGGGATTGAAATTTGAAAATACTATCATTTTAAAACACATCATAAATATAGTTAAAAAAATCCCTCTTAAAAATTTGGAAAGTTAAATTTATAGGTCATCTGGAATAACAACTAACTGGTGATCTAGGTTAGATAACATTAGTGGGAACTAAAAATATGAAAATGGAAGAAAAGAATAAATAATTATGGAGAGTGATATATTTCATTGATCAAAATAAAGTGAATGATCAAGATAAAGATAAAGTTGAAAAATTAATAAATCTATGATGAATTAAAAGACCATTTATTCATTAGATATGAAGGTAATATGATATATATTTATTTCAAGAGCCATTCCTTAGTTGTTCGATTCTATATGACACAAAAAATATACTTATTTTATATTTATTTATTTTATAAACATAATTTAATAATTTGGTTTTTATTTTATCTCTCTCCACTTCTCCTATTACTCTATGTAATGAATATCCAATATGATTTTTTATGCCTAAATCATAAAAATAAAATTATAATGGATCCCATAATTTCCTATAGATGAAAAAGATATTGATCCTTTATTTGCTAAAAACAAAATTGTTATAACAAGTTTTACCATATAACACATTAATCATTAATACAATTATAATAACTACCAATGCTCAACTTAATCTATTCTGTAAGTTTATATCCTTAAAAACATTTAGCTTGTATCTACAAAAAAATAAAATCATTATTCCCAAATAATACTTTAAATTAAACCTAAAGGTTATATATACTTCAACCAAATAATAATCCCCAAAACATCAGAAATTAGAAAAAAAAATATTTTATCAACTAAATATTTATTCATAAAATCATTTAAGTTAAAAAATTTCATACAAATGAGTACATTACATAGGCTAGTGGTAGGATTTACACACTTATCTCCCATCGATTGTGTGCTCAGCCCCATGGACTTGCCAGATGTGATGCGTTTTCACCTAGATTATGGTTTATCCTTTTTATAAAACTATGAAAAAACATGTGTTAATCATATTCATAAATAACCATGATATGATAACACTCTAAATAATATGTTGATAATATTAAAAAAACAATAGTCATAAAATTTCTTTTTTTAACCACTAAGGTTTTATATATAGATAATCATTTTCAACAAAATAAACTAATTACCTCAACATCGAGAAAATATCTGATATTATGTTTTCCTAAATTATGTGTTTTTTCCATAGAGTATCACATTTCCATTAAATTTCCATTATAAGTCATTTAATATATTCTTGAAAATCAATAAATATGAAATTCTACAGAATAATAATTATATATATAAATTTCATGATTCACATATTTCAAGAATTCCAGTACATAAATATTTCCATCATTCCTCTTCATTATTAAACCATTAACTTGGATTCATCACCTTATTCCTTAATACCCCCTTAATTTCATATATCATTCATTGTCTCTTAATTATTATCACAAAAACATTATTTGTAGAACCTTTTTGATCTTATTATTGGGAATTATCCCTAGGATATCAATTTGAATTATTCAAATAGATTACACATTTAAAACATTAAAACATTGATGATGAATTAGGGAAACCATTATTATCATCCATTACATTATCTGATCTTTTCAATTTTTCTTAGAAATTACAAACACTATTATATTCTTCTCCACAAATAATACATCTTATTATTCCTTTGAAACATTATCTTGGGTGATTATTCCCACATTATCGACATTAAGGAAACTGGATATTCTTTCCACCATGTTCTCCACCAAACAAACTATCGGTGAACTCTACAATTCTCTTATTTGGAGAATCTGGGAGTTGGTTAAGTTTTATGTTTTTAATAAAATATTGTGATAACTGATTATGAATTATCATAATGTCCTTCACTCCTGTAATCATATAAGTTGGTTTCTCATCAACACATTATCTATATCATTCAATATTAACCCAATTCCTTCTAGTTCCCACCATTTATTAAAACAATAAATCATATTGTGAGAAAAATTACTCTTAGTGGGAAACAATATAATCACGAAAATTTATTTATAATATGTATAAATCTTGATAATTTAATTTTAATATAGGACACCTTAGGTTTAACCAAGGTCATCCATGATGACCATATACTCAAATACATCATGATGGTTTTTAAAGAGTTTGTGAATTTCTAAATCATATACCCTAGGAGTTTCAAAACAAAAACAATGTAAGACCTATTTTCATGTACTAAGTAACACTCGAGTTAAGCCCGACACCCCTTTTTTAAAGTTATTAACCGAGATACATCTATTACAGAACTATATCCACTAATAGTCTTTAAAAAGGGATGTAATTTCTCATAAACCACTCACTCTATACATCACCAAAATTCTAGGATATTTGTCTATACTTATTATTTTTCTTATAATTATCCCCATGGTTCTCACTAATGTTTTCTTCATCCTACTTCTAAAGGTTAACTAAACCCTTCCTATGATACCAAATATGGAGACCCAAGACAATTACATATATTATTATATGATTCATAAATATAAATACCCATTAATACAACATAGTGATCGTAATGACCTATTGTCTTTGGAATAATAACTTCTTAATACATAAAAAATGGGATCCTTTTTTTATTTTCATTGTGAGATCCTAAAATCCCATCGAGATCAAAAATCTACATGGGATAAATTGGGGAATACAAAAAGAAATGGGTGAGATAAAAATCCTAGTAAGGGAACAAAATAAAAATAAGGCCTTTGGGCCATTTAGGAAAAGGGAATAAACATGATAGGGAAACATAACATTTTAGTTAAAGGTATAATAAGATATCATAAAAGAGAAGGAAAATAAGTAATCCCATGGAAACATAAATGAATAAAATTGTATCACAAGATCATGACATCATAATAAATGTGGAAGAAACAAAAAACATGACATAAAAATGGTATAACTTCTTAGACAATATCACATGGTGGAAAAAAATACCATAATGGATTAGGTTTACTCCCCAATCCCATACATGATTTATCATGAATCTATAACATTAACCAATGAATTAGAGATATATCTGGGCACACCCATCATAAAATGTTCTTGATATATGTGTTCTACAAAAGGAAATCAATCATATGTAATAACATATGAATAAACCATGGAAATAAAATTGGGTACATAATCTTGATTCATATCATAATCCAAGGATTTTTCATAATGAAGGAATTTTATAAATGATCATAAGGTATGCATTATCCCATCAAAGGAAGTAAGAATAAACTCTATATATATGTGAGAGACATATATAAATAATTAAGAATAAATACATAACATTAAATGTCTTTTTATTTGATTAAAATACTTAAAAAATAATTCTTGAGGAAAACAACCTTTTCACTTTGAGTAACATCAAAGGATGCCATCTTAGATAAAAAATGAATTTGAAAGATCACTTTGATTATTTGTTGAGGAAAATATTATTCCTATTTTTGAAAAACTTATTTAAAATATAAATAATTCTAAAAATAAAAGAATATTTTTTTGAAAGTAACCTTTAAATAATAATAAGTAATATTTAAAACATTGAGTAGTCATGATGGTGGTAAATATCCATTTATATCGAATATGTTAAAAATAAAGATTCCTTTAACATTTTTGTAAGAAAATTTAAAAATAACATTGTTTAGAAAATGAAAAAATGATTCATTTTATTTTTTTAAATCAAATCAAGGGTAAAATTACTTTAAACAATCATGGTAAAACATTTTTGGAAACATTTTTAGAAAACAATGATTTGTAAGTGAAATGATTTCCAACGATGGGAGAAATGAAGTTTTATTTTCTTAAAAATATCTTTTAAATAAATTTAAGTACCAAATAGTGGAAATGTAACTATTAAATGAATAATTCATTAACAACCAGAAGAGAATAATATTAAATAGTTTTACTAGAAAATAATAAAAAAATTTCCTTCAATGGAAATTCATGCATAAGAAATCCCGATTAAAATGATATTGAAACTTAAACCCTTCCTACTTTGGTAACATTTTAATAATAAATTACCATGATTAAAGTAAATGAATTATAATATAAAATAAAATGATTTTGGAAGGATTCATGATATATTATATAAAAGGTAAGTATATACACCATTCAAATGAAATTAGGTGTAAAAATTAACATGTGTTTCAATGAAGAATGTTTGAGATGAAACCCTTACAATATTTGTATCATTGAGGTGAGATTTAATAAATGGGGTTTTTATTTGTAAAATATGTATATTCACACAAATAAAAATGTTAATAAAACATAAATAAATATAAATTCATTTTAAAAATAATTTTTGGTATAATATAATCATTGGAGTAGTTTTATAACCCAACAAATGTAAATTGAGTTATAAAACACCTTACCTTCCACTTACCTTTAATTGAGCACTCTTTAACCTCTTGTATAGTGGTTATAAGCATGTTATTAAATTATAAGAAAATAATATATTTATTTAAAGTATCATATATAATCCTTTTATAATATATTATTACCCATTCAGTAAAAATATTTAATTATCACTATTTCTTTGGGTGTTAATTTACTTGTTTTCTCTTGCACATTTCATCATGAAAGTTATTGATCTTTAATATAAGTAATATTTACATATTATAAATAATTATTTTAATTTCATAAATATAATTTTTTTAAATCGATACATATTTAGTATCATTATTGAATTTTGATCATAGAGAATGAATCAGATCGCTTCTTGGAGACGGTAATTCATATGCCCACACAAGTGGCACTATCATTTCTTTAAATGATAAAAAGGTAAGGAAGTTGATTGTATATTAATTTTAAACAAAAAAATCATGTCATATATATAACATATATTCATTAAATTTATACTTTTTTAGCTTCTATGTAATGCATCAGTGAAAAATGAATCACATCTCTTCATGAGGCAGTAGTCCACCGTACACACAAATGACTTTATAACATTTTCTACAAAATGGAACGTAAGAAGGTATATAGGATAGTATAATTAAAGAATTATAATAATATAATAAATATAATATATTATCATTTTATACATTATTATATCCATCCATGAAAGTTGTGATGGAAAATGAATTACATTGGTTCGCGAGGTGGTAGTCCTTCATACAAATGATTAGTGGTTTCATTTCCCATTTTAGGGAGGAGGAGATGTTTTTATGTCTTGAAATTAACATAAAAATATCTCATTATATTTGATAAAATTATTTTATTATATCATCATGTTTTAATTATATTTTAAGAATGTGTAAGTAGAAATAAAATAAAATTCCCTCTTAAGGATGATCCCACTTCTTCGGAAAACCTCTTATACTTTACACCAAAATCCTTCCTAGGATGGATTTATTACAAAAAAAGGGTTATATGATAAGGTTAAAGAATTAAGGAATTTATTTTGTTATAATTTTATAAAACAATGGGTTTTGGATGTTTGGAATGAGGAAGACAGGGGGTGACATTTTATAAGTTGTAGAGATGACACACTTGGAATTTTTGAAAAAAAATAATTCCACACACATTTTTCTCACGCATAAAAGATAAAACACTGACCATTTTAGAATATTAGAAGATATAATGTCAATATATGAATATTAAATAAGAATTATAAAAGTTTTGTTTTTTATTTTTAACCTTAATATTTTTATTTTAACACCCTGTAAATCCGTTCTTACTTTAACTGTGATAAATACTTTTTTCTATTTCAACTATTCATTATGGTAAAAAATTTATTCAACATTTTTATATAATATAAATTATGATTATTCAAAATATGGAATTAATTTTTCCAAATTAAAATCATTGAAGTGGAAGAATTCAATATAAAATAAAACCCACAGTTTTGTAAAACGTGTTTTTCAAATGAAAAACTTTAAAAAGGTTAAAATTATTTTATATCACAATTTCATATCAAATTGATTATAATGAACTAAATTAGTTAAATTGTATTATTATTGAAATAATATTACTTTAAAAATAGTTGAAAATATAATTTAACTTTGTTAAATATTTAAAAGAAAAATAATTTTTCAAAAAAAAAACTCTATTTCTCACTATTCATCAAAAAATTAACCTTTATTGAAAATTCTAAAAAATTAACCAAAAGATAATTTTGAAATGTAGATTTAAAAAATAATTTTTTTAAATAAATTTATAAAAGTGGTATAATGTAGTTTTAAATTATATGCCCAAAGCGCAACTGAACTGCCTTTTAGAAAAATACAGTTTTTCAGAAAACATTTCATTTTCTTCCAAATGGTTCTCATATTATTTATAATAAATATATAATCATTTAATTTATTCTATAAATGTGTAAACGATATAAGTTTCAAAATTGAGTTAGTCCTTATTCATACCTTCCAACTTAAAGACTATGTTATAAAGGTCATGTTTAAAAAATAATATTTTAATAGAGTATCGTGGTTCGTTTAAAATTGATGTTTCATGCATAGAAAGATATAAAAGTTATTGAGTTTATTTAAAAATAAAGACATCCAAATGTCTCGGGGTGTTACCTTCTCTTTTAATCTTACTATTACATGTCATATACACTATCAAACATGATGTTCCTATTCTAAAATCCTAGGGTAATACATAAGTTATGCCATTAAAATAATAACATATCAGTAAATGGGATATACTAGTGTTTTTACATCGCCATGATTGAATAATATTTGAGGGAGGTGGAAGAATAAAAAAAATAAAAACACTCGGTTAAGAATGATAGCTCTTATTTGAAAAACCCTTTTAGGTTTAGACCAAAAGCCTTCTTATTAGGGGTTTCTAATCAAACCAAGGCCTCTAGGATATTTGAACTGATGTATGGAAGGTATTGGGAAATGAATTTTCAGAAAAAATAATTTCATGATTTTTTATAAAATAGTAGAGGAGGTTTCATTTTATAAGTGAGGGAAGAAGAAATTTTTGAATTTATTAAAATATTAAATTAATATAATTTAATTTTCAAGGGAAAATTGATCCAAAATAATATAATTAAAATATAATATGATTATGAGTCTAAATTATTTCATCCAATTATGTTTTTAAATGTTTATATTATATTTTTAACCTTGTATCTTTTTTTAACCCACGTTGACCCCTTTTGACAATTACCACGATAATGATGTTTTTACTCATTAAGGGTAAAGATAATTACTATAAAATCATAATTGGGACATAAATGGTCCATAGAAAATATTTTAAATATATAACAATAACTTGTCCAAATAAAAAAATGTTTTGGAATTTTGAACCATTTAATAAAATATTATTTATTATAAAATACCATTAATGTCATTTTGACACTATTCATTTAATTTGACATTTATTATATCATGACTAAGGGGAATTAGAATATATAATTTTGAAACATCACAAATATAATATATTAATCTATAATTTTTTTAATACAATAAATAATTTGAATTATATTACTTTTAATATTTTTAGAATCATTTATATTATTTTACTAATAATTAATGAAATATCATATCGACATTGCATAAGCATATAAAGTAATTATATAATATTTCAAAATTAGAAATAAATTAGCATCATGAAAATAATTTAATTAATATTAAAATAATAATTAATACTCCTTAATTTTTTGTCCCTATATAAACACATAAAAGATATTCTAAGGTAAGAAAGTGACAATTTGTATTTTTCTTTACTTAAAATATTATATCATTCACTTTCATGGAAATGTTTCTCATAAAAAATTAATATTTAGCCTAAGGTGATAAGGGTAAAAATTAATTTATCCAATAATATTAAAGATGAAAAATGGGGGCCTTATTACATAGTTTTATCCTAGGTGTCCTCGATTTACCCTTTTTCCATAGAGACAAAATTTTACTATTCATTATGACCAGGAACAATGTTTACCCTATTAAATAATATTAATTGTTGTAATTACAAATATAGAGTCCATTTTAGAAAATAAAATATTTATAAGTTACATAAATTGATTTTATAAGTATCCCACAAAGCGTGACAAAAAATGGTTTTCCAAAAAAATGTATCATTAAGTCTAAAAGTATTTTTATACCAAGATCAGATATAACATTGATTCTTTTGTAATTAATTAGATTATTTATAACTAAATTATAATTATATTAATTTAGTATAAAATTCAAAATATTATGGGTCTTTTTCAATATAAATAAATGCCAATTTTATAATAAAACAATACTTTTCAGTATTCATTAAAAAATCAATATAAAAAAAATTTACCCTAAGTTAATATTTAAATATTGATTTAAAAAATTAAGTTCATTTTACACAATAAAATTCCTTAAATTGGAATAAATTAATTATATTATTTTCTCACAAAAAGCAATAAAAACATTTCTAACAAAAAATATATTTTATAAGCATATAATGGCTTTACTAAAAATTGAGTAATTATTTACCTATATATTTTATTTATTTAAAGTATTTATTCACAATTTTTAAAAAGTTTTTATTCTTATTCATACCTCTAATTTTAACAGGTATGCTATAAATTTCATGTTTAAATATTTTAATAATACATCACAATTTATTGAAAATCAGTGACAAGAGTAACAAAAGTTATATAAGAAATTAAATTTATTTTAAAAAAAATATTTTATAAAATATTTGGGTGTTATAGTATTTATTTTTCATTATTGGTACTTATTTCTCATTATGGGTATTTATTTATAATTATTGGTAATTATTGTCGATTTTTGGTAATTATTAGTAATTATTTGTAAGTATTACTTAATAGAGGTAATTATTAATAATTATTACTTATTAGTAGTAATTGTTGGTAATTATAGGAAATTATTCCAAAAAATTATAATTATTTTAAATATTGGTAATTATTGCTAATTTCATGTAATTAGTCCTAATTATTAGTAATTATTCATAATTAAAGGTATTTTTTCTTGTTAGATGTAGTTATTACCGATTATTGATAATTATTGCCAATTATTGAAAATTATTGCTAATAATTGACAATTTTTGGTGATTATAGCTAAATATTGGTAGTTATTAGTAATTTTTACTGATTACTAGTAATTATTAATAATTATTACCACTTACTAGTAATTAATATAAATTTTTTGTAACATATATTAGTTATTGTAATTATTATTAGTTATTGTAATTATTAGTAAATATTGCTAATTATTAATAATTCTTTCTAATTAATAGTAATTATTTCTATTTTTTAGTAATTATTTCAAATTATTAGTAATCATTTAATTTTTTTAGTAATTATAGTTATTTATTAGTAATTAGTGGTAATTATTTGTAATTATTATTAACTATTATAAATTATTTGTAACTCATACTAATTATTAGTAATTATTAGTAATTAATGTTAATTATTTATAATTACTCCTAAATATTGGTAATTATTTTTAATTACTGGTAATTACTGGTTATTATCGGTAATTATTTTTAATTAGTTATAATTATTGCTAATTATTGTTAATTGTGGGCAATCACTCGTAATTATTTCTAATTATTGGTAATTATCCTTGATTATTATCAATTATTAGTAAATATTGGTAATTATTTCAAATTATTTATAATTATTCATAATTACTGATAATTATTGATGAATTATTTCTAATTATTGATTATTATGTTTAATTATTACTAATTACTCATAATTATTTATAATTATTACTAATTACGGATAATTATTTCCAATTATTGGTAATTATTACTCTTCATTCATAATATAAAAACAAAATAAATTAGTTAACAAGTAAAAAAAGTAATCAAATACCTTAAAACCAACATTTGTATTATAATAGATATTTTTATGTGCTTATGGAAACTTTTCTTCATAAAATTAACTACATGAAGCAGAGATGTTTGAGAGAAATAAAGTAGGTTTGAGAAGTTGATGGAGAGGGTGATAACTGTGTCCTTATATAGGTTAGACATTTTGTGACGTAATTAGTTGCAAATACTTCCCACCATAAAAAGTAATGGTGGGAAATTAAAACTCATTTGTAATGGATCCAGATATCCATTTCTAATGATATCCATCATATATTTTTTTAATTATACCATGAAATAATTTTCATCAAAAAGGATTTCCATATCAAATGAGGTTATTTTCAATGAAGGTTTGTATTCATCGTAATAATTTTTAAGAGAAGAAGTCTATTTGTGATGGAATGGGTTCTTCTATCACAAATAATATTTACCCTCCAAATGGTGTTTACTTTTGCCAAGAGTATTTATGACGATATGAGAATTTCATCACAAATAACTCAATATATGGAGTTATATGTGGTGAAATTATTCATCTATCATGAATAAGTCCATATTTGAGATTATTTGATATGAGATCTCAATCCATCACAAATAACCCATTGTAAAAAAATATTTTCTATAGTGATTCATTAGTATGTCTAGTACCATCATTATTTGTGAATTTCAAGTGTTTTTATCCAAATCAACTTATACTTCAATATTGGACTACTTATCCTAAACTTCTCATTCAATCATGTTTTGATCCTTACTTAGGTTTTTTACATTGAAGATAACATCACAACTTCTGATGATCCTTTTGATCACCGCTCCATGGTTTTTAACTAAATTATTTATTTCAGTATCCTACAAGGAAATAATATTTGGAATTTTCTTATAGGTTATCTTGGTTGTTTACATAAATAAGACCATAAGCAGTGGAATCAATGATTTTTAGGTTTTGAAATTTTGTTAGTTTATCATACCAAAGTTCATCAGGTATACTTTTTCCCATTGTATAGGCTAGACTTCTATAAGCCAAGTATTATTCTGTGTTAATTGCTTCCACCCATATGACCTTTTTCACATTTAAGTGTGCACACATGCTTCTATAATTCTTTTTCAAAGTATATTTCATCCACTATACCACAATATTATGTTGTGGTGTTCTAGGTACAATTCTCTCAAACCTGATTTACTTTTTTTAATATAAGTTCCTAACGTTTCTACCATTGTATTCACCACAATTATTAGATATTAATAACTTCATTTTCCAACTATTTACAACTCCACCATGGATTTATATTTTACAAAAGTTTCAAAAAATTAGATTCATTTTTTATAAAATAAACTCATACCTTCCTCATGGAATCATCAATTAATGTGATGAATTATCATGATACCCTATGAGATTGAACATAAGTAGGTCCCCAATCATCCATGTGATAAAGCTCCATCTTATAGGATCTGGGATTCCAACCATTTAAATTTAATGAGTTTTTTTTTATTTTCAAGCACCCAACTCTCACAATTTTCAATGATTTTGCGATTTATATTCAACATATCATCCTATACTAGAATTGAAGATCCCACATCATGTGTGAGTTGTATTTATTATCAATAATTTTATTTGGTTTTCAATGGTAATCAATGAAATAATAGGATTTGATAGATGTTAATATGTTGAAGTAGTTAGCAAGAAATAATTTTATGAAGCTTCCCTTATATCTATGCTTGATATAAAAGTTGATATAGATATTATGATTGAATTAAGAATAAAGGATTTGAAGTTATCAAGTATTAAAATTTCAAGAAACAACTTTATAGACTTCAAGTTTATTACTCTAACAATAGTTTCACTATTCTTAAGATCTATTACATGTGTCATTTGGTTCTTTGTTATGGAATATTATTTTGAAAAATGAAGAATATGTGAATATAGATGATTTTATAAAGAAGATTTATTTGGAATTGATATTCCAAAATAGATAAGAAGAGGAATTAATTAAATGAATGTAAATATTTGAAGATATTATTTGAAGACAATGAAAATATTATTTTTTATGAAGAATAATTTAATGAAGATCATGAAAAATATTATTTTTCAAGAAGAAGAAGAAGAAGCCCATGTAATCTAAATATTATTTCATAAGAGATTTATATTGATACCATAAAATATTAATATTAATTTCATGGGGAATATAAGATGATAATTGATAAGTAGGATTGGAATTATATTTTATACATAGAATACTTCTATATATATGGAATTAGAATTATCAAAAAAAATTAAGACCGACCACAACCCATGAAGAAGGCCAAATCAACCACATATGGGGATTAAGGCTCAACCCATGTGGTTGGTAACCACACATGGGAAACTGTGGTGCCAAGCACTTGAAGTACACATAGTAGAATAGATGGATGCATAACACCCGCATGGTGCTTGTGGACCTCACAACGGTGTGGCACGACCTGTGTAGGTGTGAGGTGAAAGTGTCTATAAGTGTCAAACCTGATGTCATAGCTTGAAGTGGGGATGAATCAAGAACACTTATTAAGTTCCCCTCAACCATATTTTAGTTCAATGTGGGATAAGATTCAATGGGAACTGTTCATGTGTTTAAAAAGTTATGCAGATAATACTGTCCACCGAATTAAATAGATACCCACTGTCCAACTGAACCTCTGTATCATCTTCATCCTATAGCCTCATCAGAGGATATATCTCCACTATAAATACTTCATATTACAGCTTCCATTATTGAAAAAATATCTAATGATTGAGAATTCATGGCATTAAAGGCATGATCCTTGATGCATGCATGCCACACTTTTCATGCATATGAAATTTCAAAGGATATGATTCTACTGAGTACATTAAGAAGATAAAGTCGGATTCTCAAACATATGATATACATATAGGAGTTCAATATTTTTAAATGAGCACACTATCATCATAATTTGCATGTGATATACTCACTATGAGAAGAATTTTTTCATAATGTAAGTGATGCCATAATTTTCCTCAAAACAGAATATGAAAACCCAAGTGAAAAAGTTTCACATTATGGGATGTTCCAGCATTAAAAAGTTTCATTTTCATAACATAAAATTTGTATTTCCAATGAATTAATTTTTTTTCTATAAATACCACAACCACATGATGTGGTGAAGCTACTTCTATTCACATATCTCTTGAGGGGTCACATTTTTCTTCTTTTGAAAAATAGAGCCTCTCCAAGAATTCATTTATGATAAGAGGAATAAGGTTCCATGAGCCTCTCGACTATTTAAAGAAGAGGATAACTATAGACACTTGACTTGTGTTAAAAACACTCATAGTGTTTTATAAATAATAGTTCCATGTACTCATATTTTCATTGAATAACTTGATGATTTTTCTAAAAATAAAAATATAATACTATGTGTATTTACACTGATAAATAGAAATTATTATTTCAAGGATCTGTGAGGCATCTCTTTCTTTTGTGAAGGTTATTCTCCACAGTTACACTAGCATGAATATAACACAAGTATGGTCTTTCCCTGTGCATAATGAACTTGCATACTTTATTGAGAACCCTATTGTTTTGCGTAAATATAACTTGAAATAGTTATTTTTATGAGGATTTTTGCAAAAAATATAACACATTATTAAGGATTGAAGAAGATTCAGAAATAATTCAATGGGGTTTCATACTTGAAAATATGTCAATAATAAGGAAGTGACATCACTTTCATGAACTTATGGGGAGAGGTTTGAAAAATAAACAAAACTAAGATATTTAATTCTCTGTCACAAGAAGTGTGCATGCATGGTAATGAGAAAATGATAATGCAAGCATGAAATGTGAACATAAAAAGGGATATTGCTAATAAAATAAAGAAATCTAGTTTATATAGGGTTTTTGTGATAATCCCACGTATGATTGAAATACATGCATAAGATGATGTGATATGTTCAGTGTATTGTAATTATTAATTGACAAATATTCAGTTTGACTAAGAGGAAATTGACACTATACTAAATTGTTGATAATTTTTTATTAGAGAAAGATAATACGACACTATTAAACAATTTCATATAACACGTAGAAGAAGTAAGTGACCAATATATATTCAGTTGATTATCATTTTGACCATATAAGAATTCTGAGATTATGATTCCACTAAACTTTCATATCATTTTGACTAAAGAATAATTGAATTGTGATGATTCTAAGATGAGCTGCACTATTATTGTTTTGATAATAAAAAATTAAGTTTGTGATTCAAGAAATTGAAAATAGAGTACTATTAATATCTTTGTATGTTGGAAGAATAAGGGGAAGAATAAGTAGAAAAAGAATCATTCAATTTTTTCTATGAAGAATAAAAAGAATTGTTTCACTGCTACTATGTAAGTAACAAAGTGAAGAAGAAGTGGAAGAAACAATCATTACTATGATATCCAACACAAGTCTAATATAGAAGAAGAATTTATTAGCGCTACAAAGTACCTTAATATTTGAAGAATGTCTTAAAAGGTAGTATAAAAAACTATCTAGGATATGTAAAACAAGAAATTTAATATGACTATAGTTAAATGAAAGTGAATGGTTATTCTATTCATACTATAACCACACTTAAAGAATCACTTTTATTGGTTATGTGGTATTGAATTATTTCTAAAACATTCCATAGACTAGACACTATTATTTAGTAGTGAGAATTGTAAAAATATCATGTTTCATCTTTACCTTATCCAATATACTTTCATACAAGATGTAAAGGAGAATATCAGAATCAAGATCCTAATAAATCTAAGAGGTAAAAGGAATACATGTTATAATTGGTGAAAAAGATACCAACATTGATTAAACCCCCCTCTTAGTGTAGATTATATCCCAAAGTGGTTCTCTTAAAAACCCTTATTCTTTTCTCACTAAGGAGACCAAGTCTGAAATGTTAGACCACTAAATTTGTAGAGTCATAATTTTTGGCCATTACACTCCCATTTGAACTTCTAGTCATATGAAGGGTCTTATCCATAACTTTTCATAAACCAGCTCAGGTTTTCCCCAATCGTAACACCTGATCCAGTCATGTGAAGGCATGAAGAGTATTCCCAATCCCCAATGTATGGAGATAAGAACATGAGATCAACAAGAATTCATTGGTAATGATTTCAACCATTAATAATAATAATAATAATATTAATAATTCAGTAGAAGAAAAAATATAGAAACTAATAACTCACATAAAAACAGTAAGTCATTATGAATTTTTAATCATTGATATTAAAGGAGGAATAAATAGAACATGACCATTTCCAAACCTCCATATGCAAATGAATAACTCCACTTGCTCCATCATCAACCGAAACCAAGAGGTACACAAACACACACTATATCCAAGAGGATTGATAACCTAAAATATATAGGCATGATCTAAAAATCTCAGTAGGACGACATCCGTCGACCCATAACATAACATTTTAAAAGAAATTTTATTTCATGCATTTTTGAAAATAAATATAAAAAATAATTTTTACTTTTTATCTCTTATAAAACAAGTATTAGATAATTTTCTTTGAAAAAAACATTTCTATAAATCCAAGGTTCTTTCAAAATAAACCCAAAATTTATATCTTATATCAAAACATACATAATTTTCAGTTAAAGTTGTTTTACTAAAAATATTAAATAATATTAAAATTCAATTTCATAGTTTAAAATAATCATTCCTTATAAAATACCTATATTCCATCGTCATGGAATCCTTGGTGCTCAAGGGGAATAATCAAATACAGATCAAACATGGTCATGAATAAAGAAAAGTACACATACCAGAAGACAACAACAAATCCATTGAGCATTCCCAAATTCCCATTCTTACACTTCCTAGAATAACATAGGGGAAACATCCCATAGGTTAACAGAAGTCCCACCTAGGGCCACTAGCTATATCATAATTCTAAAATTGTGCACATGGGTACCTCGAAATCCCTTCTAGACAACCCGGTCTTCCCATGACATTAAATAAAGGTGGTAATATCAAAGCAATATTCATTTCACATAATAAAATTAGCAAAAACCATTTATCTCACCCACACCTCTAATGACCCACATAGGAACACCCCCTATACAAGCATAATAAAATGAAACAAATTCCCTCAATGAAGAAATTTTTTATAATATTTCAAGTATACATTATTTCTATCATATATAATGGGGATTTTCCTATGGTTTATCATTTCCTAATTTAACAATTTAAAGTACCAGCTGAGATAGAAAATCATTATTAAAAAATAAAGGAAATGAAAATACCTTTAGTAAATAAAATACATATTCTCCATTTTATCACTTAAAAAATAATAACCTTAAAATCATTTAAAAATAAGGATAACCCACCTAATCTAAAAAAAAACTTTTCCCATCATTTTCAAAATCAAAATCATAAACAGTTTCAACAAAAATTAATAGGATCCAATAAAGCATTATAATATTTAAAATAATGGCCAATTATTTTAATTTTGTTTCATATCAAATCATATAAGAACAAATTGTTTTAAAATTTTAACAAAATATAAAAAAATAATTGGTATAGCTACTAGATGTACATGGAAACATTATAATATGTTGAAATACCATGATGAAAGAATATGAAATTATAGATTCAATTTTAAAGAGATATGAATGGGACACTGACCTCAAATCTCCCAAATTTTAATTTCTAGAGATGTAATCCATCATGACAAAACCCAAACAACCTTCTGAAAATAAGTCGGATCCAAAATAACCCTAAGAAATGAATAATTCAATAATTAATAATATCAATGGATCTTAGATTTATCCACTATGGATGAAGAAGAGTGAAAACAAACGGGTGAGGAAAAGAGGAGATCCTACCCTGAACAACCAAACTTATACCATAAAGAAGCTTTAAGGATACACTATATGGAATAAAAGAACTAATGAGGTGTTTTTTTGAGTCAATAAAAGTCAAGTGGAGAAGATATGAGGGGTTATATAGAGTCAAGATTCCTTTAAAACACTCTCTTAATGATCAAACATGTTAATAATCAATATCCATACCTTTCATATAAGTCTAGGTGGATGATTTATCCATTTCAAAAGACTAAAACTACTAACACCATGAAATAGTGATGACCATTACATAAATGTTGGATTTAATAACATGATTCCTAGGAAGAATACACAATAACTAACCTTGAAATGGTGTAGAATCATTGGATATTTTAGGCCCACCACAACTTCTACCATGGCATGGAGGAGGAGAAACTATCCTTGGTGCACAGTGAGACTCCCCACTCCCATGGATGATACCACACCCAACTCTGGGTGTGTTGGTCTTTCTTGTGGTAGATAGGCAATCCCTAGTCTCAATAAGACTTGTTATACGGTGTTTTCTATCTCATGTTTCATTGTGAAATACTAAAATACTCCATTTAAGCTACAAGGGACTAGCCAACATATCCCTAACCCAAAATACAACAAATTAAAAACACAATGAAAGGATAAGATATTAAAATATCCCCACCATAAAACATTATATCCATAGAAAGTATTATGGAAAATGATCAATCCAGAGGAAGAAGAAAATTATAGCTGAAGTTAAAATTCCAACCAAAGCTACGCCCCTGAAACCAAACACCGATCCAAATCCTAAGGAACTCCAAAAATTCAATTCTAAATGATGAAAATTAAATGATATAACCCTATGATATATAAATCTTATGAATGGTGGTCTCCCTATCATATTAGAAAACTATTTTATCACTGTTCAATCACAAATTGATAGTATCTATTAAAGAACTAATAAAGGAATAACTCAATGGAAAAGTAAAATCTACATTAAAAAACTCACTAATTGACCCTCCTTCAAAAATTAGATAAAATATCCATAACTACTCAACACAAACACAAAAATAAATAACATGACGAAACATCAAAGGCACCAAACATGATAATCCCTTAGTCATAACACTAGAAAATAAGTCTATAATGAATACCACCTCAAAATAACAATGAATAAAAATTTTAAATTCATAAAAATGGACCATGCCTAAGTAAGAACTACATATTACAACCCAAGAATATGCAAAGGTAACATAGGGATATTCTTCCAGCGAATCAAATATTTTTGATTCTAACAAAAATTCATAGGAAAAATAACACCATCTCTTGTTTATCCTAATACCTAAACATAATTTTCTATGTAAAACCATAAAAAGGAAATGGCCTATCATAAGGCCCACATAAATCGAAACATAAAGAAGTACAACAATCACTAGGTAATGAGAATTTATAATATAGAAAAACCCCCTCAGGGTATATTTAAGGGAAACATAAGAAACAAACTAAACAAAAATCACCTCAAAGGTATTATTTCTCCAAAATAAAAACATTAACGCTTACTTGATTCTAAACTTGATAACAAAACCCACACCGATTCAAGAAGAGACTCCCCTTCAACACTAAAAACTCACTGATGGGGGGGGGGGGGGGTGTTCTCCCTATCATGTAATAATTTCCCTTAGATTCAAAATCTCTTAACTCAACCTACCAAAATATGGATATTCAAGAAAAGATAAAGATCAAATGGAAGTCTATATAAAATAAATTATTACACAACCAAGATATAATTCAGTAATGACACTAAAAACATAAAATCATAACCATATAAATTAAAAAATAACCAAGTCATAAATACTGAAACCACAATGTCAACATAGGAAAATAGATTCAAAAAATGGAACTCAAAAATTCATCACCCTGATATTGGAATCAATTAGTTAAATTATAGAATCATAAGAAACAATTGATTTCACCCTATATTTATTACGAGTAGCACCTATGTAGAACCTTTTCAAATGGCCCAAATGGGTATAAGAATGAAATTCCTTAAGAGTATTTTGAAAGGAATATTTCTTATGTATCTAAATTCCATATTAATATCAAAGAACAAGATTTATTCTAGAAAATGATATTGAGAAGATACATCATGGCCTTTTTATTATTTTATTCATATTTGTTTTCTTGGTACACTTTATTTTTCCATTATTAAAGCTTCCTCTACTATACCTAGTAATAAAAAAATCACCTTAAAAATATAATTTACGCTAATTTAAAAAACCACACTTAACAAATTATCAACCAAAAACCCCATTTATTTTTTAATAAAAAACAAAATCACCTCTTCAAACCAAGTGGGTTTTATAAAAACTCATTTAAAAAATAACATAAATTCATAAAAACTATGTTTAAATCTATTTTTAATCTTTTAATGAAAAAGACTTCATATATAAATGTTAGAAAACCTACAATTTTAAATATTTCACACTTAAACTCAGTAACAGATTCGATTTAAAATTTCCTTAAATCACATGAAAACATTGAATATTATTTAACAACATAAAATTTTCCCAAGATACAAATACATTTTCTAAAAAATAGTTATTATTTTTAGTCCAAAACATCTTAAACACATTTAGAAAACTATATATCATTTTGAATTCAAAATATTTTTGACAGAATTTCAAAACTGATTGTAATTTTGGATTTAAAACATTTTACAAAATTTATAATAAATTTTAAAAGAAATAATGATAATTTGTTTCTTTAAAAATTTGTGCCTTTTTAAAAATAATTTTTAGACACATTTACAATTTTCATGTCCATTTTTTTCTCAAAAACTCAAAAACTACTAATACACTAAATATATTTTTAATAAAATCTTAGAGAAAATAGAAATAACTCAAATCCAAAAAGAATGAAAAATTTGAAAATCATGGAATCTAAAAACAATATAATGATACACTACATGTCTGGCCAACTAAATGCTAACCATACAATGTCCAAGGGAGGTTACATAAGTCAAAAATCTAACACATAGCTTTCCAAACCCTGTATTGGTACCATTTGTCCCTGAGTTTCTATATGATTATATTATAACTCAAAAATCACTAAAAATTCAAGACTAAACTCCTTAAAACAACTGATAATGAGAATTTATCTCTCGAAGGAAACATCATAGACACCACTATAAACATAGATCTCACCAAGAATGTTTTCGATCAAGTAACTATTCATTATCTTCATACTAAATTATGAAAATTCTAGCTCCTATCTACAAAAATTCCTTATATAATAAGATCAATCATCTAATAACAAAACATTTCATGAAATATTTATTTTCAAATAAATTAAATTTCTTCAATAACTTGTGGTAAATACAGACCTGAGTCTAAATTAATCATATTATGTTATACCATTATAACATAATAGTTAAATTGGTGAAGTGAATACGAATAACCAAACATTAAAAATTATGTATAAAGGGTTTATATAAAAAACATATATTGATAAATAAGTACTTAATTTTTAGTAAGGTTTTCATATGTTTCAGAAATATATTTTTCCTCAAAAATTGTTTTTATTACTTTTTTTGAGAAAATAATATAATTAATTTTATCCACTATTATAAAATTTATTTTAAAAATGGTTTTCATTTTTGGAATTACCATGTAAAAATTATATTTGAGTAAAATTAAGAGAATTTTTTTGTAAATGTTTATTTTTGAATGAATAGTGAAAATAATAACTTTTATTGAAAACAATTTTTTTCCTTCAAGCATTTACAAGGTTTATTTTTTTAAAAATTCTTTAAAAGTAACATTACTTCATTTAGATTATGAATAATCCAATTAAGGTAATTAGAATTAAAATATGATTCAAATTTGTTCATTTATGTTATGAATAATCCAACTAATTTCATTTTTATCAATTTTACATTGGATTTTGGTATTAAAACATTTTATACTTAAGAATTTTTTTTAGAAAACTCCTTTTCATCGCGTTTTGCAAGTTTAATTTTAAATTAAATGCTATGACTTATATGAATTGAATTTAATAAAATAGATTCAATATTATGATTCAAAATAATTATTATTATATAATAAAGCCAAATTATTTTTTGGTTATAATGAATAGTAATTAAAGTAAAAATTCATTATCATTGTTATAGTTAAAACGAGTTTACCAAGAGGGTTAAATGAATAAATAAGATTAAGATTTAAAATTAAACTTGTATAAATATTATTGTAAGACCACATTTCAACCTCATACTATCCAAAATTTGAATCCTTATCCATTTGGAAGCATTTGGCTTGAGTATGACATTATTACATTTATGTCTTTTATGAAATTCCAAGTGTGTCATCTCCCTGACTTATAAAAGGACACCCCTTTTTCTCTTATTTACAAAACTTTTAGATATCTTACTTGAAAAAAACCTGATAAATTCTTGTTTAAACATTATAATACATGAGTCAAAGTTTTTTTACTTGTTAAAAGACCGTTCCAAGGATCTTTAAAAAAGGATCTAAAGGTGTCCTACTAATAGAGATTTTATCATTCTACCGAAACTCTTTCAAATTATTTCTTATTTTACATCATCTAAATCTGTGTTATTCATAAAAAAATAATATACTTTGTATACTCAATACACTAAAATTTTATAATTATTATGTAACCAACTTAATTCACCATGTTTTACATAAAATGGGAAGTGAGAGTATCACTCGTTTGCACGTGTGGATGGACACCTCCACCAAGAAATAAAATTCATTTTACATCAGAATTTTTATTGGATGGTTATTATGATGAGTTTAAAGTATATATATTATGTTTATGACCTAATTATTATTATGTAATTATAATATCATTTCTAACTTTTTACCTTCCAATCTATTGGAAAATGATAACATCGCTTGTTCTTACACATGGACTACCATCTTCATGAAGGGATGTGATTTTGTTTTTCCTTTATGATTTAATTGGATGGTAATGAGGATATATTTAATATATATATTTATATATGTGCATTATTTTTTATATAAATGTGGTTCTTTAATGATAAAATATTATTTTTTTCTTCATTTCCTTAGAAAATGAATAAAACATTGTTGCACATGTACGACTTACCATCTCCATTAATGGTGAGAATAATTTATCTATCTCTACATTTTATTAATTATTATAAATATGTATATAATTAATATATATGATATTTATATCATGATTAATATTCTATAAATGATGGAATCATTATCAAAGTGCTAGTGTTTGAACATTTGTGTAAAGAATTTATTATCCGTGTTTTGTTAAATTATAATTGCCTCAAAGTTATTTTATTTTAAAATGTATAAACATTTATATATTCATAATTGAAATTGATATATGTGAATTTATTAAAAATAATCTCCAATTTTTTTTGTTGGTAAATTTTAATAACACTTTTTGAAAATTTAAGGTTACAAATTTCGTTAATAATATCATTAATATTTTATGACATATATAAATATATTGTTTATATTTTAGTTCATCGTGATATTTTATGTTTTGATATTTTTTTAATCTTATAATTTTAAAATAAATATTTTATATCATGTTATTTTTTTATTTTTTTATATTATATATCATTGTATATATTTATATATATAATGTCCACTACACTATTTGTCATCCTCTTTATTTTCTCTTGCATGTGAAACTCCCTAGCAGTCCTTCCTTAAGATTATTTATTTTAGAATCATGCCTTAAATCACCTTGTCTCCACAAAAATCCAACCAATGATCTCTCTAGAACCTAGGTCATCACCTACCGCATCTCCCAATGTGAAGCACCATAGTATCTTGTCTCCACCCTATGTAACACCCCTTAATTTTATCAATTAATTTTTTCTTCTTATAATTCTGTCATGAAACACATACATCACATAGGAAACCTAATTAAAACATTATAAAGAATGATAAATAAGTCAAAAAATAATCCAATAATAATTCTAAATAATTCATCAGGATAATAAAGAGAAAATAAGAAAATAAGAAAAGGAAAATTTGGATATGCTCGATCCAGTTGAATGACTACACTCATGAAAAAAGTGGTAGAAATAAAACATAATTTTAATAATAAAATATTAATTTTAGAGTTGAATGTATATATAACCTTGAGATAAAATATAAATGAATATAGAATGAATTAAAAAATAAATATTTATAAAAATTAAGAAACCTATACTGTTGGAATATTAACATGACTGTTAAATAGTTATCCGACCATTAAGAATAGTAATCTTGTTTTTAGAATTGTAATTCACATATTAATGTTTAAATAAAGTTTAGGTGTCTTATAAATAAAAATATTATATATTTATATCATGGTACAAGTAAATAAAATTTTTTAAAATGATAAATTATGTTTTGGTATTTTTGTGAAATTTAAATTTTTATTTATAATTTTATAATTAAAATAAAAACTTAAAAGAAAATTGGATTTCATAAAATAGATTCATAAATTAATATTATATTTCATTATAATTATAAGATAATTATATGACACTATAATTAATTTTTCAAAGGGTCAAAAATCGATTATAATATAAAAATCAGTATTTTCAAATAAATGATGATTTTATTTAAAAATAAAATTCCCAATATTTAGAAAATTAATTTCATAAAATGTATTAAAATCATTAAATATACATGTCAAAAAATATTTAGGGTTATTTTTTGTGATTTTTCTAATATAATTGAATTTTTGGTGAATATTGAAATATAGTAATTTATAGTCTTTAACATTATAAGCTAAATACTAGAATTTTTTAGTCATCGATGATGTAAGAACCCATTTTTTTTAAATCTCCTAAACCATTTATAGTATTTATTCATATGAATAAATACTGTTGATAGTATTGATCGAAAATAATAAACAAGTGAATATAATAATAAAAAACACCCCTCCCCCCATTAAATACCACACATCCTCACTCTCCTCACACCTTCTACGAATTATAGCCAGTCAATATTCTATCCAATTCACTTTGAAATCATATTCCACACATCCAAAAGATTTTAGTCTCAAAAAAATTTCAATTCTAGGTTCTTTAAGGCTTTTTCCAGGGAGGTGATATTCAATAGGTAACTTTCTCTAACCATCTCTTTTAATTTCTTTTCTTCTTATAACTTCTCATAAAATAATTCATACATAAAAGAATAATAACTCAAGTTTAATTTATAAAATTTAATTTTATATTTCTAAAATAATATCTTATATCCATCCCATTTCTTATCTCCTCTTATTCAATGAAATGAAATCATTGTCCAAATTATAGAGGTTTACCGTCACCATGGTAATGATTTTTTTTAGAATTATCACCTTCATGGTTGGTCATAAAAATATAATTATTTTTAAATTATATTTTAATATGTATATGTTAACTTTTTTTCATTTTCTAAAACTAATATGTAGACATAATATTAAATAAAATGAAACTAGTTTATAATGGTCTTGAAAACCGCAAAAATAAACTAAATATTTATCGTTAATGTTTTATCAAATGGATCATTCTAATAAAAAAAGATGATATATGGCCCATTTATAATTATTTAATTACATTAATACCACTTCATTTCACTTCTAGATAATTATTTCTACTTTATAATAACTTTTATAATTATATACAAGTGAGCGGATCATAAGACCCTGAAAACGAATGCTCCCTAAATGATTAAATTGAACATTATAACACATCGAAATAGCTATAAATGAACTTAATAAAATTATAATAAAACAAATAAAATTATAATAGGTTATAAATTTATAAACTAATGAATCTAATTTTATTATCAAGGACATTATGTGCAAGTGAAAAACACATTCAGATAAAAGGTAAGGGATCTCTCAGGACCTCTATTATTTTTTCCTTTATGTCATGATCAATATATCTTTATCCAAATTTATTTATTCTTTATTATTATATAATTATCATAAATTTTATGAATATATTCTAAATATATTTATATATCTTAATTCATATTTCTTTTATGGGTAAATACATGTTTTAAAAGTCTTGCTTCTCAAATACTTTCGATAAGAAAGCCCGATTAAAGGGAACTTCTCCATTTTTACCCACCTTCAAGAAAACTATATAAAATATTTGAAGCCACCAATATATTTATAAAATAGCCCATTTTATAATAAAAAATTATTTTATTTATTTTTTGGTTTTATATAATCAATTATTCAATTTTTTTCTTTAAAGAATTTCTATTCTTTTACATAAAATTGTGTTGAAGTGACACATTTTAAAAGACACTAGACTTCTTGATAATTGGTTTGGATTATACATAAAATATAATAATATTATGTGTAATATTCTTGGGTATCTAAACCTAGATCATCACCCAATGTATCACCTCTATGAACACAATGGATAATTCTTCATCCATGCGAGTTTGTAAGCTTGAACTTCACTTGGTTTGCTTGACCGATTTAGCTATCCTCTTTCGAAATGTATTTATCCACTACATCATCCATCCATAAAAGAAATAATATGAAACCAAATTTACCTATGTTTTTTATGATGTTACTATGAGTAAGGTGAATTTACCGCATTTCAACCCAATGTGAAGTTGAATTTCAACAAAATCTAATATAAACCTACCATGAGGTTTTAAAAAGTGATGGAAAATGTAATTCTAAAAGTTACAATGATTTCATTTCAAAGTGACCATGAAGGTATTTATACAAGTTACAATGATTTATATTCTTTAAAGTTATAATATATGGTATATATCAAGTGACCTCATGAGATATTTTTCATCTGACCACATGAGTTATTTTTTTATAGTGATCATCAATATTTTAAGGTTACTACAAAACAAAACTACCTTGAGTTATTTCTAAAGTTTTGAAAGAGTTTAATATTTTTTTCACAAAACTAATATTTTAGTTGTGCACATAAATGAAATATTAATTTAACTAACTAAAATTATTATGCCTCACATGATTAGTTCTTTACTTTGTTAATTTTTTGAAAAATTATATTTTCTTGAATTCTATGTTTTTGTCATATTTTGATATTTTAATTAGATTCAAGTTATTAAAATTATTTTAATCCTTCATTTTATTTATAAAATAAATATATAATACAACATCTATATGAAAATTATTTTATAGAGAAAAATTCAGGAAAAATTTGAGAAGATCAATGAGTTAAATATTATTATTCAATACTCTATTTTAGTGATGTTTTGATGTTTTAGTAAACTAAAATTTTATTCAAATAATTTTTAATTTTTTATTCATTTGAATAATTATCATATAAAATAATTAAAATATTTTAATTAGTTTTAAACAAGTTTAATATAGGTATAAAAGAGTGATAGAATTATCTGATAATGAGCGCAATGATTCAAATAACAGGTAAGAAGTATTATTATGAGTATTATTATTCTATAACACATGAAATGATATTATTGATTATTCATAAGCTCTAATATATTATATTTAATGATGTTAGTCTATCTATTATAATTAAATAAATCGTAAACATGATAAAATAAAATTAACATAGTTTATTCAAGAAAAGAGATTACTCAAACACATGTGATAACAGAGAGAGAAAATTATAATATTTATACAAGAATTGAGAAATGATAAAAACCTAATATGACTACTATTCCATTGGTTTGATCATAAATTAATTCTCCATTTTGATCATCTACTACTAAAGTGGTAAAAATTCTCTAACTACATCAAGATTCATTATCATCTGCTCTACTACTATTCTTAATTATTTTGGGGTTTACATTATTGTATCATTCTATCTTCTGTTTTTTTTCCTTTAGAGTCAGTTTAATATTTTCCAAAAAAAATATATCTAACTATATTATTTGTAATATATGAAAGGAATGTTGTCTTCTGACTCCTCGAAAAAAGTCACGTGGGACATGAAACCTGTAAAAAAAATTCAAGGTTATAATACTAGGTGAGTTAGAGTTATGTCTCTAACCAGGTTACCAATCCCTATAAAAAGTGAGGAATTATTAAAGAATATTCAAATTTTTTAGTAGGGAATATTTAGAAGTATAGTAGTATATTGGTGATCCAAACCACTATAAAAAAAATAACGTGATCTTTTTTTTATTTTCTTATGCACAATTTAAACTGTTTATTACTCTAATTATCATTTTTCATTTAATTTTTTTTAAAATATATTCACCCAGTCTCTTCATTATTTCCATATCACTAGAACATAAAAATTGGTATTATAAGGTAGTGTCATTTAAGGAGTTGTTTATTACTATTTTATTATCTTTTTGAACTAAACATTATCCCTCACCTAATAGTCTAATGAAATATCCATTGTTTTGTTATGGGAGCTCAAGAATTTGAGCTGTTGAATCCCATCAGACCACCCCCTTTAAATGTAAGAGACTATGTATGCTAGAAGGATTATATGGACATATTTATAAAAAACAATTTTATGGAATTTTCGTATATGATGTCAACAAATTATAAACTGTCTGAGGTAGATTTAGAAACTCTAACTAGAAATGATGGTTTCAAATATGTTCTAAACTAAAAAGTTATGAATTATATATATATTTAATCGAATCAAAATATTTACATACATATTTCATATTGTAATATGAAATCTAACAAATGGAGGAATTTAAACTTCTCTCATCAAGGAAATGATAAGTTATAGAGAATAGGTTTTGGTATTTACTCAATTGAGTTTTAAGAATTCAGAATGAATGATCAATAGAGAATCAATGAGATGAACAAAAGATTCACTAAAATTTTATGAAACATGGTTTTAATCTAGTATACCATAAAAAATGAAATTATTATTGAAATAATACTTCTATCTCAATAAAAAGGTGGCAATCAATGATGGTTGTGACTGAAGAATGTAAATATTTGACTAAGAATTCAAAAGATGAATTGATTGGATTAGTCAATCAACAGAAGATGGAGTTGAATAATTATAATAGAAAATAACATGATAAAGTAAATGGTTTATCATTCAAATATAATATAAATTTTTATGAAAATTATTATAATTTTAATTTATATAAAAGAGAGAAATATTAAATAAAACAAATTATTAAATGTGTCTACACTTACATAAAAAAATGATAGTCTTTCAGAACATGCTAGAATATATCATCCAAAGGATGATAGAAAGGGAAGTAATAAAGGTAATATTAGTAATTTTGTTTATAATTAACATTATATGAGTGAAAGAAAATGGTATATTTCAAATCATACATTCTATAATTGAAACATGAATGGAAAGATAAGAAATACAAGGAGTTAAAACATGCATATCAAGATGTAATGAGTTACTCAAAGGATTCCAACTTAGGTAATGATGATTATGAGAGTAAAAAGGAATCATCCAATATATATTTTATTTCAACAACTATGAATGAGGTAAACAGAAAATCTGATTATTGTTCAGGTTATGATTTTGATAATGAAACTAAAATTAATGAATTAATAGAACAAAATGAAAAGTTTTAAAATGATATTATGAGAATTGAAAAACTATAAAGTGAAATAAATTGAAAATAAGAAACATAATAAGAAAATGACAAACTAAAAGTTTATTCTTTTAGAAAAATATAAGAGAAAAGGGTATTTGATACTAAAATGATAAAGATTAAAGATGAAAATTAAATAATAATAGATTTTTTAGAAATAACTAATAAAGAATAAGACTATATATTTATTTTCATTTTGGATGAATTTGATAAAATTAAAATAGAATATACTAATATCAAATAATAAAATAACAAATATAGAAATATAGGACCATATTCAAATTGAAAATCTATGATGACCTAGAAGTTATTAAAAAAGTGAATAAAAATAAGAAAAGGGAATTTTTTTTTATTAAAATAAGCCTTATATGTTTTTATTTAAGGTAAATAAAAGTTTTATAAGATT
Organism: Viscum album; assembly: GCA_963277665.1. Lineage (NCBI taxonomy): Eukaryota > Viridiplantae > Streptophyta > Magnoliopsida > Santalales > Viscaceae > Viscum > Viscum album. The sequence continues at coordinate 1,388,162,238 of OY728153.1, forward strand.
ATATCTATGTAAAAACCTCATAAAGATAAAAATTGATTTATTAATAATAGTCAAATTCTTATGATGTGTAAAACTACTTTTTTTAATGGAAGTAAACAGGCTGTCTTAACTACTACATACATTACAAGTAATCTAAAAGGGAATTATGAAAATTATTTTTCTTTAAAATTTACATAGTTAGTATTCAAAAAAACAATTTTATTTATAATAAATTATCTTCTAGATTACACTATAATAAATGTGTTAAATAGGTATGATTTTCTAAAAATATTATCATCAATCCAGTTAAAACCAAAATATCTTAGTTACTAAAACAAGCGTATGCTTAATATATTTTATAGGAAACCTTTATACAGTGTTCAAAAAATACATTTTATATTGAAATTGGGTGCTCTAATAACATTAATGGTGAAATTTTTAACATTTCAAACTTTAATTCAATTTATGGAGGCACTATCACTTTTAGTGATAGCTCTAAAGAAACATTCATAGGTTTTAGAGAAGTAGGAATGTTCAAATCTGTTTTAAAATCTAATGTATTATATGTTGGTGGATTTGAAAAAACTTTAATTAGTATCACACAAATTTTTGAAAATAGAATGAGTGTGATTCTTAAAGATAATAAATGTCTTATTTATAAAGATAATATTGTCTTATTTTATGATAACAGAAAATAAAATATCATGTCTATATATTTTTCCCAACAAAGCCAATAAAATTTAATGTGATTTATATAATAGAAACAAATCATATTATTTAGGATGTATGATTGGTACACGTTAATCTTCAATAATTTTATAAGTTTTAAAAACATACAAAAATTCAAAAGCTTCGTTAATTTAAAGAAAGCAATTTTTCGTGTTATTATTGTCTAAAGGATAAGTATTAAAAAATGATTTTTATATATCTTTAAAATATCAATACTTTTAGATGCTTATAAATAATTAATCTTGATTTATTTATAACAATGAGAGATAATAGTTTAGGTAGCAATAGATATGTGTTTTTAATTATAGATGCTTTTAGTATATTCACTTGTACTCATTTATTATCACTTAAAAGTGAAATCCTAAAAAAGTATAATTCATTTTATGAGAAATTAAAAATCAAAAAAATATTTTAATAAAATAAATCAAAATTGAAAACAAAGGATAGTTTCTTAACTTATATTTTGAGAAATTTTATGAAGATAATAGATATTTACATAATTTTTCTTCCCTAGAACACCACACTAAAATGGAATTGTTGAGAGGAGAAATGGAACTATTAAAGAAATAGAAATGACTATAATGGATGGATTTAACATACCAGAACAATTTTGGGATGAATCTTTTAATATGAATTTCTATATCTTAAATATACTTTAAATTAGATTCATGATAAGGAAAACCACTTATAAACTATTTAAATAAACAAAACCTAATACTGTTTACTTTTAAAAAATTTAGTTCTAGAGTTTATATGGTAAATACTAAAGATAATCTTGAAAAGTATGATGCTAAAAGTAATGAAGGTATTTTCTATGATAATCAATTGATAGTAAATCATATAGAGTTTATAATAAGAGAACCGTTCCATTTGAGGAATATGTTCATGTAAAGTTTATTGTTAATACTGAAAAATCGAATTCATATTTTGATAGTCCTGATGAACAATTTATAGAGTTCAATTTTGATTAAGATAAAACAAAAAATGGTAATGAATCAGTTTAGGTGGAACACATCTCTTCTCAATACGATCCTATAAATTGGAAAAGGAATATAGATCATAATTTAGAAAATGTAATTGGTAATTTTGAATATTGAATAAGAACTTGAACATTAGTTTGGTATTTTTAGGCTAATTATAACTTTATTTTTGATTTTGTGCCTATTAATGACAATAAATCATTAAATGATTTAAATTGGTTAAATTATATGAATTTTGAACTTAATTAGTTTGATAAAATTTAATCTTGAAATTTGGTTAGTTTACAAAATATAAGTAGTCTGTTAGAACCACTTTCTTGAAATAGAATGGTTGAGTCAATTAATATAGGTAGAAGTAAGTCTAGAATATTTGAAAAATGTTATTTACAAGAATAAATTATTGAATTTTAATATTCATTTTCACTAATTTCTAGAATATAATATATTCAGATTGTATTATATTTTTCATCTTATCCAAATTTTATATTATTTCAAATAGAGGAGTAAAGTACATTTTTAAATGGTGTAATATATGAATATTTCCATGTTACTCAACCAGTTGGTTTTGAAAATGATTAATTTCCAAATTATATTTTAAAACTATCAAACAATATATATGGTTGAAAGAAATATCCAACCTCTTGGTATGGTAGACTAACTACATATTTCTGGAAAAATTATTTTTATAAAGTAAAGGTTGATCCAAAATTATTTTTAAATAATGTTTATAATGATATTTTATTTATATAAATATATGGTAATGATATTGTATTGGGATAAAAAATAAACTATTTATTAATGAATTTTCAAAATAATGAGAAATTAATTTTATATGATTTTAATGGGTGAATTAAAATTTTTCCCTTAACTTAAAATATTCTAAAGAAATGATGTAATTTTTTCTAAATCAATGAAAATATGATAAATATTTGGTTAAAAATGAATTCTTGATTCATGTAAAACTACGAGAAACATAATGTGAAGTAATTATAATTTGGATGTTGATGAATATGGAAAATCTATGAATGATAAAATATTTATATTATTGATAGAAATCCTACTTTATTTAAATTCATCAAGGCCTCATAATTTTTTTCTGTATATATATACAAGATATCAATATAATAAAAAAGAAATTAATTTAAAGGCTGTCAAAAGAGTAATCATATATATTAAAGGAGTTATTAACATTGGTTTATTTTACTCTAATGATAATTTTCTAATTTTCCATCATATTATAAATATGATTTTGGAGACTCTTGAAATTTAAGAAAAAGAATATTATGTATGTGTCACTTACCCGGTAAATGTTTAATATCATAGAGTTCCAAAAACAAAGTGCCTGTTTCATTGTCCATAGCCTAAGTTGAGTACATTACTATTGAAAAATTTTATACTAAAATTCATTGGATAAAAAAAATTAACTAATTTAACTGTTTATTTATACAAAATGCCAATATTTTGTGAAAATAAATCTAATATTTATATATATTAAAATAATTTATAGTATTATAGGATAAAAAATGTAAATGTTATATTTCATTTTATGAGGGATCATGTGAATAAAAGAGATATCAGTTTAGAGTTTCTTCCAACTAAAAAAACATGATGACATATTCACTAAACCATTAGACTATGTAATATTTTAGAAAATGATGTTTGAACTTGGTATACTAGAAGAATGATATTTTTATTATTTTAATTATGTTTGGTTCAAAAATTATATAGTTTTAGATAGTTTATTACATGAGTACTATTACTAAATGGAAACTTTTATGAAATTGTTTTACTTTGTTAATACTGGGTATTTGATACTACTTATTATTTAAGAGGGAGATTTTTTTTGGAGATTTAATTTTTTTATCTTATTGATAAATTACAAATAGGGGGTAATTTATTTGAAATGTTAACTAAATGTTTGGTTTTGAAATTTAAAAAATGGTGAGATTTTTAGTGTTTGAACATTTGTGTTAATAATTTATTATTCTTGTTTTTTAATATTATAATTACCTCACAATAATTTTATTTTAACTTTTCGAAACATTTATATTGTATAATTTTAATTGATATATATGAATTTATTAAAAAATGTTTCACCACACATTATTTTTTATTTAAGTCTTATTATTTAATTTTAATAATAATCTTTGAAAATTTATGCTTACAAATTTTATTAATCATATCATTAATATTTTATTACCTATATAAATATCTTGTTTTATATTTTTGTTAATCATAATTTTTTAAGTTTTTTTAATTAGTTTTTAATATTATAATTTTAAAATGCATATTTTATATCATGTTTATTTGTTTAAATATTTTTAATATATATATATATATATTATATATACCATGTGTGATACATTGTTTATCTTCTTCTTCGACATTTTCTATTATGTATACATCTATATGGAAATCATTCCTAAAGATCCTTCAACCTTGCATCACACACGAACTCACGTCATCTGTATAACAATCTGACCCAGTAGCTTCCCCACACCGAGCACATCAACCAGAACATTACCCAACATGAAGCTCTAAAACATCTCATCTGTACCCATTGCATCACCCTATACAACACCTCTATACACAAACTACATAGTGATTTATCTATGTGAACATATAATATTTTAATTTTTCTGGTCAGCACGACAATATTAGCTCGACTAGTTTGATTTTACACAATCCACCACACCATCCATCCAAGCAAGAATCAATGAGAAACCAAGTTATAATAATTTTTTATGATGTTACTGTCAGTTCTATGATGTTATCACCTTTGGACATACCATGATATTGAGTTACTATAAGACATATTATCAAACTACCGTGAGGTTTTACAACATGATTGTGAAGGTAATTCAACAAGTTACCATGAGTTCATTTGAAAGTGATTGTGAGGTTAATTTGACAAGTTACAGTGAGTTATATTCTTTGATGTTACCACATCAGGTATTTTTAAAGTGACCACATTAATTATTATTCAAGTGACCACATGAGTTATTTTTTAAGGTGAATATGAGTTATTAAGGTGATCTAAAGTCCAAATTTCCATGAGTTATTTTTCATGTGACCACACAAGTTGTATAATTTGTTCACATGGTCAATATACCAAATGTTTGGAATGTATTGTCTCCACAATAAGTTGTATTAAATGTTGATTTTGATGCTCACAAATACCTTTTTTTTCTAATAATGTTGTGTTAAATTATTTTTTAGGAATTTATATCATGATTTTATTTACATCTTTGATGGAATGAAAAGATACTAGATGTGTTTTGGAAACATTGTTCATACCCTACGTTCGATAAATGGACGTATGGATCACCATCCCTACGCTACAATAAACAGTTTAAGTATTGATCATCAACCCTATGTAGATATTAAACATATGAATCCGAAACCCTATATTCGGAGGAATGAAAAATGTATGGAATATCAAACCTAGGATGGAATCTGGAAACACTATTCATACCCTACATTTAAGATATTGAACCTATGGTTAATAAACCTTACACTTGAAGACTAATTCTAAAAAGATAAACATATGGATTCTCATCCCTATGATAATTTTTTGCCATACATTTCATGTAGATGAAAGTATTGTTAAGGAACCATACATTGGTAGGAACCCTATTCTATGCTCAGGAACCATATGCTACACAAAGGAACCCTATGCTACAGAGATGTACCCTACATTTAACTATTCAAAAATGATGTTTTAAAGCTGAACTTTTATCCAATATTCTTCCAACAGTCTTGAAAGAATTACAAGATTATTAAAATATTATTTACAAATGATTGGAGGCTCATGATGATTGATTAATAGAACTGTATTAATTGTAGAAAATATCTCTAATTCTTAAGGGAAGTTACAACTCCCCTAGTCAATTCATATTTGAATTTATACATTCTTTTTTGTGATTTTCTTAGATCTGGAATACCAAAGAAAGTATTATTCACTATATATTCTATTGATTTTTTTTAAAGTGTGGGAAATTTTTACATTAATATGACTATATTTATTTAAATATATTATATAGTTCTTATGTAATGAATGATCGACTCTGAGGCTACACTTTGGTGACATACAAATTTTAAATCTCATTATACTGTAAGATTATTGTTGATATTTGTTGATATTTAAATTAAAGGTCATTTGAAAATAGGATCACTTTAGAATTATTCTTTCTTAAAAACATCCATTTATAAATAATAATATCCATCTACTATCAGTTACTTCTACAACTGTGAAGATCAACCTTAATCATAAAAAAATCAAACAGATTTGATTTATTAAAGTATCAAGTTCTATTACTCAGTTGTGGTTTATGTATTAGATTCTTATTATAAGATATGGATAATTGGTTCCCTGTTAAAGAACCATAAGGCTTTGTTTATACTTGTTGTAAAGGTGTTAACTGCCTGCACTCAGTTTTGGATTCAAAGGTCTTGTGATAATAGGACATTTCTAGTGAAATTCACCAAGCTCATTGAGGTATCGTTGGTGGAGAGGACTAGAGGATCCTTATACCCTGAACCACTATAAAATTGTTTTGTTCATTATTTACGTTTATCCACTACTCATACTCATTATATAAGAGAACACTTCATATATACATAAATCTTTAAGAGTTTTACAAACCAAAATCTGTCAAATTTTTTGAAAAGACACAATTGACCCCCTTTATGTTATTTTTGTATTATTACAACCTAATAATTGGTATTAGAGGTGATATTTTGGGATAAAGATATATAAAATGAAAATAATAAGGTTTATATAAAGCAGAAGTCAATGCCTGATATGAAAGAATGAATATCTATAGTTCATGATCTATACTTTAATGGTAGAAATTATGGATACTGGAAATCATGAATGATTATCTATATGAAGAATCTTGGATTCCATGTTTATTCAAAGATAATTAATCCTTATGTGATTACTAAAGAACCAAATACTTTGACTGTTGAAACATAAGATAAATGTGATTTCAATTAAAAAGAAATGAATACTATTATCCTTGGACATAGATCAGAGGTGTTTAATCATATATCATAATGTCCTACTACATATGAGTTGTGTAAAATTATAATTGTAACATATAAAATAACAGACAACATCAGAAAGATGAGATATTCCACAATAAAGCTAAGGTTTGAAAAATTTAGAATATTGTATGGTGAAATCATCACACATATGAATGGAAGGTTAATAGATATTGTTAATAATATTACTACCTTGGGAGATCCCATAAAATATATCATCAAGCACTAAAAGAACTATGATTACTTCCCTCTAAATATAATGACATATCTATGGATATATGAAAATAATCACTTATCAATAATTTAACTATGAAAGAACTAATTAAAACATGGATGATATCGGAAGTAAAACTACTTGATGAAATTGAAGATCAAAATATTATAACAAAAAGGGAAAATAATTCTCTCAAAGTGACATCTCAAAAGTATAACCGAAGAAAATAAGAAATAAAAATATAAAAAATGAAACTCCGTAGATTCTGAACTGGAACTGGCTAAACTAGCCAAAAACCTAAAAAATTTTACAAGAAGAAAAGAGGCTTTAGAAAATAATTTAATAGGGATGAAAAAGAAACTAGATAAGTATAATGCTATGAATGTAAAAAACTGGGTCACATCAGACCTGATTATCCCCAACTGAAAGATAAAATAAGAAGGAGAGAAAGGAAGTATCAGAATAATACTGATTATGAGAATATAGAAAAAATTTCAATAAAGGATACATAGAGTGTATCTTAAGACTCTAACAGCTCTTCAAAATCTATTTTAAATAAGGATCCAAAAAAACTGGAATCCAATATATGATTTATGGATAAGGAATAAGAAGAGGTAAAATCCGATTACTCTTCTTGTTCTGATAGAGATAGTATCTCAAGAGATAAATTGGATTCTTACAATTAAATGTTAGAAGAAAAATACGATTCTTTATTAAAAATATTAAATCATTTAAAAATATTTACAATGATGTTTTAGGTGAAAGAGACACAATGCTGAAACAACATCAAGATCTTATTGAAAAAATAAATTCAGCTACATCAAACTGTATTGAACATTAAAAAATAATTATAGAATTATAGGTTGAAGTAGAATCTTATAAAAGTGATGAAGTTACTTTTACTAACGGATTTTTTTTTAAATTATATTCTTGGAAATAATTTAATTAATAGAGAAAAATTTAGAATAGGATGTAAGGGTGAAAAATCAAAATTATACAGAAATTATTTTGTGCCTAATTCAAAAACTACCACCTGCTATTTTTGTGGAATAAAAGGTCATTTAAATAACAATTATTACTTGAGAAATCCTAAAATTAGTGATAAAAGTCTTTCTTTTCTAAAATTATTTCTGAAGTAAGTGATGTAAATTATTCAAAGATAAGTCAGATCTAAATTCATAGATCTTTGCTTTCTAACATTGCTGGACCCAAGAAAATATGGGTACTAAAACAAACAAATGTTTAATTTCTTTTTTATAAAAATTCCATAGGAACAAAAAGGATATATTGTATATGGGCAATGGTTTTTATAGATATACGAGTGGTTACTCCTCAAATTTCCACACATTGACTCAAATGGATGAAAGTTTAGTCACCTTTTGTGACAATGAAAAAGAAAATATTGTTAGAGTTGGAATTGTTGGATATCCAATGACTATCCCAATAAAAAAAGTAATATATTTGAAAGGGATAAAGCACAACATGATAAGTATATCTCAACTTTTTGATGATGAATTTTATATTGATTTTTCTAGAATAACCTACTCACTTTTCAAAGATAAATTGAATAAATTTAGATCACTTACAACTGATAATGTTTACACTTTGGATCTTGACTCCTTGTGTAAACAAAAAGTGAATTGTTTAACTATAAAGAAAAATGAGTCATGGATTTGGCCTAGAATACTTGGAAATTGAAATATATATAAGATTTACATATATTATCTAATAAACTATTAGTTTATAATTTTAACAGTCTTATGTTAAAAAATGATAGATTTTGTGATGCATGTCAAATTAGAAAATAACATAAACTATATTTTTAATCAATTAACAAAATTTCTATATCTAAACCATTATAAATTATCCACATAGAATTTTTTGGACCATCTAGAGTACCAATATTGTCTGGTACATTTTATGCCTATATTTTAGTTGATGATTATTCTCGATTTACATGTGTATATTTTTTAAAACTCAAAATTAAAGTACTCACTATTTTTGAAGGTTTTTGTTAAATTCTTAAAAATAAAAAAGATTTTAAAATCATTTCATTAGGAAGTGATCATGGTGGAGAAGTTAAGAATCAATAATTTAATTATTTTTTCTCAAGCCTAGGTTTTAAACACACCTTATCTATACCCATAATAACTCAAAAGAAATAGAATTATTGAAAAAATAAAATAGAACTACTCAAGAAATAGAAAGGACTATGCTGAATGAATATAGTCTTCCTACAAACTTTTGGGCAGAATCTATAAGCACAACCTGTAATATCATGAATAGAATTTTAATAATACCGATTTTTAAAAGGACACCCTATGATCTTTGGAATAACATAAAACCTAATGTAAAGTAATTTAAAGTATTTAGATGCAAATTATATATCATTAATACTAAGGAAAACAATGTTAAGTATGATCCAATAGGTAATGATGGAATATTTTTAGGATATTTTTCTATTTCAAATTCCTAAAGAGTGTTTAATAAAATATTAAGGATTGTTGAAGAATCAGCTCATATGAAGTTTGTTGAAACTAACCCTTTTATTAAAGTGAATGTTTAAACTGATTAAGTTACTGATTTTTTTTGGAAAGATGAGACTTGAAATACCTGAAAGTAATTTTGAAAAAGATATTAATAAAATTCAGTTCAGTTTATAAGAAAGTAAAACCGATGAACCTAAAAGTGTCTTTTCCAGATAGTCTAGAACCTTAAAGAACCATCCATTAGAAACTATTATAGGAGATCTAGATACATTAATTATAACTATATGAAATGTAGGAAAACTAGTTGGATTTTATTACTTTCTATCCCAATTAAAACCTAAATCTATTGAATAAGATTTAGAAGAGTATAGTTATATTTTACCAATGTAAGAAAAACTAAACTAATTTAGAAGAAATGAAATTTTGGAATTGGTAGAAAGACTACCCAAATATCTAGTAAAATATCCAAATGGATCTTTATAAATAATTAGGATAATCAAGGGATTATAACCAGAAATAAAGCTATATTAGTAGATAAAGGACATAATCAGGACAAAGGAATAAATTATGTTGAAAAATTTGCACCATTATCAAGACTAGAGTACATTAGAATCCATTTAGCTTATATATCTCATATTAATTTTAAATTATATTTGATGGATGTTAAATCTAAATTTTTAAATGGATAATTAATAGTGGAAGTTTATGTTGAGCAACCTCCGGGTTTTGAAAACTATCATAAAACAAATTCTATTTTTAAACTTATAAAATCTCTATATGGAATTAAATAAGCTCCTTGAGATTGTTATAAAAGATTAAGTTATTTTATTTTGAAAAATAAATTTACTGTTGCATTGGAAGACCCAACACTTTTTAAGAAAATTGTCTGTTCTAATATTTTATTAGTACAAATTTATTTTGATGATGTTATTTTATATTCAAAAAATAAAAAGATTTGTAATAATTTTTTCAAATGTATTGAAAAAAGAATTTAAAATGAGTATGATGGGAGATTTGAATTTATTTTTAGGATTTCATATTTATCAAAAATATTTTGAAAGTATTTTAAATAAAAGTAAATATATTATTGATTTATTTAAAAAGTGTGGACTTGAAAATAATAAGACTTATATAACTCCTATGTGTACCAATATTAAACTTGACTAGGATGAAACTATAAAATGATTTCAAAATAAGTTATATAAAGCTATGATTGGTAGTTTATTGTATGTTACTACTAGGAGACTGAGCATTATGTTTTCCATATGTTTATGTGCCATATTTCAGTCAAATCCGAAAGAATCCAATCTTACTACTGTTAAATTTTTTTAGATATTTAAAAATAATTATTTATCAATCTCTTATTTATCTAGAAATTCTAATTTTAATTTAATTTCATATTCAGATTCTGATTTTGTAGGTTTTATATTAGATAGAAAAAGAATCTTAGGTTCCTATCAATTTTTAGGAAAATATTTAGTATCATGGTTGAGTAAGAAACAACACACGATTTCCCTATCAACAATCAAGGAAAAATATGTTTCTGCTGGAATTTGTTGTGCAGAAGTATTATGGATGAAACAAAACTTTTGGACTTTGAACTAAATTTTAATTATATACATATTTTATGTGATAATACTAGTGCTAAAAATATTTTTTAAAAAAATCCTATAAGTCATTCTAGGATTAAGAATATTGATTCCAGACAATATTTTATAATATATCATGTTCTTAAGAAGGATATATCTTAAGAATTTTTTAATAATAAATATTCATTATCTGATTTTTATTAAACCAATTCTCAATGAATGTTTTGATTTTATTAGGGTGGGGGGGGGTTAGGAATATTTAATTTTTAATGAATGTTTATTAATTTATTTTTTTATTTATCTCTCTCATTTTATTTTAAATAAACTATATATGTTTCATTTAATTATTTATATTTCTTTTTTATTTTTTCTGGTCAAATATTGATTAGATTTAAAATGTATTTTATTTCAATTTATTTTTATTTGGATTTTTAGATTAAAAAGTAATGAGTACATTCTTAATTAGCATGAGAAAACCATTTTCATTCTCGAATTATTCTCTTTCACGCCCCTTCATTTTATAGAGCTTCTCTCATTCCTATTTACTAAAAACCTAAACCTTCAAATATTAAAACATGAAACCTTTAGAAATGGAAACATCAAGAATACCTAAAGATTTTGATTTGGGTACATCTAGTTACACAATGGTTATGTATCATAAACTTCTTCAAGGTAAAGTTACAGACTTAGAGTATTTAAATGAGGTGAATCTTTCGTTAAAAGCATCCATTAGATTTCAAGGACTAGATTTTTCTTTTTGAGATTGTAACACTACTTGATTTTTTGACATAGAAGTGAATGAGTTCTATAAAAACGTCGATTTAAGTTTTGGAATCCATGAAGAATCTATAATCTCTAAAATTCATGATGATGAATTTTCTTTTTATTTAGTGGAAATAGCTAAGTTGTTGCACTGTACCCATGGGGTGGATTTTTATTCTGAATTAAGGAATATTAGTGATGAAAAATATAAGTCATAGGACATTATGTTTTCTTTTTTTCAGAACAAAATCTTTCATGAAAGTAATGAAAAAATATCTTACTCTTGATAGAAAATTCATGATGAATTTTATTCAAACTGGGATATTTTGAAGAACAACTAGGATAGGGAATATCTTTCACCTAGGAATTTATATATTTTTTGTTTTTAAACCAAATTAGATTCAATTTTTATTATTTTATGATAAGTTATACAAGTCATTATTTTCACAAAGAAGAAAACATGGGCTTATATCCCTATGGAATAATTATTTCCTTTTTGTTGCTAAAAAAATAGAAAATAAAAAATATGACTCTCGGATAGAGATATCATCAGACCAACATTCTATATAATGGGAATTCCAAGAAATTGGGATATATCTAAAGAAAGTCAAGAAATATTATTTTTTCTATTAGAGTTGAACAACAAAAGAAGTTAATGGTAGATAATTAAGGGGAGTAGAGGATGATACCATCAGTTGGTTCTGTCAGACCAAGGTCGGATGAAGAAGTAGAATCCAAACTTCAAGAGGGTGGCATCGATCAAAGAATAAGAATAATAATAAATATTCTTGAAGATATGAATGAAGCTGAAAATATAGTTGGGAGTGAGGCTCAAGTGAATGAGAATATTGAGAAAGAGGCTCACAAAGAAGAACAATGTAGGGAAGATGTAATTTCCCCTAATAACTTATCATTCATTCCTACTGATTATAATAATATTTAAGGATTTGTATTGAGAAATAGATCATAAGATCACGAAGACCAAAGTTTAGCTATGGTAAAGGGTGGAAACCCCTCTAGAGTTATTACTCCAGATTATTCTAATTCTGATGATAAAAATATGATTTGAATTTTTACGCATTTAGAGAATAAGAACTAGTCTCTAAGAGAATATTTAGAAGGTGATAAGAGGAAATTATAATTACTGATAAGTTTAACATCTCTATGAACCGAATTTCAATCCCTTGAAACTCATCTTCGAGATGTTCAAGAAATATTGTTCTCTATGGAAGATCTTGAATAGTTTATTAGATATTTAGGTAGAGAATTTAGATATTTGAAAGATAAATCTATGAAGAAGACTGATTTGGATGATCTGAATCTTATCTTGGGAATATAATTTCAATCTATCAAGGATAGTCATCAGGCTTGAACCTCTACACCTCAACAAACTTTTACAGAATTAATCAAAATATTTGAAGTTATAACTACAGTGATGGTTGAACTCAATAATAGGCTGAAGACCATTCAGTGTGATAGTACACCTTTGAATGTTCTTCTGGATAATTAGAGATACTCGTTTAGTCAACTTACTTCTAATGAATCCTTGTTAGGATCAATCATTCATCAAGTCAAATATATATTGACATCCTTTGTTCAAAATGAAGAAAGAGTGAATGTTTTTATTAAGGTGAATTTAGTGGAAATATTGAAGACTGGGAATGATTCAAAGAAGTTTATTATGAAATGAATGGATGTATTCAACAATTATTTTCAAAATCTATTGGTGAAGCCTCTTGAAATTCACAGTGTTGTTAAGACCATTTTTAATTTGGCTGCAACTACTACCCATAAGAATTTTGACCAAGACCACCATTCAAATCGAAGCCCCTCATTTTGAAGATTTATAAAGTTGACTATGTAATGTACTCATAATTATTAAAAAAATGATATATATTTAACTTTACTTTAATTTTATATTTTGTGCATTTTATATTGTTTTTTACTTTTATTGATTTATTATTTATGTTCAAATTTCCACTACCATATCACATATCTTATTTTTCTACACATTAGACTATGAAATTAATTTTTAGTTTATTTGTATATCAACTATGGTTTATTTCATTTTCTATTTAAGAATTTATTTTTGATATCAAAAAAATAGGGAGAATATTTGAGAAACACATATTTTTTTGGAGAAATCGTACACATATAAATAGTTCAACAAAATCAAAATAATTACGACAAACTATAATATTTTCTCTAAATGTGTTTACGAATCCCATTTTTATATTAGTTATTATATGGGTTTTATGATCATCAAAAAGAAGGAGATTGTTGGCTATGTATTTTCTCAACAATACTCTCTGTTAAATGTTGATTTTGATGCTCAAAATTACACTCATTTGTTTTCTAATAAATTTGCATTAAGTATATTTTAGGAATTTATATTAGGTTTTTATTTATATCTTTGATGAAATTCAATATATGGGATGTGTTATGGAAACACAATTCATACCCTACATTCATTAAATAAATGGATGGTTCATTATACCTAAGCTAAATTAAATAGTTCACGTATGAATCATCATCCATATATTGGATATTAAACGTATGGATTAGTAACCCTATGTTGAGAGGAAATGATAAATTTATGGAATATAAACCCTACATTGGAATATATAAACACTGTTCATACCCTACATTTAGGATATTGAACGCATGGTTAATCAAGCTTACATTTTGAGACTTATGATGGAAAGATGAACGTATAGATTCTTATCTCTACATTACTTTTTTCTTATGTTACATGTAGATGAAAGTATGGTTAAAGAACCATACGTTGGTAAGAACCCTATGCTATGCTAAGGAACCCAACACTACACACCTGAACACTATGTTTAACTATTTATTAATGAAGATTTAGAGATTCATTTTTATCTGAGATTATTAAAATGGTCTTGAAAGAATTACATGATGATTAAAATTTTCTCTACAACTGATTCAAATATCATTATGATTGATTAGTAGAACCATATTCATTAGAGAATATCACTAATATTCTTAAGGGAAGTAACGAATCCCATAGTCAATTCATATTTGAATTTCTGAATTATTTTAGGAGATTTTATTGGATCTGGAATACTGTAGGAAGTCATCTTCTCTATATATTCTACTGAATTTCGTTTAAAAGTATGGTAAATTTTCAAATTCATATGACTATATTTGTGTAAATAAATTTTACAGTTCTATTATAATGAATGATCGACTCTGAGGATACACTTTGTGGACATACATATTTCAGACCTCATACTACTGTAAGATTACTGCTGTTATTTGTTGATATTAAAATTGAAGATCATTCACAACCCGGATCGCTTAAAAATTATTCATTCTTTAAGATTTTCATTTCTGAAGAAGATAATCCATCTACTATCATTTGTTTCTAAAACTCTAAAGATCAACAAGAAATATTAACAAATCAATATATTTTGATTTATTGGAGTATCAACTTCTCTTACTTAGTTTTGTTTTACAAATCATCTTCTTGTACTAAGCTGTGGATAATCAATCCCCTATTAAAGAACCATGAAGTTATGTTTATCCATATTTCAAAGGATTCAATTGCCTGTACTTAGTTGAGGATTTGATGGTCTTGGGATAAGAGGACCTTTCTAGTGAAATTCACCAATCTAATAGAGGGAGAATTGGTGGAGAGGACCAGAGGATCATTGTTACCAAAAACAGTATACAATTTTTGTTTTCATTATTTTTGTTTATCTACTAGTCAAAATCATTACATAAGAGAACTCTACATATCTGCATAATTTTCTAAGATTTTGAAAAACTAAAATTTGCTGAGATTTTCAAGAAGACACAATTCACCCCATTATTGTTTTATCTTTGTATTATTTTTACCTATAATTTGCTGTACACTTTATTAACATGGAAATTTAACTAACTCTAAGGATTATTTATTAAATAGATATTTGTTTACTTTTTTTATTTGAAAAAAATTTATATTTTCTAGAATGCTCTACTTTAGGAATATTTACATATTTCAATTTACTAAAAGTTATTAAAATTATTTTAATCATTATTTCTCTTTGTAAAATTAATATATATTATAACAACTATGTGTTAACTATTTGATAAATAAAATATCATAAAAAATATTCTTTTGATTAATGAGTGAAACATTGTTTTTCTATGGTTTTCTAGTGATATTTTAATGTTTTAGTAAAATGAAATTTTATTCAAATAATTTTTAATGTTTTATGAATCTGAATATATCTCATATGTGATAGAAAATATTTTAAAGTGTTTAAAATAAGATCAATACAAAAATAAAAAAAGGAATAATTATTTAATAATTATCGATAATTGAAATAATAGTTAAATAGTTTTATTTTGAGTATTATTATTCCCTAAATCATGGAATTAGATTATTATTTATTTATAGGTTCCATGATCATTGAGTTAATGATGTATTATCAGCCATTGGAATACAATCAAGGGGGAACACAATAAAATAAAATCAAAATAGTTTATTCAAGAAAAGTGATGATTGTAACACATATGATAACAGAGAGATAAAATTACAACATTCATTCATGAATTTTGAAGTAAGGAAACACTAAAATGACTACTGTTCCATTAGTTTAATCAAGTAGAACTTATTTTTTTTTGATCATCTACTAATGAAGTGATCAATGTTATTGAGGTCCATCGATATTTATCATCACATTCTAGAATGCTTTTCTTAATTATTTAGGGTTTTAAATCATGATATCTTTATAATTTTTTTCTACTTCAAGAGTCAGTTTAGGATTATCTCATCCAAAAGCTATTTGACATGATTATTCCTCCTATACAAAAATAAGGTTGGGTTGTAACTCCAAGACAAAAGTCATGGGTTGTGACTCCTGTAAAAGTTAGTTAGGGTTATACTACCAGATGCAGAAAAAGGACATATATAACTGGGTTATCACTCCCTATCATTAGTAAGGAATTATTAAATACTAATATTCTATCCAATTAGAGAATATTAAAGAGTAGACTTGGATATTGGTGATATAAACTACTATAAATAACTTTTTATGTTCTTTGTTTTATTTTTCATAGCACAATTTGAATTAATTATTACTTTAATAATTATTTTTCATTTAAATTTTTTAAAAGAACTATTGTACCTCCTCTCATCAATATTATAATATCCGTAGGTTTTAACACAAAGTATTAGCACCAAAACTATCAAACTAAAAATCTCATGAAAAAATGGAAAATTTAACACTGTGAAACACTGATTTCATTAAGAAATTATTAATAATTGGGACTTAAAATGATATCATTGGATCATATATGATATTATAAGTATGTAAATGATTATAGCGTATAATTATAATAAATTAAAATTTATTATAAAGGAGGTTATAGTTCTTTGTAAGTAATTGAAACTTGATGTAAGGGTTTTATATTATAATCTCATTGTTTATTGTGATTATTTATGGTTAAGTTTCCAATGATGAAATTCATGATCTATCACTCAAAAAAATCATGATTTTTATTCTTCTATGGTTATTCATTTAATTTTAAAGTAATAGTACCATTTTACTCTCTTTTGTTCTTAAAATTATTAAGAAAATGTTTTCAAGAAAAAAATACTATATTTCCTCTTTGGCATGGAATCTTTTCTTCCATGTATATGTTATAATTAAAATATTTTCAATAATGTTTTGAATATTATTTTATTAATGTTTGAATTCATTCTTACCCATGTTTTTATTTTTAAAAAATGGTTTAGAATGAATATAATTATCATTTCCAAATGATATAGTATTGGACTTTTTTCCGAAAAGCAGAAAAGAATATTTGTTCTAACATACATGGCATGAAAAAATTTTCCTTCGATCATGACCATTAATATATTTGAATATTACTTAAAATTTTACATTATTTTTTTCAAATAATTTTTTTCCCAAAATATTTTTTGTGATTTTATAATTAAAATAAGTAATTTTTTCCTTAAGAAATATTCCATGTGATCTTTTAAAGGAATTTTCTTTTATGATAAAATCATTTGATATTACTTATTCTTTGTTGGGGATATGATACAAGGATACCCTTATAATTATACATTTGTAGGTTTTATGATTATGATGATGATATGTTTATGAAACCTAATTATTTTTTCCCATGTTTTGTTATGATGAAATTTTAAAATGCCTATAAAACCCATTTCCTTTCCATGGGTTATTATATATTATGAATGATTTATAATTTTATGTATAAAAAATGAATTTATTTTGTCTATTAATTGAGTGGGAATGAAATTTTATATCCCACAAATGAATTGGTTAAATATGGATATCTCATTAGATAATAAGACTAAAATAGGGAGTGAACCGAGCTCAGTAAGGGACTCTATCCACATTGATAGTCTTGAGAGAAAACCTTGATTAAGGATATGATAGAATTGGGAGTGAACCCAAGATACTATGATATAATTGGAAGTGATACATAACTAAGTAAATGACTTTAAATTATTAGGATCATAACATAAAATAATGTCTTAAGAAAATGTTTTTCTCTCCAGGATCATGTTCTTTGATTCCTTTATGATTCATGTCTTATGGACTACCAAGACTTATGTCATGATTCAAGATTATTATCTATGAAAGGTAGTGTATGGATTTTTAAATGTTAATCTCATGCATTAATACAATTATTCTCATTTTCTATTTAATTTATCATTGATATCTCTCTTTTTTACCCTTACTAAGAATATGAGCTCACCCTTTCTCATGTTTCCTTTCCTCATGTTTTGATGAAAGGTTTTAAGTAGGATATTTATAAGAAATGTAATATATGGGAAGATATTTGTGGAAGATGGAGAAGGTATTTCATGAAATAATAGTATTATGTATCTAGTCTCCATGTTTTCTAAACCTTTGTGGTCCTTAGGTGTGTATTTTTAAAATTTATTGAATATTCATCTATTATGTTATAATATCTATGTATGAAAAGTATGGGTTTCTATAGTTGGTATCATAGTAAAGGTTTAGTTAGATTTGGAAACTAGGATGAGAAAAAATTAGTGAGAAACCTTATGTTAATCCTATGTATATGAGTACATCCTAAGTTATGGTAAATAAATGAGTGTGTTTTACCTAGAAATATATCGTATTATGGATACTAAAAGTGGATCCTATTTTAGCAAATATGAATTTAGGGTAAATGACCTCAAAATATTTGGTCAAGTATATCTTGACAATAATTATGGTGTATGGTGAGTTTTCCCTTACTACACACCTTATTTGAAACTCTCTAGGGATATGCTTGGGTTAATCCACATTTTCTTAATGAACCATCATAAATGATTTAAATAGATGATGATTATGAATTACCTAGGATAAACCTAATGTGTCATGGATTTAAATGAAGGTGTTAGGATTTAGGCATCCTATAAATGATTTGTTATGATTATGTGGATTACCACTATGATTATTGTTGCTCACAATATGATTTTTGGTTTTAGTTAATGGATGAAAAATGAAAGAGCCATGTTAATACTGAATGTGAAATATAATAAAATTATTGTCCTTCTGAAAAACCAATTGTTATATGTGATGAAATGAAAAATATTTTTTCTATTCTCATTCACATTTATCAATTTATAAATCATAATCAGCTTCCAAATGAGAAAAGAAGGGAAAAAAATCTACATAGTCCCCCATGAGAAAAAATACACCTTCTTTTAGTGGATCTTTTGATCCACTAGTTTCTATGAAATTAATCAGTACCACTAAAAATATGGTTTTCATTATCTAGTGTTTAGAACATGAAAAATTTATTTTGGATGTTTACCATTTATAAGTAGAAGCAGATCAATGGAATACTCTTATCTAGAACACGAGGAAATGGGAATAAATTAACTCCATGATATGGAATGTGTTTTGGATCCTATTTTTCAATAAATATGCTCCTAATATTATTTATTTGAAAATAGAGAAGGAATTACTTGAGCTAAAGCATAAGGATGATGAATTCATTAGTACCGATGAGGAATATTTTACAAGACTTATGATGTTCACTTTTGAAATTATCATTTAACATTAAAGTAATATTTATTGATTCTTTAGTGGCATAAAAAAGTCTCCAAAGGGAACTACCCATAAGAGACATTAGTTTCTATGATGAAATCATTCAATGTGATATCAAGGTGGTAATGTATATTGGATTTACTCATCAATATTATGGGTTTTTATAATAAAACAATGACACAATTCAATGGAAATTATAATGATAAAAATCATGGATAGAAGAAGATGTTATTTTCTTTATTCTTGAAGTGTTGAAAAAAAACATGGAGGAAATTTTCTTATGGGGAATGGTAAATTTTTAAAGTGTGGAATGTAAGGTCATTGGGAAATAAAATTCCAAAGTGATGGGAAGTATAAATTAGATAAAGATGGTGAGAAAGTTCCATAAAATGAACCACCCACACTCTAGTGTTCCATATTCATTGAATATAGACATTGTGCTAACTAGTTATGAAATACAAAGGTTAATGAAAATGATTGAAATAATAAACAAATTAAGACCAAAGAACAAGGTAGATCTAATGTTACAACCATTTAAAATATGGGGAATGATAAAAAAGTGATGAAAGGTACACTTACCATCCACCATAGAACCACTAATGTCTAATTTAATTCTAGTTCCATCCACTATTTTATATCGGATAATTTTATAAGGGTATCACAATACCAACTCAATGATTATATGTTGAATTAGTATTGAAAATTCCTAATGGTATTATATTGAATTAAATGTTATTTTTGGAATGTATTATATTTATTTATATAAATCCCATATCAATTTCTCAGTAAGGGGAGTCCCATATTATATTTTGAATCAAAATATGATCTTGTATCGGTTAAATAATAAATATAAAATTCCAATGGAAGTTATATCAATTGTATGTGTCCTGATTCCTATTAAAAAAGGGTGATTATCTTAGATGGATGGGGTGAAACTCAATATCAAATATATAAATATTTTTTTGAGAAATTATTAATGTATATTTTAAATAGTTTCCTACTGTTCCTCCAAATTGTGAAGTTCAGTTTTCAATAGAAAACATACTTGGAACAAAACCTATTTTAAAGGCTCTAAATAAAATGACCCTCATTGAGTTACCATAATTAAAGAAGGAACTCTAGAATAATCTTGATAAAGTTTTAAATTAGACAAGTTCATCAAAACGTGGTTCACTTATTATTTTTGTTAAGAATAAATATAGATCAGTTAAACTCTAAAGTGATTATAGGGAACTGAACAAGATCACAATCAAGAATATGAATCCTCTACCACATGTTTATGATATGTTAAATCATGTACAAGGAGCTAAATATTTTTCCAAGATTGATCTTTGATCTGGATACTGTCATTTAAGGGTAAAAAGTGATGACATACCAAGGACTGCCTTCTATTCAGGGTATGGACACTATGAATTTATAGCGGTTCCATTTATTCTTTCTAATTCCACTACTATATTCATTGATTTAATGTATAGTGTTTTTAGAGATTTCCTTAATCAATATTTTGTAGCGTTTGTTGATGAAATTATTATATATTCAAATAGAAAATAAGAACATGAAGATCACAAAAATATTATACTAAAGACCACAAGAATTTAAAATATGTATGAAAAATTTAAAATGTGTGAATTTTGGCTACATAAAGTTTCATTTTTCAGTCATATAATCTCAAGCAAGGGTATATCGGTAGATCCATTAGAGATTGAATTTATTAAATATTGTCCCAGACTGACCACTATGAATGAGATTCATAGTCTTCTTGGTTTGGTTGGATATTATCAACTCTTTATAGATAATTTATTATGGATTTCCAAAAAACTCACTATATTAACTCAAAATGGATCCCAGTTACATTAGATAGATGAATGAGAGGAAAATTTCAAGTAATTTAAGAGAAAGTTAGTTAGTGAACTGGTGCTTACATGACCATATAATGGAGAAGAGATTTTGATCTTCAGTTATGGATCAAAGAAGATATTGGGGTGTATCCTAATGTAGAATGATATAATGATATCTTATGTCACATGAAAATTGAAGGTTCATGAGAAAAATAACCAAACTCAAGATTAGGATATGGATGAGGTATTTTTTGAATTAAAGATATAGAGTTATTATATTTAAGGAGAAAGCGGTGAAATATATACCAATAAATAAAGTTTAAAGCATATATCCACTCAGAAAGATTTAAATATGGGATATAGAAGATGGTTTGAACTGATTAAAGATTATGATTACTCAATATATTACCACTTTCAGAAAGTGAAAAAGGTGGTTGATTCTTTCATTTGAAAGTTTCATGATATCTTATCTATGATGAGGATCATAAAATACCCAATATTTATGGATTTTTGAAGGATGGATCTAGAAATATTGAATGAAGGGGGAAATATTATCATGATAAAATGAGTGTTTAACAATCTATCCAAGTGAATATTAATGAGGAACAAAATCATGATGAAATTTTACAGAATCATGGAATAAATGTTCCTAATATAAATATTTATTCAGATGGAATGATAAGGTTTAAGAATCATGTATGTGTATTATCCACACCAGATTTGAAGAAGGATCTATTGGATGAATTTCATCGTTAATCATTCATTATTAATCCTGGAATTACATTTATGTATACAGATCTAAAAGAGTATTTATAGAGGTAGAAAAGTAAGATATATATTTGATATTATATATCTCATTTCTTGGTATGTCATAAATTTAAGGATGGTTTGTATAAGTCTAGGGGGATGTTACAACCATTACCCATACAAGAATGGAAACAGGAAAACATCACCATGGATTTTATCATTTAACTCCCTAAAATGTCTAAATTTAATAAAGATATCTAGGTTGTAGTCGATAAACTTATGAATTCTATAGACATAATTTATATTAGAGACTATTTATCTCTTTATTAGCTTTCGAGAATATACATTAAAGAAGTGGTAAGGTTTCATATAGTAACTCATTCTATTATATCTGATCAAGATTGATGGTTTACCACGAGGTTATGGAGATGTTTTTAGAAAGATATGGATTCATATTTGTGTTTCAGTATTACTTATAATCTTTGTATAGATGACCTATATGATATAAACATTCATAAACTATAGGATATGATGGGGCATTGTTCTATTGATTAAAAATGTGGTTGGGATCAACACCTTCCTCTAGTTGAGTTTTCTTATAACAATATCATTCAATTGAGTATTCAGATGGATCATTATAAATCACATTATAGAAATAAGTGTAGAAGTCCAATATTCTGGTATAAAGTTATAAAATTAAAGCTATTAGAACTCGATTTATCTTAGAAAACTGAAGAGAAAGTCAGATCCATTCAACAACACATTAAGACCAGTCAGAGTTGATAGAAAAACTATGGTGGAAATCATCAGTGAATTATGGAATTTATATTTAGTTAGAAGATATTATTAGGAATTTCTCCATGGAAAAAGGTTATGCTATTTAGAAATATGGGAAAGTTGAGCCCTAGGTGTTTTGGTCCCTTTGAGATTCTTGATCATGTAGGGATGGTAGCTTATCAGTTGGTTCTTCCCCCAAAACTATCTCAAGTTCACAATGTATTCTATGCATCTCACCAAAATAAGAAAATAACAGATCCTTCACATGTACTGAATTCAAATGTTTTACTTCGAGGTATTGATCTTTACTATGAAGAGAAACTCGTAGAAATCATTGATCATAGAATTAAAGGTCAAATAAACAATATTAGTCACCTAGTTAATGTTTTTTGGAGGAATTAAAAATTTTTAGAAGCTACTTGGGAACATGATGATGTGACGAAATAGATATATCCTCATTATATTATATCATAGAGAAATAATTTCAACTCAAGGGGTTAGAGTTTAACAACCAAAGATTTTATGGTATATTTTCCATCAAAAAAATTAATTTCTTCGATGACACGTGATATATGTAAACCTAAGTCAAAATGAACTATAATATAATATACTATTATAACATAGCTATTAAATTTAAAGAGGTAATAGTATTAATAAAAATTTTAAAACTATATATAATGGTCTTAAGTAAATAAAATATATTGATAAATATGAACTCAATTTTTAGTAAACTCTTTATATTCTTCAAAAAAATATTTTTATTTAAAAATGGGTTTTTTTTGTGAGAAAATTATATATATATATATTTTACAATTTTATAAAATTTATTTGAAAAAATTATCCTCATTTTTGAAATCATCATGTCAAAATTTTCTTAGATTGAAATTTTGATAATTTTTTTGAAAAGAATGTTTTTTTCAATATATAGTGAAAAATATATATTTTTAATGAAAAATGCATTTTAATTTCAAGAATTTAAGATGTTTAATTTTTTTAAAATGATTTATAAATAAATTTATTTCATTTTTATTATGAATAATCCAATTAATGTATTTGGAATCATTTTTTGGTTGAATTTTGGTATGTAAACTTGTTATACATAAGGAAAAAAATTCTATAAAACCAATTTTCATCATATTTTGTAGGTTGAATTTGAAATTATGTTATACCACTTACATGAATTGAATTTGATAAAATGTATTTTAAATTTGGAATTAGAATAATAAATATAATATAATTATTTTAGCTTAATTTCTTTTATAATGAATAGTATAAAAAAGTAAAAATTCATTATCACTATTAAGTTTAAAACAGGTTTCACCGAGGGTTAAACTCATAGATGAGGGTAATATTTCCAATGAAACATGTCTAAATCTTATTTTATGGACATATTAATACCTTATACCATCCTACCTTTTAATATCTATCCATTTGGAATCATTTCTCTTGAGTGTGATGTTATTATATTTTAACCTTTTAATAAATTCAAGGGGTCTCCTCTCTACCACTTATAAAAGTACACCCCTCCCAACAATCCAAGTGCGAAAGACCTTTATATTATGCATGAGTTGAAGAATAATTTTGATGATGTTGTTAAATCTAATTCTAATATATTATTTACTAACCTTGATATCCCATCACCCGGGAGGGTCATCCAAAATGTGTGCATTGCTCATATTACCTCTAATAAAGATTTTGTTGATGAAAGGTTTAGTCTCTACAAGAAATAGATTATTTCCAGGGTTCTCAACCTGAATGGGGAGTGGCTGTGGAAGTTCACTGACCCGATTCAGAGGATCAAAGAAATATGGGGCTTCAACGAATGATGGATAACAGCTATGGGAAGAAGATATTACCACATTGTTTCCATATATAAAGAACTAAAAAGGAGAGCATGGAGTTTTGGATCTATCCCATTGAATCCTAGTTTCCTAAGAATTTATGAGTTGGATCACAATTCTGATCCTAATAATTTTTGGTACACACATGCGAAACTATGGGAAAAAAATTTGTAAGCTGAATTGGAACTATTGGAATCTATGATTCCTATGTGACATAACATCCTTAGTCGGTAATCCGATCAAGATTGATTAAAAAATGGATAACTTGATATTTGCATACTATTATAATGTTTTTATAGAAGTGGATATGTACTCCACCCTTGTTGTGAAGGTTGTTCTTACAACAAATGATAATAACATCAATATTGAAATTAAGTATGAAGGAAAGCTGAAATTATGTATGAGCTACAGATAATTTGATCACCTTTCATCTTAATGTAAAAGAGATAGGACACGTAAATTATATAAAGTGAAGGGTCAGGAAGATTCCACTTATTGAAGGAGAAAAGTGAAGGCTCTAGTGACTAATTTTAACTCAGTGGTTGTCCCTGATCCATTATATTCTAGAGACCTAAATGGGAGACATGTGAACATGAATAATGGTAGGAGGATTTCCCAACTTGTTAATGACCCAAAAAAACTTTTCCTCCCCCATCTAAAGAAGAAATGATGTAACTAGAGGGTGAAACTCTCTCCCACTTTGGGAATGTTCAATTGGATGAAGCTTCCATTTTCCTTCATTCTCATCATGATGTAATTCTATCTTGTGATGAGCAATTCCTGGTAGAGAATGCAAAGGAATGATGCCTATATAGAAAGCTTGAGATGGATCTAGTTATGGTTTGTGGTAATCCTCATATATACAAAATGGATAATGCTCCAATGGTGTTGGAGGGGGTTCCTTTTAGTACTGTTAGTTCTTTTACTAACCTATCTAAAAATAATGTGATAAATCAAAATCCAGAAGGCAAAAATGAATCTCCCTCCCCTTATGGACAAAATGAAGTAGGGCTACCTAAACTGGCTAGCAACCCTGGAGGTGATTCAAGTCATCCAACTAGGGATGATACCCCCATAAAATCTGAAATTAGTTCCTAGAATGAACACACCAGTGAGAAAAAATCTATCTAGAAAACCTGGGGAGCAAGCTGATTTGGACACCCCCTTCATAGAGGTGTCCTCCTCCAAGGTTTCCAAAAAGAGGAGATCTAATGATGATCCCCTTGAATTATTAGAATCCACTAAAATGTTTTCTTATCTTAATGGAATATTATTGGTTAGTTGTAACATCCCCCAATTCTTCACACTCTCATGTGGTTGGAAAGGGTAGGTTATGAGACCCCAAGTGTGCCTCCCCATATGCCAGAGGCTGCCGACTAACAACGGGGTGTGAAAAGAATAGTGTAGAGGAAACAACCCTTGGTATTAAGTGTCATAGTAGTATAAAAAAATCATAATAAGTGGAAAACTAATCAAATTATATACATAGAGAGAGAAAAAAAATAAAATATAATTGAGTAATTCAATAAATAATAAAAGAATAATGTAATGTTATGCTAGAATGTAACTGAATTCCATGATAGAAAAAAACAAGAAAAACACTAGTAGAATCTAGTAAAAGTCGCAAAGTCCCTGGTCTCAAACCCCATGTGGGTCCCATATCCAAACTCCATCCCAACTGCAATAAATAATCAATAGAAAGGTCCTTTTCCCTTAGTCAAACCTGCGTCCACATAATCTGCTTGGGTACCAAATGGCAGCCTGAATAGGGTGTGAGTAAAACACAGTTAGTCGACCCCACCATGTCTAAAAAATTAGTCTGATTAGAAATGTTTTCAATAAAGAGATAAATAAGTGTAGTAATTAATTCAATAATTTATGAAATACAAAAAACTACTTCGGATCCATGCCATTATATCTCTAAGCATGTCTTACTGCCAACCACAATCACATAACCAAGGTCAAATAACCTGTATCGAAGCCATGTCATAATATCTATGAGCATTTCTTTCAACCATTACAACCACAACCATATAACCATGGTATAGTCACAGATATCATTCTAGGTTAAATCCTTATAATAATTACAACATTTCAGGTTAAAGACCTATAATAATTACAACATTTTGGGTCAAATAGATATAATAATCACAAAATTATGGGTCCAATCACTATAAGAATTATAGCATAGGGCTCGACATAGCCTGCTCTCTCTATGAATTACAACATGGATTGGGCCAGGCCCACTCAATATCACCATTACAACATATATGTGTGAAACTGCTAGGGTCGAGCCCGATATATAAGAATTACAATGTAGAGAAATTTTTTGGTCATATAGCATGGATATCACAATATCACATCATAATTCTCAATGGTTTATTATGTGAATTACCATTATTCTTTCATATTACATTTTCAATTCAATTCACAATTGATTAATAATTATATCAATAAGAAATAAGCCACAATTTAGGGATTCAATAACAAGAAATCACCCTAGGTTACATGTTGTGATAAACATACTTTAAGACATTATGCAATTAAAAATCCGTTTAAAACAAAAGGAAATCAATGAATAATCTCATTCAACTATTAAAGTAATATGGGTTCATGAAATGATTGTACAATCACAATATTTCATAAACTTAGAAATTATTAAACAGCAGGGTTAAGATTTAGACCCCCTACCTTTAACCGATGATATAACAATGCTTCCAACAACCAACACCCCTGAGGAAGAAGGTTCATATGATTTTAAAGAGGAATCAAGATCAAAACTGATCAAGATCAAAACCAATAATGAAATCAGCCAAAGGATTTCACTGAAATGGTTAGAGAACTAAAGGGAAGAAAGAAGAAACCTAACCAAAGGATCTTACCAGGGATTGAAGATGATAATAGAACTTATTAAAGGGATGTTGGCACTCTAAAATAACTTGGATAACTCCCTAGGGTAGAGAGGATAGGATCTATGGTGAAATAGAATTAATTTTATCCGTATTTCATGTTTAAAATATAGGGTTGAGTATTTACATGGCGTGTAAATGTTTTTAATGGGAATCACCCAAAAACCCTTCACTTAGGACTTAATATATTAAAACCCCCAAACAATTACATGATGTGTAATCTCTTTACACAACGTGTAAGTGTTTTTAGTTGATTTTTCAGTCCATTTCCTTTTATACAACCAAAACCCCCTATAAGGATTCTCAATTTACCAAGAACCCATATTTTCAATTAGTACCATTTATACCTAAACTCCATTAACTCAAATAAGAATAAATCCCCAAAATTATGGTCATTTTCTACAAAAAAGGCACTCTATATCCAAACAAGACTTGGAAACTATGGCTCAAAAGAAAAAATTAGAGAGAAATATACCAGAAAAAAGACAAGATAATACAACCTCCCCACCTTATAATAGATCCTCTCTGGGTTTCTCCAAGAGTTCTTGTGAGGTCTCAAAAAACGATTTCATACAATGTGTTTACATATCAGACTCCCTCGTCCAGGTCTCTTCATTAAATTTACCATGTTTCCACTACACTCAGACCAATGGTATAGTCTAACCTCGAAATATTTTTCATTGTTATCCATAACCCATATCAGATGATCCTTAAAGGACGCATCAACACAATGCCCAAAGTATTTTACGTCTATCACATGGGAAGGGTATATATGATATTTTCATAGTTGCGACACAAAGAACACTTCATGTATTTTACTGTAGTGCTATAGAAGGGATAAATGGTACACCATTGGATTGAACCTTAACACTATTTCAAAGAGCCTAAAAACTTTGGGTGCTAGGTTTCCCTATTTCGTAATATGATCTTTCCCTATTCTGGGTGACACCTGAAGAAAAAAATGTTGACCAACCTCCAATTCCGATGGTCATCTCTAATGGTCATCATATTATTTCAACCTATACTGTGAAGTCACCAACCAATGTCTTATTAAATGAAACTATACATATCTCTCCTGCATGAGACTAGACCTAACAAGTGCTGACTCACCGGCCTCTTTCCAAAAAAAGAGGTGAACGACAAAACCATCCATACAAATATTCAATAGTTTCCATTTTTATAGATATCTAGAAGCAATTATTATATGAAAACTCCACAAGTGACATATTTTTCTCCCACAAACCACCAAAATCCAAAACATGGGTTTGAATCACATTCTCCAGAACCTGAATAGTCTACTCAGACTGACCCTTAGAATGTGGATCATAGGTTATGCATAAAATAATTCACAATCATATAGATTTCTAAATATCATTCCATAAACATGATGTGAAATGGGGATCTCTATCTTGAATGATACTTATCAAAACACCATGCAACCAAACCACCTCGCACATGTAAAGGTTTAATAGTTCTTCAACTATGAAGATTTCACTAATAGGTAAGAAGTCAACTAATGTAACGCGCTGACCCTAGTTACCCAGAGTCGGTGCATTATTACATAACATTGGCATGATTACAAGGAAATCATGTCTTGAAAGACCAATCAGTTTAGTATTATTGGAAACAAGATTCATACATATGATCCACTTTATAGCTTTGAGAGAAATACAACAATAATATATTTCATTAGAAGCATCAAAGCCTCCTAGATTATGCATGCAGGTCACTCATAAATAAATTCTTCATATCCTGGGAAAATGAAACATAATAAAGGGGTGAGCTCAAATGCTCAGTAAGCGTAATTAATACAGTGGAAAATGATATAAATATTAAGCACGGTAAATAATTGAAAACCACATGCCTTTACCAATAATAAACATGAATAATTTTATGGAAAGATTATGAGATGAGTAAATAATTCCATAATAAAACATAATCATGGGTATTCTACTAGTTGAATACCACATGAATCATCAATATTATTTCCATAATGAGGGAATGTATAATGCCAGAAATTCTGAAACATTTTGTCAAGGCCTTGGCCAGGAAATCTAAAATGATTAATGTAGAGACCCGAAGCCTGACGTACATGGACTTTACATTACTTTTTCGGAATACTTAGTACATAACAAAAATGCACACACACAAGGATCGTAGTAGTTTAGTATCTTTGAAAACTCGGAACGTAATCTTCTAATCGTGGTGAAAGATCTTCAATATCTCCCATAAATATCATCCCTTTTTTTAACCTAAAACCTTTCTTTATATCCTGGGGAAAAGAAAACATAAAAGGGTGAGCTCAAATGCTCAGTAAGGGTAAACAAAAGAAAAATCAATCACATCATATTCATAAGAACATAACTTTTGGAAATCTTAACCTGCAAAAGAGGGCATAATTTCATAACATGGGATAAATCATAGTAGTGAAATGAAATCCCAATAATCATAACTTAAAACATGAAACTTTGTGGCATACACACATAATCATAGAGAATCATTTCTTGTTAGTCAAGACTCATTGCCAAGACTATCTTAGTGGACAAAGTCCCTTTCTGAATCGAGTAACCCTCGTTTCAGTCCTGTTTCACTGAACCGGTAAAACCTACCATTTCAGCCATGTCTATCTCATGAGATATAAAATCATTACCCAATGCATTGGAGGGAGATATAGGTCCCACCCATCTTATAATGAATCCTTTCTTATGTGTGCCACATAATCATAAATCATACATCATTGCATAACCCATGTAATACAAATTGGAATCTTAAACATCATGACATCATAAAACAATTCATACAAGATAAAGGAATTCATAAGAATAATTAAATCACAATATGATCAAATCAATGTAATAATAGGGATAAAAACAGAAATGTTTATTATCTTAGATGGAAAATAATTTTGATAAAACACTTGAACTCCATTCTTGAGGAAAATATCCTTTCTTCTTCAAAAAACATTTTTCCTTTCATAACATGTCATACGAATTTAAAATAAAAGAAGTTGATTAAAAATAAACTTGAAAACTTGTAAAGGAATATTCTTGGAAATAATGTTTTAAAAATCCATTCATTCCGTATAAGTTAAAAAACATTCTTCTCGTACTTTTGTCGGAAAAGTCAAAAAGTACCTCGTACGAAAAACGAAAAAAGATTCCTTTCTTATTCTTTACTAAAAACTCACCGAAGGGTAAAAATGGATTTAAACAATTGTAGGTGGATGGAAATAATATTACATATTGATGAAACATGGATGTGGATGATAAAATACACCCCAGTAAATACTTACGAATAAACAATCTCGGATAAAAATGAGATTGTGATATTTTCCCTTACATTAGGTCCGACTTGCTTTGTAAGTGTCCGAACCTCCTGTATAATGATTTAAATCATGTTATTGACTTATTCCAGAATCATATTCATTGTTATGATATCATATATGGTTCACTTATGACATTATATTACCCGTTCTTTTGTAAATTCCATGTTAAAGAAGCGTTTTGGGTAAAATCGTTTCATTTATCGTAGGTGTTTTGACTTGTTGTTCTTGACATTATTATTACTTATATCATGATTTACTTACTTACAGAATATAAAATATGATTTATATATCATATATATTCAGTATATATATATATATAATAGATAGATAAATGAAATGAAAAACACCGTTCATGGAGACGGTAGTCCGTACGTACGCATGAACGCTGTTTTCGTTTCCTTATTGAAGTGAATGGAATTAAGTAGATGACATACATATAAATTTACATAAATCCAGTATCATTATTATGTCATATATTTCATTAGTACTTATAATATATTCTTTATAATCATTCATGAATGGTTAATCATTGAGAATGAATCTCATCGCGTCGTGGAGACGGTATTCCGTACGTACGCACGCACGATGATTTCATTTTTCCGTAGGATGGATAGAAGATGAATTAGAGTTGTTTCATATTTATAATAACATATCAGTATATAAGAAATACTGATGTTATTACTTTATCATGAAACAACTAAAGAATAATAAGTTTGAAGAAGAAAGAAATTGAAAAGATCGGTAATGGATATTACCTCTTCTTTGAAACGCCTCTTTGAATCCTCCAATTAGGGAACTAAAATTGGTCTTTTAAGAAGACCAGGACCTCTAGGATTATTCTAGGGAAGTGGAGAAGGGATTTTGGCAGGGGTTGGCCGAGCTTGAGTGCTCAAATTGTTGTGAGGAGGAGGGGGAGGAGGTGTCCTTTTATAAGGGAGGAGAGGGGCACCTTAGGAATACCTTAAAATATTATTTTATATTAATGTCAAAATCGGTTTATAATGGTTCCAAAGGGTCTTATTTCGAAGCTTAAGTGGGGATGGGTCGAAACCCTATCAACCAATAATATTTAGACAAGTTTAGGGTATTAATTTAACCTTATCAATTAGATTTAACTCTAAGTTAAATAATTTAACTTTTACCGTGTCTTTTTGTTTTCATTCACTATATGGTTAATACACTTACTATAACATGCCAAACGAACCCCAAATTGTTTATTATTAATACATATATCCTTATCTAAGTCATTTGGCCGAACCATAGATTTTTAGAAATAAAATAACAATTAATAATATAATATTTGATTTAAAAACTATTTTGTGTCAATTTTGACACTATTTGATATATGATTTTTGTGAAAGTAATAACAGAATTATATGTTCGAACCAAGTTTATTAAATCAACACTAATATATCACAGTAACCTAGAAAATTAGTTTAATTCATAAAAAGTCTCAAATGACATTTATTTTGGTGTTTATAACACCAATTATGTCAATATTTCATTAATAAGATAATTACTGCATCATATTTGTGTCATAAATAAATTAAATTATTTGATGTCTAAAAATTACAAATAAAATACCATCATGTAGGAAATCGTTTTATCTTTCTAATGAATATTTACAATCGAATTTATCTTATGTATAACTCTATATTAAAAATGTTTTAGTAAATAAACTTTGATTTTAACTCTTTTAACTCTTCTTTGAATTAAATAATAATAAATGTCCTAATCTAATCCAAGTGGGCCTAAATGGTCATATTTTATTCCTAAGCTTGGTTTTGGTCGAATTACACTTGTCCAATAGAATTATGACATGTGTTAGGGTAATAGTAATATCATATTTACCCTTAGTTACCCTATTTACTATTAACAGCGGTAAAAAAAGTAAAAAGTTACTATTCACCAAAAAATTATTTTTATCTCATTGAACCACATTTTACTTACTGATATCAACCGTGTCTGTCGGATTTTTGAAATTCCATTCACAGAAGCGGTAAAATTAAGTTTTATACAAAATTCAGTTTTTAACCTACCACTTAGTGGTTTCACTATTCATCAAAAATTGATGTTTTTCAGAAAAATGCCAAAATTTCACCCTAAGCTATAATTGATATTCCGAATTCAAAAATGATTTCTATTTTAAAAAAATTCCCAACATATAAGTTGCATTAATTAAATTAATTTCCGCTGTCACAACAAATAGCGTGTTTTTAAGAGATAATAACTATCAAAAGATTGACACTTGTTTATAACTGCTTTAAATGTGAAATTACATCCAATGACCAACATTGTATTAAATTGTAAAAATATATTCTAAATATACTTTAAAACCACTCAAATTCATAATTTATCACTATTAATTATTTCGATTAAAAAAGTTGTTTTTAATTATAATTTAGTAATTTTCACTATTCATCAGAATATGAAAGTTATCCGAAAAGTACCAAAATTTCACCTTAGGCTAAATTCAATACTCCGAATCCTTAAATGAAGTCCATTTTGAGAGCTAAAATTTCTAAAATTTTAAAAAGTGGTTATTACTATTCATAATGGCTAGTTTTAATAATATTTTAATAGCATATCGTTGTTTCGTGAAACTCAGTATTGCGTACTACACACGCTATCGAGGAAGGTTGCGATTGCGTGTAATGCAAGGAAAGTCAAGGATGCGTGTTGTGCAAGCTCCTTTTGGTGTAGCGTACAACACAAGACATTAGTGAAATTAAAAAAAATATTTTTCATAAAATCTTGGGCTGTTACATTCTACCCCCCTTAAAATGAATTTCGCCCTCGAAATTCGTCGGGGTTATAAATGGTTTACTATTTGAAAGTTTCTTTAATAGAAACCCACATCGTAAAAAGGAATACCAAAACTTGGCTTTAAAAACTAAAGTATGAAATGTAACGATTACCCAAATAAACTAATCACTGGGTTTCCACATAGGTGAAAATATGGATATGGAAGAGAAATCTAACCATCATGTTCTGATGGAGAGTGGTAGAGAACATGGCTATGGAAAAGCCAACAATCAAAAATCCATAAATTTGTGACGATCTAAGGTTCCATCCGATTCATCAGGTATAAGATCACTAGGACAACATTTTTGGTTTTCAAGATCATTTCCCTAAAGTTAAAAATTTGAATTAGAATAAATACTTTCTTTATTTTGGTACAATCTCACTGTTGTTCATGCCTTGAACAATTTCCACTTCATCTCTTAAATAAATGAAGTTGAATTTGTTATTCGTGAAGTGTTAGCAGATCATGTGATAGAATGACGGGTCATTCCATCTGTCTCAAACAAAAGGTTAGCAAAAATTATATACATAAGTCGATCTATAGTGAGATAAAGCATATATGGTTCCTAAAATTGACTTATACTTCATATATCATACTGCTTAATATAATAAAACTAGTTTCTACTAAACAAGGACTTCCTGTAGGCTAGTGGTAGGCGATAAAGGCCAGTCGCACTTCGATTGTGGGTTCGATTCCCACAGCCTTGTCCGAAGCGATGGGCTATCGCCCGTCCTGCAGGTTGTCCTTTTTCTAAAACTACATTACTATAACATCCCATCAATAATATCGAAAATCTTCTATCCTTAAACAATACTAACTTATGTCTAACATAATCCATTCTAATCTTTAGGCTTATCCATAATACTACAGTCCACTCTCATAATATAGTGAAAACGATTACCAGAGATTTAATACTGTCGTTAATCCCCATATATCGTAAGATATGTATTGTTGGTCACATTCCAAACATTCAAAGGCCTTAATCATGTATTCTCTTGAATACCCATTGAACCTTAGTGAAAACATGAATGCAGTTAAAAGTTAACTCTGTCCACATACCAAAATCCAAAAATTCTATATACTCAAACCATGATATAACCTTCTCCTTATATCAGTCATGAGCTCATGAATACAATCAAACACCTCATTATCTTATTATTCCTTCATTATGCGCATATTATCTAAATTCCAAAAATATCTGAATAACCTTTCATGGATAGTGGTACCATTAATCATACACTTTCATAACTCAAGGAAAGACAATAGTGTAACAATCCTTAGATGTCTCTTTATTCCATAGTACCATGAGATTTCCTATACAACATTACACATGATAAGCATGTAATCATTCCACTACATTCTTAAACCATTGACCGAGCTTCAACAATTCTTTCATCTCACATATAATTTGTAGTCTCTTCATCATCATCAACATAAATACATCCCATACGACCATACTGATTATCTTCATGAGACTTTCCCTTAGGGCATTGGTTTGCATAATGCCCGTACATTCCACATTTAAAACATTTAACCATTGTTAATGTCGTAGCAATACCATTATCCTCATCCATGGTGTTAACTGAACCTTTTCTTTTGCACTTACTTGCTTTGTGTCCCAAAGCATCTTCCAGTTCCTTTGAAACATTCTCCTTGATTCCTCTTCCCACATGATTTACATAGGGGAAATTGAACTTTCTTTCCTCTATGATCATCATGAAACTCCATCTTTCTCTTATTAGCCGAGTCAGGAAACATACCAAATTTTACTTTATTGATCATATTATGAGATTTCTGATTCGGCATAATAATGATGTTTGGACTTCCAAATCCCATTTCATTTTGTTTCTCATGAAAAATATCATTCCATTGTCCATCATATCCTCCATTATCGTGAATCACCTTGTTTCCAGCCATTTTTTAAAACCCAAAAAGAATAGTGTGAGAGGAAAAAATCATGCTAGGGAAAACAATATAATAAAGTGGGAGTACCTTCAATATCTAACATCTTAGGTTTAATTCTATGATCGTTAGCGTAGTTCTAGTACTATAACCTATACGTATACTTAACCTTAGGGACATCCCTAGACATACCATAGAAATATCTCTAGGGATCTCACTAACGTTTTCGCATCCTAGTTTCCAAAGGTTGACTAAACCTTTCCTCTGATACCAACTGTAGAGACCCGAAGCCTGACGTACATGGACTTTACATTACTTTTGCGGAATACTTAGTACATAACAAAAACACACACACACAAGGATCGTAATAGTTTAGTGTCTTTGGAAACTCGGAACGTAATCTTCTAATCGTGGTGAAAGATCTTCAATATCTCCCATAAATATCATCCCTTTTTTAACCTAAAACCTTTCTTTATATCCTGGGGAAAAGAAAACATAAAAGGGTGAGCTCAAATGCTCAGTAAGGGTAAACAAAAGAAAAATCAATCACATCATATTCATAAGAACATAACTTTTGGAAATCTTAACTTGCAAAAGAGGGCATAATTTCATAACATGGGATAAATCATAGTAGTGAAATGAAATCCCAATAATCATAACTTAAAACATGAAACTTTGTGGCATACACACATAATCATAGAGAATCATTTCTTGTTAGTCAAGACTCATTGCCAAGACTATCTTAGTGGACAAAGTCCCTTTCTGAATCGAGTAACCCTCGTTTCATTCCTGTTTCACTGAACCGGTATAACCTACCATTTCAGCCATGTCTATATCATGAGATATAAAATCTTTACCCAATGCATTGGAGGGAGATATAGGTCCCACCAATCTTATAATGAATCCTTTCTTATGTGTGCCACATAATCATAAATCATACATCATTGCATAACCCATGTAATACAAATTGGAATCTTAAACATCATGACATCATAAAACAATTCATACAAGATAAAGGAATTCATAAGAATAATTCAATCACAAAATGATCAAATCAATGTAATAATAGGGATAAAAATAGAACCCTTTATTATCTTAGATGGAAAATAATTTTGATAAAACACTTGAACTCCATTCTTGAGGAAAATATCCTTTCTTCTTCAAAAATCATTTTTCCTTTCATAACATGTCATACGAATTTAAAATAAAAGAAGTTGATTAAAAATAAACTTGAAAACTTGTAGATGAATCTTCTTGGAAATAATGTTTTAAAAATCCATTCATGCCGTATAAGTTAAAAAACATTCTTCTCGTACTTTTGTCAGAAAAGTCAAAAAGTACCTCGTACGAAAAACAACAAAAGATTCCTTTCTTATTCTTTACTAAAAACTCACCGAAGGGTAAAAATGGATTTAAACAATTGTAGTTGGATGGAAATAATATTACATATTGATGAAACATGGATGTGGATGATAAAATACACCCTAGTAAATACTTACGAATAAACAATCTCGGATAAAAATGAGATTGTGATATTTTCCCTTACCTTAGGTCCGACTTGCTTTGTAAGTGTCCGAACCTCCTGTATAATGATTTAAATCATGTTATTGACTTATTCCAGAATCATATTCATTGTTATGATATCATATATGGTTCACTTATGACATTATATAACCCGTTCTTTTGTAAATTCCATGTTAAAGAAGCGTTTTGGGTAAAATCGTTTCATTTATCGTAGGTGTTTTGACTTGTTGTTCTTGACATTATTATTACTTATATCATGATTTACTTACTTCCAGAATATAAAATATGATTTATATATCATATATATTCAGTATATATATATAATAGATAGATAAATGAAATGAAAAACACCGTTCATGGAGACGGTAGTCCGTACGTACGCATGAACGCTGTTTTCGTTTCCTTATTGAAGTGAATGGAATTATGTAGATGACATACATATAAATTTACATAAATCCAGTATCATTATTATGTCATATATTTCATTAGTACTTATAATATATACTTTATAATCATTCATGAATGATTAATCATTGAGAATGAATCTCATCGCGTCGTGGAGACGGTATTCCGTACGTACGCACGCGCGGTGATTTCATTTTTCCGTAGGATGGATAGAAGGTGAATTAGAGTTGTTTCATATTTATAATAACATATCAGTATATAAGAAATACTGATGTTATTACTTTATCATGAAACAACTAAAGAAGAATAAGTTTGAAGAAGAAAGAAATTGAAAAGATCGGTAATGGATATTACCTCTTCTTTGAAACGCCTCTTTGAATCCTCCACTTAGGGAACTAAGATTGGTCTTTGAAGAAGACAAGGACCTCTAGGATTATTCTAGGGAAGTGGAGAAGGTATTTTGGAAGGGGTTGGCCGAGCTTGAGTGCTCAAATTGTTGTGAGGAGGAGGGGGAGGAGGTGTCCTTTTATAAGGGAGGAGAGGGGCACCTTAGGAATACCTTAAAATATTATTTTATATTAATGTCAAAATCGGTTTATAATGGTTCCAAATGGTCTTATTTCTAAGATAAAGTGGGTATGGGTCGAAATCCTATCAAAAAATAATATTTATACAAGTTTAGGGTATTATTTTAACCTTACCAATTTGATTTAACTCTAAGTTAAATAATTTAACTTTAACCGTGTCTTTTTGTTTTCTTTCACTATATGGTTAATACACTTACTATAACATGCCAAAAGAACCCCAAATTGTTTATTATTAATACATATATCCTTATCTAAGTCCTTTGGCCGAACCGTAGATTTTTAGAAATAAAATAACAATTAATAATATAATATTTGATTTAAAAACTATTTTGTGTCAATTTTGACACTATTTGATATATGATTTTTGTAAAAGTAATAACAGAATTATATGTTCGAACCAAGTTGATTAAATCAACACTAATATATCATAGTAACCTCAAAAATTAGTTTAATTCATAAAAAGTCTCAAATGACATTTATTTTGGTGTTTATAACACCAATTATGTCAATATTTCATTAATAAGATAATTACTGCATCATCTTTGTGTCATAAATAAATTAAATTATTTGATGTCTAAAAATTACAAATAAACTAGCATCATGTAGGAAATCTTTTTAGATTTCTAATGAATATTTAAAATCGAATTTATCTTATGTATAACGCTATATTAAAAATGTTTTAGTAAATAAACTTTGATTTTAACTCTTTTAACTCTTCTTTGAATTAAATAATAATAAATGTCCTAATCTAATCCAAGTGGGCCTAAATGGTCATATTTTATTCCTAAGCTTGTTTTTGGTCGAATTACACTTGTCCAATAGAATTAGGACATGTGTTATGGTAATAGTAATATCATATTTACCCTTAGTTACCCTATTTACTATTAACAGCGGTAAAAAAAGTAAAAAGTTACTATTCACCAAAAAATTATTTTTATCTCATTGAACCACATTTTACTTACTAATATCAACCGTGTCTGTCGGATTTTCGAAATTCCATTCACAGAAGCGGTAAAATTAAGTTTTATGCAAAATTCAGTTTTTAACCTACCACTTAAGGGTTTCACTATTCATCAAAAATTGAAGTTTTTTAGAAAAATGCCAAAATTTCACCCTAAGCTATAATTGATATTCCGAATTCAAAAATGATTTCTATTTTAAAAAATTCCCAACATATAAGTTGCATTAATTAAATTAATTTCCGCTGTCACAACAAATAGCGTGTTTTTAAGAGATAATAACTATCAAAAGATTGACACTTGTTTACAACTGCTTTAAATGTGAAATTACATCCAATGACCAACATTGTATTAAATTGTAAAAATATATTCTAAATATAATTTAAAACCACTCAAATTCATAATTTATCACTATTAATTATTTCGATTAAAAAAGTTGTTTTTAATTATAATTTAGTAATTTTCACTATTCATCAGAATATGAAAGTTATCCGAAAAGTACCAAAATTTCACCTTAGGCTAAATTCAATACTCCGAATCCATAAATGATGTCCATTTTGAGAGCTAAAATTTATAAAATTTTAAAAAGTGGTTATTACTATTCATAACGGCTAGTTTTAATAATATTTTAATAGCATATCGTTGTTTCGTGAAACTCAGTATTGCGTACTACACACGCTATCGAGGAAGGTTGCGATTGCGTGTAATGCAAGGAAAGTCAAGGATGCGTGTTGTGCAAGCTCCTTTTGGTGTAGCGTACAACACAAGACATTAGTGAAATTAAAAAAAAATATTTTTCATAAAATCTTGGGCTGTTACAATTAAGGCCTCATCCAAAACCATAAATCAAATTTGGAAAGGGACTCATCCAATTCGACATCTAGTTGTCTCATGAGACCTACCGATTCATAGAGGAGCTATAACAGGCTCCACCAGTCACTTACTAAGTCCAATACATTCCTCATATGAAAAGGTTTAAACATATCATAAACATTCGTATTAAAACTGACATACAAAATGTCAATACATTAACCATAAGAAATTAATGGTATAAAAATAGCACATCCACAGTCAAACATATTACAAAAACTTCAATAAAATATGGAAGTTTTGTATCAAAATAAATCAACTTCAAATAAACTTAAAATCCATCAAAGGATGTTGACATAGATGAAATCAAAACATTTTTTAGAGACATATCTCTTTATATTTTGAAATCATTTAAGATTCACATAAAGAAAATATTTATTTTGAAAATATTCTTATAAGATTTTATGGTAAGCTTTGACGATGTTATAACAACATAAAATATCCTCACCTTCCATATAAGTTAAAAAACATTCTTAACTTAATTTTTTCGAAAAGGTTAAGAAGGACCTGGATTGGAAAACGATGAAAATATTCCTTTATAAACTTATTATATATAGTCAAAAAAGTGTATAAATGACTTTAACCCATATTCTGTAAAATAGTAAGAATGGTTTGAAATAAATTTTTAAGAAACATGGATGTGGATGATAAAGAGGTCCTAGTAGATAATTACGTATAAACAACATCGGATAATGAAGAGATTGTGAAATAAACGCTTACCTTGTAATTTTCCTTGGGTTATGGTAGGTTAAACAACTGTATAATGGTGAAATAATTGTTATTGAATTGTAAAATAATCATATATATGAATATGATATCATATATGATCTTTTAACATCGATTTGTTAATAAAATCTTAGTATTATCATCATTTTGGGTGTTACATTTACTCGTTTTCTTTTATATAAGCCTTGTTTGTTATGGATAGGTTGTATCATACTCATATACAGAATGATATTAAGTCCTTAGATATTATTTTTAATCATCCAATAAAATTTAGGCTTGAATGGATATGATGGGGAATGAATCTCATCGCGTTTGTGGAGATGGTAATCCGTACATACGCATGAGCGACAATATCATTGTTTTGATATTAAAATAATATATAATTGGATGGTATATCATATAAACAGAATCATTATCATGTTATATTTATTATTTACATGAATTATACATCATTAGTATACCCATCTAAATAATAGTATATTGAATAACAATTACACCACAACGTGGAGACGGTAGGTCGTACGTGCGCATGTATGGTGACATGTCATTCAAGGGATGGATAGAATAATGAATTTTTTTGTTCAATAATTATAATAAAATCAAAGTATATAGAA
Organism: Viscum album; assembly: GCA_963277665.1. Taxonomy (NCBI): domain Eukaryota; kingdom Viridiplantae; phylum Streptophyta; class Magnoliopsida; order Santalales; family Viscaceae; genus Viscum; species Viscum album. Next base: position 1,388,203,901 of record OY728153.1, read on the forward strand.
GGTACTGGATTTATTATTTTAGAATGGAAATAACAAGGAAACAAGAAGTTGAAGAAGAGATGAACTTTAAAGAGGGTAGTGAAGACGTTACCTCTTCTTCGGGTTCTTCCTTTTGATTTGATCAAAAGGGCTCCATAGGATGGATTTATGATCAAAATAAGGACTCTAGGATGAATTGATGGATGTTGGCAGGATATTTGGGCAGGTTTTGGCCGATCCAAATGGCTTTGAATGTTTTAATTAATGAGAAGGGTGAGTGACCTTTTATAAGAGGGGTGAGGGGATCTTTAGAAAAAACTTAAAGTATTATTTTCTAATAAAATCATATTCGGTTTCAAATGGATTCAAAGTGTATTATTAAAATTATAAGGTGGGTATGGTTCGAAATAAGTTCAACCAATAGATTTTAGATAGGTTTGGGTCATTATATTAACCTTATCTTTTAGTTTTAACTCTTGGTTAATTAGTTTAACACTTACCATGTCACATTGTATTTTTATAATATATAGTTCATAAACATAATATATACATCCAAGAGACCCGCAAGTGGTCCATTAATGATACACCAATAATGATATAAGTCCTTTGGCCTAACCTTAGGTTTTTAGGAATAAAATATAAATTAATAATATAATATTTTTTTTAAAAACTCATTTATATCAATTTTGACACTACTCAATAATTGATTTTTGTTAAAGTCATAAAAACATTATTAATTAAAATAAAATTCATTTAATCAATACTAATATGTCATATTAAGCAATAAAATTCGGTTATGTCATCAAAAAATTCAAATTATATTTATTTTAACATTTATAATACCAATTATTTGATTCTTTCATTAATAAGGAAAATATTGTATCTTTATTGTGTCATATATATTTTTACGTTTTCAATGTCTAAAAATTATAAATAAAATATCATTATGTATGAAATATTATTATCTTTCTAATTAATATTTATAATAAAAAATATAACATATATAACCCTATGTAATATTTTTTCTAAAAGATATAAATTTATGTAATTTTTGTATTTACTTTATCTTAATTACAATAAAGTGTCCCTATCACCTACAAGTGGCTCCATGGGGTCCCAAAAATAGACCCAAAGATGCCCATGGTTGGAAATGTATCCACAAATAAGGTTAGGACACGTTTTAGGGTAATTTATTATTATTATAATATTATTTTTTAACCCTTATTTATCGGATTTACCTTTTAACCATGGTAAATAAAATATTTACCGAAGTAATTATTCAAAATATGTAAAAATAAAATTTTACTATTTACACAATTTGGAAATCCTGATTCCGAATATGGAATCAATTTTTCCAAGTTCAAAACCCAGAAGTGGCAGAAATTAATTTAAAATTAATTCTTGCTATCAAAACAAAAAACGTGTTTTTAAGATATAATAACTATCAAAAGATTGATACTTTTTTATGTCCGGTTTAATTGTGAAATTATGTCCAATGAAAAACATTGTATTAAATGGTTAAAATATATTCTAAATATACTTTAAAACTACTCTAATTAAAAATTTAGCACTATTAATTCTTTTGATTAAAAGAGTCGTTTTTAATTAAAATTTAGTAATTTTCACTATTCATCAAAATATAAAAGTTATCCAAAAAGTACCAAAATTTTACCCTAAGCTAAATTTGATATAAAAAATCCATAAATGGAGTCCATTTTGAGAGATAAAATTAATAAAATTTCAAAAATTAGGTATTACTATTCATAATGGCTAGTTTGATTGGTTGTGGTGTGTGTTAGAACTCAAAGTTGCGTACAACACACGCTATTGCATTACTCAAAGGGAATTGTACCGTGGAAGCTTGGGGTGTTACATTCTCCCCTCTTTCAAATAATTTCGTCCTCGAAATTTCTAGAAAATTACTATATAAAAAGTCTCAGGTGGTTCTTCATCATAAGTTCCTCAGGTTCCCACGTTGCCTCTTCCATCTTCTGGTTTCTCCATAAAACTTTTACCAGATGGGTCGTTCGGTTTCTCAACACTTGTTCTCTCGTATCAAGAATCCTGAAAAGCTCTTCACAATAAGATATATCGGGTTCCAGTTCTAATTACTCATAGGTGAGTACATGCGTTGGGTCAGGCATGTATTTTCTCAATAGTGATACCTGGAACACATCGTGTACTTTGGAGAGACTTGGCGGCATTGCCAATCGGTAAGCTACAACCCCAATTCTTTCTAGAATTTCGAATGGTCCGATGTACCTGGGACTCAATTTACCTTTCTTACCGAAACGTATAACTCCCTTCCATGGAGATACCTTCAAGAAAACATGACAAATCCTTCATTAGATTATCGGCATATCTCTTCTGCCTACTTTGAGCTGCTTTGATGTGGTTTTGGATTACCTTTACCTTTTCCATCGTTTCCTCCACCAGTTCCAGGCCAACAAGTTTTCTTTCACCAACATCGTCCCAACATGTTGGTGTGCGACATCTCTTTCCGTACAACGCTTCATATGGTTCCATCCATATACTTGAATGAAAGCTATTGTTATAGGAAAATTCCACCAGAGGAAAATATTGATCCCACATACCCTGAAAGTCAAGTGAGAATGATCTCAACATGTCTTCTAAGGTTTGAATAGTCTGTTCTGATTGTCCATCTGTTTGAGGGTGGTAAGAAGTGCTCAAATGAAGTTTAGTATCCAATGCCTTCTGAAGACTTTTCCAGAATCTTGATGAAAAATGGGGATCATGATCCGAGACAATCGATAGGGGAACTCCATGAAGTCTCACAACTTCATTAATATATAGTCTTGATATACATTCAAGTGGTAGATCTTCTCTTATAGCATGAAAATCTACTGACATAGTAAGATGATCAATAATGACCCATATTGCATCGTTCCATCTAGGAGTCTTTGGCAGCCCCATGACGAAGTATATCGTAAAATTATCCCATTTCCACTCAGGTATGGGAAGAGGTTGCATGAATCCTCCAGGCTGTTGCCTTCTAGCTTTCACTTGTTGAAAAACCATACATCTTGACACAAAATCAGCAATCTCCCTCTTCATGTTGTCCCACCAAAAATGTTCCTTTAAATCTCGATACATTTTGGTTCTCCCAAGGTGTATAGAGAAATTGGAACTATGAGCATCATCCAACAATTCCCTTTTTATATCAGGTATATTGGGAACACAAATTATCTTCCAAAACTTTAAAATTACATCATCATACACAAAGTCATTCGATCTCCCATCATTCACACCTTTAATATTCTTTTGAAACCCTTCATCAACGGTCTAAGAAATCTTTATCCTTTCTAGTAAAGATGGTTTGGAAACCATTTGAAAGAGTATTGATGTTTCACCCTCCATGGTAATTCCCATATCCATCTTTACTAGATCCATATATATAGGATCCTTTTCTACTCTCATCTTGTTCCAAATTCCATGATCCTTTCTACTCAAAGCATCTACCACCTTATTTTCCTTCCCCGGGTGGTAGTGTATCATGCAATCATAATCCTCGAGTAGTTCAAGCCATCTCCTTTGCCTCATGTTGAGCTCCTTCTGTGAGAAAATATATTTCAAACTCTTGTGATCAATATAAATCTCACATTTTTCACCATAGAGATGGTGTATCCAAATCTTCAAAGAAAATATTACAGTAACTAACTCAAGATCTTGAGTAGGATAGTTTTTCTCATAAATTTTTAGCTATCATGATGCATAGGCAATAACTCTATCATTATGCATAAGGACACAACCAAGACCTTTCTTTGATACATCTCTATAAATAACGAACCCATCATTCCCTGATGGTAGAGTCAATGTAGGAGCGTTGACTAATCTTATCTTCAGTTCTTCAAAACATTATTCACACTCTTTTTTCTAGACAAATTTAACCACTTTATGTGTGAGCTTTTTTAATGGGTTATCCAACCAGGCAATTTTCTGGACGAAACATCGGAAATAACCTTCTAAACCAATAAAACTACGTACCTCAGTTATACTCATTGGTGCTGGCCATTCTTGGATTGACTTGGTCTTAGAAGGATCAATAGAGATTCCATCCTTAGAGAAAATATGGCCAAGAAAAGGAATCTCCTAAAGTCAGAATTCACACTTGCTAAACTTCCCATATAATTCATGTCTTCTCGGAGTCTTCAATATAATGAACAAGTGATTTTCATGATCTTTGTAGATTTTGTAGTATACCAAGATATCATCAATAAACACCACTAAAAATTCATCATGATATTCCTTGGAAACTCTGTTCATTAGATCCATGAATACAGAGGGTGCATTAGTCAGCCCAAAAGGCATTACTGTAAACTCATAATGCCCGTACCTGGTTCGAGATGTTGTCTTCAGAATGTATTCCTTCTTCACACACAACTGATTATATCTAGATCAAAGGTCAATCTTTGAAAAGTATTGAGCTCCATGCAGTTGGTCAAATAAAGCATCAATGCGAGGTAGGGGATACTTGTTCTTTATTGTTATAGCATTGATCTACCTGTAGTCAATGCACAACCTCATAGATCCATCTTTCTCTTTAACAAAAAGGACAGGGGCTCCCCATGGAGAAACACTAGGGTGAATAAATCCCTTATTACTCAATTCCTCTAGTTGTTTCTTTAGTTCAACTAATTCCATAGTGGCTATTCTATAAGGGGTTTTCGATATGGGCCTTGAACCAGGAATTAAATCAATGGAAAACTCAACTTCTCATTCTGGAGGATGTCCAGGTAAATCTTTAAGAAACACATCAACATATTCTCTCACAATAGGTACATCCTCTATTTGAACATTCCTTTCCTCACCCACAGTTATTTCATTCTATTCCTCCCTGATAATTGAATTTAGTTGAGCTAATGGGGGTGGATCTTGATAAGATTTAGGTGGCGATGATTCTGCTCTAAAGATAAGGTGTTCCTTATCATCATCATCAATAATCATACCATCCTTCTTCTTACAATAAATCTTCTCATCATGGTCTGAAATCCAATCCATACTGAGGATTATATCAAATTCAATCATAGGTATGATGATGAGATCAGCGGATAAAGAACATTAATGCGCTCTAATGGGGACTGATTCACAAAACTTCGATTCAATGATACTTCCCTTAGGAGTTTTAACTGAAAACTCCCTGCAATTATAGCATTGAACATCGTTAGAGTCTTTCTTTCCTTTATAATCACCAGCTAAGTGGCCTTTCTGTCCATATTTGTAGCATACTCATTTTCATTTTAGACAGGCACCAGGGTGCTTCCTTCCATAATTATCACAGCGTGGAAATTCAATTCTACCCTTCTTACCTATTTCTTTATTTCTTTTCCCAGAGTGTTCATCAGATCTCTTCTTCTCTTGCTTTGATTTAAAGTCATAAGACATAGAGAATTCCTTTTCTGTCTTGATAGCACACGAGACAATATCTTCGTATAATGAGAAGGTTTGCGAGACTAATGCTCGATAGAGAAATGGGTTTAAACAATCAAAGAAACGATAAATCTTACACCTTGGGTTACGTATATAATCAGCAACATGCCTTGCTAACCTTGTAAAGTTAGCCTCATACTTTGCGACATTCTCATCCTCTTTCTACCTCAGACTCAGAAATTGCCTTTCCATATCTGCTCAATGGTCTCGAGGAAAGTATTTTTGTAAGAAAATCTATTTGAACTCCCTCCATTCCATATCTGATACTTCATCATCTTCCTTCGTGTTTTGTATCAATGACCACCATTGATAATCATCTCCAGTGAAGCGATAAATTGCAAATGACAACTTTTTCCCTTTCACTACTCCCTAAGGCATAGAATATTTTCTCTAAGTAATTTATCCATTGCTTAGATACTATGAGATTTTTACTCCCATTTAATATCGATGGTTGTTGCCTCATGAAGCGATCAAACATTGATCCTCTACACTGTGTATCTGGGTGCTCCATATGGGTACGGTTATTATTCATAACCTGACTGAGTTGTCCCAGTATGGTGATAAGCTGATTATCACCAGTTGCATCACTAGATCCACTATAATTATCTTGAGCAGGAGGGAAATCCATACATGGAGTGCGTGGATTGATACAGTTTCCATTCCTTCCACAAAGTGCCATTTCTAAACAATGGGAGAAACTAGATTATTTTATGAATTGAAATATATAATTCCAAACGTCTAAAATACTTAACATAAATTCAACAGTTAATGGATATAATCCATAATCATAAAAAACTTTTCTTTGAGAAGTATATACTCATAACCCTTCATAATGGTTGGTAAATAAAATGAGAATTATCCTATGCATATCCCCCGGGAGTGTCGTAACCAAGAGTGAAAAAATCCCCTTTTTTATGCACCAGTTCCCATTCGAGTCAATCTCAAAGTGTTGTTTTCGAGTTTTACCCCTAGGTACATCTGTTCTAGAGCCGCCTCTACCTGCTCGTATCCAGGCAGGAATGTATTTCTCGGAAAACTCAAAAAATCTCTACAATACCACAATTCTAGGAAGTTCTTCTATACTAATCCTCAAAGTCTATCTTAGGGTTGTGTTCTCTAATGAGAGTTTATCTAAATCTAGTATCCATGGTTTGTACTAAACTTCCTATGATACCAACTGTAATGCCCCGACTCCAATTACCCAGTTTCTGTGCATTATTACATAACATTGGCTTGATTACAAGGAAATCATGTCTTGAAAGACCGATCAGTTTAGTATTATTGGAAACAAGATTCATACATATGACACACTTTACACCTTGGAGAGAAATACAACAATAATATATTTCATTATAAGCATCCAAGCCTCCTAGATTATGCCTATAGGTCACTCATAACTAACTTCTTCATATCCTGGGAAAATGAAACATAAGAAAGGGGTGAGCTCAAACAATCAGTAAGGGTAAGTAATACAGCTGAAAATGACATAAATATTAAGTATGGTAAATAATTGGAAACCACATGCCTTTACTAATAATAAACATGAATAATTTTATGGAAGGATTATGAGCTGAGTAAAAAATTCCATAATAAAAAATAATCATGGGTATTCTACTAGTCGAATGACCACATGAACCATCAATATTATTTCCATAATGAGGGAATGTATAATGCCAGACATTCTGAAAGATTTTGTCATGGCCTCAGCTAAGAAATCTAAAATGATTAAGGCCTCGGCCAAAACCATAAATCAAATTGGGAAAGGGCCTCGGCCAATTCCACATCTAGTTGTCTCATGAGACCTACTAATGCATCGAGGATCTATAGCGGGCTCCACTAATCACTTACTATGTCCAATAAATTCCTCATATGAAAAGGTTTAAACATATCATAAACATTTTTATTAAAACTATCATATGAAATGTAAATAATTTAACCATAGGCAATGAATGGTATAAAAATAGCACATCCACAGTAAAAAATATCACAAAAACTTCAATACAATATGGAATTTTTGTATCATAATAAATCAACTTCAAATAAACATAAAATCCATCAAAGGATGTTGACATAGACAAAATCAAAACCTTTTTTTAGAGACATATCTCTCTATGTTTTGAAATAATTTAAGAGACACATAAAGAAAATATTTATTTTGAAAATATTCTTATAATCTTGTAAGGTAAGCTTAAACGATGTTATAACGTTGAAAAATATTCTCACCCGCCGTATAAGTTAAAATAAATATTCTTACCTTCATTTTGTCGAAAATGTTAAGAAGGACCTTGTTTTGTGTAACACCCTGAGCTTCCATAATACGCTTCTCATTCAATAATGCAATAGCTTGCATTGTACACAACTTCGAGTTCTAAAACACTGCGACTAATCAAAGTAGCCATTATGAATAGGTATAACCACTTTTTAAAATTATAGAAATTTTATATTTCAAAATGGACTTCATTTTTGAATTCGGAATATCAATTATAGCTTAGGGTGAAATTTTGGCATTGTTCTGAAAAACTTCAATTTTTGATGAATAGTGAAACCACAAAGTGGTAGTTAAATAACTGATTTTTCTTTTAAAAGAAATATTACCACTTCGGTGATTTGATTTTCAAAAATCCAACATACATGGTTATCATTAAGAAGTAAAATTTGGTTCAATGAGATTAAAATAATTTTTGGTGAATAGTAACTTTTAAGTTCTTAATCGCGATTAGAGGTAATTAGTGTAGTTTAAGGTAAAAATAATGTTTTAATAATATGAGATGAGATTGACACATGTCCTACCGTCATTGGATGTGCCATGGAAAACCAAGAAAATCCATGGGTCAACTTGGGGACCCCATGGAGCCACTTTAGTTAGAAAATGACATAAATACCTTTTATTTAATGTTAAAGTAAAAAATGACACAAACATGAAATGTTTTACTAAAACAATTTTTACATGGGGTAATACAAGTCATATTTTTGACTATAACTAGTAATTGGAAATATAAAAATATTTCCTACATCATAGTATTTTTTTTATAATTTTTAGACATTAGATAAATTAAATTATTTATGACATCATTATGATGCAGCGATGACCTCATAATTTAACGATTTTAATAAAATGAAAAGATAATATACAATCAAACACTTACACTTTTCCAAAGACTATTTTATGGGTAGATTTCGAACCCTTATCACCTTATCCACGAATTATATAAGTTTGGGACCTTTTGGATCCGAAAAGCATTTTATAATAATGTACAATTTCCTTACTTTCCAAGAGTGCCCCTCCTCCCCTCTTATAAAAGGCCCCCACCTCTACCACCTCATTCACACTTTCAGACCATTTGGCTCAGCCAACATCTACCCAAATACTCTCCCAACATCACCCTATTAATCTTAGAAGCCTCACTTTGGGCAGAACTCTTTCCAAGGAAGCCTTTGGCTCAAATCAAAAAGAGTTACACGATTTTGAGGTAATGTCTTCTCTAATGTTGTTTTGTTTTATTTTTCTTCTCCAACCCCCTAATCTATTTTTATTCATTTCTTTTGTAACAACACCAGTATCCTCAATATACTAGGATGATATTATAATAAGGATTCGAGCTACACTTACAGACACCTACATCTAATGGTTAATGAACATACGGTTTCTGTGGATGACGAATTTCTGCCTCACGAAACGATGATTGTTCAACACTCATATAACACCTTCAAAGGTGGAAATTAAGATGTAACTATATTTATATAGTTTATATAATATGTTTATGTTTTACTTATGCTTCTATATTTCTCATTTATGGCTTACCTTATGATTTCCATTACGGGTAAACGCGTTAATTTCATTTTAGGAAGTGCGGACTACCGCCCCCTCAAAGTGATGTGAATCGTTAATTCCATATTTGGGATGTATAAAGGATGAAGTAAATGATATTATATATGATATTATACTGGAACTATATTATACCTTTATATAATTATGATTTCATTCCATTAAATATGAAATATAAATGAAAGTAGCGTTCATGCGTACGTACGGCTTACCGTCTCCATGAATGGTGAATTTCATTTCTTACCTCTAAATGTTATGTAATATTATAAATGCATGTATATAATGAATATATATGATATATATGATATCTAAATCATGAACATAATTCTGGATATAATGGATATATCACCACATGAACAACTTGTAATTATAAGAATTTTATTTTTGACTCAAGTACCTAAGATCGACAAACTGACCGTTATAAACTTAAATAATTACATAATGTTCATAACATGGTAATAAGGGATATAAAATGAATAATGAATATGAAAAATGTTCTTAAGTAAATAGTAATTAACTCTAGTTTATTATTCAGGAGGTTAAAGAACGGTCGAGTCAGGACATGACGCAAGGTAAGGGAACTTCTTAACCCAATTTCCATTCTTTGGGTTAATCTCCTACTTTCAAATTATTTCATGATGTTATTATGTCCTATTTTGTATTTTTACTTTATTTATGTGTACCTATAGTGAATACACATAATAGATCTATTTTATTTTAAAAATGATTTTTAAGGACTTCGTCTCAATCTCCTTTCATTGAGGCATATTTGGTTTTATACACAACTTTCTTTTATACGGTGTATAAACTCCTTTGACTTTTAAGTTTATTCAAAAAGAATCTTTTTATATGAAGCGTTTTACTAAACGACAAAAAGGGAATGTTTTTCTTTCCGTACATATGCGGTAACAACGACTTCTCCGCCACCATGACCATTATTTGAGTTTCGGCTTCCTCTATAAGCCATCACTTTTTTTAATGAAAAATAAATACAATGTTTTAACTTTGTTTTATTTTGTTATTGAAAATGGTTTTTAAAGAGTTTTTATTATATCAACGTGTTGTATTGATATCTTGTGATTGAAATGTGGAAATGTTATGTTTCCTTTATCCATGTTTTATGTGATACAATTATGTTATGGTTTATGATATGTTTAAAACTATTCATATGAGGAATGCATTGGACTTAATAGGTGACGGGTGGAGCCCGCTATAGCTCCTCGATGCATCGGTAGGTCTCATGAGACAAACTAGTGTCTTGGCACGAGGCCTTTTCAAAATCTTATTTGTGGTCTTGGCACGAGGCCTTGGCTACGTGGTTATGATAGTCTGGCATTATGCATTCCATTATTATGAAAGTGGTTATTGATATTGCATGTGATTATTCGACCAGTAGAATATCCATGTGAAGAAGTAAATGGCATTATCTCATTTTACATTTTCCATATTATGTTGATGTTCAAGTTTAAAAGAATTTTGTTTTAGTCATACATTGCCTTAAATGTTTATGTTTATTTATAAAAGCTTTTGCAATATTGTTATCCTTACTGAGCATCTGAGCTCACCCCTTTCAATGATTTAATATTTTCCAGGATGTGAAGAAGTATTTAATGAATGACCTACAGCGATAGTCAGAAGAGGATATGAGTGTGGACTATGATGACTTTGTTATTAGTTTTTCACTTTATGATGTAATGTAAGATTTATGAATGTATCTAGTGTTTCCAAGGCTACTAAACTAATCAGTATTTTGAGACTTGATCTTTTGTGATCATGCCAATGTTACGAAGTAATGCACCGACTCTAGGTAACTGGGGTCAGGGCATTACAGTTGGTATCAGAGGCAGTTTAGTACTAACCTTGGAAGATAGATTTAGATAAACTCTGAATAGAGCACACGGCCCGAAGATAGACTTTAAGGATTAGTATAGAATAACTTCCTAGAATTTTGGTATTATAGAGTTTTTGTGAGTTTTCTGAGAAATACATCCCTGTCTGGATACGAGCAGGTAGAGGCAGCTCTGGCACAGATGTACCTAAGGGTAAAACCCGAAAACAATTCTTTGAGCTAGACTCGAACGGAAACTGGTGCACGACAATGGGCCTTGCTGCACTTTTGGTTACGACACTGCCGGGGGATATGCTTAGGATAATTCTCATTTTCTTTACAAACCACTATGAAGGGTTATGATTATATACTTCCTCAAATAAAACATTCATTTTTATGATTATGGATTATATCCATAAATAGTTCAATTTATGTTAAGTATTTTATAAGTATGGAATTATGTATTTTGATTCATAAACTAATCTTGTTTATGCCATTGTATAGAAATGGCTCCTAGTGGAAGGAATGGAAACCGTATCAATGCACGCACTCCGTGTAGGGATTTCTCTCCTGCTCAAGATAATTATTGTGGATCTAGAGATACAACTAGTGCTGATCAACTTATTACCATACTGGGACAACTCACCCAAGTTATGAATAATAACCTTACTCATATGGATCACCCTGATTCAAAATATGAAGGATCAATGTTAGACCGCTTCATGAGACAACAACCGCCAACATTTAATGGGGGTACAAATCCGTTAGTAGCTGAGTAATGGATAAACTCTTTAGAGAAAATACTCCACGCCTTGGGGAGTAGCGAAAGGGAGAAGGTTATGATGGTAGTTTACCGCCTCACTGGAGATGCCGATCAATGGTGGTCATTGATTGAAAATAAAAAGAAAGATGATGACGTATCGAATATGGAATGGAGGGAGTTCAAAGAGCTTTTCTTAGAAAAATACTTTCCTCATGACCATCGAGCAGATATGGAAAGGCAATTTCTGAGTCTGAGACAAAAGGAGGATGAGAATGTCGCAAAGTATGAGGCCAACTTTACAAGGTTGGCAAGGTATGCTGCAGATTATATACGTAACCCTAGAAGTAAGATTGATCGTTTCTTTGATGGGTTAAAACCATTTCTCCATAGAGCTTTAGTATCACAATCTTTCTCAACATATGAAGATATTGTATCATGTGCTATCAAGATAGAAAAGGAATTCTCTATGTCTTATGACAACAAAGTAAGGCAAGAGAAGAAGAGAACGGTGGAACAAGAGACAGATAAAGGGAAAAAGGGAAAGAAGGATTTTCCATTATGTGATAATTGTGGGAAGAATCACCCTGGTACTTGCCTAAAAGGAATGGGAGTTTGTTAGAAATGTGGAGAAAAAGGTCACCAGGCGCGTGATTTCAAGGGAAAGAAAGAGGCTATCAATGTTGAATGCTATAATTGTAGGGAAATGGGTCATTATGCAAATAAATGTCTTATGCGTCAGGGAAACTTACCTCAGAAAAGGCCAAGGGATCAAGGACAATCTTATGCTGTGACTACAGTTGAAGTGGAATAATTAATGTATTGGTGCTTTTGGACTCAAGGATTATATTCTGGTTATAATAATAATGTGATATATATAAGGATTGTAATGCAGTACTTTTTTTTCATTAAGGTTTTAATATGATGAAGGTAATCATATTTTTAGTATGTGACAATAAGAGAATATTTACTTTGTTTGGGGAATCTGATAAATTGATTTTGGAATTAAGAGACCTTTTAGAGAAAGTCTGGACAGAGGTATTTTGGATAACTATAAAGGTTGGAGTGGATTAAGTTGATCTTTGGATAGTATTGTTTAATGTTAAAAAATTTATGAAGATTATTTTTGGAATATTAAAATAATATAGTTTTAGGAAAAGGACATCCTGCAGGGTGGGGCATAACCCGTCACGTCGGACAAAGCTGCAGGAATCTAACCCACAACCATAAATCTAACCCACAACCATAGTGCGACAGACCTTTATTTCCTACCACTAGCCTACAGGAAGTCCCTGGTTATTACAAAATAATTTTACTAATCTAAATGGTATGTGTTAACATTTGGAACCTTATACAATTAGGATAAGTATCATATTTTTGAGTTCTATTATCTTTTTGAGTGAAAGATGAGTTGAAGGTTGAAACTCTAATTGTCAAGCATAAATATATATATATACCTATATCTTATTCAAGGAATAAATTAATTCTTAAACTTTAGTAAAGGGATATTAAAACAAAAAATGTGTTATCCTAATACCTTATGTCTTGTTGAACTGATGAAATTTTAAATCAACATAGATTGAAGGCTTTGAGGCCCTCAATTTGACAGTTGATTGTGATTGATGACCTCAATCACTCCCTACAAATATTTACGTTTTCCTCCAATTATATGTCTCTAATTTCCACCAATGTTCTCCTAATCGAGATCATAATTGGGTGGTGACTTTTGAATTTCCCTTTCCCTCTTATTAAGGCTAAAGTTTATTAATCTTATTTCCGATGTGGGTTTTCCACAAAGGTATTTTCTATTTTCAACCTTTTATTTTACAAGAAAAATTTCAAATTGCAAGGACGCAATTTATTGAAGGAGGGGAGAATGTAACACCTCGAGCTTCCACAATACGCTTCCTATTCAATAATGCAATAGCTTACATTGTACGCAATTTTGAGTTCTAAAACACCGCGACAAATCAAAGTAGCCGTTATGAATAGTAATAACCACTTTTTAAAATTATAGAAATTTTATATTTCAAAATGGACTTCATTTTTGAATTCGGAATATCAATTATAGCTTAGGGTGAAATTTTGGCATTGTTCTGAAAAACGTCAATTTGTGATTAATAGTGAAACCACTAAGTGGTAGTTAAACAACTGATTTCTTGTTTAAATGAAATATTACCACTTCTGTGATTTGATTTTCAAAAATCCGACATACATGTTTGTCATTAAGAAGTAATATTTGGTTCAATGAGATTAAAATAATTTTTGGTGAATAGTAACTTTTAAGTTCTTAATCGCGATTAGAGGTAATTAGTGTAGTTTAAGGTAAAAATAATGTTTTAATAATATGAGATGAGCTTGGAACATGTCCTACCCTCATTGGATGTTCCATGGCCAACCAAGACAATCCATGGGTCAACTTGGGGACCCCATGGAGCCACTTTAGTTAGAAAATGACATAAATACCTTTTATTTAATGTTAAAGTAAAAAATGACACAAACATGAAATGTTTTACTAAAAAAATTTTTACATGGGGTTATACAAGTCATATTTTTGAATATAAATAGTAATTGGAAAGATAAAAATATTTCCTACATCATAGTATTTTTTTTATAAATTTTAGACATTAAATAATTTAAATTATTTATGACATCATTATGATGCAGCGATGACCTCATTATTTAACGATTTTAATAAAATGAAAAGATAATGTACAATCCAAGGCTTACACTTGTCAAAAGACTATTTTATGGGTAGATTTCGAACCCTTATCACCGTAGCCAAGAATTATATAAATGTGGGACCTTTAGAATCCGAAAAGCATTGTATAATAATGTAAAATTTCCTTACTTTTCAAGAGTGCCCCTCCTCTCCTCTTATAAAAGGCCCCCACCTCTACCACCTCATTCACACTTTCAAACCATTTGGATTCGCCAACCTCTGACCAAATACTCTCCCAACTTCCCCCTATTAATACTAGAAGCCTCACATTGGGCAGAACTCTTTCCAAGGAAGCCTTTGGCTCAAATCAAAAAGAGTTACCCGATTTTGAGGTAATGTCTTCTCTAATGTTGTTTTGTTTTATTTTTCTTCTCCAACCCCATAAACTCTTTTTATTCATTTCTTTTGTAACAACACCGGTATCCTCAATATACTAGGATGTTTTTATAAGAATTATTCGAGCTACACTTACACACACCTACATCTAATGGTTAAAGAACATATGGTTTCTGTGGATGGCGAATTTTTGCCTCAAGAAACGATGATTGTTCAACACTCATATAACACATTAAAAGGTGTCCATTAAGATGTAACTATATTTATATAGGATATATAATATGTTTATGTTTTACTTATGCTTCTTTATTTCTCATTTATGGCATACCTTATGATTTCTATTATGTTTAAACGCGATAATTTCATTTTAGGATGTGCGGACTACCGCCCCCTCAAAGTGATGTGAATCGTTAATGCCATATGTGGTATGTATAAAGGATGGAGTAAATGATATTATATATGATATTATACTGGAACTATATTATACCTTTATATAATTATGATTTCATTCCATTAAATATGAAATATAAATGAAAGTAGCGTTCATGCGTACGTACGGCTTACCGTCTCCATGAACGGTGAATTTCATTTCTTACCTCTAAATGTTATGTAATATTATAAATGCATGTATATACTGGATATATATTATATATATATGATATCTACATCATGAACATAATTCTAGATATAATGGATATATCACCACATGAACAACTTGTAATTATAAGAATTTTATTTTTGACTCAAGTACCTATGATCGACAAAATAACCGTTATAAACTTAAATAATTACATAATGTTCATAACATGGTAATAAGGGATATAAAAGGAATAATGAACATGAAAAAGGTTCTTAAGTAAATAGGAATTAACTCTAGTTTATTATTCACGAGGTTAAAGAACGGTCGAGTCAGGACAAGACGCAAGGTAAGGGAACTTCTTAACCCAATTTCCATTCTTTGGGTTAATCTCCTTATTTCAAATTATGTCATGATGTTATTATGTCCTATTTTTTATTTTTACTTTCTTTATGTGTACCTATAGTTAATACACATAATAGATCTATTTTATTTTAAAAATGATATTTTTAAGGACTTCGTCTCAATCTCCTTTCATTGAGGCATATTTGGTTTTATACACAACTTTCTTTTATATGGTGTATAAACCCCTTTGACTTTTAAGTTTATTCAAAATGAATATTTTTATACGAAGTGTTTTACTAAATGAAAAAAGGGAATGTTTTTCTTTCCGAACATATGCGGCGACAACGACTTCTCCGCCACCGTGACCATTATTTGAGTTTCGGCTTCCTCTACAAGCCATCACTTTTTTTAATGAAAAATAAATACAAAGTTTTAACTTTCATTTATTTTGGTATTGAAAATGGTTTTTAAAGATTTTTTTTATATCAACGTGTTGTATTGATATATTGTGATTGAAATGTGGAAATGTTATGTTTCCTTTATGCATGTTTTATGTGATACGATTATGTTATGGTTTATGATATATTTAAAACTATTCATATGAGGAATGCATTGGACTTAATAAGTGACGGGTGGAGCCCGCTATAGCTCCTCGATGCATCGACAGGTCTCATGAGACAAACTAGTGTCTTGGCACGAGACCTTTTCAAAATCATATTTGTGGTCTTGGCACGAGGCCTTGGCTACGTGGTTATGATAGTCTGGCATTATGCATTCCATCATTATGAAAGTGGTTATTGATATTTCATGTGATTATTTGACCAGTAGAATACCCATGTGAAGAAGTAAATGGAATTATCTCATTTTACTTTTGCCATATTATGTTGATGTTCAAGTTTAAAAGGCATTTGTTTTAGTCATACATTGACTTAAATGTTTATGTTTATTTATGAAAGCTTCCACAATATTGTTATCCTTACTGAGCATCTGAGCTCACCCCTTTCAATGTTTTAATATTTTCCAGGATGTGAAGAAGTATTTTATGAATGACCTGCAGGGATAGTCAGAAGAGGATATTAGTGTGGACTATGAAGACATTGTTATTAGTTTTTCACTTTATGATGTAATGTAAGATTTATGAATGTATCTAGTGTTTCCAAGGCTACTAAACTAATCAGTCTTTCGAGACTTGATCTTTTGTGATCATGCCAATGTTACGAAGTAATGCACCGACTCTGGGTAACTGGGGTCGGGGCGTTACAGTTGGTATCAGAGGCAGTTTAGTACTAACCTTGGAAGATAGATTTAGATAACCTCTGATTAGAGCACATAGCCCGAAGATAGACTTTAAGGATTAGTATAACAGAACTTCCTAGAATTTTGGTATTATAGAGATTTTGTGAGTTTTCCAAGAAATACATCTCTATCTGGATACGAGCAGGTAGAGGCGGCTCTGGCACATATTTACCTAGGGTTAAAACCCGAAAACACCGCTTTGAGCTAGACTTGAACGGGAACTGGTGCACGACAACGGGCCTTGCTGCACTCTTGTTTATGACACTCCCGGGGGATATGCTTAGGATAATTCTCATTTTCTTTACAAACCACTATGAAGGGTTATGATTATATACTTCCTCAAAGAAAACATTCCTTTTTATGATTATGGATTATATCCATAAATAGTTCAATTTATGTTATGTATTTTATAAGTATGGAATTATGTATTTTGATTCATAAACTAATCTTGTTTATGCCATTGTATAGAAATGGCACCTAGTGGAAGGAATGAAAACCGTATCAATGCACGCACTCCGTGTTGGGATTTCCCTCCTGCTCAAGATAATTATTGTGGATCTAGAGATGCAACTGGTGCTGATCAACTTATTACCATTCTGAGACAACTCACTCAAGTTATGAATAATAACCTTACTCGTATGGATCACCCTGATCCACAATATGGAGGATCAATGTTAGACCGCTTCATGAGGCAACAACTACCATCATTTAATGGGGGTACAAATCCGTTAGTAGCTGAGCAATGGATAAACTCCTTAGAGAAAATATTCCACGCCATGGGGAGTAGCGAAAGGGAGAAGGTTATCATGGCAGTTTACCGCCTCACTGGAGATTCCGATCAATGGTGGTCATTGATTCAAAATACAAAGGAAGATGATGACGTATCGAATATGGAATGGAGGGAGTTCAAAGAGATTTTCTTAGAAAAATACTTTCCTCATGACTATCGAGCAGATATGGAAGGGAAATTTATTAGTCTGAGACAAAAGGAGGATGAGAATGTCACAAAGTATGAGGCCAACTTTACAAGGTTGGCGAGGTATGCTGCAGATTATATACGTAACCCTAGAAGTAAGATTGATCATTTTTTTGATGGGTTAAAAACATTTCTCCGTAGAGCTTTAGTATCACAATCTTTCTCAAAATACGAAGATATTGTCTCATGTGGTATCAAGACAGAAAAGGAATTCTCTATGTCTTATGGCAACAAAGTAAAGCATGAGAAGAAGAGAACAGTGGAACAAGAGACAGATAAAGGGAAAAAGGGAAAGAAGGATTTTCCATTATGTGATAATTTTGGGAAGAATCACCCTGGTACTTGCCTAAAAGGAATGGGAGTTTGTTAGAAATGTGGAGAAAAAGGTCACCAGGCACGTGATTGCAAGGGAAAGAAAGAGGCTATCAATGTTGAATTCTACAATTGTAGGGAAATGGGTCATTATGCAAATAAATGTCCTATGCGTCAGGTAAACTTACCTCAGAAAAGTCCAAGGGATCAAGGACAATCTTATGCTGTGACAACAATTGAAGTGGAATAATTAATGTATTTGTGCTTTTGGACTCAAGGATTATATTCTGGTTATAATAATAATGTGATATATATAAGGATTGTACTGCAGTACTTGTTTTTTTCATTAAGGTTTTAATATGATAAAGGTAATCATATTTTTAGTATGTGACAATAAGAGAAACTTTACTTTGTTTGGGGAATATGATAAATTGATTTTGGAATTAAGAGAACTTTTAGAGAAAGTCTGGACAGAGGTATTTTGGATAACTATAAAGGTTAGAGTGGATTAAGTTGATCTTTGGATAGTATTGTTTAAGGTTAATAAATTTATGAAGATTATTTTTGGAATATTATAATACTATAGTTTTAGGAAAAGGACAACCTGCAGGGTGGGGCATAACCCGTCACGTCGGACAAAGCTATAGGAATCGAACCCACAACCATAGTGCGACAGACCTTTATTTCCTACCACTAGCCTACAGGAAGTCCCTAGTTATTACAAAATAATTTTTCTAATCTAAATGGTATGTGTTATCATTTGGAACCTTATACAATTAGGATAAGTATAATATTTTTGAGTTCTATTATCTTTTTGAGTGAAAGACGAGTTGAAGGTTAAAACTCTAATTGTCTAGCATAAATATATATATACCTATCTCTTATTAAATAAATAAATTAATTCTTAAACTTTAGTAAAGGGATATTAAAACAAAAAAATTTGTTATCCTAATACCTTATGTCTTTTGAACTAATGATATTTTAAATCAACATTGATTGAAGGCTTTGAGGCCCTCAATTTGATAGTGGATTTTGATTGATGACCTCAATCACTCCCTACAAATATTTACGTTTTTCCTCCAATTATATGTCTCTAATTTCCACCAATGTTCTCCTAATTGAGATCATAATTAGGTGGTGACTTTTGAATTTCCCTTTCCCTCTTATTAAGGCTAAATTTTATTAATCTTATTTCCGATGTGGGTTTTCCACAAAGGTATTTTCTATTTTCAACCTTTTGTTTTCCAAGAATAATTTCAAATTGCGAGGACGCAATTTATTGAAGGAGGGGAGAAAGTAACACCCCGAGATTCCACAATACGCTTCTCATTCAATAATGCAATAGCTTGCATTGTACACAACTTCGAGTTCTAAAACACCGCGATTAATCAAAGTAGCCGTTATAAATAGTAATAACCACTTTTTAAAATTATAGAAATTTTATATTTCAAAATGGACTTCATTTTTGAATTCGGAATATCAATTATAGCTTAGGGTGAAATTTTGGCATTGTTCTGAAAAACTTCAATTTTTGATGAACAGTGAAACCACTATGTGGTAGTTAAATAATTGATTTTTCGTTTAAATGAAATATTACCACTTATGTGATTTGATTTTCAAAAATCCGACATACATGGTTTTCATTAAGAAGTAAAATGTGGCTCAATGAGATTAAAATAATTTTTGGTGAATAGTAACTTTTATGTTCTTAATCGCGATTAGAGGTAATTAGTGTAGTTTAAGGTAAAAATAATGTTTTAATAATATGAGATGAGCTTGACACATATCCTAACCTCATTGGATGTGCCATGGCCGACCAATACAATCCATGGGTCAACTTGGGGACCCCATGGAGCCACTTTAGTTAGAAAATGACATAAATACCTTTTATTTAATGTTAAAGTAAAAAATGACACAAACATGAAATGTTTTACTAAAACAATTTTTACATGGGGTTATACAGGTCATATTTTTGACTATAAATAGTAATTGGAAATATAAAAATATTTCCTACATCATAGTATTTTTTTTATAATTTTTAGACATTAAATAAATTAAATTATTTATGACATCATTATGATGCAGCGATGACCTCATTATTTAACGATTTTAATAAAATGAAAAGATAATGTACAATACAAGGCTTAAACTTGTCCAAAGACTATTGTATGGGTAGATTTAGAACCCTTATCACCTTAGCCACGAATTATATAAGTGTGAGACCTTTAGAATCCGAAAAGCATTGTATAATAATGTAAAATTTCCTTACTTTCCAAGAGTGCCCCTCATCTCCTCTTATAAAAGGCCCCCACCTCTACCACCTCATTCACACTTTCAAACCATTTGGCTCGGCCAAACTCTGACAAAATACTCTTACAACTTCCCCCTCTTAATCCTAGAAGCCTCACATTGGGCAGAACTCTTCCCAAGGAAGCCTTTGGCTCAAATCAAAAAGAGTTACCCGATTTTGAGGTAATGTCTTCTCAAATGTTATTTTGTTTTATTTTTCTTCTCCAACCCCATAAACTCTTTTTATTCATTTCTTTTGTAACAAAACCAGTATAATCAATATACTAGGATGTTTTTATATGAAGGATTAGAGCTACACTTACAAACACCTACATCTAATGGTTAAAGAACATACAGTTTCTGTGGATGGAGAATTTCTGCCTCACGAAACGATGATTGTTCAACACTCATATAACACCTTCAAAGATGGGCATTAAGATGTCACTATATTTATATAGGATATATAATATGTTTATGTTTTACTTATGATTCTGTATTTCTCATTTATGTGATACCTTATGATTTCCATTATGGGTAAACGTGATAATTTCATTTTAGGAAGTGCGGACTACCGCCCCCTCAAAGTGATGTGAATCGTTAATGCCATATATGGGATGTATAAAAAATGGAGTAAATGATATTATATATGATATTATACTGGAACTATATTAAAACTTTATATAATTATGATATCATTCCATTAAATATGAAATAGAAATGAAAGTAGCGTTCATGCGTACGTACAACTTACCGTCTCCATGAATGGTGAATTTCATTTCTTACCTCTAAATGTTATGTAATATTATAAATGCATGTATATACTGGATATATATGATATATATGATATCTACATCATGAACATAATTCTGGATATAATGGATATATCACCACATGAACAACTTGTAATTATAAGAATTTTATTTTTGACTCAAGTACCTAAGATCGACAAAATGACCGTTAAAAACTTAAATAATTACATAATGTTCATAACATGGTAATAAGGGATATAAAAGGAATAATGAAAATGAAAAAGGTTCTTATGTAAATAGAAATTAACTCTAGTTTATTATTCAGGAGGTTAAAGAACGGTCGAGTCAGGACAGGACGCAAGGTAAGGGAACTTCTTAACCCAATTTCCATTCTTTGGGTTAATCTCCTACTTTCAAATTATGTCATGATGTTATTATGTCCTATTTTGTATTTTTACTTTCTTTATGTGTAACTATAATGAATACACATAATAGATCTATTTTATTTTAAAAATGATCTTTTTAAGGACTTCGTCTCAATCTCATTTCATTGAGGCATATTTGGTTTTATACACAACTTTCTTTTATACGGTGTATAAACCCCTTTGACTTTTAAGTTTATTGAAAAAGAAATCTTTTTATATGAAGCGTTTTACTAAACGACAAAAAGGGAATGTTTTTCTTTTCATACATATGCGGCGACAACGACTTCTCCTCCACCGTGACCATTATTTTAGTTTCGGATTCCTCTACAAGCCATCAATTTTTTTAATGAAAAATAAATACAAATTTTTAACTTTCTTTTATTTTGGTATTGAAAATGGTTTTTAAAGAGTTTTTATTATATCAACGTGTTGTATTGATATCTTGTGATTGAGATATGGAAATGTTATGTTTCCTTTATGCATGTTTTATGTGATACGATTATGTTATGGTTTATGATATGTTTAAAACTATTCATATGAGTAATTAATTGGACTTAATAAGTGACGGGTGGAGCCCTCTATAGCTCCTCGATGCATCGGCAGGTCTCATTAGACAAACTAGTGTCTTGGCATGAGGCCTTGACAAAATCTTATTTGTGGTCTTGGCATGAGGCCTTGGCTACGTGGTTATGATAGTCTGGCATTATGCATTCCATCATTATGAAAGTGGTTATTGATATTGCATGTGATTATTCGACCAGTAGAATATCCATGTGAAGAAGTAAATGACATTATCTCATTTTACTTTTGCATATTATGTTGATGTTCAAGTTTAAAAGGCTTTTGTTTTAGTCATACATTGCCTTAAATGTTTATGTTTATTTATGAAAGCTTCCGCAATATTGTTATCCTTACTGAGCATCTGAGCTCACCCCTTTCAATGTTTTAATATTTTCCAGGATGTGAAGAAGTATTTTATGAATGACCTACAGGGATAGTCAGAAGAGGATGTGAGTGTGGAATATGAAGACTTTGTTATTAGTTTTTCACTTTATGATGTAATGTAAGATTTATGAATGTATCTAGTGTTTCCAAGGCTACTAAACTAATCGGTCTTTCGAGACTTGATCTTTTGTGATCATGCCAATGTTACGAAGTAATGCACCGACTCTGGGTAACTGGGGTCGGGGCGTTACATTTGGAAAACGACGGAATGATTCCTTTATAAACTTCTTATAAAAAGTAAAACAAGGGTATAAATGACTATAAACCATATTTTTTAAAATTTTAAGAATGTTTTAAAATACATTTTTAAGAAACATGGATGTGGATGATAAAGAGGCCCCAGTAGATAGTTACGTATAAACAACATCGGAAAATGAAGAGATTGTGAAATAAACCCTTACCTTGTAATTTTCCTTGGTTGATGGTAGGTTAACCTCCTATATAATGGTGAAATAATTTTTATTGAATTATAAAATAATCATATATATTAATATGATATCATATATGATCTTTTAATATCACTTTGTTAATAAAATCTTAGTATTATCATTGTTTTGGGTGTTAACTTTACTCATTTTCTTTTATATAAGCTGTGTTTGTTATAAATAGGTTGTATCATACTCATATCCATAATTATATTAAGTACTTAAATATTATTTTTAATCATCCAATAAAATTTAGTCTTGAATGGATATTGTGGGGAATGAATCCCATCACGTTCGTGGAGACGGTAATCCGTACGTACGCACGGTCGACAATATCATTATTTTGATATTAAAATAATATATAATTGGATGGTATATCATATAGACAGAATATTATCATTTTATATTTATTATTTAAATGAATTATACATCATTATTATACCCATCTAAATAATAGTATATTGAATAACAATTACACCACAACGTGGAGATGGTAGGCTGTACGTACGCACGTATGGTGACATGTCATTCAAGGGATGGATAGAATAATGAATTTGTTTGTTCCATAATTATAATAACATTAAAGAATTTAGAATGTTCTGGAGTTATTATTTTACAATGGAAATAACAAGGAAAGAATAAGTTGAAGAAGAAAGGAACTTTAAAGAGGGTGGTGAAGACTTTACCTCTTCTTCGGGTTCATCCTTTTGATTTGATCAAAAGGGATCCTTAGGTTGGCTTTATGATCAAAATAATGACTCTAGGATGAATTGAGGGAAGTTGGGAGGATATTTGGGCAGGGTTTGGACGAGCCAAATGGCTTTGAAGGTGTGAATTAATGAGAAGGGGGAGTTCCCTTTTATAAGAGTGGTGAGGGGCTGTTTAGAAAAAACATAAAGTATTATTTTATAATAAAATCATACTCGGTTTCTAAAGGATCAAAATTGGATTATTAAAAGTATAAGGTGATGATGGGTCTAAATCCTTTCAACCAATATATTTTAGACATATTTGGGTCATTATACTAACCTTATCTTTTAGTTTTAACTATTGGTTAATTAGTTTAACACTTACCATGTCACATTGTATTTTTATAATTTATAGTTTATAAACTTACTATATACATAAAATCGACCCCCAAGTGGTCCTTTAATGATACACCAATAATTATATAAGTCCTTTTTCTGAACCTTTGGTTTTTAGGAATATAATATAAATTAATAATATAATATTTGTTTTAAAAACTCATTTATGTCAATTTTGACACTACTCAATAATTGATTTTTGTTAAAGTATTAAAAATTTTATTAATTTGAACCAAATTCATTTAATCAATCCTAAAATGTCATATTAACCAATAAAATTTGTTTATGTCATCAAAACTTTCAAATTATATTTATTTTAACATTTATAATACTAATTATTTGATTCTTTCATTAATAAGGAAAATACTGCATTATTATTTTGTCATATATATTTTTACATTTTCAATGTCTAAAAATTATAAATAAAATATTATAATTTAGTAAATCTTTTTACCTTTCTAATGAATATTTATAATTGAAAATATAACATATATAATCCTATCTAAAAATTGTTTTTCTAAAAGATATAAGCTTATGTCATTTTTGTATTTACTTTATCTAAATTAAAATAAAGTGTCCCTATCACCTACAAGTGGCTCAATGGGGTCCCAAAACTTGACCCAAAGATGCCCATGGTCAGACATGTATCCAAAAATATATTGAGGACACGTTTTAGGGTAATTTAGTATTATTATAATATTATTTTTTAACCCTTATTTACCGGATTTACCCTTTAACCATGGTAAATAAAATATTTACCGAAGTAATTATTCAAAATGTCTAAATATAAAAGTTACCTATTTACACAATTTAGTCATCCTAATTCAAAATATTCAATACATTTTTCCAAATTCAATACACAGAAGTGGTAGAAATTAATTTAAAATTAATTTCCGCTATCAAAACAAAAAACGCGTTTTTTTAAAGGTTGGGGCCGAAGCCTCAATTTATATTTAGAGAAAAGACCTCTTTATACTGGGTAGAGGGTGACCCATTAAATAGACCAAAGTCCCAATTCCAAGTGGCCTGCATATAGGGTTAGAAACCCCATTTTTGGCCCAAAGGACCCCTCGGTGAACAGAACTGCTAAAGTACCCGCGCAGCTATCGTAATGTCGCCGCTACAGTACCCTGTTATAGTCCCTCCGCCACTATAGTGTTGCCGCTGCTACAGT
Organism: Viscum album; assembly: GCA_963277665.1. Classification (NCBI taxonomy): domain Eukaryota; kingdom Viridiplantae; phylum Streptophyta; class Magnoliopsida; order Santalales; family Viscaceae; genus Viscum; species Viscum album. Next base: position 1,388,229,458 of record OY728153.1, read on the forward strand.
CACCACTGCTACAGTACTGTTACAGTGACCTGCTATAGTATTACTACAGTACCCTGCTATGGTAAGTCGGGAATTCCCCGCTGCCCAGATTTGATCTTGGGTCTATTGGATGCCAAGCAGGAGCCTGAACCACTAGGGTACAGGCTCGTTGGCAAAAACGTGTTTTTAATATATAATAACTATCAAAAGATTGACACTTGTTTATGTCCAGTTTAATTGTGAAATTATGTCCAATGAACAACATTATATTAAATGGTAAAAATATATTCTAAATATACTTTAAAACCACTCAAATTACATATTTATCACTATTAATTATTTTGATTAAAAAAGTTGTTTTTAATTAAAATTTAGTAATTTTCAATATTCATCAAAATATAAAAGTTATCCAAGAAGCACCAAAATTTAACCCAAGGATAAATTCAATATTTTGAATCCAAAAATGGAGTCCATTTTGAGAGAAATAATTTATAAAATTTCAAAAATTTGGTATTACTATTCATAATCTCTAGTTTGATCAGTTGTGGTGTGTGTGTTAGAACTCAAAGTTGTGTACAACACACACTATTGCATTACTCAAAGGGAAACATACCATATAAGCTTGGGGTGTTACAACTACCTTAGTAAGTCGATCCATAAAAACACATACAACATCATTATTATGGGACTTACTGGGAAATACTATCACAAATTTCATTGTGAAATCATCCAATTTCTAATTTGGGATGGGAAAACGCTGCAAAATCCCAGCTGGCCTCTAATGCTCGACTTTTATCTACTCAGAAGTGAAGAATATTTCCATGAATCTTTCCACCTCCTTATTCAATATTTTTGAGTAGTATTGTCTATGAATATGATGATATATATTTGTTAAACTAGAATGAACCTCCCATATTGAATCATGAAAATCCCTCATTGACATCTCATGCATGCCCGTAGGAACCTATACATGTCCACAGAAATAAGGGAATTGTCATTACCAAGATACAATCCCAATGGTTCCTCCCCACCATATAATTCTTATCTTATAACTAATTCCTCCAAATAATAAAACTACTTAGTCTTAATCTGATCCAAAAATAATGAGTATGATAGATGTTGAAGTTAAAGCTACCTATCCCTAAGATTCTTGAAAATCTAGATGCATGTCTGTAAAAAGGGCTATTATCTTCCAATCATCACAAGATTCTCATATTGCCTCTATCTGTGTCTTTTGGATCAGATATTAAGAAATAATATTTACCTAGCCTGGTGTATAATACAATTTAAAGTCAAAATACTATAGATACTCGACCCACCTCCTCTTCCAAAGGTTAAGGTCTCAGTGAGAAAAAATATACTTGAGACCACTGTGATTTGTGTATACCATGAACCTCTCACCAATGAGATAGTGTATCCAACATCTCAGGGAATGTAACACTACTTCTAAATCAAGGTTGTGAGTAGTGTAATCCCTCTCATGGGGTCTCAGCTGCCTAGATCCATAAGCAACCACACAATCCTTATATATTAGAACTACTCCGAGTCCAACTCTAAATGCATCACAATACATGGTATATGATTTACTCAGAAAAGGTAATGTGAAGATAGGTTTTGATTTCATCTTGTCTTTCAACTCTTGAAAATTCCATTCACAAGAATCAGATCAAACAAACTTCAACCCTTTCTTGTTCGTCCTAGACATTAGTGCTTCTAAATAAGAGAAATCTTAGATAAAACATCAGTAACATACTAATAAACCTAGAAAGCTCTAAATTTCAAAGATGTTATTAGATTTTTTTTCCATAATACCATAGCTATGACTTTCTCTATATTCACTAACACTATTTCCACTAAGATGATATGGCCCAGTAAGTTCACTTTATTAATCTAGAAAATGCATTTAATTAGCTTATTGTGAAACTGATACTCCCTCAATGTAATTAGAACAGTGTCAATAAATTTGGCATGATCATTTTCTTACTAGGAGTACACCAATATATCATCAATGAAAACCACCACAAAATTATCCAAAAATGGAAGAAATATCCTATTCATTAAGTCCATGAATACCACATGCACATTAGTCAAACCAAATGGTATCACTAAGAATTCATACAAAAAATACATAATCCTAAAATAATTTTGGGGTATTTCTAATAGGATCACACTTAAATAATGATATCCTGATGTCAATTAAATCTTGGATAATATATTATCACCTCCCAACTGATCTCAAAGATCATTAATGTGAATAAGAGGATACCAGTTCTTTACCATCCTTTGTTCTATCCTTTGATAACCCACACATAATAACAAAGATCCATTAACACTTTTTTGAGAAGAGAACTTGAGAACCCTAATGAGATGTAATTTTCTATATAAAGAATTTAGATTTTATATCTTCCTACCAAACCTTAAACTCCCAAATCACTTCTGATTACATTTGATAAGGTGGGATAGAAACTGGTTCTGCTCCCAACACCAACTCAATCGTGAACTTGATCTATTTTTCAGGCAGAAATCTGAAGAACTCATTAGGTAAAACATCCGGAAAAAACTCTTCCATTAGAAGAAAATAATCCTACTTCATTATAATATTACATAGAGAAAGACCTGTTATCTAAGACATGATAAATTCTAATATGCACTAAATCAGTTCTGCATGACCATCCTGAAGATCCCACTCACCCAAGTAAGAATAGATGCTTCCTTATAGGGAAATGAAGAATCAAGTTGAATATTTTCATTTCTTGCACAAATTGTTCCCAAAAAAATTATAACCCCCAATCTTTGGAGAACACACCTAGAAACGTTTGATATTTTCTAACCAAACACACAATGGTATGTAAATGGCTAAAATATAATCTAATATTTCCATATTTGAGACCAAAATATTTTTAAAAATAAAAGATAAAAAACAATTCAATGCTCCTGTATCAAACAAAACACACTCTAAGGTAGATGATACAAGAATAGTACCTCTGATGGTAGATAGTCCTGCATCAATTTTAGCCAGAGTAGTCTACATAACATGAAAATGACTCGTCCCTCTTCCATAGGTTCCAGTTTGAATACCCTAATATACATACCTTTCTTGGTACTATTTCTCATGCACTGGTGTACTAATCGCATAGTGATTCTTTATTCATGTATACCCTTAAACCACTATGATAAACATATTTTGTGTCATAAATTCAAAATTTAATAAACAAACTCACTTCATGTTTGATTAAATTATTTTGTGTTAATCACTATTGAAAAGGATAATTTCACTTGTTTAGATGACTTCATTATATGTGAAGGTGATTTGTAGGGTCCAAACAATGTTTATGAAAAACGGGCCACATTACACAAGAATCCAAGAACGTATGTTGACTGAAACACACAATTCTACAAATACATGAATCAAATTAGGCTAATATTTCATGGTTTGGTCCAAAATTCAATGGGATATTACTCATTTGAAAACATCCAATCCCAATTCTTTCATTAATGGGATCATACAAACTAATCTATCCAAGAAAATGAATCTTCTCAAAGTCAAAAGTGGTGTGATGTATTTAGTCCATATCTTGATCTGTCAGCCTCCAAAGGTTGCCAATTTTTTTGTGGTGACATTAAAGAGGTGGGTAAACATGTTTTTAGTTCTTTAAAAGGAAATATAATACAATATGTATTTCCAAAACCATGGCCCATTTGGTTTTACAAAATATGGAGGCTCAAAAACCACCATCCACTTTGCCTATAAATTGGCACCTTGGGAACCCCATTTGTAAGTTCAGACAAGGAGAAAATATTTTCCATTTTGGAGACAAAAAGGATTCATCTACTCATAAAATAGGTTTTGGAAGGCACTAGCCTCATATGGGATCAAGGATAGAGGCAATGTTCAACCTGAACCTCCACCTCTTCTTGATGGAGAGCTAAACAGTGGATGATCATTTCACAAGAAATACACAAGTTGTAAATGGAGTTCTGAGACTTGTTATTATGATGGTTTGGTATATTTTTTTTGTGGAACATTTAATTTATGTTTATCTTAACATTATACTCCTCTGAATTCATTTCATTGGTAAACTTATATGTAAGACTTTTTATTTCAATACTGAATGGGTTGAGATTGAAGTGGGAATATTGGGTTGTTCTGATTGGGAAACACAAGCATACTATATCTCTCACACATACATAATATTTCAAAAAAAATTTATCCTTTGTTCTTTTCATGATATCAAATCCTTGAAAACACTATTATTGTGTTAAGGTTTGGATATTTGTGCATCATTTTCATGGGTATGAGGGGAACTGAGATCTTGATTACTCTAACCTAAATAATTCCATTAAACCATGTGTATTTTATAGAGAAATGAACTAAAAAATATGTGCAGTGATCTTGAAATGACCTCATTCTATCATAATTCTAAAATAACCACATTAATTTATCAACTATTAAACTCTTTAAATTATGTTATGTTCTTAAAACTATTTTCAAAACCATCCCCTATTTTAGGAGTTTTTATTAAAAATAAACACTCTGAACCTATCAATGTTCTTTGAGATATAGACTTGGGTATTTATTAGACTATAAAACCATATATAAATTATAATCAATTTGACTTGTTATAGAAATGTTGTAAAAATTTCTCACCATATTTGGGGAGCGATTTGGTTTTTAGTGTGTGTTTTTATAATTATTTTGTAATTTTTTTGAATATTTATTTGTTTTATATTCTACCTTTACATATATTTTTGATATATTATTTATTTAATGTGTATTTTTTATGCATGATTCAGTATACTCTTGATGTTTTACCACCTTTTGAAACCAGACAAGAGAGGATCCTACGTCAGCGACACCAAGACACACAAGAGACCCCTTTAAAGGTGGACACACAAAACACTGAAACTCTTCTTGATCCTTCTTCTTTTAGAACTCATGTTAAAACTAAAATAAAATTGTATAATATGGATGATAAAGAAAGACATTAAAATAAATAACCTCTCATTATTTAGAGATTCACCCCACATACATTCAAATATAAGGCGAGGAACCCAATTTTGAACTTAAAACCAGTTTAATTCACTTATTGCCAGGATTCCATGGGGTCATCAGAGAAGATCCAAATAAACTCTTAAAATAATTTCACACTGTGTGTTCAATATTAAAACCTTATAATGTGGATGAAGAATAGTTAAATCTTTGGGTATTCTCTTTTTCATTAGAAGACACTACAAAAGATTGGTTATATTATGTTAATTATCCTATTAGAGGTTTGACAGACCTAAAAACACTTTTTCTTGAAAAATACATTCCAACCTCTCAAACTGCAGCAATAAAGAAATAAATTTGTGATATAATATAATCCCAAGAAGAAACACTTCATGGATATTGGAAATATTTAAAATGATTTTTTCAAGTTTCCCATACCACCAAATAAGTGATCAAATTTTAATACAATATTTTTATGAAGGTTTAATTTCTATTGATCGTAAAATGATTGATATAGCTATAGGTGGTGTGCTAGTTGAAAAAACCAAAATTTATTCAAGGAAACACATTAATAACATGGTGCAGAAAAATCATCAATTTAGTTTGAGGTCTAGAGTACCCATTCAAGGTGTCCATGAGGTATAATTTTCTAAGTTTGAAAAGAATGTGGACACAAATTTTAAAGAGGTAAGTACACTTCTCAGAAAACATTCTCTTTCCCAAAGTAAATCCCAATCTCCTCCTTCCATACATTGTGGAATCTATTCTGCCGACACCCATTATTCTGACCATTTCCATCAATTAAAATAAAATTTTGAGAGTTGTGAGGAAATCATCCCAGACCACCCCTATAACCAACCCAATCGGAAAGAACCATACTATCAATTCCCCTATGGGTGGAAAGACAACCAAGCCTATTGGAAATGGGGTATTCAAACTAATCTCGACAACCATGTAACCAACTAGGGTAGAGTAGTCATATACCACCTATAAATCCTCAACCACCACAAAGGAATTCCTAAAAAACCCTTCAAAACTATATGTTATCCTAGAATACAGGATGAAACAAATGACTTAAAATAATCTACAATTCTAAATAACCACCTAAGATACCATACAAGACCTAAAAACCCAATTTGGACAACTTTCCAACTTGATGGGGGAAATATTTAAAGTCATGGTTCAGGTAAACTACACTATCAACCACTAGTACACCCTAGGTATAAGTGAAATATAAGTAACATTACCCCTAGGAGTGGAGAACATCTAGAAATCCAAAATAACTCTAGATTAGAATCATCCCTTCCTGAGGAAACCACCATCCCAAACACTACAAATGGTCCAAATATGAAAAAACTTTATCTGAGGGAATCCATTCCAAAGAAAATAATGTTTCATTTGATGAACCACCAACCTAAACAATTCCTCTTTAATTAACCCAAAGGGCTACCCAACTAAGAAAACAAAAAGAAACTAAACTTGAAAAAGAAATCTTAAAAACATTCAAAAAATTACAGGTTAACATCTCCTTGATTGATTTCATGGATCAAATTCCAAGATACACCATGTTTCTGAAGAAGATGTGTACACAATGAAGGTAAATTCATAGTGATGAAGAGTTGTGATTGGGGAGGAGTGTCTCAACATGGATAGAGAATCCACTTCCAACCAAATTAAACAATCCCAGAACATTATCGATTCCATGAACCATAAGTGTGTATTTTGTTTCCAATGATATGCTTGATTTGGGTGCTTCTATAAATGTGATGCCTCACTCCATTTTCTCTTAAATAAAGGTCGGGGGATAGAAGCTTACTAGAATTGTTGTTCAACTATAAAACCAGCGTATATTACACCCCATTGGTGTGTTATAATCTGTTCTTCTAAGGGTGAAAATTTAAAATTTTCTTACAGATTTTTATGTGATTAATATTAAAGATAATATAATGAATGGACATGAACATATTATATTGTGGAGGCCTTTCTTGAAAAATGTAAAAACCATAATTAATGTAAAAAATGGTACATAATCTAAAGACTTTGGTGGTGAAATTTTTCATTTCAAAATCCTTGATTCCATGAACCACCCCTCGGGAGAACATTCCCCACTTTCAGTTAATTCGATTGATATACCAACTTCCACTACAAAAAACTTCTTTTATTTCCCCTGATCCCCTTTCTATGTTTTCATCGTTTATATATTTTATAGGTAATGAATCATGCATAGAATGTTTTACCGATTAAGAAAAATTTTATTCATGTTTATTAATTTGTAATTTCTTGAACACTAAGGATCCCATGACCATCAATGATACAACTACGCTTGTAAAAGATCATTCCTCATCTTAGGAGGTTACCATTGAGTAGTTAGATGAGATCATTAACCTCTCACGTTTTTATTCTCTTCCATCAATCCAAAATCCACCCAAATTATAACTTAAACCACTACCTAAAAGTTTGAAATATTAATATCTTGGGAAAAGAAACAAGATACATGTCATCACTTCTAGTTTACTACCTCTATAGCAGGAATTTTGATTTCTTGAACTTTTGAGGGAGTATAAATAAGAATTGGGATAGATAATTGTGAAAAATCTTGGTATTATCCCATTAATTTTCACACATAATATATTGTTAAATTATGAGGAAAAACCAGTGAGGTTGGAACAACATTGACTAAACCCAAACGTACGTGATGTTGTTATAAAGGAGGTGAAAAAATTACTAGAAACTAGAATCATTTATCCCATATCTGACAGCGAATGGGTTAGTTCAGTGTAGGTAATTATTAAAAAAACTAGTCTAATGGTAATTAAAAATGAAAATAATGAATTGGTTCCAACCCATGTGCTAAATAGTTAGTGTGTCTACATAGACTATGGCCAACTAAACCAACACACAAAGAAAGACCATTTCCCATTTCCATTCATCGACCAGATGCTAGAGAGGCTAACATGGAGTCCCAAACTATCTCATTGATGGGTATTCTGGATACATTCTGATACATATTTTCACTAATGATTTGGAAATGATAACCTTCACTTTCCCATTTGTAACATTTTCCAATAGGATGATGACATTTGGTCTGTGCAATGGTTTAGGAACTTTCTAGAGATGCATGATTAGTATTTCTTCATCTATGGGGATTTCATGGAATTATTCATGGTTGATTTCATTATTTATAGATCCTATTTTCATCAGTATTTGAGTAGTCTTGGTTATGTCCTACATCACTTTATTGAAATAATATTTTACTAAATTATGAGAAATTCCATTTCATGGGATGAAAATGTATAATACTTGGGCATGTCATTTCTGGGGATGGTATCCAAGTAGATAAATCAAAATTGGATGTCATTTCTTCCCTAAAATTCCCCATAAATGTGTGGGGTGTTTGGTATTTCTTAGGCCATGTTGGATTTTACCTTCATTTAATTTGTGAATTTAGTAAGATTTCTCTCCCCTATCCTGATTATTCCAAAATGAAAAACCTTTTTTAATAAATAATGTGAGGAATATTTTAGAAAAATGAAATGGAGTCTCATGTCACCCCAGGTAATCCAAATACCTCAGTGGAATTTACCATTTGAGATCATGTGTGACACTTCTAACTATGCAGTTGGGGAAGTATTATCACAAAGGGTTGATCAACCTCCACATGTCATAGCCTATGCATCATGCATATTAGACCCTACCCAAGAAAACTAAACCACAAATAAAAAAATTATTTACATTATTTTTTACTTGGATAAATTTAGGTCATATCTTCTAGGGTCCTAAGCGATTGTCTTCTCAAACCATGTATCCCTTCGAAAGCTTTTTAAAAAACTGGAAGCCAAAACATGTCTCATTCATTGGATTTTCCTCCTTTAAGAATTTAATCTAGAAATTAGAGATAAAAAGAGTAGAGAATGTTGTAGATGAACATATTAGTTGGATCCTAAAATCATTAAACATTGACTCAAACCCCTATATTCCTATAAATGACAGGTTTCCTGATGAGAAATTGTACCGAGTGTGATATGTTATTCCTTATTATTCAAAAATTATAAATTATTTGGTAGCATGTTTCATTCATACTGATTTTAACAAAAACCAAGCTAACCATATAAAACATGAGTATAATTGGAACATTTGAGATGACACCTATATTTATAACACATGTAGTGATCAATTACTCAGGTTTTATGTTCCCAAATGGTATTTTTATCATGTCTTTAGGTTCCACCACACTCTTGCTGGTGGGGGCCACTTTAGCCCCCAATGGACTGCTCACAAGGTCCTCAATTTTGGTATATTTTGGACATCATTATTTCAAGATGCCCATGATTTCTGTAAATCTTTTCCCAATTGTCAAATAATGAGGAATATCTCTAAAAGAAATGAAATTCTACAACAACCCTTGCTCTTCCATGACATTTTCTATGTTTGGGGAATTGACTTTATGTTGTAATTTTCCAATTCATTTAGAATATTATATATTCATGTGGCATTTTATTGCATGTAAAAATGGGTATTGGCACAATTCATGAGGATGTATGATTGAAATATAGTTGTAGAATTTTGGATTTCCCAAATTTACTATAGGTTTGGTTTACCTAGGTTCATTATCAGGGACCAGGGTTCTCATTTCTACAATGGAATAATGCAGTCAATTTTTCATCATTATGGGGTCGGACATCGAGGGTCTAGTACATATCACCCACAAAACAATGGTTAATACAAAGCATAAAATAGATAGGTAAAACAAATTCTTGAAAAAACGATTAAACCCAATAAAAAAGATTGTAGTCTTAGATACGATGATTCATTATAAGCTTATTGTACTTTCTTTAGAACTCCCATTGGAATGTCACCATTTCATATAGTTTTTAGAATGATTTGTCACCTCTCTATTGAGATAGAGAACTCGGCCTACTAGGAAATTGAATAAAGTAATTCTAATCTATATGGTGAAGGTTCTCAAAAGAAGATATAGATTTAGGAGTTGAAGGAAATGTATAGAGATTCATATGAGAACTCCTGGATTTATAAAGAGAGAACCAAGTCTACCCATGATCACTTCATCCTTCATCATCAATTCCAAATTGGTTATAAGGTCATACATTAAAAATCAAGGCTAAATTTTCATCTAGGTAAGCATCATTCATGATATGTTGGACATTACAATGTTATTAATGTTTATTTGTCTACTATTGTTCAGGTTCAAAACAAAAAAACAACACCAAGCTTCACTATAAATAGAAAGTGTCTAAATCACTATCATGAATCCATTCTCGAATCCCTAATAGAGGAAATCCATGTTTAAGAAGCTACCTATGAATAACACCCACAAGGTTTTATACTTCATTCCCACATTCTCTTTTATTATAGTAAGGACTCTGCATACTCTCGGTGTGGGGGATGGGTAAATTCCTAGGTGAGTTAAGAATTTTCATCATCTTTATTATTTTAATATTTTTTGTTAATAGTATTGTCACCTTCCCCTATCCTTGTTTTCACCCTCAATTTTTTACTGAAATATTCATTTCTGATGCCTACATAATCATGAAAAATGGTGTCTTCTTAATCATGGATGTTATTGAAAATGCATGATGAATTTACCTATTTAAAGTTGTTTTTTTAAAAATCTCGAATATAATGTGTGTTTTGGAATGTATATAACATTGAGGTGTGACCTTTTATTGAAATTTTATTTTTTGTTGATAAAAAAATGGTTGTATCACTTTGCAACCTTTGAGAAGAATGGTACCCTTTGTGTGAGTAGTTTATGGGAAAATTGTTTCAATTAATATCTCCACACATCTTTGCACCCAACAATGAAGTGTTAATTGTTTCTTAATAAATATTAGGTAAATATGAGTTAGGTTAATATTTATCATTCTTCCAAAATGATTTTCTTATATTTTCATTCCTGATCCAGTTGTTTTCATTACTATACTGGATGTATCTATGAATCTATATCTGTTATCCGAAAGTTATAAACCCTCAAAAAAATAACCCAATAAAATAAAAAATATGGGTTATGTTTGGGCCAAGTCTAAACCACTCTTCATCAACCATTGATATTTTTATAACTATTATAATTAGTTTCATCAGGAGATCATATAAGGGTTGAGAGATGTGTGTGAGGTTTGTTCCAAATGAAACTTTAGAATAATAAATATAATAAATGAGGAGAGTGAATAAATTTACATACTATGGGGATATATAGGTTTTTATATTATGGTTTGACTTCCAGCAATTATTAAGTGAGTGGGTCTTGAAATTGATTAAAAGGTGTAGGGTAGGTTCAGTGGGCATAATCATTTAAGTAGACTTTTTTAAAATAAACTATATTTATTGGATAGAAAGTGGAAAGAATAGCATGAAATCATTGTCACACACTAACACATGGAGAGTTAGTGACATTATTAACTTTTGAATTATTTTTTCAATTGGTATCATCCATATTCTTCAATTTCATTTTGATAAAATTTATGAGACATATTTTTCTATGATCACTGATAACAACTCATTAGAGTAATTGTTTCTTTGATCACATTGCTATGATGGATTAAATGTTCATTTAATTTTAAATATTCATGATTTTTGGAAGAGATCCATGCATAATTTTTTTAAATATGACTATTACGAGGAGTGAAAATGTTTATGTGTGGGGGTGTGATCACGTAGCAATTCACTATTCATTTCTACCCTTATACCACTTTGATAAACTTATTATGTATCATAAATTTAAATTTTAATAAAAAATTTCACTTCATTTATTATTAAATTATTGTGTGTTAATCAATGTTAAAAATGTTAATTTCACTTTTTTGGATGATTTCATTTTAGGTGGAGGTGATTTGGAGATCCCAAACGTAGTTTGAAAAAAAATGGGCCACATTGCAAGGAATCCAAGAATAAAAGTGGACTAAACCACACACTGTTACTAATATGTGCATTCAATTGGGTTTAACTTTTATGTTGGGGTCCAAAATTCAGTGGCATACATCCGTTATGAAGAAAAAAAATCCCAACTCTCATTAAGGGGACCATCCAAACTGATATGTCCAAGAAAATAAATATGCTCATAGTCAAAGGTGGTGTGCTATATTTTGTCAATATCTAGATATTTCAGCCACAAAATGATGCCAAATTTTCAATGGATATATTAAATAGGTGGGGAAACATTTTTATAGTTTTTTAAAAATCTATATAAGAATATATGGATGTTAAAAAACATGGCCCAAGTGGTTTTACAAAATATGGGGGCTAAAAAATACCTTATACTTTGCCTATAAATTGGCTCCATGGGCACCCCATTTTTATGTTAGAACCAAGAAAAATATCTTCCATTTTTTATACCCAAAGGATTCCTCTAATCATTCAAGAAGTTATTGAGTCCCTTATCCTCATATGAGGATCAATTATGGGGGAGATGTTCAACCCGAGCCTCCTCATCCTCTCGATGGAAAGCTAAACGGTGGACGATCATTTCAAGAGGGATACACATCTTGTAAATGGATATATAACACCTACTATTCTGATGGTTTGGTATAATTTCTGTTTGAAACATTTAATTTAAGTTTTATATTAACTTTAACCTTCTTTTATTGAATTTCTTTGGTATAATTGTGTGTAGCACTTTTCATTTCAATACTAATTATGATGACATTTAATTGGGAATACTGGGTTATTTCAATTGGATAACACAAGAATCCTCTTTATATCATACATACATATTATTTTAGTATGATTTTTTATCCCTTGTTATTTTATTGAGATCCAAACCTTAAAAACACATTTTTTGTTAGGGTTTTTTATTTGGGAATCATTTTAAAGGGAATGAGGGGAATTGAGATCTTTATTACCCTCAACGGAAGGATTCCATTAAACCATGTGCAATTTTCAGAAAAATGAACTAGAAAAGATGTGTAGTGATCTTGAAATGACCTACTTCTCTCAAAATTCTCAAAACACCACATTAATTTATAAACTACTAAACTCTTTAATTTAAGTTATTTTCTTAAAACTATTTCAAAAACCAACCCCCTCTTTTTGTAATTTTGATTAAAAATACACACCCTAAACCTAACAATTCCCCTTGAGAGATGAAATATGGTATTACCTATACTATAAAATCATCTTTAAATCATAAAATTTTTATGTTTCATGAAAACACAGTGAGGTACCACATCCCCTCCCTCAGCCTAAAATAACCAATATAACTTCAGCTTACTAGCCTGCGGAGGGGTAGTTGATCCCCATCTCAATTATAGTTCTTTTATTGATCCTATACCATCAGTATGCTATGGAAGGTTCACACAAAACCTCTAAAGATGAACCATTCTATCACAAATAAAACACTTTATTGTGGGGTAATGACACTATGGGCGCTTATAGCCATACTTTATACACTGATAGCACTGGAATAGAACATGATATTGAGATGTTAGCCCACTAACCTGACTGATCTACCCATTATTTATTTAGTATAAACCATCATAACATCACTTCTTTCCACTCAAAGAATAATTCCCAAATTACCCTACTGATAAATCCTAGCCGATTCTTGGGGCCTATCTCAGATTCCCTTATGTGATGAGTGACTGTTTCCTCACATCTTAAAATATACTTAAATGAAAATCATTACCTTTCATCTGATCTCATAACAAATATGGTGTTATAAACTTCTCACCCTTGAGATCTCATTATCTTCTAATGATGGTTCACAATGTCATAGGTCGGTAAAATGTACAACATATTCCTGCATTGAAAAACCCTCCTGAATAAGATGTATGATCTCACAAGATTTTTCATCCCTTAAGGTTTTGAGATAGAAATGGATCAAGAACATTGTCTTGATGTCCTTCCAATACAGATCATCTTTCTAATGAGATTCCTCCAGAATATCCCACCAATGATTGGCATGTCCAAGGTGTGTATACACACAAGCATCACCCACCTCTCCACGGGTTTCATGAGATGCTTCAGGGTTGTTTGGACTAAATCAATCTAGAACTCAATGGCCTTGGGTCCCCCTTCTCTAGTAAATACAGGTGGATGATGAAGATGAAACTCTCATGTCATCTCATACAATGTACGAATGGTATGAACAGTCTCCCTTTCTATGGATCACCTGACACTAAGGATGCTTCCATGAAGATGAACGTCTATATTATCCTCATGAACTATAGGATGTTATTGTTTAGCTATGTTAGGAGCATGCTTATTTTCACCCTCCTAATTCTCAATTCAAAGATAATTATGATGCATTTTCTTTACAAGAAAAACAAACTCCTTTGAAAACTGGATAGAAACAAGTTTGACCCCAACATGTGACTACAATTGAGAACCAATAACTCTTGGTCTCACTAGACTTTTCTTACAAGTATTTTATCATGACCTGAAACTCATTTCATTTATCTAGTAAAAGAGATATCTCATATTATCGTTCAATATAAAAGTATATATCACATGAAAAAATAGATATGCCCTTATTATGAACAATGCATGTCAATATATCCCTTTGTGCTTATTATGATGCATGTATTCTTAGATTGTACCATACTAGTCCATGAGTAAAAACATGAAGACATTGTAAGATCATAAAATAATAACCTTTCACAACATGTGAATCACCCAAGTTGAAATAAAATCAAATATATAAAGAACACATCACAAACATTAATCCCATCCCTAGTCCCTCAGATTTCCCCCCATACATGGGTTAGCTACTCCCATGCACAAGCTCATTACCATGTATCGACACATCAAAGTATACATTCTACAATTTCCAAAATTTATGTAAAAGGAAATGATAAACATCTACTCTGATAAAAATTTGTAACACCCCCAATATCACACTCTCTCATGTGGCTGAAAAGGGTTGGATATGAGGCCTCAAGTGTTCCACCTCTTATTCTAGAGGCATCCAAATAGATATGGGGGTGTTAAAATTATAGTCGAGAGACTATACACCCTATTATTAAGTTTCATATAAGTATAAATAAATCATAATAAGTGAAAAAAATCAACGTATACATATAATGGAAGAAAAAAATAAATGCTAACGGTATAATCCAATAAATAATTATGGAATAATGTAATGTCATGATGGAATGTAAATAAATTTCATGCTAGAATAATACAAGAAAAATAATTTAACAATCAATTAAAAGAATCAATGTACTGGGTCCAAAAACCCATGTTGATCCTATCTACAAACCCCAGCCCAACCAAAAACAAGTAATCAACAACAAGGTCATTTTCCCTTGTCCAAATCTACATCCACATAATCTACTAGGGAACCAAACAACAACCTTAATAGGGTTTGAGTATAACTCACTAGGTCAACACCATTATGTCTCAACAAAAATAGTTTTATATGAAGTGTAAGCAATAAACAAATAAATAGGTGTTTTAATTAATTAAACATTTAAATAAATACAATAGCCTGCTTCGACTCTGTGTCAAAATATCTCTAAGAAATTCTTACAACCATGGAAACCACAATCATATATCCAAGATAAAATATCATACTTTAGCACCATGCTATAATATCTCTATGTATATCTTACAACCATTCCAACCACCACTATATAACCATGGTATAGTAACAACAATCAATTGGGGTCAAAGAACTATACACATTATAGAATTCAAGGTCAAATCCCTATAAGCATTACAACATTCTAGGTCATTTACCTATATGAATTACAACATTCCAAGTCAAATCCCTATAATAATTACAGTATGGGGTGGGAATAACCTGCTCTTTATAAGAATTACAGCATGGAATGGGTCGATCCCACTCAAAATCATCATTACAGCTTATAAGTGTGTAAGTTCCAGGACTGAGCCCAATATATAAGCAATACAGTTTGGAACACAATTTCTATTATTTATCATGGATATCACAATATCACATCAAAATTATTAGTGGTTATTTATGTGAATAACAATTCTTCTTTCATATACCATTTACAATTCAATTCAAAATTGATTAATAGCTATATCAATAAGAAATAAGCCTCAATTTAGGGATTTTATAATAATAAATCACCCTAGGTCAAATGTTATTCTAAACATAATTTAATCCATTAGCCAATTATAAATCCATACGAAACCAATAGTAATCAAGGAATAATCTCATTCAATTATTTAATTAATTTTGGTGCATGTAATTATGGTGAAATCATGATATTTTATAAACATGGAAATTATCAAACTATAGGGTTAAGATTTAGACCCCCTACCTTTAATCGATGACCCAACAACACTTCTAATGTCCAAGACCAGGAGGAAATTTTTTTGGATGATTGAGAATACATTCCAAGATCAAAACTAATCGAGATCAAAACAAAAAATGCAATCAACAAAAGATTCCACCGCAACGGTTGGAAAGCCAATGTGAAGAAAGAATAAACCTTACCAAAGGAACTTACCAGCAATTGGAGACACAAAAATAACAACCACAAGGGTGTTTTTTCAATCCAAAATCTCCTAGAGAACTCCCTAATGTTGAGAGAAGAAGATTTCTAGTGAAATAGAATAAATTATAGCTGCATAAAATGTTTAAAACAGTAGTTTTGGAATTCACACGACATGTAATTTGGTTAAACATCGTGTAAATGTTTTTAATGGAATTTTTGAAAAACACATCACTTTGGATTAAATTTGTTAAAACCCATAAACAATTGGATGACATGTAATCCCTTTACACTATGTGTAAAAGATTTGTAATTTAATTTTCATTTCTTTTTCCTTTTAAATAGCCTGAAACCCCTCTAAAGCTTCTCAAATTACCAGTTACCCGTATTGACACTTAGTCCCATTTATATATAGACTACATTAACTCATGTGAGCATACATACATAAACATTAAGTTGTTTTTCCAATAAAGGCTCTTCATCTCCCAACAATACTTAACCACTAAGGCTAAAATGAAAATCACAGAGATAAACATACAAAAAAAGATAGGATCTTACACCAATGATATTGAGGATGATAAATCTACTAAATGAAATCAGGATGAGGATAATCCCATTATGGAAAATGATGACATAGTGGGGATCTCATCCAATAAAAAAGGAAAATGAGATAAAAAATTATGGATGGAGATACCATAGAAATGAGAGCCTATAACTAGAGGAAAATCTCTTAGATAATGATCTGATTTTTTTTTGGAATTTTCAAGGGATCAGGAACTCCCCTATGTTCACATGCCTTAGAAATCTCATTATGACCTATAATCCCTCATTTGGGATATCTAATCCAAATATACTGTTTGAAAAGTAGAGGAGAATTAATTGGGCCTCTCATGGATATAATTTACCTCTCATAATTAACAAAATAGTGATATGTATTATGTATGGGTGTTTAGAAACGGTTACCTTCATATTTACTCAGGCAGTAAGGGTTCACAGAATGTCTCAATTTTCATCTCCGTTAATCGATTTGATGTCACTATTTTATTCATCTATTCCTCCACATCCTACATCAATAGAAGGGATATCTGGAAATAGCTGAGAGAAATCTATAATAACATGAGATATTAATGTAATATTGTTGGTGTCTTCAATACTACCATGAAACCAAAAGAGAAAAATTAATCTATCTTCTAGAAGATTGGATCACATGATTTATCTTTATGTATTGATTATTGTAATATTTTGGAGGTCTTAATCTATGGATACGAGTTAACTTTGAGAAGATATAACTTTAATGGAAAGCAGGAAAGTAAACTTTATAGATGATTTGTTCGAGTTGATGACATGAGTGCTGCCAATACAATCTATATCTCCCCCCCCCAAATATCTCTGACCATAAATATGTCTTAATGGAAATTTACATGCATCTGCCAAGGTCATCCACTCTTCCCTTCAAATTAAATAATCTCTGGCTTATCTCACATGAATATATGGATATAGTCACAGAGACGTGGAATATGGAGTCAATTAGAACCCCGCTTCCAATATTGGATTGAAATCTAAAAATTATCAAAGGCCACTTAAAATAATAATGTAATAAATATTTCTCCAAGATTGAAATTGATATTAAAGATGCTGAAGACCTCCTTGATATCGACCAAGTTACAAACTAGAATCAAAATAATCCCACCAGGGAAGAATTTCAAGCCACTTCCAAACAAGATGAGCTCATAGAAATCAAAGAGAGGCTGGCCACAAATCATATTAAAGACCAATGACTGAGATATGGTGATAGAAACATTGTGATATTCCATCAAATAAAAAAATATAAAATAATAAAATGGAGACTTAATGATCTTAGAAATAATGGGAGTCTCTTCAATTTTAAATATGATATTTATAAGGAAGTTATTGATTACATTAAAGAGATATATTATGATGATGGAAATGATAAAACTCACAAAATGATTGACAATATGATATTATTCATTGATGATCATCAGAACCAAGGACTCACTTTTCCTTCCTCTGGGGAGGAAATAAGGAAGGCTCTCTTCTCTCTTAATATTAATAGTGCACTTAGACATGTTGGGTTTACCAAATTGTTTTAATGTTCGGATAAGATATATTTCATGTTGAAGTGAGAATTCTATGGGTGGTTTCTTTAATAATTTCTATATTAATTATCCTGCCAACTTTAATTTTATTTCTCTCATACCCAAGATGGATAATGCCATTGAAATAAAATATTTTAGGCTAATTGCAATTAGATACACTATTACAAATATTATTATAAAATTCATTGAAAATAGTATTAGTAGTTTGGTTGGATTCATAATCACATTAAATTAGTTTATTTTTTTTCTTCTGGAAGATGTATTCAAAATTTCCTATTCACTTCCTTGGAATGTATCAACTTAATGAAGAAGATATTGAATCTTGAGAACATTCATCTTAAGATTAACATCTCAGAAGATTTTTATACTATCAAATGGGGATTCATTTGTCATGTGATCAAAATATATGTCTTCTCTAATGACTTTATCGAACTTATAAACACCATTATTGGTACAATGAGGTAGTCCATTCTTTTTAATGGAGTTCCATGAAGCTTCTTTCAATGCTCAAGAGTTGGTAGAAAAGGAGATCCTCTCTCAGGACTTCTTTTTCTTATTAATGATTACAAATTAAGTATATTACCTAATGATCTTGGGAACATTGGTTATTTTAATTATATCAAGGTGAGTATAGGGATATATTCACAATCCCATTTCTTTTATACTGATGATATCATTATTTTTGTGTACGCCATTAAAAAACCTTATCTATCATTAGAGACACTTTTGGTCATTATGAAGAACTTTCTAAAAAATATATTTGATGGAATAAATATTTCATTGTATTTGGATAATGGGTCCCTATTAAAAGAAAAGGATAGTATTAATAGAACACTAGGTGTTAATAAGGGGAATCTACCCATAACTTACCTTAGTGTCCCTATCTTATCGGGGAAAGTTATAAAATTCCATCTGGAAAATATTTTCTCAGACATCATCAAATAGCTATAAAAATGGAAGGTCAAGGCTATATCACAAGTTGGGAGATTATGTTTGGTGAACTCTGTTGTCACGACCCAACCCTCATGGCCCATGTCGTGACTACCGCAAGCCCACCTTCCTTTGGCCAAGGGAGGGCGACTAGCACCGAAAAGGCATGTACCTAAAATTGGGAAGGCATTGAATTTATAACTGGTAAGCTTACCCAAACCAAAGACATAGAAAGATAGAATCACAAGGTAAACTAAATAGTAAAAAGAGTGAGTACAGTAAGTAAAGGGGACAAAATAATTGCCCAACTGGAAAGTACAAGTAAAACTGGAAAGTAAAAATAAGACTAAAATCAGCTCCTATGAACAGGAACCAAGGATCCTACCTGAAGGTTAGGTATAGTTCAGAAATAACCATCTCTATGGTCTGCCTCGTCTTAGGTCCACCTCTGAGCAGTCTCTAGTCCTGGTACCCTCGTCCTCAGTCAGTGATGTCCGTTGTCTGCACAAGACACAACAAGGTGTGGGCATAGCCTTTGTAGGGGTGAGTATAACAATACTCCATAAGAACCTCGAGATGCTTTAAGGTCTCTCAATTACACAATGGAAAAACCACAAAGCATGGAAACAACAGTCAACCCTACTTAGGTAAATTCCCAAACATATACCTAAGTTATCAAGATATACTCATCTCACACAGGAGGGAAGAATACCACAAAGGTAACACCACAAAGGTAGAAATAACACACAGGTAACACCAAAAAAGTAGGAGTACCACACAGGTAACAACACAAAGATATATCACCACACAAGTACAACACAAAGATATAAGACTCATCACACACCAGGTTTTTTAGTGAAATATAGAAGTACATATGATTAGTCACGAAGCTAGATCATCTTATTCTGTCAAGAGGCACTACTACTGACCATATGGAATCTGACACACACAGGATCAATAGGTACTAACCACTGCAATGACCCACACAGGATTCGACCCACCCAGAGTCAATAGGTACTAACCCCCGCAATGACCCACACAGGATCTGAACCACACATGATTGATATGTCCTGACCCACACAGGATCGTTGAGCACTGACCCACACATGATCTGACCCACACAGTATCAGTATGAGTTGACCCACACAGGATCAATGAGTGATGACCCACACAGTATCTGACCCAAAAAGGATCACTCGGTAATAACCTCTGTATGATCTCTCTCCAACCTCCACCTCACTTCCAGCCACTGGGTTCTCGCTAATAGCACGTTTGGTAAAACTTCTCCTCAAGCCATTGGTCGTACCTCAACCACCAACATGTTCCATGATGAAGTATCCCAATGATTTGTCACATCATAAGGGACCCAATGCAATAGACGGTGCGTCAATCGGATGCCCGATCTGTATGTTATTAGTGTTTCCACTCCAAGGGCCTGGTTAGATTTGGGGTTCGATCCAACACGTCCATACTCCAACATTATCCAAAACTCAAGTGGAGTATACCAAAATGGCCTTCTTGATCCCAGGATTCTGGTTCCATAAAAAGTTTGTCAAACGGACGCCCAGTTCTCAAGATATGGCCACAAAGTCGTATTTGCGTCTAGAGGGGCCCAGATCCAGCCCAACCCAGCCTAGGCCGAGCCGACCCAATCTGAGTTAATCCTGGTTGGCCTATGCTGTGGCGGGTCCACCCCGGATCTTGAAGGGGCAGCCCAGTTCGGTCTGCGTTGGGTGTGGCTTGGTGGCATGGCCCGCTAGGGCGGCCCGGTGGTGCGGTCCGCTAGGGTGGCCCTTGATGCGGCCCTTCGTCAGGTGGACCATCGTGGTGGGGTCCGCCCGAGAAGTCGCTCCAGAGGGAGGCACCTCCCAGGTCACCCGAACAACCAAAGGGTCGTTGGGTTATTTTGGAAGTGGGACCCGCTAGAGCGGGTCATGCTCGGTGCGCCATGTCCAGCCAATTCATCGGCCGGTCCTCCTAATTCCAACGACACAATGGCACCATTTTCCTCTGCGGCCGGCCAAGTTCAGGCTAACCTTCGAACTCCTACTCAACTGGTGGAGTGGATGCACACAACGTTTCTCCCACGCGGACGACCGGTGTACCGGCCCTGACCTTCTGCTCATCCGGTGGCGCGGGCGCACGCCGCCCTACCTCCACGCGGCCGACCGGTGTATCAGCCTACCTTTTCATCTACGGTTCACCACATCTCCATTATAAGCCCAAAAATATAACAACCACGTATTCATGATCCTTGGGTCGAGGGTTTTGTATCCATAAGTCGCACTCAACAAAACATTGTGTTTCCATCATCATTTTTTATCTGGCATCGAAGGATGAAGAAAGAACGCGTGAAGAAAAAAAGATTAAGGGGAAAGGGATATGTGTGGGACGATAGCCATGTTAGTTTGGCCATCGTCACTGTGAATCCAGAATATGAATAATTATCAAATAAATTCAATCATAAATCAAAATAAATCCCCTAATTTGACATTCGTTGGATATTTCACGAAGAAGATGACAATGTCAATGAAAGGGATGTCAGTGTTGGTCGCTCTCGCAAGATGCTTCTGAATTCAGTTCCTCATTCTTCATTCGGAAGTCGTTCTTTGTCGGAGGATATTTCTCCAAAGGTTCACCCACGATCTCATTTTCTTTGCCAACGATTTCTCCCATGAATGGTGTGGTGCCAAATTAATAGGATTATTTTTATTAATTAAACAAAAAAGAGTTGGCGCATTAAATGAATTGAATTTGACACATTAACTAGGGTAATTCCAAGGGTTAACTTCATATTAAGAGGGTTTTGGGTGGTCCCCACCACCAAAAGTAAAAATGGGAGGTTTCAATTTCAAAAATAAAATAAAGCATATTTATTTTATTTTCTCCCATGAAAATTATGAAAAATAATTTCCACCCTCATACTACTTCGGTTGAGGTGAAGGTCTCCTTAAGCGAATATCGATGTCGCGAGTTCAACGGTGCCCTTAGATTTTAATTCTGAGTACCGGTTCAAAAGTAACAAAGCGCCTCTCGCGCGTTTACTAAACGTACCTGAAAAAAGTTCAGAAACACATTCTGAGCACACCAGGCCTCATAATCACGCGCCGTCAATTTTCTCAGACTCGTAATATTCCGATATAATTTTAAAAAAATACATGGAAAAAGTCATGTCTTTACATTCTCCCCACATCCGGGATTTGCATCCCCAAAATCCCAACACAATCTAGGGAAATAAGTGGGGGTACTTATCATGAATCTGATCCTCCCGCTCCCTTGTGCTCTCCTGGAGGTTCTTGTGCTACCAACAAACATGGACCAAAGGAATCGACTGCCCATGAAGGAATCTCTTATGTTGATCCTCAATCTCTACTAGAACCTTCAAAAATGTATCCCCATCTTCGATGTCCAGCTCCCCCTAGTCAATTATGTGCGAATGATCATGTGCATATCTCCTCAGCTGGGATACGTGAAAATCTTCGTGCACCCAGTGTAATTGAGGTGGAAGAGATAAGTGGTAAGCCACCTTGACAACTTTGCTGAGGACTTGAAAGGGCCTGATGAACCTTAGAGATAACTTGCCGCCTTGGCCAAATCTTCGCGAACCTTATCGAGGTGAGACCCATAAGAAGACATGGTCTCCATCCTCGAACTCCAGAGGTATTTGTCTCCTACCAGTATAGGATCTATGCCTGCTCTGTGCAGTCTTCATTCACTCTTGGATGATCTTCACCTTCTCCGTGGTAGCCCGTACCATCTCGGGTCACATAAGTGCTGACTCCCATGGGTCAGTCCAGCACATGGGTGATCTACAAGGTCGCATGTACAATGCCTCGAATAGTGACATACCAACATTAGAGTGGTAGTTGTTATTTTATGCAAAATCCACTAGGGGAAAGTGATCCCAGCTGTGGTTGAATTCAATGAGGCCAATAGGTAGCATGTTCTCGAGGGTCTGAATGGTCCACTCTATATGACCATCCATTTGAGGATAGAAAGTGGTGCTCAACTGAAGCTGTGTCTTGAACGCCTCTTAAAACCCCTTCTATATACGAGAAGTGAAATGTGAATAATGATTAGAGACAACAGTCGATGGAACTCTATGAATTTACACAATTTCTTATGCATAGAGGCATCCCAAGATCTCTACTAATCTATGCTCTCTAATAGGTAGGAAGTGGGCCGACATGGTGAGTTAGTCAATGATCACCTAGATAGAATCATGACTTATAGACATTAGTGGAAGTATTATCATGAAGTCCATGGAAATTCCATCCCACTTTGACTCTAGCACCTCTAGTGGCTAAACTAAGACTTCTAGAACCTGATGATCTGCCTTCACATGCTGACAAGTGAGGCACTGTTAGATAAACTCTACCACTACTTTATTCATTCCCGGCCACCAGTACCAATGCCGAAGGTCCTGGTACATCTTTGCCACTCCAAGATGTACTACTAGATGGGATATATGGAACTCCCTCTGTAACATCCCAAGTAAGTAGTGAATAATAGATATTTTTATCTATGTCTATTAATGAATTAGATAGTGTTTTAGAGGCTTAAAATGAAAATAAATCCAATCTTAAGTATAGAATACACTAATATTTTTAAAAGATTGTTTTACTGCCTTTTGATGGAAAACCATTTTTGAGTCTATATTTTGACAATTCTATAAGCTATTTTTGTCAAAATAAACTTATTCTTTGTGATTGGGACATCAAAATTTACTTTGTGTGAATTTTTGGTATTTTTCTTATAATGTTCATTTTTTAATGAATAGTGAAAAATACTGCATTTTACATCAAAACTACTTTTTAATCTAATTTATTTATATGATTATATGATCTTTTGAATTGGATTTGAAGTGAAATTAGAATATATTTTTTCCCATTTAATCCAATGGTGGTCATTGGAATCAAATTCACTTTGAAATTAGACTTAAACTGGTGTCAATCTTTTGATACTTATTGTTTTATAAAAACACGCCATTTGCTCTGACTGCGGGAATTAATTATTAAATTAATTAATGTGACTTATATGTTTTAAATTTGGAAAAATATACTTCATTTTTGAATTCGGAATATCAAATATAGCTTAGGGTGAATTTTTGGAAATTTTCTGAAAAACTTCAATTTTTGATGAATAGTGAAACCACTAAGTGGTACTTATAAAAACTGATTTTCCGTTTAAATGAAATTTTGCCGTCATTGTGTTTTGAATTTCAAAAATCCAACATACATGGTTTTCATTAAGAAGTAAAATGTGGTTCAATGAGATTAAAATAATTTTTTGGTGAATAGTAACTTATTAAGTTTTTAATCGCGATTAGTGGTAATTAGTGTAGTTTAATGGAAAAATAATGCTTTAATAAAATGAGATGAGCTTGAAACATGTCCTAACCCTATTGTTTGTGTCATGGCCGACCAAGACAACCCATGGGTCTATTTAGGGGACCCCATGGAGCCAGTTGGGTGAGATAATGACTTTAATGCCTTTTTTTTAAGTAAAGGTGAAAATGACACTAACATAAATTGTTTTACTAAAAAAATTTTTAGAAGGGGTTATACTAATCATATTTTTGTCTATAAATATTTATTAGAAAGATAAAAATATTTCCTACATCATATTATTTTATTTTATAATTTTTATACATTAAATAAATTAAATTATTTATGACATCATGATGATGCAGCGATGACCTCATTATTTAACGATTAAAATAAAATGGAATGATAATGTAATATCTAAGACCTACACTTGTCCAAATACTATTGTATGGGAATATTTCGAAGCCTTATCATCTTATATTCGAAATATATCAATGTGGGACCTTAGAAATTCGAAACACTTTTGAAAATAAAATAATAGTTTCATGATTTCCAAAAGTGCCCCTCCTCTCCTCTTATAAAAGGCCCCCACCTCTACCTCATTTCACACACTCCTCAAGCCTTTGGCTCGGCCAAACCCTACCCATTTACTCTCTCCACACCCCTCTCCTCATACTAGAGGATTCCATTTGGGCAGAATCCTTTCAAAGGAAGCCTTTAGGCTCAAATCAAAAGGAGTTACACTTTTAAAGGTAATTCATTCTCTCATGTTCGTTTGTTTTATTTTGCTTCTCCAACCCCCTAAACTCTTTTTATTTACTTATTTTGTAACAAAAACAGTATATTAAATATACTAGGATGTTTTTATAATATTTATTCGAGATACACTCTCACACAACTACATCAAATGGTTAAAGAACATACGATTTCCATGGATGGCGAAATTCTGCCTCCCGAAACGATGATTGTTCAATACTCATTTAACACCTTCAAAGGTGGCCATTATGATGTCACTATTTTTATATATGATATATAATATGTTTATGTTTTCCTTAATCTTCTGTTTTTTTCATTTTTGGCATACCTTTATGGTTTCCATTATGGGTAAACGCGATATCTTCATTTAAGGAAGTGCGGACTACCGCCCCCTGAAAGTGATTTGATTCGTTAATACCATATGTGGGATGTGTAAAGGATAAAGTTAATGATATTATATATGTTATTATACTGTAATTATAATATACTCTTATATCATTATGATTCCATTCCAAAAAATACGAAATAGAAATGGAAGTAGCGTTCATGCGTACGTACGGCTTACCGTCTCCATGAACGGTGCATTTCATTTCTTACCTCTAAATGTGATGTAATATTATAAATACATGTATATGATGAATATATATGATATATATGTTATCCAAATCATTAATATAATTCTGGATATAACGAAACTTTGACCAAATTAACAATATGTAAGTGTAAGAAGTCTATTTTTGACTTAAGAACCAAATACCGACAAAATGAACATTATTAACTTAAATGATTACATGATGTTCATAACATGGTATAAAAGGAATAATGAACTTGAAAAAGGTTCTTAAGCAAGTTGAGATTAACTCAAGTTTATTATTCAGGAGATTAAAGAACGGTCGGGTCAAGTCGGATACGAGGTATGGGACTTCGTCTCAATCTCCTTTCATTGAGGCATATTTTGTTTTATACACAACCTTCTTTTATACGATGTATAAACCCCTTTGACTTTTACGTTTATTCAAAAGGAATATTTTTTATACGAAGTGCTTACTAAACGACAAAAGGGAATGTTTTTGTCATACGTATGCGGCGACAATGACTTCTCCAACATCGTGACTGTTATTTGAGTTTCGGCTTCCTCTACAAGCCATACCTTCTTTTTAAAAGAAAAATAAATACCATGTTTTACTTTTATTTTATTTTGGTATCGAAAATGGTTTTCATAATGTTTTTATATAAATATTTTGTATTGATATCTTGTGATTGAAAGGTGGAAATGTTATGTTTCCTTTATGCATGTTTTATGTGATATGATTATGTTGAGGTTCTTGGGAATTATTATAAAAATGGGTGGTTCTGTGATAAACTAAGTGCAGGTGAGCCCGATATAGCTTTCCAATGCATTGGGTAATGCAAAGGAGTGAAACGTTAAGGTTTCTCCGAAGCGATTTAGGGAATATACTGTGTTGGGTATTCCAAACGTAACCAAGAGGGTTACTCCCTACGTAAGACTGTTATGAATGCCTCAAGTTACCTTTTATGACTTATGATTTCTATGATTTATTCATTATTTGATGAGGTATGTTAAAGTGCTTATGTTTTATGGGTAAAGTATGATCTCATACTTATGTATATATGTACCCATGTTTCCTTTCCATATTTTTATATCCCTTACTGAGCTTTTTATACCCATCCCAAGTTTTTTTGAAATGTTTTTCACAGGTCAAGGGAAAGGTACATGATATGATGATAGTGTCAAGGAAGTGTAAAGAAAGAATCCATGTTTATTTTAAATATGTTTCCATTGATGGGAATGAATAATGCTATCTTTATGTAACCACTTTGTTTATATGTGGAATTTAATGCAAGTTTTATGATCTAATTCTCTAAAACTCTAAACCCGAAAAGATCCTCAATGTGTAATCTTGTAATAACTCAAGATTAAGTAAGATTTAAGGCTGGGGACTTATAGTTGGTATCAGAGGTCGGTTTAGATAACTTTAGGAGTTAGAATTCTATTAAATAATTATCCAAAATATTTTTTTTGAAATGATATAGAATTTAAAGATTACCATGTTGCTTCATCTAAGACATGTTTGTTCAGAATGGTTTTCCGCATAGGAAACAGGGAAGCAGTGCTAGGAAGGCATACAGAAGGAAATAACCTTCCAAATCAGCATCCTAAGATGGTCGGAATTGGAACTGAACAGTTTGTTGCAGTAATGGCGCAGTTGACTCAAGCGATAAATGGTGGTGGTATCCATACACGAGATCAGCCAGATCAACCGCAGAGGAACATGTCAGCGGTGGAACATTTCATGAGGCAATATCCCCCATCATTCAGAGGATCATCTGACCCTGTGCTAGCTGAAGGGTGGATTAAATCACTGGAGAAGATTTTCGATGTCATTGGGTGTTCAGACAATCAAAAGGTTAGTCTTTTTATTTACCATTTGGAGGGTGAGGCAGATCAGTGGTGGTCGATGGTTAAAAATATCAGGGATGCTGATGAGATTGATGCTCTTCACTGGGATGAATTCAAAGGTATATTTCATGAGAAGTATTTTCCTAAGGCTGTTCGACTTAGGATGGAAAATCTATTCTTGGAATTGAGGCAAGAGGAAGACTCAGTGGCTACCTATGAAGAAAGGTTCACTCGATTGGCAAGGTATGCTTTAAATTTTATCCGAGACCTTGATAGTAAAATCAATCGTTTTTACTCAGGATTAAAGCCAAAATATTGAAGGGAATTAGCTTATCGTGAGTTTAAAAGTAATGAAAAGCTTGTTCGATGTGCTGAGAAGGTGGAAATGGAGTTTTCTGATGACCAAGTTTTCTATAACAACCAACAGAAGAAGAGACCGAGGTGGCAGGAGAAAGGTAAGAATTCTTCAAAAAAGTCTGGTGGTAAGAAAACTAAATTTCCAGTTTGTGATGAATGTGGCAAAAGGCATGCTGGGGAATGTCTTCTGAATTCTAGAAAGTTCTACCGATGTGGTAATATGGGACATAAGGCTCGTGATTGCACTGAAAAGGATCAAGGTGAAGGTAAGAACAAATTTGATTTACAGTTAGTGAAATGTTTTAAGTGAAATGAGATGGGTCACTATGAAAATGAGTGTCCGACAAAGAGCTTGAGTGATAAGAAGAAGTTAGACTACAAGCAGAAAGGGGTGGTGAAATCCTTTGCAACTACTTCAGCAGATGTCAGGCCGTCAAATGAAGTTGTATCAGCTCCAGGGAGCTCAGTTTTTTTTGCAAATATTGAATTGATATCGGGGTACCATCAGCTGAATGTAAAGGAGGCAGATATTCCAAAGACCGCGTTCCGTACGAGATATGGCCATTATGAATTTGTAGTAATACCTTTTGGGCTAACCAATGCACCTGCTGTATTCATGGACTTAATGAATAGAATTTTCCATGTGTTCTTGGATAAGTTTGTGGTGGTTTTCATTGATGATATTTTGGTGTTTTCTAAAAGTAAAGAGGAGCATGAAAGACATTTAAGGGTCATTTTTCAAACCTTAAAATAAAAGAAACTGTATGGGGAATTCTGCAAATGTGAGTTTTGGTTGCAACAAATTTCTTTCCTTGGTCACATTGTTTCAAAATATGGCATAACCGTTGATCCTGCAAAAACAAAAGTTGTGGAAGAATGGCCAAGACCCACAAATGTAACTGAGATTCGTAGCTTCCTTGGTTTGGCAGGCTATTACCGAAGGTTTGTTAGAAAATTTTCACGGTTATCTAGTCCAATGACTAAGCTAACTCGGAAGGGTGTTAAGTTTATCTGGACAAAAGAATGTGATGATTGTTTTCAGGAATTGAAAAGAAGATTTGTGAATGCTCTAGTGTTGGCACTACCTTCCAGGAATGGTGAGTTTGTTATATACAGTGATGCTTCATTGAAAGGACTTGGTTGTGTCCTAATGCTGAATGATCAGGTAATTGCTTATGTTTCACGACATTTGAAGACTCATGAGGTAAATTACCCTACACATGATCTGGAATTAGCTGCTGTTGTTTTCACTTTAAAAATTTGGAGGCATCATTTGTATGGATTAAAGTGTGAAATATACACCGATCACAAAAGTTTAAAGTATATATTCACTCAGAAATAAATGAACATGAGACAAAGGAGATGGCTAGAATTAATCAAGGATTATGATTGTACAATTCATTACCATCTGGGAAAAGCAAATAAAGTGGATGATGCTTTAAGTCGAAAAAGTAATGATTCTTTAGAAATGTTACGTTTTGAATGTGATCCTTTGGTTAAGGATTTGATGAACTTTGGCATAGAAGTTGTTTGTGCAGGATGTTCTTCTATTTTGTTTCAGGTATCAGTGAGATCATCTCTATCAGATAGAATCAAGCAAGCACAGAAGCAAGACAGTGAGTTGCAGAAAAAGGTAGAGCTGGTTTAGAAAGGTAAGTTGCCTGAATTCAACATTGATAATGATTGCATTTTGAGATTTGGAAAGAGATTGTGTGTGCCTTGTGATTCACAGTTGAAGAGAGAGTTGTTATGTGAAGTGCATAGTTCTCCGTTTTCAGTTCATCCTGGCAGTACTAAGATGTAAAAAGATCTGCAGAAGTATTACTGGTGGGATGGAATGAAAAGAGATATTGCTGATTTTACTGTGAAGTGTTTGACTTGTCAACAGGTTAAAGCAGAGCGGCAGTTACCGAAAGGGATGCTTCAGCCTTTACCAGTGCTAGAGTGGAAATGGGAGAGTATATCCATGGACTTTGTTGTGGGATTACCGAAGACATCTCGAGGTAATAATGAAATCTGTGTTATTGTTGATCGCTTGACCAAATCTGCTCATTTCCTTTCTATACGAGATACTTTCTCTCTTGATCAACTTTCCCGTTTTTATCTTAAAGAGATAGTCAGGTTACATGGAGTTCCTCTCTCCGTTGTATCGGATCATGATCCTAGGTTTACTTATAACTTTTGGAAAGGCCTTCAGAAGTCTTTGGGTACTGAATTAAATTTTAGTAAAACTTTTCATCCTCAATCAGATGGGCAGTCAGAACGAACAATTAAGACCTTAGAGGATATGCTACGAGCTTGTTCGATGGATTATCAGGGAAGTTGGGATCGGCATCTTTCTTTGGTTGAATTTTCATATAATAATAGTTTTCATTCCAGTATACAGATGGAACCATTTCAGGCATTATATTGGAAGCGGTGTCGAACTCCATCTTTCTGGGATGAAGTGGGTTAAAGAAAGTTGATGGGACCAGAATTGGTAGAAGAGTTGGCAGAAAACGTTCAGCTGATTCAAAAGCACATGAGAACAGCTCAGAGTAGGCAGAAGAGTTATGCAGACAACAGGAGGAAGGATCTCTCTTTTGAGGTAGGTGATCATGTTTTTATCGAAGAATCACCATGGAAAAGTGTTATGAGATTTGGTAAGAAAGGAAAGCTGAGTCCATGGTTCATTGGACCATATGAAATTTTGGAGAGAGTTGGATCAGTTGTTTACTGAGTGGATTTACCTCCGAGTTTATCTCATGTACACAATTTTTTCACATTTCAATGTTAAGGAAGTACATGCCAGATCCATCTTATGTTTTGAGTCCAAAGGTAGTTCAGCTGGAAGAGAACCTATCTTATGAGGAACAACCAGTCCAGATTCTTGACCACAGGGAGAAAGTGTTACGGAATAAGGTGATTAATCAGGTAAAGGTTTTGTGGAAAAACCATATGATGGAATAGGCAACATGGGAATCTGAAAATGCAATGAGGGATAAGTACCCCCATTTATTCGATAAGTAAATAAATTGCGGGGACACAATTTTCTAAAGGGGGAAGGATGTAACATCCCAAGTAAGTAATGAATAATATATATTTTTATCTATGTCTATTAATGAATTAGATAGTGTTTTAGAGGGTTAAAATGAAAATAAATCCAATCTTAAGTATGGAATACATTAATATTTTTATAAGATTGTTTTACTGCCTTTTGATGGCAAACCATTTTTGAGTCTATCTTTTGACAATTTTATAAGCTATGTTTGTCAAAATAAACTTATTATTTGTGATTGGGACATCAAAATTTACTTTGTGTGAATTTTTGGTATTTTTCTGACAATGTTCATTTTTTAACGAATAGTGAAAAATACTGCATTTTACATCAAAACTGCTATTTAATCTAATTTATTTATATGATTAGATTATCTTTTGAATTGGTTTTGAAGTGAAATTAGAATATATTTTTGGCAATTTAATCCAATGTTGGTCATTGGAATCAAATTCACTTTTAAATTAGACTTAAACTGGTGTCAATCTTTTGATACTTATTGTTTTATAAAAACACACTATTTGCTCTGACAGCGGGAATTAATTATTAAATTAATTAATGTGACTTATATTTTTTGAATTTGGTAAAATAGACTTCATTTTTGAATTCGGAATATCAAATATAGATTAGGGTGAATTTTTGGTAATTTTCTGAAAAACTTCAATTTTTGATGAATAGTGAAACCACTAAGTGGTACTTATAAAAACTGATTTTCCATTTAAATGAAAATTTTCCATCATTGTGTTTTGAATTTCAAAAATCTGACATACATGGTTGTCATTAAGATGTAAAATGTGGTTCAATGCGATTAAAATAATTTTTTGGTGAATAGTAACTTATTAAGTTTTTAATCGCGATTAGTGGTAATTAGTGTAGTTTAAGGGAAAAATAATGATTTAATAAAATTAGATGAGCTTTACACATGTCCTAACCCTATTGGTTGTGTCATGGTCGACCAAGACAACCCATGGGTCTATTTAGGGGACCCCATGGAGCCACTTGGGTGAGATAATGACTTTAATGCCTTTTTTTAAATAAAGGTGAAAATGACACTAACATAAATTGTTTTACTAAAAAAAATTTATAAGGGGTTATACTAATCATATTTTTGTCTATAAATATTCATTAGAAAGCTAAAAAGATTTAATACATCATATTTGTTTTTTATAATTTTTAGATATTAAATAAATTAAATTATTTATGACATCATGATGATGCAGCGATGACCTCATTATTTAACGATTAAAATAAAATGGGAAGATAATGTAATATATAAGACCTACACTTGTCCAAAAACTTTTGGATGGGAATATTTCGAAGCCTTATCATATTATCTTATAAATATATCAATGTGGGACCTTATAAATTCGATACACTTTTGAAAATAAAACAATAGTTTCATGATTTCCAAAAGTGCCCCTCCTCTCCTCTTATAAAATCCCCCCACCTCTACCTCAATTCACACACTCTTCAAGCCTTTGTGTAACACCCCAAGCTTCTACGGTACGCTTCTCTTTGAATAATGTGACAGCGTGTGTTGTACGCAACACCGATTTCTAACACACCATAACTAATCAAACTAGCCGTTATGAATAGTAATACCTACTTTTTGAAATTATATATATTTTATATTTGAAAATGGACTTCATTTTTGGATTCGGAATATCGAATTTAGCCTAAGGTGAAATTTTGGTACATTTCGGATAACTTTCATATTTTGATGAATAGTGAAAATTACTAAATTTTAATTAAAAACAACTTTTTTAATCAAAATAATTAATAGTGATAAATTAAGAATTTGAGTGTTTTTAAAGTATATTTAGAATATATTATTACCATTTAATATAATGTTGGTCATTGGACATAATTTTACAATTAAACCGAACATAAACAAGTGTCAATCTTTTGATAGTTATTATCTCTTAAAAACACGCTTTTTGTTTTGACAACGAGAATTAATTTTAAATTAATTTCTGCCACTTCTGTGTTTTGAATTTAGGAAAATGGATTCCATATTTGGAATCAGGATGTTCAAATTGTGTAAATGGGTAACTTTTATTTTTAGACATTTTGAATAATTACTGCGGTAAATATTTTATTTACCATGGTTAAGGGTAAATCCGGTAAATAAGGGTTAAAAAAAATAATATTATAATAATACTAAATTACCCTAAAACGTGTCTTAACCCTATTTGTTGATACATGGTCGACCATGGGAGTCTTTGGGTCTATTTTGGGACCCCATGGATCCACTTGTAAGTGATAATGACACTTTATTTTAATTAAGTTAAAATGAATACAAAAATGACACAAGCATATATCTTTTAGAAAAACAATTGTTAAACAGGGTTATATATGTTGGATTTTAGATTATAAATATTAATTAGAAATCTAAAAAGATTTCATACATAATGATATTTTATTTATAATTTTTAGACATTAAATAATTTATTTTATTTATGACACAATGATGATGCAGTAATTACTATAATAGTGAAAAATTAAAATAATTGATATTATAAATACCCATATAAATATAATATGAAACTTTTAATGAATTAAACTAATTTTCTAGGATAATATGATATATTAGGATTGATTTAATTGACTTTGTTCGAAGTAATAAATCTGTTATGAGTTTCACAAAAATCAACTATTGAATAGTGTCAAAATTGACATAAAAGAGTTCTTAAAACAAATATTATATTATTAATTGATATTAAATTCCTAAAAATCTAAGGTTCGGCCAAGAGACTTATATCATGATAGTTTCATCATTAATGTACCACTTGGGGGTCTCTTGGATGTATATAGTATGTTTATTAACCATATTATATAAAAATACAAAGAGACATTGTAAAAGTGAAACTAATTAACTTAGAGTTAATACTTAAAGATAAGGTTAATATAAGTACCCAAACCTGTCTAAATTCTATTTGTTGAGTGGTGTTCGACCTATCCCCACCTTAACCTTTTAATAATCAACTTTGGAGCCATTAGAAACCGAATATGAATTTATTATAAATTAATATTTCTAGCTTTTCCAAAGGTGCCCCTCACCCCTCTTATAAAAGGGCACTCCTCCTTCTCATTTCTTCACACCTTCAAAGCCTTTTGGTTTGGCCAAACTCTACCCAAATACTCTCCCAACATCCCTCACTACAACCTAGAGGCCTTAGTTTGATCAGAAAGCCAACCTAAGGAGCCCTTTTGATCAAATCAAAAGGAAGAACCCGAAGAAGAGGTAATGATTTCACCACCCTTCTCCAAGTTCATTTCTTCTTCCAATTCTTCTTCCTTTGTTCTTACCATTCTAAAATAATAACTCCAGTATCTCACATATACTGTGATGTTATTATAAATATGGTACAACCATATTCAGTATTCTATCCACCCTTTGAATAACATGTCACCATACGTGCGTACGTACGGCTTACCGTCTCCACGTCGTGGTGTAATTGTTATTCAATATAATATTATTTGGATGGGTATAATAATGATGTGTAACTCATGTAAATAATAAATATAACATGTTAATGATTCTGTATATATGATATACCATCCATTTATATATTATTTTAATATCAAAAGAATGATATTGTCACTCGTGCGTACGTACGGACTACCGTCTCCACGAACGCGATGAGATTCATTCTCCATCGTATCCATTCAAGTATAATTATCATTTGATGATTTAAAAATGATGTTTAAGGACTAGATATCATTCTGGATATGAATAAGATA
The DNA here is from genome assembly GCA_963277665.1 of Viscum album. Taxonomy (NCBI): domain Eukaryota; kingdom Viridiplantae; phylum Streptophyta; class Magnoliopsida; order Santalales; family Viscaceae; genus Viscum; species Viscum album. The sequence goes on from OY728153.1 coordinate 1,388,264,531, forward strand.
AAACAACCATGGCTTATGTAACAAAACATATAAAAGAAAATGAGTAAGTTAACTCCCGAAACGACGATAATTCTAAGATATTATTAACAAATCAATGTTAAAAGATCATATATGATATCATATTAATATATATGATTCTTGTATAATTTAATAACAACTATTTCACCATTATACAGGAGGTTAACCTACCCCAACCAAAGAAAAGTACAAGGTAAGGGTTTACTTTACAACCTCTTCATTATCCAAGGTTGTTTATACGTAATAATCCACTGGGATCTCTTTATCATCCACTTCCATGTTTCTTAAAAATGTATTTCAAAACATTTTTACTATTTACTAGAATATGAGTTAAAGTCATTTATACCCTTTTTGACTTTTATAAGTGGTTTATAAAGGAATCTTTCGGTCATTTTCAAAACAAGGTCCTTTTTAACCTTTTCGACAGAATTAAGGTAAGAATGTTTTTTTTATACGGCGGGTGCGGCTATTTTCCGCCGTTATAAAATCTTCAAATCTTCCCTTACAAGCTTATAAGAATATTTTCAAATAAAATGTTTTATTTTATATGGATCTTAATTGATTTTAAAATAAAAGGAGATATTTCTTTAAAAAGAATTTTGATTTCATCTATGTCAACATCCTTTGATGGATTTTAAGATTATTTGAAGTTGAATTATTATGATACAAAACTTCTATATTGTATTGAAGGTTTTGTGATATGTTTGAATATGGATGTGCTATTTTTATTCCATTCATAGTTTATGGTGAATGTATTGACATTTCGTATGCTAGTTTTAATACGAATGTTTATGTTATGTTTAAACCTTTTCATATGGGAATGCATTGGACTTAATATGTGATGGGTGGAGCCCGCTATAGCTCCTCGATGCATCGGTAGGTCTCATGAGACAAACTAGTGTCTTGGCACAAGGAATTGACAAAATCTTATTTGTAGTCTTGGCACAAGGCCTTGGCTATGTGGTTATGATAGTCTGGCATTATGCATTCCAACATTATGAAAGTGGTTATTGATTTTTGCATGTGATTATTCGATTAGTAGAATATCCATGTGAATAAGTAAATGGCATTATTTCATTTTATTTATGCCATACCATGTTGAAAGTTCATGTTTAAAAGGTTTTTTTAGTTATACATTGCCTTAAATGTTTATTCTTATTTATGAAAGTTTCCGCTATATTGTTATCCTTACTGGGCATTTGAGCTCACCCCTTTTCTATGTTTTATTTTTCCCAGGAAGTGATGATGTAAGTTATGAATGACCTGCAGGGATATTATGAGGGGATTATAGTGTGGACTGTGGAAACATTATGTTGTTGTAGTAGTTTTTCATTTTATGATGTAATGTAAAACTTATAAATATATCTAGTGTTTCCAAGGCTACTAAACCAATCGGTCTTTCGAGATTTGATCTTTCTTGTGATCATGCCAATGTTATTTAATAATGCACTGACTCTAGGCAACTAGGGTCGGGGCATTACAGTTGGTATCAGAGGAAGTTTAGTACAAACCTTGGAAGCTAGATTTAGATAAACTCTGATTAGAGCACGTAGACCTAAGATGAACTTTGAGGATTAGTATAGAAGAACTTCCTAGAATTTTGGTATTGTAGAGATTTTGTGAGTTTTCCGAGAAATACATCCCTATCTGGATACGAGCAGGTAGAGGCGGCTCTGGCACAGATGTACCTAGGGGTAAAACCCGAAAACACCGCTTTGAGCTAGACTCGAACGGGAACTGGTGCACGACAACGGGCCTTGCTGCACTCTTGGTTACGACACTCCCGGGGGATATGCTTAGGATAACTCTCATTTTCTTTACAAATCATTTTGAAGGGATTATGAGTATATACTTCCTCAAAGAAAACATTCTTATGATTATGGATTATATCCATAAATAGTTCAATTTATGTTAAGTGTTTTATAAGTATGGGATTATGTATTTTGATTCATAAACTGACCTAGTTTATGCCATTGTTTAGAAATGGCGCCTAGTGGAAGAAATGGAAACCGTATCAATGCACGCACTCCATGTAGGGATTGCCCTCCTGCTCAAGATAATTATAGTGGGGCTGGTGATGCAACTGGTGCTGATCAGCTAATCACCATACTGGGACAACTTACTCAGGTTATGAATAATAAACTTACCCGTATGTAGAACTCTGATCCGCAGCGTGGAGGATCAATGTTAGATCGATTCATGAGGCAACAACCACCAACGTTCAATGGGAATACAAATCCCTTAGTAGCTGAGCAATGGATATTTTCCCTAGAGAAAATATTTCAGGCTTTGGGGAGCAGTGAAAGGGAAAAAGTTATCATGGCAGTTTACCGCCTCACTGGAGATGCTGATCAATGGTGGTCATTGATTCAGAACATGAAGGAAGATTATGAAGTATCAAATATGGAATGGAGGGAGTTCAAAGATCTGTTTTTAGAAAAATACTTCCCTCGCGACCATCGAGCAGATATGGAAAGGCAATTTCTGAGTCTGAGACAGAAGGAGGATGAGAATGTCACAAAGTATGAGGATAACTTTACAAGGTTAGCGAGGTATGCTGGAGATTATATTCGCAACCCAAGAAGTAATATTGATCGTTTCTTTGATGGGTTAAAACCATTTCTCCGTCGAGCATTAGTCTCACAATCCTTTTCATCGTACGAAGACATTGTCTCATGTTCCATCAAGACCGAAAATGAATTCTCTAAGTCTTATGACTTTAAAGAAAAGAAAGAGAAGAAGAGACCTGCTGATCAATCTGGGAATGGAAATAAGGGGAAGAAAGGAAAGTTTGAATATCCATCATGTGGTAAATGTGGGAAGAAACACCCCAGTACTTGCTTGAAGGGAATGGGAGTCTGTTACAAGTGTGGTGAAAAAGGCCACCAAGCTCATGATTGCAAGGGGAAGAAGGAAGCTACCAACGTTCAGTGCTACAATTGCAGGGAGATGGGGCATTATGCAAATGCATGTCCTAAGCGTCAGGAGAACTTACCTCAGAAAAGGCCAAGGGATCAAGGCCAGGCTTATGCTATCACTACTGCTGAGGTAGAAGCTCCGAAAGACGTGGTGGCAGGTAATTTAATGGTTTCCTCAAGTTTAGAAAATGCATTATTTGATTCTGGATCATCGCATTGTTTCATATCTTCCCAGTTTTCTAAGAAAATTAGATATTTCCAATTTGATTTAATAAGGGAGTTGTCAGTTAAAACTCTTAAGGGAAGTATCGTTGCAACAAAGTTTTGTGAATCAGTCCCCATTAGAGCACATAAATTTTCTTTATCTGCTGATCTCATCGTCATACCTATGATTGAGTTTGATATAATCCTCAGTATGGACTGGCTTTCAGACTATGATGTGAAGATTTATTGTAAGAAGAAAGAGGTTACGATTCTTGATGATAATGATAAGGAACACCTTATTTTTAGAGCAGAATCGTCACCACCTAATTCTTATTTAGATCCACCCTCAATAGCTCAACTAAATTCAATTATTGGGGAGGAAGAGAATGAAATAAATGCGGGTGAGGAAAGGAATGTTCAAATAGAGGATGTACCTGTTGTGAAAGAATTTGTAGATGTATTTCCAGAAGATTTACCTGGACATCCTCCAGAACGAGAAGTTGAGTTTTCTATTGATTTGATTCCTGGATCAAGGCCTATATCGAAGACCCCTTATAGAATGGCCACTGTAGAGTTAGTTGAAATAAATAAACAATTAGAGGAATTGAGTAATAAGGGATTTATTCTCCCTATTGTTTCTCCATGGGGAGCCCCTGTTCTTTTTGTTAAAAAGAAAGATGGATCTATGAGGTTATGTATCGACTACAGGGAGATCAATGCTATAACGATAAAGAACAAGTATCCCCTACCTCGTATTGATGATTTATTTGACCAACTGCATGGAGCTCAATACTTTTCAAAGATTGACCTTCGATCTGGATACCATCAGTTGTGTGTGAAGAAGGAAGACATTCCGAAAACAGCATTTCGAACCAGGTACGGGCATTACGAGTTTACTGTAATGCCGTTTGGATTGACTAATGCACCCTCTGTATTCATGGATCTAATGAATAGAGTTTTCAAGGAGTATCTCGATGAATTTTTGGTGGTATTTATTGATGATATATTGGTATACTCCAAAACCTACGAAGATCATGAAAATCACTTGCGCATTATCTTGAAGACTCTGAGGAGGCATGAATTATATGGGAAGTTTAGCAAGTGTGAATTCTGGCTTCAGGAGATTTCTTTTCTTGGCCATATTGTCTCTAAAGATGGAATCTCTGTTGATCCTTCTAAGACCAAGGCAATCCAAGAATGGCCAGCACCTACGAGTATAACTGAGGTACGTAGTTTTATTGGTTTGGCAGGTTATTATCGACGTTTCGTCCAGAATTTTGCCCGATTGGATAACCCATTAACGAAGCTCACACGTAAAGGGGTTAAATTTTTTTGGACAAAAGAGTGTGAAGAATGTTTCGAAGAACTGAAGAGAAGATTAGTCAATGCTCCTATATTGACTCTACCATCGGGGAATTATGGGTTCGTTATTTATAGTGATGCATCGAAGAAAGGACTTGGCTGTGTCCTTATGCAGAATGATAGAGTTATTGCCTATGCATCATGACAGTTGAAAATTAATGAACAAAACTATCCTACTCATGATCTCGAGTTAGCAGCAGTGATCTTTGCTTTGAAGATATGGAGGCACTACCTCTATGGTGAAAAATGTGAGATTTATACTGATCACAAGAGTTTGAAGTATATTTTCTCACAAAAAGAACTCAACATGAGGCAAAGGAGATGGCTTGAATTACTTAAGGATTATGATTGTACGATACACTACCACCCAGGGAAGGAAAACAAGGTGGAAGATGCTTTGAGTAGAAAAGACCATGGAGTTTTGAACAATATGAGAATTGAAAGGGATCCAATTTTCATGGATCTAGTGAAGATGGACATGGGAATAACCAGGGAAGGTGAAACATCAAGGCTTTTTCAAATGGTTTCCAAACCATCTTTACTAGAAAGGATTAAGAGTTCTCAGACCGATGATGAAGAATTCCAAAAGAAGATTAAAGCTGTGAATGATGGGAGATTGAGAGACTTTGTGTATGAAGATGGAATTTTGAAATTCGGGAAGAGACTTTGTGTTCCCAATATACCTGATCTAAAAAGGGAATTGCTGGATGATGCTCATAGTTCCAATTTCTCTATACACCCTGGGAGCACCAAAATGTATAGAGATTTGAAGGAACATTTTTGGTGGGACAACATGAAGAGGGAGATTGCTGAATTTGTGTCAAGATGTATGGTTTGTCAACAAGTGAAAGCTGGAAGGCAACAGCCTGGAGGAGTCATGCAACCTCTTCCCATACCGGAGTGGAAATGGGACAATGTTACGATGGACTTTGTCATGGGGCTACCAAAGACTCCTAGAAGGAACGATGCAATATGGGTTATTGTTGATCGTCTTACCAAGACAACACATTTTCTTGCTATAAGAGAAGATCTACCCCTGGAACGTCTAGCAAGACTATATATTAATGAAGTTGTGAGACTTCATGGAGTACCCCTATCGATTGTTTCTGATCGTGATCCCCGTTTTACTTCAAGATTTTGGAAAAGTCTTCAGAAATCCCTGGATACTGAACTTCATTTGAGCACTGCTTACCACCCTCAGACAGATGGACAATCAGAACGGACTATTCAAACCTTAGAAGACATGTTGAGATCTTGCTCACTTGACCTTCAGGGTATGTGGGATCAATATTTACCTCTGGTAGAATTTTCCTATAACAATAGCTTCCATTCGAGTATTCAGATGGAACCATATGAAGCGTTATACGGAAAGAGATGTCGTACACCAACCTGTTGGGATGACGTTGGTGAAAGAAAACTTGTAGGCCCAGAACTGGTGGAGGAAACAGTGGAAAAGGTGAAAGTAATCCAAAATCACATCAAAGCATCTCAAAGTAGGCAGAAGAGATATGCCGATAATCGAAGGAAGGATTTGGAATTTCAAGTCGGTGATCATGTTTTTCTGAAGGTATCTTCGTGGAAGGGAGTCATACGTTTTGGTAAGAAAGGTAAATTGAGTCCCAGGTACATCGGACCTTTCGAAATTCTAGAACGAATTGGGGTTGTAGCTTACCGATTGGCAATGCCGCCAAGTCTCTCCAAAGTTCATGATGTGTTCCACGTATCTCTATTGAGGAAATACATGCCTGATCCGACGCATGTACTCACCTATGAGGAATTAGAACTGGAACCCGATCTGTCTTATTGCGAAGAGCCCGTCAAGATTCTTGATACGAGGGAACAAGTGCTGAGAAACCGGACGACACGTCTGGTAAAAGTTTTGTGGAGAAACCATAAGATGGAAGAGGAAACGTGGGAACCCGAGGAACTTATGATGAAGAACCACCCGAGTCTTTTTATGCAGTAATACCCTAGAAATTGCGAGGACGCAATTATTTGAAGGAGGGGAGAATGTAACACCCCAATCTTCTACGGTACGCTTCTCTTTGAATAATGTGATAGCGTGTGTTGTACGCAACACCGAGTTCTAACACACCATAACTAATCAAACTAGCCGTTATGAATAGTAATACCTAATTTTTGAAATTATATATATTTTATATTTGAAAATGGACTTCATTTTTGGATTCGGAATATCGAATTTAGCCTAAGGTGAAATTTTGGTACATTTCGGATAACTTTCATATTTTGATGAATAGTGAAAATTACTAAATTTTAATTAAAAACAACTTTTTTAATCAAAATAATTAATAGCGATAAATTATGAATTTGAGTGGTTTTAAAGTATATTTAGAATATATTTTTAACATTTAATATAATGTTGGTCATTGGACATAATTTTACAATTAAACCGAACATAAACAAGTGTCAATCTTTTGATAGTTATTATCTCTTAAAAACACGCTTTTTGTTTTGACAGCGGGAATTAATTTTAAATTAATTTCTGCCACTTCTGTGTTTTGAATTTAGGAAAATTGATTCCATATTTGGAATCAGGATGTTCAAATTGTGTAAATGGGTAACTTTTATTTTTAGACATTTTGAATAATTACTGCGGTAAATATTTTATTTACCATGGTTAAGGGTAAATCCGGTAAATAAGGGTTAAAAAAATAATATTATAATAATACTAAATTACCCTAAAACGTGTCTTAACCCTATTGGTTGATACATGGTCGACCATGGGAGTCTTTGAGTCTATTTTGGGACCCCATGGATCCACTTGTAAGTGATAATGACACTTTATTTTAATTAAGTTAAAATGAATACAAAAATGACACAAGCATATATCTTTTAGAAAAACAATTGTTACATAGGGTTATATATGTTGGATTTTAGATTATAAATATTAATTAGAAAGATAAAAAGATTTCCTACATAATTATATTTTATTTATAATTTTTAGACATTAAATAATTTATTTTATTTATGACACAATGATGATGTAGTAATTACTATAATAGTGAAACATTAAAATAATTCATATTATAAATACCCAAATAAATATAATATGAAACTTTTAATGAATTAAAATAATTTTGGAGGATAATATGATATATTAGGATTGATTTAATTTACTTTTTTCTAAGTAATCAATCTGTTATGAGTTTCACAAAAATCAACTATTGAATAGTGTCAAAATTGACATAAAAGAGTTCTTAAAACAAATATTATATTATTAATTGATATTAAATTCCTAAAAATCTAAGGTTCGGCCAAGATACTTATATCATGATAGGTTCATCATTAATGTACCACTTGGGGGTCGCTTGGATTTATATAGTAAGTTTATTAACCATATTATATAAAAATACAAAGAGACATTGTAAAAGTGAAACTAATTAACTTAGAGTTAATACTTAAAGATATGGTTAATATAAGTACCCAAACCTGTCTAAATTCTATTGGTTGAGTGGTTTTCGACCTATCCCAACCTTAACCTTTGAATAATAAACTTTGGAGCCATTAGAAACCGAATATGAATTTATTATAAATTAATATTTCTAGCTTTTCCAAAGGTGCCCCTCACCCCTCTTATAAAAGGGCACTCCTCCTTCTCATTTCTTTACACCTTCAAAGCCTTTTGGTTCGGCCAAAATCTGCCCAAATACTCTCCCAACATCCCTCACTACATCCTAGAGGCCTTATTTTGATCAGAAAGCCAACCTAAGGAGCCCTTTTGATCAAATCAAAAGGAAGAACCCGAAGAAGAGGTAATGATTTCACCACCCTTCTCCAAGTTCATTTCTTCTTCGACTTCTTCTTCCTTTGTTCTTACCATTCTAAAATAATAACTCCATTATCTAACATATACTGTGATGTTATTATAAATATGGTACAACCATATTCAGTATTCTATCCACCCTTTGAATAACATGTCACCATACATGCGTATGTACGGCTTACCGTCTCCACGTCGTGGTGTAATTGTTATTCAATATAATATTATTTGGATGGGTATAATAATGATGTGTAACTCATGTAAATAATAAATATAACATGTTAATGATTCTGTATATATGATATACCATCCATTTATATCTTATTTTAATATCAAAAGAATGATATTGTCACTCGTGCGTACGTACGGACTACCGTCTCCACGAACGCGATGAGATTCATTCTCCATCGTATCCATTCAAGTATAATTATCATTTGATGATTTAAAAATGATGTTTAATGACTAGATATCATTCTGGATATGAATAAGATACAACAACCATGGCTTATGTAACAAAACATATAAAAGAAAATGAGTAAGTTAACTCCCGAAACGACGATAATTCTAAGATATTATTAACAAATCAATGTTAAAAGATCATATATGATATCATATTAATATATATGATTCTTGTATAATTTAATAACAAGTATTTCACCATTATACAGGAGGTTAACCTACCCCAACCAAGGAAAAGTACAAGGTAAGGGTTTACTTTACAACCTCTTCATTATCCAAGGTTGTTTATACGTAATAATCTACTGGGATCTCTTTATCATCCACATCCATGTTTCTTAAAAATGTATTTCAAAACATTTTTAATATTTACTAGAATAAGAGTTAAAGTCATTTATACCCTTTTTGACTTTTATAAGTGGTTTATAAAGGAATCTTTCGGTCATTTTCAAAACAAGGTCCTTTTTTACCTTTTCGACAGAATTAAGGTAAGAATGTTTTTTTTATACGGCGTGTGCGGCTATTTTCCGCCATTATAAAATCTTCAAAGCTTCCCTTACAAGCTTATAAGAATATTTTCAAATAAAATGTTTTATTTTATATGGATCTTAAATGATTTCAAAATAAAAGGATATATTTCTTTAAAAAGAATTTTGATTTCATCTATGTCAACATCCTTTGATGGACTTTAAGATTATTTGAAGTTGATTTATTATGATACAAAACATCTATATTGTATTGAAGGTTTTGTGATATGTTTGACTGTGGATGTGCTATTTTTATACCATTCATAGTTTATGGTGAAAGTATTGACATTTCGTATGCTAGTTTTAATACGAATGTTTATGTTATGTTTAAACCTTTTCATATGGGAATGCATTGGACTTAATATGTGACGGGTGGAGCCCTCTATAGCTCCTCGATGCATCGGTAGGTCTCATGAGACAAAATAGTGTCTTGGCACAAGGCCTTGACAAAATCTTATTTGTAGTCTTGGCACAAGGCCTTGGCTATGTGGTTATGATAGTCTGGCATTATGCATTCCAACATTATGAAAGTGGTTATTGATTTTTGCATGTGATTATTCGATTAGTAGAATATCCATGTGAATAAGTAAATGGAATTATTTCATTTTATTTATGCCATACCATGTTGAAAGTTCATGTTTAAAAGGCTTTTGTTTTAGTTATACATTGCCTTAAATATTTATTCTTATTTATGAAAGTTTCCGCTATATTGTTATCCTTACTGGGCATTTGAGCTCACCCCTTTTCTATGTTTTATTTTTCCCAGGAAGTGAAGATGTAAGTTATGAATGATCTGCAGGGATATTATGAGGGGATTATAGTGTGGACTGTGGAAAAATTATGTTGTTGTAGTAGTTTTTCATTTTATGATGTAATGTAAAACTTATGAATATATCTAGTGTTTCCAAGGCTACTAAACCAATCGGTCTTTCGAGATTTGATCTTTCTTGTGATCATGCCAATGTTATGTAATAATGCACCGACTCTAGGCAACTAGGGTCGGGGCGTTACACTTTGGCTCGGCCAACCCCTGCCCATTTACTCTCTCCACATCCCTCTCCTCATCCTAGAGGATTCCCTTTGGGCAGCATCCTTTCAAAGGAAGCCTTTAGGCTCAAATCAAAAGGAGTTACACTTTTAAAGGTAATTCATTCTCTCATGTTCATTTGTTTTTTTTTTGCTTCTCCAACCCCCTAAACTCTTTTTATTTACTTATTTTGTAACAAAACCAGTATATTAAATATACTAGGATGTTTTTATATGATTTATTCGAGCTACACTCTCACACAAATACATCAAATGGTTAAAGAACATACGGTTTCCGTGGATGGTGAAATTCTGCCTGCCGAAACAATGATTGTTCAATACTCATTTAACACCTTCAAAGGTGGCCATTATGATGTCACTATTTTTATATATGATATATAGTATGTTTATTTTTTCCTTAAGCTTCTATTTTTTTTCATTTTGGGCATACCTTTATGGTTTCCATTATGGGTAAACGCAATATCTTCATTTAAGGAATTGCGGACGACCGCCCCCGGAAAGTGATTTGATTCGTTAATACCATATGTGGGATGTGTAAAGGATAAAGTTAATGATATTATATATTTTATTATACTGGAATTATAATATACTCTTATATCATTATGTTTCCATTCCAGAAAATATGAAATAGAAATGGAATTAGCGTTCATGCGTACATACGACTTACCGTCTCCATGAACGGTGCATTTCATTTCTTACCTATAAATGTGATGTAATATTATAAATACATGTATATTCTGAATATATATGATATATATGTTATAAAAATCATTAATATCATTTTGTATATAACAAACCTTTGACCAAATTAACAACATGTAAGTGTAAGAAGTCTATTTTTGACTTAAGAACCAAATACCGACAAAATGAACATTATTAACTTAAATGATTACATGATGTTCATAACATGGTATAAAAGGTATAATGAACTTGAAAAAGGTTCTTAAGCAACTAGAGATTAACTCAAGTTTATTATTCAGGAGATTAAAGAACGGTCGGGTCAAGTCGGATACGAGGTATGGGACTTCGTCTCAATCTCCTTTCATTGAGGCATATTTTGTTTTATACACAACCTTCTTTTACACGGTGTATAAACCCCTTTGACTTTTACATTTATTCAAAAGGAATATTTTTTATACGAAGAGTTTACTAAACGACAAAAGGGAATGTTTTTTTCGTACGTATGCGGCGACAACGACTTCTCTACCTTCGTGACCATTATTTGAGTTTCGACTTCCTCTACAAGCCATACCTTATTTTTAAAAGAAAAATAAATACCATGTTTTACTTTTCTTTTATTTTGGTATCGAAAATGGTTTTCATAATGTTTTTATATCAATATGTTGTATTGATATCTTGTGATTGATAGGTGGGAATGTTATTTTTCCTTTATGCATGTTTTATGTGATATGATTATGTTGAGGTTCTTGGGCATTATTATGAAAACGGGTGGTTCCGTGATAAACTAAGGGCGGGTGAGCCTGATATAGCTCTCCAATGCATTGGGTAACATGAAGGAGGTAAACATTAAGGTTTCTCCGAAGCGATTTAGGGAATATATTGTGATGGGTATTCCAAACGTAACCAAGAGGGTTACTCCCTACGTAAGAATGTTATGAATGCCTCAAGTTACCTTTTATGTCTTATGATTTCTATGATTTATTCATGATTTGATGAGGTATGTTATAGTGATTATGTTTTATGGGTAAAGTACGATATCATCCTTATGTATATATGTACCCATGTTTCCTTTCCATATTTTTATATCCCTTACTGAGCATTTTATGCTCATCCCAAATTTTTTTGAAATGTTTTTCACAGGTCAAGGGAAAGGTACATGATATGATGATAGTGTCAAGGAAGTGTCAAGAAAGAATCCATGTTTATCTTAAATATGTTTCCATTGATGGGAATGAAGAATACTATCTTTATGTAACCATTTTGTTTTTATGTGGAATGTAATGCAAGTTTGATGATCTAATTCTCTAAAATTCTAAACCTGAAAAGATCCTCAATGTGTAATCTTGTAATAACTCATGATTAAGTAAGGTTTAACGCTGGGGCCTTATACCCTCAACACTTCCTCACGTAGCCCCAATGGTACCATAGTACGTTCGATGAAGAGGATGACGTGCTCCCCAACTTCTGAAAATCCATCATCTACCTATCCTGTGGATATTTGAGCATGTTGTGCCTCACAGTCAGTGTCCCCAAGATGCGCCTCCCTAACGTTTTGAAGGAGTGGGGGAGTGACTATTAGAGACTGAAGATAAGCTACTCCATCTCGATCCACATAGAATATCCACAAAGTGGTTAGATGATCCATCACCTCACTCAAAAAATGTATACCAGATCTCCTGCTGAGTGCATCTGCTACTACGTTGCCCTTCCCAGGAGTATAGAATATCTTGAAGTCATATTCCTAGAGGAACTCAAGCCAATGCCACTGTCTCAGTTTCAGGTCCTTTTGAGAGAAGATATACCAAAGAATATTTTGATCAGGGTAGACTGTAAAATGTTCACCCATCAAGTAATATCACCACAAATTAAAGGTGAAGACCACTGTTGATAACTCCAGGTCATGGGTAGCATAGATCTTCTCATGTCGTCTCATCTGTGGAGATCCATACGCGATCACTCCTCACTCCTACATCAGGTCACATCCAATCCCGGTCGCTGATGCGTCATATTAGACTATGTACCCAATAACATCCTCTAGTATCCTCAAGATGGTGTCACTTGTTAGTATTTTACTCATATACTGGAAATATCCACTGGCATCTATCTGACCAGATGAAGGGTTTCCCCTTATTTTTCAATGCTGATAAGGGTGCCTCAACTCATGAAAATTCAGGCACAAACCTCCAGTAGTAACTGGAAAAACCTGGGAAACTCTGCACCTCTATCACGCTCCTATGTGGCTCCTAAGAAAGAAAAACCTCAATATCCACTGGATCCACCACAACTCCATCCTCTAAGATAATGTGTCCCAGAAAGTTAACCTCTTAGATTCAGAACTGGCACATTGAGAGCTTACCATAAAGCTGGTTCTCTTGGAGTGTGTCCAAAACTATTTGCAGATGATAGGCATGCTCCTCCTCCGTCGCTGAGTATATCAAATGTCATCGATGAAGACCACCACGAAGTAATCATGGTATGGCTGGAAGATCCTATTCATGAGTCCCATGAACACTGCTGGGGCATTGGTCATGCCGAATGTCATAACCAAGAACTCATAATGTCCATATCGACATCTGATGGTCGTCTTCTGCACATCATCATCTCGTACCCTGAGCTGGTGATAGTCTAATCTGAGGTCTATCTTTGAAAACCACTGTTCTCCCTTTAGCTAATAAAAGAGATCTTCAATCCTCGAGAGTGGGTAATTGTTCTTCATGGTCACCTAGTTCAGGCACCGATAGTTCACATAGAGTTTCAAACTCCCATCCACCTTCTTGGTGAACAAAATCGGGGCTTCCCAAGGAGAAACACTGGGCCTAATGAACCCCTTGCTCGAAAAGTCCTCTAGCTATACCCACATCTCCAAAATCTCTGTGGGATCCATCTGATATGCTAGTGTAGATATCTGTTCCATACCAGGGTACAAGCCAATGTTCAAGTCCACCTCTCTGTGAGGAGGTAGACCTAGAACATCATTAACAAAAACATCAGCGTATTGGTCCACCACTATAGGATAAATCAGACTCTCAACATCAATTGCTCAGAGGATAAGGATAGACAACTGATTTTTGATCGGCTGCACCCTTCTCCGGGTAAGTCCATCTTATGCTACAAAGGTTCCCTTATGACTGGTGAATGAAAACATGGTCTCGTCTATGCAGACACACCGCACTTTGCGCCAAATATAGTCAATCTGATCATGGAATGTGGATAATCGGTCCATAGCGAAGAGGACGTCGTAAGGCCTCAACACCGCTACTAGAATATCCCAGCCTATGCTGCCACCTCCTAGAGTAATCTCACACTACCATCAATAGTGCATAATTGTCAAATCTGCTCTCGTATGAGTCTCTAGACATAAGGATCGAGCCAACGGCTCCACTGGAATCTCTGAGCTCCAAATGAGAGCCATAAAAATAAATGAGTGACTAGAACCTGTGTCTATAAGTAATGCATCTAGGGTGTAGTAGACATAGATCATACCTCATATCATCTCTGGAGCACCATGGTCATAGGGCTCAAATTCCTAGAGATGAGCTCGTCCCTGTCCACCTGCTCCTTATGGTCGGGGTGGACTATCTTGAGGTGGTGGCGGTAGAACCTCAAATCACCGCCCCTCACCTGCTGCATGGCATGATTATTTTCCACATCCACCTCCTACCTGTAGAACTCCTAGATCAAATCTTCTCATTTGACCAGGTGGTCCTTTGACCATTTTCTGGTCATCTGTATGGAGGGTCGGGCAGTTCCGAGCCATGTGACCCTACCCACTGCACTAATAACCCTGCTTATTCCTCACCGGTCTTGGCCTGTCTCGAGATCCCCTCACAACCAACCCTGTATCATGCGGTTTTCCACCTATAGGCCAGGTCCTCTGGGACCTATGCGTCATCTATCTACTGCCATCTACTGATGACTCTGCTATGTTTCATATGGTGGTGGGTCTCACTACTAGTGACTGCTCAGATAGGAAGCTGTTCACTAAGAGTGCTCTCTCTAACACCCCTGCCTGCATCGGGATGCAGAGAGAAACCATGGAAGCTCTAATCTCCCATATGAGCCCCTGGTCGATGGTTCGGGCCCTGAATAAAGGGTTCCACACCATATCTACATAGTAGCATGAGAGGTTGGTGAACCTTGCCGAATACTAAGCCACGATCATGCTACCCTGTTGTAAGTGGAGAAGCTCTTGTATACGCACTGAGCATAAGGTCTCTGGGATGAACTCTGCCCTAAAAAGGCTCTCGAAGTCTGCGCCCATGAGAGTCACATCTTCTTGAACCTGGATCATCGAGATACACTATCTTCCTGCTGCTTCCTAAAGAAGAATGGCCTCTAGGATCACAATGAGATTGGCTGGGGTCCCTACTAGTCAAAAAAAATCTGACCACGACCTCCAGCCAGTCCTCAGCAGCCTATAGATCTATCTCACCCTGGAACCTCGGTGGCCTCTAGTGCTGGAACTCATGCAACGTGCTCAAGAGGCGTGCACCCTCTACTACTGGGGCTGGTGTCATCGGCTGCTCAACGGGTAGTGGTGCTACTGGTACACCACCTGATGGTACAACTGCCATAAGGGGGCCCTGCACTGACGCCTCATTGCTCGGTGTGCTGTCATCACGTACTCTAACTGGAACCCTGGCTAGCTATCTGCGTGGAGGCTTCCTAAAAAGAAAGAGGTGCACCATGGTCATTAAATTTATACCCAGGGAGCTGAATCAAAGAGATCACAATGAAAACTTTTCAAAAACACATAAGCAATAAGTGTTTTCATGCACTAATTCGGAAATCAGAGGTCAGTGTCCTGGTGTATGGATACGTCGGCCGTCGAAACCACTATGGACTCTCCAAAATGAAAACCACACTCATAACACTTAACACTATTTACACACAGAAAAGAGAAGAGTCCTAGTTCTTAGGTAGAAACGAACTCCTCTGATACCAAATTTTCCTGACCCGACCCTCGAGGCCTATGTCGTGACTACCCCAAGCGTACCTTCCACAAGCCAGGGGCTGGCGACTAGCACTAGAAAGGCATATCCATAAAATTGGGAAGGAATTGTCTTTATAACTTGTAAGATTACCCAAACCAAAGACACATCAAGATACAAAAACAAGGTAAACTAAATAGTAAATAGAGTGAGTACAGTATGTAAAGGGGCCGAAATCCAAGCCAAACTAGAAAGTACAAGTAAAACTGGAAAGTAAATGTAAAACTGAAATTAGATCTTGTGAATATCCACCAAGGATCCTACATGAAGGGTAGGTACAACTCTCAAACGATCATATCTATGGTATGCCTCATCTATGGTCTAACTCTGAGCAGTCTCCAGTCTCGGTACCCTCGTTGTCAGTCAGCGTTATCTGTCGTCGGCACAAGACACAACAAGGTGCGGGTGTAGCCTGTGCTGGGGTGAGTATAACAATACTCAGTAGAAACCCTGAGACCCCCTAAGGTCTCTCAATTCCACAAAGGATAAACCACAAAGCATAGAAACAATAGTCAACCCAACTTAGGTATATTCCCATACATATACCTATGTTATCAAGATATACTCATCTCACACAGGAGGTAAGAATAGCACAAAGGTAAAACCATAAAGGTAGAAGTACCAAATAGGTAACAACACAAAGGTGTGAGTACCACAAAGGTAACAACATGAAGATATAGTACCACACAGGTACACCACGAATATATACGACTAATCTCACATGAGGTTTTTCAGTGAAGTATAGAAGTACAGATGATTAGCCGTGAAGCTAGATCATATTTTTTTGTCAAGAGGCACTGATACTGACCATATGGATTTTTTCCCACACATGATCGATAGGTATTAACCCCCAAAATGACTTACACATGATCTGAACCTCCCAGAGTCGATAGGTACTAACCCCTGCAATAACCCACACAGGATCTGACCAACACAGGATCAGTATGCGCTGACCCACATAGGATCGCTGAGCACTGACCCACAAAGGATCTGACCCACACATGATCAGTATTTGTTGACCCACATAATATCGCTGAGCGTTGAATCACACAAGATCAGTGCTGACCCACACAAGATCACTTGGTACTAACCTCCGTATGATCTGTCTCCAACCTCCAACTCACTGCCCGCCACTAGGTTCCCTCTAATAGCACGTTTAGGAGAACCACTCTTCAAGCCATCAGTCATACCACAACTACCATGAATTTCTAAGAAGAAGTTTCCCAATGGTCCATCATTTCATAAGGGACCCAATAAAATAGACGACGTGACAATCAGATTCCCGATCTGTAAGTTATTAGCATTTCCGCTCCGAGAGCCCGGTTAGATTTGGGGTTCGATCCAACCCGGCCATACTCTAACATTATCCAAAACTCTTTTAATGTATACCAATAGGACTGTATCGATCCCATGATTTTGTTTCCATAGATGGTTTGTCAAATAGACGCCCGATTCTCAAGATATGGCCACAAAGGTGTATCTGGGTCTAGAGGGACTCGGGTCTGGTCCGACCTATTCAAACATACCCGACCTGACCCATCCAGAGCCAACCTGATTCGGGTCTGGCCTAGGTCATGGCGGGTCTAGCCCACTAGGCCATAGTCTGGGCTGAACAGTGAATGGGCGACCCGGCAAAACGGCCCGCTGGGTGCGGCCCGGTGGCGCGGCTCGGGAGCGCAGCCCGCTGGGGAAGCCTGGGGGCACCGCCCGCTAGGGCGGCCCACGGTGCGGCCCGCGATCGGGTGGACCACCTTGGAAGGGTCTACCCTAGACGACACCCAGGAGGGAGGTGCCTCCCCTGGTCACTTGAACTGACAAAGGGTTGTTCGGTTTATGGAAGCGGGACCTGCCGAAGTGGGTCCTGCTCGGTGTGTCACGACCTGCCAGTTCGCTGGCTAGTCCTCCTCCTTCTAATGGCGCGATGACATCACTTTCCTATGTGACTGGTCGGGTGTCAGCCGCCCTTCGGCTTCCACCGCAGCCAAGCGTCTGCGACCTCCTGCTCCACCAGCGGCGTGGATGCACACCGCCTCTCCTCCACACATCCGGCCGGTGTTCCGACCATGAAATTGCTTTGATGTGGCTGATGGGCCATGACCTCTTTCTCATTCGGCGATGCGGACACGTACCGCCCTACCTTCACATGGCCGGGCATTGTGGTGACTTCCCTCCTCTTTCATGGTTCACCACATCTCCTTTCTAGGCCTGAAAAATATAACGACCACATATTCACGATCCTTGGGTCGAGGGCTCTATGTCCATACATCACGCTAAACAAAACATTATGTTTCTAGCGTCATTAATTATTTGGCATCAAAGAACTCATGAAGAGAAAAAGATAAAGCAGAAAGGTATATGTGTGGGATAATGGCCATATTAGTTTGGCCATCGTCGATGTGAATCCATAATATGAAGAATTATCAAATAAATTCAATCATAATTCAAAATAAAACCCCTACTTTGACATTCATTGGAGATGTCACGAGTAATAAGATGAAGTCAATGAAAGGGAAATTAGTGTTCATCTCTCCCGCAAGACACTTCTGAAGTGGGTTCCTCGTTCTTCATTCAGAATTCATTTTCATCAGAGGATATACTTCCAAAGTTTCTCCCAAGTTGTCCTTTCCTTTGCTAAAAATTTCTCTCACAAAAGATGTGGTGTGAAATTAATAAGATTAAATTTATTAATTAAACAAAAAAAAGTTGGCACATTAATTGAATTGAAGTTGGAACATTAACTTCGGGGAATTACAAGGGTTAACTTCATATTAAGAGGGATTCGGGTGGTCCCCACCACCAAATTCAAAATGGGAGGTTTCAATTTATAAAAGAAAATAATGCACATTTATTTTATTTTCTCCCATGAAAAGTTTGAAAACTAATTTCCACTCTCGCCCAACTTCGGTCGAGGTGATGGTCTCCTTAAGCGAATATCGGCGTTTTGTGTTCAATGGTGCCCTCAAATTTTAATTCTGAGCAAAGGTTCAAAATTTACAAAACTCCACTCGCACGTTTACTGAACATCCCCAAAAAAGGTCAGAAATTTATTTTGGGAACACCAGGCCTTAGAAATAGACGCCATCAATATTTAAGGACTTGTAATATTCCCATATAACTAAAAAAATTTACATGGATAAATTCGGGTCTTTATATATGTCATCACCTCCATTTTTTCTACTTTCTCTCTTTATATGTGGTCAATAATAATTCATAAGGAGATCCAACACATGATCATTAATTATATATATATTGGATCTCTTTATGAAATAGAATTAATTGTTAAGGCCTAGAAGGACTGCACCAAGCCCATTGAGATAGGGGGACTCAACATAAAAGATCTCAAAATCCTTAATGATGCATTGCTTACTAAATTTAAATGGAACTATGTGACCTCTAATGATTATTATATTGAATTATTTTAGAATATATTCATTGCATGGTTGCTGAATAAGTGTCTATATTGTATTTCGTCTTCTACCTGGACTTCTATAAGGGACACTTTTAATGACGCAATGGGAAAATCTAAATGATTGGTGAGCATGCAATCAACTATGAACTTCCTGCGTACTTCATGGATTGATAAAAATCTTGAAGAAATTATGTTTTTACCTCTTAATAGGCATCATATTTTCATTACTAATATATTTCTAAACACTCCCATACATGACATGATCATAACTCCCTAGATTTCTATTGAAATGAATATATACAACTTCATGGATAGAGAAACTCTTATGTTTACCACAAATTGGAATAGTATTTTCAGCACCAAAGAATTTTATAGAATTATATTACAAGGTAATACTTGCACTCCATCTTATATATCTAAACTTGGAGTTCCTTCCATCCATCCTTTAATGTATTTGTTGCTATGGAAAATCTAAAAAAGTCAGATGCCCACACAGGATCAAATGTTGCGTGCTGGTATAAATATTTCTATGATTTTAATTCTTTGTATGGATGAGTCTGAATTTATTTCGAACATATTCATCATATACAGATTTATCTCAAAACTCTGGGACTAATTGACGATTTTTTTTAGAATAACACTTTAGAGAAATAACAATATTAGGTACCTTTTACAATTTATTAATGCTCTTTCTTGCAACATGTAGATATGTAACAAGCTAACCTCTGATTCCTCAGCTACAATTTCATACACATGGAGATATATAAATGATATGATATTTAATAAAAATCCCCCTCCACTTATTCGGGCATGATTTCCATGCATCAACATGTGTTCACTATATCTAGAATCCAAATAGGTTATATGAACAAATCTCTATTTAATCTTAAAACACTCATGATTCATCATGTGCATGGAAGAAAAATAAAATTTCTAATATTGAAGTACATCTGATGGATACCACTGATCTTCCCATGGAACAAATCTAACGTTGATGGGGTGGATTCTAATGCACCATGCCCCTTGGGGTATGAAGGTTTTTTCATACTTATAGTGACTTTGTGAGAGGATTCTTCTATCACTAGGTTTGAACTGGTACTAATTTTGAGTATGAACCATGGACAATGATGCAATATTTAAAACATGTTATTTACCATGGGTCATATGAATTCTGGATTGAGTCAGAATCAACTCCTGTCATTGAATCCTAGAGTACAAAACAAGGGATGTCCCATGGCGAGTTCTCCCATAATGGATATAATGTATTCAAGCAACTAGGCACCATAACCTAATTCTTTTAAATTCTTATAGAAAATCCAATCAAGTTGACAACATATTATTAATAAAGGAAATTATGAAGATGACATCGATGTGGTCATTTGTGATTCTTGAAAACTGTTTCTCTTTGGTTGATATGGATATGAGGGGTGTGACTCATCCCCAAATTTGAAAAACTATTGAACTTTATAGATTTCTTATTGTTAACATTCTTAATATATTTTAGGATTAGTCTTTCCTAGATCATGAAACATTTGTTTAAAAGGCCATTTCAATGGTCTTAAAGAAATGATCTAAATGAGTCCAACTAAAGGAGAGGTAATCATCCCACCTGACATATTTTAAATTATTTCTTATTATAACTTCTCTAAATCAAAGATATTAATCATAAAATAATATATTAAGTATTATTATTATATTAAAATTTTATTATGATTATATTAAAACCTTTATTAAACCTATTTTTCATCAAACAGGAAGTGAAAGTATCACTTGTGCGCACGCATGGACTACCGTTTCCATATAGTGATACAATTCATATTCCATTGCCATTTTTCATCATTGGTTATAATGATAGGTTTATATATTATATATGATTATTATTAAATAATTAATATTTAGGATTTATAATATCATATCTATCTTCTAACCATCTAATCCTTTAGATAGAGATAATAACACTCTCTCGTTGGAGTATAATACTACCTCTACAAATCTATGTAATTTTTTGATTTGTTTTTTCTTTAATAGTATTTTAATAAGGATATATATATATATAAATTATTTATGATATAATTATGGTTCTTTAATGATTAAATAATTTTTATATTTCTTTATTTCTATTCATTAGAAAATAAAAATAGTGTTCATGCGTATATACACCTTACCATCTCCATGAATGATGTAAATAACCTATCTTTCTCTATATTTAATGGATGATTATAAATATATATATATAATGAATATATATTATATTTATATCATGATAAATATTTTTGATATTACGGAACCATGATCAATGTACTAGGATTAGAATTTCCGAACTAAAACTCTTACAAAAAATCGAAACAGTTAACACCCAAAAAAGATGAATTTTATAATAAATTATTAATAAATGGGCATTAAAATGTAAGAAGTTGATTATATATGATATTATAAGTATTTAATATATTATTTTAAATAATTATAATAAATTTAAATTTATTATGTATGATGTTAGTGTGCTTTCATATAAAGTAAAACTGGCGGTAAGGGTTTTATTTTACAATCTCATTGTTTACTAGGATTGTTTATGATTATGTTTCTAGTGATGGAATTTAATTATCTACCTTTAAATAATTTCCTGAATTTTTTGACCCTCTATTTATTAATGTAATTTTAAATTAATATTACCATTTTATTTTATTTAGTATATAAAATTATTGAGAAATTTGTTTCAATAAAAACAATCTTTATTTCCTATTTGGATGGGAATATTTTTATTCCATGCCAATGTTTTATTTAAAATATTTTCAGGAATGTTTTTAATTTTATCTCATGATTAATTAAATCAATTTTTACCCATGTTTTAATTTTTTTAAAATTAATATTCTTATCATTTTACGAATGAGATACTTTTGAATTTTTACGAAAAATGTATAAGTAATTTTGGTTTTAACTTATTCAACATTAAAAAAATTTAAAACCATCATGACTGGAAGAATATTTGAAGATTCCATTAAATGGTTTCATGGTTCATTTTATATAATTTTTTCTATAATATTTCTAAAATTATAGACTCTTAATAAGTGAAAACAAAATGAAATGGGTATTTCCTTATGAAATATACCAAATGATATTTTAAAAGAATTTATATTTATAATAACATCCTTTTATGTTACTTATGATTTACTAGGGATATGATCTATGAATACCATCCTGATTATTTATATGGATGGTTTATGACTACGGTGATGAGATATTTTTGAAACCCATTTATTTCTCATGAGTTATGTTATGATGAAATGTTGAAATATTTATGAAACTCATTTAATTTCCACAAGTTATGATATGTGAGTAATGATTTATGATATTATGGAACACATGTGAATTGATTATGATTATTTGATATGTGGGACCAGAATTATTTATTCCTCCAATTTATTGGGTAAATATGGATATCTAATGAGAAAATAAGGTCCAAAATGGATCGTAAACATTATAAAGTAAGGGACTCTATCCACTATGATAGTCTTGGAAGTAAAACTTAACTAAGGATATTATGGAATAAGGTTTGAACCCAATCCACATTGATAGTCTTGTAAGTGATCATAAAATAAGGTAATTATTTTTAATGATTATGTGTGTTCTAAAAACTTCTATCTTATGCTAATGGTATGCTCTCATGGATCATATTATTTGATTCCTTTATGATTAATTTCTTATGAACTACCATGATTTATTCAATGATTCAAGATTATGATATATAATACACTTGGTATGGATTTTAAAATATTTGTATCATGCTTTCATACCCTTATTCACATGTTATGTTCTTGTGGTCATTGATATTTTCATTGTTTACCCTTAATGATAATATGAGCTCCCACTTCTTATGTTTCCTTTCCCTAATTTATGATGAAAGGTTTTAAATTGGGTGTTTATAAGGAGAGAAATTTGTGGGAAGATAATTATGCGATATATTAAAGATATTTTATGAAATAACATATTTTTTTTATCTATTATCCAATGAAACTACAACTTTATGGTCATTAGGAATGTATTTTTAAAATTCATTTAATATTAATCCACTAATATGTAATATATTTGTATGAAAGTTTGGGTCACTATAAACAGATATCCTTTAATACCATTATGTCATGAACCAACTTAGGTCCTATCTAAGTAAGACACCAGATCCATACATGGTAAGGCCTAACGGGTATTCCCGATCCACATAGTATGGTGAAATGTGAATGGTAATTAATAATAACACCATTGGAATGATTTTCCCATTATTAATAATAATAATAAAGTAGAATAAAAAACATATTAAAATGCAGAAACCAGGAAATAAATTAAAATAGATAAACCATCACAAATATAATATATTAGATATATAAGGATGAATAAACAGAACAAGACCACTGCCAAACCTCCACATGAAAATTTATAACTCCACATGTACCCCTATCAACATGAATCGAGTTGTACATGAACATCCCCTAAATACATGTGGCTAGATAAAAGGTAATATATATGTTTGAGCTAAAAATCATATTAGGTATCTACCCACTTACCCATAGAATAACACTTTACAAGAAAATATATTCTATGCATGTTTGAAAATAAAGATACAAAATAATTTTTCCATGTTTTCTATTAGAAATCAAGTATAAAATAGTTTTCCTTTAAAACAACTATATTCCAAAAATATTAGGGTATTTCTAAATAAAACTATAATTTATATTGTTTTTTAGAAAATATATACAAATTGTAGTTAAATATGTTTTACCAAATTTTTTGAAAGAAATAAAAGACCATTTCACATTTCCAAATACACATACTATAGAAAATACATATATTTTATGTTCCACGAATCCTAGGTGCTCATGTGAAATAATCTAGTATAAATCTTAAATGTTAATCAATGAAGCATATTGTGCATGTAGAAAACTAGCTACACATCAATTAACCCGCCAAACACCTGATCTAACCATTCCTATACTAATGGAGGGGAGACATCCCATATGCTGATCTAATTTCAACCTTGGGCCACTAGAAAAATTATAAATCTAAAAAAGTGTTCATATGTACATAGACTTTATTTCTAGCCAAACTGGCCATCCCATAACATAAAATGGATGTGAAGGTTTCAAATCAATATTCATTTCACATTATCATATCATAAAACGAACTATTTTTCGCACCAACACTATAACACCCTGAAATTTTATAGAATATTACTTTTAAATAAATTTAATCTCTTTTATAGATACTAATACACATGAAACTAATATTTTAAAAGAAAAAAATTGTGTTCTATAGAATATACGACACACAACACTGAGCTTAAACGACCCACAAAATATATTATTTAAATATAACCATTATAACAAAACCATTTAATTGGTGGGTATGAATAGGATTAATTGAAATAAGAATATATATATATATATTAGTCAATAATAAAATATAGATAAATTTTTACTATATAATAACTCCAATTTTTAGCAAAGTCCTTTTATTATTCAATTTTTTTAAAAAATGGGTTTATTTTTCTTTTTTTTATTGTAATTGTAATTAATTTATAACACTTTTAGATATATGAATTTATAAAAATAATATCAATTTTTTAAATCTAAATATAAATTTTTTCATAATTTATTGTTTTTGGATTTTTCTAGAAAGATTGATTTCTTAGTGAATATCGAAAAATACCAATTTTTAAAATAGTGCTATTTCTTTTCATTAAATTAAGTAATTTTGCTGTCCTATTATGATTTTAAATATAAATTGAAGTGAAATAATTATTATATAGTTATATTTAATATAATTAATTAAATTTTAGTAATTTTATACCATATTTTATTATATGTTTTTTTAGGCATAGAAACACATTTGTCTCAAAACTATTTTAAATGCATAATATTCCACCATTTTAATTAATTAAAATAACCACTAATAAGAAAATATTTAAATGAAATGTATAAATTATATAACTAAATATATTAATTTATATCCATATAATGATGATCACTAGTAATATATTTAATGCAAGATCATCTTATGGTTGAAAAATGAATTTATTAAAAAATATTGTTTTTCGACACGATTTATGTGTTTATTTTTAAATAAAATTCTAAAAATATGTGAATTGAAATTAATAAATTGGATTCAATATTGTGAATCCTAATAATTAATATTATATAATAATTTTAAATTATTTTTTTATCACAATGATTATTAAACATAATAAAATTTATTTTTTCACAATTAAGGTTAAAAGGGATTTTACACGTTACATGTACTTGTGTTAAAATTAATTTTAAACACAAAAATAATATTTATTTGATAAATTGGATTTAATAAAATGAATAACTGGGTCTTAATTATCTAATAAGTCTCAATATATATTTGTCTTAAAGGATTGATTACATAGGGTAAAAAACTAGTTACTGTGGTGAAAACTAAAATGATAAAATTAAATAAACTTAAGGGATAATGAAATAAAATGTTTATAAAATGTTTATATTTTTTGTTGTAGGTGTTTATCAAACTTAATGTCCAAATAATACATTATTTTTAAATTTTGGAGGCACTTTGGGTGAGAAAGACTTCACATTTTTGAATATTTTTTGGTATTTATAAACAACGGGACTCCTCAATTACAAAATCGAACTCCCTCCACTCACTAATTCACACAAATAAATCCATTAATATTAAAAAAACCATAAAAATTTAATCCCAAACAACCTTAGAAACATTATAAATCCTTTTATCCTCCCAAAATTTTAACCCTGAGGTTCTTAAAAAGAGATTCAAAGGATGGTTCTCTAAGAGAAGGTAATCGGCTTAATGAAACTATTTCCTTTTTTCATTATTATCTTAGAATCATCAATTAAGTATTAAAAATTAAAATAATAAAAAATATCTATAATATACTGAGATTTTTTATGTTTATAGAATAATGTTTATCTATATCCATCTCCATCCAATGGAAAACAAAGCCATCCCTCGTGTTTATGGTGAACTATTCCCTTGCGAACCGATGTAATTTGTTTTCCATCACCGAATCACATAAATAGTAAAAATAATGGAAATAATGAATATAAATGATAAATATTACATTATATTAATTCTAAAATATTAATATAAAATCCACTTACTAACCCTTTCATCTATTTAGGTAATGATATTGTCACTTGTGTTCACATACAACCTTCCATCTCCACAAAGCAATGTGACTTATTTTCTATGTAAAACTATCAAGAATTATTATAAAGATTTATAAAATATGTAAATATTATATTTATAACATTAATAATATTATTAATATGATTTAACTATATTCTATACACAATAATCAGAACATTCATGATAAAACATGCCTGAAGAAAGGCAATTAACACCCTAAACAATAATAATAAACAAATATTATCAGCGAACAGGTGGTAAGATGTTATAAGATGACAATATATGATATTATGAAAATTAATATGTGTTTTTTATAAATTAATAACTTTATTATAACTATTATATATGAGGTTAATGAACATTTAACCAAAAGAAAGCATGTGGTAAGAGATTTTGTCTCAATTTCCTTTCATTGGGACAAATTGTGATGTTAAGAGCATAATTTATTTTATATGATGTATATATGGACCACTTTACATATTATATCAAGAATTATTTATATTTCATGGTATTTTATTTTTCAATTTGAATTATTTTATCCAAGGATAGTTGACTTGAAAGTTAATAAGTGGTGTATAATCTCATAATTAAATTTCTTTTCATTCATTTATATTAATTCTTCATTGTAATTGATATTTAAATATTATGTGTTTAGTGAATTTTGATTATATTATATTATATTTAAAATTATTTTATGTGTATTTTCATTTCATACACATAATCTATTAATTAATTAATTATTAATTTAATGTTATGGTCATTGTAAGCATTGCTCGTCTCAAATTTTCTTTTTTGGGGAATATTTTATATTATACACCTATATCCTTTTATGAGGTTTATATACAAACCATTTTATTTTTATATCACTAATAACTTTATTTACATGATATTTAATGTATCACTTGATGTTATTTCTTTCATGGGGATAATGACTCAAATTTTACTAAAGTGGTAACAGATTTATGTTTCTATATAATTTTAATCAGTATTGTTTAAGCTTAAATTTACATTGATATAAATTATATGATAATTGTATAAGAAAACCCCTTAATTTTATTCAACTATGGTTATTAATGATTTTTTAAAGTAAAATTAAAAATTTTCCCCCTATTTCACTTAAAATAACTAAAAAAATGTTTTTAGTAAAATTCTACTTCATTTCTCTCCTTAATCAAAATTTGTTTTTCTTTCAAATAACGTTTTTCTAAAAAAAATCAAAAAATATATTACTTTGATTTTTTAAATTAATTTTAACCCATAATTTTATATTTACCAACTTTTTTAAAATTAATATTCCTAACATTTTATAAACAAGGTACTTTTTTTAAAATTTCATACAAAAATGAGAAAGGGATATTTGTTTTAACATACTTGGTGTGAATCAAAATTTACCACCATCATAACCACTCATTGATTTAATCATTCCATTAAAATTTTAAAATATTATTTTTAAGGAAATTTATTTTCCTAATATTTAGGAAATTCTTATTTTTTAAAAGTTATTTTCAAAGTGATAATGTTATTTCCAACAAGAATGTTTTTAAAGATATTTTTTTGCTATTTTTTCCACTATTGAAAAAATAATTTATTTTACATATAATAATTTGAGGATATGTTGTAATTATATCATTATTATTCATTCTATGAATTGTTTATGACAATTTTTATGAGGGACCGTATTGATAATAAATTCCTTGATTAATTTTTTTTATAATTAAATTTTACTTGAAATATTCACTTTTTTGTGGTCATTGGACTTACATTTTCCCTAAATATCCATATTATATATCATGGATATACTTATTAGTTAAAACCATAAAAAATTTCTAAATACAGTGTTTTACTTTGAATATTATTTGATTGACTGGGGAAATATTTATATTCTATATTGATTATTCAATATGAAAATTTATTAATAAGGAATATTGTTCATGAATTAAACCAATAATTAAAAATTTTATAAATTCTTTGGACATACTGTGATGGGTGGAGATCAAAATTATACATCCCCTAGATGCATTGATAGTCTCATATAGAGAATCATTAATCTGGCATTAAATTAATTTTTACCCATAGTTTTAAAACAAATTGGGAAATGTCATTATGGTATAGATATCATGATGTCTGAGATTATGATTTCCAATATTAATCATTTCCTTCATTATGAATTTTTTTATTTTTATCCATGATATTATTATATTGATAATATCAATGGATAAGTTTTTTGATCATGTTAATGATTCAATGGAACATATGTTCAGTTATTTAACATTCCATATTGATTGTGACTTATTTAATCATGATAGTAAATTTATTGATTAAATGGAATGTGTGTTAATATGTTTACCTTTATATATTGATTATTACTTATTAAATATGATTTATTTTTTCATTATAGAATCCTCTTTATGTAACTTTTACTGAGAATCTAATATCAGCATTATTTTATTTCTTTTCCCTTGGATATGAAGAATGAATATTTTAATGAGTTAAAGGATATAGAATCATTACTTGTATAATGTTGTATTTAATGTTTTCAGAAGTAATATGAGATTAAACAATTTTTTTATTTTATTAATACTAATATACTATTTCTTTTCTTTGGGAAGTATCCAATTGTATCTTTCACTAATGTAGTAATGTAACCACTGACTCTAGGTTATTGGGGCCAAGGTCTTTACTGTTGATGATGTTCAGTAGAATCCTATGGAGCTAGATTTAGGTAAACACATATTTCTGAAAATAAACTAATGATAGAATTAGAGGATAATTATTTAAGAATGTCTAGATGTTTTGGTAAGGTAGATATTATATCGTTTTTTCTAGAAATACGTACCTTTATTGATACTATAAGTGGACATTGTTCTTTTATAGTTGTACCTAGGGTTAATAACTCTAAAAAGGGTCTATTGGAATTCGACTCGATAATCACATGGTGCATAGAAATGGGCCTTACATCACACCTATTTTGATACTCCGAGGGGATATTCTTTGGATGATTAAAATTTTCTAGACAAACCATTATAATTGATTTCAAAATAAATATATCCCCAAATACACTAATTTATTATTCATATGAGGATAATTTAATATTTTTACGCACCATCATTGGTTAATAATTCTAAGGTTGATTATAATTTTAAAATAATAGATAAACCTAATGGGATGTGTGATAGAATTACCTTGGAGATATTAATTTAGTTTTAAGATATGTTTGATATTACTGTAATACATTTTTAAAACATTTTTTGTGCTGAGAAGTTTATTTATGAAATAATAATTTTATATTTTATGGAAATAAGTTTAAGTTTATTGATAAAATTTAGGGTTGATATGATAATTTATGTTAAGGTAATAATAGTTTATTATTAATATTTTATTTTGTAAAAAATAGGTCAACTAGAAAACCATATTGTCTAAAAGTGATTTGATGAATAATTTTATTTTTTAAGATGGTCATCATATTTTTAGGGAAATTATAGGAATTATATTAATATGGTTTTAGAAAAAGGAAAATCGGTATGATGGGAGACAACCCATCGCATCTGGAAAGGACACATGGCTTGAACCCACAATAGATAGGACATAAATGTCCTGCACCTACCAGTAGCCTATGTGATGACCTAGTTATAATGACATTGTTTTTACAAAACAAATGGTGGATAAATATTATGTTTTTTTGGGAATCATATTATAGGATAAACTATTTTAGATTTTGTGTCGATTAATTATATTTTAGGAGATATTTTATTATTTTGATATATATATATATATATGATCTTTAGGATTAACATAAAGTATTATTTGGGAAGAATAATATTAAATGTTTGGGGATGTATGTTAAAAGGTGTGAAATCATATTTGAGTTGAAAAAGTTATTTAATGTGTAGAATATTTTGTATAATTGGAATATAGGGTAATTTATTTATGGAAAAATCTAATTTGAACCATTTGTGTAAATTTTTAATTAAAATTTAATATTTCTCCATATGAAGGTTTATATATTTTTTTATTGCCTTACTTTGTGGTAACTATTTCATTTTTACTTAATATTTAAATACAAGTAGAATAACTTATTATTATTTTATGGATCTTACAATTTATTAAATGTTACTTTTTATTCTTCATTTATAAAAAATTTATATATGAAATTAATTTATAAGAGTAATAAATTAAGTGGAAACATATCGAATCACAGAAAAATGATGAAATTATTCTTAGGAAATAATAAGATATTAAATTTGTATATTTTATTATGTTCTCTGTAGTTACAACAAAAATCCCTCAATTATAGGGAAAGGATTTTAAAATAGAAATTTCAACCTATTAACATCATATTTGATGAATCAATGGTCATTTAGATCATAAAAAATTTATGGTTTTTGGGATCTTAACTTTATTTTTATTATTCACTTTCTTGTGATCAATGATCTTTATCACTCTCCATAATTATTTACAATTGTTTTTCAATGTCAATATTTTCACATCTAAATAATATTCTCATACATGGAATCATAGTTATGTTTTATTCCATATAAGCTTTGTATTTCTCTTTCCCTCTTTTAATAAGATTTTTTTAACAATTTATATGATATCAGTTTTCAATAAAGGAATCTTCAAATATCAAAACATTGATTTCCTTGTGCAAGTTCAAATTGTGAGAATTAAATTTAATAAATGTTGGGGGAATGTAACACCCCAAGATTTTACTGTATATTCATTTTTAATATATTTAATCTCTTAGATATATTTTAGTACAAACAACCTCGATATTTTAAAATAATAACATTGAGTTCTATAACGTATACGACACACAACACTGAACTTAAACAACCTGTGAAATATATTACTTTAATTTGACCATTATAAACTAGTAAAGGAATTGGTGGGAAAAAATATCGTTAACATAATTATGATATATATATATATAGTTCTTAATAAATAATTTTCTTGTTAAATTCATAGTAAATACTTGCAAAATTATTTATTAAAGTCATTTTTATGATTTAAAATACATATTCTTCAAAAATGATTTTATTTTTCATTTTAAGTTTCATAATTATAATTTATTTATAACACTTTTTAAAATTATATTATATAAAAAGAATATAATTTTTTTAATCAGAATGTTACAAATATCTTAGGCTTAATTTTTTGGATTTTTATGGAAATAGTTATTTTTCAATGAGTAGTGAAAAATATTAATTTTTCAAATAATGATATTTCTTTTCATTAAATTAAGAATTTTTGTTTTCCCATTATGATTTTAATTTTATTTTATTGTAAAATATGTACTATATAGTTATATAAAATCTAATTAATTAAATTTAAATCATGTTTGTATCATATTTTTGTGCATGTTTATATTTAGGCTTAAAAACCCATTTTTCTGAAAATAGTTTTTAAGTGCATAATGCTCCTCCATTTTAATTAATTAAAATAATAATTATAAGTAATTATTTATATAAATTTATTGATTAAATATCTAAATATATTAATTCAAATCCATATAATTATTTCCACTAGTCATATAGTTAATGTAATACCATCTTATTCTTGAAAAATGAATTTATTAAAAAATATTTTTCGTCATGATTTATGGGTTTCCTTAAATTAAATTATATCAATGTTGTGAATTGAATTTAAAAAAATTAATTTTGTATTTTGAATAAATTTAATTAATATTATATATTAATTTCAACTTAATTCTTAACCAAAACTATTAGTAAAGATAGTAAAATTTATTTACCGCAATTAGGGCTAAAACATAGTTTTGTACGATAAATGCTATTGTGTTAAAATTAAATTTTCACAGACATTTAATTTTTATTTGATAAATTAGATTCAATATTAATAATTATTGGGTATTAATTATCTAATAATAAGAAATTTATTTTAGTCTTGAAGGATTAATTACATAGGTTAAAATACGAGTTATCGTGGTGAAAACTAAAATGGTAAACATATATAAACATAAAGGATAAGGGGATAACATATTTAAAATATAATTATTTTTTGTGTTTTAGGTGTGGTTTAAAAATAAATTCCCTACACTACATTATAGTCAATTTTGGAGGCACTCGGGGTGAGATTGGATACCTTTTATTGAATAGTTTTTAGTATTTACAAAAGTGCCACTCCTCCTCAACTATAAAATGGTACTCACTCCCCAAACTTATTTACAACTCTCAAGCCATTTGGATTTACCAATACCTAAAAATAAATATCACTAAAATTTTTATCCACATTCTATAACTACTTTTCCTTCCAAAAGACCAACTCTTGGGTTTTTAAGAAGATATCCAAATGAGGATTCTCTAAGAGAAGGTAATCGTCTTAACAAAGATCCTTCTTTTTCCTTATTCTCTACCATTTTTAATTATGTATTAAAAATTAAAATATAATAACAATGTCAAATACCATATACTTATATTTTATTATGTTTATGGAATTATATTTATCCATATCATTCTCTAATAAATGGGAAATAAATCCATCACTCATGTGTACATCAAAATACCCCCGCACTAACTGATGTAATTTGTTTTCTATCACTTAATATCATGGATAGTCATAATTATGGAAATTATAAATATATAAAATAAATATGAAATGATGTTCTTTTTAAAAAAAAATTAATATACCAACACATTACTAACCCTTTCACCCATTAAAGGAATGATATCATCGCTTGTTTTTACGTACGACCTACTGCCTCTACAAAGAGATGCGACTCATTATACATATAAAAATATAAATAATGGTTTTAAAAATTAATACAATGAGTTAATATGATATTTATAACATTAATATTATTCTTTATATGATGTAACTATATCCTCTAAATAATAACCATAACTTTCATGAAAAAAGACGCATGAGAAAATAAGGTAATTAAAAACCAAAATAGTAATAATAATAAAATATTATTACAAAACGGGTGGTAAGATGTTATAAGAGGATCATATATGATATTATGAATATGAATATTATTTTTAATAAATTAATAAATTCTTAAAACCAATACACATGATATTAAATCTTGTTTAACCAAAACAAATAGTGAGGTAAGAGATTTTGTCACAATTTTCTTTCATTGAGGCATATTGTAATGTTATGCCCCTAATTTATTTTATATGGTGTATATAATGAACCTATTAAATGTAATGTAAATAATAATTCATAATTCATGGTACTTTATGTTTTAGTTTTAATTATTTTATTCGTGGGGATTTTACATGAAAGTTACCAAGTGGTAAAACATTTCATAGCACAATTTCTCTTCATTGAGTTATATTACTTATTAATTGTCCTTGATGTTATAAGATTATGTGTGTAATTATTTTTTATTATATTACGTTTCATTTAAAAAATTAAGTTGATTTAAAATTTATATACATAATCAATTCATTTGTTAATTTTCAATTCAGCATTATGATCATTGTAAGCGTTTCTCGCCACAAATTGTATTCTTTTGGACATATTTTATATTATAAAACTATATAATTTTATGAGGTGTATATAATTCAGATTTAATATTTTATATCATGAATCACTATTTTCATGGTATTTTATGTTTCACTTGATTTTATTTCTTTCATAGGGATTAAGATTCAAAATTTACCAAAGTGGTAATAGATTTATATTTCAATCTCTATTTAATTGGGGCTATTTATATTGGGATTTATATTTAAGGAAATTTTTTGATAATTATATTATAAACCTCTTTAATTTTATTATCATATATCCATTCATGATTTTTTCATTTAATAACACCATTTTTCTCTCTTGGATACTTAAAATTATTGAGAAAATGTTTTTAAAAAAATTCGACATTATTCTACTCTTCAATAGAAAATCCATTTTCTTACAAATGAATGTTTACTAAAAATATTTTTAAAAAGGTTTTATTATTATTTTTTAATATTTTTTACATGTGATTGTATTGTTAAAAAAATATTTTAAAGTGAATATTCCTATCATTTTTCAATTAAGTTTAATTTAAATTTTCTTACAGAAATGTGAAATGAATATTTATTTTAACATAATAAACAAGAATAGAAATTTTCCACTATCATGACCACTCATTTATTTTAATAATCCTTTAATATTTTAAAATAATTTTTTTTAAATAAAATGGTTTTTTAAAAATTATGAAAATTCCTAATTCTTTTCTGTGATTTCAAAGAGATAAGGATATTTTCCTTTAGAATGTTTTTGAAGATATATTTATGGTATTTATATTAATCAATGACAATAAACATTTATTTTACATATAATACACTCGAGATATTTGGTAATGATACATCCTTATTCCTTCTATTTATGGTTTATGATTAGTTTTACCAGGGAAAGTATTGAAATTTTCTTTCTTGATTATTTTTTATAATCATTAACTTTCTAATGAAACATTTATTTTCTTATAATCATTGTACATAAATTTCATTTAAATATCCACACTATCTATCATGAATATTATTACTGATTAAGCCATATATCATTTCTCTACATTGTGTTTTACATTGAACGATATTTGATTGACTGATGAAATTTTTATATTATGTATTCTTTATTCAATACAAAAAATTATTAATAAGGAATAATGTTAATAAATTAATTCAATCATTTGATATATAAGGAATACATTAGACATAACGTTACAGGTGAGGCCTAGAGTTATACAGCCCCCTCAAGGCATCGATAGTTTCATGAGGTGAATTAGTAAGCTATAATTAAATGAATTTTTACCAGTAGTCTGAAACCATATTTTGAATGGTTATGATGGTATAAATATCATGATGTCTGAGATCAGGGTGCCCAATATTACGATTTTCTTTCATTAAGAAATTAGTTTTTATTTTCCATGATATTATTGAATTTATATTATCTATAGATGCAATTTTTTCTTACGTTATTGATAAAATATAATGTTTTTTCAATTATTTAACTTTCCAATATGTTTTATGAATTATATAATAATAATAGTCAAGTTATTTATTAAATAACATGTGTGTTCATATATTTAAATTTTAATATTGATTATTCCTGATTGATTATGCTTTATTTTTAATGATATATTATACATTACATAAATCTTATAGGGAATCTGAGATCACCCTTATTTTTTTCCTTTCCCCAAGATATAAAGAAAAAATCTTTGAATGAGTTAGAGGATGCACAATTTTTACTTTCACAATTTTTTATTTCATGTTTTCAAATGTAATATGAGATTCAATTATGTATCTAGTTTACCAAGACTGCTAAACTATTTATTCCTTTGGGACGATATTGCTTGTATCAAGCACTGATGTTGTAAAATAACCACTAGCTCTGGGATACAGGGTTTGAGGTCTTTACAAAAACATTCAAAAATACACATAGGAACATCCCCTTAAAAGTTTTTTACAACCACAATAGTGGAACACAAAAAAAAAGAATAAAATACATTTAAATAGTTGGCCTGGGGACTTGACCCTATAACCCTGACCGAGACCCCACTCCACCCTTACCACCCCAATATAGCATGGGAGCATAGGAACATCCCCTTTATATAAAAATAATTATATGAACAAACTTCCCTCAATGGGGTCATTTATGACAACCACTTAAGAGTAAATAATTTCTATCATATATAAAAAGGAATTTCCTACGATCTTTCATTTCACAAATAAACTGTTTAATGTTCTAATCATGGATTAGAATCATTATTTATAATTCAATGTAATAAAAAACCCTTTGGTAAAGCAACCACATATTCTTCATTTAATCACCTCAATAAATAGAAATTTCTAAAAAATTCACAAAAGGTATAACCCACCCAATAATTATAAAACAACACTTTTCCATTATTTTTTAAATAAAAAACATAAAACACTTCAAGAAAAGTTATCAAGATCCAATGAAAATTAAAATTTCTAGAAGAATGGAAAATTCCATTAAAAAGTTATTCATATTAAATCATACAAAATACCCCATTTTTCACTTTTGTCAAAAAGTAATGAAAAAATTATTATTTTTTATTACTACTAGATTTAAGTAGAAAAAATTATGAGACATTTTAATCCATTGATAAAATCATAATAAATCATAAATTCAATTTTAAATATAAATAAATGGGACAATTACCTGAAATCTCATCTCTTTATTTGATTGTTGAGGTAATCCGCCATGATGCAAACCAACATGCCTTAAGAAAGTAAGTTAAATAAAAAAACTCCAATTCATAAATTATTCCCTAATTAAGAACAACCTTGGATCATGGATCTAGCCTCCATGGCTTCTATATTTAGTTAAAATTGAAAAAACAAGATA
This sequence comes from Viscum album, assembly GCA_963277665.1. Classification (NCBI taxonomy): domain Eukaryota; kingdom Viridiplantae; phylum Streptophyta; class Magnoliopsida; order Santalales; family Viscaceae; genus Viscum; species Viscum album. The sequence goes on from OY728153.1 coordinate 1,388,301,409, forward strand.
GAAAAAATAAGGGAGAAATTAATATGAGATCTTAACATGAAGAACCAACCTTAGAACCAAAGGAAACATTAAGGATCCACTATAGTGAATAAAAAATACAATGATACATTGATGGGAGTTTCTAATGGTATAATGGAGGAGATATGAGGGGTTAAATTGAGGGAAGATTCATTTTAAACCTATTTATAACAACCACTCACCATAATAATCGAAAGGAATAACTTCCATGGAAGACCAGATGGATAATTAGATCATTTACAACGTAAAATATTGTTGCCACCATGGTGTAAGGATGACCACTATAATCAATGATGATTCTATCACATGAAACCTAAGAACCTGTGATAATGAATAACCATATTATGGTGAAAACTACATGGCCATTTTAGACCCACCACACCCTCTACTCTGATAAAGTGTAAAACAAACTATCCTTGGTGCATATGAAGGCTCCCTATGCCCGTTCTCAATACCACAATAAACACTAGGTGTGTTGGTCCTATCCATGGTATAGAGGTTATATCTTGGGTCAACATAGGTTGGGACATAATATGGTCAAACCTGTATTACACCCAAAAATGAAAAAACCCCATTTAAGCCATTAGGGACTAACCAACACATCCTAAACCCAAAATAAAATAAAATAAAAGTAATATTCATGGTTATAATGTTATGTAACTCATTGTGACTCAACAATATACCCATAAATAGATTTATAGAATCTATTATTGAATGTAGTTAGAAATATTTCATTATCTAACTACCCTACTGAAATGATATTTCTTTAGAGACCTACTATGTGTATCACTAATTTAAATAGAAGAATACTTCAATTATGCATCCATAGATTTATATATCCCTTTTTAATAACATTAAATGATTTATTGTTCTCTATACAAACAATCCTAAAGATTCCATTTAAATAATTTTTCATGAATCTATAAACTAAAATTGATTGGAAGAAAGCACCAGAGTCAACCACCAATGAATCCATCTGATTATGAATAGTGAGAAATATATCTCTACCATATTTCACTAAATTAACATATTTGAACATTTAATATCCATTCAATTAGTTTATTCCTTATATATCATATAGTTTTTTTTGAATATTTTCTATCTTATTGTAAATCTAGTAGGTAATACCTTGATTGGTTGACATTCTATGAATATTTTCTCTTGCCTTTTTCCTCATTTTTGATGATTCTTATGATAAGATGAGTGCTCCTTCCTTTAGTATTTAGTACACTACTGAAAGGTATTTGTACCTCTGTTATCATACTATTCTTATTGAGAATCAAATTATGGATGTAAAAAAACACTTGATTATTCTTTTTATAGGAATTTATTTTTATTTTTACCATGCCATCCTAGAATTTCTATAATGAAAAAATAATTTGTATATCACACACATTATATATGAAATTATCTTTTACGATTCGTGATGAATTTTGATCATGTTGAATAATTTCACATGATCTGCTACTAATAGTCCTTTTAATACCCTCAAGATAAAAAAAAATCATCATTAGGAGAACTTTTCTTAATGTTGTATATTTTTTATACATATCTATCAGGTCCTCTATAAGTGTAACTATAGTTTTATTATCTTGTATATTGATGGAAACATTCCATGCTAGTGTTCTCTTTACCAATCCTAAAAATTTAACAGCCAAATTTCCCCTTTTTCCTTTCTCAATGTACTTTGGTTTCTCACCAAACAAAATTTTTAGATCCTTCAAGATGATATAGTCCTCTATATGCATATTCAAGAAAATAAAGTTGATTCCATTAAATATAATGACCTAAACATTTTTTTCCTCCCATTTTAATATCTTTTAATGGTAGTAAGACAAAAAAAATTCAATATTTTAGGAAATTGATAGTGTTACATAAGTTTATAATGGTTTTAAAATCCAAATTTCCATTTATACTACTTATTTTGAAAGGGGTTACCAATATGGGCAATACAATCATATGATGGATAAACATTAAGTTCACCAAAATTCATATCCACTAGTAGTTCAACACCATATAATTTCAACTACTAGATATTTCACCATGGGTCTTAAAGGACCACAATTTTTAATTCAAGATTCACCCTAATCATATATCAAAAGAGGAATATCACACACACTCTCAATCATCCACATAATGATTTAATTAATGATAAAAAATAAGGATTTATGATTTTACATGCTCATAATTTCATCATACATACATGGGATAAAACTACAAACTCTTTTGTATTATTAGAATAAGAAGAATTTCAAACATTGGAGCTACATAACCTTGCATTAAATTTTTCATATTTTCGTATAGTATTGTCCCATTATAATATGGTCATACCTCCTTTTATATATTTTCATTACTAGTTAAATAGGTTGTATTTCCAAATGAAATTTACGGTCACCAATCCATTGACATGATAGTCGGTTCCCTATACCCAAACCGAGTAGTAATGTCTAATCACCATATCACATATACAGTAATTTATATATGATGTATTCTTAAAATAATATTATAGATACTTTTGGTTCACCTATTTTAATTGTAATGTCCTTATATTATTTTTCATATCAATAAGTTATAGTTGTTCATAGTTATAATTGGATCCTTAAGATACTATGAACATAATATTAAACATATGTCTTATAGCCTATATACATCATAGTTATGAGACCTAGATGATGACTGACTATCATGTGTTGGGGGCTCATAAGCATTGATAATTCTTCTCATGATGTTTTCACTTGGTGATATCGAGTATAGAAGATCATGAGGGATGAGCTGCTAACAGGATATTTACATGTTTCAAGGATCAATAGTTATTCCTATTCATGGGAATGTGTATTGGTCTCTTGACTTGATATCATTATCAATTTATACCATTCAATCACATACGTTGATTCTAGATGAAAACCATGATATTTTTTTGGTGGTGAGATAACTTGCATCGTGTGTTTCATTGGTGGAATTTCATTGATTAAATGATTAAGACATGATTTGTTGCTTCTAAAAGGAATATATATCTCAATCCTTGTTGACAAGGATGTTAGTACATTTTATAAATCTATGAACATGGTAGAAGAATGTAAAACCATCTAGTAACATCCTGAAATAAAAATGAAAGGAATGATGATGGAAGAATGTGTGGAACATATTTTATGAGATATCATGAGAAAAAGAGATTATATTACACGATGTGTTTCCATTTTAGGTTTTCATCACTATGAATAAATATTATTTCATTAGGTGATATGATGTATTTCTAGATGCTTATATTGTTCTGTGGGTTTGAATAACTGCTATTGAGATATTGGATTAGAGATTCACACACAAAGTGTATTCATAACCTAGACTAATTCTTATAAATTGGAGTTTAGAACATGGTGGGACTTGCAAAGGGGGTTAAGTAATTTCCAAGATTGTTTTATGAAAAGTAAATAAAAAAATTCAATATTATTAATTTTTAAAATATTAAGTGATTGAAATTATTAACACATTGGATTCACAATTTATTTAGTAAATACAAAGAATAATATTTTATTAAATAAATATTTAATATTAAATTTTTATTTAATAATTTTAATGTGTGATTTGAGTTGAGATAGTGAATCTAAAATTTATCAAATAACATTATTTTAATGTTACAAGTGATAAATTACTTTTTATGTTTGTAACATTCTCATTAGTTTGTAAGTGTCAAATATTGGCTATTTATATGGTGAAACTTATAAATAGAAAAAATATAATTTTAATATCTTTTGATCTACCTATATAAGGAATAATAAGCCCAAATTCGAGGTACTATTCATTACCTTGAATTTGAGTGCTTCTCTCTCCCCTCTCTCAAGTTATAGAGAGAGAAAGTGAGTTTTTGGGGCACCGTGATCAAATATCTTCCACCCAAATCAAAGTAGAAGTGTTCCCATTATGAAGTCAATGTCAAAATAAATTTTTTTCTCTATGATAACACATTTATTTTGAAGTTAGATGGTGAATAATTTATTTGAATCATGTGTGGATGATATTGAGGGATATGAATTTGGTTTCTTCAAGAAATGATATCCATCAATGACTAAATCACATTTTCGATCAAAATTGAATGAGGTATTTTTTTTATTTTTATTTAAGGTAGTGATTTTAATTTCTTATTCTTAATTAATCCACATGATATCCTTGGGTTGTGAACCAGGTGTGGTTATGTTGATGATTCCATTATTATGTCAATCAAAGTGTTAAATTTTAATTACCCCACATCGTATGCTTCCACAACATGTCCAGTACTAACAAGAGTTTTCTGATTGATAATGTTTCTAAATAATTCAAATAAAAACTAAATTTGTATGAATTTGAGAAGAGGGTATCAAAATAGTCCCAATGCCACTTATGGAACTTTGATCTAATGTCAGATAACTGAGAAATGACCTTCTGAAGATCAAATATTTTATTTTGGGAATATAAATTAATTAATAAAAGGAATAAAATTAATTCATTAGTGGGTGAATAGTACCCATAGATGAATATTAACCCATGGGTGAATAGTACCCTCAATTGATTTTTAACTCATCGGTGAATAGTAACCATACGTTATTATGGGGTTTTAGTGATTAAAATTTCATAAAGATTGTAGAATATGATGGAAACATAATAAAAAATGGTTGGCATGCATGGCCAACTGAAAAATATTTTTTTTAAAATGTGATTAGGGATTTCCACATAGAAACATACAATATATTTTTATTTCTAACACCAATATGTGTGTCTTGAAAAATCAATTAAAATGGTCAAATGGGTGTGTGGCTTAGCTACCCATGACCTGCATGGCCACCCTTGATTATGGAAAAATTTATTGCATCAATAGTCACTACCCATTTAATCTAAAAATATATATTTTATATTATAACACACAAAGGTTGAAAATCCTATTATCCTACACACCCCACATATGGGGTTCCATACTTTCATCCGACAAGTATAACTGGTCATGTCCGCCCACCCCTAATGAGTTAGGTTAGGTCTTTCCTGAAACACCCAACCCTTCAAAGACCAGTTCGGGCTCGAAACCCCTCTAGGGGTGGGGATGGGGTTAAAAATAGATTTGGAGCCCAAAATTATAAAAATAAATCAAAAAATATTTAGAAAACCTATATAATTTAATAAAAAATTTAGGACTTTGTGATTTTTATTGGGAGAATTGTAAATAGTTTAATTTATTTTAATTCTTAATAAATACCTTCAAATAGAATTCTTCAAAAATTTCATATTATTATAAAATTTTATTGTATGTCTATTGATCATGATCATAGAGTAACCAATGTATTTCTAGTATTTCCATCATCCAATCATTCATTTATTTAATCATTATAACTATTTTGTTTGTAATAATTATTTAATAAATGATGATTTGTGTGTCATACCTCAACTCATTATATGTTTAAGGGCATGTATGTCTACCGCTACTCATATTTATGTATATTCCACATTCTCAGGACCCCCTCACCCATGTGTGATTATTTTAAATAATGATGAAGATGAACAAATATGTAGTTCACGTGGATATTTGATGAAATACCATATGGGTGTCAGACACATTGAAAAAGGTGGGTGTATAAAATCAAGTCATAGATTACTCAAGGAGTTACCCCTGAGGTCTAGGTTGATCCATTTTCAAACTAATATAATAACCATTAGAAAATATCTTGATCACATTTCTTTTATTTATTTATGGATGGTTTATTATTTTTATGTTTGTGTAGTTTAGAATCATTAACATAAAATAATAAACAATAATTCATAAATAAATTAATGAGGTGTGGTGAATTTTTATTTATTTAAATATGATGCATTTGTGAGTATAATCATATATAGCATGAATTAGAAATAGAAATAAATTTCATTCATAAAGAAAACTATAAAAACATTAAAAAAATATTAAATCAATAACTCATTTTTTAATGTATTGGATCCCCAAAACCATTCCTTTGTGATTAATTAAGGTTTAGATGTGTTAGGAGGGATTCAAAAGACCTTTTTAAATTTTTTATATTTCTAAATTTGTTATCTCAATCCATTGACTGTCCATGCAATCACTTATTCCTTCTTGTAGTAAATTGGTTTCTTTATATAGAAAGTTCTTTGCTTCATGTAGTAAGTTGGTTCCTTCATGAAGTTGATTGGTTCCTTCATGAAGTTGGTTGGTTCCTTCATGAATCCTAAGGGTTCCTTTATGTGTTTAGATAGTTCCTTTATATGGTCAGCTAGTTCCTTCATGTGACGAGTTGGTTCTATCATACATTCAGTTGATTAATTTATATGGTTGTTTGGATTGTAAATGTGGTCAGTTGGTTCCTTTATAAGACCAATTGTTTTTATCTTGGGTAAAATTAGTTCCATTATGTGGTCAATTTCTTAATTTCATGTTGTTGATTCTTTCTCATTACCATTTTAAAAATTTTCATAATTTTTTAGTTTTTTTCAAAATACCATGAATTTTATTGATGATATGTAAAATTATTTTAACAAAAAATGTTGAATTAAAATAATAAAAAAATGTTCATAAGAATATAATTTAGGGGATTAAATATAGAATTTTAAATCCTTAAAGACCTTGGTTTCAAATAGTTCATTTCACACGTTTTAAATGAATGTGAATTAAAAAATAATTAAGATTGAAAGGTTGAACATGTTAATATTTAAAGTTATTCTAGGATATGTATCTATAACCTTAAAATATAATATTTCCCCAATTTGAGTGTTTTAATATTTCATTTTAATTTATATAGACCATAATATTATTTTTTATACCTTGAATGGTTTTTAATTTCACCTTAAGCCTTCATGCCCATGATTGTAGGTGTGTTTTACATCTTGGTACCCTCTTTATTTTCAATAACAATGTTTCATCTTTGAGGTAGGCATTTTTTATCTTTTTTATTCTTCCATTCAATAAAAATGTTGTAGGATTGATCAATACATTTCCTTTATGATATCCATGTGGCCACATCATTTCCCCTATTTTTGGTGTAGTGTGTTTTAAAACATGTTATCTAGGTAGGGGATCCTTATTCTATCTTATTCTATACATCTGTTTAATTAGAATGTTTTTGTTTTTTGATGGGTGGGTGGTAAACATTAACTAACTAATATAATAAACCTTATTGAATTAAATTGGAATGTAAGGGTTGTGATCACATGTTTATCTATTTCCTAGTTATTAAAAATTATTTTATCTCTGAACACATAAACTATTTCAATACATATGTTATCACTACTATGAATTGTAAACCATTTATTTAGATTGGTTACCTTTGACATTTTGAACCCACCACTCAAAAAAGTTTAAGAAATTATTAAAAAGTAATGAATTAGTTGACTATGAATGCAAAAACCTGTGTTAAAATACCCATGTTCAAGATGATTAATTAATGATAAATACCCCATTAGGTAAATTGTTGATTTATGTAGTTTGAAATCTAGTATTGTGTTATTTTGGAATGTTTGTTTTCTGAATTTTTGTTTCTTGGAAAATTATGTGATATTTATGATGGTGGTGGTGATTTGTTCTAATATAGAATGTGTTTTCGGATGCAGAAGTGTATTTGTTGATATGTAGTGGTTGTGGTGAGGTGTTTGGGATGCAATGTTTGATTTGGAAAAACATACGATGGTTTTTGGAGTTAGGTAATTGAGTTGTTGTGTGGTTCCTTATGGCAGTTTCCTGGTAGTATCCAAATATAAAAGTGTCAATAATGAAATTAAAAACATAATGAAATTTATTAAATGTGGTTTGTAAATTCAGGTGAGATAAATTTATCAATTAATTTAATGAACATGAACATACTAGATTAAAATATGAATTAAATTCAAAGTATGGTTATAATAGATTATCTTTAAATATAAGATTAAATTTCTTAATAAATGAATGATGGTTAGTAATGTAATGATATTGAAAGGGGTTGGATCTTTAATTGAGCAAAAGGAAACCATGGGTTATGTGTGGTTGTTCTGTGTGTTAGATTTCATTTATTTGTAGAAGAATAGGGAAACAATAGTATTGTGTTTATGATAAGATGAAGATGATTAATTATTTATGTACAACCCTTAGGTTGGGTTTTTGTGATATATATATATATATACTTATACTTTCATGTTACTTTTATACACTCCCCACCTTCATTGAGTACTATGAAATGAAACCCAAATTTTCTAGGAGGTGTTTTACCCGACATCTATATGGAGAGAAATGGTAGGATAATTAACCTATCTCCTCCACTCTTCCATTAGTATAATTATGTAAATTGATACTCAATTAGTGGTGAGTACCAACTGATGATGACATAGTCGGTGGAAATTTATGAAGGCGAGAAGATGTGATATATAGTGGGGGTTATGCATGGTAGGAGGAGGGTATAAGGTTTATTCCATTCACATTCATGATATTATAATACTTTGGTTATAAGGTTTGGATGGATGTGTGATGTTTCAGGAGTGGCATGATGGATATACATGATGACATTGATATAATCATATGGTCTTGGGCCCTACAAGAGGCTATGGTAGGTAGGGTTATGAACCAACCCACCTTATATATATGTATTTATATGGAGTATAAAAAGTTTTAAAGTAGGGTGCGAGAGTGAAAGATTTGTAAGGGAAGTAGATGTGGGGTACCTTTATCAATAATTTATTGATATTATCTAACTACCTGATTATGTTATTTGATAAACGAGCCATGGTAATGTTGGGATAGATATATAACCTCCCTATGTGGTTGTTAGTTTTGGTGTTTATTCATTAGTGTATTATAATGATTTTTTTTACATTTTCATAGGAGACCTTGATTACGATCCTATCGAGTTCTACATGTTATGCTCACCCTATGTATATATAGACTACATTTTAGGTTTCTAAGAGGGTTACAAGGATTAATATTAACATTAATAGCTTGGAAATCAAATCTAATATACATCATTTCTTTAATTTTATTTTTTGTATTCACTTTAGAGTATTTATTTGTATTTCCTGATATTTATGTTGGTATGGTATGGTTTATTTTATATTAAATGATGGATTTATTTGGTGGTAGTTTACCTTCTCCTTGAATACTTTTTATTTTTAAATTTTGGGTAATACCACTCATTTGAGTGGTTTATACATTTGGTGATAGTCGTAATCCTAAGGCCTACTAGAGGTGGGACTCAGGGGTCACTTTTTCTCTTCCCGAATAAACTAATAGGGGTGTTGGTAGGGGTTGGGGTTCATTTTAGAGTGGTATCATAGGTTTTGGTTAAGAGATATAATGCAGTTTGGAGTTAGGAACTATGTTGGATTTCATAGGATTGGTTGGGAAAAAAATGAGTGTAAGACTTACTGTGTAATGTAGAAAATGAGATCAGCTAGGACACATGAATTTAATGCCCCCTTTGATCTGCTTTAAGAACCATAAGCTTAATAAAAACTATAGGTGGGATAATTATAATTATGGATTAGAGACCTAGGAGTGGTACATATATCATTCTTATTTTCATTTATGACTAAACATGGTGTTTTTTGGGAATTAAAAAATATATTTATTTAATTAATATAAATAAATCCTATATTAACAGGATTAGAATTACTTCCCTTATATTTCACTATGTATTTATCATGTTCAAAATTTTTGTGTAGTTTAAGAGGTAAAGGTTTAACAAGTTGACTTATTTGATCATTAGAGGATCGATATAGAATGGGAGGATTGTTTCTAGAATCATAGTCTAAAAATGTATGATGTGAGTGTCCCTAGTCATGAAAATGATAATTTTATATTGGATTTTATGTTTTTATTTAGTCTGGTTGAGGCCCAATATGAGTACTAGGTTATATTGAAAGTCAGTCATTTGTTGGGAGAAACAAGTCAGTGGTGGTCACTATATCTTGCAGAGTGGTATGAGGAGGTGGTTTCTTGAAATGAATTTTAAATGGATTTCTATTTGAAGTTTTTCATTGATGATGAAGGAAAAAAATATTAGGAGACTCTCTCCATTTAGTAAGGGTTCTTAATAATGTGGTAGCTCAATATTATATTAGTAGACCTCATATATTTTTCTCATGATCTCTTTCTAGATGATGAATCTAGAGAATGATGTCTTTAGGAGGCACTAAATCCTACTATCAGATATGTAGTTATCCCATTTATGGTTCTAATTTATTTTGTAGTGTATAAGAATGTGTAAGTGATTGAGTGGATGCACTCGTAGGGATGAATTCCTCAAGAGGATGGTTAGTGGAGCTTGATGAGCAGTAGAGATTCCGAAGGGGAATCAATGATGTCATGCCATTCATGGTTCTGATCAATAAGTAATCTTTCATAATATCCTTCTTGGAATATTTCTAGGACCAGTGTGTCTAAAAAAGGATTCCAGTTCACTATCAAGATTAGTAATTGAACACTCAGGGAGGTCGATTTGGTTTTGGTTGTTAGGACCATCTCTAGTTGTCAGAATAGAAAGGTCCTCCATTTTTTTACAAGCTGATAAGAGACAGAGATTGTAGAGGTTAACCCCATGATAAAACATATCACTAGGGTCCCAAATTAGAGCATGGAAATGGAGGTAGTTATAAGAAAGGTGGAGGATCCATACATGAGAATTTTATTTCTATATAGGTGATAGTGCCCGAGGCATAGAAGGGTTTTCAAGGTATGAATTCTTTATCTTCTACCATAGTTTTTTATTTGTTTGATTTGTATCTCATACTCCTTTGTTTGACAAGTTATAGTCTTATCATTATTACTGGAGGTAGTAGGGATTCCGGTTCTCCTAGTGTTATCCATGCTGATTAGAGGTTATGATTTTTTGTTTGATGTGTTTTGGGGATTTAAAATCCTGATGGGGAAAAATAAATCAGTGTGGAATTTCTTCTTTTTATAGTTGTTACCATCCAATTTCATCATTGTAATGGATTGTATATACTTCATATGTGAGGTTATTGATTATTTCTTAAGGAATTTATCATTTTCCAATATCTAAGGATAAAAATTGGTGTTCATTGGAGAGTGGACCAGTTAGACGGGTATCATGTGTGAAGATCCCCTTTTATCTCAATTAGTGATGTTGCTAGTGGAGTCCAAGGCATCCCAGACCCCAAACATTTTTGAGGAGTTTCGTAATTTCATTATGGATGAGTTTTCAACAATACCCCCTTGACATGATGTCTTTTTTATATAGATTAAGAAGTGAGTGACTCTCGGATTTCAATGGATCGTTATCTTATGGAACCCACATATTTACATAAGTTGAAACTCCAGATCGATGATTTTCAACATAAGATCATCACATGAACCAGTGTAGGTCATGGTATTCTCTAGTGCTATTATTCAAGAAGTAGGATGATATAATGAGGTTGTGTATAGAATACCAATAGATGAACCATGTGATGATCAAGAACTGTTACACCCTCTGGAGAATAAGTGATCAGTTTGACCAGCTAAAGGGGGCCATATGGGTTTTCAAAATTGATCTGCAAAATGGATTTCACCTGTGAGAGTTAAATAGGAGGATATCCTAAAGACTATGTTTTGTTATAGGTATAGAAAATTTTAATTTTTTTTATTTTCAAAAACTTTTAAGGGAAAAGTGGGAACCCTCATAGCTAACCAGATCAAGCATCAAAAGAAACTACATACATAATAAAGAAAATTTTAAGATAGTTGGAATAAATCTCCCGAAAAAATATCTAAGGAATACAATTTACCTATATGTCTAGATAATAATTCATGATTTATTCATAATGATACTTTAGATAGTCCCATTATTTCATGTATTCCACTTTTCTAATATTCCCTCTATTGGACCCTCTAATAAATATGTAGTCATTCTTCTCAATCCACTCACATTGCTCCATAGTAGTATCCACTCGGATAAATCTTTCCATAATTTGATCAACTTATTTTTTCCTTTCCTTAATTGTGGGAATGTCCTACACCATTTCTTCAACTGATTGCATAAGCAGTTCCATGTTAAGTTTCAAAGTCATGTCTTCCTGTCACTAAGGTCATTCAGGAGTCCCTTACTCACACTGCCATGCAGAAGGGTGCGCAAACTCCTTCAACAACTATGAATCCTATATATGTCATGTTATATCCACAAGACGACTCTCGGTCTTATTGTTTTCATCTTCTTGAGTAATCTCCTTAACATCCAAGGTCCCCCCATCCTGTTGTTTGGGGACCTAGTTTCATCTCCTTGATGATCCTTCTTGCCACCTTCTGAGGGAGTAACCTCCTTGATGCCTTCTATTTACTAAGGTTAATACTCCTTATATTTACCACATTTTGTTTCTGACTGATTCTCCATTGTCCTAGGAATATATGAGTAATATTTTCATCCCTTTGATTTTTACTTCTTGGTGACAATGCAACTCCCCCGGTCCCTGTTTTCTTTATTTAATTTCATCCTCCTTGGGTTGTGAGGGCCTTTAACAAGCCCTACTATTTCATATGAGGGGTTTTCTCCGTCATAATCTACTTCTAAGGGACACATGTGTTTATATTCAACCCCCCCATCAGCACTCAAGATGTCAAAGGAGTTGTTCAAATTGAGTCAGGCCGAAGTCCTTCATGGGTTGGGACCTTTTTCGTTAATAGACTTACTAAATGAACCGTGCCTTGGATCCTACCGTTTCTAAAAAAACTTTGATATACATATTCTATTTGAGTGAATGACACCTTCTGGTTTGATACTGTTTCCCGCAACATCCATGGACTAGGAGAAAGACTTTGGTATCACAACCCCCATAGCATTTAAAGCATCGGCTCCAACTGAACCCATAGGATCCTATTCAATGTCTTTGTTCATATACACCATTTCACTAGGATGTTCATACCATGAAATCAAAGTTACACCATGGGGACCTTCCATATCTCATCTAAATCTGTTGAAAATACCAGTTACGCTCTGCTCAGGAGGTAACACATTGTCATGCTTTTGTTTCACTTCTCCAACCTAGCTCACTATAGAAACCAACCTTCCCTCAAATAGAATAGAACCTTAATGTCCATCCATTAACCAATTATAGTTTAAATTTAGGATAATTATGCAAACCATAATAGGTACACCTAAGGTCAGGTTCACCTGAACTTCCAAACTAGATATCAGTTGCATAATTCTGTGCCTACAAACAACCACACTATGCCCAAACTTATTAAATGAGGATCAGAATTCATACCAAAATTCAAAGACAACCAATTGCTTGTATTGGAATTCTTCCCCCATAGAAATCTAGAAGGATTCTAGAGCTTCATTAGACACATCTTCTTCAACAAAAACCCTAGGTAAAATTTGATGATATAACACTTGAGTCCCACTATCCAAGTAGAGGTAACATCCTACCAAATTATCATGCATGTGAATTATCAAGGGATTTTGAAATGGGAGAGGGAGTTTCTAAAATCTCCCCCAGACTAACATTAATGGTGAATCTCACCTCATATGAAGTTAATATTACCATCTGAATAGAATAAATCATGAACCATCACAAGTGCGAGGCGTGCTTGACTAGGCAATAATTATATCATTATATGTGGTGAACCGAATCATGAATTGTTTTGAGTTAAGATGCCCTACCAAATATCACTCATGAAGAATCCATGTTTCATAAATTGATCAATCGAAGGAATCCATTAATGTTTGTTAGCGATGGAATTGTGTTGTCAAGGTCAGGTGCTGCAAAGAGAACACATCATTGATTTCTGAAGTTGAGATCGTCAATTCTGGGGAACCGTCAAAGCATTCTAGGACTTTCATATGGATAGAGATCAGAGGTAATGAAGTTATGAAATTAGGGTTTGAGAAAGGTATGAATGGACGGGGGTGAACTATAGAAGAAGTCAGCGGAGGACCCTCCCTTACTGAGGGGGAGGTTCCAGAGTAGAAATCATTGTTGCCTAGGGCATGGAAGCTGGGGTCATTGACTAAGTGGAAGCAGTTCCCAGGTATGGGAAATTCAAGTTTTTTATTATTCCATTCAGTGTCATGAATTCACCAACTATGTTCATGGGGATAATTTACTCTATATTCCATGACTTCTTATATCATTACATAGATTTTTCATTGATTACATATTATTATACTCAAGGATAGAATTAAATAATGTCAAGAATCTTAGAACTATCTCAGAGTTTATTTTAGACCATAAAATCTATGAAAAACTATATAAGTGAAATTTTGGACATATGAGGTGCAATTCCATAGATATTTGTGGTCTCAATAAGTGGTGTCTATGGACCTTTTAAAGGTTGTCACAATGTTTTCTTGCGTATCACTTACAAACATAAATAATGTCCATAGATGCCTTGGCCTTGAGTGATATTACTAGTTGTTTGTGAAAAAATGTTCTTGGATTGAATCCCCATTGATAGATCGGACTCAGAAAGACCAATATTTCATCTATATAGATTATTGACCAAAATATTTTGATTAACTGAATGAGAGATCAATCATTACCTCAATACTTCAGTTAATAGAGGTATGGGTGATTTTTGAGGCCTTTTATGACACTTTTTATTTGGACTTGGGATGTGTCTTAATTAGGAAAGGGGAAGTGATCTCCTATAGTTTTAGGTAATAGTGTCCCCAAGAGTGTAACTATTCCACTCATGAATTATAGTTGGTGAAAATAGTGTTTCCCAAATGTTATGGTGACATTACCTCATTTGTGTGAATATTGTGGACTTCCCATACCATAAGAGTCTGATGTATGTTTTCTCCCAAATGTGACCTGAACCTAAATTATAGGAGGTGGATTGAGTTTCATTAAAATTATGATTTTCATATATCCCACATCGTAGTTAGGAGGAATAAGGCTGTAGAGGTGATGATCCATAAGTCACAAGGATATTTCATTTAAGAGAGAAATGTTGTTTGAAAATGGATGTAAGATATTGCAATGATGTATCTCAATGAGAAAGTAGTTTGTAGAAAAGGATTTACCTATTAGATGATAGTTGAATAATAACTGATGTGGAAAGTGAAAGATTCATATTAGGGAGAATCATAGTTGTATGTAATGTGATACATTATGTCATAGTAATTCTCAAATGGGGTAGTCGAAGGATGGTTAGAATCAGATATTGTTTCAAGTAAAAGTATTTTCTCCACTAGACATGAAGGAGGTAGTTCTTAATGAGTTTCATAACACACACGTATGAGTAAATTTGGGTGTATAAAACATGAATCATGGTTTTAGTAGGTATATTTTGTTTCCTTGGATGAGGTGGTTAGTGGTGGATTTTATGGAACAATGTATGGTTTTTTAGTTGGTTAAAGTAGAGTACCATGTTCCTTGAAGTTTGTCCAACCCCTTGGATATTATTTAGTGTAAGATGTAGGAAATATTGATGCATTTATTCACATGTTTACCCCAATATTTTAGAGGTTGTGATGTTTTTTGGGTGATTAATGACCTATTGTTGAAGTCCACCCATTTTATGGCGATCAATGAGGCAAGTGTTGTGAATGCTCTAGTGAGTCGATACATGGATGAGGTTGTGAGACTCCACAAGGTACCGATGACTATTTTATCAAACAAGGATACTCATTTTACATATTCATTTTAGAGAGTATTAAAAAATTATTTTTCATCTTGGTTACACATTGACAGTATTTTATATGCCCATATAGAATGGTAGAAGAGTGGGCCATCAAGATACCAGAGGATATGATGAAATCAAGTACCTTAGACTTTGGAGGATATTGGGTAACCAAATTCTATTGGTTTATTTTTCCTATAACAAAAAATATCACTCAAAAATTAGTATAGCTCTATTTGAGGTGTTGTATTAGCATCAATATTATAGTCTATTATGATGGAATGAGGTTGTGGATTCAACGGTACTTTGTCCTGATGTCATATATAACACATCAAAGAAGATCTAGATGATTTGAGAGAGGATAAAGAAGATACAAAACCAATAGATGGCCTATCCATATCATATGTGGGTCACCTTGGATTTTGAGGTCAGAGGCTATGTGTTCATAATGATTTTACATCATTGGGGGAAACAAAGGTTGGTATGAGGGAGTAATCTTCCCCTAGGTTCATTGGTCCTTTCAAGGTGTTAGAGTGTATTAGTGATGTGGATTATCGGTTGAAAAAACCACTATGTCTTGATAGAGTACACAATGTCTTACAAATATCCCAACTTCATCATTATCTTCAAGATGAATCTAATTCCATTGATTGTGGGGTGTTGGATATTGAATATAATGAAATGTTTTTGTAGAAGAAAGTTTAGATATAATATTTTCAAAAGATTATGTTTCATGCTGATGTTATCCCTTTGGTTTGTGTGCTGTGTAAGAATGATTTATTAGAGAATATTGATTATGAGTGGTGGTCATAAATGTGCATATAGTACCCCTAGTTATTCTATGGTTGATCATTCTATATGTTTGTATTTGTTTATTTCCATTTATTGAGATCATGCGTGTTTAAGCATATGAATTATATGAGTTTAAATCCATCATTTGGTCAATGATGTCACTTAGATAATTGTTGTTTTCCTTTAATGTTTTGTTGTGTTCTTGTTATAGAAAGATCATCAAGAGTTATCTCATTGGTGATTTTCCCGACAACCTTTCCCTTTTCTCTAAGGTTCTGTTTTGATTCTTGAGAACAATAATTATTCGATAGATATACGTATTGCTTCAGGTCCCTAAAACATTTCATTTTCTATTTTACAATGACTATAAGTGTCATTAGTTAATTCATGGCCATTTTTCCTTTTTTTATATCTCTATATTCACTCCCATGTTCTCTTCAATAATCTTATATCCATTTTCCTTCTTATAGTCAGTTGATTCTTTTATATAGTCGGTGGGTTCCTTTGTATAGTCAATTGGTTCCTTAATGTGGTTAGTCGATTTCTCTATGTGTTTAGTTGGATCCTTCATTAGGTCAATTGTTTCCTTCTTTTTTATTCCTCTTTTATCTTTAAATTTTTTAGGATTGAAGAAACCCTTGACTTTATGAAATATTGGCTATGATATCATCTTCTTTTCTAACTATTTTCAGTTTCACATGTTTTAGAACTTCTTTTTAAGAAAGGGAATCACTTTTCCCTCTTATTTTGTGAATACATGTAATTAACATGATTTTATTTTTATGTGGTTGGGTATTATGAATTAACTAATGAAGATAATTATCTAGATTAAATTTAATTAGAAGGGAAGGGGTGTGATCACACGTGTTTATCGATTTCTTTATTATTACTGATCATTTTATCATGAAACATATAAACTATTCTGATATTAGTCTTGTGGAAACTATGAATCATAAAGGAATGTGGATTTAGAACCATTTATATGTTGAACCCACTACTAATAAAAGTTTAGGAACTTATATATAGAAAATGAACTTGTTGAGTGTGAATGTGAAAACTATGTGAAAAAACCCATGTATGAAATGAATATTTAATGAGAACATACCCTTTAAATTAATTGTGGATTTATGTGGTTTGTAATATACTATTTTGTGTACAGAGTATGTTTTTTTTATTTTCCTTATGGTTTTGTTCCCATTGTGGGGTATGTAAAATGATGGTGGTGATTAGTTCAGATGTAGGATGTGTTATGCGTAGTGGAAGTGTGGTGGTTGATATGTGGTGGTTGTGGGGAGATGATTAAAATGTAGTGTTGGATTTGGATGGATATGTGATGGTCATAATAGTAGAATTTTTTTTGTTGTGTGGAGACTCATGGTAGTTTCCTATAGTTTTGGAATATTAAAGTGTTAGCAATAAAATTAGTAGGTATACATGATTTTATTAAATGTGGGTGGGAAATTCATATGTGATTATTGATGAAATTAATTAAATAATCATGAAAATATGATACCTAAATAGGAATTAAATTAAAATTTTGTCTATTATGTTTTTTCATTAAATACGAGGTTAAATGGATTAATCAATGAATGATGGCTGATAACGTAATTATCTGGAAATCGGTTGAATCAATAATTTAAATAAAGGAAACAATGGGCTGTTTTTTGTTGTTTTTATGGTTGGTTTCATTTATTAGTTTCATAATGTGATAAAAAGAGTATGGTGTTGATGATAAGATGAATATGATGAAGTATTGATGTAAAAACTTTTGGCCAGGTTTGTTCACTATCTATATATATTTATATACTTTTAATTTTGTCACTTTTATATGTACCCCACCTTTATTGACTACCATGAACCAACCTAAAGATTTCTGTGTGTGTGGGGGTGGGGGGGTGTTCTCCCCAAAATCTAGATAGTGAAGAATGGATGAATGATTACCCCCATCTTATCATCAATTGATATTATTACATGTTAGAGTTACTCAATTGGTGAAGAGTACCAACATATGATGGCATAGATGGTGGTGATTAATTATGATGATGGGATGTGATATGTAGTGTGTTCATGAATAGTAGGAGGAGGGCATGAGGTTTAAATCCTTCAAGTTCTTGACACTATTTTTCTCAAGATATGTGGTTTTGGATTGATGTGTGATATTTTATTAGTGGCATGGGATATGTGCATCACTATGTTGATTCCAACACATGATACTAGGCCCTATGGGAGGATGGGGTAGGTAAGGATGTGACCAAACCCACACCAAAGATGGATTGATATATGGTCATGAGATGACATGGGAGGGATTAGAGAAAATTATTTTTGACGTTAGGGGGTTTGAGAATAAAATAAATGGGGGAAGGGGATGCATGATGCATATATCAATTATTTCTTTCTATTATCTTACTACTTTTTGTTGTTATTTGGTGTGTGATACATGGAGAGGTTTGGATGGATAAATGAACAATATAGGTTCTTGTTGGTTATGTAGTTTGTTCATCAGGTTATTAGTACATTCTTTTCACATTTTCACAGGAGATGTTGGGTATGATCCTATTGTATATACATGTAATTCTCACCCTATATATAAAAACCATTTTTGGGTTTTTAGGAGGGTTATAGGGACCATGTTGGGTGTTATTATCTTTGAAATCAAAACTACTACAGAGTAGCTACCTTAGTTTTTTTCATATTTACATTGGTGGCTTTATTTTTATTTTATAACATAAATTTTGGAATTTTTTTGTTTCTTTTATATTATGTGATTGAGTTTCTTGTGGCTGTTTAAATTCAATATCAATAATTTTCTGTTTTAATATAGAGGTAAATGCCTCCTATTTGAGTTTTTTACACCCTCAGTGAATGTTTCCAACGAAGTGCCTACTAGAGGTGGGAATTTGGGGGAACACCTTGTCTTCACTACTGACTAAGGAGGGGGTACCAGTGGAGGGGTAGAATGGGTCATGACACCTTTAATCACTAAAGTTTGAACTAAAACATATGTATGAGGTGCTTTTTATCATTAGTTGAGGGTGACTCTTTGTATTGGGAATTTTTTATGAATTTTATGGGTCAACATAATTAATGTAAGCAATAAATAAGTACCCATAATTACATTATTGAACATTTATAAGAAAATCACTACTTAAATGAATGTTATATATTATAGGAGAAGATATTACACTAAATAGATCAATGATACATAAGTTAATGTGGTTGACCAAGTAAAATCTTTCATTGAAACTCTCTAAGTAGTGGAATAACCATATCTAGAACTACTATAAGGGGTTTTAAATATTATTTACACTAGAAAACTTAAATGTCTAAGTATTATGAATCTAGTAGTTAAAGGCTATTAGTATTTGATAAAATAGTGTGGAGAAATTTAAGAATAGTAAAATCTATTATGTAAAATAATAGGAAATCGAGATAAAATTAATAATCTTCTATGTTTTATTTTTTAGAAAAAATGGAAAATAATACAAAATATTCCCAAAGATCAATATTAGATTGATAATATTTCCTAAATACTATAAATTTTGAAGAGTGGTATAAGATCTTGTACATAGTACTACACTATGACACGAAATTGTGTATACTAAAGTGTCCACTATTTTGAACCATATTATAAAGGAAGTAAGTGTTAAAATAAATCATATATGAGACTCATGGTTGATGTATTTTATGTTTTAATTATAATTAAATCATCAATGTACAATGTTTTGTGATGGAAACATCATAAAAAGGATGGTTATACAATGTTTTCTTATCTATGATATGTATAGAATGAGAAAGTAAAGAAGGAATATTAATGAGGATATGATTACAATATTCACATAAAAAATTGAAATATATATTCATATTGAATCATTAACTTTCAATAAATCCCATTCTCTCTTCCTTATCATCTTGTTTCTCCAGTTTTATTAAGAATTATAAATTGAATAGTATGGGTAAACTGCTTTAATAACTTTAGGTAATGTTTTCCAAAAGGATACTAACATAAATAATGATACATATTTAGTTGTTATGGTGAACAATAATAAAGACAAGGTAAAAAGGAAAATTTAACCTTCATATTATCCTTCTATGAATGCAAAGATAAAGAGAAAGAGAATCAGACATGAGTCCATTTTCTTCTTATATGGAAAGATAAGCCGCTAGAAGAGAAACTGAAATGAATTAAAGTATAAGTAAGTAGAAAATTCAACTTTTGGTATATTTATCACTGTATGTGGTATTTTTTTAGTTCTTGAATATTAGATACAATAAATGACATCAATATATATAAATAAATATAGTATCTAATTAATGTTAGAAAAATTACAAGAATTAAGGTGATTTCTCTATGTAGTTGAGGAAGGGAGATTATTATGCTAGCAGTGAGAAGAACATTACTTATGTTATTCCATGTTGAATGATTCTAGTTAAAATATTAATATTTATTTACTATGAAATAAAATTATATCATGTTACCATTTTTCATAATGAGAAATTATTATTTTTAAGAATAAATGTTTTTTAGTGTCTCATTATCAACAAATAGTTCTATAATACTTGAATAAATAGTAATAAATGATGAATATAAAATTTAGGACTCTATAATAAAAAAATGTTATATTTTTATTGTTTTCCAAGTTAATCGAGATGTAAATGTTAAGGGAATACCAAGAAGGGTGTTTAGGAACTTCATAAGTTAAAGCTATTATATATTAAACATGATTTTTTATGATGTAAAATGATGAAGAATCATTAATCGTTAAAGGTGATAAATACACAAAGATTTTATAACTAGTTCAATATGATATAAGTTACCTATTTCAAGTAGAATTTATATAAAAATTCATGTTCATTATGAGACTCATTTAGGAAATTTAAGGAATAAAAAAGTGTAGAAAGGAATATACTTAGTAAATGTTAGTAGGTCATCAGGGTGGGATTGTCAGAGTATATCATAACCAAGTATTCAACCATCATGAAAAATGTACAATAGATATATTCTTAAAAATAAATTTATATGTACACATTAGAACCATGATATTAATAAAAAAAGGATTTATGATTATTCTTATATGAATTGATTTATCATTAAAATGCAGAGTGGAGTTATTCTTAAACTCACATTTCCATATACATATCTGAGATTTGATGTTATTAAAAGGAGGATAAATGATGAATCTTATGAGCCTTCAAAAGTTTTACATTATCTTTCAATACATTTTTAAAAAATATCAGCAATAAACTTAACTATATTCCAATTATAATAAAAAATTTATATCATATTCATTATTATATGAATTAAATCCATTATGTCAAAAACCATATATTTAGATGAAATTAGTTTTTTAAGGTCAAGTTAACAAAAACATGAATAAAGAAAAATAAAAATTAAATCTCAGTATTTATATTAAAGGACTTTAAGGATACTACATAAATTGCCAAGATAGTAGAGTTATATTCAAGTGATAGACTATAATTCTATATTCTAGGCACACATATATTTGAGATAGTGGGGCTAAGTTGAATTTTTTTTAATTATATACTCAGATGCACAAATTTTTTTCATGGGAATGTGTTCCACAAGATCTCATTGGAAAGGAATGTTCTAGAGACACATTCTACATATGAAATATAAAACTAGGATAGATGGTTTTATGATCAATAAGTCAAGGTGATATATTATTCATTGAGAATAATAATTCCTTATCCAACAAAGAAAAAATAAATGGAAATAAGATAAAATGACAAGTGATTTTGAAGTTATAAAAACAGACTCCATATACCAAAATCAAGTATTAATTTGGGTATATTTTATAGTTTATGTAAATATATTTCTGGATATTCAACAAAAACTATACATGGGTGGTACAAGTGCAGAACCAATAATAATTTACTTGTTATAAATGTCAAAATGCTTAAATCTATTGGAATTTCATGTGTCATTACAACTTTAAATGATTATTATATTTGTTATTTGATGTCAATACCACCTTTCTTGAAGGATACCTTATATAATACGTCTATATAGAATGACTAGAAAGGTTTGGTGACACTATGAAATGAAAACAAGAAATGAATATTCTAGAGATCCATTTATGAATTAAGGTATTTATCATTATCATATAATATTCATTTCGAATGAATGGATACCAGTTGTCTATATGGGGTTTCCAGGAGAACCACAGTTTTCCATGTGAAATATTTTGATAATATATGTAAATAATTGTTTAGTTTTATAGTTATTTTATACTATATTGAAATTATCTCTCCAAATATTTACTTAATGTTTGGACTCATGTTTTAGGGGAAAAGATCCACTGACGTATATTTATGGTTTATTTAGACCAAGTCAAAGTAAATATATATATATATATATAATTGAAAAATATATATTGGAACAATTATAAAGAGAATTATTTCCAATGTCACATGGCATAAATATCTATAAAAAATACATGTATATGATAAAATAGGATATTATAATGGTGAGTAGAATTCCATTTTCTTTCATGATGGATCTACCACATATCCCATGATATGTACTATATATGAAATTTTCAACAGAAATTTTATGGTAGGAAAATAGTAGATACGGCCAGGATAACAACACAATAAGTAGTTTAAGCTATAAAATAGTACTTGAGAAAGTACAGGGGATATGTACCTGGTATTTGGAGATTGTGGAACAATAATTATGAAGAGGAAAACTATAATTACTTTATATTTTTTTTATTTAACATCATAGTTAGGATAAGGTGATGAAAAAATATATCTAATTGAATAAAAATTTAAAAATATGGAATATGTTTCAGCTTCTATTGTAGATAAAGAAGTAGTATGAAATATGATATGATTAGATCTTGTACTTGGAATCAAACCAATGGTACTAGACAATATGTCAAGATTATAATATAATTAAAAAGGGACATACTTGGGGATATCATCACTTGTGGAGTTTTACTCATGGAGCTGATGTCACAAATAACAGATCTGTAATGTAGGAATACATGTAAGAACCAATAAGTAAATCATGTATTTAATAGAAGCATGATCTTATCACGAAAGAGCTAATAAGATCGTAGTTAACAAGATGGATATAGTTGAAGTGCTGTTACTATGAAAGTGGGGTCCCTTAACCAAACATGATAAGTAATTTTTGAATACCGTATCATGTATTCATTAATTCACGCATAATATATTTTTACCATAATAGTGTCAATACTTCTGAATCCACTAGTTACATGGTAATTTAATTGTATTGTTTTTCATAAAAATAGTTTATAGAAGTTCCTCTCTATAATGAGAACCTTGAGATACTAGGAAAATAATATTTAACTTATTTCATATGGTATGGATATATGATACTGATGGGAAACATATGATATATGAAAATTAGGTGTTGGGGTCTTACAAGAATTGATACTCCTTCTCATGAAGTTTAGAATTAGTGAAATTGAGTAGAAGAGATCATGGGGACTGTACCGCAAATAGGAACACCACATATTTCAAAAATCATTGGTAATTACAATTTAAGAGCACGTGTCCCGGTATCTATAATTGAGAAAATTATCAATGGGTACCATTTTATAAAATGGTTTTATGCAAGATAAAGACCATGATATTTATGATGTGATGAGGTAGCTTGTGTTAGCAATTTCATCGATAGTAATAAATTGATTGAATAATTAAGATATGATTTTTAAATTTCTAATGGAATAGAAATATCATTTTCATTTAGAAAGGATGGAAGTATCATTATTACATCCATGTTAATGGTAGAAGAAGTTACATCCATCTAATATTTTTAGGATATAATAAAAGAAGGATAATGACACAATGTGTGCATCTTTCGTTCTAAGATATCATGAGACAAATTGATTATATTACATGGTGTGTGTTCATATAAGGTTGTCATTATTATGACTGAAACTTATCTCCTTAGGTTATAATATGATTATCTAGATTTTAGTCTTAGTTTGTGAGTATGACTAATTGATATTAAGATAAGGTCCTAGATGGTCACACATAATGTGTATTCTGAAGCTTGAACAATTATTATGAACTAGATTTTAAGACATGATAGGTCCTAAAATGGGGTTGGGTAATGTCCAAGATTTTATGATATGAAGTAAAAAAATAACCTCAATATTATAAATGATTTTAATAATAAGGGATGAAATTTATTAAATCATTATATTTCCAAGTTATTTACTGAATATAAAAAAAATCTTTCATTGAATAAATATTTAACCTTCATGGATTATTAAACCTTTTTAAAGGGGGTGTTGATTCAAGTCAATATATTGTAATTTTATTATATAATATTATTTTATTATTACAATTAAGTGATAAATTACTTATGATGGTTGTGACATGTTCGACATGTCGTAAGTGTCGAATATGGATTATTTAAAAGGTGAAACATATTATTGGGTAAAATAACAATTTTAAAATGTTTTTACACACCTATATAAGTAATAATAATTTCAAATTAATGGGAATATTCATTTAATTGAATTTGAGAGAATCTCAATCCTTATCTCAAGTTCTAGAGGGAGAAATAGAGGTTTGTCCAATCTAAGATCTTCTACCTAGATCAATGTAGTGGTGTTCATATGATCATGTAAAAATCATAAGAATCATTGTTTCTCCAAGATAGAATCTAGATTTTAAAATTTTAAGATAGGAAACGTTTTTATGAATCTTTGGATGATATATCGGGTTCCAACTTCAGTTCCTTCATGTAATGATCTCCAACAACAAGCAGAATATATTTTCATTATTATTTTAATGTTTAATTATTAATTATTTCACATGAAATAATAAGTTTTTGAATTAGGTGTAGTTATGTTTGAGTTGATCTTATGGAATTGATCACAGTGTGAAATTAGAATTTTCTAGCAATACATACTCCCATTGGAGGCCCGATATGAATATTTTATTCATAAAAATACATGAATAAATGTTTTAAACTACTCATTTAACAGGACATGAGCTATGTTGGCTAGTAAGGGTCTTATATGGATTCAATTTTTGCATAGTTCCATTTTATTATTTCCAACTTCATTTCTAAAATCAATTTTTTTTATCAAATCTCTTACATTGTGGTGAATTAGCAGTGTGATGTTGGTTTCCATTGGAAATTCACTCATTTTTATGACATATTATTCTTTATACGTCATTTTAAGTTGAAAATAAATTTATCTAAATGGGGATTATTTTAAGCTACTAGATGGTATTAACAAGAGGTTTTGTGTCTATCCTTGAGAACGAATGATAGTCGAATCTCCCATCCATTTTATATCTTTATTTCACGTATTCAGTACATTTTTAAACCATTAAATTATTTTCAATAGAGAATAAAATGTTAATGAAAAACATTTATTTTCTTATTTCCCCATCCCACTGATTATAATATTTATTTTAATCTTAATTATAATTTGGAATCATACTATTTTCTAGAAATAGCTGTTTCAAAAGTTCAAGCAATTCAGGGAAACTTTTATCACTCAAACCATTTCTTACTTTCAATTTAACCAATATAAGTATGATTTATGACACTATAAATTTTATATAATATATAAATAGAATGTTTTCATCATCATTGTATAGTTTTTTTTGCAATTGATGTTTTCTCACCGGTTTCAATTCCTATATCAAGGATTAATTCATCAAGACAATCCTCTCATCTCATACTAAAAATCATCATCAATGTTAGATATTGAATTTTCTATTATTTCACAATTCCAAATCATGTATAAAAATTGTTTAAAACATAAAAAATCAGATGTTCGTTAATTTCTATAAAACTTAACTTTCTCATATTCAAATATTTCACACATGGATGAAAAAATATCTTTGTTTTCAGGAATATGTTTAAGAAATTCCAAGAAATAATCAACCACTTTCTAATATTTATATATATATAATTCCTATAAATTCAAAACATATAGATTGAAATTTTATACAAAAATATATAAAAAAATATATAAACATATAATCAAAACAGTAAACCAACCATTTGTTAATAAAAAATTTGTCAAAACATACATTTATACAAAATAAAAATTAGTATAAAAATTAAATTAATTCAATAAAATAAATTTACTAAACATTTGTTTATAAACAAATAATAAAAAATTCAACTAACCATTTATTCAAATACATTTAATCAAAAAAAAATTATACAATATAAATATCAATATAATAAATAAATAAGTGTAATATAATAATTGAATACAAGTGCTTTATCAATAATACATAACTAAATAGAATTTAAAAAATCATATAATAAATCTTCTAAATCAATATAATAAAAATTTAATTGAAACAAATATAGATGCAAATAGTATATCTACAATGATCCAAAACAACAATAAACAAAATTCATAATTTACACAATTAAGTGAGTGTGTGTTCAACAATAAATAAAAAAACAATTGAAAAATAATAAACATATAATAAATATTATAAATAAAGAAAATAAAAAATTTAACTCAAAAAAACCATAGACATAGATAATATGTTATCAAAAATAGAGGAAACTTAGTAGTACATGAACATCAGATTAAATGTAATTAAGTAAAGGCACATTAAAATAATGATGAATGATAATGATGGTTGAACACTTAAGAGAGATGTGGAATGAGTACAAGGTCAATGAAATTTGACAAAAATGGTTGTAGGAAAATAAAATACGTGTAAATTCATGAAATCAGGGGATGAATATATGTAAAAATATGTATATGAATGAACGAGGTAAAGGGAAGGGGTTGGGGGCTTGTGGAACTTAGGATTTTAGAATTTGGGTCATCGACCAATGAAAAGGGAGAATATAATGCTTCATGTATTTTAATTTTATTAAAGGTTTTAACCTTGATTTTTAGTATAAAGTATGTCAAAATCTCCACCAATGGGGTTATATAACATTAGTTATACTAATAACAGATTTTGAAACCTCAACCATCATGGTTTTCATATTAGTTAATAATGATCAATGTTAAATACCCAATGAGAAATATAAATTTCATTAAATGGAATTAGATACAATTTTTATTTCACACATTCATATATAAATATTAAAATGAAGTAAATTTTAAAAGACTATCAGTGGTGAGGTGGATCTTTGAGTTTACAAGGGACCAAGATTAACTATTCTATATATTAGAGATAACCAACTCACTTTACTAACTATATTGATTCTACTTTTAGTTAATAGTTATTATGTACCCTATGTAACCAAGAAAATAATATCAATCCACATGTTAGACATGCATGATTTTAATTTATAGTTTGAGAATAAATAATTCTAGTTTTATAAATATAACATATTTTATGATTTGAGGATTTTTAAAAAATATCCTTACATACTAGAAAACGAAAATCAAGTCATAGAAAGTGATAATGATCAGGTTCACATGAATCTTATCTCACCCAATTACAGTATCCTCTTCTTGGTCATTTAAATGAGAAGAATTTGGAAAAGTTATATGAGTAATTATATTTAAATTTATTTGAACTAAAATTCTTGGATTTTCATCATTTTTATATTAAAGATTAGATTACTAAATATCTATTCAGTGGAAAAGGTGAAAGAGTTACAGAGATTCTAAAATTAGTTTATATATATGTGTGTGGTACTTTTCCAATAGATTTTTGTGGTGAATTATCTTACTTTAGTACTATTATCAATGAATTTAGTAGATATGAATAAACCTTCATAATGATTTATAAGTTTTATTACTTTGAGAAATTTAAGGTTCATAAGAATGAAGCTAAGAATTATTTTAGTAAGAAGATAATGAAACTCTACTTAGGCTATCATAGAAAGTATCTTAAACAATAGTTCTTTGATTATCTAAATTTTTTTGGGACATAATCCCAAAAAATACTCCTTATACACCAAATTAAAATGATGACATTGAAAGGAGGAAGTATAAATTATTGGATATGATGAGATTAATGATGGGTCATAAAAATGTTCCATTATCCGTTTGAGGGTATTAATTATATACTACATCACACACAAAAAAATGAGTGATAACTAAAGTGAGAAACATAATTCGATATATTTTATTGTATGATAAGAATTACATTTTATTATATTTAAATTTTTGAATTTGTAAAGCATTTGAAGGTTAATTTTATCAAAAAACTTGTATCCTAAGGATTTAGGTGTATCTTTATAGGATATCCCATATAAACAAGGGGACTTTATTTATACAACCCGTTATAAGACAAAGATAATAGGGGAATAAAATTCCTTGTTCTTGGAAAGGGATTCCATTTTCAAATAAGATAGTGGAAAAAATATAAACTTTGATGAAATCAAGTTTCAGGAAACACAAAAGTTGGAACATAAACATATTCAACGAGACCAAATGGAAGATGTAATTCTAGTGACACAAGTACTATGTATGAGCACCAAAGAAGTTAGAGAACATGATAGATATGGTTTTATGGAAATAAATAATGGTGACACATAATTAGATGAAAATAATTAACCTTTATCCTATAAATAATTATTAAACAACTCATAAGTTACAATGTGTAAAAAAGACATGAATTATGAAATCGATTCCATGCAGAAAAACTGAATTTGAGATTTAGTAAAACTTCTAATTGATGTACCTATTGGTTTCAAATGGGTGTATTAGAAGAAACTTATCATGGATGGTAATGTTTTTTTCTTATAGGGAAAGATTAGTTACTAATGTATTTAAATAATGTTAAGGCGCATACCAGGATGAACCCGTTACACTAGTCGCTATGCTGAGATCCATTAGAACTCTACTTTTTTACAGCAGCTTACCATGATTATGAGATTTGGAAAATGGATATCAATATTATTTTCATAATGAAAACCTTATCAAATATTTATATATAATACAAACATAAGGTTTCATTTCTCCAAAGGATTCCAATAAGGTGTGAAAGTAACAAAGAACCATTTATGGGTTGAATAAGCATCAATATCATGGAACATTCATTTTAATGAAGGCATAAGAGATATTTATTACACAAAGAATGAATGTGAGGCATTTTTATTCCGAAGTGTTAGAGGTAGTCAGATGGTTTCATTTTAGTATATTTTTATGATATATTACTGATGGGAAATGATATATCGATCTTATAGTCAGTAAAGTCAAGGTTAACCAAATTTTTTTTCTAAGAAATAATTTTTTGAATTAACACGCATTATAGGGATCAAGATCTATCATGTTGTATCAAATAATATAGTTTTTTAAGTCAAGGTATATAAATTGAAAAGTTATTGAATATATTTATCATAGATAAATGTATGATATAATTGTTACCAATGTAACATGGTATACATCTCTCCAAGAAAAAGTTTCCTTAAAAAAAGAGTAGATAGACAATGAGTAGAAGAACTTGCACTTATGAGATAAGATCTATAAATTATTACATGATATATAATAGGATTTGTTTTACCTATTCCTTAATCATGGAATAAATATATTAAGTAAACCCATGAGTGAAAAATTAGATAGTTCTAAAGTCCATCATGAAGTACCTAAGGAATACAAAGGATAAGTTTTTGGTTTATGGAGACGATGAGGAAAAGGTTGTGAGGGATACACATATGCTAGTTTCCAAGTAGTTTGGAATAGTCTAAAATCATAGTCAAGATATATTTTTTCCACTAATGGATGAGTTTTGAGCTTGATGAGTTCTATTCAGCCAATGATTCTTATTCTATAATTAAGTTTGAGAATATTAAAATTTTTGATGGAACTAAAGAAGAATTGTGAATACACAACTTCTTATGGGAGCTTGATGTTATACCTAATAATTAATATTCTATCACAATTTATTATTACAATAATAAATCATTGACTCGTTCCAAGGAACCAAAGTCAGACAAAAAAATAGAGCATATATTTCAGAAGTATAATCTATTGAGAAATTTTTACCAAAGGGATGAGGTCAGAATAAACTAAGTCGAAATAGAATAGAATGTGTTAGGCACATTAACAATAGGCTTACCTCATTATAATTATGAATATAATATGATATATATCAAAATAAAAAAACTTAGTACTTTACTCTAGTACAAGAAATATTCTTTTGGTGTTTGTGCACTAGAAGAAACTAATTTTTTACTTTTTATTAGAAGAATATTAATCAATATCAAATCACATGATGATTTTTCTTCTTTTTAACAATAATGTGATATTTTATTTGGAGTATCTATTGCATTGAAATGTTATAGAATTTCCGTACTATAATGATAACCTAGATATATTGTGACAATATTACTATAACATATGTCGTATGGTTAATATAACATCTATTTGATTGGACACATATGATGTTAGACTGTGAAATTCTAGAGGATTATTAGACATTGAAACTTAATCTCATGAATGTTTTCACCTAGTAATTTATAAGAAGGGATATTATGAGGATTCACCTAACAATAAGAGTTTCACATGTTAAATGTGATGTTGAATGTTTCTATTTATGGATGTGTGTATTAACACTTTGAAATCATATTATTATTTATGCATAACATGAATAGTGTACTTTTTTTATGGATGAAAACCATGATGAAATATGCTCATGGTGAGGTAGCATATGCCGGGTATATTATAAGTGATATGAAATTAAATAAATAAGAAAAGAAATTATTTTCCTATTATAATTAAAAGGAAGAAGATATATCAAGCCAATTGATTAAAATAGAATTGTCTAGTTAAATCTATAATAATGGAAGTTCATCGACGAGTTCATTTTAGAGAATTAAAGAAAGATAAATGAAGAATATAGAATGATGACACAAGTATACATCATATTCAATGAGATATAACAACAAAGGGATTTTATTACATAGTAGAATTCATAGGAATGTTATTGACATTAATACATTGACTTTTTTCTCAATGGGTTCCTTGACATGTTCCTATATACTTATCTTAGAATTTTGGTAAGTTCACCTAATGCCACTAAGAATGTAGCGTAGAGGGTAAATGATAGGCTTATTTCATATATACTTTTTTATATCATTCACTTATGGATTTTCATTGATTTCTTAGATAATGGTCTTAGTATATGCTCAATTTTATAGGAATGAGGATTCACAAGATTCAGAGGAAGTAATGTAGAAAAAGTGCATAATTCACCTATTACATGTCGTGACTCAGCATTACACGTCATGTAGTAATATTTCAAAGTGTGTTACAAGTTGTGAGCCAAGACATGAACCAACCAAAAAAGTATGAAAAGAAATTAGCTAGTACCTTTCCTGAATCCCCATCACATGATGTGACTTCAGTAAAATTAGTTACACAAGAAATTCTCTCAAGTACACATCGTGAATCCTCATTACATGACATGTAGGCAGTCAAACCTCATTAGTTGTGATAGATACGCATAAGGAACCAGAGAGATCCAAAAACCACAAAGATCTATGTGGATTAATAGTATACGATTTGTAACTCTAGTACACATAAGGACCCAATTCTCATATATATATACAGTGGCTCGACAACACATTTCACAACATTCCAGGATGAGATTTCTCTCTATTTTTCGTCCAATTTCAGTTCCTTCATCCCTTATCCCTCTCAAACCTAATATTTATTCATGTTTTACATTTAAATTCAATTAAAGTCATGTGGGTTGTGTTTTCATCAATTCTTTCAAATTCTTATTGCATTATTGGTCAACGTTCATATTTTCTTACCAACGAACATGTGTTAGATTAATTTCCCCTTTCCATTTCAAGTAATCATTTCATTAAATTTGTGATTTACCCTTCATAAAACCCCAATTTCATGTTTATTTCCATTTTTAGTAAATCCAACAAATTGAATGATTATAAATTGTTCTGTTTCAAATTCAAATAGCATGTCAAGAATGAGTTTCTTTATTTAATTAATTGCATCTACACCCACTATGAGTAGGTAAACCTCTTAGGGGAATAGATCAAGAGTAGATGTATCTGAATCCATAATCAATCCTCAAATATAATTTTTGAAAGCCTAAATAATTAGTAATCAGGATAAATAACTAAAGTCTACCCAATTCTCACAAACTTCCCTGACCATAGGATATTCAAACGAAAGACTTTATCCTGATTAAAGTAGACTAGGCTACAATCACAAGCCTAGGATAATTTCAACAAAATAAGCCAAACCCAATAAAATTAGGTTGTTACTATCTCTAAATCACAAATAGTCACTTCCTAGATAGAAATAGGTGACTTGACCAAAGTCAACTAGTGACTGTCGTTGGCTTCATAGCCTAAGCCTTAAGACCCTTCCAAGATAAGAATTAAGGTAATCTATTCTCCAGATACACAAAATTGATCCCAACCCCTCCTTAAATATTTGAATTAACTTCAATCAATTTAATTATTACACTCCCAAAAACTAATCCAATTTGGAAGGAATCATACTTAAGGTTCTCAAGCTAGTGATCCACTATAGAGGAATCTTTCTCCCCGTGGGATAGACCTCACACTTATACTATACCATGCCTAAGTAGTACGTAATGTTTGGGACACAATAAATTCAATCTGATTGTAGCCCATATGAACCCAATGATGCGTTTAGGCACATCAAAATATGGGGTTATTTCCTGTGATCAATGCTGTTATTTTTGAACAAACCTGGAACTTAACATATTATTTAATTTTCCTCACCAATATTCTTTTATTTTATTTCAAAAGCACCTTTTCATACTCATTTTCTCACAATAGTGCATGTAACAAGGTCCCTTGAATCTTTCAAGAATCCTTGAGTGAAATGAACCTTTTAACTTTGATCCTGATATTGAATGATATCTATTTGCACATATATGGTTTTCAATGGACAAGAAACATTATCAAGCAGGAACCAACCCTCCAAACCCTCAAAAAATAATTCTGGTTGATCATATTATGCATTAGGAAAAGACCATAATTGATTATGGATATCCACCAATCCATGGTGTAACCCCAAGCATCGTATATCCCCCCATCCAATCTCACACATTAAAGATTAAACTTGGACTCATTCAGATGATCCAAAATATGGGACAATTCAGTGGTCTCCAAAGTGAAGACCCCCATGAGAAGATTTACAACTTCCTGGAAGTCTGGAATTCCTTTCGCAACCCGAGATTCTCTTCAGACATGATTAGACTAAACGTTTTCCCATTCTCCTTACAAGATAGATATAAGGACTGGCTCTAAATCCAAGCTCTTGATTAGATCATGAAATGGGATGATTTAGCCCGAATGTTTTTGAACAAGTAATTTTCCACCAATTAGGACCTAGAAGCTCTGAAATGAAAACCAAAGCTTTTCTCAATATGATGAAAGATCAACATGGGAATCATGGGACCGATTTAAGGAGATCTCAAAGAAGTGTCCACATCATGGCCTGGATACATGGATTTAGTTGTAGATGTTTTATGAAGCACTCTATCCAGTCTGACAAGCTATAGTTTATATTGCCGCTAAGGGAGGATTGATGTTTAAGACCCCCAAATCTGGATGAGAAATTCTCAATGAAGTTTCACACAATGGAATCATGTGGTAAAGAGATGCTGGAACACCTTGTCATGGTATACACCTAGTAGACGAGAGAACCAAATTAGCAACTCAAGTTAAAGCACTCACAATGAAGCTCAATTCATTCCAGATGTCAGCCTCAAAACGCCCTACTTGTTTTGTGATGAAAATTCAATCATGCAGGATGTGAGGTGGCCCACATATTTACTAAGATTTCATGGTAGGAAATAAATAATAGTAGGATTTTAATTATGTTAACTACAATAAAAAAACCTGCAATTTCAACCGCAACAATATTAACAATAGAGGCCTACTTAGTAGAAACCTCAATGTAGTCATGGATATTTTCAACCACAATGTGGTCATGCACAATTCTTCAATCAAGGACCACTAGAGTATCCTCCAATGAACCCAATTTCAAGACCTCAAAAACATGTTCTATAACAACCCTCCCGAAGAAGACCTCATAAACAATTCCAACCTGCCCAATCAAAACCTCAATAACCATATCCCCCCCCCCCATCCCAGTAACCCAAAAGGCCTCTTGGCTACTTTCGTCAAAAATTTTGATCAAAGAATAAAAACCCAAGAAACATAAATTCAAAATAAAAGAGATTATTTAATGAATCATGATATTAATATGGGTAAAATATCAAAGACCATTTCTAATAGACTACCAAGTAATTTACTTGGTAACACTGACATTCACCCAAGAGAGGAATCCAAGGAAGTAGAGATGAGAAGCAGGAATGTTTTGGACTTTCAACAACCAAGAGGTAAATATGAATGGAATAAAATAAAAGCCTAAGAAGCAACCAGAAGAAGATAGTGAAGCTGATAAGACTACATCAGTCACTCCTCATGAAGAAGTACCAGTGAAAATAACCAAATGCATGAGTAGAAAAAGGAAAGTTTTTATGTTAACCCACCTCCATACAATCCAAATATTATTTTTCTGGAGAGAGAAAGACATGGTACGTATGACACAAATTACAAGAAGTTCCTAGATATGTTCATGAACATCCACATCAACATACCATTTGAAGAAGTCATTGCTCATATAATAGTTTTTGAATAATTTATCAAGGATATACCATCCAAAAAATGATGATATAATATCTTGGTGTCATCTCCTTCAATGAGGAATGATCTGCTTTTGTGAAATAGAAAATTCCTTAAAAATGAGATATCTAAGAACTTTTTCCTTTCCTTGTTCTATAGGGGAATTGATGTTTGGAAGATC
Source organism: Viscum album (assembly GCA_963277665.1). NCBI lineage: Eukaryota > Viridiplantae > Streptophyta > Magnoliopsida > Santalales > Viscaceae > Viscum > Viscum album. Next base: position 1,388,336,533 of record OY728153.1, read on the forward strand.
TATATGATTTCTTTGAGATAACATCAATTTAATGCTGGTGAGTGTTTTACACAAGATCAGACTACAAGAACTCAAAAAAACTAGAGTAGCACCATAGCTAACTGACTGATTAGTGAAGTACCCCATAGGCATTCTTGAAGATGTTTTGGTTATAATTGGAAAATTCATCTTTCCAGTAGACTTCTTTATCCTGGACATGGAAGAAGAAGGTCATGTCCCTATCATTCTTTAAAGGCCATTTCTAGTCACAAAAAGGATTTAATTGATGTGAACCCAGGACATTTGATATTTCATGTTGGAGAAGAGTAAGTAGTGTTCAACATGGTTAAAGTATCCAAATAATTTGAAGATGTTTTGGATTGTAACTCCATCTATCTCATACAAAATGAAGATGAGTACATATACATTGAAGAAGTGAAGATTCACTCTCAAAGAAGAAACATGAGTACAATATTTAGTAAGTAAGCTTCATTTAACCACTCAAAAGGGATATATTTACACCTTCTAGCCCCTCCATAATTCAACCACCCCAACTGGAACATAATACTCAACCTAGTAAAATGAAATAATCATTTTTAAGAGTGTCATCCTCTGTGTCGATCATTATCAACTCTGAACTATCTTAGGGACAAGAAGTGAAATTGGTTGATGTTTTGAAAATACATAAGAAGTAAATTTCATAGTAAGTGTCATATTTCAAAGGAATCAATCATATATAATTAACTAATAGAATACTTCTCGAAGAAGATACAAAGAAGAAACAACAACCTCAAAGGTGGATGAGACCCTCGATAAAGGATGTCATCAAAAAGGATGTGATGAAACTATTGGATGCAAGAATCATTTTTACTATATTAGATAGGGAATGGGTGAGTCCCCTCCAAGTTGTGCCTAAGAAAAGAGGACTCATAGTAGAACTAAATGATGAAAATTATTGGATTTCAACATGCACCATCACTGGATGGAGGTTCTGCGTAGATTATAGATTCTAGAATTCAGCAACTAGAAAGGAAAATTTCCCTTCCCATTCATGGATCATATTCTTGAAAAAATTATAGGGAATGAATTCAACTATTTCCTAGATGGATATTTTGGATACAATCAAATTTTAGTCGACCCAACTGATTTCCCAAATACCACTTTCACATGACCATTTGCTACCTTTTCATATAGGAAAATTTTATTCAGGATGTGCAATTCTTCGAAAACATTTCAAAGATACATGAATCATATTTTACATGACATGGATGATGAATTCCTAGAAATATTTAGGGATATCCTCTCAGTCTATGGAAGATCATTTTAAGTCTATCTAAGGAATATGGAATTGGTCCTGCAATGATGTAATGATAAGTTCCAATCCCTAAATTAGGGTAAATTCCATTTCATTGCACAAGTATGAATAGTAATTGAAAATAAAATATCCAGGGAAGGAATCATAGTCATTCCCTATAAGGTCAAAGTCATCAAAGATCTTATAGAACTCTCAACCATCAAGGGTATCAGAATTTTCTTAGGCCATGCAAGATTTTATAGATGATTTGTCAAGGATTTTGCTAAAGTTGTCAACAAATTGAAACATTTGTTATCAAAATATGTTTCTTTAGAATACACTAAGGACATCCAAAAATCTTTAAATTCACTAAAGAATAGTCTAATAGCATCACCAATCATTATTGAACCAAATTTGGACAAGGAATTTGAGTAGATGTGTAATGCCAGCAACATTTCTCTAGGTTTTGTGTTAGGACAACAAATTAGAAACATCTTCTACCCCATTTATTGTGCAATTAACATGCTAAGTGAAGCTCAAGTAGACTACACAAATATAGACAAAGAACTATTAACCATTTTATATGACTTTCATAAATAGCGTTCATATATGGTTTTATCCAAAGTGACTGTACACATTGATCATGAAAACTTTAGTTAATGAGAAAAAAAGACATGAAACATAGGATGATATATTGGATACAAGTACTATAGGAATTTTACCTTGTGATAAAGGACACACAAGGTATATAGAGAATTATTATAGATCATCTATACAGACTGCCTCTACCCATCATCAAGGAAGACGAGGATGATGACATTGAAGTGTTTTTTTATAAGAAACCCTGTTTAGTATCCAGGTTCAACCATGGTTCTCATGTATTTCCAATTATATTTCCATACTATTTCTACATCAATACCTCTCTTACTATCAATGAGAAATATTTTTATCATACGATAAGAATTTTTATTAGGATGATCCTCTATTGTTCAAGCATTGTGTTGATGGACTATTAAGATGCTACATCCTTGAAAAGAAAACCCACAATGTGATTGAGATGTGTAACACACCACCAATTGGTGGACGTCATGGAACTAAGCTTTCAGTATCCAAAATACTACAAAGTTTATTCTTCATACCCACACAACACCAACACACGAGGGGATTTTTCCAAAGATGTGACAGATGACAGATGACTGGAAATATTGGAAAAATAAGTCGAAGTATTAGAAATTCGGGGCATCAAATTCATGGGACTATTTCCCACATCACATGAAAAAACCTACATTTTGGTTGGAATTAACTATGTTTCAAAATGGGTTGATGATGAAGCTACTGTAAATGACACAATTTTTTATCATAAACTTTATAAAGAAGAATGTATTTTCAAGATTTGAATTTACAAGATTACTCATTAGTGATCAAGGAACACACTTCACAAACTGAGATGTGATATGAATTCTAGAGTGGTATGGAATCAGATAAAATACAGGAACTCCCTACCACCCACGAATTAGTGGGAAAGTAGAACTGTCAAACCAGGAGGTAAATCATGTTTTTGAAAAGACTGGGAATACCAACCAAATTGATTGGATCCTCAAATAAGATGACGCACTATTGAAATACTGAACTACCTACAAGACACCCATATGAACCACACAGTTTAGAATTGTTTATGGGAAACCATGTCCTCTCTCTGTCGAGTTGGAGTATTGGCCATTTTGGGTGATCAAGAATTTAAATCTTGATTTGGAGAAATCAAGACAAAATAAGATATTTTAATTGACCAATTTGGAAGATATAACAAGAGATGCATATGAAAATGAAAGAATCTACAAAGAAAAGATGAATAAATGGCTTAAAAGTGTATTTCAGGGCATACCTTTGTACCTAGAAATAAGGTTATGTTATTCAACTCGAGATTGAAACCATTCTTGGGTAAAGAAAAGACTCGATGGTCATGCCCATTCAAAGTCACTCAAGTCTTTCCTTACAACACCATAAAAATATAGAGAGAAGGTGGACCTCTATTCAAAGTGAATGGTCAAATCCTAAATATTTTTCAAGACCCTTCCAGGAAGGTTGTTTCATCAGCCTTAAATTCACTTAAGCTTCAATGAGTTAAATCTCTTGAATTAAAAGGAAGATATGATTGGGAGGAAACCTAGGGTAGGATATCTTAAACTAGGATAGATTAGGATTGTCTTAGGAGAGTTTTAGATCTTCCAGTAGTGGAAGGAAAGGTGTTAATAAATAATGAGCAATAATAGATTAGTACTCGTTGTATACTAGTGGTCCATGATGTGTACCATTTTTCCCAAAAATCTATTTTCATTTACCCATACACAATGTGAACCACTAGTACATTTATTTTAATATTTAAAGTCTATTTTTAAAATATATAGATCAGGAACACTTGGTTCAGGACCCACAATCCTCCTTAACATGACACCTCACCTCCCTTCCTTTATCACCTCTCCAACTCGCACCCCATAAGCCCCTGACCTCTCATTCCACTAATCACCTCTCATCAATCAAATACCTTTAACCACCCACACCTCTATCACTATATAAAAATTCCCTCTCTCTCAGTTAGCACCCACCAAACCATACCCCTCATCTCACACACTGCAATAAAAACACTCCCCCTGCCTTCATGGATTGAACAAAAAGCCCCCAACCCTCCTCTTCCTCTAACTCCTCATCCTACGCCTCGGAGGAACAACCGCTAACCAAACACCCCCATGATGCACCTTCTAAACCTTCCACACATCCTAAATCTCATGATCCACAAGATCCTCATGATATATCCACCTCAACCTCCACTTATAGTGATAGTGACATCCACCTGCACCTGATTCTGTGTTTTTCCAACCCTAAGCACCATGTCAATATTCTTCGGTTGCAAGGAAAAATCCATGCATACAAACAAGACTCTAGAATCCACTTCCTAGCCCAGATGAAAATCACTGAAAATATTTTTGACCTTATGAAGACACTTCACATTTATAGAATTCTTGAGGTTCATGGGGATACCTTCTAGGAGTTTTTTTCTGGAGTTTTTATACTCCTTAGAGATTGTCATGGATAGTCTTCAGTTTCATCTTGGTGGATGGCCGCATGAGCAATCCTTTGCAGAGTTTAGTCTTAGGATGGGTATTTAAATAGAAGAGTTTAACACTTTAGACATTTATCCTACACTTTAGCTACATCCACCTCATGAATATTCTCCACATTTGTCACATATTATAGCCCACGACCCTCAATCACACCATGACCCTCACATCATGTAGTCTACTAACTTGTAGGTTCCAAAACTTTGTATACTGCATAGATCCATGGAACATGGATGATTTTCTCAAGCTAAGTCTCATGGTAGTTTCATACAGGTTGACATATTGATTCTCGTAGCAGCCATGGGTAGCCCATCTATCAACATGGATACCTAGTTTATTTAGTATTACAAGATATAGGGCCAGAGGTAGTGTGGTACTTTGATGGGAGGCTCACTTACAACTCATTTGGATAGAAACCTTGACATCTTCAATCCATCACTATCCCTTACCTCCTTAGGACATATCAAGATTATCGATCTTGTGATGATGCACAAGATGTAGTTGTTAGTGAGGGAGGATGATGCTTACTTTTGGGTGCCCATTGTCCATGGGGTAGCATCGTAGGAGCCACCACCACCGCCACCACTGCTAGTAGTTCCACCCATTCAGCGACACTATACCCCATCACCTATATAACCCATTACTCCTATCACCTCTACCAATACCCCATATATCCTTCCTTTATCATCCCACCCAATCTTAACTGAGATCTGGGCCACCTAGTAGTGTATCAGGGAGAACCTCTTCCCGATCCCCACTCACCTTCATCTCCCATTAATTGATCCCATGACATTTACCACACCACCACCACCCTCCCCAACCGGCCCATCATCTTCCAGCATACCCAACCCCTTAATGTCCACCCCGACATACCTCCAAACCATATCGACCCTACTACCTAGTGAGAATACTTAGCGGATTAGGCTCGACGGGGCAAGGGGGTGACCACTAACTCCACCCTAGAGGTAACATTGGTTGATCTAGATTCCAGATACATGTCCACATTATAGATCAGAACCTCTCCACCACCAACCCCATCACACTTATCTACCTCTACGCACCCACCATCTACTATTTCAACTTCTCCACCTACTCCTATTAATATTACAGATGCTAACCCGGCTGGACAACTTGTTTCACTAGTTGATGGTGGGATGACGCTAGAGGATATATTTGGACCGGAATCCTAATATTTCCATTTTATTTTTTTGGATTTGGGACTTTTTTGTGATACGTCTGGATGTTTTTTGTTTTGTCATTGGATTATGGGCTTTTTCTGTAATCAATATTGACATATATATATGTGGATTTATTTTTTCATTCCTTTTTTGAATGGATTGTCATTTCATTCTTATATTACAAAGTAATGTTCAGATCCTCTGAGTCTTCTGCAGTTCTCGATGGTCTAGTACCACATTATGTTTTGAAATAATGGGTACTCCATCAGATTATACACATATCATGTCAACATTAAGAAATTTCAATGGAAATCCATGCACAACAACAACCAACCAAATATGTAATCCCTTTCATACATCACCTAATTCATGTTCATACTATAGCACCTGAAGTCATAAACCTACCTAAGAGAGCTAGTGACTTGGAAGACATATCAACTTGTAGCTATAAGAGAAAAAGAAGAAACTGATCTGATGGACCCACTATAGGATATCTTGGTCCATATTTTTGGATGACGACGTCCAATTAGTGATTTATGGGAGGTAAACCATAGTTAATATTTTATCTAGATTTAGTTTTAGTCACTTATTCCATTTCATTTTTTATTTTGAGAAACTATTTTAACTACTTTTTAAACATTTCAAGAATTTGAATTCAATAAAAACTAGTTACCTCTTCTAGTTATACTCTACAGCTACCTATTATTCTCTTATTACAATGATTTTACCCATGGAATAATATTTTATCTAGTGCAAGATTTATTCTCAAATTCATTTTGTAGGTGGAATGGACACACCATTAAGATAGCTCAAAATCCCTCATAGAATACCAATTCATCCAGGGATCTCTTGATTCCCACATTTTTAAAATTGTGTAATTCCATTTTATATTTTTCTGAGATTTACTTTCCATAACACCCCTACAAGCATTTCATGGATATTTAAGACACTATATCTTTAAATGTGTGGGGGTTTCTCATGATTATCACCGAATATTCATTTCTATTATTTCTTGTTATCACGTATCTAGAAAACATTTGTTGAAATTATATCTATGATTTAAACTTGAAAAACATTATTCCAATTTAAATAAAAGAAAAAGGATATGATGGAAATTGATAAAATCCATGTTTTTTCTCTGTTTTGAATTTTATAAAGATTGATTAGTTTTTGAGTTTGATTCAAATTATACATTTTTGAAATTATGAATAATTGACCCATTACATAGTTTAATACCCATTATAATTTCTTTTTTCTATTTTATTCTCATTACCTAAGAGGATTCTATGCCTTCAATTACACATTCAATTTTTAGAATATTTCTTGAGATATTCCTGGGAAATGTTAGCCAACAAAAACTTGCAATGAGATCTTATTGAAGCGATAAATAAACAAGTAAAAATATTAAAATGATTGAGGAAATATTTGTAAGCCATTTTCATGAGACCCACTATAAATCGATCTTCCATTCATCCCATCGTTTCCATGATTGAACTTATAGGATGAAGCAGTTCCATGTTGATTTTTCCTTCCAACTCGGATCCTTTCATAATACATGAATTACTTTTGGAAAATTATGGGGGAGGTATTCAAATAGTATGGGATGCTTATATTTTGATATATGTATTGTGTACTCCTCAGACTGTTTGTTTGTGATCCAAATATACTTTGTCACATTTCATTTTATATTTCTTTTCCCTAGAAAAATATAGAAGAAAAGAAAAACAGGAATGGGTTGTGTACTAGGAAGATAACAAATCATTATTTCCAGACTGATGAATTCCTTGAAATATCATATGTGGTTAAGGGAAGGATGTGAGATCAGGCATGGACATGAATTTTGAAAAATAAAAATAAAAAATAAAATTGAAAGGAAAATAATACTAATTGTTTACTTACATGACATATATGGATCAAATCGGTGCTGTTGGAGTGTGGAATTGATTCAATGGAAGGATTAATTGTATTATATTTATCTTGAAATTAATGCATTATTCTATAGATCTTACCCTCTTTTTGAGATTGATTTTCACTTTTTACCTAGCTATCCATTGCCATAAAATCATCAGAACCATATTGTTGAATCCCTTATGATTGATTTGGTACCTTTCTTTACTAAGTGGAGAAGATAAAACCAATGAATGCCTATGGTTAGGAACATGTACTTAGGGTGTGAGCATAACTCCAATTTCATTTTACCATGAGTGGTGAGATAAAATTCATTGGGATGTAAATTAAAAATTCGTATAGAATTTTAGGAAAAGTAAAATATTGTAATTAAAAGATTGGAATTTTTTTAAAGAACAAAATCATGAGGCATGATAAATTTTATATGAAGGGTTGATTCTGGAGAATAACTTTTTCCTATTACACATAGTTTTATTTTCTTGGACATGATGATTGTTTCTTGTTTTAAAAATTTCTTATCTCATTTTGAAATCATTATTGAGACCTTTTTTCTTGAGGAAAATAAATTGTTCAAGTGTGGGGGGGGGGAGGGGGTTGATATGATGAATTCGTATATAATTTTTTTTCTATTGTTTACTTATGTATTTTCATTTATTTATTTGATAATACTCTTGGTATATGCTCAATTTTGTAGGAATGAACCTTCATAGGATTCAAAGGAAGAAATGAAAAAAGTGCATAATTCACCTGTTACATGTTGTGACTCGACATTACAAATAGCGTAATAGGAGTTCACATCATGTGATAAGTCATGAGACAAGCTGTGAACCAAGCTATGAACCAAGATGTAAAGTCATCAGAGAAATTATCCAATACACGTCATGAATCCCCAACACATTATGTGACTTTGTTCAAAGTAGTTACAGGAAGAATTTTCTTCAGTACACATCATGAATCCTTAGTACACAATGTATAAGCAGCCAAACCTCATTAATTGGGCCAGATATGCACGAGGAACATGGGAGATACCAAAAACACAGAGATCAATGTAGATTTGCAGTGCACAAATTATACCTCTATTACACATCATGAACAAACTTTCCTATATATAAAGTGTCTTGGAAGCATATTTCACAACATTCTGGGATGGGATTTCTCTCTGTTTTTCATCCCATTCGAGTTCCTTCATCCTTTCTCACTCTCAAACCCAATATTTCTTCATGTTTTACATTTTGTTTCAATTAATGAGTTGTGGATTATGTTTACATCAATGTTTTAAAATTTTTATTGCATCATTTGACAATGTTCATCTTCACTTACTAATTAACAGATTTTAGATTCATTTCCCCTTTCCATATCAAGTAATCATTTCATTAAAGTTGTGATCCATCTTTCATAAAACCCTGATTGCATGTTTGTTTCACTATTTAGTAAATATATCCCACTACATGATTAGGAATTTCTCCCTTTAAAATTCAAATAACATGTCAAGAATGAATTTCTTTATTTAATTAATTACATCTCTACCGACTATGAGTAGCTAAACCTCTTAGGGGTATGGATCAAGAGTAGGTGTATCTAAACCTATAATCAATCCTTAAATCTAATTTGGGAAACCATAATTAATTTTTAATCTAGATAAATAACTAAAGTCTACTCAATTCTTGTGAACATCCCTGACCATGAGATATTCAAACGAAATACCCTATCCTAATTAAAGTAGACAAGGCTACGATCACTGGCCTAGGATACTTTCAGACAAATAAGACAATCCTAATTCATTTAGGTAGTTACTATCTCCCAATCATGAAATAGTCACTACCTAGGTATAACAAGGTGACTTGACCAAAGTCTACTAGCAACTATCATTTCCTTCGCAGCCTAAGCATTAAGACCCTATCATGATTAGAATTAAGCTCATCCTTTCACTAAATATTTGAAATTTACCCCAAAACCTCCTTAAAAATATGAATTCACTTCCAACCATAGAATTAGTACACTCTCAAAAACCAAGAGAATTTTAAAGGACTCTTACCTAAGGGTCCTAGGATAGTGATCCTCTATAGAGAAATATTTCTCTTTGTGGGATCAACCCTGCACTTCTACTATACTACGCCCAAGTAGTAAATAAAGTTTGGGACACAATAAATTCAATCTAACTGAAACTAGTATAAACCCAATGACATGTGCGGGAACGTCAGTCACTTAAAAAATGTATCTAGAATTTCATTAAATTTTATCTTTAATTTAATATTAGGAATAAATGTTATTATCGGTCTATAGAATAATAAATATTCTAGTATTGTTGATTACATAAATCTAATCATGAGATTATCAATCTTAGAATTTGTGAGATGAATTTTATCTCTCATTTAATATTAAAAAAGTTATAAATATATACTTATGTATTCATAATTTCAATAAATAAATTAATATACATATTTAATGACTTACATGAATATTAAAATAAATATTTATTGTCTTGTTTATTAAAGATACTATTTATTTATCACTTTTTTATCATTCAAAAGATAATAAAATAATAAATATTTAATCATTATTTTATAAAAAATATTAATATAAATATTAATTTAGTTATGTGAATAATAAAATAAATATGTATTCATGATTTTAGTGAATATAATAGTTTTTTTATTTAACGAATAATATTTATTTGAATAAATATTTTACCATTAAAGGCCTGACAAATACTGAGTAGGATTAATGGGATGAGTTAACGGATAATCATAAATGACATATTTATTCATGAGTTTAGCAGGAGTCATGGGATATAATAACAATAACAATAACAAAAATAATAATTGATATGTGTTGTTAAAAATAAAAAATTAGATAAAGGAACCTTGTGTAATTATTAATTATTTAACCATAAGTAAACAATACCAAATATATAATTTTATAGAATAAGAGTTGTTGTGTGTAACAACATGACTCTAAAATTCTCTTAAACCTTTGAGATAAATCCTCCTCACTTCCACAAATAATGAGGAGACAAGATAAATTGTTTATTGTGATAAATGATGATCAATGAAAATCCTTAAGTACCTTGCTATTAGTTCTTATAATACCAAGAGCATTGTTAAGAGATTCAGGGAACATGTGTGGATTCAATTGTTGGAATACTAGCATGGATTTTCTACCCCAAAATTGATATGATAACATCTTCTATGAAATTAATCCAAGAATTATGAAGTGTGAGGTAATTATTATTTTAAATTAATTATAAATTTAATGTAAATGATTATCTTTAAAATATTTTATGAATTTATTTTTTATATAATTCAGATATTATCCTTTGAAACTAATGGAAAAAATTTGGGTACCGCCACACTCCTTCTGCTACTCCCCATTGCCTTCAATTTTGATGTTAGATAGTAAAATCATGTTTGAATTGTGATATTTTTTTCACTTTTATATTATTTGAGGTTGGGGGGGTGAAACTCACACTACTAAAAAATGAACATTAACAGAACCGACCTTTATCAGTAGTAGAAAAAATCATTAATAAAGGTCACCTTTATCATCACATAAAAGTGTTCTGATAAAGAGCAACTTTTATCAGTGCTAAAAAAGAACAAATAAATGGTACCCTTTATAAGTTATTTTTCAACAAAGATAAAGGGTAACATTTATCAGTGCTTTATTTTTAACACTGACAATTTGTAGACTTTATCAACACTTTTTTATCCATGATAAAGACCTAGAATAAAATGAAATAATTAAACATATATAACAAAAAAATATTAGTAATTTTATAAGTTAAATTATTATTGATAAAAATTAATAAAATGAATATACATATGTTTTAATTATAAAAATTAATAAATAGTATATATTTAATATTTTGATATGTAATATGAAATAAATAAATTAAAATTAAAACATAGTAAATTAAGAAAAATATTAATCATTTTATTAAGTAAATAATTATTGATAAAAATGAATAAATTTAATATAAATATATAGTGAATAAAAATAATAATGAATGGTATATATTAAATATAGATATATACAATGAATACGTTTTAATAATTAAACAAAAAATTAATAAATGAATAAATTGTAATAATTAAAAAAATAAAAATTAAAAAATTAGAAAATTATTTGAAATTTTTTAATCAAACAATTATTAATAAAACATAATATGTAATATATATATATTATAAATAGTAATAAATAATTGACATTAAATATATATATATATATAATGAATAAAATGAAATAATTAAAAACAAGTTAGTGTCCTTTTCATTTTTAATGTTGTTTCAATTTTCAATTTAATATATATCTATCATGTGTTATATTGATCTCACATACATAAATGTAATTAAATCATATTTATATAAAATTCACACACATAAATATTTATACAATTAATTAAATCTTATATAGAAACACAAACACCTAATATTTATGTAATTTATTCAAATTTTACTATATTTTAGAATTTCATTATAACAAGATACATTTAATATATTATGTTTTTAGTCAATAAATTTTATTTATTTATTTTTAATATTATTATGGTTAGGTATTATTTATTCATTTTTAATATTTTTTATTAGTTATTTTTTATTTTATTTTTGAATTTAATAATTTTCTATTATTTATTTATATTTCTTTATTTACAATGTTTTAATATTTTAAATATGTATTCATCATTACTTCAATATATATCCATATTTTTTTAATAAATTATATTTATTAAATAAATCTTATCCATTTTTCAATATTTTCAAAGTGTAGTCATTTTTATTTATTCAATTTCACTCATTTTTAAAATGCATGTATTTTAGATTATATATTCTTTAATAATTTTAAGAATATATTTAAGAATAAATATTTATAAATAAATATATTAATAATTGTATATTTACTATATTTATAAATTAAAAAACTATAATTATAATAAATAATTCAATATTATTTTTTATAAAATGTATTTATATAATTATAAATTATTATTTATATACATTTCAATAATTATAAATTTAAAATAAATTTGTTTAAATAATTAATATATTATATATATATATATTATATGTATATTTATAATATATATATATATATATAAGTTGAGGTCGAAGCCTCTGTTTATTGAAGGAACAAGGCAACATTACATAGAAAAGAAGAAAAAAGTCATTGTAGAGATGTACTTGGCGAGACTTGAACTTGAGACCTGAGAGAAACTCATAGGGACAACTACAACAGGGTAACTCCCTAGGGGTTGTATATACATATATAATAATATAAACATATAAAAATATATATAATAAGTTTCCAAAAATTATTATTCATATAAATAATTTTTTATTTAAATAACTATAAAATGTAATAAATATTTTTAAATAAGGAATATATTTATATTTATATATATTTATATATATTTATTATATATATATATAATTATACAAATATATATATTGATATAAATATTTAATGATATAAATATATATATAATTATAAAATTATAATAAATACATTTAAATAATGAATATATTTATTATATTTATATTTATATATATTTATTGAATATATATATAATTATATAAATATATATAATGATATAAATATATTTATTAATATAAATAAATAATTATTAATAAATAATAATATATTTAAATAATTATATATTTAAGTAATTATTAAATTATATTAAAAAATATATAATTATATATATTTTTTACAAATTTTTTTATTTATAATTATAATTATAAATTATTTATTAGTGCTAAAAAGTGATGATGAAAGGAATATTTATCCGTGCTAATAAATATTGATTTTATTAGTGATTTTTTAGCACTGATAATGTTTAATATTTGTCAATGCTAAAAAAGAACATATAATGTTTCCTTTTATCAGCAATTCTTAATTTAGTGCTAATAAAAGATCTCCTTACCATTTTTCTTTAATGCACTGAAAAAAATGTCCGCCATCTATTTAAAATAAAAATAACTACGAGTCATTCAGTCATGATTCTCAAGTTCTCGCATAACTCCCTAGCTGTCAGTGCTACTCTTTTATGTCCTCTCAGATGAATTGAGGCTAGAATCCAATTTGTGTTAATTTATTCTTTTCCTACCTCGTTCTTTGACTTCTTTTGGATTCCATGGTTTTCATTTTTATGTTTTTTTCTACATCTCATCTCTCTCTCTCTCCCATTTACCTATTCCAACGCAATGCCACCCCTACTCTGTAAACTCATTACAGCTTCATATGAGACCACTGTGAACTGCGTCTTCATCCTTGTTGCAACTGATGATAATTTTCTTGATGTTTCCATTATATTATTTCTTTTTAACTTTAAGATATACTGTATTTTCATTGTTAGAATTTTTTTTCAAAGGTATGGCATGAACATGAAGATGAAAAAATATTAAGGGGATAAGAAAAATTATGAATATATATTTGTATCTATTGATAAAATCATATTCATAAAATTTCATAGAATGATAGGTGTATATTTTTTACAAATTAATATTGGATGATTAGTGTCCCATAGGTGATGTAGTAGAATGAATAAATGATGTTTTTTCCTATTTCATAAAATGATAAATTTTTAGGGTGGTTCTTATATATTTTCTTTCATTTGATTATTTTTTATAATTCATACACATTTTGAATATAAATTTTAATATAATTTCACATGCTGAATATATTATAGAATAATTAGATGATGATATACCACATGCAAGAATTATTAAATGTGTTAATTTAAACTTGTGTGAAATATTCAAAAACATAGTGCTTCATAGAACTATTACATTATATTTATAATCGTGGTAATTATTAGGATAAATGAATTGATAAATTCAAGCTTGTAAAATGGAATAGTGTTTTTGGGGATTACATTGTGGTTGGTGGTATGTTGTAATGGAAAGTGAATTATATTTTTGTTCGAGGCCATACAACCTTTGCAACGTGCGTAACAATGATTTTTTTTGATATTATTCTTTGATTATGATTATAGATTAAGAATTAATAATCATTGTTAATACTAAAAGTACCATGAGTTCCAAAAGTAAGGTTGTGTAAATAAGGATTCATTTTAGTCATATAGATATACAATACAATACAATACACGCATAAAAGTCTACATTTTCATGTATTTTTGCAGGGAAATTTTTACTATCTTGAATAGAGATATAATACTTCAATACATTGGTACAACTAACCTTAACTACCTTTATTTAATCGCTCCTAAGATTATTTATTTTCTTCCATTTCATGATGATGGATTTGACTCCCTCTTTCATACTAGCCTTGCCCCCATCATTGTGGTTCCAAAGTTCCTTGATAACAAACCTCCCTCTTGGATTGTATTCATTAATCTCCCTCAAAACCACTACAATGAGTTTGAATACTGCATATCCCAACCAATTCTTCAACTCTTTCACCATTTCATTTTCCTCATCTACTACTTCCTGAGAACACCGAAAAATAGACCTAAATATTACTCAAAACATAATGAAAAAATTTGTTTCATTTCATGATATGCATTTTTTTATGTGACCTACTTAGTTAATTTTGACAAAACTTCATCATAAATTATATTTAATTTTGGTGAAATCATATTTGATCTTATTATAACTCTAATGTTAAGAATACTTATATGAGAATAGTTCTCTATCCCTTCTTTCGGCTTCATCTTCATGATAGTTTCTGTTGAAAACTTGTATAAATGGTTAGTTTTCAAGATCTCCCATTCACCTCACACCAATACCACCACAAGTTTTGATATAATCTAATCATTTCACAACATAAATCCATCATAGGTGACCTTAAAGAACTTTTTCAATAAGAAATCAAAAAAATTTTACAAGTAAGCACTTAACATATATTTTATAAGAACGTATCAGTAAGTGTTTCCAAACAGATCCAAAATTCTTTATGAAATTTTGAATATATGATGCCAAATGGTTCCAAAGACACTCCAAACAAAGTAAAAAACATATTTTATAGAAGGGTAATATAAAACCTAAAAAGGTATAATGTAATGAAAATTACATTTACCAATCCTTGATTAATGAATATATATTTAAATGACATGTTTGACCTATTTTATAAGGATTTGATTTTTGCAATAAAGGTTTTTTAAGATAAAATGAAACATGTTTCCTTTTAAGAATGTTAAAATTCATTATGTTTCCTTTTTATAATGTAATATTAAAATTCTTTATTTGGGAGGAAATTCCAAAAAATAAACATTTTAGAGGATGTAGAAAATAGTAAATGCTTGTGAGTGGAAGTAAATTACTGTGCGTGAAAGTTATGTGACCTACAATCAGGTGAAGAGGGTTTATAGAAAGGTTGATAGAGACTACAATTTATGATAAGTTTGGGTAGAAAAAGAGTTATTTAAAAAAATTAAAGGATTACGGAATAACGAATTTTATAGATAAAGGGATTCATAATTTATATCAAATTTTACATTATTTTTATTCAAGGAGAATTTAGTTGTTTGACTACTCATTTAAATAATGTCATTTGCACAAGATAATGTTCCCAATCCCAAGAAAGAATATAATATTGATGATGAATCTTCATAATTATTATGGGATCAACAACATTTTGATGAAAAAAACAAAATGATGCCACATCACAATTTGGAATAAAATTATCAATGTAAGAAGTCATGGAATAAAATTTGAGGCTGGTTGGAATCAACACAGCCAACCTATTAACCCCAACATGTCAATGTTCAATAGTTATGTTTTGTTTATAATGAGGATGAATGTACCGATTTATTCTATAGAATTTCTATAGAAGTGGTGGAATTATATCACTGGTAGCATTGTAGTGATGGTGGGCATTATAGCATGAACCATAGCGGTGCCATCACTCTAGCAGACTAGGAACTGTAGCAACACTATTCAATGGTGGGCCTTTGGGTCAAATTTATGGGACTATGGGCCCTGTAATGGGATTTCATTCTCACTGGACCTACAATCCATGTAATGGGATTCATGCCCATTGGGCTTACGGGCCATTTATAGAATAATTAAGGATTGATTGGTGGGTTAGCCCCTCTGTGGGCTATGGCCAGCCTTTTTGGCATTTGTGTAAGGTTTGTATGTGTGTGTGTGTTTAAACGTAATTATACACCCAAGAACCTAATATATATAATGAATCATTGATTTTAATAATTATCATTCCTTACAGATTTCATTTATTTGAGAATATTTCTATGATAGATTTTTCTTAATGGTTGTTGGAAAAGACCATAGAGGATTCCAAATTCTTCTAATGAGGTTATATAAAACAACATATGTTTCTTTTTTTTATATGTAGATTGATTAATCAAAATCTAAAGCCAATTCCATCGCACATCAAATGCTATGGAAGAATTTTTTTTGTAAATAAGGAGGGTAAACTAGTTGATGAAAACACAAAAATAGTATGGAAAACATGTCTAAGTATAACATAACTGTAATTTGTTATTATTTATAACATTAGTAAATAAAAACATAAATTTATGTTCATATTTTCTATATATTTTAGACATAATAATAGAAAACAACCATACCAGAACAAAAACTACTTTCAGTAGATTTGATGTAGCTAAAAATATAAGGTCGCAGAAGAGGTTTAGGTTTTGGATTCTCTCCTCAAACATATTTCGAGAAGATAAAACAACATGACGATATATATAATTTGGTAAGATTATTACAGACACAAATACACTCCATATAAGATAATTTTTTTCTGGTTTGGTAGAACAATTTATGAAAATGATTAGAGAGAACTGGTGGTGGAATAAATATATACAAATGAACCAAATGATACCACAAGCTTTGAGGCTAGTCATCCCCCCAACCACATACCTTAATTGAGGTAATCAATTTTGTCATTACTATTTATCCTAAATGATAATAAAATAAATTATAATAACTTTATATTACTAAAAAATTTTATGGTATAATTTTATGTGATTTTCATATTTCAACTCCCACGCACAATTTTATTATGATGGGTACAATGCATAATATTCTAAGAGATTAGATACATAATAAATACCTCCCAGAAGGTCACAAGAGGATGGGGATTTTTGTAGCTCAGTAGTCAACTAATGAGATTCCTATTCCACTTGATGATATAGATATTACAACAACCAATGATGATATTGGATCTTTCATTAAATGGCCATATAATCTTGTAAAGATACATGAGGTATGTCTTTAAAAAAATAAAATGAAAAACCTATAATGCTTAATGAAAAAATGGATAAATTGAGGTATTATATTACATATGGATAAAGCATTGCTGAAATAGAAGGTTGAATTAAGAAAATCTAGTGAATAAACCATGAAATCAAAACAAAATTCTGAGAGTACCTTCTCCCCACCAGTTTTAGAGTAACATTTATTATCATTGAAAATTCATGCAGATACCACATTTAAAGATGAAAATATTTCTTCAATTACATATGATAACGAAATATATGGAACTTCCATGATAGAACTAATTGGTCTCAAGACTATAAAAGAGATTCTAAAGAATTAATGGTTGGTCATCTTAGTTGTGAATACATACATAAAGAACATTGTCATAATAAATGTGTCTAAATAATGAGCTAATATATTTTTTTAAATTTAATAACTATTCATATTTTCTGCATGAATTTTTATTACTACCATGAAAAGGGGAAACTGGGAAAATAATTATTTGGAATCATTAATCCCTCTATCATTTGTAGAGAAAAACATACTTTGGATAATGATGAAATTAATAATAGAAAATATGATCTTTTTGAAGCATTTGGGAAAAACGTATTTGATGAAAGACTCTTTTTGATGCCTAAAATGCAGACATAAAACACTAAAATCTAATCACATAAAATATATTTATAGTTTTTGAATCACTTACACTACTACAAAAAGAGTTTTTCGCATCCCCCCCTTTATCAGTGATAATGAAAAAAGCGCTGATAAAGGGGGGTGGGTGCATTTATCATCCCTCAAAAAAGAACTGATAAAGGGACCCCCTTTATCCGTGCTTGTTTAGTAGCGCTGATAAATGGGGGGACTTTATCAGCAGTTTTTTTTAAAATCTCTAATAAATGGTCAACTACAAAAAAAAAAATAAAAAAAATAAAAAAATAAATTAATAAATTAATATATTTATGTCAATATAAATATAATATATAATTTTGAAATATATTTTAGAAAAGTATAAATGTAAAATTACACTTAATATACTTAATATATAAGATTTTTAATGAAAATTACTTCTTAAAAAATTAAAAAAAATATTTTTAATTAATAATTTGTTAATTATTATGGAGTAATAGTCATTTAATAACAATTTGAAGACTAAAAAAATTAAAAACAGATCCAAAATATGTTGAAAACGCAACTCAAACTTAATACAGCCATAACTTTTGATCTGGGAGTCCGTTTGAGCTCTATCACATATCAAATCGAAGCTTGCGACAAGATCTATGTCACTGTTACTGGGAGGGACTGTGGTCAAGGGTTTTCGAGGCCCAAAGTGGCCCAGAATGCCTCCAAAACTGAGTTTTTAGTTGGGGTACCCTGATTTTTTAACATTTTGTGGATTTTTAGCCTCATTTAAGGGGGGTATTATTGACTTTTTTTTGGTGGGGACTGAATTTATTCCAAGGTATTACATTTATATTGATATTATGTCTTTGAAATTTCATTGTTTTTTATAATTCACTGTTATTTATAATCAAATATATAACTATATGTATATTTTTTTTATATATTCACACCTAAAAATTTAATTATAAATATAAATAATAAAATATATTTACATATAAAATATATTAGCATTATCTAAATAATAACTAACATCCATTTTATCTAAAATACAAATATATGAATATATATATATATATATTAATCTAACTATATATATTAATCTAATAACTATATATATATTAATATAAATACATACATATATATATATTTGTATTACTATAAATATATATATTAATATTACTATAAATATATATATTAATATCACTCTAAATATATATATTAATGTCACTATATATATATTAATACGACTATATATATATATTAATATAACTATATATGTGTTAATATAACTATATATATGTTAATATAACTATATATATATATATTAATATAAATTTATATTACTATACGAATAAATATAACTAACTAAATAAATATATTTATATATATATTAATGTAACTATATGTATATATATATTAATATAACTATATATATATATATTAAAATATAATTATATATATATTAATATAAATATATTTTACTATACGAATAAATATAAGTAAATAACTATATATATATATATATATATATATCATGAATTGAAAGAAAAATCAAAATAGAGTAGTGGTAAAGGCTTAGGCGCACATGAGGGATGTCTCGAGTTCTAATCCTGGTGGAGGTAGGTGTAAGCATGCATGGGGGAATATAGGAGCAAGCGCTGTTAAAGGGTGAAGGGAGTGCGTGGGGCGCTATACAGGGGTAAAAATGTGGTGTAAAAGGGGGGGCTCATGCGCTTTAAAAGCCCCCCCCGACTGGCAGTATTTTTTTAATTTTTTTAATTTTTTTTAAAATTGTTTTAATTTTTTTCACCTTTTATAAGTGATTTTAAAAAACACTGATAAAAGTGGTCCTTTATCAGTGCTAAAACGAAAGTGTTGATAAAGGAAGTGCTAATATAGGGGTCTTTTATCATCACTAAAACAAAGCACTAATAAAGGACCCTTTTGTCAACAGTTTTTATAGTGCTGATAAAAGGGGTCTTTATCAGCACTTTTCGGAGCGCTGATAAAGGGGACCCCCCCTTATCTTCACCGGCTTTATCAATGCTTTTTCTAGAGCTTATAAAGGCCATTTTTGGCATTGATAAAAGCCTTATTTGTGGTAGTGTTATTTGTTATTAGGAAACTCTATATGTATATCATAGTCAATATGGATACAAAAAATTTTTATTTTCTGGATCCAGTGCATGGATATCCAAAAATCTGAACACACATTATGTGTTTTTTGAATTTTTAATACACTATAATCAATATTCTATAGAAAAAAATTCAAATTATATGTTTGAGTCAATTTTTAAAAAATTATTTTATTATGATAGGGTGGTCATTGAATATAGGATAAATCCTGGCAAGATGTCAATGTATGAAGAGATGAAAGTCAGTGGATTACTAAAAATGTAAAAAAATCAAGGTATATATAGAAATATTTAACTATCAAAACAATTAAAAATAATTTACTTTTTTTTTTGGTTAATGATTCTGCGATGTCTGAAGAAAGACGATGACACTTATTATGGATATTTTGTTTGAAAATTTCTGAGAGAGATCATAAGGCATGAAGATACTACGATCCCCCAACAGGTAATTTCAGAAGCCAATTAAAATTTCAATAAATATATTTCATAATCATTTGTTTCTATATATTTTATTAGTAATACCATGATTTATGACAACATTCGTACTCCAAATAAGTAGCAAATTTGTTTAGAGATTAGTGGGAAGAATACATGTTGTCAGAATGTTTGTTGACAACAAATTTAGGTGATTACCTTCTGTATTTCTGATCTAGTATGAGTAATGACATTAGAAAAATATTTGGGTTGTGAATCATCAGTGTCAGAATGATTATATATTATTTTTGATCTATTTAGAAAAGATAATTTTAATGAAGGATATTAGTTTCTTTTGAATCACTAACCTTCAAAAAATATAAATATTGGGAAATCGAACATGTGGAGGTGGAGGTGGAGGCCAAGTCCAAGGAAAAGGTGGGGATGAAGTCGTGATATGAAAATTAAAAAATTATTGTTTAATAGACTGGAATGAGGATCATACCCAGATTTTTTTGCGAACAATTGTTCGAAAAGTTCAAAAAAAACTTGTTAGTTATGATAAGAGCCATGTTAATGTGTTTCAGGTGGCTTATTAAAAACATGTTTTCACCACTTATTTATGTGACTTTTTACAGGAATTTAAGTGGTTGATTTTTTTTCTGAAATTAAAAAAGCACCTATTATTTTTTAAAACTTATTATCATAGTCTATAGTTTCTATTATAAAATTCCATGTACTATCAAATATTTCATATGTTTGAATTAATCCCCTCCCTAATAATAAACTGAAAAAAACAGATGCATTTTCATTCCTAGGACATTTCTACACTCAAATGAAATGGTATTAGAAGTGGATCCAATAGTCACATTAGATTCATATAACACCAATCCCATCATCAAAAAGTATATAATACAACATAAATTTTTTTCTTAAATATGTGTGAAACCAACCACTGAATCTAGTAAGTGTTTGAGAGAAATATTAGAGGATGACCAACATTGAGAGATCGTGGTCATCGAGGAGGGATGGTGTTAAAGGAAACATGAAATCAAATGAAAAGAAAACATCTTACAATGAAATCCATGAAAATGAAAATCCCACTTCAAATGAAATCATGAAGCACTATAATTACAAATGAACACTCCTTTGAAAATGAAGCTATTAGGTTGATCGAAAACCTCTAAAAATAAATAAATACAAAATTTCATCAAATGAATCATGATTTATAGAAGATAATAATATAGTGGTTTCACATTGGTCAGTGGTGGAATTTTTTGGTCTATTCTATCATCAATTAAATGCATGATATAATATCACAAATTCTTGTGAAATCCATACAATTAACATTCATTATGAATGCGATCATTCATTATATAAAATGATCCATATAAAAAAAGATCATTAATAAACTCACCATCGTTCTAAATAAAAAATACATGAGAATGGCAGTAGTCTTGTTTTTTTGAACAAATAACTATGATGTTAAGATATATTCAAACATCACCAAGAAAAAACATTAGACTTGTTTTTAAATTGGCATTAATTTTAGTAAAAAATAAAATTGACATAACCTAAACTAAGAAAAAACATTAAAACTCTCTTGATTGATTAGGAAAACAATCTATAAGTCATTTTTTGATTTTTAGGAAACATCCCCACCTCAATATGATACATGATGCTCCCAGTATGACTCAAAGTGTATGTTATCAGTTTAAAATTATCATTTTAATTCAAAAAAGTGTCACTTTTTGAAAACCAATAAAATATTCCCATATTTTGTTGATAATTTATGAAAATGATTCATATTTAATTTTTGATGTGTAGTAATTAATCTCACTTCAAACCTACACTTGATGTGACCAGTATGACTCAATGTGCACATTTCTAATTTAAAATGACATTAATTAAAAAACAAAAGTGGCATACTCAAAAACTAAGGAAATGTATTTGGATTGTTTTAATACTTTAGGAAAATTATCCATAAGTCATTTCGACATGTAGGAATCATCCACAACTCAATATGATCCATAATGTGACAGGTATGACTCCAAGTGCATCTTTTTTTTTGTTAATATTGAAATTACTTTTAGTTAAAAGGACAACTAACATACTCAAAAAAAATTATATTGATTCATTAATTTAGTAAAATTATTCATAATTCATTTATAATGTATAGTAATTAGCCTCACCTCAATCTTATACATGATGTACCTGTTATGACTCAAAGTGTTCATTATTAGTTTACAAGTGATATTTTATTTTAAAAAGTGTCAGTCACTGAAAAAATGCGAAATGTAACTTAGATTGTCTTGATAATTTAGGAAAACTATTCATAATTAATTTTTGACATGTAGTAATTAGTCTCACATCAAACCCACAAACTAGATGACTGGTATGAATCAAATAGAATGTTTCAATTTTGATTGGAATTTTAGTAAAAAACACAAGTAGCTTACTCAAAATCATGTAAACAAATTAAAATTATTTTGAAACCTTATTAAAATGATCCTAAAGTCATTTTTCATGTGTATGAATCATCCTATCCTTAATCCAACACATGCTGTTACCTTTATGACTCCTAGTTCATCTATTTATTTTAGATTGACAATTATTTTTGTAAAAAAGAAAACTGAAATACTCAAAACTAATCAAACAAATTAATATCATTTTGGTACTTTAGTAAAATGATCAATATGTCATTTGGGACTTATAGGAATTATTTTCACCGCAATCTGACACACAGTGTGACCAGTATGTCTTCAAGTGTGTCTTTTTATTTTAAATTGACATTAATTTAAAAAAAAGTCAACTGACATACTCAATATAGAGAAAACATATTCATATTATTTTAGTACTTTAGAAAAATGACCCATAAGTCAATTTTGATATTTATAAATCATCCACAAATAAATCTGTTACACGATGTGCCTTGTATGGCTCCATGTGTTCATTATCAGTTTAAAATTGACATTTTAGTTAAAAAAATATCACTTTCTAAAAAAATAAAATATTCTTGGATTATAATTATAATTTAGTAAAATGATTCATAATATATTTTATACATGTAGAAATAAATCTCATATCAAACCCACACACGATGTGATTGGTATGACTCAAAGTGTGTGTTTCCAATTAAAAAATAAATTGTAGTCAAAAACACAAGTGACGTACTCAAAATTGAAAGAACACATTATTATTGTTTTTATAATTTATAAAAATGATCCATAAGTCATTTGGGAAGTGTTAAAATCATACTTACCTCAATCTAATTAATTAAATAACATTTATGATTTGAAGTGTATATTTTTATTCAAAATTGACATTAATTGTAGTAAAAAGAAAACCGACATACTAAAAACTGAGAAAAAGTATCCATATTATTTTGATACTTTATGTAAATGATAGATAAGTAATTTTTTATTAGTAATAATAATCCCCACATTAATCTTATACATGATGTTCTTGTTATGACTTAAAGGGTCTATTATAAGTTCAAAATCATTATTTTAGTTAAAAAATATTTCACTCACTAAAAACCAAGAAAACAAACTCGTATTGTCTTAATAATTTAGGAAAATTATTCATAAATAATTTGTAATATGTATGAATAAATATCACATAAAAACTATACAAAATGTGATCATTATGACTTAAAGTCTGTGTTTCCATTTTAAAATGAAATTTTAGTAAAAAAACACAAGTGACATACTCAAAATCAAAGAAACACCTTTAAATTGTTTTTATACTTTATAAAAAGTATATATATTTCATTTAGGACATGTAAGAATCATCCAAACCACAATACAATTTTTAGTTTGGATGATATGACTCCGAGTGAATCTTTTTTCTCAAAATTTAAATTTATATCATAATAAAAACAACTACCATTCTCAAAACTAAGAAAACACATTTAGATTATTTTGATAATTTGGGAAAATGATCCATATGTGATTTGGGACATGTAGAAATCATCCCAACCTCAATCCAACACAAAATTTTCCTGATATAACTGAAATTGTTTGTTATCAGTTTAAAATTGACATTTTAACATCAAAAAAGTGTCACACACTAAACACTAAGTAAAATCGCTTAGATTGTCTTGATAATTTAGGAAAATGATTCATAATAATATTTTTATGTGTAAAAATAATTCTAACATAAAACCCACAAAATATGGGATCAGTATGACTCAATTTCCACATTTATAGTTTAATATGTCATTTTAGTAAAAAACACAAGCGTCATACTCAAAACCGAGGAAACACATGCATATTATTTTGATAACTAAGGAAAATGATCCATATGTCATTTATTATGTGTTGTAATTATCCACATGTCAATTTGACATATGGTATGACTAGAATGACTCCATGTTCATATTTTTAATATATAAATTTCATTTTAGTTTAAAACATGTATGACATCGCTAAAACTGGGCAAACGATCCTTGATTTTTTTTCTCATCATTCTACAAACAGTTACTTAATTAATTTACTTATAATTTTTATCATATACTTATTTAGTTGATTTTCACAAAATAGTTCCTAAATATGAATAATAAATGGTGTGATGTGAAAAAAATCAACCGCAACGCAATCCGATACCCAATATTCTTATTAGGACTCAATGTTTGGTTTAAAATTAAAAATTTCAATTTAATTATTTTATTTATATTATTAATATCATAAGAATTGTTTTATTATATAAGTTTGTTCTTATTCTCAAGAAGTGGTGTCTTGTTCTTTTATATACAGGTGTATTCTTTTTCTCTATAATAGTTTTTTTCTTGTATTTGTGTTATAAATTTTCCTCCATTTAAATGATGTATTTGAATCTGTTTTTCTAATTTCTGTTGTTTTAGTGTTCTATTACAGCACAATGTAGTATGACCTATTTTTGGTTTTGTTGTGTTCTTTATAATAACACTGAATTATTCCCTTTTATCAGTGCTAGTAAATGCATTGATAAAGGAAAAAATATCATCACTTCTAAGAGAGCTGATAAAGGGAATCTTTATCAACACTTTGAGAAGCATGGGTAAAGGGAACCTTAATCATCACTCTTAGAAGAACTGATAAAAAAACCATTATAGACACTTTGAAAATCACTGATAAAGGGCCCCTTTATGAACTCTTTGAGAAGTATTGATAATTGATACCTTTATCCATGCTTGTAAAAGTTTAGATAAAGGGTAACTTTATCGTTTCTAAATTAAAGTGATGATAAAAGGATGATTTATCAGTTATTTTATAATTTCATATAATGATAACCTTTATCATCACTTTTCTAGCACTAATAAAAGCCTATCCCTTCTACCTATACTATAGTAGTCTATGATTCTTTAGTGCTGATAAATGCATATTTTATAGATTTTAGTGGCTACTTTTGTAGTAGTGTCATTTCCCTATAAAACCACCACCTGGGGAAAATTTTCATACATTAGACCTTTTAATTGAATAACTAGATCAATATGACTTCTATTGTAACACCTTAACCCCATAACACCAAATTAGGTGCCTTTATTTATTACATTTCCATGATTACAAGGAATCAAATCCCAAAGGACCTATAATTTAAGTTGTTTTAGAAAACCATATTACATACATGAAACTAATTTTACATTATGGATAGAAAATATTACATAACAGAAGTAAAATATCATCCTCCTTGAAAAGAATTCTAGAAATTCTTATTCATATCCTAGGAAAGGTAACAAAATAAGGGTCAACTCAAATTCTCAGTAAGGGTAAAATACACCAGAATAAATAATGAATCAACAAAAATAATCAACATGTCAAGGTAAGTAACTAAGAACACATTTCAGGTAATCAATAACTGATAAAGAAATGCATAAATACTATGAAAAGGTAAATAAATGAAGAAACATGACATTAAATCCATAAAATGAGAAGAAAATTCATAAATAGTATGAAAAGGTAAATAAATTAAGACACATTCAATTTAATCAATAAATTGGGAATGAAGTGTATCCATATATTTTTTAACAGTGAAAATCATCTTGATAATAATAACTTAATATTGAATGAAGGAAATACTTAATTGTTGGATGCTATGTTTACAAGGTACCTAGAACATTTACCATCAACACCTCTCATAAGGCAGTTTAAAATATACTGGTTACAAAATAATTTGGTTTGTCCAACAATAACTATACTATCAAGACATTTCACGTGGCAGTTTAAAATATACTAGTTAGAAAAACGAAGGGTTTGTCTAACTGAATTCATCTCTGGAGATGACTGATGCATCAAGGGGATATCATTAATTGGTCCCCAACCCATGTCTTGAATGTCCTAACAATTCCACATAAAGATAATAGTCAATTTAAATTCATGAACACGATACCTTATAAAATACCAGTTTTGAGTAAGGGATACAGATTTATCAATATTTTTATAGTGAATTAATAAAATTTATAGTAAAGACCATATATAAAAATGGAATATGGTTTAATCAATAATCATATTCATAATATAATAATATGGATATAACAAAGAAATATAATTCTTAATGAAAAATGATTATGAGGAAGTGACTGTTTTAATAGAATGTTAACAATCATAAAAGAAAGTGAAATTGCTAGATAAATTTTACTAGTTCGTAATTTCCAGGTTAAAAATTCTTGGATGAGATAATTCAAATTAAAATGTCAAATACTATGAAGATAAAAGGATTCATGATATAATATATCAAAAGGGGAAGTAAATACCCTACAAAAAGAAGAAAGTAGTGAATATTCCATTTATATAATAGATGTAAAATGTGTGCTGAAAATACCGTACCTTGAGTCTAACTTTCCACATGTGTCCCTATGTTACATAATAATAAAATTATATCAATTATTTAGTTGTTTGAAAACATTTTTTTGGTTTATTATCACTTTTATTTATATAATTACAATGTTGTATATAACTACTTGAATAATTATGTTTACATTGGGTGTTTTGATCAAATTTGGCTCAAGTGTTAAAAACAAACATAGGTAGGTCGACTATGGTCAAAGAGGCCATTATATAAACATATTGAAAATAATAATAATGACATAATTATTATATTTATACATCAATTGTGATTTTAAAACCAATCATGTTAAGTAACATTTTATCTTTCTAGAATGATAATTATATCATAAATACCATGTTATTTAATCATATACACCTATATATTGAATTTTGGTTATGTAAAAGGAATAATATCATTTCAAGGAGGGGGTAGTCCTCACGTCCATGAATGTTACTATCACTTTTTTAGTGTGTGAAAAGTGTAATAAATAAAATGATATATTATATTTCAAGAAACGTATTTATCTCATGAATATCATATTTTTTTTTTCATGTCATGTATGTTGAATTAAACCCATCTTTAATACATTCTACATAATGTGTGAATGTATCACATTGGTTTGAGGAGGAGGTAGTCCACACATCCTCAAATGGTGTTATTGTATTTACACAAAAAATAAAGCGTGGCGTTATGTGTTATATAAAAATTACTAAAGTATGAAGACAACATAAATATCATATATATCATTTAAAAATAATTTTTCCATCTTAATTATCATCCCTGATAGGTGGTAAAGGAAAAACGAACGACATCATTTCGCAGTGCGGTAGTCCTCCATACACACGAATGATAATTTGATTACCCATATGATGAAAGTGCATGTATTTTTAGGTTAAACCCTTAACATATAAACATATACATATAATGAGGATACATATGATATCATATAATCACAAAATAATAAGAATTCAATGGTTTTATGAAGAAATTAAATAAAAGTGATTATTGAATAATGTTACCTCTTTTTCAGGTAACTCCTTTCATTTTTTACCCAAAAGACTTCCTTTGATTTCTTTATTCCCAAATTTATGTTCATTTGTTCATGGTAGGGATTTTGGGATTTTATTTGTTAAGGGTTTTGATGATACAAAATTTATTAATATGTGTGATGAAATGAGTTGAATGAATACCATTTTATTGTGGAGGGGGAGTAATATTCTTATAAATATAAAAAGGTAAACACTATTGGGTGATCTCTCTTACATCATGTGCCACCAATGTTAACAAATAATGGATTGAAGTGAAATTTGTTGAGTCAAAAAGGTTTTCCTTATGACTTTTCCATTTCATTTATACTTGGGGGAGATTGTTAATTCATTAAGGTTTCCTTATGACTGGACCATTACTTCTTGTTTTGAAAATCACAAACACCTTATCTTAAGGAAAATCTCGTTTTACCCTATGTTTTACTTATATAAGGAAATATTTCCTTTCCAAAGGATGTTTATCCTTACCATGTTTTACTTTCTACTTTATCTTGTCTAAATATAAAATTCAGTGTCATATCTAAATCCTCAGAATTGTATAATACTTAGATATAAAGAATTATGTTTAAGAATCTGAATTCTGGATACAAACGTTTATGAAGTTCAACTCCAAATTCAGGATATGAACGTTTATGAAGTTCAACATCGAATTCTGGATACGAATGATTATGATGTTCAACTCTGAATTCTGGATGCGAATGTTTATGAAGTTCCACTCTGAATTCTGGATACGAACATTTATGAATTTCATATCTGAATTCTGGGTATGAAAATTCATGATGTTTGACTCTAAATTATGGTTACGTACTCTCATAGAGTTTGACTCCGAATTCTGATTACGAATTATTTATACTAACTTCTCTATGTTTTGACTCTGAGTTCTCTAAATTCAGACTCTAAACTCTTATGAGTTCTGACTCCAGATTCTCATGAACTTCGACTCTGAACTTTGTAAGTTCAGGTTCCAAATACTCGTGAATCCAGATTCTGAATTTCCTTGAAATCCAGACTCTCGAATTCTATAGAGTTTAGGTTCCAAATTCATACAAACTAGAATCAGAATATCCTTGTATTATAGACTCCGAATTAAATTTTGGTTAGAATTTGAACTTTCACTTCCTTACATTCTGAATATTGGATTTTAGTTATATAACCATATTTTTCTTACACTTGTTTTATTATAAAATGATTCTATGCTTTTAGTTACTAACTAACCGTCATTTGAGTGACATGTGTATAGGTCCCTCCAAAATATAAGGAAAAATATGACCATTGGAGGAGGGAGCTGACCATTGAATCTAGGCCTATAAATAAGAGCTCATTTGAAAGAGCTCAGAACTTTCAGAAGTGATTTCTAGAGAGATAGGCCCTTATAAACTCTCAAGCTTCATGCAAAAAGTTTGAATGGCTTGTTTAAACTTTTCATCATGCAAAAAGTTTCAACGACTTGTTCAATCTTTTCTTCGTGTATATTTTCTTTTTGCAACTTCGATTGTTGTTGGGTACAATCGAGGTATTCCAGGGATTGGAATAATGAGTTTCCAACTACCTTGAAGTTGAGGGCTTCCTTACTGAGGAAGATAGAGGTTCTAACTACCTTGAATTTGAGGGTTTGTGGGGAAAACAAGATAGACTCTGATCTTCATATCGAGGGCTTACCCTGGTTTGGGTAAGACATACTTTCTTGAATGTATAAATCAAGGGACCTTTATCCAAGGTTGTTGGATACCCTTCTCTTTGGGATAAAATATTTACCCTGTTACTTGTTTTTTTACAAGTTTTCCGCTACATTTGTATTTTTGAAGAATGTATAACTATCGTATACTTACCTATACTTGTACTCTGATTTAGTTAGATTCTATACGATTTAAGGTAGAATGTTCATCTTTTTAAACAATCATTATGTTTCATTTACGGAATCAATTTTCTAGAATTACCTTCTCGGAATCAT
Organism: Viscum album; assembly: GCA_963277665.1. Taxonomy (NCBI): domain Eukaryota; kingdom Viridiplantae; phylum Streptophyta; class Magnoliopsida; order Santalales; family Viscaceae; genus Viscum; species Viscum album. The sequence continues at coordinate 1,388,367,166 of OY728153.1, forward strand.
ATTTCCTGATTCATGTAAGTTTTTAGATCTAGAGGTTCTTCAATTACCTTGTTTAACCTTGTTAAACATAACCATTTTTAATGTTCCAAGGAATATTTAAAGTATACAATTCTCCCCCTCTTGTAGTTGAGTATATAATCTTTACATATTAGATCCTACATTTGGTATTATAGAATATATCATACTCAGATATACCATCTAACAAAATTATGGTCTATCAAAATCTCCAACACAACAAAAAATAATTTTTTACAATTTGTTTCCTTAACTTATAAGTTTACCCACTTTCACCAATTTGGTTTTTATTAAGGTAAAAAGTTTTCTAACCTAAGTAATTTAATCATAATTTAAAAATATAATTGAGAGTTACAACGAAAATATATACCCAATTAATTTTTTATATGATATATAATTTACAAAATAAATATCCAAAGTTTGTTGGGAACTAATTTTAAGAGAAGCGCATGTAACGTGCAAAAACACTACTTTAACCCGAACTGCGCTAACAATGATTTTACTATTTAGAAATCAATATTTTCAATATAAAAGTTCAATTTTTCCATAAATATTCCATATTTTATATTTTTTAACATTAAAAATTCAATTTGTGGATGATATTATTTTTAGTAAATTTTAAATCTTTATGTAAAATATTATTTATTATAAAATAACATTAATGTAAATTTTAACATTATTTGATTAATTCAAATTAAAATATATAATAGAAAATATTGGGTTAAAATATATTAATTTCATGGATATGTAAAATTTCATATACATCTAAATATAAGGTAACATAATAATTTCTTCGATTTTCATTACTTTTAATATTTTTAGCATCATTTATTTTATTTTATTATTTACTAAATATTCAATTCATTGAGATTTATTTATAATTTTATGTAATTAATTAATATATAAAGATTAATTATAATTTATTCTGATAAAATTAACTCAATTATCTTTTAAAATGATATTTATAACCCTAAACATGTTGTTTTTTCCATATCTCGAGGCTTTAAAAATGTTAATGGTAAGGAAGGTTCATTTTTTTCTATTTCCTTTCTCAACGTATTATATAGTTCACTTTCATGTAATATTATCCCAATAACTCATAAAATACTAACCAATAGGGGATATGGTCAAATTATGGTCACCCAATTTATTTTTGACATGTTTATAGATCATTTTTTCACATAAGATTGTAGTTTAACCACTAAGTAAAATAATTCTAACCTTAATTGTTGTAATTAGTTGCAATTACTTTCACTAATATTTTAGGTCAAAAAATAATTTTATATTATTAGACTATAAATATTATACTGATTCCAACTATGTATATCCTTTATCCATATTCCATTCAAAAAATTAGAATAATTAAATTTAAAGGTAATTTTACACATGTGGTGAGAAAGTGGGGTTTTAAGTGAAAATTTTCAAAGGATCATTGTGTTTTTGCAACCAAATTCCAAAAAATCACCCTAATATAATTTTTACATTAATAATTTAAAAATGATGTTAATTTGGATGAATAACTTTTTTTAATGTGTCAAAATTTAGTTATAAAATATACACAACATTAAAAGGTTGTAAAACCCAGTCATGCATGTAACATAATGTAACTCAGTGTTGTGTGTAACATAAGCTTACCAAGGTGTCTCATATATAGAAATATGGAAAAAAATTAATTTTATTATAATATTTTTTTAAATTATTGGGTTGTTACATTATACCCACCACAATTAAATTGGGTCCTCATAATTTAAACATGATGTCGATAATCAAGGGTTTGATATTTGAAAATACTATTGGTGAAAAAACACACATTGTAAATAGGTTTAATAACACATATTCTTAATAATATGGAAATGGAAATTCAATTTTCAAAAGAAAACTATAATTTCAAATAAGATAACATTAGTGAAAACTTGGACATGGAAGAGAAATATAACTATCACATTTCAATGGAGGGAGATAGAGAACATGTTCATGAGCAAGTTTTTCACCAAAAAATCATAAAATAGATTTGTGAATAAAGTCTATTAATATCAAAAACAATTATGATAATAGGGGAATTTTTTGTTTCAATACCAATTTCAAGGAGTTATGAAATTATTTCACTGTATAATAATGTAAGGACATTTAATTACTTCATACGACTCTATCTCATATGCACAATCTAATCTTTTGGTTGTTCCTTAAACTATTTCTACTACATCTTTTAGAACAATTTTCATCACAGGTTGAATTAATACACAAATCTCTAAAACCTTGTCAAAATTTCAACATAAATTATTTTATAAATATTAAACATTACAACACTTACAAGTTTTATAATACAAAACATTAGAATCACTTCCAAAAGAGTTATTAGTATCCAATTTACTCTATCCATATCAATCATTTATTTATCTAAGAATCATTTTATTAACATCAGGCACATATTACAAAATATATTTTCCTCAACCAAATTTTTTCCATAAATTTAAAGTTTCTACTGTTCCACTTTTTTTGTACCATTCAATAAATGATCACAAATCATTAATGAAATAGTTCTATAGTACAATACTGATATATCTAATAATTATTATAACTAGGAAATCATTAATAAAATAGTTTTAAAAAAATACTCAAGGGTAAAAATACATAAGAAAATTAATAACACCACTTCAGTTGTATCAATAATATAGGTTTGACATTGATCCCTTGGATCCTTACGAAGTATATTCCCTTGATGTTTGGGGAATACATTTGTATAGTGATCAATCTCCTTATAGTGTAAGAATTTCAATCTATAATTTTCTTTGCTTCCATTACAATAACAAACTTGGGGGCCCTTTTCTCCACACATATATAAAAATCACTTTCCCTTTAAGCATGTACCATGGTGTTTCATTCCACAATTATCACATATAGGAAAATATTTCATAATCTTATTTCCCTTACCCATTTTTTATATAATTTACTATTATTCTTTGGATCCCCTTAAAATCAACAATACATAGAGAATTATTTATTTTTCTTGATAGCACATTAAACTATTTCATCACATGATTTGTTTTTGAGAAATCAGTACCCTTTGAAAAATTGGTTTAATCCTATCCAATAAATAGTCAATTTTACACTCTATATTTCATATGCAATCCATAGAATACATATCTATCATTATAAAGTTATTTTCATAATCCACAATACATTATTCATACTTTTGATTTATATTAAGGAGTTTACTCTTCATCTTAATTTTTTATCATGAGGGAAATATTTGTTGAAGAATGTCTCCTTAAATGATTTCTATTCCATGAGTTTTATTTAATATTTATCTCTAGTACTATGGATCAACAACCACTATTTATCTACATCACCTTTAAGATAATACACCACAATTTTAATCTTTTACCATTCACTACATACCAATGCCTGAAATATTTTCTCCAGATACATAATCCATTGATCGAGTATAATTAGATTAGTAGTCCCACTAAATGATGGGGAATTCTGTCACGTAATGTGATACAACATAAGAGAATCTCATTTTGGAACAAATTTCTCCATTTTGGAAAGGTTATTTTTCACAACCTTATTAGTCTGTTATAATATATTCACCAAATGCTCACTTCTTATACCAATCATATTGGATTTATTAGTACGGTAATCTCTACATTGGTCATGAGTATTGAAACTCTTCTTCCTTCAAGGTTCAATTTATAAAAAATATCATAAACAAGATTAGATCATAACATTATATAACATAATCTTTAATCCCATAACTATTTAAATACTTATCATAAATTGAAATATTTATGCAAATCTAATCTAATAATCATAAACATGGTTTTTTTGGGATGTTCTTATATACTTATCTAGAAAGTATAACATAGGGTTATGTTCCTTAATCTATGTTTTACTAAATCTAGTTTCCAAGGTTTCTAATAAACTTACTTTGATACCAACTATAATTCCACCACCCTAGTGTATTATAGCTGATGCCTTATTGGCTTGATTACAAGGAATCAAATCCTGAAAGTCAAAAAAAATTAGTAGTTTAGGAAAACCAGATTCCAAACATAAAACCCATTTTACATTTGTGATAGTAAATATTCTATAAAAGATTAAAATCTCAGCATCCTTGAACTCATTCCAAGAAATCATATTAACACTAAGGTATAAAGAAAACTAAAAGTGAGATCAAATTCTTAGTAATCATAAAACGCATAGGAAGAAATAATGAATCAATGGGAATAATAAATATATAAAGGTAACTAACTGAGAACACTTTACATGTAATCAAGAATTGGGAAGAAAATGTGTTAATAGTATGGAAAGTTAAATAAGCTAAGAAAAATTCCATTTAGTGAATAAAATAATAAGGAAACACATAAATAGTACAGAAAGGTAAATAAATTATGACACATTCCATTTAATTAATAAATAGAGAATTAAGTGCATCCATAGATTTTATAATAGTGAATATCCTATAGATATTAATAACTGAATATTGTGTGATGGAAATTATTATTTACTAGAATCTATCTTTCTCAGGTATACAGACCCTTTACTATCAATACCCTTCACAAGACGGTTTAAATCATAGTGGTTAAAAATTCATTTGGTTTTCAAACCATAAATTTTTGTCAATACCTTTTATAAGATAGTTTAAAACATAATTGTGACAAATGAAAAGTGTTTTCCCAAATAAATTCATCACATGAGCCTACCAATTCTCTAAAGGGATTACATTATTCTATCCCCAACATGTGTCATTCATTTTCTAAATAATTCATCACATATCGAACAATCTATATAAATTATTGAAAAACATTCCGTACCAAATATCAGTATAGAGAAAAGTGTAAGAACCCAGTTTTTGCTATAAAGGACTATGGAATATTCTTGATATTATTCCAGAGTAGCTCTTTCAGACGGCGTGCGATTCTGAGCCCCGGTGTGGCCGGAATTAAATTTTCCGTGTGTTCACACTGGGAATGCCAAATAAATGGAATAACTCCTAAACGGTGCTTCATATTAGAAATCTGAGTGTACGAATGGGTTTGAAATGGGGTTTTTACCCTAGGAATGACATAAATCATGCCGGTGCGGGCCATTTGGACCCCTCGCCCACTACCGGAACGTTGAATGGATAAATTAATTAATTAAATTATTTTTAATGGGTAAACTAAAGTATCTCTTAAACGGAGTCTCATATGGGAAAACCGAGGGCACCATTGAGTTTAGAACATGCCTTTTACCCTAGGAGGTGTGTAAGTTTCGCGGGCATGAGCCGTCAGTGAAAAATGGCCCCGGGGGTGTTTTCATAATTTGGAAGCCTCACGCGTCCAGTTTAATAACTTTTGAACGAGGCCTTGGATTAAAATTTCGAGACTGCCGTTGTGCTCGGGAGGTGGTGTTTGGCCTAGGGGAAGCTTAATCTCGACCCTGCCGGAAGTTCGGGTTTGGGCCGACGGGCGGGTGGTTAATTGTGTATCTATTTAAACACATAACGCCCCCCCTCTCTCCCCCGTTGTTCACCCCATGGTAGAAGCTCTCAAGGACGAACTCCTCCTCTCCTCCACCTCTCCGACGAGGCGCGACAACTCCAGTGAGGCGCGACAGCTCTGGCGGATCGACGACGAAGCTCCGGGCAACGCCCAAGAGGTAGGATCGTGCGTTTTGAGTTTTTAATTTCTACACCAACTTTGATCCCATAAACATGTGTCGAATTATTGTTTGATCATCAATAAAATCCCATAATTGCGTAGCACATATTCTGGCCTTTACAACGCACATTTTGGTTTCAAATTTGGAGTCCTGAGGCCTCCACAATCGTTCGTCGATGTTTGCGGGTTTTGAGTGTTTCTGGCAGTTTTTGGGGCATTCTGGTGAGACAGCGCGGTGGCAGGAGGAGGCGTGAGGTTGTGTCAACCGGGCTTCATGCGGCTGGGGCTCACGGCGGTAGCGAGCGGGCGCTGGTGGAGGGCGCTCCGCGGCGCGTAGCGGAGACCGAGGTCGTGCCGTGCGACCCCGTGGACAAGCCAAGACACACCTTTGGCGGGTGTCTTTGGGGATGAAGTGACCTGCTGTGAAGACGGTCGGCAGAACCATGGACCGCAGGTCCACGGCCGGCCTGTGCGGCCGAACCGTGGGCCGGCCCAAGTCGGGCGAACCGACCGGCCAACCCAAGGGGCATTGCCCCCTTGACACGGACGCCTGTAATTTCCGCTACGAGCATCCATTTTGCATGTCGTCTATGGAAGTGTACTCCAGACATCGAGGCAGACTTTTTGAGATGGTCTCGGGAATTTTTAATTCCCGATCCAAGGGGCTTGGGGCACGCCACGGCGTTAAGTGGATGGGTATTTTTCTCGGGGGTTCTTGTTTTGGATGGCACAGACACATCCAATGTCCAAATTGACCATCGTCTGTGGTGTTGCGACCCTGGCATTGAGACAAAGTTTTTCAGTGTGGTTTCAGGCATTGAAACCGGAGTTGAGGCATGGGACCCATGGCCCGTCTGTTGAGCTGTTACCAGTGTTTTGAAACTTTTTCATTGGACGTCCATTCGGGGCATGCGAGCAGTCTCTTTTGGGTGTTTTTCTGAGGGGATTTCAATTGTGCAATCCGCCCGTTCTAATTCCGCATGCTGGTGGGGGCCCCGTGAGGTCCGTTTTGGGAGTTGATGGTGATTTCCAGCTTTATCACCGAGTGTCCATTTTGGAAAATTGAATAGTCCATCTTGTGTACTTTTTCGAGAGGGTCGCAACGGTGTGATCCATTCATGACACTTCGGGACCGGGATGTGGGTCCCACGTAGCACCACTCGTGTGCGGTGTGCCGGAATGCATCTTTTTCTTTGGATATCCATTCCACTCAAGTGAGTAGTCCATTTGACGTGTTCTCCTGATGGGATCGTAATGGTGTGATGTACCTGACAGTTTTCGGGGCTGAGGCTCAGGATGACGGGACGTTGTTCGGGAATAAAGCGGTGTTGGACAACTTTACCATCAGATATCCGTTGGATGAGAGTAAGTAGTCGATCTCGCATGTTTTTTCATGAGGATTAAAATGGTGTAATCTGTTTAGGCGTGCAGAGCCTCTTGCATGATCTTATTAAATATGGAAATATGAAGGTGTACCGGTGAAGGTTCTTCCTGCAGTGTTTACAGAGAACCATTGGCGTGTGATCGCGTTCACTCTTGGGAGAGAGAAGTGAATGCTTGAAAAGATGTAGTTGGTCGTGCCTGGGCCGATGAGGTGGAAAGTTTGATTTGTTACGTTACGCCTTCGCGTTGACGTTGGGTGCCATGTGCACGATAGCCTTTGGGCTAGAATGTGTTATACTCTAGGGGTATAAAAGAACGCTTGGAGGTACATGTGGTTGTTTGTATCTGAGAACGATTGTGCTCTTGGTTGGGGTTGACTTGGGGCCACACGTCGTGTGGACCCCATGTGTGTGCCGTGTTCTGCTTTACGTAATTTTGACCCCTTGCGACGTAGAGGGTTCCTCGGTTCTCGTTTTTTGACCAGCATTATTGAGTTTTCCCCTGGTTATGTTCTCATTTGCTGACCAGTAGGGTTGAGTTTTCCCCTGGTTCTGTTCTTGTTGTTGACTAGGAGGGTTGAGTTTTCCCCTGGTTCTGTTCTCGTTTGTTGACCAGTAGGGTTGAGTTTTCCCCTGGTTCTGTTCGTATTTGGCTGGCAGAGATGGTTTGGTTCCTATATTTCTTCAGCAGTGAGAGGTTTCAGTACCATGCCCCTTTCACCATACTGCGGCACCATTTATGACTACGTGTGCTCATACAACTTGGGTGTTTTCCCGCTTCCTAAGATGAGTTGTCTTAGTCCGATTCGACAGTGACTCAGCAGATTGGATTGTGATCGCCCTGAGAGGCCCGAGGAGTTTCTCCCATCCCATCATGTTCCTTGATAGAGTTCTTGTGGATTCGGTGTGACCAACACTTTACGCGGGCACCGATCCTCTACCCAGGAGGTTTTTTCCAACAGGGCTGGCCAGGAGGTTGTACCGTCCAGCAGGGATGGCCTGAACAGTACCATCCAGCAGGGATGGCCAGTGGGTTACCATCCAGCAGGGATGGCCAGTAAAGGGGTGTTCACCGAGCAGTACCATCCAGCCGGGATGGCCAGAGTGGTTCTGGGTTTACCTCTAGCGGGGCTGGGAAGTGGTCCCCGATGCCGGTTTTCCCTCCATCTGGGCAGGGAAGTGGTCCCTGATGCCGGGTTTACCTTTAGTTGGGCTGGGAAGTGGTCCCCGATGATGGTTCCGAGCCTCCCTCTTGTGGAGTACCCTTTTATGGGGCTGGGCATTGGGACTCGTCGATGAATTTAGACGGGTCAACCTCCAGTGGATTACACTATTACGGGATAGGGCAGTGTGGCACCCATTGACTCTTGCTAGGTCTCCCTCTATTTGGAACCCGTCGACTTCCAGGGGTCACCCTCTAGCAGGGCTGGGCAGGGGGTCTCCTGTCGACTTTGAGGAGACCTCTTGACTGCGGGGCAGTGACGAGGTGTGGCTTGACGTTATCCTAGAACTATCAAGTATGAGGGGCGCTTTCCCCACCAAGACACATCCTTGCGATGTGACCTAAAACCATGCAGGCGAGTCAGTGCCGCCAAAAGAGGATACTATCAATATGTGGTAATTTCTGCCCCTTGACTTGCAGTTTGGGGTAGATGTGTGGGATGCTGGGCATTGATGGTGTTTACTTTTGGGACTATTGGATACTCACATTCTTGGGCTGAGCTATGGTATAGAGATCCCCTTATGATCTTGTTTTGTCTTCTTGATTGAGCATATGTATATGTATAACTTGTTCCAGTACCCACTTCTTGGGTTTTGGCTACTCTCCTTCTAGGGAAGGCGAAGACGCGTGGGGTAGGCCACGTGCTTTTCGTGTCTATATTCTCGTGGTTGGACGAGTCTACTCTCCTTCTATAGGTAGCGAAGACTTTATGAGAAGATCATCTTCTCACAGTTTCTGGCTCCTTGTGTTTGGATGAGTCTACTCCCTTTCTCTTGTTAGGTTGAGCTGGACTCTTTACTGTACTCTTTACTGCACTATCTTTTGTACTCCTTTACTTTCTCCCTATTTGATCTACTGTGCACCCTTAGTACCTCCTTTGTTGTTCCCTAGAGCCTTTGAGGAATTCTACGGAGTATTTTTATACTCAAACCTACTTGGGCTTTGCCTGCACTTGGTGTGATCTTGCAGATGACAGACAGGTTGGACGTGACTTTAGTGGAGCTCAGGAGTTCGGGAGCATGGAACATGTGTGGCGGTCAGAGTCGAGTTCTAGGTGGGGGACCTTTCCTGCTGTTTTTCTTTTGTTCACTTGTTTCTGGGTTGTGGCACTTTTCTGGTTGGGTGCTTGTTTTTCCACTTTTCTTTTCAGTTTACCTCAGCACTTGCTTGTACTTTTATAGGTCGATGCACATTTTGGTTTATTTATAGCAGATGCACTTTTCTTTACTTGTATTTTCATTTACTCTGCACTTATGCATTGAGTGTGATGTGTCTGTGTGTACAGGTACTCAAGAAAATGCCTCACCGAGTTTTTTATCCTTAGGCGCTTGTCGCCAGCCCCTGGCTTATGGAGGCAGGCTTGGGGTAGTTGCGGCTCGAGCCCGGGTAGGGTCGGGTCGTGAAAAAGTGGTATCATAGGTGGTTTGTTCCTTGGTACGCTGTTCGGACATCACAAAAATAAAAGGAATTGGTTCGGATTTAGGGAAATAGTGTTATTGTGTATCGAGAGCGACTCTCAGGATAGGAAGTCCAATGATGGTGCGGCGGCCGACGTATCTATTCACCAAGACCCTGATAACCCGCTTGTCGACTCGGCATGCTGAGACACTTGTTGCAGGGAAAATTGGTTTGTTCATCACATTGGATTGAGTCATTGATTGTCCTTCTTGAGTCACCTCCCCATCGTTGTTGTTATTGTTATATACATATATGATCATCTGACCACGACACTCCTTGATAATATTCAGGATGTCTCCGTGAAGACAGCCAGCCATGATACCAGATTTGTTTCTTGACGATGACCCTGTGAGCTATGAGGCCTCAGTCCAGGACCTATAATGCGATTCCCTTTCTCCGGGTGGGTTGGTAGTAGCAACCCCACCTGTTGAGTAGCAGACAAATCCAGTAGAGCATACTGAGCTTGAGCATAGGTTGAGCATGCTCCATGAGTTCCAGTGGCAGAGACCGCTGAGGTTCAGTGGTGAGATACACCCTTAGGTAGCAGAGGTTTTTCTAGAGACAGTGGTTCGCCTTTTCAGGCATCTGTAGATACCGAAAGATCTTATGGTGGCTTTTTCCACCAACCTTTTTGACAGAGTATCTTGGCGTTGGTGGAGTCTGTTGACTGAGTTTCTTGACGAGTCATCACTTTCGTGGGGAGACTTTCAGTTGTTGTTCCGTGAGGAGTTTTTCCCCTCCTGCTTATGCTCTGTTCGGATTCAGGAGCTCCTTCAGTTTCAGCAGGGTGGGATGACAGTGGCTGAGTACGCGGCTAGTTTCACAGACCGTGCACACTTTTACCTGGACATGGTCCACAATGATAACATCTGAGTGTGAAAGTTTGAACAGGGTCTCTGCCGAGAGATTCATGCTGTCATAGTACCCTTGGAAATTTCCATATATGCCGGGGTGCAAGAGAAGGTGCTGCTGACAGAGGGCTTTTTGTAAGGTTCTACAGTCGGTGGTGGCAGCAGGCTCGACAGAGCCGAGACGTCTGTCGTAGCTAGCGGGCGTCAGTAAACATAACCTCGACGCATGTGTCTTTCTGACAACCGGACTCAGGGGCATGGTCGTACACCACAGTGGCGCTGGAGGTAACTAGTGCAGCCCAGAGGGAGTCAGTGCTATGCTTTTGATGGGATAGGTCACTTGGAACGGGACTGCCTAACCAGGTATGCAGAGAGCTTCATGCAGGCAGTAGGTGCACCACCGCGGGAGAGGCAGCACCGTGATCAGAGTAGCGCCCAAAGAGGTGGTGCTAGTAGAGGAGCAAGACGAGCTGGAAGTGGAGGATGACCTTATGAGGTCTTCCCATCACCACTAGTCGGTCCAAGTCAGGATTTGGGAGCTGACTATTGGGACCGCGGATAGCCGCGAGCTTTGGATGTCCATGATCTTGCAGAGCACAAGGTGATAAGAGGTATGCTCTATAGCTCTTCTACTTTTTGCAGTAGAATTGTTAGACTCTGTGTGTTAAATGATTTTCCCTCTGCTCCTTGTTTGAGTTGTCACCAAGGTGGCGCGGGGCGTCAGTGTAACCCTGTGTAGGTAAGGTAAAAGGAGTAGGACATTTCTCTTTAGTCGATGGTGTTGACTCCGCTTCTATGCGTGTAAGAGGGTCTTGGTTGTGGGGCATCGACTGTGAAACCTTGCGTGACTAGATATCCTTGGGCGTTTCACCGTATGGATATTATTAAGGAGGGAATCACTGGGCCTTGTTTTAGGTGAGGGCAGTGATTCCAGTCGTGGCATGTGACGTAGGGGTTCGTTCGGGGAGCTGTGCTACCCCCAAGGGACTTTGGGCCGTTTGAAACTCTGTGAAGGGATGGAGGGGTTCCCTACCAACTTTCCTAAACCCCAATGTCTGGAGTGGGTGCATGAAGTCTCCCACCAGGTTTACCTGAAGTGAAGTGTGCGTGCTTATATGCACGTCGTCGGCGAGGGCAGACCTCGCGTGAACAGATCAAACCCTTTGGTCTGTGTGCGGTGACGCGGGACTGTGCAAGAGTTCTTCTAGGTATGGGAGAGCCAGGTGTGGGCTTAGTACCCTAAGTTGTTCCCTGGTTTTTCATTTTGGGGATGAAAAGTTTGAAGGAGGTAATGATGTAAGAACCTAGTTTTTATTATAAAGGACATTGGAATATTATTGATATTATTCCAGAGAAGCGCCTTCATATGGCGTGCGATTCCGAGTCCCGGTGTAACTGGAATTAAATCTTCAGTGCGTTCACACTCGGCACCCAAAAAAATTGGGATAAATCCTAAACAGTGATTTATATAGGAAATCTGAGTGTACAGATGGGTTCGAAATGGGGTGTTTACCCTCATAACGACATAAAGCATGTCAGTGCAGGACGTTTGGACCCCTCGCCCACAACCAGAACGTTAAACAGATAAATCAATTAATTAATTAATTTGATTAATGGTTAAAATAAAGTATCTCTTAAATGATGGCTCAAGTGGGAAAACTGATGGCACTTTTGAGTTCGTAACGGGCCGTTTATCCTAGGAGGGGTGTAAGTTTCGCGGGCGCGGGCCGTCAGTGAAAAATGGACCTAGGGGCGTTTTCGTAATTTGGAATCCTCGGTCGTCGAGTTTACTAACTTTGGAATGGGGGCTCGGATTAAAATTCCGAGACTGCCGTTGCACTTGGGAGGTGGTGTTTGGCCTAGGGGAGACTTAATCTCGACCCCACTGAATGTTCGGGTTCGGGCCGACGGGTGGGTGGTTAAGTGTGTTTCTATTTAAACACATAACCCCCCCCCCCACCTCTCTCCCCCTATGTTCAACCCCAGGAAGGAGCGCTCAAGGAGGAAATACTCATATCTTCTACCTCTTCGGTGAGGCGCGATAGCTCCAGCAAGGTGCGGCAGCTCCGGCGGATTGACGACGAAGCTTCGGGCAACACCCAAGAGGTAGGATCGCGTGTTTTGCATTTTTAATTTACGCACCACCTTTGAACCCATTAACATGTGTTGAATTATTGTTTGATCTTCAATAAAATCCCATAATTGAATAGAACATATTCTGGCCTTTCCAACAAACATTTCAGTTTCAAATATGGTGTCCTGAGGCCTCCGCAATCGTTCGTCGAAGTTTGAATGTTTTTGAGTGTTTCCTGTGGGTTTTGGGGCGTTCCGGCGAGCCAGTGCGGCAGCAGGAGGTGCCAGAGCATGCTACGGCAGCGGCAGCCCGAGGACAAGTGGAGGCATGAGGCGGTGTCAGCCGGGGATTGCGACAGCGGCGAGCGGGCACCGGCGGAGTGTGCTCCACGGCGCGGAGACCGGGGTCACGCCGTGCGACCCCGCGGCCAGACCGAGATCCGCCTTTGGCGGGTCTCCGCGTGGAAAAAGGGACTAGCTGTGAGGCTGGTCGGCAGAACCGTGGACCCCGGGTCCATGGCCGGCCCGCACGACTGATCCACGGGCCGGCCCTGGTCGGGCGGACCGGCCGGCCTAGGCTAGTCCAGCCCAAGGGCCATTGCCCCCTCGACTCGGACACCTGTAATTTCCACTACGAGTGTCCGTTTTGCATGTCGTCTGCGGAAGTGTACTCCAGACGCCGAGGTGGACTTTTTGAGATGGGCTTGAGAATTTTTAATTCCCGAGACGAGGGGATTGGGGCGCGGGATGACGTTAAGTTCATGGGCATTTTTCTCGGGGGTTCTTGTTTTTGACGGCGCGAACACATCTGATGTTAATATTTAGCGCCGTCCGTGGTATTGCAACCCTGGCATTGAGCCAGAGTTTTGCAGTGTAGTTTCGGGCATTGAAACAAGAGTTGAGGCATGGGCCCCATGGCTCATCTGTTGATCTGTTAGTAGCGTTTTGTAACTTTTTCATCGGACATCCGTTCGGGGCGTGCATGCAGTCATTTTTGGGTGTTTTTCCGAGGGGATTGCAATGGTGCAATCCACCCGCTCTAATTTCGCATGCTGGTGCGGGCCCCATGAGGGCCGTTTCGGGAGTTGAAAGTGATTTCCAGTATTATCACTGGGTGTCTGTTCTGGACAAATGAATAGTCCATCTTGTGTACTTTTTCAAGAGGGTCGCAACGGTACGATCCGTTCGTGGGTCTTCGGGACCAGGATGTGGGTCCCACGTAGCACCGCTCATGTGTGGTGTGCCGAAATGCATCTTTTTCTCTGGATATCTATTCCACTAAAGTGAGTAGTCATTTTGATGTGTTCTCCCGAGGGGATCGCAATGGTGCGATGCGCCCGATTGTTTTCAGGGCCGAGGCTCAGGATCACGGGACGCCGTTCAAGCGTAAAATAGTGTTGGATGACTTTACCTTCAGATATCTATTATAGGCGAGCAAGTAGTCAATCTCGCATGTTTTTCTGTGAGGATTACAACGTTTTATTCCGTTTAGGCATGAAGATCCTATTTCACGATCTTATTAAATGTCGAAATATGAAGGTGTACCAATGAAGGTTCTTCCTATGGTGTTTGTAGAGAACCCTTGGCGTGTGATCGCGTTCACTCTTGGGAGAGTGAAGTGAATGCTTAAAGAGATGTGGTTGGATGTGGCTGGGCTGATGAGGTGGCAAGTTGGAGTTGTTACGTTATGCCTTCACGTTGACTTTAGGTGTTGTGTGCACGATAGCCTTTGGGCTGGAACATGATATACTCTAAGAGCATACAAGAACTCTTGGAGGTACATGTGTTTGTTTGTACTTGAGAACTTTTGTGCGCTTGGTTGGGGTTGACTTGGGTCCACACGTCATGTGGACCCCATGTGAGTGCCATGTTCTGCTTTATATACTTTTGACCTCTCGCGACATAGAGTTATCCTCTGTTCTCATTTGTTGACCAACAGGGTTGAGTTTTCCCCTAGTTCCGTTCTCATTTGCTGAAAAGTAGGGTTGAGTTTTCCCCTGGTTCTATTATCATTTTTTGAACAACAAGGTTGAGTTTTCCTCTAGTTCTATTCTCGTTTGTTGACCAGTAGGGTTGAGTTTTCCCCTGGGTCTGTTCTCGTTTGGCCGATAGAGATGGTTTGGTTCCTCTGTTTCTTCAGTTGTGAGAGGTTTCAGTACTGTGCCCCTTTCACTGGACTGGAGCACCATTTACGACTACGTTTTCTCATACAGTGTGGGTGTTTTCTTTCTTTATGGGATGAGTTGCCTTGGTCCGCTTGGACAGTGACTCAGTGGATTGGAGTGTGATCGACCTGAGAGGGCCGAGGAGTTTCTCCCGTCCCTTTTTGTTCCCTGATAGAGTTCTTGTGGATTTTGTGTGAACAACACTTTACATGGGAACCGATCCTTTACCCAAGAGGTTGTTTCCAGTAGGGATGGACATGAGGTTGTACCATCCAGCAGGGATGGAAATAACAGTACCATCCAGTAGGCATAGCCAGTGGGTTACCATCCAGTAGGGTTGGCCAGAACAGCGGTGTTCACCGAGCAGTACCATCCAACCGAGATGGCCAGAGTGGTTCTAGGATTACCTCAAGTGGGGCTGCAAAGTGGTCCCCGATGCAGGTTTTACCTCCAGGTGGGCTGGGAAGTGGTCCTCGATGTCGGGTTTACCTCCAGCTGGGCTGTAAAGTGGTCCCCGATGACGGTTCTAAGCCTCCCTCAGTGGAGTAACCTTTTACGAGACTGGGCATTGAGACTCATCGATGACTATAGCCGGGTCACCCTCCAGTGGACTACCATTTTACAGGACTGGGTAGTGTGGCACCCGTCGAATCTTGCTGGGTCTCCCTCCAGTGGGAACCCGTCAACATCCAGGGATCACCGTTTAGCGAGGCTGGGCAGGGGGCCACCTGTCGACTTTGAGGATACCTCTTGACTGCGGGGTAGTGATGAGGTGTAGATTGCCGTTCTCCCAGAACTACTGAGTACAAGGGGTGTTTTCCCCAATGAGACATGTCCTTGAAACGTGACCTAAAACAGTGCAGGCTAGTCAGTGCCACCCAAAGCGAATAGTGTCAAGGTGCGGTGATTCATCCCCTTGACTTGCAGTTCGGGGAAGACGTGTGGGATGTTGGGTATCGATGGGGTTTACTTCTGGGACTATTGGATAATCACTTTCTTGGGATGAGATACGGGATGGAGATCCCCTTAAGATCTAGTTCAGGATTCTTGATTGAGCATATGTATATGTATACCTTGTCCACGTACCCACTCCTTGGGTTTTGGCTGCTCTTCTTCCACGGGAGGCGAAGACGCGCGGGGTATGCCACGTGATTTCCGTGTCTTGCTTCTCGTGGTTGGATGAGTCTACTATCCTACTATAGGTAGCGAAGACTCGACGAGAAGTTCATCGTCTCACCGTTTCCAGCTCCATGTGTTTGGAAGAGTCCACTTCTTTACTCTTGTTGGGTTGAGCTGGACTCTTTACTATACTCTTTACTGCACTATCGGTTGTACTCCTTTACTTTTCCCCTGTATGATCTATTGCTCACCCTTAGGTACCTTCTTTTTTGCTCCCTCAAGCCTTCGGGGCATCCTACTGAGTATTTTTATACTCACCCCTGCTTGGACTTTTCCCGCACTTGGTGTGCCCTTGAAGACGACGAACAGGTTGGATGTGACTTCAGTGGAGATTAGGAGTTTGGGAGATTGGATCGCGTGTGGTGGTCGTAGTCGGGTTCTAGGTGGGGGACCCTTCAAGCTATTTTTCTTTTGTTCACCTGTTGCCGGGTTGTGACACTTTTCTCGTTCGGTGCATGTTTTTCCCCATTTATTTTCAGTTTACCTCATTAGTTTTCTTGTACTTTTAGAGGTTGATGAACATTGTGGTTTATTTATAGCAGATGCACTTTTATTTAATTGTCTTTTATTTTACTCTGCACTTCTGTATTGAGTGTACTGTGTGTGTGTGTACAGGTACTCAGGCAAAGGCCTCCCTGAGTTATTTAGCCTTTGGCACTTGTCACCTGCCCCTGGCCTATGGAGGCACGCTTGGGGTAGTTGCGGCTTGAGCCCAGGTAGGGTCGGGTCGTGACATAAAGGATAAAAATTTATCAATATTTCCATAGTAAATCAATAATATAGAAAGTGAAGACTGTATGTAAAAATTAAATGTAATTAAGAAATAATCATATCCATAATAAAATAATATGGATATCATAAATAAAAATAATTCTCAATGAAAAATGATAATGAGTAAGTTATTGTTTTAAGAGGAAGTTAACAATCACAAAAGAAAGTGATATTGCAAGATAACTTTTACCAGTTTTAAATATTCAAGTTAAAAAACATTAATGATATAATTCATATTAAAACATTAAATACCAAAAATATAAAAGGATTCATGATTTAATATATAAAAATAGGTAGTGGATACACCACACAATAGAAGTAAGTGGTGAATAATACCTTTATCTCACTGATGTAAAAAATGAGATAAAAATAACTTACCTGGAGTCCAACTTGTCATGTGTGTATCTATATTCTTATATAATAAATGTATATTAATTATTTAATTTTTTAGAACCTTTTTCATATTTAATAATACTTTTGTTTCACTTATTAAATCTTTTTTATACAACTACTTAAATAATTATGTTAAAATTTGTTTTTTTGACCAAATTTGGTTCATGGGTCAAAAACAACTTTGGTAGGTCAACTATGTTCAAAGGGGTCATTATAAAAACAAATAAAGAATAATAATCATGAAATAATTATCATATTTATGTATAAATTATTATTTTAAAACCAATCATGAAATATGGTTATGAAAAATTAACCAACGTTACAATCGTAGAGATGGTAGGTCGTACGTTAGCAAGAGTAATATTCCCAGTTTCCAATGATTATTATGGAAATAATTTAAGTAACATTTAATCTTTAGAGATTTATAATTATATCATAAATAACTTTTTATATAATCTTATATATTTATATATATATATGTACGGTTATTAAAAAGGGATTGCATCACGTCGAGGAGGTGGTAGTCCACACGTCCACAAATGTTGTCATCACTTTTTTTAGTGTGTGACAACGGATATAAAGAAAATGATATACAATATTTCCATAAATATAATTATTTCATAAATATCATATTTATTTTTTATGTAACATATGTTTAATTAAACCCATCCTTAATATATCCCATGTAATATGTGAACATATAACATCGCTTTGAGGAGGCAGTAGTCCATACATCCACAAACAATGTTATTGTATTTTCAAAAAATGTAAAGCATGAAGGAATATTATATATATATATTTGATAAGTATTAAAACAACATAAATATCCTAAATATCATTTAAAACACTTTGTATATCCTAATTCTCAACCATGAGAGGTGGTAAATAAAAAAAATACTTTTCACAAGGTGGTAGTCCACTGTACACACGAATGATAATTTCATTAAGCATTTGATGGAAGTGTGTGTAGGGGTAGGTATAACCCTTAAAATAAAATTATATCATTATATTTAGGATACTTATTTTATCATATAATCATGGAATAATATTAATTTAATTCTTTTATGAAGAAATAAAACAAAATTGATCGTTTAATAATGTTACCACTTTTTCGTGTAACTCTTTTTTGTTTAAACTGAAGGAATTCCTCGGATTTCTTTCTTCCCAAAGTCAGGATTCTATGTTATGGAGATGGATTTTGGAATCTTATTTGTTCTGTGTTTTGATGATCCAAATGGATTTATTTGTGGGAATAAATGGGGGGATTGAATGCCTTTTTATAGTAGAGGGGGAGTGACATACTTATAAATATAAAAAGGTAAACACTATCGGGAGGTATCCCTTACCTCATGATCCACAAAAATTTAAACCAAATATATTATTGTGAAATTTGAGTTGATAAATATCCCCAACACACAAAAATATGTTCATTTTTAAAATTTTTTCCCTTAACTACTATGTTCCACAACTTTCACCATTTTGATTTTTATTAAGGTAACTAGTTTTCTAACCTAAGTAATTTGACCATCAAGACCAAATTATAGTAATAAATATTAGAAAATATTGAACCAATAAATTATAAATATGATATGTAATTTAAAAAATAAAAAACTTATGTGTGTTGACATTTGTTTTATTAGAAGCGCATGTAATGCTCAAAAACTCTACTTTAACCCAAATCGTGCTAATGATGTTTTTACTATTTAGGGATAAATATGTTCACTAAAAAAGATCCATTGGTCCATAGATAGACCATATTTTATTTTAATTAACATTTACATACCAATTTTCTTAAGATATGTTTTTTTAATAAATTTTAAATATTTATATAAAATATCATTTATTATAAAATAACATTAATGTTAATTTTGATATTATTTAATTGATTTAAATTATAAAATATAAAAAACAATGAAGGAATTGAAATATATTAATTTTACATCTATTAATATGAAATTTTCATCAAAATAAATTACAGAATACAATAATTTTTTTACTTTTCTTCACTTTTAATAATTTTAGTATCATTTATTTTATTTTATTATTATCTAAACAATAAATACATTCTCATTTATTAAGGATATTATGTTGATAATTAATATCTAAAAATTAGTGATAAAATATTGTGATGATTATAACTCATTTATTTTTTGAAATGAAATGTATAACATAAAAGATAATGTATTTCCATATCTCAATGCTTTATAAATGTTAAAGGTAATGAAGGTTAATTTTTTATTTTTCCTTACTTATCTTATCATATAGGTCCTTTTTATGGAATAGTATCCAAATAACTCATAAAATTATAACCAATAGGTTACATGGTCAAAATATGTGCAACCAATGGCTTTTTCACAAGTTTCTAGTTCATTTTCCCCCTTAAAATTAAAGTTTAACCACTAAGTAAACTAATTTTTACATTAATCATTGTAATTAATCTTAGTTTGCTTAAATAATATTTTTGGTAAAAAAAATTATATTTATCTTATTAGAATATATATATTATATAGATTCCAACTATATATATCTACTTTTAAACCTAATCCTATACACATGGTGAGAAAGTAGGGTTTTAAAGTGAAAATGTTCAAAAGTTCAATATATTTTTATATTTAATTCAATATAAAATAATTCCAATTACCTTTATTGGATTAATTGCTATATATTCGATCAAATTTGACTTTAAAAATAACTTAAAATATAATTTAACATTAATAATTATTTTAATTAAAAAAGAAATATTCAACGAAAATAAAATATTTTTCATTATTCATAAAAAACTTAAATTTTTAGAAAAATTTAAAAAATTCAACCTATATAAAATTTGAAATTGTAAATTCAGAAATAAAGTTTTTTTGAGAAATAAAATTTATAAAATTTCTAAAATTTAGTTTTAAAATAGGTTAACCAATAAAAGGTTGTAAAACTTGGTCATGCGTGTAACACAAGATAACTCAGTGCTGTGTATATCATGAGATTAACATGGTGCTCTGTATTAAAAAATCTAGAAAAATAATAAATTTAAATTTAAAATAAAAATGTTTTAATTTCATGGGGTATTACATCATTGTGGTTGGTATGGATTTTATATGTCAAGTATTAGTTCTAGGTATGGATTTAAGATGGGTAAGATAGTGTATTGATGTAAAATGTTAGTGATGTGTATATTAACTAATGATAGTATATTTTTAGGGGACCTTTAGATACACACACATGCACACACATCACATGTATTTATTGAGTGTGAATTGAGGTGATTTGTTTAGTAGATTTGGTTGACTTAGCTGAGTTTTTTTTCTTGTGATGATTATTTTTGCTTATTTATTTTATTCCCAAGTTATTTGGTATATATTATTCACATTGAAATATAAGGGATTAGAATTGTATTATACTGAGTATATTATATTTCAGATTTATAGGATTGTGTTAGTGGAGGAATTGTGTGATATTAGCTCGATCACATAAAGATCTTGTTGGATTATGTGTTTCATGTCTTATATTTTATTACCACCAAAGGTTTTTTGTTTCGTTTATTAAATTAATTAAAATTTTGGGATTTATCAAGATAGTGTGTGACATTCCATGGATATTTTTTATTGAGGTTTATCAATTGGTCAGGAAATGGTATCTTCATTTTTTATTTCATATGGTGATATGTATTTTTCCAAAAAGTGTAATTTATTTCATGAATGTGAATATATATATACACCGTTGGATCTAGTTTCTAACCCATGACCCATTAGAGATGAGTTTTAAGGGACACAGTCAGTTTCATCACTAACTCATGGAGGGGTCTTTGAAAAACCGGGTCATGATCTGTAAATAACACAGTTAAATTAAATCTAAAAATAGATGAGGTTGGGTTTAATTTGAATTAAATATTTTTGTAAATAATTTATATTTATACATGATTATTAAACTTAGTATAAATAATGGATAAAAAGGAATATCAATGGAATTTATAATTAAGAAATGATTCTATAAATTACTAGATGTTAATGATATATTTTATTGTATTCTTAGATAAACATAAGGAAAAATTATGATATTTTTTTTAAAAAAATTATTACTAAAAACTAGAAAATGAAAAATTTGAGTTGATGTGGTAAAAGATGATGAAAAGGGGAGAAGATTCATGTTAACATAACATAGTAAATATATAAAAAATAGTTTTATTTGTTTTTTCTGGAATCCACCTTTAGATGGTAAGTGAATCATAAGAAATATAAGGTATAAATCCTAGGATAAATGAGTAACCATGTCAAGGATAGTGAAAAAATATATCATAATAAGTTAATTCTAATGGTTTTATATAATATCCCATGTTTTGCAATGTGTTGAAAATTCAATGTGAATTTGAACTTCTTGGTTGGTGAATAGTCCAAATATTTACTGAGCTTCGAAATGTAAATATGAGAATTAGAACACTTTAAGTTGTTTTTTGTTTGGGTTTAAGGATTGAGAGTTGTCTTGGGAGTTTGTTTGTGTTTCATAAGTGTCGGGCTTCAAAAGAACCAATTTTTAGATAAGCTTAATGAGGCACATGATCAGCTGAAAAGTAGTTTAACCACTATGGTGAATTGTAAAATTCTTTTTCTTATGTGACATGATTTTTTTAAACTATGAAACCACTAGGGAATAACCACAAAACATAGTGAAGGTGTGTAAAAGTGGCCTACATGGGCTGCGCATGGTTTGTGCAAAACGTGTTCTTAGCCTCCACCCTTAGTACCACTTATCCAGTAGATATGCATGGTTAGGTGCACAGTTTTTAAAACAATTTTTCTAGACCATGAAATGTACTTATCCATTGAATATTAGAAGAAAATGTTTAGCACACAGTATTCCAAACTATGCATCCATACTATGAATATTTTAAAAAGGGGGAAAATATTATTTTCCCCCTTCATTCTAAAAAGGGATTTCACCTCACTTATCCTCCCATCCACATGTTGTAGACCCTAATTGGAAGATTTCCATTTTCCTCCTCCATGAATATGATTTATATCCTTTGTTCGGTCTTGTAATTGAGCACTATTACTCTTTTTAAATAGCTAACAGTTAGTCTTTGATTCCTCTTTCCTCTTTTATTTTTTTATCCCATCATATAGAATTCTAAATTTATGTGATCACTTTTTTTCTATTTCTAGGGAATTTGAAAGTTATTCCAATTTCATTCATTTCAGCTCGAATCAAATCTCAGTACTGAACAAGTGAGTCATTCTAATCATGAGGTAGGTAGTATAGTTTTTCCCTAAAGTCTTGTTTATTTATAATATTTTCTATTTTATAGCATATTTACTATACCCACACTTTTCCCCAAGTACTGAATTAACTTGAAGTAGATGTTTTTTATTTTAAATGCCTAATAATTCCCTATTACTATAGTTACTATTCAAGTACTTCAACTTGAGCCTCTACATGGGTGTGACAAGCTTATGCCTTTATACCGCTTTACACTTTATTAACAGAAACACCCATCAGTGTGCTTGGTTTAACTGCCATAAATGATTTAATTATCTCAAATTCTTGAAATGACATCTTATAATTGGTAAAGAATGTTTATCTTGGCTGTTAATAATTAGGAATCAGATGATTATTATATGTAACAACTCTATTAAAACTTTTCATGTGTAAATGAAAGGTAGAGGGCTAAATTAATTAAAATGACATGATAAACGTTATCACACATTATATATCCCATTTATAATGTTTAGTGAAAAGGGTAGAGAATTAAATTAAATAAAGTAAATAAATTGATATGATAAATTTACATGACACCACCTCTTGAACATTGTCATGTATAAATGATAGGGTAACAATTTAAATAAATATAAATGATACATTAACATGATTATTACATGGAAAAGAGTATTTAATAAATTTAAGGTTATTATTTTTACTATGAAACATTTGTATAGGAGGGGTTCTCCTTGAGCCAAACATGGATTCCCAAGGAAATTCCGGGAGTACTCAGTTGAAACCACCCCGATTTATTATGTCAGTTTCCAAGGGAGATACCTACCTAATTTTTTTTCCAATGACATATTATAGGTCAATGACTCTTTTTAGTAATAAGAATTAAATTTATTCATTTATAGATATTATAATGCCTCAGATACACTCCTTGTATTTATCTTGATTTCATTGGGAAAGTGACTCCATGGGATGCCTGCTTGGGATCCAAATCTTTATTAGCCAAAGATTATTTCGGACATGAATCTGCACACTAAGTTAGAAATTTTTATAGAATAATACCAAGGGTTTTTCATATGGATTGCACTCTGACCCCTTTTTCTAGACTAAATGAGTTATTACTATGAGTTATCTTGACCATCATTTTTGTAACGCCCCGACCCCAGCTACCTAGAGTCGGTGCATTACTTCGTAACATTGGCATGATCACAAAAGATCAAGTCTCGAAAGACCGATTAGTTTAGTAGCCATGGAAACACTAGATACATTCATAAATGTTACATTACAACATAAGGTGAAAAACTACAATAACAAAGTCTTCATAGCCCACACTCATATCCTCTTCTGACTATCCCTACAGGTCATTCCTAAAATACTTCTTCACATCCTGGAAAATATTAAAACATTGAAAGGGGTGAGCTCAGATGCTCAGTAAGGATAACAATATTGCGGAAGCTTTCATAAATAAACATAAACATTTAAGGCAATGTATAACTAAAACAAAAGCCCTTTAGACTTGAACATCAACATAATACGACAAAAGTAAAATGAGATAATGCCATTAACTTCTTCACATGGATATTCTACTGGTCGAATAATCACATGAAATATCATTAACCACTTTCATAATGATGGAATGCATAATTCCAGACTATCATAACCACGTATCCAAGGCCTCGTGCCAATACCACAAATAAGATTTTGTCAAGGCCTCGTGCCAAGACACTATTTTGTCTCATGAGACCTGTCGATGCATCGAGGAGCTATATCAGGCTCCACCCGTCACTTATTAAGTCCAATGCATTCCTCATATGAATAGGTTTAAACATTTCATAAACCATAGCATAATCTTATCAAATAAAACATGCATAAAAGGAAACATAACATTTCCAAATTTCAATCACAAGATAACAAGAAAACACATTGATAAAATAAAAACTCTTTCAAAACCATTTTCAATACCAAAATAAAATAAAGTTAAAACATTATATTTATTTTTCATTAAAAAAAAGTGATGGCTTGTAGAGGAAGCCAAAACTCAAATAATGGTCACGGCGGCAGAGAAGTCGTTGTCGCCGCATATGTACGAAAAGAAAAACATTCCCTTTTTGTTGTTTAGAAAAACTCTTCGTATAAAAAAGATTCCTTTTGAATAAACATAAAAGTCAAAGGGGTTTATACACCGCATAAAAGAAAGTTGTGTATAAAACCAAATATGCCTCAATGAAAGGAGATTGAGACAAAGTCCTTAAAAAGATCATTTTTACAATAAAATAGATCTATTATGTGTATTCACTATAGGTACACATAACAAAAATTTAAAATACAAAATATGACATAATAATATCATGACATAATTTGAAAGTAGGAGATTAACCCAAACAATGGAAGTTGGGTTAAGAAATTCCCTTACCTTGCATCCTGTCCTGACTCGACCGTTCTTTAACCTCCTGAATAATAAACTAGAGTTAATTGCTATTTACTTAAGAACCTTTTTCATGTTCATTATTCCTTTTATATCCCTTATTACCATGTTATAAACATTATGTAATTATTTAAGTTTATAACGGTCATTTTGTCGATCTTAGGTACTTGAGTCAAAAATAAAATTCTTATAATTACAAGTTGTTCAGGTGGTGATATATACATTATATCCAGAATTATGTTCATGATGTAGATATCATATATATCATATATATCCTGTATATACATGCATTTATAATATTACATAACATTTAGAGGTAAGAAATGAAATTCACCGTTCATGGAGACGGTAAGCCGTACGTACGCATGAACGCTACTTTCATTTCTATTTCGTATTTAATGGAATGAAATCATAATTATATAAAGGTATAATATAGTTCCAGTATATTATCATATATAATATCATTTACTCCATCCTTTATACATCCCACATATGGAATTAACGATTCACATAACTTTGAGGGGGCGGTAGTCCACACTTCCTAAAATGAAATTATCGCGTTTACCCATAATGGAAATCATAAAGTATGCCATAAATGAGAAATACAGAAGCATAAGTAATACATAAACATATTATATATCCTATATAAATTTAGTGACATCTTAATGGGCACCTTTGAAGGTGTTATATGAGTGTTGAACAATCATCGTTTCGTGAGGCAGAAATTCTCCATCCATAGACACCGTATGTTCTTTAACCATTAGATGTAGGTGTGTGTAAGTGTAGCTAGAATATTTCTTATAACAACATCATAGTATATTGAGGATACTGTTTTTTTATAAAAAAATTAATAAAAATAGTTTAAGGGGTTGGAAAAGAAAAATAAAACAAAACAACATTAGAGAAGACATTACCTCAAAATCGGGTAACTCTTTTTGATTTGAGCCAAAGGCTTCCTTGGGAAGAGTTCTGCCCAAAGTGAGGCTTCTAGGAGTAAGAGGGGGATGTTGGGAGAGTATTTGGGAAGAGGTTGGCCGAGCCAAATGGTTTGAAAGTGTGAATGAGGTGATAGAGGTGGGGGCCTTTTATAAGAGGAGAGGAGGGGCACTCTTGGAAAGTAAGGAAATTTTACATTATTATACAATAATTTTCTGATTCTAAAGGTCCCACACTTATATAATTCGTGGATAAGGTGATAAGGGTTAGAAATCTACCCATACAATAGTCTTTGGACAAGTGTAAGCCTTGGATTGTACATTATCTTTTCATTTTATTAAAATCGTTAAATAATGAGGTCATCGCTGCATCATAATGATGTCATAAATAATTTAATTTATTTAATGTCTAAAAATTATAAAAAAAGTACTACGATGTAGTAAATCTTTTTATATTTCCAATTACTATTTATAGTCAAAAATATGACTTGTATAACCCCATGTAAAAATTGTTTTAGTAAAACATTTCATGTTTGTGGCAATTTTTACTTTAATATTAAATAAAATGTATTTATGTCATTTTCTAACTAAAGTGTCTCCATGGGGTCCCCAAGTTGACCCATGGATTGTCTTGGTCGGCCATGGCACATCCAATGAGGGTAGGACATGTGTCAAGCTCATCTCATATTATTAAAACATTATTTTTACCTTAAACTACACTAATTACCTCTAATCGCGATTAAGAACTTAAAAGTTACTATTCACAAAAAATTATTTTAATCTCATTGAACCAAATTTTACTTTTTAATGACAACCATGTATGTCGGATTTTTGAAAATCAAATCACAGATGTGGTAATATTTCATTTAAATGAAAAATCAGTTATTTAACTACCACTTAGTGGTTTCACTATTCATCAAAAATTGAAGTTTTTCAGAACAATGCCAAAATTTCACCCTAAGCTATAATTGATATTCCGAATTCAAAAATGATATCTATTTTAAAAAATTCCAAACATATAAGTTGCATTAATTAATTTTATAATTAATTCCTGCTGTCACAACAAATAGCGTGTTTTTAAGAATAATTTATATCAAAAGATTGGCAATTGTTTATGTCCAATTTCAATGTTAAATTGATTCTAATGACCACCATTGGATAAAATGGTAAAAATATATTCTAATTATCCATTAAATCCACTAAATAGTATAATTTCTCACTATAAATTATTTTGATTAAAAAATTTGTTTATAAGTATTTTTCACTATTCATAAAAAATTAGAAGTTTTCAGAAATATACCAAAAATTCAACATAGGCTAATTTCGATATTCCGAATCCAAAAATGAAGTCCATTTTGAAATATAAAATTTCTATAATTTTAAAAAGTGGTTATTACTATTCATAATGGCTACTTTGATTAGTCGCGGTGTTTTAGAACTTGAAGTTGTGTACAATGCAAGCTTTTGCATTATTGAATGAGAAGCGTATTGTGGAAGATCGGGGTGTTACATTCTCCCCTCCTTCAATAAATTGCGTCCTCGCAATTTGAAATTTTTCTTGGAAAATAAAAGGTTGAAAATAGAAAATACCTTTGTGGAAAACCCACATCGAAAATAAGATTAATAAAATTTAGCCTTAATAAGAGGGAAAGAGAAATTCAAAAGTCACCACCCAATTATGATCTCTATCAGGAGAACATTGGTGGAAATTAGAGACATATAATTAGAGGAAAAACGTAAATATTTTTAGGGAGTGATAGAGGTCATCAATCACAATCAACTGTTAAATTGAGGGCCTCAAAGCCTTCAATCTATGTTGATTTAAAATATTATCAGTTCAACAAGACATAAGGTATTAAGATAACACATTTTTTTGTTTTAATATCCCTTTACTAAAGTTTAAGAATTAATTTATTCATTGAATAAGAGATAGGTATATATATATATTTATGCTTGACAATTAGAGTTTCAACCTTCAACTCATCTTTCACTCAAAAAGATAATAGAACTCAAAAATATTATACTTATCCTAATTGTATAAGGTTCCAAATGTTAACACATACCATTTAGATTAGTAAAATTATTTTGTAATAACCAGGGACTTCCTGTAGGCTAGTGGTAGGAAATAAAGAATTGGCACACTATGGTTGTGGGTTCGATTCCTGTAGCTTTGTCCGACGTGACGGGTTATGCCCCACCCTGCAGGTTCTCCTTTTCCTAAAACTATAGTATTATAATATTCCAAAAATAATCTTCATAAATTTTTTAACCTTAAACAATACTATCCAAAGATCAAATTAATCCACTCCAACCTTTATAGTTATCCAAAATACCTCTGTCCAGACTTTCTCTAAAAGGTCTCTTAATTACAAAATCAATTTATCAGATTCCCCAAACAAAGTAAAGTTTCTCTTATTGTCACATACTAAAAATATGATTACCTTCATCATATTAAAACCGTACTGAAACAACAAGTACTGCAGTACAATCCTTATATATATATCACATTATTCTAATAACCAGAATATAATCCATGAGTCCAAAAGCACCAATACATTAATTATTCTGCAACAAATGTAGTAACAGCATATGATTGTCCTTGATCCCTTGGACTTTTCTTAGGTAAGATTCCTTGACTCTTAGGACATTCATTTTCATAATGCCCCATTTCCCTACAATTTTAGAATTCAATATTGATAGCCTCTTTCTTTCCCTTGCAATCAAGTGCCTGGTGACCTTTTTCTCCACATTTATAACAAACTCCCATTCCTTTTAGGCAAGTACCAGGGTGATTCTTCCCACAATTATCACATAATGGAAAATCCTTCTTTCCCTTTTTCCCTTTATCTGTCTCTTGTTCCACCGTTCTCTTCTTCTCTTGCTTTACTTTGTTGTCATAAGACATAGAGAATTCCTTTTCTGTCTTGATAGCACATGAGACAATATCTTTATATGTTGAGAAATATTGTGATACTAAAGCTCTACGGAGAAATGGTTTTAACCCATCAAAGAAACGATCAATCTTACTTCTAGGGTTATGTATATAATCTGCAGCATACCTCGCCAACCTTGTAAAGTTGGCCTCATACTTTGCGACATTCTCATCCTCATTTTGTCTCAGACTCAGAAATTGCCTTTCCATATCTTCTCGATGGTCATGAGGAAAGTATTTTTCTAATAAAAGCTCTTTGAACTCCCTCCATTCCATATTCGATACGTCATCATCTTCATTTGTATTTTGAATCAATGACCACCGTTGATCGGCATCTCCAGTGAGGCGGTAAATTGCCATGATAACCTTCTCCCTTTCGCTACTCCCCAAGGCGTGGAATATTTTCTCTAAGGAGTTTATCCATTGCTCAGCTACTAACGGATTTGTGCCCCCATTTAATGTTGGCAGTTGTTGCCTCATGAAGCAGTCTAACATTGATCCTCCACATTGTGGATCAGGGTGATCCATACGAGTAAGGTTATTATTCATAACTTGAGTGAGTTGTCCCAGTATGGTAATAAGTTGATCATCACCAGTTATATCTCCAGATCCACAATAATTATTTTGAGTAGGAGGGCAATCCCTACACGGAGTGCGTGCATTGATATGGTTTCCATTCCTTCCACTAGGCACCATCTCTGTATAATGGCATAAACTAGATTAGTTTATGAATCAAAATACATAATTCCTTACTTATAAAATACTTAACATAAATTGAACTATTTATGGATATAATCCATAATCATAAAAATGAATGTTTTCTTTGAGGAAGTATATAATCATAACCCTTTATAGTGGTTTGTAAATAAAATGAGAATTATCCTAAGCATATCCCCCGAGAGTGTCGTAACCAAGAGTGAAGCAAGACCCATTGTCGTGCACCAGTTCTCGTTCGAGTCTAGCTCAAAGCGGTGTTTTCGGGTTTTACCCCTAGGTACATCTGTGCCAGAGCTGCCTCTACCTGCTCGTATCCAGACAGGGATGTATTTCTTGGAAAACTCATAAAATCTATATAATACCGAAATTCTAGGAAGTTCTTCTATACTAATCCTTAAAGTCTATCTTCGGGATATGTGCTCTAATCAGAGTTTATCTAAATCTAGCTTCCAAGGTTAGTACTAAACTGCCACGGATACCAACTGTAAAGCCCCGACCCCAGCTACCCAGAGTCAGTGCATTACTTCGTAACATTGGCAT
Organism: Viscum album; assembly: GCA_963277665.1. Lineage (NCBI taxonomy): Eukaryota > Viridiplantae > Streptophyta > Magnoliopsida > Santalales > Viscaceae > Viscum > Viscum album. The sequence continues at coordinate 1,388,397,062 of OY728153.1, forward strand.
GATCACAAAAGATCAAGTCTCGAAAGACTGATTAGTTTAGTAGCCTTGGAAACACTAGATACATTCATAAATGTTACATTACAACATAAGGTGAAAAACTACAGTAACAAAGTCATCATAGTCCACACTCATATCCTCTTCTGACTATCCCTGCAGGTCATTCCTAAAATACTTCTTCACATCCTGGAAAATATTAAAACATTTAAAGGGGTGAGCTCAGATGCTTAGTAAGGATAACAATATTGCGTAAGCTTTCATAAATAAACATAAACATTTAAGGCAATGTATAACTAAAACAAAAGCCTTTTAAACTTGAACATCAACATAATATGGAAAAAGTAAAATGAGATAATTCCATTTACTTCTTCACATGGATATTCTACTGGTCGAATACTCACATGAAATATCATTAACCACTTTCATAATGATGGAATGCATAATGCCAGACTATCATAACCACGTAGCCAAGGCCTCGTTCCAAGACCACAAATAAGATTTTGTCAAGGCCTCGAGCCAAGAAACAAGTTTGTCTCATGAGACCTGCCGATGCATCGAGGAGCTATAGCGGGCTCCACCCGTCACTTATTAAGTCCAATGCATTCCCCATATGAATAGGTTTAAACATTTCATAAACCATAACATAATCGTATCACATAAAACATGCATAAAGGAAACATAACATTTCCAAATTTCAATCACAAGATAACAATACCACACATTGATATAATAAAAACGCTTTCAAAACCATTTTCAATACCAAAATAAAAGAAAGTTAAAACATTGTATTTATTTTTCATTAAAAAAAAGTGATGGCTTCTAGAGGAAGCCGAAACTCAAATAATGGTCACGGCGGCGGAGAAGTCGTTGTCACTGCATATGTACGGAAAGAAAAACATTCCCTTTTTTTCGTTTAGTAAAACACTTCATATAAAAAAGACTCCTTTTGAATAAACATAAAAGTCAAAGGGGTTTATACACCGTATAAAAGAAAGTTGTGTATAAAACCAAATATGCCTCAATGAAAGGAGATTGAGACGAAGTCCTTAAAAAGATCATTTTTAAAATAAAATAGATCTATTATGTGTATTCACTATAGGTACACATATGAAAAAGTAAAAATACAAAATAAGACATAATAATATCATGACATAATTTGAAAGTAGGAGATTAACCCAAAGAATGGAAGTTGGGTTAAGAAATTCCCTTACCATGCGTCCTGTCCTGACTCGACCATTCTTTAACCTCCTGAATAATAAACTAGAGTTAATTACTATTTACTTAAGAACCATTTTCATGTTCATTATTCCTTTTATATCCCTTATTACCATGTTATGAACATTATGTAATTATTTAAGTTTATAACGGTCATTTTGTCGATCTTAGGTACTTCATTCAAAAATAAAATTCTTATAATTACAAGTTGTTCATGTGGTTATATATCTATTATATCCAGAATTATGTTCAGGATGTAGATATCATATATATCATATATATCCAGTATATACATGCATTTATAATATTACATAACATTTAGAGGTAAGAAATGAAATTCACCGTTCATGGAGACGGTAAGCCGTACGTACGCATGAATGCTACTTTCATTTCTATTTCATATTTAATGGAATGAAATCATAATTATATAAAGGTATAATATATTTCCAGTATAATATCATATATAATATCATTTACTCCATACTTTATACATCCCACATATTGCATTAACGATTCACATCACTTTGAGGGGGCGGTAGTCCGCACTTCCTAAAATGAAATTAGCGCGTTTACCCATAATGGAAATCATAAAGTATGCCATAAATGAGAAATACAGAAGCATAAGTAAAACAAAAACATATTATATATCCTATATAATTATAGTGACATCTTAATGGCCACCTTTGAAGGTGTTATATGAGTGTTGAACAATCATCGTTTCGTGAGGCAGAAATTCGCCATCCACAGAAACCGTATTTCCTTTAACCATTAGATGTAGGTGTGTGTAAGTGTAGCATGAATACTTCTTATAACAACATACTAGTATATTGAGTATACTGGTGTTGTTACAAAATAAATTAATAAAAAGAGTTTATGGGGTTGGAGAAGAAAAATAAAACAAAACAACATTAGAGAAGACATTACCTCAAAATCGGGTAACTCTTTTTGATTGAGCCAAAGGCTTCCTTGGGAAATGTTCAGCCCAAAGTGAGGCTTCTAGGAGTAATAGGGGGAAGTTGGGAGAGTATTTGGGCAGATGTTGGCTGAGCCAAATGGTTTGAAAGTGTGAATGATGTGGTAGAGGTGGGGGCCTTTTATAAGAGGAGAGGAGGGGCACTCTTGGAAAGTAAGGAAATTTACATTATTATACAATGCTTTTCGGATTCTAAAGGTCCCACACTTATATAATTCGTGGATAAGGTGATAAGGGTTCGAAATATACCCATAAAATAGTCTTTGGACAAGTGTAAGCCTTGTATTTTACATTATCTTTTCATTTTATTAAAATCATTAAATAATGAGGTCATCGCTGCATCATAATGATGTCATAAATAATTTAATTTATTTAATATCTAAAAATTATAAAAAAAGTACTATGATATAGGAAATCTTTTTATCTTTCCAATGACTATTTATAGTCAAAAATATGACTTCTATAACCCCATGTACAAATTGTTTTAGTAAAACATTTCATGTTTGTGTCATTTTTTACTTTAACATTAAATAAAAGGTATTTATGTCATTTTCTAACTAAAGTGGCTCCATGGGGTCCCCAAGTTGACCCATGGATTGTCTTGGTCGGCCATGGAACATCCAATGAGGGTAGGACATGTGTCAAGCTCATCTCATATTATTAAAATATTATTTTTACCTTAAACTACACTAATTACCTCTAATCGCGATTAAGAACTTAAAAGTTACTATTCACCAAAAATTATTTTAATCTCATTGAACCAAATTTTACTTCTTAATGACTACCATGTATGTCAGATTTTTGAAAATCAAATCACAGAAGTGGTAATATTTCATTTAAACAAAAAATTAGTTATTTAACTACCACTTAGTGGTTTCACTATTCATCAAAAATTGAAGTTTTTCAGAACAATGCCAAAATTTCACCCTAAGCTATAATTGATATTTCCGAATTCAAAAATGATGTATATTTTACAAAATTCCAAACATATAAGTTTCATTAATTAATCTTATAATTAATTCCCGCTGTCACAACAAATAGCGTGTTTTTAAAAAACAATTTATATCAAAATATTGGCAATTGTTTATGTCCAATTTAAATGTTAAATTAATTTTAATGACCACCATTGGATAAAATGGTAAAAATATATTCTAATTATACATTGAAACCACTAAATATTATAATTTATCACTATAAATTATTTTGATTAAAAAAGTTGTTTTTAAGTATTTTTCACTATTCATAAAAAATTAGAAGTTCTCAGAAAAATACAAAAAATTCAACATAGGCTAATTTCGATATTCCAAATCCAAAAATGAAGTCCATTTTGAAATATAAAATTTCTATAAATTTAAAAAGTGGTTATTACTATTCCGAACTGCTACTTTGATTAGTCGCGGTGTTTTAGAACTCGAAGTTGCGTACAATGCAAGCTATTGAATTATTGAATGAGAAGCGTATTGTGGATGCTCGGGGTGTTACATTCTCCCCTCCTTAAATAAATTGCGTCATCACAATTTGAAATTTTTCTTGGAAAATAAAAGGTTGAAAATAGAAAATACCTTTGTGGAAAACCCACATCGGAAATAAGATTAATAAAATTTAGCCTTAATAAGAGGGAAAGGGAAAATCAAAAGTCACCACCCAATTATCATCTCGATTAGGAGAACATTGGTGGCAATTAGAGACATATAATTGGAGGAAAAATGTAAATATTTGTAGGGAGTGATTGAGGTCATCAATCACAATCAACTGTCAAATTGAGGGCCTCAATGCCTTCAATCTATGTTGATTTAAAATATCATCAGTTCAACAAGACATAAGGTATTAGGATAACACATTTTTTTGTTTTAATATCCCTATACTAAAGTTTAAGAATTAATTTATTCATTTAATAAGAGATAGGTATATATATATTTATGCTTGACAATTAGAGTTTCAATCTTCAACTCATCTTTCACTCAAAAAGATAATAGAACTCAAAAATATTATACTTATCCTAATTGTATAAGGTTCCAAATGTTAACACATACCATTTAGATTAGTAAAATTATTTTGTAATAACCAGGGACTTCCTGTAGGCTAGTGGTAGGAAATAAAGGCCTATCACACTATGGTTGTGGGTTAGATTCCTGCAGCTTTGTCTGACGTGACAGGTTATGCCCCACCCTGCAGGTTGTCCTTTTCCTAAAACTATAGTATTATAATATTCCAAAAATAATCTTTATAAATTTTTTAACCTTAAACAATACTATCCAAAGATAAACTTAATCCACTCCAACCATTATAGTTATCCAAAATACCTCTATCCAGACTTTCTCTAAAAGGTGTCTTAATTCCAAAATCAATTTATCAGATTCCCCAAACAAAGTAAAGTTTCTCTTATTTTCACATACTAAAAATATGATTACCTTCATCATATTAAAACCTTACTGAAACAACAAGTACTTTAGTACAATCTTTATATATATATCACATTATTCTAATAACCAGAATATAATCCATGAGTCCAAAAGCACCAATACATTAACTATTCCGCTTCAACTGTAGTAACAGCATAAGATTGTCCGTGATCCCTTGACCTTTTCTGAGGTAAGTTTTCCTGACGCTTAAGACATTCATTTGCATAATGCCCCATTTCCCTACAATTGTAGCATTCAACATTG